>JASFAU010000007.1:0-1360898 GCA_039704465.1 Plasmodiophora brassicae | reverse complement strand
CTAAAACCTAAAACCCTAAAACCTAAAACCTAAAACCTAAAACCTAAAACCTAAAACCTAAAACCTAAAACCTAAAAAAACCCTAAAACCTAAAACCCTAAAAAAAAGCCTAAAAAACCTAAAAAAAACCTAAAAAACCCTAAAAAACCTAAAAAAAAAACCTAAAAAACCTAAAAAAAAAAACCTAAAAAACCAAAAAACTGCTGATAGTTCTCAACGGCGTTATCGCCAACATGCACCCGCCCTCAGCCGTAGATTTTCGCTGATAAATGTTCGCGAACAGTTTTTTGATATTATAGCGCGCAGCCATACCTGTCGGGGACGGGTGGGATCGCGGCGCTGTTCCTGTTCCTGTTTCGAGTCTGCAACCGCCGTCGTTAAGGGCTGGTGCACTTCGACGACGAGCGAAACACAATTAAATCTATCGTGTTGTCCCGCGTCTGCAGACCCTTGACGGTACCCAATGTCACACTATTAGGGTGTTGAACGCGTTTGAGCCAATTGCACCGGTCCATATCCTTCGCTGTTTGCCTGGATGGAACCGCGTATCGGGCACGGCGCCCTGGGTGGACCTGTACAACCAGGTGATGAACCCAGCCCTGGATGCGAACGTGGCGTCGTACGTGCTCGTCGAGCTCATCAGCCGCCTGGGCGACGCCGACCAGGCGACACGGTCGTTTCCTGCCGGGTATCAGCACGACGCCGACGATTTCGTCCTGGAACTGCTATCGCAGATGGAGGCATACCGTATGGTCGGGCATACCGTATGGTCGGTTCTGATGGACACGCTATTGTTCGCAGTCTCGTCGAAGACGTAATTGACACATGTGCGACCTGCGGCCATGCCTCGTCGCGCCCGCCTTGTCAGCAGCCCGTCGTGATGCTGCAGGGTTGCCACCAGCGAGTCAAACTGTCAGCGGTTCTAGTCGGGGAGCAGTCAACAACGATAACCAGGAGGTGCACCTCCAAGAGGCCTTGCAAACCTGGTCACGATGTCGAGCATCGGTCAACGAACTTCCGCCACATGGCCAGCATGCCCAGGCCCGGATCACTGTTGATTGTTCGACAGGATCCAATGGAGATCGTCCAGGAATCCGGCCCTGATGGAGCGCAGATCAGCATGGCGCGTCGTAGGACCACTGTGGTAGGTGCAGGACATCAAGCGATGATGATGGGTGGATCTCTTGGATATCTGATATCTCCTCTGTGCAGGACGTGGTGCCAGAATTGGCATTCCAGGTCGGCAGTGCTTTCTTCGACCTCGTTGGCCTGGTCGATTATCAGGGTGGTGACACCCAGTTGGCTGGGAACGATGAAGGGCATTACATATCGTGGGTTAAGCAACCCGGCGGTTCCTGGGCCTTCTGCGACACCAGTCGCCTAGTGCGGTATGGAGAGTCCCAAGTGGCTCGCCTGCTCGACAAGCGCGTCTACAGGCTGCTCTTCTACCGATGCATTGGTATCCGTTTATAAATTCGCCTTTTTAACTTTACGCACGGGACGGGTCTGTTTGACATGCAGCATCGCGAGCGTCGATGCTCGAGTGCCAATGTCTAAGGGTTGGCATTGCCTGGCGAAACCAGGCATGGCAACGTCGTGGAAGGATCTGCCATGGTCGACACGCAGGGACGGGCGTAACGTCGACGTACTCGCCGGGGACGGACGGCGTCCCGCCGTGCACCGATTGCACGGAACGCTGCCGGTCGGCACCAGCTGACGCCAGGAAGCCATGCATGGCCGGTGTACACGCGTGACAACTGGTTTTGCTTGTATTGAACGGTCCTGGTTGCCGCGATACGCCGGCCGGGATGGTGACGATCGTCATCAGAAAGCAGGCGTTCGCGTGGCGGCCTGTAGAAATGGACGCTGGGCACCGCTGAACTGCTGGGCAACCAGCAGCGTAGGCAGGCGCAGTCGGGCTTGCAGACGTTGGCGCTGGCGGCGCCCTTGCTCGCTGTGCCCGACATCGAATGATGGGTCTATGACAGGGACGCAAACGACCAACCGCAGCGATCGACAGGGGGTAGGCGTCGCCTCAGGCGTGGGGCCAGGTGGCCGCAACCCTGACGATGCGCTACAGCTACGGTTGCCGTCTTCTGTCCATCACATGTCAGAGGCCATGGTCGCTTGTCAGACGCGAAACGACCGACCTGTTCTGGATATAATTCATCCAGGGATACTGAGCGCGTGGACACACCAGCAGCAGGTTGCATTGCCTTCCCCGGGGATGCGCTTTACACGTGCCAATATAGTCGGCGGCGACGTCGGCGTGGACCTGTCGTCGGGGATACGCGACATGCGATAGCCCCAGGTGCGGAGCAGGTGGTCGGACCGCCTGGCACCGCCCGGCATCGACGGCTGCCGTCTCCTGTCCAGCACATGTCTCAGCCCATGGTTGCTTGTCATACGCGATACTACTTACCTGTTCTGAATACAATTCATCATCCAGTGGTACTGAGCCGCAGCAGGTTGCGTTGCCTTCGTTGGGGACGCCTTGGCCCGTGACGATATGGTCGGCGGAGACGGCGGCGGGGACGCAAGCAGGTCAGGCAGGCACGACATGTCGTCGGCGACCCGCGATGTGCGACGGCGAAGAACACCCGTTGAACCGTGTATGGCGATGTAGTGGACGACGTTGACGACAGGCAGCGTAGCCGGGTCGTCGGCGACGACGACGACGCAATTACGGAGTGGGTGCGCCCTGCTTGACTTTCGCCGAGGCCAGCCTTCATTGGAAATTCATATACCGACATGGACTAGATCAGTAGGTACGAACTCGACCAGGACCATGCCCTCGTTTAATGTCGAGTACCTACCCTCCGAAGAACGGCGAAGAGAAATTCGGCACTCTCCACCCTTTGCGGACAGCGGGTCCCACACATCCGACTGTATTGTTCCTCGGTTACGTTCCCTTTACGTTTGTCGGGAACTCGTAAACGTTTGGCCCCTGCATCTTGCTGAAATTGTTAAAATGTGTTAACGCTCCCGGTTACGACGAGGAGCAATTCGGCACTCTCTCCTCGTTGCGGACAGCGGGCCAAACACCTCCGAGTGTATTGTTCCTCGGTTACCTTCCCTTTAGGTTTGTCTTATTGTCGTAAACTTGTAAAGGGATGGCCTCTGCACCGTATTGAAATTCGTAAAATGTGTTAACGCTCCCGGTTACGACGAAGGGCAATTAGGCACTCTCTCCCCGTTGCGGATAGCGGGTCTGAGACATCCGATCGAGAGTATTGTTCCTGGGCTACCTTCTCCTTCGGTTGGTCTTATTGTCATCAACTCGTAAATGTATGGCACCTGCACCTTACTGAAATTCTGAAAATGTATTAACGCCCGCTTACGACGAGGAGCAACACGGCACCCTCCGCCCGTTGCGGGCAGCGGGTCTCACACATGCGAATGTACTGTTCCTTGGTTACGCTCTTCACGTGTGGGTGTACGGCTGTACGCGCATGTCAACATGTTCAGCGTGTATTGAACGGCCCCGGTTATCGGGATATAGCGTCAAGGATGCTGCACGATCGTTGTCGAAAGTCAGGTGTCCGCGAGGCTTCCGGCAGCAACGGGCGCTGGGCACCGCTACCCTGCTGGGCAACCAGCAGAGTTGGCAGAGGCAGCCGACCAGGCAGATGGGGGGCCGGCGACGCATTTGCACCAGTGCCCGTCATCGCAGGATGGTTCAGGGTAGACGACGATTTGCAGCCAGCGACTATGGAGGGGCAGTCGACCGCCTCAGGTGTGGACCAGAATGACGATTTGGCAGAACCACGCCTGCTTGAAGGCTCACATGATGGACAAGCGACGTCCCGCGACAGCTGGCGTGTCCTGTCCATCACATGTCAGAGGCCAAGGTCGCATCGCATCAGCCGACAAACCATACCTGTACTGGAGCCGCTCCCAGAGATACTGGGCGCGCTGACGGAAGATCACCACGTTCCGCTGTTCTTGTAGAGGATGCGTTGGCCCGATCGCGGCGACGTCGGCGCGGACGCAAGCACGGCAGGGAGCCGTATCAGGGCGTCGGCAACATGGGACATCTTGGCAACGACACGCCCCTGGCCAGGAGATGCACAGGAGCCCGGCAGGCCCCCTTATGGTCGCGTCGCAGGTGATCCCGTTGGCCCGTGTCGGTGCTCGGCGGCGACTTCGACGCGGACGTAAGCACGGCAGGCAGGCACGTCTGGGACCCGCAGCCTGCTGAGGCGAGCGTAGACGCATATCGCAATGTAGTGGGCGGCATTGACGACCGGCAGTGTCGTACTGGCGACGGCAGGTATGTCCTGTGCAGAACGTGTGAGGCCGTTATCCTTTGCATTAGACAACGGTCCGTACCGGAGCATGGCGTCGCCCAGACGTGTTGGGCGCGTTGGCATACGTCCAGTGGTGTGCATCGTTGACGTCGCAGTCGATCGCAGGTACAGCGAGCAGGCGCCTCGGGACATCGAAGACTCGAGATACGCGAAGACGAACACAACGCAGGCAGGCAGGCACCAGGTCGTCGGCGACACGCGAGGTGCGAGTCCTGTGCAGAACGTGTGAGGACCTGGTCCTTTGCATTAGGCGACAATCCGTACCAGTGCATGGCGTTCGCCCAGAAGTGTTCGGCGCGTCTGCAGACATCCTGCAGGATGCAACGACGATGTCGCAACAGTCGCTGGTACGGCGATCACGCGCCTCGGGACGTCGAGGACTTGCGACATGCGATGCCGAACACAGCGCAGGCAGGCAGGCACCGCTCGACGCTTAGGAAAGCAGCCTCCGCAATCCGCAGACACGCGTGCGCCCCGGAATCGGGCATCCAGCCATGCGCCTAGTTTTTGGTGCGGATTTCTTCTTGCTTACGCGTTGTCACCTGTCAAACGGGTCTACTCATCCTTCGTCCAAACCGAGAATATGGAGTCGTCACATCGCGCGCGGGTATGCTGCGCTTGCGACGTGCTGGGTCATGGCAGTGTCGGCCGTCTCCGGGTTGGACTTCAATCTAACAGAGGCTGGTCCCGACGTCCATGGCATCATTCGCGCCGTTCGTCCCTTTGATTGCGTGCTTGACCATTAATAGACGCTGAAGTACTGGACACGTACAGGGATCGATCACGCTCATGACGCCAGTGCGGTCGGCTGGCGTACTCGACATGTGCGCCCCTGTTCGCGCCACGTGGGCGGCGATGACGCTCATTCTACTTGCGAGAGTTTGGCCAGAAGGGCATGGCTACATGGTCATTGTTGAGCCGCCCGATTCCCCATTCGCAGGGATTCGCATGCGAAGCGTACCATGGAACAGATATCTTGGGCCGCAAGGCACTGACCCAGTCCTGGTGAATGTCACGGCCGAGATTATTATCGTGAACGGCGACCATCTTTGTCAGACGGACCGTGACATCCCGGACGAAGTTCGAGGTCGTGTCGTGGTCCTGACATCATTTGGTGATCCATCAATATTCGGATGCCCGAAGGCGAAACAGTTCGCCGCTATTCAAAACAAAGGTGCCGCCGCATGGATCCAGATCTTCCGACCTGGATCTCACGCAATGATCCCTTTCGACTCCTTCTCCTTGGACAGACGATATCTGCCAAACTCCGCCTCTAACAATATGGTGTTTGTTGCTGTAGAAGCGCCAGGTTCAACGTCGCTGTCGCTTCAGGATTATTTACTGGACAGCGGGCGAGCGGCAACGACTGTGGTCAGCATCCAACCCGATGTGAACGACTGGGACGAATTCTACCCTCGATGGTATGTTCAGCTGCTGATCAGATGGATTCCGGCTACCATACTCGGCACAGCGACCGTTTTCGCCGCTTGGTTTCTGTACAAGCATTGGAAGAAAATCAACGCCAAGTTCGACAAATTGCACCCGGTACCGACCATGCGCACGCGGCGACGCCGGCTGAAACATGTCCGAACGAGCGTTTCCACAGTCCACCTGATTCTCGTCATTGAACTTGTGACCACTTTCGTCCTGTTTCTGTTTGTTGCTATTGGCGGATGGCAGAGTAACGACCTTTTGCCGTTGGAACTGACACATTTCTTCGTCACTGGGCTGGCCGGATGGGGATTCACTTGCGACGTTCTCAGTGCCGTTCTGTGGACGAACTTGCTCAAAGCGACCGATGGCACAATTGAAGATACGTGGTTGGGAACGTACCTGGAGCGTTACCCCCTCCTAAAGCTAGCTTTGTGTTGTCTCCCGGTTCTGCTTGATACGGCCTCGTCGGCCGGCGCTGCACTCTACATTGCACTTCCGTCCTGGAGTACGACAACGTCAACCCTGATCTTGATTCTGCAACTGGCCGTTGGCATCCAGTTCCTTGTGCAGTCGTTGAGGTTCCAGTCGCATGCCAAGAAAATCATGGAAGATGTCAGCGGCGCGCGGCAATCGGATCCTGCTATGGACAGCCTTTTACGACGTCTGAACACCTGGACCTTTCTGCTGTCTTTGGCCATGATTGCGTTCGTATGCTTCGTGCCGATCGGCGGGACCATGTTCTTTTACACTTTGGGCGGGTGGGTCGTCTTTTGGAGCGGGGCCGGATCGGCGCGCGGGCTGACCAGCCTCTGTCGTGTGATGCTGGCACAACCAACCGCCGTGAAAGAAGGCACTCAGATGCTAACAGTCCAGACGAGTCCAGGGTACACACCAAAGTAAGGAGTCAGACGGCGCCTCAAGGTCGAGGAAACGACAGGAACGAGCGGTTGAACGAAATGTTACGTCAACTCCACCGTATGCATCGCTTGTGACGACCGTTCCTCAGAATAAAAGCGGCAACTGGTATTTCCCTCCCCCGGCGTCTGCTCAGAACCGACGATACCTGCTGAGGCAGAATGGCAGGAGCGTCCAGTGTTGCAAGTATACCATACTGTTGCTGTTGTTGTTGTCCATCTTCGATTGCGTCTGGGTGCTCACGTTCCTGCCTAATTCAGGAATGGGCGCAGCCCGTCCGCGTCGCACGTCTTGCGCAGGTGCTCTCCCCGGGTCCACAATCGGGACGTTGATGGCGTCCGCCCGATGACCTGTGATGGACGGCGGCGACGACGATGAACCATCCATTCAGGATCGCCTGTGGCGCACGCTGCGATTCGACTGGTCGTTGTGGAGCCCGGTGACGTCCCCTACGGCGCCCACGACGTCGAGCACAGTGGCGCCCGTGCCGTCACGCAGCGACAACGATGATCCCGATCGCCCCCAACTGGATCGCCAGGTCGTGCGCTCCCCCTCACGTTTGCTTATGCCAGCGTGTGGTGACACGCGCTCGCCAGTGGGTCGTCCACCATGATCAGCATCGAGCACTGCTGCAGCGTCTGGCGGCCCAGACCAACGCCCTGCGTACGTTTGTACACCCCGGCGCCTGCGATCCTGCACGCCTAACAACGCTAGGCAGGTGCTGTCGAGCGGGCACTGCGCCAGGCCGATCGTCGCCTGCTGGAGGCGCAGCAGGCTGAATCGGCCGCCCTGGGATCGCTGACGCAGGTGCGCTCATCCCTATCGTCGTCATCGTCGTCGTCGTCGTCGGTAGCCTCGTCTACGCCCATGACGGACCTGACCGGATACGACAGCCAAATATCGAACGTGCAACGCCTGATCGACAGTCGGCGTCGGCGCCTGCAGGCGTGCGACGCGCAGCGATCATCGATCGGGAATCGGATCGGGCAGCAGACGTCGATGCTGTACCGTCTGGAAGCGGGCGGCGCCGCAGCTGATTCGGAGGTGGCCGTCTGCCGGTCCGAGCTCGTCGACCTGCAGCGCCAGATGGAGGCGGCGCAGGCGGAATCCGGCCAGCACCGCCAGGCGCTGGAGGCCCTGCGGGCGCAGCTGGACGCGTTCGCCCTGGAGCGCGCCCGGCACCAATCGGCACAGGCCGCCGACCGCGGCCGCCTCGACGACGTCCAGCGACGATACGACCTGTGCCATGGCGAATCCGTCAGCGCCAAATCCGACCTCGACAGGCTCATGGTCGCCCAGTTGCACGGCCTGGTCCGCCTGGATCGCCTGCGGGATGCCGTCTCCTCGTCCGGGGACGTCCTCGCCGGCCTGCTTGCCGCCCACAACGCCAGCCGAGCGACGACGACGACGGCAGCGCGGCGCGCCTCGGAGCCGGCCGACACGGCGGAACGTGTGGACCGGTACGTGGCACGTGTTCACTGGCTCGGTGCGGGTGCGTCGTGCCTGCGTGGGTCGCTGACGCTGACCTCGTTCCTGGTCCTGTTCGAGTCCGACGCCGGACGACGGCACCACCTCTGCCTCGACCTGCCCGACATCGTCCAGTGCACGATGGACGTGGGCATGGCCGGTGTCCAAGTGCACACGCGCCCGCACCGTGTGAACCGGTTCGTGGGCCACGACCAGCTAGACACGGTCGACTGGGGCAACCCGGTCCGCTTCCGGGCGGACGAATCCGTTGCTAGGCAGGTCCACAGGTTCCTGTCGGCGCGACTCGCCAGGTACCACAAGGAGGCGCAATTCGCCGCCGAGTGCCAGCAGACTGGCATCGACGTCGACAGGGACGCGCCCGTCCGGACCCTGTCTGACGTCGTCATTCGCGTGACGGGCGACAGCCACATCGTGACGCGGGCCGAACTGGTCGACCTGATCCGGCGGGTCCCCGTTCGGCACCATTTCGACGAGTGGCGCCGCCTGTACACGCTGACCGAGGACGGCATGTCGCTCAGCGCGATGTACAGGGCCGTCCAGAACGCGCCCGTCGCCGTCCTCGTCATCCAGGTCTGTATTGTCAGCGGCTTCATCCGGTCCGGATCTAACATGGCATTTGTAGGACAACGGCCGCAAGAGGTTCGGCGCGTTTGTCTCCGATCGCATTCATGTGCGGCCGTCGTATTTCGGTACGGGCGAGGCGTTCGTGTTCCAGTACGTGCCGCGATCGACGTCGTCCGATCCTCCGTCCAGGACGCCAGCGTCGTCTCCCGTATCGGCCAGAGCGTCATCGTCCGAATCCGTCGCCGTGTACCAATGGAGGTACGTTGCGTGGCCTAGTGCAGATGGCGCGGGTGCTCAGTGCCCATAGTGGAAAGAACAAGTTCTTCGCGTTGTGCCGGCCGGATTCGATGGCCGTGGGCGGCGGATCGCATTTCGCAATCTACCTGACGTCCGCCCTGCGGCACGGGTCGTCCGGCGCCAGCGACACGTTCGACTGCCCGATGCTGAGCGCCGCGCCGGACTTCCTTGTCGCCCAGCTCGAGGTCTGGGCATACACCTGCGCCAGCATCGACCTACATACACACACGTATAATTAAGCATGACGCGCGCGCCTCGGCGGCAACTGTCCTAAGTTGCCCGTGACACTTGTTGCTGTGCAGCTAGCGGCGCTATGTGGAGCTGCACCCACGGGGATGTTGAGAACTGCGCCGTGACGCAGTCGGCGTTGCCGTCAGTGGAGGACGCGCAGTCCGTGGGGCATCACCTTCGTCAGGGATCTGCCGCACGACTATCAGTGGTTCGTGCCGAGGCAGTCAGGCAGCAGCGTCGGGGGTCCACCGATTCGACGATATGACGCAGACCGGTGCGGACGCGTGGATGGGAGCCGGCGGCACCGATGCCGTCGTGGCGCACATTCGCACGCGGCTCACCGAGTCGACGTTCAAGGAGGAGCCGACGCCCCGCCTCATCCGTCGGTACCTGGAGAGCCAGCTCGACCTGAAACCCGAGGCGCTTGACGACGACGCCCCTAAGGCCGTCATCAAACGGCTGATCAAAGTCGCCCTCGAACAGATCAACGCCGAGGAGGAGGACCAGGAGGGCGACGAAGAGGACGATGTGGCCGAAACGAAACGCAAGCCGGCGTCGAAGTCGAGGAAGGCGACCACGACGTCGAACAGCGGGCCGAAATCGTCTCCGCTGTATACGCTCCTGCGTCGCCTGGCGCAGGCGTCCGGCATCAACCCGAACAAGGCCGTGTCGGCGTCCATGGCCCTGCAGGACAAGATCTCGGCACTGAAGGAGGCGCTGATCGACGCTGGCTACTCGGACGAGTACGCGTGCTGCCTGCTGTGTTGCTTCTGCACTCATCTGAGCGCACTGTGGGCTGTAGGGACCTGAAGATGAAGACCCTGCCGGAGACGATTGATGTTGCTGAGGCGCGCAAGTCACTGGACGAATCGGCTGCAAAGGCCAACCAGGACAGGGAAGACGAGGACGTGGGCACTACCGCCGGAGGGCGGCGACGACGACGTGCTGCCGCCGCCGTTGACTTCAAGAAAATGTTCGCCAAGGTGCCCATCGAGGGCGTCGACGACGAGGATGAAGAGGATGCGGAGCAGGGCAGCGAGGCGGCCGAGGACAATGAAGAGGCGGAGGACGACGACGGCGAATCCAGCGGCAGTGAGGACTATGAACAGGAAGAGGACGAGGAGGACGAGGAGTCCGACTACGACGACGAGGAAAGCGACGCGGAGGAAAGCGATCGACCGCGAGGGCGAGGGCGTCCGCGTGGTGGTCGTCGCTCGGCGGTTGACGACGGGGAGTCGGAATCCGAAGAGGAGGAACCTGAGATGTCGTCCGACGACGACGACGAGGATGAGGACAGCGACGAGGACGGCCGTCGGCGCAAGAGGACGCAGAAGGGGCGGTCGAAGAAGGCGGGTGCGTCCGGCGGTAGGAAGGCATCCCGTCCATCCGATGTACTCAAGAAGCGCCGGCGCGGCGACGATGATGACGAAGAGGATGACGTTGACGATGAGGACGCCGACCCAAAGCCGAAGAAGCCGAAGTCGACGTCGAAGGCGGCGTCGAAGCGGCGCGTCGAGGAAGACGGTGCATCCGACGATGATGACGTGGAGGACGCGCCCAAGTCCAGATCGAAGGTGGACGCCAGCGATGACGACGACGAGTGACCGCCTGTCGGGCCCCGTCCGGGTGCACCGCAGGCAAACTAATACCAATCGGGTCGTGCCTCGTCCCTGGCAATGTACTGTCTCGGGCAATTCGTTTATCATTATTGTGGCGCGCGCCCTGGCGTTGTCGTGGCATTGACCTGGACGGTAATACGGGGCGACGACGAGTTCGTGATTACCGCCACACTGGTCGGCTGCTTCTCGGCCGTCGCATTGTTTGCCGACAGGACGACAGGCTGGGCGACATACCTGTCGACGGGTGCCGTCAGATCCGGTGTCCACACAGGCCACGGGGCGACCCAAATACCATTCGTCGAACGAGACGACGACGCCGCACCTGACCTTGATGCTGTCGGCAGCGGACGCGGGCGCCGGCGCCTTGTAGGTGAAGGTCAGGCCGCTCATCTTGTCGTCGCTGTCCAGATGGGTCAGCGTGCTGCCTTGGTCGCATCCTGCGATGGCCATGGGTTTCGCACGCGATTCAGCCACCTGAAGCCACTCGCCGACGCGAGTCCCGTTGCCGTTCTCGGCGAACAGGAGGAAACCTTTGAAGGTCGCGTTCCGGTCGTTGCTGTTGATGGCGACGTGGAACAGGTCCGGGCCGGCCCCCGGCGTCACCGAGCGAAGCGGGACGGCGGACAGCGAGAAGTGGCGACCGGGGCGGCGGCCCGTCGGTTCCGACATCTTCGGCAGCGACTCAATGAAACAGGAGGGCGACCCGTCCGGGTTCGCCACGCAGACGCAGCAGCACGCGCATAGGAACGTTACTGCGGCGACGACGCCGACCACGCCCTGCATCCTATGCTGTTTGGGTATCCGTTAAGTTGACGACCTGTCGCTGGGCGAACGTCGATAACAATATGTGTGTTTGGGGAGGGAGGCGCGGGCGTGATTCAACCACGTGATTTCCACGCGCTCTACTTGACCTGGACAGTGTGATTCATCCGTGGGCGGTCGCTGACACGACTGCACCCGTGCCGAGGACCTGCTGTCGCTGGCACCGACGTCAGCATATGTCCATCCGCTTGCCGAAGTGGCCGACATTCGTCGGCGGTCCCAATTTTCTATTTCTATTTCCGGCAATGGGGCGGTTGGAGTCCGCGCCGCTGGACGCCGATGACTGCGGCGGCAGAGTGGCGCACGCCGGCGTTGCTATTTTCGCCGCACTTCAAAAATCGTCTCTTGTCGGCAGCTGCTGCCGCGGCTTCTCAGTTCTCCATCTCGGCCGCGGTGAGCGTTTCACACGCGCTCACACACACACACACTCTAAGGTGACGCCCAACGCGACGTATCGCCGTCTGTAACGTCATCGGTTCGCAGCCGCCCGCCCGCGCGTCATGCATCGCTCGTCCCGACTCGTGTTCGGTGCCCTTGTCGTCCTGTTGCTGTCGGTTGCGCTCGCCCACGAATACGACGATGATGGCGACGATGCGGCCTGTTCGTCGACGTTGCCGACCTGCCCGCGCGCCGTGTCGTCGACGCTGGCGTCGGCGTCGTCGGTGACGAAGTCGTTCATGCGGCGCGTCGGCGTGCTCTGGCTGGTGTCGACGGTGGCGTCGTCGGTGGCCCGTGCGCATTTCCGACAGTCGAGCCTGTACCCGACCGTTGTTCGCGCCGTCAACTGGTACCACGCCCGGCTGGGGTACTCGACCTGGGAACGGCGCCGGCGCCTCGGCCGGTGCATGTCGTGCGTCGACCCGGCCGTTGGCGAAGGTGCCGCGCGTGTCACCGACATCACCGCCGACTTCATCATCGACCTCGTGTTCTACTACATTCCCGTCGGCGTCGTCGTTGTCGCCCAGGTCGTCCCCCGGGCGCTGATGCGCCCGTCCGACGTGCCCGGCATGGTCGACCAGGCGCTGGAAATGGGCGCCGATGCGATCATTCAGAGCGTCAACGGGCTGCTCTCCTCGCTGCATCGCAACGCCCTGTTCCTGCTGGAGATTGGTGCCGTCGTGGCGCTGGCCGCTCGTGTCCACCCGGTCGTCAACGGCTACCTGCTGGAGCGCAATGTCAACCAGCGTATTAACAAGGCCGTTATTGCGCCCATCGCCAAGCGGATGCCGTCGTTCGCGCTGCGGACGTTCCTGACAACGATCGGCCCCGACCTCGTCGATTCCGCCGTCTACGCCGTCATCGTGCAGGTCATTGCCGGGTCGTTCCGATTGGCGCGCTATGGCATCCGTCGTGTGCTGTTCGGGAAGAAGCGTCGAGCGGCTGCGGTGCCGCCTGCGGGACCCGATCGCCCTGCGCCTGCTCCCGCTCCCGAGATGTGCGACGCTGCTTATGCGGATGCAGAGAAGGTGGTTGCTGAACAGGAGGCAAAGCCGGAGTCGAGCGCGAGCGAACACGGGCTGAATGATGACGTTCCTGTGTCTGCGGAAACGACGCGCCAGCAGCAGTCGTCCCCGTCGCCCCATGCGACTCCAAGTCATCCTGTGGTGACGCACCTGGCGACTGGAGGGTTGACATCTCGTGCGGCGATGGATGTCGCCGGTGACCCTTTGTCTATGGAACTTTCCGTGTGATCGGTGGTTGTTGGGCCAATCATTACACGTATTATGGCGTTCGTGTCAGAAAGCGGTACGTTGCTGTCTATAAGTAGTGCTTGGTTGGTGGCCGCAACCCATGTGGTGCAACGACCTACAAGACCAAGCCCAAAGGCGCATGCATGCGTTTTCATGCACAACATGGTAGCGCAGCTGACGGACAGGAATGACCCATAGCCACTGCCGGGTTCGATTATGGCGAGCAAGAGGACGGATGCGAGCGTGAACAACCTGAGCAGTTCGCCAAATAGGAAAGTCTGCGTTTGTAACCAAACAGCAGGCAGCCGTATGTGTCTCGATGGCCTCTGCAGCCATGATGAATGGTAGACGTGAACGACCCCGAGTCGCTCGTCGTCGGAGCGCCGGCGTCGGAGTTCGGGATCGGTGTTCGGCGTTGGGACGAGAACGATGATGATGGCGGTTGTGTTCCCCACGGGGTCCGCCGTACAGGTCAAAGAAAACTGCGCCACTTGGCGGCCACGATCGTTCCGTGGCGAGTTTCGCGTCACGCTGAGGCGACGGAGGCGCGCCCGGGTCCGTCCAGCAGCGCGTGCTGCTGACTGATGGTGTCCGGCGGCGGCCTGTACGTATCCGGGTCGATCTGGGCGCGTTGCGATCGCCGGACGATGCGCGTGGAGATCCCACGATGCCCGTTCACGTCACGACCGGTGAGTCACGCGCGCGCAGGACGTGCCCCGATGACGTCATGCAGGGGGATCGATCACAATCATAACGCGCCCGTCGTCGTAGATTATGCAATCGCCCAGCGCCGGCCCAGCGTCGTCGTCACCGACGGCCGACCCCCTGCCGGACCCGTTCGCCATATACCAGTCGTCGCTCGACCCGCCCCACGTCGACGAGCGCTTCCAGCAACCAGCGGCGGCGCCACAGCCGCCCGACACGCCGCTGCCCATGCTGAACACGCCGAGGCACCCGGGCGAATTCCCGGTCGTCGACTACGACCCGACGCCATTCTCGGCCGTGACGCGCGTCGGCGCCGCCGCCGGCCAGGTCGCCCAGGACGCGTCCGACGAGGTCGCCCGGCGCCTGCAGGTGCGCCTGCACCATTTCGGCGCCGAGTTCCCGTCGTTCGCCGCGTCGCCGACGCTGACGCCGATGGTGTGGCAGCAGTCGCCGTACCAGTTCGACGGCATGGGCCCCGTGCGCGACATGGGCACTGACCCAGCGACACCGTACCGGGCGCGCAACGTCACCGGGTTCAAGCGCGCGGCGCCGACGGCCACGACGCCGCCGGCGGACGCCGATGCTCGACGGAAGAAGCAGCGGTCGCGGTTGCCGCCCGCCGCCATCGCCATCATGCAGAACTGGTTCATGGACCACCTCGGCAAGCCGTACCCGACCGACGAGGAGAAGAAGGTTATCGCCGAGCAGACCAACCTGAGCGTCGCCCAGGTGGTCAACTGTAAGCGGAGCGGGGCCCAGCGCGTGTTGCAACCGGCGTGCTGACGACAGCGTGTGTGCGCCTAGGGTTCACGAACACGCGCAAGCGACTATGGATCCCGAACCGGGAGCGCTTCGTGGCGCAGGCGCAGCGCATGCAGCAGCGGGAGGCGGCGGCATCGGGTGACGACACGCCGTTAGATACGACGATCGCATCCGGGTCCATATGATGACCGCGATCTAGACGACATAGTAGACCGAGATTAAACATGGGGCCGATATATATGATTGGTATCATCATCATCGTTGGTTTCATGTGTTCGACGTCTCCGCGCGCGTGACCGCCTCGCCGGGCGCCTACGACCTCGGCAGCGGGTTGATCTGGTTGTGGATGCGCAGGGCGCGCTGGTAGTGCAGCGTGCACAGGTCGTGGTTCGCCGACGGGTTCGTGCAACCTGTCACGATCTAGTCTGGGCGGTCAGCGCAAGCGCGTCGTTCCCGCCATTGGCCCATACGCATTGCGATGCCGGAAGCGCGATGGTCAGCGGGTCGTCGGCGATGGACGCGCTCCTGCTGTCCGGGATGGGCGGCACCTTAAGCATCGGAGCCATGACCTTGCTGGTCTGCGGCATGCCCGTGTTGCGGCGCTGGGACAGCTCCATCAGCATGGGGTTGTCGCGCGCCAGCCGGATCGTCGGACGCCGCACGATGGCCTGGCCGTGCCCGTGGCTGCTGGGCGATGTCGCCACGAACAGGACCTGGCCGTTGTCCAGGACGGGGTGCGACGGCGTCGGCGGCGCCGCCGCGTCGTCGCCGCCTCGCTTGTCCATCACATCCAGCATGCGCATGTACTGCATCGCTTTCGCCTTGTTGTCCTTATGCTCGCCCGGCATCGGCGTCTTGCGACGCAGGCGCAGAGCGGAGGCCGCTGGCCCGGACGGCGCATCCGCCGCCGGTCCCGCTGGCGCATTGATCTCCAGCGCCAACTTGGACGACGACGTCGCGTCGTCAACCAGCAGGTGATGCGAACGGGGAGCGACGTTGCTCGCGATCATGGCGGGGATATCTGTGGATTGCTAGCTCGTACCTGACGATTCGACCTTTTCAGAGGTACCCGTCGAATGGTCCAATCCTGTACGGCGCAAGTCCGTGGCTGCAGTCGACGTGTACTGCGCCACGGGCGGCGAGCGGTCACATCGGAACGCCCAGCGACTGCGCCGTCGCTGCTACGGCGTCAGCCTGGTATTCGAACTCAGGGACACGTGGAGTCGGGTGTCACGCGTGATTGTATTGCAGGATGAGTTTGACGTGCGCCCGCCTGGCGACATCCGGTGCGTTACTCGTGCTCTGTCCCGGAGCGAACGACGGCGAACGTCAGGTTGGATTTCAGGGGTCCGACAGATCGAGGTGCGCTGGGTACAGGCGCGGGAAACATCACCATCGGCGCAAAGACGCAGAGAATTCGTGTCTGCCAGAACGGCGGTACGGAGTCACGTTGCGTGTCCCTACGTACCCTGGCGGGAAAAAACGGCTAGCCTTCATGCATGAAGGTTCCAGGACCGGCACCGGTCTGAAACGATGCACAATCCGCAGCACGAGCAGATCGTTATTGGCGTCACAAATCGCGAGCTTCTGAACGTGTATGTAACTAAATCTGGCTTTCGGCTAGCATTGTTCCGCTGACGGCGTCACGGCGGTTGCCCGCGTCCCTGTCAGCGAGTTCATGAGCGGTCAACCGGTCAGACCAGTGGTTCCCGCTGAGATTCGAACCGTGTCGAAACGCGTTTAAGATGAGTCAGGTGATGCGCGCGCACACGGTGACTCATGTGGTGTGCGCGCAAATGGTGAGCCACCTTAACCGCTCGCGCTCTCTGTGGGCCTCCTGATGCGCACACGCGCACCTGGTGAGTCACGATCAGCGCAGCTTACTGTTCACCTCATGCCGCACCCAGTTCATTATACATTTCGTCGCGACAAGGTAACAGGTCGCTGATCAAAAGTCCCGGTCGATGTCTGACGGCGACGCAGGTCCTAATTTAATTTAACTTCAGCTCTATATATTATGGCCAACATTTCTATCATGAGCATCGCAAGAGCACTTACGATTGCAGCAGCAGCCCTGTACGGGTTCGCCCACGTCGAAGCGGCCTGGACACGCCCGCAAGTCGGCATGGCATGGCAGGTATGTGATTGTCTTCTAGTACCGGATCGGACGCACACGACTGACACTCGGATGGTCTGCCTATTTAGTGGGAGCTGACGTCCGAGGGAGTCCCCGATGTCACAACGCCAAATGTTCCTGTCTGGGACATTGACCCTGAAGCACTGGATGTGGGAGAGATCCCCACGCTGATGAACGCATTGCACGCCAACGACAGATACATCATCTGCTACGTGAACGGTACGTATCTGGTATCACATTCAAGTGTGTACTCGCCTGACTCGAGGCATGCCCATGGCCAGTCGGATCCCTGGAACCGGATCGGATGGATGTGAACGCGTTCAAATCCGTCAGCCCAACGATCATTGGCGACAAGTACCCGGGTTGGGATGAGCAGTTCCTCGACATTCGCAGAAGCGAGACGCGGTCGCTGATGAAGGCGCGGTTCCAGCGCATGGCGTCGTACGGGTGCCATGGTATCGAGCCCGACAACCTGGATACCTATTTGCAGATTACCGGATTCAGTCTGAGCCCTGCGGACGCTCTGGACTACATGAACTGGATCGCGAGCACCGTGCACGGCCTGGGCATGGCTGTGGGCCTGAAGAACTGCGGCGACCTGATCGCAAAGAACAATCTGGCTGACGTGTTCGACTACGCCATTGTCGAGAACTGCGCCGCCAAGGGCAACTGCCCGGATTTCGCTCCGTTCATTCAGGCGGGCAGGCCGGTGTTCGCCGCCGAGTACACGGACGCTGGTGCGGGAGGGTGCAACCCGACCATCTCGTCAGTGCCGGCTGCGTGTGCTGTCACGAACGCGCAGAACCTGGAGGCCATCATTAAGTCGTGCAACCTGGGCCCGGAATGGCAACCCTGCCAGACGTACAGCAATACCGGGTACCGATCCGTTGCGACGACGACGACACCGAACGCAACACCAACGCCGTCCCCGACGTCCCTGCCAACACCAGCTGTACCGTCGCCAACTCCTGCAGCGACTCAGACACCGACTCCGGCACCTTCTCCCAAACCGACGGCGGCACCAACTCCGGTACCAACATCGGCACCAACTCCGGTACCAACATCGGCACCAACTCCGGTACCAACATCGGCACCAACTCCGGTACCAACATCGGCACCGACCCCCAAACTGACTGCGACTCCGACTCCCAAACCGACACCGGCACCAACTCCCAAACCAACGCCGGCACCGACTCCCAAACCGACTCCGGCACCCACTCCGGCACCGACGTCGGCACCGACTCCCAAACCGACACAGGTACCGACTCCGGCACCGACGTCGGCACCAACGCCCAAACCAACGCCGGCGCCGACTCCCAAGCCACCAACCCCAGCACCGACACCTGCGCCAGCGTCAGCGTCATGGATACGGCCACAGGTCGGCATGGGTTGGCAGGTATGTTCAGGGCATTTCGCGGACGTTGACGGCACATAACTGACCATGCGCGGACGTCTGCTTAGTTGGAGCTGTCCTTCAGCGACATCCCAGACGTGACGACCCCGGACGTTCCCGTATGGGACATCGACCCGGAGCAACTGGACCAGGACCAGATCCCGGCGCTGATGGACGCATTGCGCTCCAGCAACCGGTACATCATCTGCTACGTCAACGGTACGCATCTCCTGTTTACCTTCCGATGCGGGCACCCTAACACGAACTGTGGTTATCGACAGTCGGCTCCCTGGATGCATCAGCTGTCGATGCAGGTGCGTTCCAGGACATCGAGCCATCGATCGTCGGGAACCCGTATCCGAATTGGCCTGCGGAATCGTTCCTGGACATTCGCAGGGAGGAGACGCGATCGCTGATGAAGGCGCGGTTCCAGCGCATGGCGTCGTACGGGTGCCAGGGCATCGACGCCGACAACGTGGACAGCTACACGCACGAGACCGGATTGGGCCTGGACGTTTCTGACGCTCTGGACTACATGAACTGGATCGTCGACACGGTGCACGGCCTGGGCATGTCTATCGGCCTGAAGAACAGCGCCGACCTGGTCGCGCCGAACCACCTGGCTGCCTCGTTCGACTTCGCCGTCGTCGAGGCGTGCGCGGAAACGGGCGACTGCCCGAAGTTCGATCCGTTCATCCAGGCCGGCAAGCCCGTGTTCGCCGTCGAGTACACGAACAGTGGGCGGTCGGGTGGGTGCAACCCGAAGGTCTCGTCGGTGGCAAACGCGTGCGCTGTGACCAACGCGCACGATTTCGAAGGCATCATCAAGTCGTGTGATCTGCGCGCTGAATGGTCGTCCTGCCAGTCGTACGACCGATCCGGGTACCGATCCGTCTCGACGCCGGTACCTTCCCAGTCGGGCATGCCAACAACGGCAACGGCGTCCCCGACACCTGTGCCAACAACAGCGACACAGACGCCAACCCGCACGGCCACTGCGGCACCAACACCGGCACCGACACCTGTGCCCACCTCGGCACCGACCCCCAAACCTACCCCTTCGCCATCGCCGGCACCGACACCTGCTCCGACACAGGCAACACCGACGCCTACTCCGGCACCGTACGGAGGCGGCGGGGGTTGGCGCTCCTGGAATCGACGCGGCCACTACTGAGCATCATCTGCGAAGAGCCGCGGATGGGTTGGTCGGACCAACGTACAGGGTAGCTGCATTAACGCTCTAACGTTATAAAACGAGACAAAGAATTCCGTGACGAGATGCCTCCTGTTCCTCGGTTGCCATCTGGAGCGGCGGAAGGAAATTAGATGAGAAGCGCCCGTCATTGTCACTACCATCTCCACTGAATCTACACGCGACGTCTACGGCGCCCGCTACCTGATCACAATACGTCCTCGTACCCTCTTCGTTCAGCAAATGCCTGCGCACGCTGCTGGGTTCTCGTGCAGACGTAGATGCTGTACCGCGCGGGGCAGTATTACTGCCGGTTGTCGCCGGCGGCAGATGTCTGCTCGTCGCAGCGTCGGCGACGCCGCCCCGTCGTGCATGTCTTCTCCTGTCGTCAGTGTATCCTCGTGACAAACTCAACGAAGGCGGCGAATGACGCGGTAAACCTTTTAATTAGATATCTGCCGGAACGACTGTAGTGTTGCAATCGTACACCAAGTACCCGTCATTATCATCGTGGTCGACGTCGTCTTCCGCGGAATGCATATTGTCGTTCGCATGACTTCTCGTCTGAACTTTCTACCACCCCTCGAATGATGGTCGTTGGACGTCATGGCTCCAACTCGAGGTCTCCTCTACGCGCCCACTCTGGCCCAAAGTGTAACGTAAGTGCCAAGCCAGCAGTAAAGAAACTTGGTCTTGTAGATGGCGCCGCGGGGTCTACCAAACTGGTGAACCCCCGATCCAAAGCTTATGATTGTGCTAGTTCCTAGACTTCAGATGGTGAACCCACAAACTTGGGTGCCAAATTCCAGGTCTGGGTGATGTTTCCCAGATTCTAGGTGGTATGCTCAGTTCTGGGTGTTGTCCTCCAAACTCTAGGTACTAAGTCCCAAACTGTGCGCAAATGTCATCATATGCGCACGCGCTCTGGGTGAGCCTCGTGACGCGCACACGCGCAGCTGGTGAGTCACGCATCAGAGCCTGCGCTTCTGTTTCACCTCATGCCGCATGCTCATTGTGCGCGCAGCTGGTGAGTCACGCATCAGAGCCTGCGCTTCTTTTTCACCTCATGCCGCATGCTCATTGTGCGCGCAGCTGGTGAGTCACGTATCAGAGCATGCGCTTCTTTTTCACCTCATGCCGCATGCTCATCCAGTTCATTATATATTGTCGCGACAAGGTAACAGGTCGCTCATCCGCACCCCTCGACGATGTCTGACTGCGGCGCAGGTCCACATTAATTTAACTTAAGAGTTTTAAATATTATTTATGGCCAGCATTTCTATCATGAGCATCGCAAGAGCGCTGACGATTGCAGCAGCAGCCCTGTACGGATTCGCCCACGTCGAAGCGGCCTGGACACGCCCGCAGATCGGCATGGGTTGGCAGGTTCGTGAATGTCTTCCACAGTACCGGTTCTGCCGTACACGACTGAAGTTCGGGTTGTCTGTTCATTTAGTGGGAGCTGACGGTCGAGGGGGTCCCCGATGTCACTACGCCAAATGTTCCCGTCTGGGACATTGACCCTGAAGCACTGGACGTGGGAGAGATCCCCACACTGATGAACGCATTGCACGCCAACGACAGATACATCATCTGCTACGTGAACGGTACGAATCTGCCATCACCTTCAAGTGAGTACC
Source organism: Plasmodiophora brassicae (assembly GCA_039704465.1). Lineage (NCBI taxonomy): Eukaryota > Endomyxa > Phytomyxea > Plasmodiophorida > Plasmodiophoridae > Plasmodiophora > Plasmodiophora brassicae. Next base: position 1,339,698 of record JASFAU010000007.1, on the reverse strand, counting down.
TGTCTGACTCGAGGCATGCCAATGTCCAGTCGGGTCCCTGGAACCTGATCGGATGGATGTGGGCGCGTTCACATCTGTCAGCCCAACGATCATTGGCGGCAAGTACCCCGGTTGGAATGAGCAGTTCCTCGACATTCGCAGAAGCGAGACGCGGTCACTGATGAAGGCGCGGTTCCAGCGCATGGCGTCGTACGGGTGCCATGGCATCGAGCCCGACAACCTGGATACCTACACGGCCGAAACCGGATTCAGTTTGAGCGCTGCGGACGCTCTGGACTACATGAACTGGATCGCGAGCACCGTGCACGGCCTGGGCATGGCTGTGGGCCTGAAGAACTGCGGCGACCTGATCGCAAAGAACAACCTGGCGGACGTGTTCGACTACGCCATTGTCGAGAACTGTGCCGCCAAGGGCAACTGCCCGGATTTCGCTCCGTTCATTCAGGCGGGCAGGCCGGTGTTCGCCGCCGAGTACACGGACGCCGGTGCCGGTGGATGCAGCCCGACCATCTCGTCAGTGCCAGCCGCGTGTGCCGTCACGAACGCGCAGAACCTGGAAGCCATCATTAAGTCCTGCGACCTGGGCCCGGAATGGCAACCCTGCCAGACGTACAGCAATACCGGGTACCGATCCGTTCCGACGGCGACACCGTACGGAACACCGACACCGGCACCAACTCCCAAACCAACGCCGGCACAGACTCCCAAACCAACTGCGGGACCGACTCCCAAACCGACTCCGGCACCGACTCCCCAATCGACTCCCGCACCGACTCCCGCACCGACTTCCAAACCGTCTGCGGCACCGACTCCCAAACCGTCTGCGGCACCGACTCCCAAACCGACTCCGGCACCGACTCCAATTCCAACGCCGGCACCGACTCCCAAGTCGACACAGGCACCAACGCCCAAACCAACGCCGGCACCGACTCCCAAGCCAACAACGCTGGCACCGACTCCAGCACAGACACCTGCGCCAGCGTCAGCGTCATGGACACGGCCGCAGGTCGGCATGGGTTGGCAGGTATGTGAAGGTCTTCTAGTACCGACTTGGCCGTACCCGATTGACACTCGGATACTTAGTGGGAGCTGTCGCTCGAGGGGGTCCCCGATGTCACAACGCCAAATGTTCCCGTCTGGGACATTGACCCTGAAGCACTGGACGTGGGAGAGATCCCCACACTGATGAACGCATTGCACGCCAACGACAGATACATCATCTGCTACGTGAACGGTACGAATCTGCCATCACCTTCAAGTGAGTACCTGTCTGACTCGAGGCATGCCCATGTCCAGTCGGGTCCCTGGAACCTGATCGGATGGATGTGGGCGCGTTCACATCTGTCAGCCCAACCATCATTGGCGGCAAGTACCCGGGTTGGAATGAGCAGTTCCTCGACATTCGCAGAAGCGAGACGCGGTCACTGATGAAGGCGCGGTTCCAGCGCATGGCATCGTACGGGTGCCATGGCATCGAGCCCGACAACCTGGATACCTACACGGCCGAAACCGGATTCAGTTTGAGCGCTGCGGACGCTCTGGACTACATGAACTGGATCGCGAGCACCGTGCACGGCCTGGGCATGGCTGTGGGCCTGAAGAACTGCGGCGACCTGATCGCAAAGAACAACCTGGCTGACGTGTTCGACTTCGCGATTGTCGAGAACTGTGCCGAAACGGGCGACTGTCCAAAGTTCGCTCCGTTCATTCAGGCGGGCAAGCCGGTATTCGCCGCCGAGTACACGGACGCCGGTGCCGGTGGGTGCAATCCGACCATCTCATCAGTGGCGGCCGCGTGTGCCGTCACGAACGCGCAGAACCTGGAGGCCATCATTAAGTCCTGCGACCTGGGCCCGGAATGGCAACCCTGCCAGACGTACAGCAAAACCGGGTACCGATCCGTTCCGACGGGAGCACCCAACGCAACACCTACGCCGGCACCAACTCCCAGACCGCCTGCGGCACCGACTCCCAAACCGACTCCGGCACCGACTCCCAAATCGACTACTACACCTACTCCCGCACCGACTCCCGCACCGACTCCCAAATCGTCTGCGGCACCGACTCCCAAACCCACTCCGGCACCGACTCCCAAATCGTCTGCGGCACCGACTCCCAAACCCACTCCGGCACCGACTCCCATACCAACGCCGGCACCGACTCCCAAGTCGACACTGGCTCCAACTCCAAAACCAACGCCGGCGCCGACTCCCAAGCCACCAACCCTGGCACCGACTCCGGCACCGACACCTGCGCCAGCGTCAGCGTCATGGACACGGCCACAGGTCGGCATGGGTTGGCAGGTACGTACAGGGCATTTCGCGGACGTTGACGGCACAGAACTGACCACGCGCGGACGCCTGCTTAGTTGGAGCTGTCCTTCGGCGACATTCCAGACTTGACGACCCCGGACGTTCCCGTCTGGGATATCGACCCGGAGCAGCTGGACCAGGACCAGATTCCGGCGCTGATGGACGGATTGCGCTCCAGCAACCGGTACATCATCTGCTACGTCAACGGTACGTATCTCCTGTTTAATTTCCGATGCCGCGGGCACCCCTAACACGACCTTTGGACATCGACAGTTGGCTCCCTGGATGCATCCGCTGTCGATGCAGGCGCGTTCCAGGACATCGAGCCATCGATCGTCGGGAACCCGTATCCGAATTGGCCTGCGGAATCGTTCCTGGACATTCGCAGGGAGGAGACGCGATCGCTGATGAAGGCGCGGTTCCAGCGCATGGCGTCGTACGGGTGCCAGGGCATTGACGCCGACAATGTGGACAGCTACTCGTACAAGACCGGATTGGGCTTGGACGTTTCTGACGCTCTGGACTACATGAACTGGATCGTCGACACGGTGCACGGCCTGGGCATGTCTATCGGCCTGAAGAACAGCGCCGACCTGGTCGCGCCGAACCACCTGGCTGCCTCGTTCGACTTCGCCGTCGTCGAGGCGTGCGCGGAAACGGGCGACTGCCCGAAGTTCGATCCGTTCATCCAGGCCGGCAAGCCCGTGTTCGCCGTCGAGTACACGAACAGTGGGCGGTCGGGTGGGTGCAACCCGAAGGTCTCGTCAGTGGCACACGCGTGCGCTGTGACGAACGCGCACGATTTCGAAGGCATCATCAAGTCGTGTGATCTGCGCGCTGAATGGTCGTCCTGCCAGTCGTACGACCGATCCGGGTACCGATCCGTCTCGACGCCGGTACCTTCCCAGTCGGGCATGCCAACAACGGCAACGGCGTCCCCGACACCTGTGCCAACAACAGCGACACAGACGCCAACCCGCACGGCCACTCCAGCACCGACTCCCAAACCCACCCCTTCGCCGACGCCGGCACCGACACCTGCTCCAACACCTGCAACACCAACGCCCACTCCGGCACCGTATGAAGGAGACGGTCGGCGCTCCTGGAATCGACGCCACCAACACTGAGCATCGTCTGCGTGTCGGCTATCGAGTTGGCGGGCCAACGTTCTCCATAGGTAGCTGCGTCTGCGCTCTTACGTTATAAAACGAGATGAAGAATTCCATGACGAGATGCCTCACGTTCTTCGGTTTGCCTTCAGTAGCGGTGTCGTTCTGATGGACCGTTCAAAAGCGGATGCATGGTAATGCTTACATACTATCTCGGATGGCGCCGAGCACCCTCGCCGCAACTCAGAGCACGATGCCTCCACGTAGACGAGTCCGCGTTTCTGCCGACGTCGTTGGCGGGATCTATGCTTCGAAGCTATTGGGCGTCCTTGTCGCTCCGTTAGACAGTTGTTCATATCGATGTGGGGCGTTCACGATGAACGGACGGGCATCCACGCTATGATGTGGACGCGTTAAGGGCGTCCTCGTAGCTGACGGCGCCGCTGGCAATCCGCCGGAGCAGGGCGGCATTCGTGGGGCCGGTCTCGTTGACCAGGGACGACAGTATGGAGTCGTCGCGGGCCAGCAGGGCCGCCGGCGTGTCGAACTCGGCGACGCGACCCTTGTCCAGGACCAGGACCCTGTTGTAGTCGATGACGGTGTTCAACCGGTGCGCGATCGTCAACAGCGTCCGGTCGCGGAACGCCACCCGAAGCGCCCGCTGCAGGAGGGCATCCGTCGACAGGTCGATCGACGCGGTGGCCTCGTCCAGAATGACGATCCGGGCGCGCTCCCTTAGCAGCGCCCGCGCCAGGCACAGCAGCTGCTTCTGGCCGACGCTGAAGTTCTCGCCCTGTTCGGCCACGAGCGCGTTCAGCTTGCCGCCCTGCGCGTCGATGTACTCGGCCATGAAGGCGCCTCGCAACGCCGCCCACACCTTGTCGTCGTCGAATTCGTCGAACGGGTCCAGGTTGTGCCGGACGGTGCCCGAGAACAGGATCGGGTCCTGCGGGATGATCGCCAGCGACTGGCGTAGCCGTCGCAGCCCGACCGTCCGCGTCTCGACGTCGTCAATGAGGATCCGGCCCGATGCCGCCTCCACGATCCGGAACAGGGCGATCATCAGCGACGACTTGCCGGCGCCGGTGCGCCCGACGACCCCGATCTTCTCGCACGACCGGATCGACAGGGAGATGTCGTTCAGGACGGGCGGGAGCTCGGGTCGGTAGCGCAGCGTGAACTTGTCGAACACGATCGTGCCCGTTTCCGGCCAGGAGGCGCGCGGATCGACAACGTCGACGACGGCGCTCTTGGGCGGGCGCATCGCCCTGACGACGGCAACGTCAGCAGCGTCGGCAGGTTCCTCGATCGGCAGGCCGTTCGCGTAGTAGTCGAGGCGCTCGACGCTGTTCATCTGGATTTCGGTGTCGGCCGCCTGCCGGACGCACCAGTTCATGACGGAGGTGACCGTCAGCGCGTACGAGATCGTCAGGCCCGTCAGCGACGACGACACCGACATGAGGACGCACGACAGACTGGCCGCCAGCACCATCAGGTTGCCGATCGTCTCCAGGCGCAGCGACAGCCAGCGCTGGATGGCGATCTGGCAGAACTGCGGGCGGTTGTCGGCATCCAGCAGCGCGCGGTGCCGCCCGACGAACGCCACCTCCTCGCGGTACGCGCGGATCGTCGCCAACCCGTTCAGCGTTTCGCTGAACTGGGCGTACAGCGGCGAACGCATCAGCGCGTCCAGGCGCTTGAGCTCGCGCGACGTCGACCGGTAGAAGCGTTGCACGTAGTAATAGACGACCAGCCTGAGCAGACGGGAGCACAACGTCAGTAGGAACGAAGGAGTGACCGCAAAAAACAAAAATAACGCCGCGACTGCAGCGCAAAGAGTGCGCGACAAGCCGCCGCGCGAATCGACGATCACGGCGACAGTGGGACCGAAAGTGCGAAGACGCGCGTAATACGTACAGAGGGAGCAGGATGGCGATGAAGGGCGGCGTGACGACGCATATCAGGATGAACGTGGCGATGCAGGAAGCCGCCGTCTGCAGGAACGAGGACAGCGACTGCGGCAGCAGCGAGTCGACGCCGTCCTGGTCCTTGCTGAACCGGTTCAGGATGCGCCCCATCGGCGTCGTCTCGAAGAAGGAGACCGGGGCGCGCATCACGCGCTGGATCGCGCCCATGTGGATGCGGATCGCGCCGCGCGTCGACCCGTACGCGTTGACGGCGCCGAAGACGAGCGTCAGGACGGCGCTGGCGGCGCCCAGCAGCACGTAGATGTCCATGGCGTTCTTGTTGGCGTTCGGATCCGCGATCCAGACCGCCAGCCACGTGTTGACGCCGACGTTGGCGACCTGCGACGCCGCCAGCGTCAGGAACAGGGCGACGATGTACACGACACCGCCGCACTGCTTCAGGTACACCAGGTAGTACCTGGAGTCGACGGCCCCCATGGCACGTTCCTCGCTCGTCATCAGCTTGGCACCGGGCGCCTGTTGCGTCTTGAGGCGCGTCGGGTCGCCCCGGCCGACGTCTGCCTGCGGTTTCGCGGGCGGCGCAGCGGCTGGGCCGTCTGCCGGCGGCGCCGACGACGACGCGTCCGAGGCACGACGCGAACTCACGCCGCCGTACTCGTGCATGAGGCGGGTGAACTCCCCGTTGGCGTTCATCAGGTCGGCGTACGTGCCCTGTTCCGCGATCCGCCCGGCGTCCATGACGACGATGTAGTCGGCGCGCGGGACAAAGTGCAACTGGTGGGTGACCAGGACGCGGGTCTTGCCGGCCAGACGCTGCATGAGGCACTGGTCGAACAGCGCCTTGCCGACCATGGCGTCGACGGCGGACAACGGGTCGTCCAGCAGGATGATGTCCGGGTCGAAGTAGACGGCACGAGCGAGGTTGACGCGTTGCTTCTGCCCGCCGGACAACGTGATGCCCTTCTCGCCGATCTCGGTGCGGTCGCCGTCGGGCAGCGCCTCGATATCCGGGATCAGGCAGCAATCCTCGATCGTGCGCAGGTACGTCGCCGCGTCGTACGCCTGGCCGAACAGGACGTTGTCCCTCAGCGACGTGTTCTGGATCCACGCCTGCTGGGGACAGTACCTGGACGGGGAAACGCTGTCAGACGATGGAGCCGCCCACGCGATGCAGCAGGGGGAACCGGCGACCCGACAGAGCCGTTGAACTCGATGGAGCCCGACTCGTGCGACATCTCGGCCACCATGGCGGACAGCAGGGACGTCTTGCCCGACCCGACCGGGCCGACGACGCAGACCAGCTTGCCGACCGGAACGTGCAGGTTGATGTCCCGTATCCTGAATCCGGACGATGGACCCCGGTCCTTGTCAGCGACGGCGGCCTTGCCGTTGGCAGGCGGGCTCGGGGCGGCGGGCGCCGTCTCCCAGAGGAAGTTCGCGCTGGTGATCGAGATGGCGTCCGGCGACGACGGGTTGATGGCCGGGCGGTACGACAGTTCCTGCGCGAGCAGGTACGCCTGGATGCGCTTGACGGCGACGCTGGCGTCGACGATCTGCCCGAGGATCATGGGCAGCATCATCAGCGGGAAGCGCAGCAGGTTGAAGTAGGCGACGCACGGGAAGATGACGTCGGCCGTCAGCGGGTTGCCGACCAGGTTGTACACGACGAACGAGACGATGGAGGCGAACAGCGGGATGGCGCCCGAGATCATCATGAACCCGGCCCTGAAGTACGCGATCCGCTTGATGCGGTGCATCTCGGCGGAGCGCAGACCGAACAGATGCGCCAGGAACGACGGCTCCCAGGAGTAGAACTTGATCACGCGAATGCCGTTCAGAATCTCCTGCATGAGTTTAACGCGCCGGTCCGTGATACCCGACGTCTCTACGAAACAACAACAACAACCGTGTTAGCGACGCTCGCTGGAAGGCACGGAGGCGAACCCTTTCGCAGCTTGGAAAGGTACCGCATGACGCCGGCCTGAACAGGCAGCGCGACGAGCAGCAGCCCGACGCCGACGAGGGACGGCCAGCCAAGCGTGGTCAGGAGCAGCGCAAGGATCAGGACGATCTGGAACAGGCCCGACCACGTATAGTGCAGGTACCCGGACAGCATTTCGATGCGCGTCGTGTCGGTCGACACCATGTTGACCGCCTGGCCCGATGAGAACTGCTGCCGCGCCGACGACGACAACCGCAACGACTTCTCGTAGATCTCAGTCGTCAGGGACGTCCGCAGATCGAACCCGACATTCATGGTCAACTGGTGGCGCAGCGGTTTTAGTCTGCGCGGTGGTGAAGCACGAGATGGGTCGGTACCTGGAAGTAGTAGTTGACGAAGAACGTGGACCCCTCCTGCATGGCGAACATGAGGACGCAGAGGCCGCATAATCGCAGGTAGGACTGTTTGCCCATCTCCCGGAGCAGCAGCGACAGGACCAGCGGCGTCAGTATTGTGCTGAGGTCGCTGAACACCTTGAGGATGCCTATGCAGACGTGCAAACGTTACGACGACGGTGATCCGTTGCTATAAGTCTGAAGGTATAGGTCATACCGGCTGGCAGCCAGGTCGGGCCAAACGCGGCAAACATGGCGCGCAGGATGGACGCCTGTCGAGGCGGGGTGGCGGCGGCCGCGTGCTCGTGTTCGCGCTGCCAGGCAGCGCCGAAATGGGCGCTCAGGTGTTTGCTGCTGTGCGCGTCGTCCATCCTGTAGACGTCGTCGATCTCCAGCGGGCGTTTCGCGCCGAGCCGCAGCAGGTCGCCGATCCAGGCGTACGTGACGCGCGACGCGATCGACGCCGACGCCAGCGGCATCACGTGCGACCCGTCGCGGGCGGCGTCGGCAGGCAGATCGACGACCACGCCCGTCGCATCGATCTGCAGCGCATCCGGCGCCTTATCCGCCATCTGCAATGCAACGGGCGCACTGAGGAGCGAACCGTTCGTCGTGGCTCCAAAATAGTGGGCCAACATGACGCCCCCAATTTTGTCGAGACCAACAAACGAAACGGATCTGTTCCGGTCCGTACCACCTACGCCATTTCATGGCCGGCTTTCGCCTGCGGAATTGGTTTTTCACGATCGCCCGCCGGCCTGCACCTCTCCGAAGTGACGAAACGACCTACTGCGTACAGAGTCCGGCCTCACTTTAGTCGCATACAATTGTACCGGGGGTGGCGTAGGGGTGTGTGACTTGTGTGACAATTTCGAGGTGGGACGAGGTGGCCTGGAACAGGAGTGCTTCTGCCACGCGGCGATCGCAGATTGTGGTGCCAGTCACAGGCGGAAACGTCGGACGTTGACGATGGGCGCCTCTCCAAGCTAGTCACGTCATAGCAAGTGAGCGTCATACGTACGTCGATCATCAGCACGCTCGTCGCCATGGCGCCCCGTGTGGCAATTATTGGCGCCGGTCCGGCGGGATGTATGTTGGCCCGCCTGCTGACCCTGCGATCTGTCCCCGTTGTCGTTTTCGAAGGCGAACCGTCGCCGAACTACCGGTCGCAAGGCGGCACCCTCGACCTGCACACCGAATCAGGGCTGGCCGCCATGCAAGACGCCGGCCTGTTCGACGAGTTCCTCGAGCACGCGCGCTACGACGGCGAATCAATGGTCCTGGCCGACAAAAACCTCAAGGTCTACTTCCGGGAGAGCCCGTCGAAGCAAACGGCCACGAACAAGCTCGGTGGACAGCGGCCTGAAATCGACCGCGCCGAGCTCAGGCGCATCCTGACGGAAAGCCTGCCCGAAGGCGTCATCCGCTGGGGACATCGCTTGAAGCAGGTCGAAGACAATGGCACGCTCGTGTTTGAGCACACCAGTGAGTCGGGATTCGACCTGATTGTCGGGGCTGACGGCTGCTGGAGCAAGGTCCGCAACGCGTTGACTGGCCAGCATCCCATCTTCGCACGCGTTGCCTGCTTTGAACTCCAGATCCTGGACCCGGAGACGACGGTTCCCACCTTGCACGGCCTTGTCAACAGGGGCAGCGTCTTCGCCCATGCCGATGGGCGCATGCTGTCCGTTCAGCAGATGGGCGATGGAAGCCTGCACGTGATGGCCATTCAGGCGCGCGACTCAGAGAAGTGGCAGGAGTCGTGCGGGTTCGACACCCGGTCGATCAAGGACGTCAAGGCCGCGTTGATCGGCGAGGGCGGGCCGTTCGCCGACTGGCACCCGACGCTGAGAACGGCCATCGAGACTGCGAACGACGCGAAATGCGTGCCGAGGTCCCTGTTCATGCTCCCGGTCGGGTTCACGTGGCCGCACCGTCGCGGGTTCACCGTCATTGGCGATGCGGCGCACGTCATGACGCCTTTTGCCGGCGAAGGCGTCAACCTGGCGCTCGATGACGCGCGGAAACTGGCAAAGGCCATCATTTCCGCTGCACCGGGCGATGCGCACGACCTGGACGACGCGGTGATCGCATCCGAGAAAGAGCTGTGGCAGCGCACCGTGAAGGTCACGAAACTGACGGACGACGTCACGCAGGCGTGGTTTTTCACGCCCGGCGTGCCGAAGAGCGTCATCGCCCGCATCATGTGCATGCACCTGAAGGAGCACATCCCCGCGATCCTCTATCCGTTCGCGGCCGCCTTCGTCCACTGCTACTACTTCATCTGGAGCCTTTGGAATTGAACGGACGCAGCGCTGTGTTTCGCGTTTTTCCGCCTCTTTTCTATACATACAGCGTCTTCGACACATGGTTAGGGTCAACATGGGAGCTGCGCCGGAGCCGCACCTGGGGATGGGCGACGGGGGAACGCGAGTCCGTCGGCGCCGCCTCCGCCGCCGCCGCGGAGTCCGTGACGTGCTGTTGTTGCAGTCGGTGGCATTGGGAGACATGGCGACGACAACGTCGACGCTGGACAAGTACCAGCGCGTGCCGGCGACGATGGCGCCGGCGTCGCCGGATGAGATCCGCGTGACGACGAAGGGCGTGATGAAGTCGTACCTGACGGCGGTGATCGGGCGTCTGGCGTCCGGCGAGGACGCATCGGAGCATGTGACGTTGCAGGGCATGGGCAACGCGATCTCGAAGGTCGTGTCGATTGCGGAGATTGTCAAGCGTCGTATTCCGGCGGTGCACCAGCTGACGTCGATCTCGTCGACCGAGGTCGTCGACACGTACGAACCGCTGGAGGAGGGCCTGGAGACGGTCGTCATCAAACGTCAGGTCCCGTCCATCGCCATCACGCTGACCATGCAGACGCCATCCGACGACGCCATTCGCAACTGCGGATACCAGCCAGGCATGCCTGGCGCCCCGGCCGTCATTGATCACCCGCCGCGCCGCAAGCAACGCCCCAAGAAACCAAAGAAGGCGCCGCAACCGGACCGCACCGAACAGGACGAACCTGCGCAACAGCAGGACGCCCCACAGCAGCAACAACAACAACCAGAACAGAACGAACAGGTAGCCGGCGATGCTGAACCGAAACCAGCGACCCGCAAGAACAACAATCGTCGTGGTGGAGGTGGGCGTCGTGGACGACGCCCAGCAAAGGCGTCGACGGTGCCACCGCCTGCGTCGGAACCGGGCGTGGACAGCGCCCAGCCGGCGACGTAACCCGGCACCGCATACGCCGCCACAACTCCTAATGCTAAACTCGCAAACATCACGATGCTGGGCGTGCAGTGCCGTCTGGCTGCAATAGCTGCGCCGTATCGGTTCGGTGCCAGACGCAAGCCGCGCGTGGGACGCTGCGGACCTGGACCTGTTTATTCGGCGCTCTTCTCCGCCTCCTAAGCCCGCGCAGCGTAGGTGGGCCTCTGGATGCGCATCTGCTTCGATGGCCTGGCGAGCTGGCCAGGCGATTCGACGGACGCTTGATGCGAGGTCGACTCGGACACGGAGGAGGAGGAGCACGCTGCCGCCAGCGATTCGACGGTGTCGTTCAGGGCCTGGATTTCGTCGTCGCTGGCGAGCTGTGCCCATTGGCGAACATGCGCGTCGGACAGGAGTTTCAAGTTGTTCGCCCTGGCCGTTTGGGACAAGGCCGTTGAGGCCGGTGCCGTGTTCTGCGTCCAGTACGACCCGAACGTCATCCCGGACACGATCGTGTACAACGTTGGGTACCTCCAGGGATCCAGGTTGCGGCTCAGTTCGACCAGTATGGTCCAGAGTGCGAACAGGAGCGAGGCAACAAGAACGATGAGGGTCAGGGATGACACCAGCTGTATGCTCGCCGCGTTGCCGGCAGGGACCGATTGCATGGCAAGAAGAAGGACGATGATCGACAGGAGAGACGTGCCGAGGATCAGGTCCAGGCGATTGTTGGCGTTGTGGAAGTACGGCCGATATTTGACGCAGCAGACGAGATAGATGCAGATGATCATAACCGCGATGGCCATCGTCGATGAATCTCCCGGTCCTACAGACGACAGCAGGATCGACAGCGACAGTTTCCACAGTAACATGGGACAGTACCAGAACCACATCTGGGCGAACACGATACGGTTATGTTTCCAGTCGGCAATGAGCGGCCGCAGATACCTTGTTCTGGAATGGACGGAAGTAATGGGCAAATGTCTGCTCATTCGGTGAGTTCCAGGTCGACGTGATCGGCAAGCATCCGCCGTACAGACCTCGAAGAAGCCGTCGTTGTATGTTTGCGATGGGGCGCTCCACATGACAACGCCCACCATCACCGGGTAGACTAAAACCCATATATAGTATCCCCATGTCAAACGGGCATTTGGGCCCGCAGACTGTAAACGTACCGAGTGTGGTCAGGAACAGGCCTGCAACTGTTAGCGGGAGCATGGACGACCATTCGCCGGGTGCATAACAACGTATGCTGGCTGTGTACCACGAGGAGTAGAACCCGGGCACGTTCGGCTGCTCGTAGCAGATGAAGACTTCCACCAGACTTGAGAGGTGCTGGACACCAAATTTGCAATCAAAATTGGATATGAATCGTTCGGAGCCCAGTAGCGCGTAATTATGTACGTACGTAGATGTAGAGCAGGTCGACGAGTCGCAAAGATGCCGACAATACCCTGTTCAGCTTTGACGAGAAGACGGTGTTGCGCGTGAACTGTTTGGTCAGCGTGGCCGTTGCGACCAGGGCGCTGAAAATGTTCAGCACAGCGCATCTGACCGTGTAGGACAGCCCCCAGGTCACTTGGAGAAGACATCCGACCCTGAATTTGTCGGGCGACAACGAGAATATGGCGGCAGTGCTCGCGAATATACTGATGGAGTTCGGGACGACAACGTTGGAATCTCGAAGAATCTGCCTCCCAACGACGGATAGGACCTGGCAGAACTCAATGGTCTGCTTCGCGGCAACCGTCCAGCTGACAGAACTGTGCTCGTTCTGCCTGTTCTTCGCCATATCGATCATCTACAGCAATTGTTAACGTCTGCTCGGCGGGGAAAGTGCGATTGTAATATTTACAAGGAAGATAACAACGCAGGGTATGGCGATGAGCAAGAAGAAGGCACCGGTCAGGACAACCTCCCAAGCCGAACGTCGGCACTCTCGGCAGAGAATTCCGTCCGTGTACCAGCCAGGTCGGCATCGAGCACAGAGCGCGCCCTCGTATCCATCGGGGCACTCGCCAGGCGCCAGGGCTCCCGGACATCGCTCCGGCGACGAGCATAGGTAGAAGTCCAATGGAGCATCCGTACTGCTCCAGAATCCAACCTGAGTGTTGTAGGAGTCAGGCGCCAGGTTCAGTGGCCTCCAAATGAACGCATGGTACCTGTGCGGAAGGTGTCGCCTGGCGGCCAGCACAGTTTGCTCCACCCGGGCACGGCTGACACGAGCCGTTCCGGACCTCGAAGAATCTCGTGATGCATCCACAGGCACCGGCAGACGTGGCTCCCGTTGTGTTCGTCGCCGCATGGGCCTGACAGGGTGTGCAACGCAGCTGCCCAGGGCCGGATGTGTAACCTGACTCATCGCAGGCGATGCAGACGAGCTCAGAGTGGCTTCGGAGGTGCTCATAGGATCCGGATGCGCATTGGCATTCAGACACGGACGTAGCGCCAGGCGCCAGCGTTGTCGAAAGGTATGGACAGAGGGCGCAGGACGACAATCCCCGCCCGTCGGCGTACGTGCCAACAGGACACGGTTGGCAACGGCCGGTACCATTGGCCGAGAAGCGCCCAGCTGGACAATCGTTGCAGAAGGTTCGATTCAGGGCATCCGCGAACCTGCCGATGTTTTCGCGGCCGGCGGCGCAGACCTCACTGAGGAAGAACTCGGTGGGGATCCACTGCTTCCACCGGTGCTCGTTGGCGCGCGCCCACTGACAAGCGGTGCTCTGATCGGAAACGATCTGCTGGCCTTCCGACGATTGCATCCACATGTAGTCGTCGTCAGTGAAGTCGAAACGCGTCATCACCTGCAAACGCATTGAGAATCCATCGCGGGGTGATTCAGTAGGAGCGAGCATTGTACACGTACTGTGTACGCCCAAGGCGATGTGACGTTCAAATCCGGGGCGACGTACTTCGCAAACCGATAGACCGGAAAGTCGCACAGGCCAGAGATCGTGCCCGTGCCGTAATCCAGGTACGTGTTCGGGTCGAAAGGAGGCAGGCGGACTCGAGTGGCGTTTAGATCTGGGAAATGGTAGTCCTGAGGGGACCACCAGAACAGCGCCGGTGCCCTACCGGTCTCCATTGATACGATATCGGAGACCCACGTGGCGCTCGTTTTGTAGTCCAGAATGGTGACGTCGATACCCAACCTGGAGAACAACGTGCGGTAGTCGTCGTAGTAGTACCAGGAGCTCGAATCGTCCCACATGAATGCCCCAACTGCGGAGAGGTTCGCACCCGGAAACGACGGCGGATTCCTGGAAAACATCTTGATGGTGCCCGGGTTCAAGTACGTTCTCCAATCGCTCAGGTTTGGCGACGTCTCGTACAGCCAATCAGCAATGTACAGCCCTTCCCAGTATTGTTTCGAGATCAGGCCGAGCATGTCCATGCCAGCAGGTGGCTGATCCCCATACGTGTAGTCGCCCGGGGCAGCCGGCAGCTGAATAGCCGGGCTGATCATAATCGGTGGCGCACCGGGTGCAACGTTCAGACTGTTGCCCAGTACAATCGAGTATCCCATGAAGTCGCCAAAGATGGCGCGCAGGACGAGCTGGGGGCCGATGCCATAGTACGAGCCTTGATCGATGACAAGCGGGCGCCGGATCTGCGGGTCCGATGTCGGGACGGTCTGGAAGCACCCGCCGGCGACAACGACAGCCAGCAGAGCGGAGAATAGCGGCGCGTAGGCCGTTGTCACGACAGGCATTGGTTGGCGCTAATCCACGAACTCTGAGGTACGCCGTACGCGCCTCCCCGATCAATATGGTGGTACCGAAGATCGTCCCTTAAGTAACCCCAGGGTACACCAATCGCATTCGTCCTGTGGCAGCAGAACCCAGACACTCGACCAGCGTTGAGGGCGGAACGGCCACGTGAAACTGCCCCTCCCTCATGAGTACCACGTATTCGCAGGGTTGTTTTATTCCGGGTATATGAAGCTGCGCTCCCCACAGACAGAGCGGCGGCGGCGACGTTCACAGCACGGCCCAACAGAAACACCATTTATGTCGTCAGCGCCCTGCAACGCAAACACACAGTCAGCCGATGCGAAACGAGAACACGGGTCGTGCGTCACGTACATGATGGCGTTGACGATGTCGCCATCGTGTTTACGGAGGGCGTTGATGGCCTTCGCACGCGATACGTTCGCCTGGGCCTGCACCATCTCGATGTCACCCTGGTCGAGGCCGGTGTCGTCGGCCTCCTCGTCCTCTTCCTCAACGACTTCACCCTTGGTGGCGACCAGCTCGGGCATGGCCTCCTCCTCATCGCCGCCGGCGGCGGCCGCTGCACCCCTCGCTGCCCTGAACTGCTGGGCAGCCTGCATGGCCGCGTTCTGCGACAGGTCCTCCATCTTGGCCTCGCCAAAGATCACGTACGTGTCGCTGACGGCGCTCTTGTACACGTCCGGGTTGGCGATCACGAACAGCATGTTCTTCGATCGCTTCACCGTGATGCGCGTCACGCCCGTCACCGGCTTCAGGCCCAGCTTCTGGATCGCCTTGCGCGCTTTCTTCTCCTGCCGGTTCTGGACTTTGCTGAGGCCCTCGTCACCCGCCTCAGGCGCGCCGACATCGATCTCCTCCTCGGAATCCTCGACGCCGACCTCGACGTTGCGTTCCTCGATATCCGCCATCGCTACGAACTATCCACCGAACGACGACACGACCAGTCTACGCAGCAACCGCAGGAATGATGCCGCCGTACGGACTCCGCCACGGACTTTTGCGCGTCCAGCGACGCCCGCATTAATCCCGCCACAGCCACTATTAACCTACATACGTGTTCGGATGTTTATCGGCTGCGTTTGATGGCGACTGATTCCTGATCGTGCTCTTCCTGGGTGGATCCGGACCCGCACAGCTGGAAGTCGACGGGCGGGCCGTGGGCGATCTCGAGGCGGTACCTGCAGAGGTATCGGCGCGGTCGGCGCGGGTTGAACACGACGACGAGGTCGTCGCGCGCGCCTTCGAATTCGCCCTGCACCGCGGCGAACTCGAACACCCGCGGGTCGTCGTCCGCCTCCGCGTCCACGTCGAACTCGGCGTTCTCCAGCGCTTCCAACAGCACCGGATCGGTCGCCTTCAGATCGCGACGCGGCAGCGTCCGCCGGACTAGGTACGCACCCGCAACTGGTCAATGCACTGCGCAGCGCAGCACGCGCAATGTAACGTACCGTGCACCACGCGCCAGACGATGCGCCTGCAGGTCGACACGTTCGTGATGGTGAATCGCGTCGCGTTGGAGCAGCTGTCGATGTGCACCTGCGGGAACTCGTGGGCGGCGCGATCGAGGGCGACGCACGGGCGCCGAAGCTGGGCCAGCATCGGCACGTGCTGCGCGGACCCGTTGGCGAACGTGATGACCAGGTCGGCGGGCACGTCCTGCACCAGCGGCATGGGCGGCCAGCGCGTTGGCGTGCGGAACTCCACGCCAACGCTAATGTTGTCGCCGGGCGATGCCAGCATCTGTGATCCACGATCCGTCGGTTCGTGCACGACGTCGACCTTGGCGATCCGGAACGTCGACGGTGCCGATGTCGACAAAGTGAAGAGCAGCGGCGTGGACAAGTCGTTCATCAGCGGCAACCACTTGATGACGCTGCGCGACGCAGCACCCGCCTCCACGACGAACTTTAACGGCGGGTGCGAGTGCTTGCCGACGCGCAGCCTCGGGACGATCGCTTCGGCGGACAGACGCAGTCGCAGGGCGTTCCGTTGCAGGACATCGGGGGCGGGCAACCATTCTCCATCGGCCACCGCGCCGCTGCCCGGTGCGAACAGGCCCGATTGCGCCTGTAACGTCGCCAGCGACGCCGACCGCATCAGCATTCGCGACTGAATCCACCCGCGGATCGGCGCGGTCGTCGGGTCTGCCGGTGCCGCCAACCGCAACGTAATGACCGACGACGATTGCGCCGGGACGACTTGGTCGACGGGTTCCACCCGGAACGGGAACGGCGACGTGGCCAGGTCGATCGGTCTCGGGTCTGTGGGCATCCAGGTATCAAATACATCGATGCGCAGCGAATGCGTCAATGGCGGAGTACCGTATGGGACCACGGTGCAGGACAGGTTGCCACACGGGTCGGGTAGCGAGATGTCGACCCGGACGACAGCGTTCGGATCGACAACGGACTCGTCGTAGACGTCCCACTGCAGGCGGATGTCGAACGATCCGCTGTTGCAGATCGTGACGAGCTTGTCGTGCCGACCGGATCCGACCGGGACAGGCTGGTACTGCACAAGGGGGCCCGGTCGCAACCCGACCGTCGTCGGCAGAATCGACAGCGGCGACCCGGTGATGCACACCTGGACTAAACCGTTAGCGACCCGCCCGCACCCGGTGGTGGCAGAAGCGCCTCATGAGCAACCTGAGTCGGGATACGAATCGGGCTGGGAAGGCCGTCGACTGCGCAGATGAGTTCATCGTTGAACTGGCCGCAGAGGCTATTGAACGAGAACAGGCCGATCTCGACCATCGCCCACGGTGGCAGGACGCCCGATCTCGGGTACGCGACGAACGCGGCCGCCCGACCCGTCAGCAGCCGTTTGATGTTCTCAGCGCGTTGACGCTGCTGGATGAATCCGCGGCCCGCGTCCGAATGAAAACTGAACTTCTCGTAGTCGTTCGCCAGTAGGCGATCGAACCCCTGAGGCCGAACAGGTTAGCGGGCGCGTGTCATCTGCAACTGCGCGACTGCATCACGGACCCGAGCCGTGGCTGGCGCGTTCCGATCACCACTGATGCATTCGATCCAATCGTCCGGGTGGTTCAGGCGTCGCAGTTCGTCGACGGTGCGGTCCAGGCCCGGGTCAAGGTCGTCCCCGGACGCCATCGACAGCCGGAACCGCGACGGCACCGCTGAATGGTTCCGCAGGCAGAGGCGAATCTGATGTTCGCTGCGTTCGCGGAACATGCACGTTAGGCGGCTGATTGGGACACTGTACGAACGACGCACGTCCCAACCTGTAGATGTCCACCACGCCGAAATCGGCAACGGGCGCGCTCTCGGTGTACGGCAGGGCGCGGGCGAGCTCGTCGCGCAGTTTCTTGTGCCTGTCGATCGTCTTGGATTCCTGCGCTCGCGCGTCCTGCCGAGCCGAAATCCGTATCGATTCCCGAATCAGGTCGTCTCGTCCGGCGACGCCGTCGGCAACGTCGCGAAGGTGCGCGGACACGCCTGCAACAATCCATCGTCAGGGCGACTGAGTTGGACGACTAGAGCGAGACGCTCTCCGACGAAGATCATGGACGCGCGCACGGACGCGGACGCCGAGAGGGACGGCGATCCCGCCAATGTCGACAGCCAGGATCATGTCCAGGTCGCCGGGCTGGACGCACGTCAGGGACACTTTCGAGACGACTTCGGTGAGGCCGCCCAGCGACGCTTGCGACGGCGAGATGCGGCACTGGCCGACCATTGCTGCCACGAATATTAGGGCGCGCGGTCATATACGACCGGCGGGCGTACCGTTGCCGGACGACGACGAACCGTCCCATTGCAGGACGGCGGGCAGATTCGTGCGATTCACGACAGCGACTTGGAACTGCGACGGGACCCGCACGTAGACGTCGCCGAGGTCGATGACGTTCTGTCGCAGGACGATGTCCGGGGCCTGCACCTCGGCGCGAGCTTCGACGTACGCGCCCGTGCCGCCATCCGGCACCTCGACAGCGACCGTTGCACGGTACCGTCCGCACCGAATCGGCGAGAACGACACGGCGACCTGCAGGGTCGCACCGGCGGGGATCACGCCCGAGCTCGGTGCGAACGACAGCTGCGACCCAGGTGCGTGCCCGGTGCGATTGCATTGTCGGCACCCGCGCCGATCCGGGAACGGAGGCCCAGGGAACCCGAGCTCGGTGACCCCAAAGGCAACCGGGACAGTCAGCACATTCCTTAACGTTAGCAGGCGCGTGTGCCGCACTGCTGCAACGCCAAAGTTCACCAAGCCGAACTCCAGCGCGCTCTCCTCGATGGATACCATCGGCCCGATGACATCCGCTTCGAGGCGCACGTGAACGGGCGCACCCAGCGCGACATCGCAGTCGAGGTGTGCGACCAGTTGATCCAGGCGCGTGGCACGCCCAGCAACGACCACGGACTGGACGGCGCCAGGCGCGATCTCACCCTGGCGCGGTACGACCGTGACGTTGTCCAGCGATGACCGCCAGCAGAACGCCGTCTGAGAATCACCCGCGTTCCGAATCGAGATGGTGGACGAGAATTCCGCGCCGACGACAACGGGGTCCGGTAGGCGAAGCACCCGGGGCGTGCAGATCAGGTCGCACCCGGTGCTGTTCCCGCACAAGCGCAGATCGAGGTACGGAGACAGGTCCACGATCGCGTCGGGGGCGACCTCGACCGGCACGGACCAGTGATCCACGGGCGCCGGTTGCAATTTCCGGTGCCGCGCCACGCTCCCTTCCACGACGCGGCGCAGGGCCAGGACCGCAGTTTGCTGCCAACTGCGCGCGCAGCGAATAAATGCGGGAGCCGCGCGCTACATCCGTCCCCCGTGCGGCTCACGTACCTGTCGATGCAACCCGGACGGAATTCCACGACGAACTGGACGACGGAGTGTGGCAGGAAGTCGCCCTTGATGGGGACGATGGAGAACGGGCCGGCGCATCCGTCGCCGAACTGCCAGACGAAAGCGGCGCCGATCGACGACACGTTCCTCAACGAGAACGCCTTACGGGCGATGCCCTGGACGGTGATAGGGCGGAAGACGATGGCGCGGATCGGGTCGTCGCCGACGCATTTCGCGCCGCTGATGCTATCCAAGACAATGTCGACCTCGGCGCTGTCGCCGGCAATGGTCAGCGTGCGTTCGCTGCACGTCTCCTGGCAGCGGATGGTGAACGTCTCGACGATTGCGCCGCGGTCTTCGCCTTTCGGCGCGAACGTCACCGATAGGGACATGGTCATGCCGGTGTCCAGCTCGAACGCCGCCGGACTCAATGTGATTGGACCGGCCTGGACCGCATCGGCGGTCGATGCGCACGCGTCCTCACGCGCCGACATTATCGTAAACCGGCCCGGGCCGCCTTTGTTCGTGAACGCGACGTTCAGGACGCGCTGTGAGAACAAGGCGCACGGAGGGATGGCGACCCGACCAGGTAGGGTGAGCTGCGGCGGCAGACGTAGCGCGACAAGGGGGACACGCACGGCAGTGCTCGGCCCGCGACCATGGGCGGCATACACGAGCAGCTCGTCATGGTAATCGCGGAGGTCCTCAGGCGTGAACTGAACACGCGCCCGCATGCACATGCCGGGTGCGACCGCGCCGGACGCACCTTCGTCCTGCAGGTCGATGCGGAACTCGGGCGTTCCCGGGCCTTCGACTCGAAACCGTGTGGAGTGCGGGCCGGCATTCATCAGTGCCAGCGCCATCTCGTACGTCCGACCGACCTGGAAGTCGCGAAACTCGATCCGTGCCGGCCGTGGCACAACCGGCACCGTCGACCCGATCGTCGGGTCGTGCAGTGGTGCACGAATAAAATCCAGCTTCCGGCGCATGCGCCGAAGCAGGGCCCGGTTCGCGGCGATCTGTTCGCTGTCCAACGCATCGATCGGTGCGCCACGCGCCTCCTTCGCGAGCTGACGGCGTTCGCGCTCCTCCCGCACCTTTCCTCGCACCTCGTCCACGAGCGTCACGTTCCTCTGCGCGTGCACGCCAGTCACGTCAACACCGGTAGAGTCCCGGCGTTGGACGGAGAACGGCGTATCTGGAGGGGCGGGCGCCGATCCGGGTGCTGGCACAGGAGGAGTGTCGACTAGCGGGAGGCATCGCTGGAGGACTCGGCGCGTATCGTTGGACATAATGCATCGCATGTCGACGAGGTTGTTCCGGGAGAGGACGTCCGGGTCCAGGCGAACCTTGGACTGGGACGTGGGGATGTCGACGCGCGGGATGATGCCTCGGGCAGAGAGCGACGCGTCCTGGTCACCCTGTTCGGTGCGCCCGCGGGCGATACGCGCGGACAGGTATGCGCTGAGCTCAACGGCGCGAGTCTGCGTTTCCTGAAGGCGGCCGACGATTGCGGCTGCGGTTGCTTTTGTCGTGGACGATGGCGCCCATTGGGAGCCGTCAGCGGCAGCGGCGCAAGCATGATCGGCATCGGTGATCGACGTCGTGTACAGATGGGGGAATGAAAGCTGCAGGGAGGCCTGCAGGGAGTCCTGAAGGACGCTAGCGGGTGGTGCGGCCGCATCCGGGACAGGAACAGGTGCAGACGTCGCTGCTCCGGGGTCGGGGACCACGGGCGCCGCCGCGCTCATCTCGTTAGCGCCAAACGTGCGCCGGCCAGTATATGGAACTAACGATAACGGAGTACTGTTCGATCACCATGGGACTGGAACGACTATCTATCCGTCTTGGAAACTGCCAAGGCACGCCGCTGCCGTGTGCTAATAGTTCGGTATAGTTCAGGGGTCAGAATACGGCGCTTTCACCGCCGAGACCCGGGTTCGATTCCCGGTACCGAAAACTGTTTTTGCGCCTGCCCGCCGACGCCGTCAGCTATATTGTCGTTTTCATCCAAAATGGAATTTCTTGCGACGGTTGTTAGCCGTGAGTCCAATTATCGCGACTGGTGAGGATTGCCCCGGATGGCCAAAAATGCCGTACGCCGCCTGCGACCAGCGCGGGTCCGGTTGCCAGCTATTGGACCCGCGATGGTGTCGTCCGGCTCCGGCGATCGTGCATACGCTACCAGCATCTCCTATCACACCTGGACGAACATTTGCAGCATCCTGTCCCTGTATTTCGTGGAAGCTACAGGTTTCAAGTCAAACCAGCCGAGCCACCGCGCTCGCGATAGTTGGTGCCAACTATCGCGAAAAAACTGCGTGGCGATGGTTGATAGTCGGGGCGATTGCATTTCGGACGGCAATCGCCAATACTTTGGCAAGCGTCTGCCCCACGCCCCATTGGTAAACAATACGTTGCTCTGTTTTATCGAGCCGCTATCCGTACAGAGCGACCAGCATGCAGTAATCGCGAATCACGTCGGGATCCAGCGACGATTGCGGGTATGCCTCTTTCGTGTATCGCTGTTCGTAGAAGAACACGGTTTTGGAGAAATACCTCGGGAATGTGATGCCTAGCGACCGTGGCTCAGACGGACATTGCCTAGTGGGGTGCGCTTTGGGATACGTGTGTACTTCTCACCTTGCCAGCAGTGGATGTGGTACACACCCGCTGTGGGATCCTTCGACGTACTATCCGCATCGATTTGCGACGGATTGCTATCGTGCTCGTCGTCGTCCAGCAGATGGTTGACGGCGAGCTCCCCGGCGTACATGCTGGTGACGCCTCGCCACCACTTTGGCCAGACGATCTCCTCACCGGGGCCGAACTCCTTATCCAGGAAGTGCCGCGCCACGTGCTCCGTCAGATTCGTCAACGCGATCACGGTCTGCACTGCGATCAGTGAGCACCGCGGAATGGCAACCGTTCCCCAGCCGTACCTTCGAGTCGCCGAACCAGGTGCTCCCGACGCAGAACGCGCGCCGGTGCCGCAACCCGAGCTTCTCAGCAATGCCGACCAGCCTGTCCTGCGTGTACCGCATCGTGGAATAGGCGCCGCGCCCAGTGACGAACCGCGTCGGGCGCCACGTGAAGAACGACGGCGTCAGGAACACGTCCAAGTCGGTCCTCAGCAACTTCGAGTACGACAGCAGCAACCGCCGATACCGCTCGTCGTGAACATACACGAGGCTTCGCATGTACTCGTAGGATGCCTGACGCGGCAGAAGAGCGTCAATCGTTGTGACGTATACACGACGGCGTCGCAGGCGCGCTTGCCTGGCCCCAGTAGTCGGTGCCATTGGGGGTCTGCTCGACAACGACGCAGCGATGCCTGCGGCGCTCCCGGGTCGACACCTGCACGCCCGACGTGAACGTTTTCGGGTCGACAACGACACAGTCGCCAGGCAGGTGCGCGACGGCGTCGCGGTGCGAGAACAGGACCAGATCCGTCGGCCGCGAATCCGGATCCAGCTGGAGCGGCGCCGTGCAACGCGCCCAGGAGCCGTGCAGCATGTGGTGGACCTCGCTGAGGAACTTGCTGCCATCGGGGACGTACGCGATGACGGCGACCGCGTCAGCGGCAACCGCCGGCTCGCTGCGTAACTCCACTGGCGCAGGCGACCCTGGATCGTTGCCAGCCTGCAGGTCGCCGCCCGTCGTCGCAGTCGGCGTGTCCGGACCATCGTCCGGCGATAACGACGCCATCGGCGGTGTTCTGGTGCCGTTCCCAACTCCGATGTCCTCGGGGCGCCGCACCGCGTCAAGCGTCGACGTCGACGCCGCCCCGTCAGCGATGACCATCGGCGGCGGCGTCGCCCCGACGGCGAGCAGCTGGAGCGACAGGACGGCGGCGCCGACGGCACAGACGACCATCAGCGCGTACAGCAGCGGCCGTCGCAACCATCCGTCGGCGGGCATGGCGACGGTGCGCGCGAACGCGACGCGCGCGCGGACGGGTCCGCCGGGGACGTTGTATACATGGCCACAAGGTGCGCGTGCGCGCGCTCTCCTCACGAGACAAGCCCGACGGTGCGCGCTGCAACGTCGTCTGAGCCGCGTTTTTTGTGGTCAGCAGCGCGCCGCGTCGCCGTGGCAGCGATGAGGTCCCGGGTTCGACTTACCGGATCGCGTGCGGAGTGCTGCGTCTTTTGGGATTCCGACCGTCGGTGCGACGCGCCCCGTCGCTGCGTCGAAGATGATCTGCGTCGAGTGCGGCCACGATGTCAGCGACGTGTACAAGGAGTTCTCGCGCGGGTCGTTCCGCCTCACACGATGCGTGCGTGCCGGGCGGCCGGGGCTTGTCGTCCGGCGTCGTCGTTCGCTGACGTCTGCCCCGGCAGGACCGGTGCCGGAAGACGGCGGACAAGTACGTCGAGTTTGAGCTCATGCTGGTCATCATCGACCTGATCCTGCAG
Organism: Plasmodiophora brassicae; assembly: GCA_039704465.1. Lineage (NCBI taxonomy): Eukaryota > Endomyxa > Phytomyxea > Plasmodiophorida > Plasmodiophoridae > Plasmodiophora > Plasmodiophora brassicae. Next base: position 1,315,835 of record JASFAU010000007.1, on the reverse strand, counting down.
AAGGCGCAGGTGTACCGGCACCTGCTGTTCAACCAGCTGCCGACCGTCGAACCGACGCTCCTGCATCGCACGATCCTGAAGCTGGTCCCGGGCATCCTGTTCTTCGACGTGTACCTGCACTGGCATCGCCTGCGCCTGCACTACAGCGTGCGCCGGCCCGCCCTCGTCGTGTTCGACGTCGCCCCGTTCGATCGGTACGCGTCGCTGTTCTGGTCGGGCGTTCGCATCCCCCCAGCGGCCCACGCATCGCCTGACAATCCCTGTCGCGCCGCAACAGGATCGCCACCGCCCACTTGTTCGTCTACATCGTCGTCATCGTGGTGGCGACGAGGCTGCTCTACGGGAAAGGCATGGCGCGCCGCGTGCCTGCCGTCGCCCGGCCGACACCGGCGTCTGACTGTGACGCAGGTGTCGATTACGGGCAGCTGGTGCGCTCGATCGTCATATCGAGCTTCGGCAAGCTGCTGGTCGTCCTGATGATGATCTGGGAGAGCAACGCGTACTACGGCCCGATCGTCAACCTGTTCGTCCTGACCAGCAATGTCACCGCGCTGCGCGTCTTCCTGAAGACGACGCTGCTCAAGGTTGGTCACGCGCTGCGCGTCCGCTGGACGCCCCCCGCGCTGACAGCACATCGTCGCAGAGCGTCTGCATTATCAGCGCTGCGGTCGTGGCCAAGATCTGCCTGCAACTGGTCATCGTTGCGCTGGACCCGGGCATGATTGTCACTGTACTCTGATGGGTCCCGTGGGGGTCGCTGCCGCCACCATCGGTCCGCCTGACACATCGCCCTGTGGGAATACTGTCTTCATCCGACAAGATTGGGCCAGGGGGAATGGTGCGAACTGCGAACGCGCGTCTGTCCCTAAAATAGTCACTGGCACACCATGTCGCTGTCGTCGTCGTCCCCGACCGATCATGAGTGGGTGCATGTTGAGGACCTGATCAGTCAGCTGCAACTGGAAGACGACGCTGCGCGCGACAGGAGCACGAGGGGCCCGGAACCGCTGCCGTTGTACCGGTTGCCCGCCGGCAACGCCCTGGGGCACGGCGTCATCCTTCCCGTTGCCGAGTGCCCCGTCTGTCGTGTCGACCTGCGCGGCAGGCCGACCTTCGCCAGCCGGTGGAACCATGTCGTCGGTTGCGCGCGAACCCATCGACGACGACCACAGACGATGCCGGACGCGGGCGACGTCGCGCTGCCCGCTGCGTTCCGGTTGCCGCCCGGGTCGCCGCTGGGCCAGGGCGTCCTGCTGCGCCACGACCAGTGCCCCGTCTGCGCCGTCGACCTGCGCTCCCGGGCGTCGTACATGGCGCAGTGCAACCACATCGTCGGCTGCGCCCGGGCCAGACGGCCGAACGCGTCGCAGTGAACGCGCGCGCCCTCGTGTACATACAGGCGGCCTACATAGTTGACCGTCGCAGGTCGGGTGTATTCATCGGGCGGGCGCCGTCCTACGGGAAGATCTTCTTGCACAGCTCGACCAGGGCCTTGATGTTGGGCAGCAGGGCCTTGACCTCGATCCACGAGTCCGTGATCAGGGCGATGTTCGCCTGCGTCACGCCGGCCTTGTTCCGCGCCGCCAGCGCCTGCGCCAGGCGCGCCAGCGCCCGCGTCGCCTCGGGCGACATCTGCCCGCGCCGCACCCGGTCGTACAGGTCGCCGTCGAACCGCGCCTGCGCCGCCTGGACAACGTCCCGGTCGCTCGGCGACTCGCACAGGGACGCGACCGCGTCCAGCGCCGACCGCAACTCCTCGACGAGGTCGTCCCCGGCGCCTTCCGCCGCCGTCGTCACCGGCGACGGCGGACGACGAGGCACCACCGGCGACGGCGGACGCTGACGGTGCACGTCGGGCGCCGGCGCCTGCTCGCTGAAGAAGCTGCTGCTGCTGGGCGGCGATGCCGTCGCCGGACGATGCGCCGGCGACGACAACGCGCCGTTCACCGGGCGGTGCGGCGCCCCCCGCGACGACGCGTCGGCGGCGAGCGGGAACGGACGCCGCGCGCTGGACGGCGGCGGCCCTGAGAAGCTCGCGTGTGGCGGCCCTGAGAAGCTCGCGTGTGGCGGTGGGGGCGCTGCCGGGCCCCGGAACGGCGTCGTCGGGACGCTGCGCGCGTGCTCGTCGACGACCGGCGGGGCGTACCGCGGCGCGTCACGAGACGGCCACCCGTGATCGGCAACAGGCGCCCGTGGACCGGCACCTGGTCGCCCAGAACGGGCGGCGGCCGGCGGTGGAGGCGCACCGCGACCCGTCCAGGACGGCGGCGGCCCTCGTGCCGCTGGGTGGGTTGGACCCGGAGGCGGCCCTCGTCCTGCTGCTGCTGGTGGTGGTGGACCCGGCGGCCCACGTCCTGCTGGTGGGTGGGTCGGACCCGGTGGCCCACGTGGTGCACCCGGTGGCCCACGTGCTGATGGTGGTGGTGGGCCCGGTGGCCCTCGTGCTGATGGTGGTGGTGGTGGACCCGGTGGCCCTCGTGCTGATGGTGGTGGACCTGGTGGCCCACGTGCTGTTGGTGGTGGTGGTGGACGTGTCGCTGGGTGGGTCAGCGTCGACGACCCGCGACCGGGCCAGGGCCCCGGCGGTTGTCGTGCCGCCGGGCTGGACGGCACCGGGGAGGAGCGCCCGCCGGGACGGGACGGCGGGCGACCGGGCGGGCCGACAGCTCCGGGCGGCGGCGGTGGCCCTCGAGGGCCTGGCGTGAGGCGCACCGGGCGCGACGCCATCGGTGCGGGTGACGCCGACGATGCCGACATGGGGCGACCGGGGACGGGGGCGCCGCGCCCAGGTGGTAGACCGCGCCCGGGGGACGGCGCCGGTGGCCCTCGCCACGACGAGGCATCCGGCGGAGGCGGTGGCCCTGGGCGACGATGTGGGGTCGGGGGGCCGGCCGCGCGGAACGGGCCCGGTGGTGCACGCGACAACGACGACGGCGGCGGGACGGACACGGGGCGACGGTCCTGGGCGGCGAACCCGGCCGCCGCCTGCTGCGGCTGCTTCATGTAGGCGGGGCCGGGCGAGACGGCCTTGCGCGCGTACCCGCTGGCCGCCGGGCGCCGCTGCGAACGAACGTTAGGGGACGCAACAGCAGCGACGAGCGGTGACGTCGCGGTGGTCCTGACCGAGTCGAGTGGGGCGGCTCTGGCGCCGTGCGACGACGACGCGACGGGGCGGACCGGGAAGGGCTGGGGCGGGGGCGCGAACCCGGCCGGCGGCACGTCGCTGTAGTAGATGCGGTAGGCGAGCTCGCCGGCCGACCCGCCCGTCAGCTGCAGGAACGCGAGCGCCTCGGACGTGGCGCCCTGCGCCGACAGCAGGCCGGCGTACTCGCTGTACAGGCCGGACGCCTGCGCGCCGACCGGCAGACCAGTCGCCTACACACACACACTCGTGTTCAGCGGGAGCAGCACGGGCGGGCGCAGGCGCGCGCGTACCCTGGCCATGACGAACAGCTTCTCGACGGCGCTCTGGAGCGCGTCGACGGGCGACCGGGCCTGCCCCTGGCGCTGCTGGCGCTGCTTCTGCCACTGGGCGGCGGCGCCGTCCAGGTCGCGGCTGCACAGGCAGCAGGTGACGGCGGCGTTCGCCTGGCCGGCCCGGTCGAGGCGGTCGACCAGGACGCGGACGATGTCGACAAAGTCGCCGGGCGCCGCGTACGTCAGGATCAGCGCCAGCGTCTCGCGCCAGCGTCCCAGGTCGGACCGCGACACGTACGCCCGCATGTCGTCCTTGCCGGCGACGCAGGCGGCAACGGACCGGATGTAATGCTTGCGGTGCTGGGCGATGTAGAGCGCGTGGATCTCCGCCTGCAGGGCCGGGTCGCCCAGCGACGCGATCAGCAGGGCGTCGGCCATGCGGTCGTGTTTCGCGCAGAAGCGCGCCGCCCCGGGTAGGTCGCCGACGACCAGCGCGTTGTTGATCGACGTGTCCACGGGTGACATGTGCTCGGCGTCGTCTTCGACCGCCGGAGGCGCCCGCGCGGCCGTCTACACACACACACACACACGTTAGGGGTCGGAGAGGCACGCCTGGCGCGCGCACAGGAACGGCCCTACAGGGGACGATGATCGCGACCGCGACGTCGGCCCGTTGCTCGTCGGGCTGAGACGACCGGGATCCGCCTCGTGGCTCTTCTCGTCGCGCGACAGCTGCGTGAAGAAATCCTCGTCGGACACCTCGTCTGGGGGCGCGCGCGCAATCAGATGGGGCGTCAGGGCGAACGCTCAGGCAGGTCTCCCGGGAGGGCACGTACCGATCCGCGGGTGCTGCACCGGCCGGGACCCTCTGGGCGGTGGTGGTTCGCTCTCGGACGACGCCGGCGATCGCGCCGATTCGGGCACGGCAAACCCGAGCCGGGACAGGTACCGCGCGCGGGCATCGGGCTCGAACGACATCTGCAGGAACTCCCAGGTGGCCTCTGACACAACGCAGACGGACAGTTAGGCGACAGGGCGGACGGCACGCTGGCGAACGATGGCACGGACGCTCGTCGGGGTCGTCGCCGACCTGTGCCATCTTGAGCGCACACAACGCGCGCAGGTCCGACATTCGGGAGACGGAATCCTGAAACCTGCCCCATTCCAGTCAGCGCGCGCGCGTCGGAACGCAAGGGTGGGGCGCGCGCTCCTACTCGCTGGCAACGCGAACGAACTCGGGCTCGGTGGACACCTTGTGGATGCGGACGGCGCCCGGCGAACGCCCGTTGCCGAACGAGACCAGGCGCGATCCGAACCCAAAGATCGCACCGCAGGGATGCCCTGGCACGCACAGGTGTGGTGAGCGACGGCGCCTCGCCAGGCCAGCAGTGTACAACCTTTCCAGGCGGGGACGTGGGACCCCGTATTCGACAGGCTGCGGACGGCCACCTTCCCTTCGTACGTCGACGTCGCCAGCAGTTCGGGATTGAACGGGTGCCATCGCATGCTGAACGTCGTGCCAGGGTCCTGCGCGCGCACTCAGTGAGGGTCGCGAACGGCGCGATCCCCGCCGAACGACGCATACCTTAACGGAATCCAGCAGAGAGCCGTCCCGCGCGTTCCACATACAGGTCTGCGCGTCTTCGCCTGCGTTGCACGATGGCCGGTCAGCCTACGCGGGGCAGGACGACGGGGACGGAGCAGCGGCAGTACCTGACGTGACAATGATCGTGGAATCGTGCTGCGACCAGGCAGCCGTGAGGATGCTGCCGCGCGAATGCCCGTTCTGCAGGACGACGAGCGGCTGCAGGGCATACCGCAGGTCCCAGACCTCGGCGACGGGGCTGGCGTACGCGACGACGAGCTGGCGCGCATCGGACGGGTCCCACGCCACCGCCGTGGCCGATATGTGACGATGCGACGCCTCGTGGAACGAGAAGATCGCGCGTTTCTCCTTGAGGTTCCAGACATTCGTTGCGCCCGCCGACGTCGAGCACGCCAGGATGTGCGGCACTTTCATGTTCCACGCCAGGTCCACGATGCTGGCCCGACGACGTTAACGACCGCCCGTATCCAAACGGCGGCAGCCGCGTGGCACGTACCCGGATCGGTCCGTGCTGTTGTGGACGTACGGCGAGCAGGTCGGCGACGACGGGTTCTTCAGGTCCCAGATGAGGAGCTCCGCCTCGGCGCCGGACGCGATCAGGTTCGGTTCCGTCGGGTGGAACGCGAGCCCCGCCACCGGCCCAGCGTGCCGTTTCGCAACGACAGGTGCTCGATGGCTGCCTCTACACGCGATCCAGCGTTAACGGGGCAGACATCAGCGAACCAGAGGCGGACGTACTCAATGAGGTCGCGGGCGTTCCAGAACAGGACGGACCCATCGGACATGCCGCCAGCAATCAACCCGTAGCTGCCATCGGACGACCCCTTCTTGCCCCAGCCGAGCCGAACGAAATCAACGTCCTTGACCTTGGCCTGGGGCACGACACGACGACCGGTCAGCGGGAACGACAACGCGCAGGACGGCGGGGAGGCATCGGGGTCCAACCTGTCCGAGCAATGGCATCTCCTGGTGGGGGTCCGCCAGCGACGCGTCGAAGATCTGCAGGCGCGACGACGTCTGGAAACTGTCGTCGATCGTCCCCGTGACGGTGCCGGCCGCCAGCAGCGCCGGGTGCGATCGCAGCGGGCACCAGGCCACCGTCGACGACGTCGACACCTGCCCGGCGAATCAGACACGCTGCGTATCGTCCCCAACACCACCGACTTCTTTCAGAACTGGAAATCTGCCGGACGGGGCCGCCGCCGCCGCGCCATGCGGCACCTCGTACGCATCGCCACCGGCGTACGCCGCGTACGACATTCGCGGGTCAGTCGCCCGGTCGCACTCGTCGTCGTCGTCGTCGACCACCTCGGGGGGGGCAACAACAACAACCGACGCGGACGCCGCGCACGCGCTCGATCTGCCCCGACGTCTGCAAATAAAAAGCCCGACGCGAGCCAGGCGCGCCAGCAAAAACAGGGGTGACGTGCCGCCCGCCCGCCGCCCCTCAAAATTCAGGGGCGGTCAGCAGCCTGGCGGGACACGACGCGATGACGACGACGCGTCCAAAAACCCCAAAAACGAAACCAAATGTCGATGCAGCGAATGCCACGACAAACGCCGACGACGACGACGAACGATGCGCACCAATCGTCGACGTACACACACACACACAGTTTTGAAGGGCGATTTTCATTGCGATACACAAGGAACGGCATGATGGGGATCAGAACTGGGCGACAAGGAGGATGGCGGCGAGGGCGACGGCAGGAACGGTGACGGTGGCGGCTCCGGAATGGGCGTCGTGCTTGGCGGTGGTGGTGGTGGCGGACCCCTTGGCGCCGGCGGATGATCTCCCGGTCAACGCGTTGATGGCGAGGCCGGCGGTGACACCGGCGGCGACGGCGCCCGCGACGGCCTTGCCGTACTTGGCAACGACGCCGTTCGGCGCCGTCTCGACAGGTGCGACCGGTGCTGGGACGGGAGACGGCGGCGGCGGCGGCGTCTTGCTCATGCGACGGGCGACGGCTTTGGCAGTTTTCCAGAGCGGGACACCGGCAGCGAGGGCTGCAGCGACGCCGGCGACGTCGACCCCGGTTGCGATGGTTTCATTCTGGACGTTCTTCATCCATTCCCCGCAGTACTTGTTCGTGCGCAAGCAGTACGCGACTTTGTCCACGATGGCGCCCCGCACCGCTTTGACATTGTCCAACAGATTCGGCTTCGTATTGTTGTTCACCGGATCGGGTATACTATCAGCAGGGCCAGGCTTTGTCGACGCTGCCAGCTGAAAGGCACACGTTGCCAGCAGGACGACGGTGAGGAACGCGACTCTCATCGTAGCGGACCAGACGGAACGCAAATGACGGCAAACTCCCAGCTCAGTCCGTCCGGGCAGGGCAGACCCGAAGTCCGCACGCGCGCGCCTATGTATAGAGCTGGCCGAGCGCGATCTATATATAGGTTTGCCTGGGCCCTGTGCGAACATGGGGTGGCCAGCTACCCGAAGTGGCCGAGCCCGTTCTATATATAGGTTTGCCTGGGGCCTGTGCGAACATGGGCGGCTCGTGTGTTCGGATCGCCCTCGTCGAGATCTTCAGGCAACGCATGACGACACAGGGAATCAACGGGACCGGCGACCGCCAACGGCAGCCCATGCCTAGCGCACGTGTGGTGGCCTGCGCGCGATGCACCCGACCTGCCAGCGCCGCGTTTCTGGGCGTGCATTCCCATCTGGGAGTTGGCCCGTCAGAGCCGTACGTTTATTTTACCGCTGAACAGCCGTTGCTGACCGCTATTTGGGGGTTGGGGGTGCGCCCGAACTAACGATCCACGTACTAACGATCCACGTGACCCGGGTCAACTAAATTGCGACGTTCCCAAGACCGCGCGTGTTGAACCGTCTGACCCCCATTAGTGCAAATCGCTACGACGTTGACGCAACGAAACCTGATGAACACGACGTGCGTAGTCGACGGCGTCGCAGACAATACCATGGAGAAACGGTCGATTCGCAGATACATTCACATCGCAAAGCGCCGTATTAACGGGTCCTTGCGGTGGACGGGGCAACGGCTGCGATTCAATGAGGCGAAAGCGGCGGATCTCGTTACGTCGTACTACTTGACGGATCGTCTGCTGTTCGCGTACCGCCTTGCCGTACTGCTATATATCACGTGGGCGACCGGCATGCAGATGTACCACTTCTTCACCTCCAGCGAGAAGCAGGGCTGGAGCCTGATGTCCCCATTGGACTACTGTATGTCATGATCTCAGCTGCGTTGGTACCGTCGGCCTAATTGATCTGACCCGCGCCGTTTGCTCTGTTACAGATATGTATCGTAAGTCGTCTGCGCTTCACCCACTGCTTCCCCAGATCAGCGTTCAAACGGTTTCGTATCTGTGTAGTAACTCACTGGTGCTTCTCGTTCGTCTGGCTGTACTACCTGGTGGGTCGACAGCACTGTTTCTACGATACCAGCATCGGGAACTGACGATGGCGAATCTAGTTGTCAACGCTGGCTTCCGGGTACCGGGTGGCCAGCAACCTGGCGCGCAACGTCGATTCCGATTGGGCCGATTCGGCCACGGTCATGCAATCCGCTCACGCCTCGCTCACGTACAGCGCATTCATTGTGTCGCTATTGCTGAGCCAGCTTGTAAGCCTGCTGCTCTTCGACATCGCAACGTATGCCCGCGCGTCTTCTAACGTTATCGTTCCTAGGTGACAATTGCATTCTGGGCTGGCGTGCTAATGAAGTTCATCAAGAATCAGCCACATGATTTCGGCGGGGATCACGGCTTCTTCATCTGTGTCAACGTGCATGGCCTGCAATCGGTCGTTATGCTGATCGACTTCTTCCTGCTGGACAAGGTCCGGCTGCAATGGGTGCACGGCGTCCTCGTCTATGGGCTGATCGCCCTCTATCTTCCGGGTAAACCCCCATGAGCGTCTTCAGCGCCAATATGCCGTCACTGAATGTCGTCACAGTCAATTACTTCTACACTGTTGTTCGCAAGCAACGCGTTTACGAAGACGTCTTCTGTACGCACACTCGCCCGATGTACTGCTGCACCATTTGCTGTAGTTGTTCTCCGCTCGTAGGGATGCAGGTGGACAAGACATTGGGCTTGTTCGGTGGCGTCCTGCTCACGCTCACATTTGTCTACGTGATGTTTGTGGCGATCAGCAAAACGCGCGAGAGTTGCAACGTCGAGACCACCGTCGACGTCAAGTCGTTTGAAGACAACGATGATGAGCCGCTTTCCTACGGTCCTGAGAAGCAGGTCGACGCTGCCTGAAGGTCGCGCGCTCGTTCTCTGTCTAGATGGCCCTCCGTTGTCTCTGTCATTTGCGCGCAAGCCGTCTCAATGAATCACCGCCTGTACTATTACGACACGTGTGCCTCGACGTATCGTTGTCTGATGCTGAAAACAGCAGTAATGGTGCCCAGGAACGCGTTAGATCGGTCTGGCAACCCGGTTGGTTGTCATTGGACGTACCCTGCAAGTACTATTGCCACCGTCAACGATACAGGAATTCCAGATCCCGCGTGGCGTGTGACAAATACAAACCGAGCAGCAGCAAATCACGCGACTGTCTCAGGCTCTCTGAGAGCGAGGCCAAGCCATCATCGGACGCGACCAAGGCCTAGCGGGGCGCGATCAGGCTGGATAAACGGCTGGACCAGCCCTGATCCCATACCCGAACCGGTGCGTCACTGCATGGCGGTAACGCGTGCGCGTAGGAAGATGAAACCCAGGCAGCGCCGGCGCGCGCTTCTGGCCCGACATGCGGAACTGCGCGGGCCACGGACTGCGCTACGGAGTCCGTGACGACATGACGCCCGGTAGGTAGACACCTTCTGCAACGGGATAACCGGTTGCCATGCCGGACCTGAACCAGGTCATTGCCGCCATCCCGGCGATCGCGTGCGGCCAGTTCCTCAGCCTGATCCTGTCCGGAACGAACATATTCTATTCGCTGGCCAACGATCACGGCATATACCCGGCGATCTTCCCGAATGAGATCGTCTACCACATCATCCTCGTGTTGTCGCTCTGCCGGCCCCGGACACTGTATCGATCCTGGAAGAAGCGGGCCCCGATACCCGCCTACGTTGCGCTTGGCGTTGTCGACCTGGGCGCTAATATCGCCGTACTGATGTCGTTCGAGTACACGTCCGCGATTTCGGTCATGATCATCACATCGACGTCCGCGATCTTCGCCATGGCCATGTCCATGGTGGCGTTCAGGCGGAGGTACACTAGGGTGCACATGCTCGGCACCGCCATCGTCGTAGTTGGCCTCGTCCTGATCAACTACCACAAGTACCTTGTGCAAGATCCCGACGAGAAATCATTCTACTGGCTGGGCACGTTCCTCGCGTTCGTCGGCGCCATCGGCTACGCCCTGTCGAACGTGATCAACGAATACGTGTCCAGATGGGAACCCGGGTACCCGATCGCATCGCTGGCTGCCATGGGCTTCTTCGCATCGATCGCCTCGTCCATCGCCTGCCATGCCACCGCGTTCGGCAGGAACGACCGCGATACGATCATGCACGCGCCACTGCCGGCTCAGCGCCTCTTGCTGGGTTTCGTCACGTGCATGGTGGCGTTGTACATCCTGCTGCCGCTGTACGTCCAGAAGTTCTCTGCCGTCATGCTGAACTTCAACCTGCTGACCGCCGACCTCGTCATTCTCCTGTTCAACCACGCGTTCAGGAGCGCCGTGCTGACCGTGCCCTATCTGCTCGGGTTCTTCTGCGTGTTCGCCGGCATGGTCGTCTTTAACCTCGTGCAACCCATCGATGCGCCGCAGCGCGCTTCGCTTGCGCTCGAGCGTTCCGATTCCGTCCGTCTGACTGAGAAGCCGCTCAACCTTGACGCCTGTAAATAACCGTGTATTAATTGATCATTGGGTTAATGCTCTTCATCGTCCTGGTCCACGGGCGGCAATTGCGTACGTTTCCAGAACGTTGTCGTCATCGTCGACGACGAGGAACTCGTCGTACAGGTTAACTGTGGGATCGCAGTGCCCTGGGACCAGGCGTAGGACTGATCCAATCTCGATCGCGTCTGGCAGCTGGCCCACTGTTCCGTAAATGATGCCGTGCTCATCGCCACCCGACCTGTAGGATAGGTCGGCAGCGTCAGGCGAATCGATCGTTGGTGGACCGCTGTCCAGGCTAACGGCCTTGGTGCCCGCGTCAACAACCGCCCAGCGCCGGTCGGCGTCGACCGAGATGACAGTCGTCATCACGAACAGACTATCGGGAAGGCGCCGTTCAACAGGACTGTGTGTGACACAACTCGGCACCCATGCCGACCCGACCTGTTGACGAATCGCCGATCCAGGGTCTCGTTCGCGTCCATGTTCTTCGCGTAGTCGACGTCCAGGAATAGGTACGACCCCGGTTGGACCTGTAGACGTGAGCGACGAACGCGAGCGCGAACTGACGAGTCGAGAGCCGTACCTCGGTGAACACGCCACTGCCGGCTTCGAACTCCTGCAACAAACGGTCAGGGGGCGGGCCGAACATCGAACGCGGCACACGTACGAACGTTCCCGTGCCGCCGCCTGTCACCAGTTGACACTGAATGCCAGCAGCTTCGATAGCGGATCGCACGGCACGGGCGATCTCGACAACACGCATGACGGCATCACCGCGTTCTCTGTAGGATCGGATGTGCTGGTTCAGGCCCTGTGGCAACAGGTGTCAGCTATTTGCCAGATCGCGCTCTCGCCCGTCGTTACCTGATAGCATTGGATGCCATCGAAGCGCAGGCCGCGATCGCGAACGTATCGGACCAGGTCGACGGCGTCCTGCGGGGGTACGCCACATCGACGCTGGCCGACCTCGATCTCGGCCACGACGCCAATGGCGACGTCGTGCGCCTGGCAGGCCTCTGCCAGCGTGTCGACATGGGTGCGGCTGTCCACACAGCACCGGAACACGATGTCGCGATGGTCGGCGGCGAGCCGCGCGAACCGCATCGCCTTGTTGCGATGTGCGATCTCGTCGCCGGTTCGCGGTCAGCGCCGACTGGCGCACCAAGAGCGCCGGCGTATCGATCGCCGATGCCGTCGGCATGGCGCGCGCCAGACGCATCCGCACGTTCCCCCGCCGCCGTTGTCGGAATGCGCAGCTGCCCTTCGGCGTCCCCTGCAAAACACGCCGCCCCCCGCAGGTGCTGCTGCGTGTCACGCGCAGACGTGCCCTGCAGCTCCACCGTCTGGGTGCACTGCAGCACCGTGTTACGGTCGTTGCGGCGCCGTGTAACGCCCACGAGCTGCATGTAACACGTTCCGTGTAACGCCGCGGGACAGGCAACTGCCTACCTACACACCGGTGGGGACTGCACGCAGGGTTGCGGCCCGGCAGTCGCGGGTGGGGCACCTGATGGATTGCGTCCCCTGCACGGCACGGGGGCGCGTGCCCCAAATCTTCATAGGGGTGCGGGGGGCGCGATCGATATCGTCGGTCGTCGTCGTCGTCGACCGCATGCCGGGGAGCGGCCCCGCCAAGGTCCAGTCGCGGGGCGTCCAGCGCCGTCGTTGCTTGGCCTGATGCGCGTGCGTGCCAGGTCGTGATTCGCGGGTACCTTCGCAAGAAGAGTCCGAAGGGCCTCGTCGGCCTGACGCTCTGGCAGCGACGGTACTTCATACTGTACGATAACGTATTGACGTACAGTAAGGAGAACGGCGAGGATGCCAAGAACCAAGGTCTGGTCCGCGCGGCGGAACGTCGTCGTCGTTTCGTTCGACTCAGCAGCAGCCGCAGGTGCCATCCCCATTCATGAGATGGTGGCCGTGAAACGCGTCCCCAAGGATCCCTGCCGGTTCGACATTATCATCGCCTCGCGCGTCTTCAGCCTGTTGGCGTCGACGCCGGCGGACGTCGACGAATGGGTCGACGCGGTCGCCGCGCAGATCAAGCTGGTCAAAGGGCGCGCGCGCCGGTCGCACTCGAACTCGGACCCGGATCGCCTGCCGACCGGCAAGTTCTGGAAGGACACGAAAGGCGTCCTCGACGACCTGAACTCGCCGTCGGCGCCCAGCGCGTCCACGGCCAGCAACGCGTTCACCCGGATCGACCTGTCGCAGTTGCAGAGCCTGTCGAACGGGCCGTCGATGATGAACATGCGGGTTGCCAGTGTCACCGTCCCCCCAATGCCGAGCACCGACGACCTGCCGGCGTCGCCCGCTGCCAACAACAGCAGCAGCAAGGGGTCGCTGGGCGCCCTGGCCGCCCACCACGAACCCACGTCCAGCCTGGCCGAGATGCGCTTCCAGATCGCCGACATGACCGTGAAGAAGATCCTCGGCCAGGGGCAGTTCGGCACGCTGTGCGTCGTCGAGAACGCGCCGACCGGCAACCTCTACATGATGCAGCGTGTTAAGGCCGATCTCGCGACCGCAACCGTAAGCAGCGGATGGGTCGATGGACAACCCTGGGGACCCAAGCACTCAAGCGCGCGCTCTTTGTGTGTGTGCTCAGATGGCGGTCGACGCGATGCGCCGGATGGCGGCGTTCAACAACCCGTACATCATGCAGTGCCTGGATTTCGAGGTGACGCCCGACGAGTCGTGGGCCGTGTACGAGTTCGTGCAGGGCGGGACGCTGTTCCAGCACCTGCGCGCGCAGCGCCGCCTGCCGGAGGACGTCGTCCGGTTCCTGGCCGCCGAGGTCGTCTGCGCGGTTCGGTACCTGCACCGCAAGGGGAACCTGTTCCGGAACATGGACCCGGAGCACATCGGCATCGACATCACCGGCCACGTCGTGCTGACCGACTTCCGGGTCGCCATGGACACGTCGGCGAACGTCACGCCGTGCCGGAACCCGGAGTACCGGTCGCCCGAGTTCGTCACCGTCGGCATCGACACGGCCGACTCGGACTGGTGGCGCCTGGGCATCCTCATCTACGAGCTGCTGGTCGGGTTCCCGCCGTTCCGCGACCAGAACGCGGACGCGCTGAACGAGAAGATCCTGTCCTGCAGCGTGCGGTACCCGCCGTTCATGTCGCCGGACGCCACCGCCCTGCTCGGCGCCCTGCTGCAGGTGGACACGACCAAACGTAAGCGCCGTCCCGTATATGTCCGCCTGCCCTAATACGTCGGACCGCAGGGTTGGGCTCCGGGCCGAACGGGTTCCGGGCCGTCCACGCGCACGCGTTCTTCAAGGACGTCGACTGGCGCCTGGTCGACGTGCGCAACCAGGACGTCCCCGACGCGATGGTCGAACAGGCGACCGCGTTAAGTAGGCAGCACCAGCAATAGAGACGCGGGGGGCCCGCGTTCGCCCAGTATGCTATATCGATGGTCCTCAGCCTTCCAGCTGGTTGGCGGCGGGCTTGGCGGCCGGGCTCGTGTAGAACCACGCCTTGCCGATCGGGATGACGCGGACGCAGTGCCCGGCGACGCGCCAGGTCGCGCGCCAGACCGGCGTCGGGTCGTACTTGTACAGGTGGGGCCACTTCCGGACGAAGGCGTTCGTCGCCGCCTTCGCCGAGTAGTGCGGGATCCGGTAGTCGATGTGGTGGACGACGTGCGTCGACCCGATGTGGTGGTGCAGGAAGTCGATCAGCGCCGGGTACGGCCGGTCGACCGTGCACAGGGCGCCCTTCATCCACGTCCAGTGCTCGTCGCTGAAGTGCGGCACGTCCACGTCGGTGTGGTGCATCCAGGTGTACAGGACCAGCCAGGCGTTGACGACCAGGTACGGGCCGCCGTACACGCCCAGCGCCCAGGCGGCGCTTGTCGAGAACAGCGCGATCATCGCCAGCGCCGACACGACGCCGACGTCGGACAGCAGGACCTTGACCTTCCAGGAGCGCCCGGGGAACACCTTGTCGTTCGTCGGCACGAAGTGGTTCGACTTGCCGCGCGCCGGCGACCCGGTCGCGCCGAACAGCAGGTACATGGGCCACCCGATCAGCAGGTGCGTCACGAGGTTGAACACGGCGAACGCGTCGTGCCCGATCCAGTTGTACAGGCGCTCGTAGGCGAACCCGGTGCGGCGGTACGGCGGCACGTGCGTCTCGCCCAGCGTCATGTGGTTCGTGCGGCTGTGGTGCAGGGCGTGGCTGCGTTTCCAGCTGAAGTACGGGACCAGGAGCGCCGAGTGCAGGACGAAGCCGACCGTGTCGCACAGCCACTCCTGGCTCGAGAACGCGCCGTGCCCGCACTCGTGGGCGACGACCCAGACGCCGGTCGCGATCGTCCCGTTCACGACGGCGTACGCCAGCCAGGCCAGGATCGACAGCGGCGAGAAGGACGGCGCCGGCAGGACGTAGCAGGCCAGGACGGCGCACCCGACGGTCAGCGACACGGACCCGATCGCGTAGACGAACGAACGCATCGCGGAGCGCCAGAAGCACTCCGGCGGCATCGCCCGGCGCACGTCGGACAGCGTCGGCAGGTCGTCGGGCAGCGCCGCGAACGGGCGCCGGTACCCGGCCAGCGTCCCCGACAAGGGCGGCACCGTCATATCGCGGGCGACCGACGCTTTCGATGTATGGCGACCTCCGCAGCGCATGTCCGTGGGGGCCCCCACCGCGTCGTCGCCGTCGCCGAAGCCCCCACAGCAGACGCGGCGACGCAGTCACGCGGTGCGCAGTACGTGCGACTGCGCATCCGCTATATCCGGCGGTCGAGGGCGCAAGCGGCGTTTTGCGCAGCGCCGCCCGTCCGCTCTGCCCCGCCCCCCGTACCCGCTGGGTCGGCGCACAGGCCACAGCGAACGCCAGATGGGGCGTACGGTGAGATTTCCGGGATCGATTGGGACGTCCACTAAATATCTGTCGGGAGACAGGCGCGCCGGACGGCCTGCGACGACGACGCGATGTCGGCGGAGGTCGCCGGCGGCACCGTCATGGACGGCGGCCGGGTCGTCCTGAAAGGGTACCTGCGGAAGAAGTCGCCGAAAGGGATCACGGGTATGCGCGCCTGGCAGAAACGGTACTTCCACCTGTTCGAGACGTCCCTGGCGTACGGGAAGACGTCCGACCTGCGGCACGCCCAGGGCGCCCTGCCGTTGCTCGAGGTCACCGCCATCGAGCTGGTCGCCGGCAAACCCACCCGGTTCCGGTTCGACGTCGCCAACCGACGGTTCGACCTGGAGGCGTCGTCGCCCGACGAGGCCGAGAACTGGGTCGCCGCCATGAAGCAGTGCTGGCAGACGGCCCGGGCGAGCGCGCCGACGTCGACGGCGTCGTCGTCGCCGACGGCCTCGCCGACGTTGTCGCCGCACACGACCGCCGGCAAGTTCTGGAAGCCGAACGCGTCCGGCGTGTTCCCGTCGATGGCCATGGACACGCTGCTGGCGCCGCCGATGATGGCGCAGACGACGACGCAGTCGCGCGCGTTCACCCCCATCAACATGGCGTCCATCCTGCAGCACAGCGGCGCGTTCGATACGATCCGGCGCGTGAAGAAGGCGGCGACCCGGGCGTCCACGCAGGGGTCCTGCTCGCCGGACGAGACGGGCAAGTCCAGGCGCGACGACGGCGACGACGACGACGACGTCGACAAGGACGACCTGGACAACGACGAGCCCGATCCGGAGTCGACCGTGGCGCCGACGCTGAGGCGCATGCCGTCGCGAGCGGCCAGCGCCGCCACCGATGACGACGGCGCGCCGCCGCGCTCGTTGCGCAACCTGACCATGGTGGAGCGCACGAAGAAGTCGAGCCAGACGGCGCACCGGCGCATGGCGTCGGCGATCAACACGATCGCCAGCGACGACGTCGTGTTCGGGGACGCGGCCGCCGGCGCCGGCTACGCCGACTACGAGCGCGACGAGAAGCTGGCGGACAGCGGCATCGGCATGATGTACCGGGTGCGGCACCGGGCGACGGGCGGCACGTACCTCCTGCAGGTCGTCATGCGCCGCGACCCGTGCTACGACGCCGCCCTGGGCGTCATCGACGACATGGCGGCGCTGGAGCACCCGTTCCTGGTGCGGCAGGTGGCACGCGGCGACGCCCCGGACCGCTCCTGGGCCGTGTACACGTTCGCGCCGCCCGGCAACCGCCTGTTCGACCGCGTGCGCGCCGCCCGACGCCTGCCCGAGGACCTCGCCCGGTCGTACGTCGCCCAGGTCGCCCTCTGCATCGCGTTCCTGCACTCGCGCGGCCGCTCGCTGCGCGCCATGCGCAGCGAGACGATCTTCGCCGACGACGACGGCCACGTGCTCGTCGTGGACTTCCCGCGCCCGCCAACGGCGACAACGCCCGTGTCCGTGTCGCCGCCCGTCAACGAGTTCACGACGCCCGAGCTGCTCGACGACGGCGCCGAGGCGATGACTGCGGACTGGTGGCGCCTGGGCGTCCTGCTCTACGAGCTCCTGGTCGGGTTCCCGCCGTTCCGCGGCCGCACGCCCGACGAGCTCGCCGAGCGCGTCCGCGCCGGCGCCGTCCGCTACCCGCCGTTCTGCAGCGAACCCGCCCGGCACTTCATCGACGCGTGCCTGCGCCGGGCGCCCGGCGAGCGCCTCGGCACGCACCTGCCGGCGCTGTTCGCGCACCCGTTCTTCGCGCCCGTGCACTGGACGCGCCTGCACGCGCGCCTGCCCGACAACGGGGCGCCCGTCCGGCGCGTCAAGGTCCACGTGCGCAGCATCGACGGCGACGACGGCAACGGGGCGATCGTCCGGTGCCGGTTCGGGGCGCGACAGGTGGCGACGACGGCGGCGTCGCCGGGCGGCGCCTGGAACCAGACGTTCGAGATGCCGCACGACGCCATGTCGGCGGCGTCGAACGCGACGCTCGACGTGGACGTCAGCGGCGGCAGCGGCGTGTCGCTCGGGTCGGCCAGCGTCCGGATCCGCCTCGACGACGACGACCCGCAGCGGTTCGACGTCCGCGTCGGCAAGGCGACCGTCGTCATCGACGTCAAGGCGAAACGCACCGAGAAGGCGGCGGTCGCCGACGTCGAGCTGGCGTCCGGCAGGCGGTCGTCGCTGCGGCGCTCGACCACGTCGCAGCAGGCGTCCATGTCGATGGGCAGCGCGACGCAGCGGTCGCTGAAGCGCGGGTCGATCATGAAGTCGTCGTCGTCGTCGATCTCGCGGCGCGGCTCGATCTTCCTGCAGAACGTGTCCGGCAAGATCCGCAGCCTGGTCAGCAAGAACAAGATCCGGTACCAGCAGGACGGGTTCGACCTCGACCTGACCTACGTCACCGACCGCCTGATCGTCATGGGGTTCCCCTCGTCCAGCCTCGAGGGCGTCTACCGCAACCCGATGGACGAGGTGCAGCGGTTCATCCACACGTACCACGCCGGGCACTGCCGGGTCGTCAACCTGTGCTCGGAGCGCTCCTACGACCCCGCCTGCTTCGACGGCAACGTCGCCTGCTTCCCGTTCGACGACCACCACCCGCCGCTGCTGCGCCAGATGGCCGAATACTGCCTCGACGTGCAGCGGTACCTGGACGCCGACCCCGACAACGTTGTCGCCACCCATTGCAAGGCCGGCAAGGGGCGCACCGGCGTCATGCTGTCCGCCTACCTGCTGTACGCCGGCCTCCAGCCGACGGCGCACGCCGCCCTGGCCTGCTTCGCCGAGCGACGCACGGCGGACGGCAAGGGCGTCACGATCCCCAGCCAGATACGCTACGTGTGAGTCGGGGCGGCACTGGCCGAACCGTCGCCTGCTTCGGTCGCAAACTGACACGCGGACCCCCCGCCCCGGCAGGCACATGTTCGATAAGCTGCTGCAGGCGACCGACCGGCTGCGGGAGCCCTTCGCCTACGACGCGGCGTACGCGACGCTGACCCTGATCCGGTTCTGCCCCGAGCCGGACATGAGCCCGATCGGCGGGTGCGGTGCGTCGGCCGCGCGTGCATGCCTCCAACGACTGCTGACACGTTGGTGGGGTCGCGTGCAGATCCGGTGTGCAGAATCTACCGGGGCGGCAAGGTCCTATTCGACTCGGCGGCCAGGGGCGTGGAGGTGACGCGCCCCGCCAGGAACATTGTCGACCTGCCCGTCGACGTGACCGTCCGGGGCGACGTCCGCATCGCATTCTTCCACAGGAAGGCGACCGGCCGCAAGCTCATGTTTGTCGGGTACATCAACGTCGACCTGGTGCACGGCAGCAACAAGGTCGTCATCGAGCGCGAGTTCCTCGATGGGGCCGCCAAGAGCAAGCGGTTCGACGCGAACTTCCGCGTCGAGATCTTCCTCAAGGCGGCGACGGCGCCCGACGACAACGACAACAGCGGCGCCGACGACGGCAACGCGGACGGCGGCGACAACAGCGCCGTCGAGGTCAGCGACGACGACAGCCGGTCGACGCACAGTCAGGGGCACCGGCGCCAGTCGTCGTCGCCGACCAAGTCGTCGTCGTCGTCGTCGACGACGATGTCCATGAGCGCGGTGCACGGCAACGGCGACCGGCATGTGTCGCCGCTGTCGGCCCTGCCGTCACCGCACCATCGCAGCGTCAGCCATGGGTCGGTGTCGCTGGCCGTCCCGGAGCAGCGGCCCGTCTGGGATCACGCGCACGCCCCCCGATTCGCGCTGCCCGACGTCGCCGAGAACGACCTGGAGCGCGCCATGGACGCCGTCCCGTTATCCGGCGACGACATCGAGACGGACAGCCCCGACGACGACAACAAGGACGGCGACGCGGACGCCCTGAAGCACTACGGCGCCAGCCACGGCGACGCCGTACACGCTCTACGCGATATCGACGACGTGGACGACGACGACGACGATGACGACAACGACGGCCACGAGGAGGACGAAGGCCCGCTGCCGAGCCTGAGCCTGTTCGATGCGCCCGAGCTGCGGCATCGTCGCAGCAGCAGCCGCGGAGTGGACGATGTGCCGGAGCGCCCGGCGGGCCAGGCGCCGGACTGCGCCGCGACGTTCAGTCTCCGGCAGGGGCAGCCCGTCACGGAGGCGTCGCTGCTGCTGCAGCTGCCAGTCGCGGACCCGGATATTAATAGGCCCCGCGCCGAGTCCGCCCTGTCCGTGGCCAGCCTCGACGACCTGACGGAAGCGGGCGACGACGACGACCCGCCGCCGTCCGCCGACGAACCCCACCAATAAAGATAAACCACGATCCGAATCGTCAACCCGTTGCCCACGGCTCCGTTTATTGCAGCGCATCCGCCTTCTTCTTGCGCCGGCGCCGATGCTTCTTCTTCGACTCGTCCCGCGCCTCGGCCACGCCGTTCGCGCTGGCGGCGGCGGCGGTGGCGTCGCCGCCAGCGCGCTGCGCCCGCCCCCCTCTGACGACGAGGCTGTTGTCCTCGACGTCAAAGTCGCGATGCGCGAGGAACCCGCTGGCGAACTCGTCGACGGCACGCGACCGCCCGACGTACTCGTGCAGGTAGTCGCGCAGGTCGTCGGGCGACGTCAGCGTCGCCAGGAAGTCGATCAGCGCCATGTCGAAGTTGGGGCAGATCGGCTCCAGCTGCGACCGGCACCACTGCTGGAACGCGGGGGACAGCTGCGGCCCGCCAAACGTATTGCACCGGGTCGGCGGCGCCCCCGGCGACGACGCCTTCCGCGGCTCACCCGGCTCGGCGGCCACCTTCGACGACCAGAACGCGTCGTCATCGCTGTCGTCGCTGGCCACGGGCGGGGCCGGCGCCGGTTGCCGACGCGCAGGAGCCGCCGACCGTGCCGACAGCAGCGTTGCCGGTGGACGCGACCACACCTTCTGGCCGGCGACGGCGGCGCTCCACCCGGACGGTGCACTGGCGAGGCGCACCTGAGCGCGCGCCGCCACGCTGGCGCGTTGCTCCTCGTCCAGGATCTGGCGCATGCTGAGCGGGGCGCCGGCTTTCGGGGCCGTTGACCATTGCGACGGTGGCGCCTCCTGGAACGCGGGTACACGGGCAGTCTTCGCCGACCAGGCCGTCGACGACGACGACGACGTGGCCGGCGCGGAAGTGACCTGAACCTTCAGGTTCTCCTCCTCCTGGCGCTGGATCTCCGCCAGCGACATGGATGCCGGTGCCAGCGTGCCCGGCGCCGCCCAGGCAGGCCCCGATGATTGCTGCTGCTGCTGTTTCTGCTGCTGCTTCTGGAGATGCCGAGCGCTGGCGGCGGCCGCCTCCGCGCGCCTGCGTGCATCCTCCTCTTCGCGCTGGATGTCGGCCAGCGACATCCGCGAACTGGCCGGCTTCACCCATGGCGACGCCGCCGGACGCTCTGCCGCGCCCGTCTCCACGTCGGGCTCGGGACCCGACGGCTCAGCATCGGGCTCCGGGTGTTGCTCCTCGGGAGCGCGTTCGGGTTGGGCTGGTTCAGCAACCGCCGCCTCCGTGATCACGGGCAACGCCGCCTCGACGGGAACAGGCTCAGGAGCCGGTTCCGGTGGCGTTTCACTGGCCGCCCGCAACGGCGACGATTCGACGGATGACGACGTCGGCGCGCTCGTCGGCGGCGCCGTTTCCTCGCGGTACAACTCGGCAGCACCGCCTGGTTGCACCGCCGGCTGCTGGTGCACGAACGGAGACCAGGACGGCGTCGGGAGAGCGGTCTGCAACCCGGACAGCACCCAGGAATCGACGGCGGGGCGCGCCGCCGGCAACGGCATCGGGAACTGGGAGAACATCGAGTGCGCCGACTGGAACGTGCGATGGAACGCCTGCGGCGGGTTCGGGTCCTCGAACGGCAGCGGCGCAGGCGGCGGCGGCTGCGGCTGCTGCGGGGCGGCGACCACCATCGGCACATGGTCGAGGAACGCCGGGTCGCCGCTCAGGAACAGGGCGCCGAGCGGGACGAACGCGCTGGACGGGTCGGACCGGACGGGCAGCGTCAGCTCAAAGTACCGCTGGTACCACCAGTCCTTCATGTCCTGCGGCGAGAACGGCCCGCGGACCACACCGGCGGGATCCTGGTACCACCAGGAATCCCTAATCGTCGTCGTCATCGTCGTCGGCTCCGACGGCGGCGGCGGCGGCGGCGGCGTTGGCGTCCGTTCCTCCGTCGGTAGCTTCGGAGTTTCTTCCTGCGCCTCGCCAACGTCGCTCGTGCGACGCCAGGACAGGGCGGCATCGGACCGGCACGGGGTCGTATTGCGTGGATGGTGATGGTCTTGCCGGGCTTGCCAGGTGGCGCGACGCTGCACGGGGGGCGCAGGGGGATCGTCCGGCGCGCCCGGCTGCGCCTGCGGCTGTTGCTGTTCGTCGTGGCGCCAGCTGGCGGCGCGAGAGCGCGCGAACGCCGATAGGCGCGCGGATCCCCGCTTATGCGGTAGAGGTGCGGGCGTCGACGACGAAGACGTCGACCGGGGCAGGAACCAGGACCCGCTGTCGAAGACGTCCTGCTCGGCGTCGGTCGGCGGCGCCGCGTTGACGGGCGGCAGGCAGTCGGCGGCGACGACCGGGACGGGGAAGTCGAACCCGGCGGGAGGGCGCTCGGACGGCTGGTACATCGCCAGCATCTCCGATTTCGTGTACCGGCACGACGACGGCGTCGTCGTCGACGAGCGCCGCGCCGACGACAACTGCAGCATGGGGCGCTCGACGGCGCCGGACGCCGACTTGGACGCCGGCGGGGGCGGCGCCGCCACCACCGTATTCCACTCGCGGGTCGCCGCTGTCGACATGGTGTGCTGTCTCTATCAGGTCCGAATTGGTAACTGCTGCCAGGGTCGTCGTCGTCGCACACCGAACGCCACCCACAACCGCCGCTGATACACCCCACGGACTTTGACGTCCGCTACCACCCCAGCGGCGATTAATCCCGCGCGCGGTCCGCTGCTGCCTGCGCGGGCGGGCAAGACATCACGACCAGCGGCGGCCTCCGCCCTTCGCGAACGCACACGGCCGCCGTCTGCCGCCACCGAGCAACGGCTGCGTATCCGTGGTCCCACACGGATACGGTTCCGGGATGATATGTAGGCGCGGCACCAATAATAATGAGATCCGGTCGACTTGTAATTTGGTGTGTGTGCGCGAGGCTCCGGTTCATTTTGTCGTTGTTTTTTGGGGCGTGCAACCTGCACGTGTTGACCTCGCTGCCTTTGCACCGTGTCGATAACGGCGGCCGTCGCCCGCGTCGTTGCGGTTGCAGCTGCCTGTGGCCGCTGCGTATAAATAGAAGCGCGGCGATCGCGGCGGCGGCGGCGGCGCGCGCGCGCTTGTGGGGGATCGGCCGCCGAGCCGTCCGTCGCACTCCGGCATGGACGACCACGACGACGCGGTGCTGAAGGCGCAGGACGACGAGATCCGGCGCCTGCGCCACGGTACGAGTACCCCGGAGGGGGGAGGACCGCCCGCTGACCGCTGGTCGCCGCACAGAAATCGCCCGGGTCGACGCGTCGCTGGTCGGCCTCGGCCTGGAGAACGGGTCCGGCAACCGGCTCGGCGAGCTCCTGTTCGACAACAGCGCCGACACGGCCTGGCACGACGAGAAGACCCTGCTCGACCTGTCGTCGTTCGCCGGGCGACCCTGGCCCAGCCTCCAGTCCCGACTCCCGCCGTCGGCCTCATGCCGCAAAGGTCGTCCCGTATCGCCCCATTTCCGAACTTTGCGTTGCTCGATTGCATTCCAATTTCGCCGTTCGTTCGTCGATCGCCCCCCGGTTCCGTTTTCCGCTGCGACGACCCGTTGCTTCGATATGTCCAATGTTCTGATCGGGGGCCGGCGGCGGCAACAGGCACCCCGTTCCAGCATCGCACGACTCGGCATTGGCGCCGGCTGACGCTCGTGAATTGCACACACTGCAGCCGGGTCATGTCGGCAACGGCGTTCCTCGGGCACCTCGGTACGTATCTGCTGGGGGGCGGCGACGACAACACGTCGCGTGTCCCTGGGCGCCCCCGTCGTGACGTCACTGTCAGATGTGTGCTCGCCGGCGTCGGCCAAGCTGATCGACGACGAGGCCATGCAGCAGCATGGCGCCGGGACGAGAGACGCGCCGGGCCCTGCGACGACGACGACGGGCGGCGCCGCAGACGCCGGCAAGCGCCTGGCCAGCTACCGCCTTGGGCAACGACGTAAGCGTCGCGACGTGCGCGTTTCCACCCGCAGGGTCGCTGACCGCGATCGTCGCATAGTGCCTCCCGACGCGGCGTACCCGCTGCGGAACCTGGCGATCGTGTTCACGAGAAAG
Source organism: Plasmodiophora brassicae (assembly GCA_039704465.1). Taxonomy (NCBI): domain Eukaryota; phylum Endomyxa; class Phytomyxea; order Plasmodiophorida; family Plasmodiophoridae; genus Plasmodiophora; species Plasmodiophora brassicae. The sequence continues at coordinate 1,291,789 of JASFAU010000007.1, read as the reverse complement.
GTCGGCCCGTCGCTGCTCGTCGCGGCGCTCGTCCGTCTGACCCCATGGCCGCAGCTGAAGCACCAGTGCATACCGAGGCCCGGCGACAACTACATGCGGAAGGTGAACCGCAAGCGGGCGTTCGTACGCGACCTGCTCATGATGCAGCGGCCCGTCCCGCCGGGGCAGAACCCGGCCAAGATGCTGCGAGCGATGCGGAGGGTCCCCATGGCGGCCACGTCCGGTCCCGCCAGGTCCAGCGTGGCGCCGTCGACGCCCGGCGGCGGGTCGTACACCACGACGAGCGACTGTCTGGCGCGGGCGGTTGATGACACGGGGCGTTGTTGCAGGGCGGGCGATCCTGTGGGCGTTGCCGCTGCGCGCCCATCCTCCAACATGACGCCGCAGGCGCTGGCCGCCGCCCGCCAGGTAACCGGCGACGATCGGGGTACACTGCCCGGTCTGATTTGCATCGCGCAGGCAATGATGAACAGCCAGAAAGCGGCGGCGGCGGCGGCTGCTGCGACCGCGGCCACTGCTGTCCCGTCGTCGTCGAACCCGGCAGGCGACGCCCGCCTGCAGCAGCAGCAGCAGCAGATGCTGTTCGCCCAGCAGCACAAGAACATGCTGCAGATGCAGCAGCAGGCGAAGGGCGCCCCGTACGTCGAGGCGCACCTCATGCAGAAGAACGGGGTCCCGATGGTGGCGACGCCCAGCTCGCGGCCGCCTGCCATGGCCGCGTCCGTCCAACCTCAGGCTAAACCTCCTCGCAAGAGCAAACCGAAAGTCTCCAAGAAGGCGGCGGCGGCCGCTGGTGGTGGTGCCGCGCCAGCGTTGGCATCGACGGGCGCAACGTCGACTGTTCGACCGCCTGGACCCGCCCAGCAGCAGCAGGTTCCCGTCATGCATGCCACGCCGTCTGCGGCGGCGACGGCCGCCCTGATATCCAACGGCAACGGGTCGGTCCCGATGCCCGCCCTGGCCGGCCGGCCGCCGCCCATCGACAAGCTGCGCCAGGTGAACATGACGGCGGCCGAGAAACGTGGGTGTCGTTTCGTTCTGTGGCGGTTGCCGAAACGATGCCCTCCCCCGTCTGACGCTGCCGCTTTCGTACAGTGAACCTGCTGCTGACGACAAGCGACCTGACCGTTCTGGAGCTCGGCAGCGAACCGACGTTGCCCAGCACGAAACCGTCGGTGCTGAATACAGCACCCAGGCCATCGTGAGGTTTATCCAGAGCGTGTTGCCGTTCGATGGCATAGGTAGATCATGCCGCGGGCTTGGCGCCTTGGGGCGGGTGCCCCGGGGCCAACCGCCTGCACAATGCTCGCAGCGCACGACGCCTGTTGAGCAGGTCGTCGAGGTCGCGGCGGCAGCGAGCGAGCAGGTAGTGTCTGGGGATGTCGCCAGACCGCCCCGGGTAGTCCATGGCGAGGACGATGCGGTCGTCGAACACGGACTCGTCCAGGGAGCGCTCGAACCTCTCCATCACCTTGACGTCGGCGTCGAGCTCGTGGAGCGCCTGCACGGATTCGGCCAGGTCCTGCCAGCGCAGGCGCTCGGATGCGACGGGTCCGACGGCTCCGGTCGTCCACAGCCGGCGCAGGTCGCGCTCGCGTTCCGTGCCCGCGTTCCTGAACCTGAGCAACGACAAGCGCATCCAGTCCGGCCACCAGCCGCGCCTGCCTTGCGCAATCTCCCTGCAGGGCTGAACCGTTGGGCCAACGGACGCGCGCCAACGCAGGTACTCCTTCCCAGTGAACGACGTCGTGACGCCGTTCGTACCGGCAGCCCCATCCAAGGCCAGGAACGCGAGCACCGCCACCAGTGTCAACCACGCCGACCCAGTCGTCATTGTCGGTGTTAACGGCGCACGCGGAGGCCCCAAGAATGGATCGGTGCGGGTGGCCGTGGGCGGTGGGCCAACGGTCGGTGCGCGCTGCGCGGACGGTTTTGCAGAACGGCGCACACGCACAGGGGGTCCTTCGTGTGAGTATAAATTTTATTCCCTGTCACCCGTAAACAGGAGGACGCTCCTCTACCCCCTGCCCTTTCCTTCTCTCGCAACAGGTCAATTTGCAATGCCGCATTCGACGCACGGTTGCCGACACCAATCGAACTGACGAAGGTGTAAACATCGCGATCCATTCAAGTAAGAGGCCGATCGGCTTCGCGATGTTCCTGTCTGAGAGCGGCAAGAATCGCTGATGTCGGCAACCCAGCCGCGCGGAGTGAGCGGATCCTAACTTTCACTTCGTCGTCGAGTTTCCTGCGTCACAGAATAGGTAGTTGAGAACGTACGCTTCAGACGATTGCAACTAAACCAATCTGTAACGAGGAAGGAAGCGCACCTCGTCCGGGGTACATAACGCATGGTTATGGTCAAGCCGAAAGGTTATAACTTCCCATAACCCGAAACTGGAATTGCCGACAGTCTCCTGTCGGGCGACCCGGAGCAACGCTCGACATCCAACCCCGCGAGACGATTCGCGGGACCTGATCCCGGTGGATGTCAAGTTGGCAATGCCTTGGCGATTGCAGACAACGCGAGAAACCGGGTAGCCCCGTCTCTGGACTTCTTGGTCTGCGCTCGTCGCGGTGCGAAACCCGCGGTCCGACAGTACGTCAGATAGAACTGATATGCACCGTCTTCACTATCGACCGTCTGTCCGATAACAGGGACGAGACCTATCTACCGCACCGTTATATAACGGGACACAATGGCGGTTGTAAACCGGCGACAACTGACGTTAATCAACGGCTGGAACAACGCCAACCGACATGACGTCGTCGCCCAGTGGATCGACCTGCATATTCGGCCTCGTGCTGACACCGGCGCAGCGCGAATTCTCACTGCACCAGTGCACCTGCGTAATACGGTCGACGTCGCAAATAGCCTCCGTCTGGCTGCGTCTCAGCCCCTGGCAGTCGCCAAGGTTCTACCGACCAGATAGTAGGTAATAAGTGGAACCCAACACCAACCCAACCCCAAAGCCCACCAGCGCCGTCCCTTCCAGCCAAATGTGTCTGCCTGTTGTTACCCGTCACGGGAAACGTAAAGGGGCACATGAAAGAAAGCGCCTTTAGAAGCGGGTACGCAGCTTGTCGATCCGTTTCCGCAGTCTGGCGACGAGCGCCAGGGCCTCGTCGCGTTCCGCCAGGGCCTGGTCACGTTCATCGATGGCCTGATCTCGTTCGGAGAGCGCTCGAGACATCTGGCGCGTCGTCGTCTGCGGATCGGGTTCCGTTCGCAGCATGCCGCGCAGGGTCGCAATGACGGTGTCGTTGCAGTCGGCAATGGCCGCCAGTTGGCGCCTGGTGGCGTCCAGCCTGTTGGCCAGACCGTCCAACTCGTTACCTGTCCCCATGGTCGTTTCGCCCGCAATAGACACAATATGAGACGTCCAGGGTCACACGACATCACTGGTAATTAACGAAGGTCGTGATTCATTGACATGAAAAGGACATCCAACGGTGGAGGGGTCCCAGGCTAGACCGAGAACGCGCGTCTGCGACCCAGGCAGCGCTGGTCGTGGTTCGCGACACGCGTACCAGCGGATGATTGCGAGTCGTCGTCATCATCGCCGATCACGTCGTCCGTCGACTTGACGTAGATGGCGACCTCGTTATACCTCTCGCGCGTCTTGCTGATCGCAACGAATACAAAGTACACCAACGTGAGCGTCAGCATGACGCCACCGAAGGAGCCCAGCGTCTTCTTCATCTCCAACCCTAGGAACGGAACGCCCGCTTCATCACATGACGCATGACAGGACGCGAGAGCAACATCCTTACAGAACACGTCGTCGTAGACGCGTTGCTGACGGACAACAGTGTAGAAGTAATTAACTGAATGCGTCGCGTACTCAGCGACGACGACGACGACGGGGTTGCACGTCGCGGGTCCTTACCGGGAAGATAGAGGGCGATCAGCCCATAGACCAGGGCGCCGTGCACCCATTGCAGTCGGATGCGGTCCAGCAGGAAGAAGTCGACCAGGATGACGACCGACTGCAGGCCGTGCACGTTGACGCAGATGAAGAAGCCGTGATCCCCGCCGAAATCGTGCGCCTGACCCTTGCTGAACTTCATCAAGACGCCGGCCCAGAATGCGATTGTCACCTGGCGTTGACGCATGCACCGTTTAGGGTCAGCGGCCCACGCAGCGATGACGAGATCGTACCAGCTGGCTGAGCAACAGTGAAACAATGAACGCACTGTACGTGAGCGTCGCGTGAATGGACTGGACGACCGTCGCCGGATCGGCCCAGTCCGAGTCGACGTTGCGGGCCAGGTTGCTGGCCAGGCGGTACCCGGAAGCCACCGTCGACAACTGCCTTCGTTGTCAGCCCCCGGGATCACACACAAACGACGACGACGACGAACGGCCCTACCAGGTAGTACAGCCAGACGAACGAGAAGCACCAATGGGTCACTGCAGATCGTGCGACAGTTCAAAACGGCGAACTTCCCGATTCGCGAACGACTTACGATACATATCTGTGCATCAGGCAAGCGCATCAGGCCGATGGGTCGAACAGCGAACAGCGCATGCCACCTACAATAGTCTAATGGGGACATCAGGCTCCAGCCCTTCTTCGTCGTGGCCGTGAAGAAGTGGTACATCTGCATGCCGGTCGCCCACGTGATGTACAGGAGCATCGTGAGGCGGTACCAGAACAGCGGGCGATCGGCCATGTAGTACGACGTGACCAGGTCCGCTGCCTTGATCTCATGGAACCGCAGGCGTTTCCCCGCCCAGCGCACGAACCCCCTGGCGCGGCCGCGCGTCCCCGTCCCAAAGCACACGACCTTGCGCCAGGACGTCGTCGGCGCCTTCTCCACGGCACCGGCTACCTGGACGACGACGCACGCCCCATCCTCCACCCTTTGTTGCACGAACTTTGTCTCCATTTGCGTTCTGCAATTAGCACTCGCCTCCGAGACCGATTTAGCCTGGCGCAGTTTGCGCTTGACCCAGACGGCCAGCTGCTGTTTGTCCAGGCTGGCAGGGCCCGCGCTTAGTGTGCCTACCTGACCAAGACCTGCTCCCAAAGCGGCAGGCGAAGTCGTAAGGGCGCGCATGGTTCCGGGACGACAACAGCAACAACAACATGGAACTCGAGAGGTGGTCTACTACCCAAGACGCGGGGTGGCTATAATTAGTTCGCTGCTGCAGTCGACTCGATGGATGTGGACGTCGCCGACGTCGCTGGCGGTCGAGGGTCGACCTCGATGAGGACAAGGGCGGACCTGGGTGGGAGCCTGAGCGCGGCGACGTCCCGGGGCTCGAACCGGCCCGTCAAGGTCAGCGGGTGCTTCGGGCGCCTGCTGGCGTACGACGAGTTCCCGGCCAGCGACCTGGTGACCTCGTGCTGGCTGTCGGAGCGCGCCCTGTATCGCTGGCGTCTGGCCATGCTTCTCTACATATCCTGGGCCACCGGAATGGAGGTCGGTGCGCGCCCGCGCCTTGTACCGCGCCTGACCGGGTGGATCATGGGGTTCCGGTGTGTAGATGTTCAGCTTCTTCGTGCACAGCAAATCGTTCGGGTGGTCGTTGCTGTCGCCCTTAGACTATTGTAGGCAACCACAGCCATGTTTACCGGCCCGGGTTGGGGTCTGACTCTCTGCTCTCCACAGATATGTAGTACGTTGTCGCGTTGCCTGTGCCTGTGCCCAAACACGCTTACGTACGCCCGTCTCTGCCAGCTTCACCCACTGGGCGTTCAGCTTCATCTGGATCTACCTGCTGCTGGCCATGGCGGCGTCGTCGTCCAGGCTGTGCGCCAGCAGGTCGGGCGACCTGGACGCGGCCTGGTCCGACGGGATCACCATATTCCAGTCGTACCACGCCGCGGCGACGTACAGCCTGTTCGCCACGTCGCTGATCCTGTCGCAGTTCGTCACGCTGGCGTACTGGAGCGGGGCCATCTACCGGATCACGCTCGGCCTGCGCCACGACTTTGGCGAGCACGAGGTCCTCTTCCTCTGCGTCAACGTGCACGGCCTGCAATCCGTGATCATGCTGGTGATCGTCCTGCCTGCTCGCTCGTCGTGCAGCGTACGATCTGACGACGCGCATAGGTCGAGTTCTTCCTTCTCAATCGCGTCCGGATCGAGTCGGTCCACGCGTTCTGGGCGTTCACGCCCATGTTCGTCTACATCCCGGTCAACCTGTTCTACACGCTCGTTCGCGAGCAGGCGCCCTACGACACTCTGTTCTGGTCCGCTGCCGCCGCCACGGCCCGATTCGCGTTCGAGTGACGTCCTCTCTCTCTGTGTGTGTAGGAAGGAGACGTCGCAGACCTGGAAATCTGTCGGGTTCACATCCATCCTGTTGACGATCGTGTTCGGCACGTTCCTTCTGCTGAGCAAGATTCGCGAGCGGTACTACGCCAGCCGGGCGCACGGCGACGACGACCCGCTCGACGAGCTCGCCTGCTGCGACGACGCCGAGAACATCGTCGTCGCGCCGCCATCCAGCGAGTAAACCTGGCAACTGGCGCCGATGCCCGTTTTAGCCTTCGCGGGAGGGACGAGGTGCCCCCAAACAGGCGCCGTTTCTGGACGTTGGCTCCGCCAATCGGTACCCCCATGCACCTGCCAAGTATCCTGGTCGTCATCGCCGTCGTTGTGTGTGCCGGGTGGGCGATCCAGGTCCGGTTGCCTCGGCCGGGTCCGGGTGCGGGCACGCCCGGCCGGCGCGTGCGCTCCCGAGTGCACGGCGACGTCGCCCGGGCTCGCCTGGCGGATCGCGAACTCGACAGGCTGCTGTCCCGATCGACGTCGCCGGGCGGGCGCCCGCTGTCCCGACAGGAGTCGTCCCGCCTCGTCCAGGTCGTGCAGCGGTTCCCGAAGGCGCGCTTCGCCCATGCCGACCTGTTCAACGTGGCGTCCCTCGTCCTGTCCGCCTCGCTGCGCGACCTGTCGGCGAACGACCTGATCGCGACGATCTGGACGTACGGCGCCTCGCGCCTGCTGCTAAACGACGACGGGCGGCGCCTGCTGTTCGACGCCGTCGTCACCGCGTTAGCGCAGCGCCACCTGCGCGCGTTGTCGTTCGCGCAGGTCGCCGCCCTCCTCTGGTCCTGCGCCGCCGCCGGCGTCGAGTTCGCCGCCGACGAAGCACAGCGCCTGTGGGATCACGTCGTGGCGCTGTACAACAACGGCGGGACAAAGTCGCCGGCGGCGAGCGCGCTCACGCAGCTGCACGTCTGGCGAACGTTCGCCGGCGTCGAACCATCGCCGTCCGGCTCGCGGTTAGCGGCCCACTGCAGGCAGGCGATGGCGTCGCTCCAGACGCGATCGTCGAGGCTGCAGGACGACGTGGCCACGTGCCTGAAGCAGGTGGCGGCCGGCGGTGGCGGGAAGGTCGCGTGCGAAGTGCGCTGCCCGGCCACCTCGTACAGCATCGACATCGTCGTATCGTTCGACGCGGGCGCCCAGCAGCAGCAGCTGGGCGTGGAGGTCGACGGCCCGTACCACTACCTGCGGGATATCGCCTCGGGCGCGTTCGTCCCGGACGGGGCCACGCTGCTGAAAGAGGACGTCCTGCATCGGGAGTGGCGCCTCGTCAAGGTGCCCTGGTTCGACTGGCCCGCCTCGCTCACTGGCAAGCGGACCCATTGCAACGACCTGCTCCTATCGGCGTCGGCTGCTTAATGGGATGCCGTCGTTTTATGTGGCACTGGGGGAGTGCTGCACATCCCGTTCCTCGTCGTTGACGAGGTAGTACACGACGTCCTCGATGGCCTGGCAGAGGTCGTCGTCATCGCCGACCGCAATGTGCAAGTCCCGAAGAATCGGGTACAGCTTGATGGATTTCAGGTAGACGCGGGACGTGTAGACGCGCACGAGGAGGCTCAGTACCTGGACCATACCGCTGACGACGTCGCGGTTCGCCTCCCGAACTTTGCCTGGGTGCGACGCTTCTTTAACGGTTTGAAGGGCGCCATCCAGATCCGCGTCGCTCTTCGGTTCGGGGCCCAGCAACGACACCAGGATCGTCGACACTAGACCGGATCCTTCGGCGACCAACCTGGGATGGTACCTCCTGTCCAGGCACAGGTTCCTGACTAGGCGGAGCGTCGCGAGCCGTGCCTCGACGTCCTCCAGGGACAACGCATCCACGATGTGTCGCAGCGCGTGCACGTCCTCCCGCATGAGAACGTCACGGCCGGTATCGGTCTGCGCGACATTGGTCACGATGTTGCCGACGAGCGCGGGGAACCCGTGCCACAGCGAGACGAGACGCTTGAGGTAGGTGCCCTGAAGCTTGGGGGAGTCTTGCTGGATGAGAACACGGCACGCTTTCTCATCCCTCGTCATGTTGGACAGGACAGCCAGGGCAAGTTCAGCGCTATTCGTGTCGTCCTGACGGACGACGTCGACGAGCCTGTCAACGGCAGCAACAGGCAAAGCGGCCCTGTTGAAGCCATCGCAGGCGCTCAGGTTCGACAGAGCGTTAAGCGCCGCCGACGAGAACGCCGGGTCGCCAATCATGCGAACAACGAACGGGACGGCGTCGAGCTTCGCGCACAGCAGGTCAGCAACGGCCGCATCGCCCGAAAACGATTCAACCAGCGCCAGCGCCTTCAGCAGGTGGTCAGACGACGCCGATCAGGTGCGCAGACGGCAGGCAGGTCACCTGTTTGCGAACTTCGGCGCCGTACGACATCGACAGGAACGGGACGACATCGCGTAGCTCGGATTCGATCCTCTCCGTGTCCATGTGGCCAGTGGCCGATGGGTGTGCGACTGCGCGGACGCCGTCACGGACGCCGTGGGTGCCCTCATCGGCAGACACCTTCGCCAATCGTTGTTTGCGGTGGAAGTGCAATGCTCGCGCGTCTGTCTGGGGCAAGGTCGCTGTGACCGCTAGAATTGGGGCGACCCGACCTGCCGCGAATTCGCAGCACCCATGCCCCGGACGCGGAAGGTCGTCGGCACCAGCTGGATCGTCTCTACAGCGCCCGCCCGTTCCCGCAACGACGCCGTACGTCCTGCAAACCGTTGCGAGCCATGATAGCGGGGGTGCTCCTGTCTCCTGACCAGTGCGGAAACCTTGGTATGAGAAGGGTCGACTGGAGAACGAACTCCAAGTGTAAATGCATGGAGATGTGGCGACTAGCGAGCAGCGGAATGACCAGAGGTCTTGGGGTTTGGAGGACAGCCTCTGGTCATTCTGATGTTCATCAGTCGCCACATCTCCATCCACACACTGCAAGTTCGGTCTCCAGTTCGACTTGAGTGCAACTACACTGTTGCAAGAAGGCCTTGGCCGCCACTGGGTCAACTTACGCGGAAATGGGCGTTATTCCACCCGGTGGGCACCCGATGCATCCCTCATTGCAGTACACGGGCGCGTTCTGGAGCGGCGCCCATTCCCAACGGTTGCTGGTGCGCCCACTGTCCACGATGCCCCAAGGTGGTACTATCGCGATACATAAACACGTATACCCATGTAAGGTAATGCTGACGACGACGCCCCCCGTTGCCGTCGCCGTCCCGACACAGATGAGCATACAGCATCGTCGCGCCCCGTTAAAATATTGATATCATGGCAGTCGGGGAATGGCCGACGTCGTTCGAAGATCAACGTTCGCAATCAGTACGGGCTTCAAACGGTGCGTGGCTCGTGGTGGGCCGGTGCGTCGGCCGGCGCAGACCGCGCGCAGCACAAGAGCGGGCTGCTGCTGGGCATGCGCGTCCTGCACAAGCAGCTGGAGCCGGATGGCGAGGGCTCCATCAAGATGCAGGCGGATACGTCCGAAGACATGTGGCACCTGTACAACCTGCTCGCCCACGACGATAAGGTCACGTCGGTCACGACCAGGTCGACGCGCGTCGTCGTTTCCCCTTCGCCTGCTGTCGGACTCATCGACGAACAGGAAAGTGCAGAACGTGAGCGCCACTGGGTCGACAACGAGCGCCAAGGTCACGATGAAGATCACGTTATCGGTGGAGGACATCGACTACGACCCGAGTATGAGTTCACCCCATGTTCTCTCACGTTGCCACCTTCTGATTCATTCGTCGTCAGCGGGGCACACGATCCGCATCAAGGGGAAGAACCTCCAGGAGAACAAGTTCGTCAAGGTCGGCCAGTACCACACCGTCGAGCTGGGCATCAACCGTCCGGTATCGCTGTGGAAACCCTGCTGGGACGCCATCTACCTCGACCGATTGCACATGGCGTCCGACGCGTCAGCGACAGCGGAAGCCGCCGTGATCCTCATGCAGCCCGGCCTGGCGCACGTCAACCTGATCACGTCGCACATGACGTCGACCGTGGCGCGTATCGAGACAGCGATCCCCAAGAAACGAGTCGGATCGACGACACGCCACGACAAAGGCGTCGCCCGGTTCTACGACAACGTCGTCAACGCGATCGTGGCCAAGATCCGGTTCGACATCGTCAAGTGCGTCATCGTGGGCAGCCCCGGGTTCCTCAAGGACGACTTCCTGACGTACATGTTCGACCAGGCCGTCAAGCGCGACCTGAAGGTCCTCCTGGCGAACAAGGCCAAGTTTCGTGGCGTTGGCTGTAGCTCGGCGCACATGCAGAGCCTGAAGGAGGTGCTCACTGACCCGGGCGTCGCCCAGCTCATCGAGAACACCAAGGTCGGTAAACGTTGCGACGCGGTCATTGCCGCACGCTGACGAGGTCACAGGCGATCGACGAGGTGAAGGCGCTGGACGACTTCTACGCGATGCTGAACGTCGACCCGAACCGCGCGTTCTACGGGTACGACCACGTCCTGCAGGCGAGCAACGAGCAGGCGATCGAGGCGCTGCTGGTGACCGACGAACTGTTCCGGTCGGCGGATGTGGCCGAGCGGCAACGATACGTCGACCTGGTCGAACGCACCAAGGACAATAACGGCCACGTGTTCATCTTCTCCACGCAGCACCCGTCCGGACAGCAGCTGAAGGAGCTGACCGGCATCGCCGCCCTGCTGCGCTTCCCGATCCACGTCGAAAGCGACCACGAAACTGTGTCGTCGTCCTCGTCGTCCAGCGACACTGACGACAATCCACAACAGTAAAAGCGATCCCATTCGTGTATCGGTGGTCAGATCCCCTACGTGACGCTGAGTCGATGCGGTACACAGCAAAGGTGCACGACACACGGACCTGAAGTCGTTTCAATCGTTCCTCGAGGTCGTCGTCCTCCTTCTCCTCGACCTGCTGCGGCTTGGCCTTGCCGACGCCGACGGCGTTGAGGTTGGACTGGAACTCGAGGTTGTGCTCGTCGGCGACCTGGTGCATCAACGACTGGACCTGGTCGTCCGGCGTTGTCAGCGCCGACGACGACCCGATGGCGTTGTCCATGTACTCGGCGCGCAGGTCCAGATCCTCGAACTGCTGCTCGAACTTGTCCATCGTCGAGGAGATCGCCTCCAGGTTCATCGACGCCATCGCCTTGTCCATGTTTTTCACAACGCCGCCCATGGCTCTAGTCAGCTATGGACGCCGTTGACGGGCCGATGTCCGAGGACGAACAATGTGAGTCACATACGGTTTGGGTCTTCGCGGCCGTGTTGCATCGGGCGGCAACGGCATCGATTCGACTGCTGAGCCTGAGGTAATTCAACGCCTCGTTCTTCTGCCGGATGGCGTTCTGGGCGTATATCCTGGCGCCGTCCATATTGCCCTTCTCCATCGCCTGTCGTAACGCGTGTCAGACGCGCGATCGTCGACGGGTGGCGCCCGTGCGACGCCGCGTGCACCTTTTTGCATTTCAGCTTGGACGCTTTCTCCTCCTTCTCGGCCTTCACCGACTGACGCGCCAGCTGCTTGGACATGAACCGCAGGTTGAACACATAGTCGTCCAGCGACATGGACGCACGTTGGGCGGCGGCGCAGTGCGAAGGAATGACTCGGACTTGGGGCAGACACCAAAAAATCGATCTGAAAGGTCACGGCCACGCCCGCCGCGTATTTTTAGCACGCGGCCATTTTTAGCGCAGGCGGCGGACCCGACCGATGGTCGTTCGGCGCCGCCGACCGACCGTCCCAGGCCAGCGGGCGACCTCATTCATTCGGGTCGACGGCGTTGAATACAACACGCAGGTCTGTTTAACACATACGACTGGGGAGGTGAATGTCGGCCGGCGAGGACGGAGTGCCGCTGGTCTAGAGGACGGCGAGGTCGAACGCCGTGAGTAGGGGGTCGACTGGTCCGAACACCGGGTCGTCCAGGTCGTCCGGTAGGTCGATGAGGATGGTGGGCAGCGGGTAGTCGTCGCGCGTCGGCTCCGGCGGGTCCGGTTTCGAGTTCGCCGGCTTCTTGCGGGGCACGATCACACAGTCCTTGACGATGTGCAGGCGGACGCAACGCGGACACGGCCGGGTGTCGGGGCAGGCGACTTTCGATCGATTGCACGGGGCACACGCCTTTACCGCCTTCGGATGCCGCGAGTTCCCCTGTCGCGATTCGCGCTTGCTCAGGACGCGGTCCACACACACGAGCCCGTGCTGGACGCAGCGCACGCAGGGACGGCCACCGCAGCACCGCGTCTTACTGGCCCAGCAGCGCACGCAGGCACGCGCGATACGCGCCTCGTGATCCGCGACGCCTGCGCAGGCGCTCGCCGGGTCGGCGCCGCACCTGATCCGCTCCGCGAGGGCCGTGCAGCAGCTCACTTGGTCGATCGGCCTGTCACACATTGGGTGGAGTAACGAACTCCGCGCGGAGGACCCCGTGAGTCGGCTCGGCCCACCCCGGGGTCCAGCCGAGCGCTGCCCTCGCGACCCACGAACTCCGTGACGTCACGCGATTCGCGAATCGATTACTTTTTCGCGCGTCCGCCGTGACGTCATGTCAACATCCGGAACGACTGCCACCAGGTCGACGTCCCTTCCGGCCGTCATTCTCGAAACCAGCGCGCCGGCAAGAACATCTGATCCAAGCGTCCCCCCAAGCCTCCGCAAACCATGCGTCAGTACTTCGCGGCGATGGTCGTCGCGGTTGCCGTTGTTGCTGCTGCTGCCGCCGCATACGATCCGGATTGTGAGGATTCGGTGGTCGCGCCGCCCGCCGTTGTCGCGTACAGCGCGGCTCCAGGCGCTGCCGTTGCGCCGCCCCCCGCACCGCCGGTCGCCACGCAGGCGGGGCCTGACGCGATCACGGCGGCCGCCAACAAACTCGGCACGATCCAGTCCGGCGTGGTAGAGCGGCTGAAGAGCCGCGCGCCGGCGGCCGACAACGCAGCCGTCGCACAGGCCGTCCTGCCGACCGTCGCGTTCATCGCTCTGGCCGCTCTCCCTGTTGCCTTCCTGGTCTGAAACGAAGGAGGGACACGCCGCCCCCACCCGCCTCACGAAAATGAAAAATTGCGTTCTGGCCTGTTCCGCGCAGGAACATTCATCTAGCGAGTAGTTTAACGGCGACGCCCAGGATGACGTTCGCGATGAGACATAGAGATCCAATGTGAAGAGCGGATTCCACCAGCGCGGCGCCGTTCGACGATGGCGTCAGGAAGGCCATGGCGATGTGCTCGCCGTCGAAGTAGTTGACGGGGGCGGCGTTGACGAACGCCAGCGACGTGCTGACGGACATGGCCAGGCGCAGGAACTCGGCCACCACGATCGGGCCACGCACGGGGACCACGCCGGGCAGGCGCGGCTGAAGGTCGGCGACCTCCATGGTCGCCCCAAGCAGCAGCGGGTCGCCAACGAATATGAGCGTTCGGGTTTGTATGTCGATGTAGACGACCCGCTGACCCTGGGCGGACGGCGCAACGCATCGATCGCCGGCCGCCTTGCACTGATCCCGCTGGACGCACTGGATCGGCCTGGATGGGAGGACGTCACGAGACGCAACGCAGAACGACGGGGTGCTGTCGTCGGCCTGGAAGCAATGACCAGGCGCGGTTGAAGAGTTGCAGCATTCGCTGCCGAACCGCAGCCGGGACGCATCGATCGCAGAACGATCCATGCACAGACCGGGTGGACCGACGGCCATGCCTGACAGATGATCCTGAAGTGAAGCCGCGCTTGTAACCGGAACGCCGTTCAACGAGGCCACGACTGCATCGCAACCGGCGGTCACATTCGCGTACAAGGGCGACTCAGGCGAGATCCACGAAATGATGGGGCGCGCTCCACTGGAATACAGCGGCAACAGCAGCACGGGCAGAAGCGAAATGAGCATTCTGCACAGAACCGCTAGCGCAACGTTGTGCAGAATTCCGGCCGACGCTACCTGACAGGACGTCCACGGTTAGGACGACGTTGCAATACGGCAGGCGCGCCGTCGTCACCTGTCGCGCGACATGGCTGCGTGCTTCCAGGCGCTGCTGGTCGATCTCGACGAACGCTATCGGAATCAGGAACACGGACGCAACGCCGATGCGAGTGATCGGGACCTGAACAGCGGGGTCCAACGACTACGTAAGGCGATCGAGCGACCGGCGCGAAACCTTACATCGTAGACGATGGCGCAGGCGGCGTGCCCGATTTCGTGAATGACGACGGAGACAAGGACGGCGACCCACAGGTACACGGTCTGCCAGATTGGGAACGTGACCGCCGGAATAAGGGGGACTGTACAGAGCGGGATCAGGGAGGCATTGGGAAACCCGAATGAGCGGGGCATAACGCTGACCAACAAGGGTCGACGGGACATCGGCATGCGCCACATGGGCGCCGGGTGACGCCAACAACAGGAACACGCGGACGAAGTTTGTCAGCAGGACGACGGCGGACACGACCATGAGTACGACGGCGATCGGCGGGCCGATCGCGAACCATCTCCGCCAGGCGCGGGCCGCCGGTCGCCGGTGCAGCGCCATGCGCCGTCGCAGGCCGTCCGCCCACGGCGCCCCGTCCAACCAGATGGTGAACATCGACGACGACCACGACAGGCGCTCGTCCTGCACCCGGGCGCCCCCATCAGCGCTGCGCAACGCTCCGCGCCCAGACCACATCGCGTCGTTTACATTACGAAATCGGGCGACGACGCACCCGAGTACCACAGCCCATCCGGCAACGCCACACAGTATCGCCGCCACGACAACCATCGCGCCGCAAAAAGAAACGAAACAATACCGCGCCGATCGCGTTCGCCCTCACCTCTCCATTTTTGGGCGGGCACAAGTCGCACTTTCGACAGTCGTCGCTACGCTGTCGACGAACGTTCGATTGCTGTGCGGAAAACAGCGCGATGCGCCTTGTCGCGATGTATTTGGACACGGACGTCTATGGATTCCGAATCAGAGGAAGACGGCGGCGGCGGCAAGGACGCCGACGCCGACGAGGACGGTGGACGGCCGTCCGGTCGGCGACGCGTTCATGTCGAACCAGCCGTTCGCCGACGAGTTGCTTGCAATGCCGGCCGCGATGGCCTGGTTGGTACCGCCGTTCGCGCCGCCGGCCTGTGCGGGGGCGCCGCCGGCGGGTGCGGACGCGCCGGCATTGTACTGCTGCGCGGGTGCGGTCGTCCCTGCGGGTGCGGTGTACGCCTGCGTGGGTGCCGGCGCGATGCCCTTGTACGACGTCGTCTTCGTGCGGATCTTGCGGATCGGGCACGAGTCCTCTTCGACAACGGGCTTCTCGCATTCAGTCGTCGGCGGCGCTGTGTAGATGGACGGCTTCGGGGTCGGCTTCGCGTACAACGTCGTTGTGGCCGTACGTGGCGAAGGCGCCGGACTGCTGGCGGTGTACATGGTCGGCTGGGCGGTTGGGCGCGGGACCACGACGGGTGCAGCGCTGTACGTGGAGGCGGGCGTGGGTGCGGTCGCAGGCGCCGACGAGTACACGCCGCCGTTCGTCGAGTCGGCCAGGGCGGCGACGCCCAGCAGGGCGAGCGCGGAGATGACGAAGGACAGGGACGGCATTGCGGTTTGTTGGAGAATGTCTGGTTGGTTGTTGGGAAAGCGACGGCGATTTCGGAATGACGACAGCGGGGGCGAACCGGGGCGTGACAGGCCAGGCGTGCCGTTCTCTGCCGGAACGTGAATCACTGCACCTGAGGGGCGCGGCCTGACGATACCGTGACTCATGCAAGAGGGATCTCGGAACCGTGAAGCCATCTCTGGCTGGCGGTTCAGCAGCGCTCGCCGAAGGCAACCATGGATGTTCGGTGACGGCGGCTGGAGACGTCAGGGGCCCCCGTTGATGGACAAAGGTAGCAAACGGGGTTGCTTCGCTGCGAAGTCAGGAGGTGCCTTCGTCCCGCAAACGTTCCACGGCAGCTAAATACCAAGGCGGACGCGTTCCCATCGTAGATGACGTCACGGGCGCGTGGGGCGGCTGCGAACGCTTCCGGGACAGCATGAACTGAGTCACGGGGCCGGGCACACACACTTCCGAAATCGATCCCGAACAGCTACCCGGCGTTCGTGGTCCTGATCAAGCACCCCGTCCTCGAATCCAAAACCATGAAGATGATCGCTGCTGTCGCCGTCGTCGCCATCACAAGCCTTGGGTTCGCGTACGCGTCGCTGGATGCCCCGCAGCAGGTGCTGGGCGCTCAGGGACCGGGTATGACCTACCAGGCAGCGCCAGAGCATGTCGACAGCATCCACATCCATCCCGACGTCCACGACCAGCTGTACACAGCGATGCCAGCACCGCCACCAACATCGCCGCCGACGACGATGGCCCCCGTCGTGCACCATGAGACCGTTGCAGTGCACCACGACGACCACGTGCCGAACGCCGTCGTCCACCGCGTCGAAGACGTCGTAACGACACCCGCCGGCCAGGAATCGTCATGCAGCATGGAGGACCCGGCGCCAGTGGTCCCGAGGCCCAGACGCCGAGTCCTGGTTCGCTCGTACGCGCAGGACGATGACAGCCAGAGCGAAACGGTGTCCGTGCCCGCACCTGCTCTCGTTCAGGACACGCCGGCGGTCGTCCCTGCACCGGCACCGGCCATCGTCTCGGGCAACAACCCGGCACCAACGCAGGGCCCAATCCGAACGAGGACCGGCGGCCGCAGTGCCACCGACAGGAACGCGGCCGTGGGCCAGTACATCGCCGGGCTGGCCAGCTTCGGCGCCATCGTCCTTCTTCTGCTCTTTTGAAATCAAACGCCATCCAACAATGTACAATTGTCAACATCGCCCACCCGTGCGTCCCGTTTCCATCTGAGGCATTGTGCCAGCGGCGTGTTGCGTAATTAGACGGCCGGATAGCAGGCGGGCACAGGCGCCGACATCTACTGGTCGAACGCAGCTGCTCTAGAGAGTTCCAGTCCTTGCCTGTCACGTTACGATGCCTACCGACATCTCGTTTCAGGCCATATTCACTTGCGGCTTGGCAGGTGACTCGAGGTGCGCCGAGAACCTCATGTCGAGCATGAGGTACGAGCACCATCGCCAAACCGTCGGCACTCGTGGAACAGCATGGTGGCCGTGAGCGGGAGCGACTTCTCCCGCCCTCGAAGTGCTTCATTAGGTGAACATAAACATCTGCACCTTCCACATTTTGGTGGACTGGAGAGGCGGGCCGGGGGCGGTGCACCTTTGCGCCGCGGCGGACGTCTTCTCTGTCGAGCGACTTTCGCCACCGCCTGATCTGAATTCCGACGGTACGTAGTCGACGCCGTACTTCTGGCCCGTTCGGCATACCTGCCCAGGTCCCTCGTACGCCTCAGTGGCGATGGCGATCGTCTCGCCGAGGGTGAAGCGGACGACACCACGACCCAATCAGCGACCTCGGTAATAGGACATGCGCATGCTGTCGTTGCACTCCTCTCGATCGACGCGCGCTTTCGTTTGGCGCCATTTCCTGCACTCATTGGGCCCTTTTATTATTTTATAGGACTTTTAGGACCTATGTACGTAGGTGCCCAGCCCCAGGCACCGGAAATGACCGTTGGGCGGAAATTTCGGTACCTGGTGGGGAGGGAGGGGGGAGGGGGGTGGTCGTGAGGTTCAGTCTGCGTTTTCGGACGCAGCGCTGCCGGCAACCGCTCTCGTGAACGCCCGACGACGTCATTGCGAACAACCGATCCGTCATGCTGATCGCCAGTCGACGCTCACGCGTCAGTGCCCGTCTGTCGCCGTCCACCCTGGTCCTGATTGTCGGCCTGTCATGCATTGCGGTTGGCGACGGCGTCGACGTCGACGTCCGCCTGGTCATGTCCGGTGTCGACGGAATGTGCTTCGCGGTCTCTACCGAAGCTGCCAGGTGGCACTCCGTTCTGCTACGAACTGAGATTGATAATCGACGTGGCGTCATCGACAACTGGGAGGGCATTCTTGTCAGCGGTGTACACAGTACCGAGCTACATGTGATCGTCGAGTTCATCAACAGCCTACACCCGGAAACGTTATGTACTCGAAGTTTGACCCTGTCCTCTAATGCGCAGGAGGCGGCGCCACAGCTGGTTGATCGGGCTGCGGACTGGATTCTCAAGCATCCCGAGTACGTCCTGGATACCGGGCGTCTGTTCGAACTTGTGAAAGCCGCCAATATCATGCAGATGCCCCTGCTGGCCGTTGCACTCGCTGCGAAAACATACATGTACGACGCGTCGGATCTTAGCGAACGGATTCGCCGTATGGAGCCCGTTCCCGCCTTCCAATTCCATTTCGGCCTAGTCACGCTACTTGTCAATGCGGTTGATGACGACCAGAAGGCCATCGACAGGATAATTCGCAACCTACTTGTGTTCGGAGGGGATGCCAATCAGCTAACCTGGCTCCAATGGGACCACCAATTCGGGTCCGTTCTTCACTGGGCGGCGGCAAGCGAAGGGAAAGAACTCATCGTGGACCTGCTGTGCCGTCACGTTCATGGCATCAATCTCAATCATGTCAACGCGCAAGGATACACGCCCCTGCATCTGGCGGTGCTCCACAATCGTGCTGAGATCGTCAAGCTGCTGGTGGCTACTTCCGGGAGCAACGTTAATGCCAGGGATGCGCACGGGCACACACCCCTGTCGCTAGCCGCCATGCAAGGTAGTGCCTCATGCGTTGACGAGCTGCTGAAGGCGCCCGACATCAACGTCAACGAGCGCGTACCAGGGGGCGATGACGGCTTGTACGTGTGCGATTGGACGCCGCTGCAATGGGCGGCAACTCGAGGGGGCACGCCGGGTGCTTATGGCGTTATCGTTTCACTGACCCAGGAGCTTCGTGTCGATATCGACGCGAAAGACGCGTACGGCAGAACAGCTTGGCACCTGGCTCAGTGCAGCGGCTCTTCTGATGTCATGAACCCGCTGAGCAACGCTCTTGTTATTCGCCAGAACGCTGTTGGTGAACACGACGTCATTCCTCGACGACGATGACGGGTAAGCGTATTTCACCGTTGGAATATTGCAATGGAATCGCCATCGCTCACGAGACAATACATTGCGCCTTATGTCGCCGAATGAGTATCCAAAGAAGGAATATGTTCGACGAATGCAGACTCCTGGGAGCCGGAATCGCTCGTTGCGGGAAGTGGCTAGCGCCAGCGAATAACTGGCCGGCGCCAACGCAGGGTCCAATCCGATTGCGGGACCCGCGGCCGCAGCACCACCGGCAGGAACGCGGCTGTGGGCCAGCACGCGCTTACATCGCCGGGCCTGATTGGTCAGCTTCGGCGGCATCGCCCTTCTCTTTTGAAACCAACGCATAGAACATGTACAATGGCAACATCGCCCAAACGCGTGTTTATACCATTGCCGGTGGCATCTGCAACGAATGATTACGACCGGATAGCAGGCGGGCATGTTTGTGCACAAGAAGGCGGCACCGGCGAAAACTGATCAAAGGCATCTGCTCTAGAGGCCCGTTTTCATTAATCATTCGTGCGTTTCACGATAGGACGCCTAACGACATCTCGATTGAGGCCATACTCGAGTGGCCTCTCAAGTGGGATGAGCATCCGACTGGACAAGTTGGCGACAAACGACCGTCTTGCTATAACAACAGCGGTGTCCGCGTTGTCGACCTTGCAGAGCTGGATGCTATATCATTGCTGATGAAGACGATTCTGCCAGCCGTTTCGTATAGTGATCACGGTACAGCTGAAGTGACCCACTAGGGATCCACCCTAACGTCCAAAACCCAAAGTTGCCGCCCCAACGTGGCCACGATGCCGTCATCAGCCTACTCTTGCAACCAAATTACGGAAGAGGTCCACAGGAAAAACATGCTCTATATCTCGTCAGACGAAACGACCGCGCAAAGAGGCTGCTTGAAGACGCAGGCGCCCATGTCTGAACGCGTCTGACTTCTTCATTTGCGGAGCCGTACACATCTGGCTCCACCGTCTGACGTATCTGTGCACTGTACGGTATCACAAGGCGGAACGAGCCACCGAGGGTGGCTTCGGTCTAACTCTACCGAACGCAGCAGCGGTATGTATACGGTCAACAGAAGTCCGTGGCGGAGTGCAGGGCAAAGGCGCGCGCGCGTCTTGTTCTGCTCTGACGCGTCCAAATGTCCGCGGTTCCACTCTACCAAACGCAGCAGCGGAAGATGCCCTAATATACGGTCAACAGAAGTCCGTAGCGGAGATCACGCCAATGTGCGCGCGCGCCTTGTTCTGCACTGACGTGCCCAAATGTCCGCAGTTCCCCGGTTTGCGCAAACCGGCCTGGTTGGTCAGAACCCTTCATTCTGCGTTTTGGACCCTGCTGCCAGCAGCCGCTCTCGTCAACGCCCCACGATATTGTGAACAACCGACTCATTATGTTGATCGCCAGTCGACGCCCAGGCGTCAGTGCCGTTCTGTTGCCGTTCACCCTGGCCCTGATTGTCGGCCTCTCATGCATTGCGGTTGGCGATGAGCCCGAAATCCACCGCGTCAAGTCCGGTGTCGACAGAAAGTCGTACGACGTCAATACCAGGGCTGCGAAGTGGCACTCCCTACTGCTGCAATCTAAGATTGAAGGCCGTCGACGTGACAAGGTCGGCAACGGCGTGGTCATTCCTGTCAGCGGTGTACACAGTACCGAGCTACATGTGATCGTCGAGTTCATCAACAGCCTACACCCGGATCACTATCAGGTAAAAGGTCTGAACTGAAAGATTGACTGCCTCATGTCCTCTAATGAGCTGCTGGTGGCGCCACAGGTTGATCAGGCTGCGGACTGGATTCTGAAGCGAACAGAGTACCTGGATGACGAGCGTCTGTTCAACCTTGTGAAAGCCGCCCACGTCATGCAGATGCGCCCGCTGGCCGTTGCACTCGCTGCGAGAACTGACATGTACGACGCGTCGGATCTTAGCGAACGGATTCGCCGTATGGAGCCCGTTCCCGCCTTCCAATTCCATTTCGGCCTAGTCACGCTACTTGTCAATGCGGTTGATGACGACCAGAAGGCCATCGACAGGATAATTCGCCACCTACTTGTGTTCGGAGGGGATATCAATCAGCTAAGTCGGCTCCAATGGGACCACCAATTCGGGTCCGTTCTTCACTGGGCGGCGGCAAGCGAAGGTAAAGAACTCGTCGTGGACCTGCTGTGCCGTCACGTTACTGGCATCAATCTCAATCGCGTCAACGCGCAGGGCTACACGCCCCTGCATCTGGCGGTGCTCAACAGTCGTGCTGAGGTCGTCAACCAGCTGGTGGCCACTTCCGGGATCAACGTTAATGCCAGGGACGCGTACGGGCACACACCCCTGTCTCTAGCCGCAACTCGAGGAGGCATGCCGGGTGCCTATGACGTCATCGTTTCTCTGACCCAGGATCTTCGTGTCGATATCGTCGCGGAAGACGTATACGGCAACACAGCTTGGGACCTGGCTCAGCGCAGCGGCTCTTTTGATGTCATGTACGCGCTGAACAACGCTCTTGTCATTCGCCAGAACGCTGTTGGGGAACGCGTCATCGTCATCGACGACGATGACGAGTAAGCGTACTTCACCGTTGGGATTTTGCTATGGAATCCCGATCGCCCACGAGACAATACATTGCGCGTTATGTCGTCGAATGAGTATCCAAAGAAGGAATGTATTCGACGAACGCAGACTTCCGGAAGTCAGAATCGCTCTTTGTCGGAAGGGGCTAACGCTGAGGAATAATTGGTGATGAACGCTTGCCCTTGTTAACAAAGTAGATCAACTTGATGCTAGTATGCGCTTTAGAAGAGCAAATTGGTAACAAGTTGGTCAGAAACGCCTAGCCAATTAGTTAGTACGAACGTCGCCTGAAAACAGGGACTCGGCCGGCTCCTGGCGCGGCATCTGAAGACCGTGTTAACGTCGCAACGTCTTGCCTGTCCGGACGACCAACATATGGGCGGGATGCTACGCTGCTTCGACAGAGGGCTCGCTCGCTGCACGACCGGCACCGAATGTTAGGAAGGTTTCCTGCGAACAGCACGTCCCTCCGTCGGCAATATATTCAACGACGTCGCGACATTTGACCACCTTTCAGCTCTGCCGTGTTTCTGACATAATTGGTGACCAGTCCAGTAGCAGAGAATATTCTCTGCTGACACGCGACGTATTAATACGTCGCGCCAGTCGTCACCCTCGATGCTGTCGCTGTTCATTTCGCCATTGGTTTTGAAGTGACGACGTCATTCCCCAACGACAATCCTATAGGTGCTTACTCCTCTGGCGGCAACTGGTGCCAGGATGGTTGCGGGTGACCGGTCTGGCGCTGTTCCTTGCATCTCGTGTACTTGCAGGAAAACGGCGTATGCCTCCAGTCTCCAGATCACTTCGCCATGCGTATGAATATTGTATACCGTACCCTCCCGGACCGATGCATGTTGCCTGCAACCCTGACCGTCTACAACCAGCTTGTATCTTCCTGTTGATGCAAGTAGGACGTAAGCAGTTTGGAGGGATGCCGATTGTACGTACCTGCAACCGGCTTGCATCTTTCATCAAACAATAAAATGGGCCTCAAGTCATGTACTGTGATATTAGACATGATCTTTCCACATAAATGGCTCACGATATGCACAGTATCGCCGGCAGAATGATGCGAGTACTGACGGTACATTGATGCAGCTGGCTCGTATGAAATTGAGCCTTTTACCGAGCGGCAGGTCCTGGAGGGCAGCCACAGGCCACGGCGCAGTTTTGTATTGTGCGCGCGGGGGCAGCTCCCATCGGGGTCGGCTCCGGAGTGTAACGCGAACACGCAGTGCCACCGTATAGCGCCGCCGGGGAGTTGGGCAGTGTCATCCGTGGTCGTACACCTCCGGACTCCCACGACATCGCGCCGATGACACCAGCCGTGGCAACCGGCATGTTCTACGAGCACGCCGACCTGCTCCTTCATGACCCTCTTGCCTGCGGCGACCCGACTCTACTCCTCGATGATGACGACGACGACGCCGACGGGGCCAGGCCATCACCGACATCATCACTATCGTCGTCATCACTATCTTCAGCATCGTCACCGCCGCCGCGATTCGAGACGATCGTCACCCGACCGGCCATCAAGACGGACGCTGTCAGCGATGTGATTGTCCTGCTTTCAAGAGGCGTTCAGGCGCAGCGCGTCGCTGATATCATGTACGCGGCCGTCACCGACGTCTCGCTGGCGGCCATGCGGCGAACACGACCTGCTGCACCGGCTACCGTCCATTCTGCTGTGCAAGTCAACATGCCGACGATGGTGACGGCGACTGCTATCGATGTCCCCCCGTCGGCCTTTGCTGCTGATCCCTTCGACGGCGCTGGCTTACTAGGACCGATGCCCGCCAGCATGCAATCGTTGGTCGACGGCGAGGAGGAACTGGTCGACATGTCGGACACAGCGCAAGCGGTCGCATGCCTGGACCAGTTCCAGTGTCCAGAGTCCGGATGCACACGCCGGTTCAAGCGCAAGGACGCGCTGACCGTCCACTATCGGACGCATACCCACTGCCGGCCGTTCGTCTGCGAGTTCAGGGTCGGCGAGCACGAATGCGGTCAGCGATTCGCGTCCAAGACGGCCAAGAAGCGGCACGAGGCGTCGCACGCGTCCGAAGCGAACTTCCCGTGTCCCAAATGCCCGAAAAGGTTCAAGATGGCAGACGCGCTCGCCAAGCACAGCAAGACGCACGACACCGGGCCCGCCTACGAATGCGAGATCTGCCACAGGAAGTTCAACCGCAAGGACAACCTGGACGTGCACAGGAACGTGCACAACGAGATCAAACGGTATCGGTGCCCGCTGTGCCCCCGGTCGTTCAAACAGCGCAGCGGCCTGTCGTTCCACCTGAACTCGCACCGGGAAATCGATCGACCGTTCCAGGTACTTGCGGCGAATACCATAGGGGAATAGGACCTCACCCTCCAGTTGCACAGTGCGACGCATGCGGGCGCCGATTCACGACGCGCACGTCGCTGAGCAAACACGCGCATACGCACGCCCCGGTCAACGAGTTCGCTGCGTGAAGACGTCGTTCGGTTACCTACTCGCCAGCCATACTGTCGATCATTCCCCGCAATCCATCGCCAGACATACATCCCCCATCGTACGTAGACGACAATGCCCTGTGTCTGTTGTTCCGGTTCTGTTTACCGAACGTTCGCCAACGCGTCAATCCGCTGAAGGCAGTCCTGGATGACCGCCCTGCTGTCGTCATCGACGACGTCAACGTCAGCCGCCCGGAGCCTGTTGCCAATCTTGTCCCAGTTGAAAGACGACCCGAACGTGGAGCGTTCGGCGATTGCGCGGATCAGGCTGACGCCGGCGACCTGAACGAACGCGTCGTCCTCGAAGACGGCCGGCGCGGCGATCATCTCGAGCAGGTCGTCGACGAACGCGGCGAGGAGCGCGACGTCGACGACATCGACGCGGCCGATAACGATCTCCAGCATCGCCATCGCGGCGTACTGCATGTCGGCGTCCAGGTCGACGTCCGCCTCGTGATCATCGTCGTCATCGTCCTGGTTGGCGACGTCGAAGTCGCCCAGGGCGATCTGGCACAGAACGTGCACCAGCCGAGACGCACACGATGCGCAGTCTTCCCCGTCGGCGTTCAGCGCGACGCGCACGACCGCCACGACCTGCGCCGGGGAACACGGGCACGCCTCCAGCGCATCGAGCACGACGCCGACGGGCACACGTCCCGGTGCGAAGCAGGCCACGCGCCCGAGCGCTTCGCAGACGGCGGCCAGGACGCGGTCGGAGCACGCCCCGGATCGCAGCGACGCGACCAGGTCGGCGACGTGCCGCTCGGCGAGGTCGACGTCGTGCGCGCGCAGCGCATAGACCACGTCGCTGACGACGAGCGGGTCCTGCACGACAGGCAGCGTGTCGTCGACGAACGCGGCGAGGTCGTCGCGCGCGATCGGGCAGTGCTGGAGCCAGCTCCTGTAGCAGTCGACGAGCGCGTCGCGGACCGACGACGACGACGACGACAGTCGCGGAGTTTGCTCGACGAGCAGCGCGACGACGGGCGCCGACAGGGCCGGGTGGTGGTGGTGGTGGTGCGCGCGCGCCACGATATCGGCGAGGCAGCGGAGCCAGTCGGTCGGGCGCCGCTCCTCCCGGATCCGGTCGCCGACGAACGCGACGCAGCGCGCGATGCACGCCGGGGACAGCGCCGCGAAGCAGGACAGGACGGCGGCGTCGACGCGGGTGTCGAGGACGGCGTCCAGGGCGTCCAGCAGCGCCGGGTACGACGCGAATTCGGACGCGTACCGGGCCAGGTGCAGCGGTTCCCGATCGTCGTCGTCATCGTTGTCGTCGGCGGGGAAGAGCAGCGCGTCGGCGGGCGACGACGCCGGGCCGACGGTCAGGTCGACGATCTTCCCGAGGCATTCGGCGATGTCGCCGATGGCGCCCTGGAACGCGCCCGTGTGCAACCGGCGCAGCAGGCCGTGCACGACGGGCGGGTCAATGTAATCGGACGACGCCCGCGCTGGCATGAACGAGACGGCCTGGCTGAGGTGCTGGACCGATTTGACGACGAGGTCCGCGTTGCAATCGTCGTTGACGACGCAGTCGCGGGCGAACGCCAACGCGGCGTCGTGCAGAGCCGAGAAGCGGTCCGGGTGCGTCGACAGCAACCGGGTGCACGTCGCCAGGATGCACCAGGCCAGGCGCGGGTCTGCGCCGGTGCGCGCGACCTCATCGCCGAGGCGCGCCTGGACCCAGGACGAGATCGCGCGCTCGTGCCGGTCCAGCGCGCGGGCGCCTCGACGATTCGGCAACGTCGTCGACGCCAGCCCGATCGCATAGGCGATGTTCGGCAGCGCATCCGCGTGCGCGAGACGGCCCACGAGCCCGTCCACCAGGTCCTCCGCCGGGACGTCCCACGATTTCAGGCACTCTGCGGGCGCGCGTTAGACCATCGCTGCATCGCGGAGGGCGACGACGCCCGCGACCGTACGGAGAATGTCCTCGGTGCTGGCCGCCTGGATCACGGCGCGCACCGCGACGTCGCCAGGGTCGGCAGACGCGGTCATGCTGCAACTGCAGCCGTCGGGCGCGGTGTCGTCGCACAATCTCTGAAAGTGCGGAGACAGCCCACTGAGGGCCGCAGGAACTGCAGGCGGGCCACAGTCGTGGGCTGCCGCTCTTGTCCGGACACCTACTGCCGTTTCATCGCGCGTTTTATAACGCGGAGCGGTAGGTACCGCGCCGCCGATTGCAAGTACGACGTGTAGGCATTATGACGAGGCTGAAGGGACGGCCGGTTGTGTATTGGGCGCTTCCAAGACCGTCGTATACGAGACCGTGGATCAGTTCAGGTAGAACAGGGCGCCGACCACGACGGCGAGGAACGACACGGCCACGGTGACGGACGAGGTGCCGCTCTTGGCCGGGGCCGGCGTGGGCACGTCGCCCAGCCGCACAGGCGACGTCGTGCGCGCTGCCGCGTTCTGTCCCGGGGCGCCCGCCTGCTGCTGGGCGTTCGGCGCGCTCGTGCCCTGGAACGTGGTCGGGTCGGCCGGCAGGCTGCAGGAGCCGTAGTACGCCCAGCCATAGTTCTGCACCTGCGTCTGGACGCACTGCGCGTTCGCGTTCAGGGCCTGGCAGTCCGCGTTGGTCGAGCAGGTCAGCAGGTTCGGGCCGATCAGCGAGTAGAACGTCTTCTGGTCCTGCTGCTGGCAGAACGCCGTCTGATCCTGCGTCGTCGGGTCCGAGCACCACCCCCAGGCGCTGCAGCATTGCGGCCTGGTCGGCAACGTTCAGAGCAGGCCCCACAACGGCGCACGCAGCCGAACGTACTGCTTGTTGACAGACGGGCAGCCGGTGTTGCCATAGAACGGGCCACACCGCAGACCTTGGACACCGGGCGCCGCGCCAGCACCAGCAGCAGCAGCAGCAGCGGCGGCCGCTGGCTTCGTCGTTTGCGCGAAGGCGACGACGCTGAGGCAGGCCACGGACAGCAGCAGCACGTTGTGCATCGTGTTCAGCAAGTCGACGACCCTTGTTGGCTAAGAGCAACGGCGGTTTGCAGAATGGCTGACACCCCCGGTTCGTGCACGGCCAAGCGGCCCTGGTGGAGCACGCGCCAGACCCGGCACGCGCCGCCTGGGTGCACACGCGCCCGCGTCCGAACGCATCCAGAGGGCACACTTATGCGTTCCTCCGGTGCAGGGCCTGACAGGCTGCTCAAGCAGGACGGGCAGCATGTCCAGGTCGGACAGCAAACTGAATGCCTGCCGCACAGGTTGGCCAGTTGTCGTCGGGTCAGAACGTCATCCCCAGACGCTGCCGCACTGCCGATAACGTTAGTGAATGGTTTCATCGTACAATGCAAATACAACGTACTGGCTGTCGACAATGGGCAGCACCCGTCGCCGTACCAGTCCTACAGTGATACGCGGCAACAAATGTGCCGGATCAGTCGACTGACACGAAGCCGAGTGGATGGTAGAGCAGGAGCCCGTCGAGGTGTGCAACTGTTCTTCGCGTCGGCTTCTAGCGGACGTCTTGGATGCCCCCCTTCGGGGGCGATGCGCACCAGAAGGACGGGGCGACGGCAGAATGGAGGTGCGGAAGAAACAAACGCAAGTCAATGCCAAGCCACGATTCGATAGCGGGATGGCGCGTGCGAGATTCTGCATCCAACCCCGAAAGAAGATGATACGCACGGGTTCGCGTGCCATATTCCATCTCCTGCTCAGGGGATGCTGCATACGCCCTGCAGACAGTCACTTTGATATCGCTCCAGTAACATGACGACCCTCAAAACGGCCGTCGCTCTCCTGCTCCTGGGTGCATCCCGAGGAGCCGGTGCACCGCGATTCACCCAGACGGTCGGGCCGGGCGCGACAATCGCCCAGATCGACTACGCGAGCGGCGACGGGGAGCCGGATCGTCACCAGTTCGAGTTCAACAACGGGTACTGTGGCGAGGTGTCGATCCAGAACTCGTTGATGGCGTTCGGCAGCTGGGTCGGAGAGTGGCAGATTCGCTCGGTGGCGTCGCCGGGCGTATCCCAAGGCACCTCCGGTTCGCAGCTCCTGCTCGGCGTCAACGATGAAGCCGCTGCGAAAGCGTTGGCGCTCAACCACGTCGAGTACGACCCGTTCTCGAGCGGAAAGCTGAACACGGCCAACGACTTCCTGCTCTGGATTAAGCAGCGGGTGTTCGCTGGCGCATCCGTCACGATCGGCGTCATGATGAACGCGGCCACGTTCGGCACGTCGTGCCCTTCCATATGCGGGACGTGCACGACCGCGTCGCAATCGTGTACCTCCAAGTGCAGTGATTGCGACCCCGAGTACGACCACATCGTGACCGTATCAAGATGGGAGCAGGCAGCGGCCCATGGAGCACTGGACCTGACGCAGGTCTGGCCCGACGAGATCATCACGATCCTCGACCACGGCGCGTACATGGACGACGCCGACAACCCGACGTCGGGCAACCTGTACACGTTCTCTGCGACCGTTGCCGAGTTCCAGCAGACGCGCATGTCGGCCAACTCGGCATCGCTCGGCCCGTACTCGATCGTCATCCCGAACCCAGCAACAGCGACCAGCGCCAGCGACGCCAATATCAACTTTGGGATCGCAATCGCGGGCAACGTCGACCCGAACGGAGAGACCTTCCCGTGCTACACGTCGGCCAGCGTCAGCAACGAGTTCCCGGCCGGGCAGAATTGCGGGCCAGATCCGAACGACGCCACCTCGTGCACGGATTACAGCTGGACAACTGCCAAGGAGCCGGCGGCCGTCTCGCTGACGCTGACAACGACCTGTACAGGATTGACGCCGGGAACCGCCTACGTCATGTACACGTACTATACGAACACGGCCGTGCCTACGCAAGGCGGTTTCAATGCACATGCCGGCAGCGCTGGCGCTGTTACCCAATTCACGGCAGCGTCGACGACTTGGACGTACACAGAGGCCAATGTCCCATCATCGTCCATGCGGTTCTACCGTACCGTCGTTGCACAAACACCCAACCCGACGCCGTCCCCAACCCGAGCGCCCACGCCGCGACCGACTCCTCAGCCAACCCGAGCACCCACGCCGCGGCCGACACCACAGCCAACACAGACACCCGGCCCACACCCGACCCCATCACCAACGGACGCACCCAGCCCACACCCGACACCAGCGCCAACCCCAGGGCCGACACCATCACCAAATCACGCGCCCAGCCCTCAACCGACCCCATCACCAACGGACGCACCCAGCCCACGCCCGACACCAGCGCCAACCCCGGGGCCGACACCATCACCAACTCACGCGCCCAGCCCGCGCCCGACGCCAGAGCCCAACGCGCATCATCGCCACCATCACCACCGACACCGACATCGCCGCCGCGACTGAACGCCCTCCACTCCCCAAATCCCAATGAAGACAAAGAACGACTGATTGTATGACAGCGACCCCCCGCTCCATGTGATGCACTTCGACTGGTGGATGGAGCTCTGCAGTCGCGCACACCAGTTATCAGCAGTCGCGCACACCAGTTATCAGCAGTCGCGCACACCAGTTATCAGCAGTCGCGCACTCCAGTTATCAGCAGTCGCGCACAACAGTTATCAGCAGTCGCGCACAACAGGGTATCTGCAGCCGCGCACAGCAGTCGCCCCTCACGACGGCGCGTTCCGTGATGCCTTCGTGAGAGGCGTCGCCCTGACCATGCGGGCTGTCAGCGTCGAGGAGTCCGCGGGCGGGTGGACTGCAGACTTCCTCTCGCCCGACATGTTCGCGCACCTGTGACAGGTACCAGCCCGGTACCTGCGATCTGTACTGTACCCGGACAGTGTAAACGCCTGCCCTGATTCTCGGTACGGTCAGGATATCGTCCGAACGGGCAGTCCCAGACAAA
This sequence comes from Plasmodiophora brassicae, assembly GCA_039704465.1. Classification (NCBI taxonomy): domain Eukaryota; phylum Endomyxa; class Phytomyxea; order Plasmodiophorida; family Plasmodiophoridae; genus Plasmodiophora; species Plasmodiophora brassicae. The sequence goes on along the minus strand of JASFAU010000007.1, from coordinate 1,261,666 downwards.
CGTCAGTTGCTTATTGGTGTACTCGCGACGACGGGTGACGATGGGGTCGTCGGGCAAGCAAGGTTCTTGGGGCTCCACCGCCGCCATGGCGCTCGTTCTGTTGATCCCCGGGCTGTGCGTCCTCATCACGACGACGGCCATCGCTCTCGTGATCCAGTTCGACAATCGCGCTGGCCTCGTCCTGGTCGTCCTCGTCCTGACGCACTCGACGTACCCGACCATCTTCTCGTGGCACACGTCAGGCGGCTGCCGATCAGCGCGGGTGCGCCGCGCGACCATCTTCAAGGCCATGGCGTCGTACTTCCACCAGGGCATCACGGTCGTCGGTGCTGAGAACATCCCGGACTCGACCGCGTTCATCCTGGGCATGAGCCCGCATGGCATCCTGCCGTTCGCCGGGTTCCTCTGCTTCGCAACGGACGCCGTTCTGCGGACGACGGCGAACGTTCGCGTCGGGACGCTGACGCTCAACTTCCGCATTCCCATCTTCAGCCAGCTCCTGGGCCTACTTGGTGTGGTCGACGTGTCGCGTGCGTCCATCATGAACGTCCTGAATCGAGGGGCCGGCAACGGCATCTGCGTCTTTGTCGGTGGCGCATGCGAAGCCGCTCACGCCGGATCGGGAGAGTACAACCTCATCATTCGCCGGGGGTTCATCAACGTCGCGATACAGTCGGGCGCCGCTATCGTTCCCTGCGTCACCGTCGGCGAACACGAATCATGGAAGCAGCGCCAGTACGCGACGCCAGCAATCGCACGACTTCAACGCCTCGTGAAAGCCTGCACTGGCGTCTTCGTCCCGGTTCTGCAGTCGGCGTTGCCCGACCCAGGCGTTTCACTCCGTCTCGTCATCGGTCAAGCCATCAACACAACCGACGCGACCGCGACCGCTGACGTCCTGTACGATCGTTACTGCCGTTCTGTCCTGGACCTCATCAAGGAGCACGACCCGCAAGCGAAGGTGACGATCAACGGCGAACCGGCTGCTGCATGCCCCTGTAGTGGTACTCCCGAACCAGCGGGGAAGCCCAGCACACGTGCAATCACGGCGCGACCGTTTACGTTCGCACGACGCCGTTCGCCGGCGCGGTGCTGTGCGTGCTTCAAAGCGAACCCGCGCAAGATGAAGCGCCTCAACGGGGCGTCCAAGCGGGCCAGTGCGCCTGGAAACCCATGCTTAGTATCTCCACACTGGCCACGTCCAGCGTGGAGATACTGAATATGGGGTTCCAGGTTGTATGCCGTCGACGAGCAAAGTAATTGTACATATAAACCATGTCCTGCTGCGCCGTTGGTCATACCGTTCTATCGAACAGATTCGTTGGCGTCACGCAGCGGAGCCCTGCTACGGGTGGTTATCAGGCCGGATCCCGGCCTGCCGCCCGCTCGGCCACCGTTACTCGCGCCAAGTACGCGTATGTACAGGGCGCAGGTCCAGGTTGCCGCGATATGTGTAAACAGTCCACGGTCCACCCTGAACCTTATTGAGCTCGTGTCGCTTTCGATCCTACATGCTTCGTACGTGGCACTATGGGTCCTGCGTTGGAGGGCACGCTATGACGGTGCTGGTACGCGTCCACGGCCGCGGCCCGGATGTGCCACCGTACGTGGCCTGCACGGGATGTTTTGCACCCAGAAGATGACGTGCGGGACGCGACGCCGTCTCGCGCCACAACTCGAACGGTTGAACAATACGAGCGGCGTTGACGAGGGTATGGGTACCGTACCACGACGCAGGAACTGCAGGACGGGGAAGGGCCAGACACTTACCACCAGTGGCGCACAACCTATTTAGTTCTGGCAGTCACGCGCAAGTCAAGAATTGCGTGCAGAACCGCGCGCGCGCCCAGTCGAGTCGTCGTTACACGGTTATTCGTTCGGACCGGGCGGTCACCCTGGCATGGAGGGCATCCGGAATGCGCTTGGTCGAACTGGGGGCGCCGATCGGGCGCGATCGTCCAGCATCGACCTGACGGAAGGGTGCGGGTCACTGTCGTACAAGAACGTATGCTGTAGCGTTGTCAATATGCGCCGACACTGTCGATGACGTTTGGCGTACGTAGCGACTGGTGGGATTCGGCGTCTGTTTCATCCTGGGGTGGTTCATCACGTTCCTGTCGTTGCTGACAATGGGCTCCATTGTCACGAGTCCGGCGCGGTTCGCCACTCTGTACACGCTGGGGAATATCACGGCCATCGCCAGCACGTTCTTCATCTACGGGCCCGTACGGCAGGCGAAAACGATGATGAAACAAAGCCGATGGATAGCCACGATCATCTACGTCCTCTTCATGGTCCTGACGCTGTTTGCTGCGTTCAAACCCGACCCGAAACCGGGCGTCATCATTCTCGCTGTCATCGGCCAGTTCCTTGCGTCGTTATGGTATTCGCTGAGCTTCATCCCGTTCGCACGCGACGGCGTCAAGAGGGTGCTCGGCCTCTAGTGTGTATCTTCATACATGAATGGAATCGTCCGGCGGCGATCGCCCTGCGTCGTTCCCCGAATTCGCTTAGGGCGCTCCGCGAACCTTGTCCTTGAAGAGCTTCTCGTACTGGTGGTAGACCGCCTTTTGTCGCGTCCTCGTCTGCATCAGGTTCTCCAGGACCCTCTGCTCCAGCGCCGCCATCTCCATCAACTTCTTCTCCGCCTGGTTCCGTCGCTCGACCTCGTCCATCAACCTCTCCTAACAGTTGTCCGCCGTGTTATGCCCACCGTGTTCGAGTAGTACCAGGATTGCAATACCGACCTCCCGCTGCTTCTCTGCCTTGCGCTGTGCGGCTTCCTGCGAACGTCGCCGTTTCTCCATCCACTCGTTCTTCTGCTTGCGAATCATGTCGGCCGATGACTCCGCGTGGGCGCTGGCCATGCCCCTCGACGTCTTCAGCGCGGCGGCGCGCACCCGCTGATCCCTGGCAGCGTTCCGCTTCTCGGCGAGCTCCTGGCGTAACTTGGCCGCCAACTTCTGCTTCGCCTTCTGCGACTGTTGCTTGACGCGAGTCGCGTTCGCGATCAACGTCTGCGACACGACCTGCTTCGCTTGCTGCAGGCGCTGCTTCAGCTCCGACTCTTCCTGCTGGCACCTTTGCACTTTCTGCCATCGTAGAGACGTTAACGCATGTGGCAGCGTATTGCCGAACGGGGCATCCAACCTCGACGGTCTGACTCATGGCCCGGATTCTCCTCTGCGATCGCTCTTCTTCTGCCTGCCGTGTTAGGGGAACAGTCAACTGCCTGTGGCACCGGGTGCGGATGGTGATCGGACCATTAGCAGTGCAATCCGGTTGGACAGCAGTTGCACCGAGTTCTCCGCCTGCCTGCGATGGTTCTTGATGCGCAGCAGGTTGTCAGGCACTTGGCCGGGCACGCCGCTGCCCTCCTTGCTGCTGCTCCTGTCGGTGGACGGACAGGACGGCGTCGGGCACGCTGACCCGGGCGGCGTCGCCATCATGGCGTGCGGTGCTCGCGACAGTTCCTTCAATTAATTGGCGAGTCCTATAGGCGGCGGCGTACTCTAGACGATCTGACTTATACCGGCAACCGAATCGCGTTTATGATAGGGTCGCAGATGACGGTGGACGGTTCGCCCGTGCTTGGTCGATCGTCGTTGGGCTTCTGGTAACAGGACGTCCGCCGGCAGCGGTCGCAACCCTGGACCCGCCCGCCTGCGGAACGTTCGGTACAACGGGAATCGACGAGGGGACAACAAATGGTTTCGCGTCTGGGTTCAGGGGGCGCGGCGACGTTGCAGCGCGTTTCGGGCCTCGTCCCGAAACGTCGGACGTGGATGACGCGTTGCCGACCGCTTTCCTTGGTGACCTGGAGTTCGCAAGTTCGTTGCCTGCTTTGTCGCCACTTCTCCTTCGGCGCCTGCCGGCGCTTCGCTGGGGAGCCTCTCTCGTGGTCGACTCGGGTTGCGAATCCGACGACGGCGCTTTCCCGCTCCTCCTGCGCTTAAGGCCGGCTCCACGTGGCGACGGCGGCCACCGCGAATCGTTCGGGTGCCTAAGCAGCCTGAAAAAGGCGACGGACGTGATGGCCCACGACAACGCGGCGAGTATGATCGCCTGCAAAACGGCGTCCATGTAGAGGGCGCCAGGCCACAGGCCGTCGGCGTCCATCACCGGCCGCCGCACCAATGACCGCGCGCGACCCGCGGCAACCGGCTGCTGCTGCGACCACCACGCCAGCAGCGCCACCGCCGCGTACCGCACCGCCTTCGACACGTGCATGCCTCGCCGTTATGCGATACACGCGCCCCCGTTGCACGATGAGTCACCTGGAGCAGCATCCTGCATGGCGTCGTCGGCAGGTAGCGGGGGCCGTAACGTAACACGCCGCACGAAAAAAATCCGCCGCCGCCCCCGTTTTTCAGGGTGGGTGGGTGGGTGGGGCGCGCGCGCACGGGCGGACGGCCGCCCCCCGACTGGCGGATAAAAATGATGCGTACCGGCGGTCGGTGGCGCGGCCGGGCGGCGGCCACGTCCGTACGGAGTTTGGGCGTCATTACCCGTGTCCGGTTGTTTTGGACGTCGTCGCCGGTGGCGCGCGCGCCTGTCATTTTGGCGTCGGGGACGAGCGATCGTTTTTGGGGGATCCGGTCGGCGGCATCAACAACCCCCAAACCGTAACCGGTTTCCAGCTGCTGCTGCTGCTGCTGCTGCCCCGATGGACACGGTCGTGATGCCCAGCGACGGCGGCGACGCGCTGCCGATCGACCTGGGCGCGCCGCCGATTGCGATCTCGCACGGCGGCGTGTGCACCGAGTGCGGCACGGTCGGCGAGGACGACACCGCCGTCCGCTGCCAGACGTGCGCCTGCGCGTTCCACCCGGCATGCAGGCGCATGTTCGCGGTGCCCGGGTCCGCCACCGCCTGGGTCTGCGTCCAGTGCCGCCCCGTCCGCAAGTACAAGAAGCGGCGCCCGAAGAAGGTCTCGTCCGAAGGCGACGATGACGACGACGATTCCGAGTTCACTCCCGGGCGGAACAGCAGCAGCAACAACAACGGCAACAACCGGCGCCGACGCAAATCCGACGCCGGCGAGAAGCCGCTCCTCGACGAACCGGTCGCCAAGCGCAAGCGCCAGAAGCGCGCGCACCTGCCGCCCAGCGAATCCGTCGCGCGCATGCGCGCCGAGGACCTGGCCTGCCCGTACTTCCAGCAGATCAAGCGCCTGGCGCTGAACGAAGGCTCGAAAGGTATGGCGGGTTTCGCCGCGCAACCGACCCGACGATCACTAATGGGGAAGTGTGTCGTGCGAAACAGTAACGGTGCCGTCGGATCCGGCCTGCGCCTCCTACTACACGTCGGAGCTGCCCGACCTGCGCAACATCATCAAGTTCATCTGCAAGCGCATGAAGATCACGCAGACGCAGCTGGCCGAGCGGCTGAACTTCAACAACGGGAACATGTCGGGGACGCTGAAGGGCAGCTACACGCCGGCGTCGCACCTCGTGTACATCCACACGCTGGCGCAGTGGGCGTACTACATGGATCGGAAGTTCGTCGACACGGTCCGCCAGGACATGGCGAAGAAGCTGGGCCTGCCGCCGGGCGAGGTCGCCACGGCCGAGCAGTTGGCCGCCGAGGTCGCCCTGGACCCCGACCTCGTCCACTCGTGGATCAATTTCGCGATCCCGCCGGCGGCCCGCGAGAAGATCGACATGGCGTTCGTCCATTACTTGTACGTGACGCGCGCGCCCCGTCTGCCTTGGTTGGTGACTCCTGACGCGCATCGTCTAGTGAACCGCCGGCGCCCATGACGCCCCACAAGCCCGCCAAGTCGAAGACGAAGCTCGTGCGCCGGCGCACGGATGGGGACGTGGACATTGCTCGCATCTCGATGCTGGACGAGCCGACGTTCGGCCCTCCGATCGACGAGGCCACCGCGGTCATCTTCCAGTCCTGGCAGCAAACGATTGGCGACTACGAGCAGCTGTCCATGTGCGATGCGTTTTCTGGAACAGGCTGTGTTGGTCGACGTTGCGCTAACTTGCTGATGACAGAGCGGACCTGCAGGAGTTTGTCAGCGACGACTACGACACGACGGAGGTCCTGCCGTCCGAACGTCATGAAGTTGTCCCCCTGCAGGCGTTCTCCGTGTTCCACGAAGCCAGCAGCCACGATATCTTCATTAACGCCGGCGGCCCGGTTACCTGCATGGCCTGGGCGCCGGTGGCGTCGCCGCGTAATATTCAAAGTCGTCCGTTGCCCATGTTGGTGTTTCCTGAATCGCTCCCCCCCGTAGAGGCACGTCCGAATTCCCAGCCCCAGTACCTGATCGTCTGCACCCAACCGCAACGCAAAGCCGACGACGAGGCGGGCCCTCGCCCGGCCCTGATCCAGATCTACGATTTCGGCGTGGCTGAGCGGGACATCAGCAACAACATCGTGAGGCTCCGCCTGGGCATTGTCATCGAGTCGGTGGGCGCGGTCCTCTGCGCGCAGTTCTGCCCCTACAACAAGGCGTTCCAGCTCGACACGACGCCCGGCGTTGCCCGCCTCGGCCTGCTGGCGGTCGCCTGTGCCGACGGGTCTATGCAGATCCTGTCTATACCTCACCCGCAGGCCATATCCCCGTCGCTGGCGCTTGTCAAGACCCGCGCCGTATTCCGGTACGCCTCTCCCGAGTCCTCCGTCTACACGCTTCGGTGGCATCCGACCAATGCTGAGACGAACTACCCTGTTATCCTCGCCGGCACGCATCAAGGCAACGTCCTCCTGTGGGACATTCGAACTGGGTCGACGACGCCGGAGCAGTGCATTGGCGTGTCGCGTACCGTCAATGTAAGGGTCGTCTTGCGGGAAACGGCTGCTGCTGCTGCTGCTCAGCGTTCTGAATCGTCGGGTGGTGGTTAGGATTGCGTCACCTGCGTCACCTGGTGTTCCAAGTTCCCGGTACAGTTCGCCGTCGCGTCGCATTCCGGCATCGTTCGACTGTACGATCTGCGCTCGCCGTTCATCTGCCTGTGGAGTTACGACTGCTTCCGCCCGGTGTATGGGCTGGAGCCGATCTTCAACGGCGAAGGGTACGCCATTGCGATGGCGACTGGGTTCCGTTACCTTGGCGCGCCCACCCAGTCTGGGAGCACTCCGCTATTCTGGCAAGACCTACCCTTCGAGGGCGTATCCGCTCTGGTATGTGCCACGGTTTGTCGCCTTCGGCGATTGTCGGCCCCCGCTGATTGTTCCCGCAGAGCGTGTCGACTGTCCCGCTCGATAAGGAGCAGCTGCTGATGACCATTGCGACTGACAATGGCTGTGCTCTGATCGTTGTGCTCGACAACGGCGTTGTATCGGTATGTGTCTCCTGCGTTGCGTCACGTTGCCGATCCGTTCTGATTGGGTCGGTGCAGAAGAAAGTCGGCAACAAGCGCCTGGTGCAGATCCGCTCGACGATGGTTTTACGTAACCCATCGCAATCGTCCACCACCCATCGTCGCGTGATCGAATACGGGTCGTTATCGCACCTGGCCTTTGTACGCTGCTGGATCCGCCTGCGCCTGGGTGATGATGGCCTAACCTGTGCTGTGCCCTGTGTCCAGATGGAGAAGACGGCTCGCGCCAACCAGGACGTGCGGGAAACGCTGAGGAAGGCCCTGCCTCGCCCACCGCATTCGGAGGCGCTGCTTAACAAGGACCTGTGCCTCACAGCGTAAGTTCGGCGGTCCACATACCGCGGCGTCGTGTGACCCGACCGTTGCGCAGATGCGCGTTCAACTCCAACCTCAGCCTGGCGAGGGCGCTGTTCGCGTCCGGCGGCCACGCCGGCGTCGTCCGCGTCCAGCAGGCCGACGTCGTTCCTTCGTCATGATTAATTGGACTCGACCCCGATGCGTCGTCATCCCTACGTGCTAGCATCACTGGAGCGGATTTCGTATAAAGCCAGCAAACGTCGGCAGACGCCTGCCGCCTTGGCGTTCACCAGCCGTCCCCGCACGAGTCACGTGTGCGACTGTGTCTATGTATTTCCAAACATGATGCCCGCCAGGCAGGCGGCCAGATGCTGGTTCCGCTGCTCGGGGCTGGCCTCCGCTGGGAACTCGATATCGCACCCGGGGCAGCGCGCCAGCGCCACCGTTGTCGTCGCCGGCGCCTTCATACCGTCGTCGTCGCTGGACTCGCATAGGTCAATTACTTCGATCGGTGGCCGTTCCGCCTCGTGACGCGGCTCCTGCTGCCCAGCCGGTTCCCTGATCGGCGACGCGGCAACTGGTCTGATCGCCTTATTGGCGGGTGATGAAACGAGCCCCGAGGGCACGAAACCGGGTTCGGTCGGAGAGGTCGTCGCGCTCAGCAGCGGTGCATAGCGGAACCCAGATTGCGGTTCCAGATCCGACAGCGCCCACCACGGGAGCCTGGCCGGGCCCTGTGCCAGATCCCGATCATATCGGAACCGGCAGGGTTGGCCGCGATGTGGAAGAACGTCGGCGAGGAGCAGGTCGGCGCATTCGCCTTTGTCGGCGTCCGGCTGAACGTCTGCCGTGTCCGTCGACCAATGCCCGCGACAACGACGACGTTGGCGTTTGGGTGGGGCCGCGGCAGGCTGCGCTGGCGATGGCTGTTGCGGTTGTACCGGACGACACGGTTCTCGCGGAGGCGCGTCGGCGCCCGCGGCCGCCGTACGCTTCAGATACCTGCACGACGGACGACGTGTCAGCGCACGCAATTGGCAGACGACGCCCTCCCCGTACTCTCGATACCGACGCATGGCACCGTCTCATGGCGCCGCGACCATGCAAGACGACCGCCGCCGCCGCCGCCGGGCGCTGTCGCAAACTCCGTCGACTGACCCGCGCCTGTCGCTGTCGGGAACGATGTCGCCAGGCGTACACGACTCGTGCCGCGGTATCGCATGGTCTGTATGGGTGCAGCGCGTGCCTTCGGATTGGTGGGGGCGCGGTTTGCGCGCTACCGTGTCAGCCATCGGTAGGTGGCGCACGCCGCGTCCCAGTCCAGCTCGCCGCCGTCGTCGTCGTCGCTGGGCTTGTCGGGGGCGGCCTTAGGCCGCGCTGGCGCTGTTGCGTTCAGGTAGCGATTGGGCGCCAACCGCGGCACGTACGTTTATGTTCGAAGCGAGGCCAGGGATCGCGTGCGTCCGCCAGGGATCCAGGCGGTGCCTTTGTCGGCGTCGGGGGCGTACTCCCGGCTGGGCGCCTGCGGACGAGTTCATGGGCGCCGTGCGCGAAATGGCTACAGGATCACAATGACGCTCCCGGGGCATACGTACGCGTCGGAGGCCCCCCCGATTACCAATCGCTCCTGTACCGGCAGCCGCCCTCGCGGGCCCAGTTCAGGCAGACTGAACGCACGCTGCGGGTGAACGACCGGATGCGATCATCGAGGGCATGCGCGCGCGTACGCTCAGTCTTGTAGTTCTTTCGAGACAGCGTCCCAGCAGGCTCGCCCTCGTCGAGAAACGCCAGCGGTGTCGGTTTGCGCCAAGGGCACATGCTCGACGGCGGGGAGCGCATCTCCAGGTACGGGACCAGGTGGTCGACCTGCAGCGGCGCATCCGTTCAGCGGAGGCGCTCCCGGGGCGGCAGACGACATGCACGTGGCAACAATGCACATCGCTATCCACAGCACCTGAACGACCGGTGTGCTCGGTCGCGGCGCGTACAATGACCCCAGACGGGACGCGCCGTTGTGAAGCGTGCCTGGTACGGGGGGTGCGTCAGTCGCCGGACGAACAGGCGACCGTACCGCGCATGCAGACCCGTCGCCGTGCGCCGAGGGACAACGTGGCGGCGTATGGCCGCCGGGATCGGGCTGGATTCAGGGAGCGGGCCAAACGCGGCATCGTGGCCGAGCGTGACCGCGCCCGACTCCGGGTCGTACCCGTAGCGGACGCCCGCGATCCAAAACTGGTCCGTCAGCGACGCCGGCACCGGTTCGCACGCGGCGGCGCCCGGGTCCTCGCCGTCCTCCCGCCCCGCACCCTCGTCCGTGTCGGCGAACGCGGCCACCATCCCGACGACGACGCGTCCCGAACCCGACCGTTTCAATTATGACTGCGGGCACGTTGCAGCTCCAGTCGCCGCGACCGACCCCATCGGGTAAGCCCCGGCCGCCAATCGGACAGGTCAGCCGCACGCGCAGCGCAGTGTGCAGCGCAACACACGAGCGCACAAAAAACAGGACGAAGCGGCACGAACGTGCGCCGACAGGCGACAGTCCCCCGTGAGGCTAAAAATATCGCCCTGCGGAGTGGGGGGCCGGACATTGTGGTCCGTGGTGGGTGGTGGTGTGCGCCGGTTGACCGTGTGTCGCCTTCGTTTCGGGCGGCCGGCGGTGATGTCGGTCGGGGCGGATGGCGCCGCGCCCGCCGGGCCGGGCGCTGCCGGCGCAACCAGCTACAATCGGGTCGTGTCGTACAAGCTGGTCCTGCTGGGCGACTCCGCCGTCGGCAAGTCCAGCTCGTGCTCGCGGTTCGTCAAGCGGTCGTTCGAGGAGCACGGCCAGCCGACGATCGGCGCCGCGTTCCTGACGCAGACCGTCGACCTCGACGGGTACACCGTGGTACGTCCCGCGCGTGTGCCCTTCCGCCTCGCTGACGATCGTCGCCCTGACTCGCGTCGTTGGCCAGAAATTCGAGATCTGGGACACTGCCGGACAGGAGAGGTGCCCCCGTCGCTGATCGGCGATGCCGAATCGGATCTGACGATGATCTCAGGTATCGAAGCCTGGCGCCCATGTACTACAGAGGGGCGGCGGCGGCCCTCATCGTCTACGACATCACCGACCACGGGTCGTTCGAGGGCGCCCAGTCGTGGATCTCCGAATTGCAACGGCACGGGTCCCCCGATATCGTCATCGGGCTGTACGTTATGGCTCTCGACTGCGTCGTCCTGCCGGCATCGTCGTGTCTGATCACGTGACGACGCGTCTCTGCAGAGCGGGCAACAAATCGGACCTGGACGGCGCCCGGAAAGTGACGAGGGCGGAAGCGGAGGCGTACGCGAAGGAGAACCGCCTCATATTTTATGGTACGACGGCCAAGCGCGCGCGTGTCATCCACGACGACGACAACGTCTGACCCTTTCGTGGGTGGGTTGCAGAAACGTCGGCGAAGACCGGGGCGAACATTGACGCCATGTTCAAGGAGATCGCGAAGCGCCTGCCGAAGGAGGTGCGCCCCGACGCACAACGCCGCTCGTCGGTGACGCTTCACGACGGGTCCGGCGCGCGCCGCGCCAGCTCATCGTGCTGCTGAAGACGTCCTTGCGCCGGTCCTGTCGTTCTCTAAATAGATCGTCAGCAGCGGTCTGCATCGGGCGATCCGGATGCGACGACGTTCCTGAACGATGGAGAGTTGGTTCATGAACCCATCTGTGTCTTTGTGTGTGTGACGGCGTCAGAGCGGATCGGGAAGCGTTCTATACTCCTCTCGATGGTGGAGGGGGGCGCTCTGCTCATGTCGCGACGGTCGCCAGGCTGTTATCGTGTGCCGTCGGCGCGAGCACTAGAGTGAAACGATGGGGAGCGGGGTCAGCCCCTGATGACCACATCCGGGGACCCTTGCAAGGTACTGTTCGCGTCTGCACGACCCGATAGTTCGTGCTGCCGCATGAGCGTCGACAATACGCGCAAACAACGATGCAGACCTGTAGTCCAGCGGCTACCTCGCCAGGGCATTCATCGCGGCAGCCATGACCTGGGTGCAACGAATCGATCATCGGAAGGGAACCTCCTGAGATGACGTCGTTCGCATGTCCGGGCTTGGCACCATGTCCTTCGGGCAGCCGTGCGAACGTGCAATGCGATATTGGCGAGTCTCACACTACCCTGCAGTCGTCCTACCTGCTGAGAGCCAGGCCCAAAGGATGCGAATGCCTGTACGAATGCTGAGACCCGCGAAACTCGCGTCCTGCGACACCCTGACGGTTCCCGGGACCGTGACGGGACGCCCTATCTGAAAAGGGTACAACCCAGTAGATTCCGGGCAGAACAGGCACATGGTGACAGTGCTACGGTAACGTACTATATGGTGTCTAGAGGACGGCAATGCCGACGACAGAGTTCAGGGTTCGTGCCCAGACGGGGACGAGGACGACCCAGTCGAACATGACGGACAGGATCTGCGGCACGAGGATCAGGCAGAGCGCATCTCTGCCGACGACGGACGTGATCGTTGACAGGACGACCGTGTAGCACAGGGACATCCAGAACGTGTCGAGGATCGCGCCCGTCCAGAAGCAGAGCCAGATGGCGCGTCCGGTCAGGTGCGGCGCGTTCCACAGCAGGCTCCGAAGCCCGACCTGGACGACGTCGCCGATGGCGTACCAGACCAGGGTCGGGAACCCGGTCGCAGCCACCACGACGATCCGGTACAGGGCCAGGGCGACATGGACCGCGACGGACACTCGCAGGACGATCATCGCCCAGGGATGCTTGCTGAAGTCTAGCTGCGTTCGACGGGGGACCATGCCGAACGGGGGCACGGCCGACGACGACGGCTCGAGGCAGAACAGCAGCGACAGGTCGTCGCGGTTCACGCGCGCCACGTCGACCATCCGGTCGAAATGCCTCCAGAACGTGTAGACGTGCGTCGGGTTGCCCAGGTCCGTCGCCGTCCTGTACAACTCCAGGAAGTCGTCGACGCGTAACCCCTCGCCCGTCATCACCCGAACCTCCACATCACGCCGGGCCTCCGAGACCCTGCCCATCGATCGAGTCAGTCATGGGCGTGGACGTATGCGCGCAGGGCGGGCCAACCGACGTTAGGCCATGACCTCGCCGAACGAGGCTCTGCAGGAGGACGTTCGGGACGATCGGCTTCGGCTCGGCGTGCCGCGCGCCCCACTTCCAGCGCGAGTCGGTAATGAGGGCGTACGCGCACGTCATGCTGAATGGGTCGCCGCTGGGCAGCGCCGTCCGATGCAGCGCGACGAGCAGATGCGGTGGGATGACGTCGCCGAACGCCAGCGTCTCATGCAGGATGCGGACCATCGTGTCCGGGTTCGGCCATCGGCACGCGTCGACCAGGATCTGACGCAGGCCGGCCTCGAACGCGAACCGGAGCGACACGGACGCGTTGCGAAGGCCGAGGAGCAGTACGGAGATGGAGCCCGGCAGCCCGTTCGTGTGACGCCGCGACGCGTCGGGGCGGCACGGCAGGCTGTTAAGGAACGGCAGGATTAGCTGGGAGGCGATGCCGCGCGCGCTCGTGTCCTTGGGGACGTCGTCAGCGCCGACGCCCGCGGAATCGTTGTGGAAGGCGTGGCGGATCTCCGTGAAGTGCTTAACGAACGGGTCGCCGAGGAACAGGGGCAGCCGCTGGCGGACGACCTGCACGAGCAGCTGGGCGGCCTGCGCGCAGAACCGCCGGTCCACCTTGCAGAGGACGAGGACGAACCGCGTCAGGTCGACTAGGCTGTCCATGGGCACGACGAACGACACGATGGTGGCCAGCAGCGCGTCGACCGCGTAGAGGCGCGCCACCATCACGACTGCGTTGTGTCGTGCGCGTCACTCCCACCAATGCACTGACTGGGCCCCCGCCACGGCCGAGCGCGCAGCAACTGCGCCAGATGCGCGCGCGGTCGCATTTTGCAGCCGCGGGCGACACGGCCGCCAGTGCTCCGGATCGGAACGACGCCCGGAATAGCGGGGCCCCAGGTCCGCCGGATCGGCAACCCGCAACTGCTCTCGAACCGGACCAAAACCTGGTCAAACCTCGCGCCGAGTGTACGTAACGGGGCTGACCGCCGCTGTGCAATATTTTAGACGGCAAAGTACTCGTAGACGGCGCTGGAGGCGGCGAGGCCCAGGCGGCGGCCATTGACGACGAGGTCCTGCAGGAGCGCCTTCTTCGAGTCCGGCGTTGGGCATCGGGAGTAGGCGAGCAGCAGGGCGGCGCAGGTTGGGAATTGCGCCATGATGGCTTCGGCGCGCGCATGCGACAGGTGCGGTATGCGCCCGAGCATGTTGAACCATTCCTTCACGGCGGGCGTGTACACGCCGCCGACAACGGCCGACTTGCCCTGCTTGAAGCGCACCGCTGTCGCAAATTAGACCGCGGCGAGGGGGCGGCACGGTCCCGACTCACAGAACGAGGCGCTCGGGTCGACCACGTACGGCTCATCGACGAGATGCCGGGTCGCCTGCGCCACGAACATGGCGGTCTCCTCCTGGCAGGTGAAGTTCAGGAACCGACAGCGCCCTTCGTACCGGACCAGGATCTCGGCGGCAAGGTCGTCGATTTGTGTCACCGAGGTCAGCGCACACCTCGCAGGTGCACCTGTCCCAATGGTTGATATCTCCAATGCGAACCAGGGCGACGCAAACATACCGACCTTGCTGGCCGCTCAATTCCTGTCGCATCCTCCGATTGCTGTTCAGTCGCATGACGCGTTTCAGCTCCTGGACGACCATGGCCACCGAGGATCCCGGCGTGGACAGGCAGTAATCCAGCAGCGGGACGAGCTGCTTCGATTCGAACTTGTCGATGAACTCGTTCGCCTGCAGAAGGACGGCGGAGAACGGCAGGCGCTCCTCGGCGAATTGCGAATCACGACTGAACCGCAACCGGCCGTCTTCGATCACGCAGCTGCCGTCCAGGTCGCCCGTGATACGCCTGCGAGTCCATCGAATGACGTTCGTTCCCGTCTCGTCAACGACGAACGATCGCAGGTCGGCATCTGACGCGCAACAGCCAGTCAGAAGGGCTGGCGACCAGGAACGCTACCGGACGGTTGCCTTTGATCTGCTCGACCGCTTTGGCGATCGGCTCTTCGTACTTTGCCCATATCGGCCGCGGAACGTACGCGGTGACTTCGCTCCACTTGAACTTCCCTGCAGTGTCCAACGCCGTTGGTCAGCATATCTTCCGCTGCACAACAATGGAGGAGGCACCCTGCATTCGGGACAAGTTCAGCTTCGCTTCCTGCTTCCCCGTTTTCTTCCTCAACGCCTCCTCATCCCGGGCGGCCTTCCGCCTTAACGCCACGTCTTCCTTGGAGGCTTTCTCCCCCGCCGCATCCGTACGCCTGGAGATATCGGTACCAGCGACAAGCGAACGATTGCTCTGTCGCGGTCGGTTCCCCGGAGACATATCCTGCAGATCGCGAGCAATGTCCCGCTGGCCGACGCGGCACAGTCGACCCAGCCACGCGACGCTGTCGTCGTCGCCAAGGATCGCGTTCAGGTCGGGGCAGCCGTCGCTGATTCTCTGCAACCGTCATCAATGTACAGCCAGATGGCAATCCTCGCTAGCCGTCCTACCTTTCGGTTTCGTAGACGCGGGGCGGCATCGTTCACGTTCGGGATCGGGTCGACGTCGGGCGAACCGCCGCCGGGCAGGTCCTCCCGTACCTGACGCGCACGTGGCGAATCCGGAACGATGGAAATGCCAGGACTGGGTCCAACGGACAAGCGAACGCGTTCGCTAGACGAGTCCGCCGCATCGGCGACGCCCTCTTCCTCGCTGTCGGATCTGAGATCGAGCACGACCGGCGACGAGTCCGACACGATAATTACTCGGGAGCCCACTGAATGGTCCCGTTTCGCGGCAACGGGCGTCGACTGCGGAACGATCCAGCAGTCTGTGGAGCGACTCGAACCCGACGATGCATCGTCGGCGACGACGGCCTGCGGCCAGCCATCGTCGTCCCGCAACCGGCCGCAGGCCATGCAGGCGCCCCGGTCGTCGTCGTTCAGGCACGCGCAACGCCCGCAGGTCCACATGCGGACGGAGGCGCGCGCCGACTCGCAGACGCCGCAGAGGACGGCGACATCGCTGTCGTTCACGAACGTACAGGCCGCGCACGACCAGGGCATCACGCCGCGGGCGCCGCGACTGGCGCAATTTCGCCCCCCGGCCGAGCTGCACGAAGCCGTAACGCGAACCCGAGCTGCAAACGCGCCCCACTCGTCCCCCGAGTTGGAGCTGCAGTGGCGCCCCCGTCGCCACCAGTGCGCAGCGCGACTGTGGAGCTGCACATCGGAGGAACGTCGGCCAGTTGGGGGCCACGGTGGGGGGACGTTGTGACGGCGGCGACGGGGGGAGGCCCGTCCGTCCGTCACAACGCGCGCGCGATGGCCGCCGACGAAGGCAATACGTCCGGGGCGTTCTCGATCGACCACGAGCTGGAGAAGCAGCTCGAGGCCTGCAAGGGCGAGGTGGCGCAGGGTACGGTCACGCTGGTGACCTCCGACGGGCGCGCGTATGCGAACCGCTGGCCGTGGCACGTTCGCGTCGCCCTGAACCAGTGCCCGGCAGGCACGTCATCCCGCGATCGATTGCCGTCATGTCCGAGTTCATCAAGAACGCGGTCACGCTGGATACGGGCGCACACGAGGTAGTACGGTGGGGTGGCGGTCAGGTTCCAGCTCCTGACACACGCCCTGCAGTTGACGCTGAAGCACGTCGACGAGGTCGTCATCAGACCGGTCATCGTCTGGATGTGCCACCATTCATCGAACCCGTCGCGTGCGATATCGCGCCCGTTGCGCTCCGCGAACATCGCCGAGATTGTCGGCCTGTGGGACGCGAACTTCCTCGACTCGATGCCGCTCGAGCTCACGTTCAAGGTTAGGCCGTCGCTCCATGGCTAAATGCCGCGTATCAGGGTGACTCGCCGAAACAGGTCCTGCTTGCGGCCAACTACCTGGGCCTGCAGGCCCTGACCGAGCTCTGCTGCGCCAAGGTCGCCAGCCTGATGCTGGGCAAGACGCCGAAGCAGATCCGCAAGATCTTCAACACGAAGGACGACTTCACGCCCGAAGAGGAGAAGGCCATCCGGGAAGAGTACGCCGAGTTCCTGTAGCCCCGGCAAATGATACAGTCCACGTCGTCGCGTTGCCCCTTGATATCCGACACAGATACTGGATCGCCTGCGGTCGCCCTGGACGGCAGATTCGAGCCGTCCGAGGGGGTTGGAGATATTCGACGGGGGCGGGCGGGGAGGAATCTGTCCAGTGCGCCCAGCAGGGTCGAGGTCATTGCCCGTAGTCGTGCGCGCGCCCCTCGTCGTTGTCCCCTCCCCCTCCAACCCCATCCTCAATGGATTCCTCCGTTCCCCGCGCCGACGAGGGCGCACTGCCGGGCGTCCCCCTGCTCTACCTGGCGTCGTTGTGCTCGACGCTTGCCGAGGAACCACCGGTCCCCAGGCCCAGGTCGGCGTTCGCCAAGGTCGAGGGCGCCAGGCACGCGGATGCACTTGCGCCCGTCGACGGCACCACCCTGTACCAGCGAACCCTCAGCAAGGTTGCGTTCGCCCTGCCGTGCGCGCCGCTGGCGTGCTCGAACCAGTGCAATGTAAGCGCGCGCGGCACAGCATGACGGAACGGCGCGTCGCTGACACCACCGCGCACAGATCTGCGGCAAGGCGTTCACGAAGAACGCGCACCTGACGTCGCACCTGCGCATCCACACGGGCGAGAAGCCGTTCGAGTGCCCGACGTGCCGGAAACAGTTCACGCAGAAGAGCACGCTGAACCGGCACATCCGGGTGCACACTGGTAGACAGGCCCGCAGTTTCATTGGCCTGCAGGTGTGCCGTGCGCGCTAACACGTCCGGACGTCTCTCGCAGGCGAAAAGCCGTTCTCGTGCGACGTGTGCGGGAAGACGTTCGCGCAGCAGTCGACGCTGACGAGCCACACGCGGACGCACACGGGCGAGCGGCCGTACGGCTGTTCGCTGTGCGGCAAGAGCTTCAACAAGAGCGGGCACCTGTACCGGCATGCCCGGATCGTGCACCGGGAAGGCGGGCACCTGCTCCCCGAGCTCGAGTCGGCGCTGGCGGCCGAGGCCTGCGAATGATGATGGGCGCGGCCGCGACCGTATTTATTGAACCGACCGGCACAATACATTCGTTGGGAGCAGGGTGGCCCTGGTCACTTCAGGAACGAGTGCTGCTTGCTGAGCGTGCCGGAAGCGCTGTCATCAGCCGCATCGCCAGGCAGCGCCGACCCTCGTCGGCTGACGACCGGCAGGACTTCCCGGAGAGCAGCGCCGACATACAGCTGGCGGGGACGTCCAATCTTCAGCTGCGACCAGGCAGGCAGGCGTCAGTACGACACGACAACGGCTACAGTACGGCCGCTTACATGGGGATCCGCAATCATCTCCTTCCCTGTGTCGCACATTGAGGGACGTCAGCAACCGACACGACAGCGAACGACGTGCACCGACAGTTCGATATCCATCCGACCGTTCTGGCGACAGCGAACAGAACGGTGAACATGGAACGAGGGATTCCCATGGCCCGGAGCATGACGCCGCTGTAGAAGTCGACATTGGGGAACCTACGACAGCGATCAGGAAGCGTATGTGCGCCTGCGGCCGCACGAGGGGTAATACAGTTTCCGCTTGATGAAGTACTCATCGTTCAGCGCGGTCTTCTCCAGTTGGAGGGCGAGCTCCAGGAACGGGTCGGACGTGATGTTCAGTTCGCGAAGCACGGCGTGGCACATCTCCTGCATGAGCTTGGCGCGCGGATCATAGTTCTGGTAGCTGCGGCCACAGATCGTCGATGAGTACACACGGCGGCGCCGGCATGCACGGAATGGGCCGCAACGTACACGCGATGCCCGAACCTGCATGGGGACAGCACTAGTCAGCGTTCGGCTCAGTGGCCGGGTGTCAGTGTGTGACGAACCCCATCAAGCGGAAATTGTTCGCCTTGTCTTTCGCTCGAGCGATAAACATGGGTATTCTGTCAACCTGCGGCCCACCAATCAGCACGAGGAGTGGCGCGCAGCATGCCCAGGGGCAGGACCGTTCCGATTTCGTCGAGCATCTCCAGCACGGCCTCGTTTGCCCCGCTTGTAAACATGTTTATGTCAGAAACGGACAGACGTATCACGAAACAATCCTACCCGTGTGCTGGGCCCCATAGAGCAGTGACGGCGCTCGCAATACAAGCGTAAGGGTTCGCCAGCGATGACCTGGCGGACCGTTAGCGCGAGAGGCGGCGCAACAAGCAGTGGCAGAACGGGTACCCAGCGATTCGGACAGTTGATGTCGACGCGTTCTGCTCGTGGTCAGCATGCAGGATCAACCACGTCTCAAACGCTTTCGTCAGGACCGGGTTCAGCTCGTACGCCTCAGAGGGGACTGCAGACGCGCGCGTCAAACACCTGGACCTGAACGTCAACAAGGCGTCTCGACGCACCTGAAAACATCATGTTGAGGAAGTTTTCAGCGTACGACAGCCTGGTCTGAGGATACACGAACGGCTGACCAACGGAATCTTTCGCCCAGTTATCAGAGCCGTACTCCACAGGACATGACTACCTACTATCAATATCCCAAGGTCAGTGTCGTTGCCGGCCTTGTATGCCCCCACAAGTACCATTTATACGCCATAGCAGCAATGGTCGGCCTGTTGCGACCACATGTCAGTACGTGCAGGCACCAGATACGTCTGGGGCAACAGACATCTTTGCAATTAGACGGTATGCCGCGCTGAACCGATGATATGGATTGTGCACGTCCAGGGAATCGTGATAGAACGCCGACAGGGCCCCGACGACGCCAACCACAATCGCCATGGGATGGGCGTCGGATTTGAACCCTGCTTGACGCGTCAAGCAACTGACCAAGGTTCCGTGCCCGCACAGTGCCGCTATACCATGGTAGAAATGGATCAGCTTCTCGTGAACCATGGTGTGGCGCTATGCACAATGATCAGCCGACGGCGCGAACGCGAACCTCGCGAGTGACGCAGTCGCACCGTTATGAGGTTCACATGGTGCTTCTTCGCAGGCGCGTCTGGCAGGTCGCCGTACAGGAGCAGATACTGACACGAACGCTCAGACGACGACGTCGCGGACACTGTCGCCACCGTTACCGTGACGTCCATGAAGTCGCATTTGCCCGCCAGTTCAGCGATATCGTAGCCCCGGTACCGAAGGTGCCCTGCAGGGCCGTCTATGAACGTGATCGACGATAAGCCTGCCCGGCACCGTCAAGCGTCAGTGCGCGGAAGAACACACATCAGAAACAGGTTCCAACATGACGCAGTGGACGTGAACCCGGGGTCGTGTGTGAAGTATCCCGTTTGCGAATACAACGAGCGGATATCGATAACGGGTGGGCCATCGGTGCCGCGAAGTATGGGCAATTCGGCCGTTGTCCTGCGACGGTTTCAACAGCGCATTGCCCGTCACCGCCAGAGGCACGCGCAGACCCGTCGGGCAGCGTCAGGCGCGCCACCTCGTGCGTCGGCTTCTCCGGCAGGCGCGTCGTCGCGTCGCATCTGATGAACTTCTCGACGAGCAGAACGTCGACGACCGGCGGGGCGGCCATGACCAGCCCAGCGAACGGCACCCCGAAGACCGACGCGACCGCCAACGAATATCCCAAATGACACGAAGAGAAGCAGCAGCAGCCCGCTACTGCCCACTTTTGCAACGCGGCGCGAAAATCGACCATGTCGGCCGATGGGTTTTTTGGGGGGGCGACAACCCGCGCCGGAGCGGCGCTCCCAGGATTGGTGCGAACGCCGCCGATCTGATCACCTCTGGCTACGCACGGGGTACACCCGTACCCGAGCGGCAACGCAGGCATGTTCGTACAGTGGCTGCCAGTGACAGATGCCGATGAAGTGCGGCGACGTGACGATCGTGGTCGACGGCGGGAACGTTGGGGTCCATCCCGGGCAGCAGGTCACTGGCAAAGTGGTGTTCGGGGCCGTGGATGGCCGGCCGTGTGCCCCCCGCGTTGTGCGTCTGGTGGTAGAAGGTACCGCCCACCTGACGCTGTCGCCAAAGACAGTCGGCCTGTTCGAGGCGTTCTACTCGTCACTGCGCCCCGTCGTGCTTCAGAACCGCACGATTACGATCACGGAGCACCGACCACGTACGGAACGCGCGCCAAAGTGCCCCCTGCAATTAGTGATACGTTACCTGGAACAGTGTTACCATCGCAGGCGACAGAGTTCCCCTTCTCGTTCGACGTCGATGCCTGCGGGGAGCAACGTGTGCTTCCGTCGTTCAAGGGCAAACTCGTCAAGATCCGTTGGACAGTATCATGCTACACGGGGAGAGGGTTTATCCCATCAGCCCCGAAGGCCGTCAAGGAATTCCTTGTCGTTGCCAACCCGCCGTTCTGCACACCTGAGCCGATCCGTTCGCCATTCAAATCGCACGGCTATTGCCAGAACACCGGTATGCCTTCAGATGATGTTTCATCCGATGCATCGTGCCCTAATGTTTGCGAGAGGAAGATGATGGAGAAAGCCAGGTGGACCTCGAGATTGACATTGAAGGCTTCGTCGAAAGCACGTCCTGCGACATGCGCTCACAGCCGCTGCAAGGCGAATTGAGTGTGCTCCGCTCAACGAAACGGATCCAATCAGTCGTCCTTCGCCTCAATAGAATCGAATCCATTGGTGCGCTATCCCTTCCGCGGTTGATCTTCGCAACCTCGATCCGCTAAGACATGTCGCATAGTGTATAGCGAGGGGGATATATCAGAGAGAAGCGAGGTGTCGTCACTAGAGATCGCGGACGGTAACATTGCCAGAGGCCTGCCGATTCCAATTCATTTCCTGTGGCCACGTGGCACGTGCTGCCCAACACTTCGACATGAAGAATTTTCTGTTAGCCCTAGGTGACGTGCAACAAGCTTTCGGCATCTGACCCCCCTTTTGTTTTAGATTGGGTTCGAAATTGAACTTCGAATCAATTTCGCAACCGGGCAGTTCATGATCGAAAGAATCCCAGTCACGCTCCACTGATAAAATAATGCGATGAATGAATCGGTTTTAGAGTAAGACGAGGCAATCCTAACGGCGTTTCCTGGTTGTCACCCGAACGCGATACGTTCAACTGTTGGCAACCAGGGCAGGATGGCGTCAATCGACGGTTCCGGGTCGGCCATCAGAAACTCGTTAAACGCGTCAGCGACTTCGTTGGCCTCCTGGCACGCAACGCGAATATCCAGAGGTATTTTGTCGACCGCTTTCTGCAACTACGAAACGTCATAAGCGAACGACGACTAGGATGACAGCGTCCCCCTACCCGAGCAATTTCCCCATCAAGGCGCATCGCATCTGACATTTTCTTAGCGATGGCCGCCATGACTCGCTGGCGAAGGTTGTCCCAGGTAACGTTCGACTCGACGGGAATGTCGTTTCCCAAGTAGATTTCCGAATATAAATGTTCCCAGATAGTCGTCTGCACGGACTTGCGAAGCATCGGGCGTTCCATGCGCCTTCGAATCTCGTCGTCTTCGAGCATGTCGCGAACACGCTTGCCCCAATCGCCAGAGCGTCCCACGGTGGGCCACTCATACAGCAAAGCGAGTTCTTTCACGACGATTCTCATGTCGTACTTCGTTTCGTCCAGTTGCGTCAACTAGTAATTGGTGACGTATCAGAACATGAGAATGCCGTCCGTACGAGTGTGCACCATACCGCGAAGCACTCCATCTCCCATTGCTCGACGAACGACTCCATACGTGCACTGGCTAACAATCTCGCAGGACCCCCTCTTCTCCATGACGCCTCGAGCGCCCTGATCGCAACTTGCTTCCGCAGCATCTCCGGGTGCGTTAACCTCGACCTCTGGGCTCCTCGGTGTACTGCTGTCGAGCGGCGCCGCCCCACTTCCGCATGGGTGGACGCCGAGTGCAAACGCACTGCAACTGCAACGGTACTCATCAGCGCCACTGCTAGGAGAAGGACGCGTCCAGCTGGCAGGCGGTGGATCGAGCGCATGATGGCTGGTAGTACCTTCGGAATCCAGGCTACACTGGGCGCCGCTGCGGGGCTGCCGCACAATTGCGAGACTGCACGCGACGTGCGCGACACGTCAAAGGCGACGCGACAGGGCGGCGCAAATGCGAAACGCCGCCGCTGCCGCACGGGCGATTGACCGCAAGGACGATGCGCACAGGGCATGACCCTGAAGACGGGCGCCAACCTGAAACTGGACGTGAATGTGAAGCTGAACCTTAGGGGATGACTACCAGTACGGTAGCAAAACTGGTTATATCCATAACACACGAAACGTCAGCCGGGTAGAATGTGAACGACCCGTATATGGCAACTTGGCGGGTGGAATCGCTGGATGCGCAGGCGTTCAGTAAGCGATCTCACACGCGCAGGTGAGCGTGCTACGCAGACGACGCAGGGCCATCCGGGCCAGTTGCCGGGCGAAGGCTCAATTTGGACACGGGGGCGGGCGTGCACAGTGGTGGGGCTCGGAGTCCGAGCTTGCTGCTGGATGTCATGCCGCACCAAATCGTGTTCCGGACGAGCGCGCTGGTCGACCGGACGCAAACCCGCGGCCCCGGGTCGTTGTCATGGTAGGTCCGTCGGGTCCTGCCCCGTTGACGATGAGTGACGTCGACCGACACAGCATCCGTTTCGGTCTGTATACACGCCCGGGGACGACGCGTCCGATTCGTCCTGGCCGTTGATCGGGTCCGTCTTCATGCACGATGAGCACGTTGACCCGATCGTGCCCAAGCCGGTCCGGGCGTGCCCATACGCGGACAGCGGCCGCGCACCAATGACGACCGAGGAGCGCGATAACCTCCTCGATGGCCACTGGATACCCTTCGACAATTCGAAACTCGCACGAAGCACAGCGTACCGTCGACCCCTTTACGCGGCGGCCCGGCCATCCGCCGCCGAAATCGTCGCCTCCTCGATTGCCAACACCGGCGCCAACAGAGCACCGCACGGCCCCAAGACCGTGTATGCGAAAGCGCATATGCAGAAGAAGCCGTCGCGAAGGGTCCCTGTCACACGGCCGAACGCGTTGCAACCGCCACCCATCACCTCCGCTGACCTGCGGAACGCATAACGGCGAAGCGCGTCATCCCGAACATGGTGGGCGCGCGCGTGCGGACATATAAGGACGGTACAATAACTGTGGGACACCCCTCCCCATCGCATAATACAAGGAACGATACATTGTATAGATTTTTGGTTTTGCAGGCGTTGCGTGTCATGGGCTGCCGGACAGCGGCAGTGCCCGCTGCGTTGTCGCGCAACGTGTCCCGAGCCGACGCTAAATCGGGCTGGTCGCCAGTGCCGAGGCCTACGGACTGCGTGGTGGTCGGGGGACCTCCGTCGGTCCTCCGTTGTTCGTGACAGGGTGGGCCGCGGCACGGATTCTCGACATCCCGCCCCGAACGACCGACCGACCTCTGCCGCATAACCAAATCTGTCGTCGACCGGACGGAACGATGCCGCTGGACCTGGTAGGTAACCCGGGGTCCGTTGTTTGGTGGCGCCGCTGACCCGGTCGGTTGCTAGCACCCGTTCCGCAGCTTAGATGACCTGCCCGAGATGAGCGTTAGCGCGCGGTGGCCGCTGGTCGGGTCCGCGTTCACCGACATGGACAAATGCGATCCGATCATCCCGGCTGTGCGGCGCCCGAAAGGCACACAAGTGTCCGACACCGAGCGCGAGATTCTCCTCGACGGGCATTGGCTCCCGTACGACAATTCGCATCTGGCCGTCGCGGCAGGGTACCGTCTGCGACCGCCTCCCATCACCGTGTCGTCGTCATCAACATCATCCACCATCCGACCGTCCTCGTTCGCCACTGTCGTCGCTCGCCCGAAGAAGGCCGTCCAGGCCGACGTACGCTCCCTGCCACCCGCCAAGACTGTCGACCACAAGCACTACTTCTCCAAAGCGGTCCACTCGATCACCAAGGCCATGAACGCCGCCCAGAAGACGAACCGCCGCAGAGTACCCGTCACGCGTCGGCCCAATTCCGTCGCGGACCGAACCGACCCGTCGTCGGTCACCATCATGCAACCACCATGTGTGCCCAACCCCGCCCAGGATGCCGTCGTCGGGTAAGCCTCTCACCGTTTCGTCCGTTATATAAACATATGATATGAATAATTACCCATTGCGTACGTTTCGTCGCGAGCACGTCGGCTCCGGCGTCGGCGGACTCCGACGTTACGGAGTTCACATCGTGACGGGGAAGGGCGAATTCGATGAGCGCCGCAATTACAGGGCAACCTGCAGACGCTCGTTGCTGCTGACGACGTTGTGATGCAGGCGATTGTGGTTCCGGTCGCGGTGCCTGGCAGGCGACGGCAAACGTGGAGCGTTCCACCCCGAAGGAAATCGAGTCGTCCGGTGAATCGTACCGTCCCTCGTGCACCTCACAGTATATTGACAGGTCGCCAGCGTTTCAAACCCGACGTCGGTTTCAGGATCGTCGCGATCGTGCCGCGGTGATCCGCCTGGGTGGGGCGCGTGCAGAACGCCGTCGGATCCCGATACCGGTCGGACGTTTCCGATTGTGGAGTCCAGTCGTCATCACCAACGTCAAGCGCAGGCCGGACGCTCTCCGCTGCGTCCTGTTCTGCAGCAGACTCGCCCGTTGACGGCAGTGCCTCGTCGTTGGCCGGTAGCGGTTCCCTGGCGCCGACGTGCGGGTTCCGGTAAGCATTGCCGGCCTCGCTGATCGGCTGGAACACGGTCGCGTCCAGAGGTACGTTTCCGTGAGATGGCATGTCGTCCTGCTCCTGGGTGTTGGGCTGCTCTTCCTGAGCGGGCTGTGATTCTGTAGGAGGAGGTGGCACCCGGTAGTTGGCCGAGTACTCGCTGTGTGCTAAGCTGTCCGACCGCGCCGGGAGGCGACGTCGTGGAGCATGATGGTATCTTGTCGAGGCCGATGCTGTTGGTTCCATCCAGCCCTGCCGTGACGATGACGGCATTCGTCTCGGCTGCCGCCTCGGTCGCCTCGTAGGTGATGGCTCCAGGACGTTCTGCTGGTGTGCGGGCGATGGCGACCGTGCCGACCGGCGCGGGGTCCATGACTGAAGAATCGCCCGACCACGCTGCTGTTCCTGTTCGAGGCGTGAATCCCAGTCCTGGGTCTCGTCAGTATACCGGGTGGTCCCAGCCGGGCTCCAAACCGCTCTGCTGCCCAAGCGCGGCGTTGCTAACGGCCCCGGCATCGCGGTCGCCATCCACTTGACAACGGGCGTGCTGGGCGCATTTGGCACCGCCCGGTCGGCGGATCCCAGGACGTCGGACAGGTACTCGCTCAGATCGACGTCGCTGTTTTCGTCGACAACCGCATCTTCGCTGTCAGCCAGTTGCTCTTCATCGTCCTCCGATGCTGACGAGAATTCAAGCGCCCGTCGAAGGCGTCGCCTGCTTGCCGAAACGCGTCTTTGCCACTCCGCCCAGCCGACGTCGCGACGCGGCGTCACGAAATCTTCATTGACGTCTTCCGGCGCACCGGTCTGCGCGTCCACCGGCGCATCGGCTTCTTCAGCAGCGACGATCGCACGTGTGATTGCTCGACGCGGCCGACCCGTCCTGGGGGCATCCAGGGACCGGTTCAGGTTCCAATACAGCCAGTCGGTGTGGTGGACGAGCCCCGCAGGCACCGTCGCTGGACTACAGGCGACGCCTTCCACGACTCGGTACATTGTTCGTTATATACTTCACTATTCGTTAAAGCATGGTGGGTCGGGTACTCACTGGGTCAGCAGGCCAGTCAGGTGGTGCTCGTACTGGGACGGGAAGTGGTCACCGAGGCCCGGTATCGGGATTAGGGAAACGAGGAAGACGGCCTGCAGGAAGCGCTGGCCAGGTTGCACGAGGTAGCCGAGCGCGTCCGCGATGCTGTACAGGGGCGACAGCCACAACTGGCTCCGGCGATTGAACTCGATGTCTTCGGGATCGTCCAGGAACCTGCCGTCCTTCGTCACGAACCGCTCCTTCTGGACATGGCGTAGGTCGGCCATGTGCAGCGCCTTGGGCACGATGTCCGCCGCATGCACGAAGCGAATGTTCTTCCTCTCGAACATGCTTTCGAACGAGTCCCGGTACTGGGTATCGCCTGTTCGCGGCTGCCCGAACGTGATGCAGGTCATTCGCGCCTGGATCGCCGGGTCCGCCAACTGGCAGAACACGTTGGCGAACGCCCCGCCAAGGCTGTGTCCGGTGACGAACACTTCCCTGGGCTTGTTCGCGGGCATGTTCAGCACCGTCTGGATTTGCTGCAGAGCGTTTCCACCCTTGCCCGAATCCGGCTGGCGTACGAGCGCTGTGTAGAACCCATAGTGGACGCCTCCCTTGCCGTCCGGTAGTGGCGTCGGGACCGCGGCGGCGTCGACGATGATCTGCGCCAGGTTCAGCGGTTCCGTGCCCTGGAATACGACGACGACGGCGCGCTCGGTGGTGAACAGGTACGCCGAGACCGTTTCCCGGATGCGAATCAGGCAGAAGTTCTTCATGCCCCACTTGGTCGAGACGACGTCTTCCACGATCCGAGAGTCCTCGTAGGCGAGCTTGGCGCACATGATCATGAAGTGGTTGTTGTAAACGTGGTCGTTGACGCATATCTTGCTGGGATCCTTCCAGGGGAACATCGTCCGCGCGTCCGCGGCGTACTTCGGGTCGAGATTAAACCGCGGGCTAGCGATATTCACAAGGGAATACGACACACGCTCGTCGTTCCTGGTCTTATACTTGCCGGCAAACACGATCGTGAGGACGTCCTGCAGGCGAGCCGACAGCCAGAGGAATACGCACTCCAGATGGCACCTCTCGACAACGTACTTGGTGAGGCCGATCAGTAACAACTGGTAAGCGTGCACGTACGACTCCTTCGATGCCGCCTTGGCATGATCCACAACGCTCCAGAAACTCACGGACGCCATGTGCCCGAACCCCGGTCCAGCGCCGTCCCGCCAATGTCGAATGTGGGTGTCACCCACCTTGCACAGGGCACGTGACGCGCGCGTGCCTCTGCGCCTTGTGGAACCATTACCATCCTGTTGACGCCTGCATCGTGAGGAATTTTCAACCTAATGGGCGCATACATGAACTTGTTTACACGGTAAAGGGATGGGGAGCTATTTCTGGACGGCTGCGCAGTGGAGCCCACATGGGGAACCGGGAACGTTGTTCAGAGACGGGAAGATTCTTTGTTGAAGTCCGCCACGGAGCGCAGCAGCGGGTCACCACTCTTCAGCAACGACCATGACGAAGACGGTGTGGTCGGGTGGCAGCATCACCGACGACGGGTGGTTCGTCGAGGATGACACGCAGTGGCCGGGGCATCGCCAGGCGCTGAAGGTGCTGGAAATCCTGTACCAGGGCAAGTCCAGGTTCCAGGACGTCCTCGTGTTCAAGTCGCAGTGCCATGGCAATGTGCTCGTGCTGGACGGGGTTGTCCAGCTGACGGAGCGGGACGAGGCAGCGTACCAGGAGATGCTGACGCACATCCCGATGATGCTGCACCCGAACCCGAAGAACGTCCTGATCATCGGCGGCGGTGACGGTGGCATCATTCGGGAGGTCACCCGGTACGCCAGCGTGGAATCGATCACCATCTGCGAGATCGACGATGTCGTCATGGACGTCTGCAAGCGGTTCTTCCCGACCATGTCGGCGTCCTGGAAGGACCCGCGCTTGAGCGTCGTCTGCGATGATGCGTCTGTGTACGTGAAGGATCCGTCGCTTCGCGGCACGTTCGACGTCATCCTGTCGGACACGAGCGATCCGAACGGGCCGGCCCGGCCGCTGTTCGAGAAGCCGTTCTACAGCGACCTTCGCGAGCTGCTACGCCCCGGTGGCCTCGTCTGCACCCAGTCCGAATCGATCTGGACGCACCTGCCGCTCATCAAGAGGCTGGTCCAGAACGGGCGCGAACTGTTCGGGTGCGCCCAGTACGCGACAACGCAGGTGCCCACCTACCCGGGAGGCCAGATCGGGTTCCTCGTCTGCCGCCGCTCGGACGAACGACTCCAGGAAACCGACGATATGACCGTCATCAGGAACACGGCCGGCACCGACTCATCATTCCTTCAGGCCCTCTCGTACTACTCGCCGGACCTGCACCGGGCCGCGTTCACGCTTCCTGCGTTCGTCGCCCGCGAACTCACAAACTGATTCTGCCAATGTCCCATTAATACATGATCAACACTGGTGAGGTTCCAGTCGGCACCTACGGCGGCTGCCCCTGATGACTTTGACGAGCACATTTCCGCTCCGAACGCACGGCCATGGCCAGCAGCGATGGCACGGTAACGCCCACGGCTATATTTGGCGCCCCGCGAGTCATAGCCCAGGGGGCGCCCCTCCTACCCGTCCCACAACGCACCTCCTCGCGCAACACGCAGTACTGGTTGCTGCGTTGAGGACCATCCAGACCCTGATGCCCCGCTAAGGAGTCCTGCGACGGTCGATCCTCCACCTCATGATGGCGTGCCTGTACGCGTTCTCGGACGACATCTGCGACGTGATCGTGTCGTTCGTCGTCAGCGACGACATCGTCGGCCGCATGAAGTTCATCGAGCGACTGGCGCAGGTCGATCGACGGCACAGGTCGCATTCGGTCGCAATGCAGCGTCGTCTGGTCCTAAGCGGGTCGATGAGGCTCGCCCGCGACCCGATCGTCCGGCGCTACCTGGAAATCAAGCACGTCACCGAACATGAGGCCGACGTCGTCGTGGACGTCGACGAGTGCATAATGACGAATGTAATCCAGCTGTTTGGCGACAACCTGGCCTGTAATCGTTGGCACGGCACGTTACCCGGAGAGGAACGCGACGTGCCAAGTTCCATCACGGTCGTTCTCCAAAGCCTCCGACCCGGCAGAGCCCACGACGCGTTCGTCACCGAGCTTCGTCAAATGCTAACGGATGCGTGCCTGTTCCCGAACCCGCTGCTGGTCGTCAAAATCCTTCGGGAAACGATCCGCTTCCCGGCCGTCATCCCGCCATGGCTGCTCGTCGACCTGCTCAAGTCGTCCCTGCCCAGCAACGACCCACTCAGCATGGCCTGCGCGTACGCCATCATCACCGACTCGAGATGGAAGTCGGGCAAACCCGTCTACCGACGCCCAATTGTCCCGAACGTCCTATTGCACAGCCTGTTCCGTCGCGGCCATGGCCTAAGGTAATACGTCCGGGGCCCCGCCCTGTCCGAAGGTGGGCGATACGTCAACAGCTGACCCCCTGCCGTAGTGTCAGTCGCGAACAATACGACGTGGAGGAGCGGGTCATGACGGGCATTGGCATGCAGGCGCAGGACGTGCTCGACCTGTACCGGGCGGCCTCCGACCTGGGCCACGCCGCGCACATCTACACGTTCTGGAGGAACTTTGACCGCCTGATCGACGCCGGTGGCATCGCGCGCGCCGACCTCGCCCCGTTGTACTGCCTGGCGGCGCCAGCGCGCGCACCGGCCGTCGTTCCATCGACGAAGGCGCCTGCGCACGCGCTGCGCCTGCTGCCCGCCTTGTTGCAGGTGTCCGTCCTGGTCCACGCTGTGCTGGCCCTAGTCCGGATCATTGTCGTCGTCGATGTCGGCCTGCCAGCGCTGGCCTGGTTCGCCCTCGGCGATTGCTGTCAGGTCGGGTTACGCGTGCGACTATGGCATCCACCGGTGCGCTGCCAATTGGTCTGGGTCCGTTTCTGGGTGGCGCAGACCCTCGACCTGACGTGGGTCGTGTTGTGCCACACGACCGTCATCTCCAGCGTAACGTCGGCGATCGCCCGACGAGTACTCGGCCCGCTCCTCGTCCCGGAGACGCTCATCGTCGTCTTCGACTGGTTCATCCTCGTACCCGTCTGGGTGGGCACACTGAACACCCCGAATACATTAACGGTGGGCTAGAGTGTCAGTTGCGCGGCCATGGCCTCGATGTCGTCCAGGGACAGCTGCTGTAAGGCTTGCTCGTAATTCCGGCGGAACTTCGCGACACCGGCGTCGTCCTCGAAGACGTCCCGCACCATGTCCCAGAACGGTCGCGACGACGCGGACGTCGCCGGCAGACGCACGGACGCCGCACCACGATTGTCCGGACCCGGCGGTGCCGTCGATGTCGTCATCGCCGGCAGGTCGTTCGCCCGGGGGTTGTAATCGCGCGGGCGCACCACCTCGTACTTGGCGAGCTCGCGCTGGAAGCTGTCGTCGTCCATCGATGGGCGACCACACCGCGCAATCCGTGGGCGCACACGCCGCTGCAGTTCGCGCCCGCGCTCCAAAAAACATCCGCATGGGCTCGGGACCGGGTACGAGGAGAACGCCCCCGCTGAGTGTTCCACTGTCGGCCGGCCGCTGCTCTCCGTCCGGCTCAAGCAAGTACCGCCGTAGGGTAGTTCGTGACTTGTCCGCATGCAGCTGCTGGCCGTGACGTGGTCAGCAGCGCGCGACGCGTTTTTGCGCCATTTCGGGACCGGTGCGGGGCGATGAACAACGGCGCGGGCGGCGTCGGGCTGGCGGCGCGGCTCCGATGGGGGTTCGCGGCGATCGCCGGCGCGATCTGCGGCCTCATGCTGATCTTCATGCTGATCGAGGATCTGGACTCGTATGACGGCGGGTCGAGGCGGCTGGGCGCTGCGCTCGCCGTGTCGCGCGTGCCCGTCGCACGGGACGGGCTGGCGCCCGGCGCGCTACATTTGCCACCGGCGTGGTTGAATTCCCAGGATCGGTCCATTGCCAGTGCGCCACTGGCAGCCCTACTGGCTGCCCGGCTCGGCGTCGACGTATCCCTGACGAGTAATGGCAGCAGCGCGTCACTGCCGTTGGCGACCGACGAGGACCTCGCGCTGAGGCATTTGAATTTGTCATCCAGGACGCACTTGTTCAGTTTGGACGGCGGATCATCGATTGGGTTGTTCACCATTCAATCCCAATTGGTCGCGTCGTCGCGTGACGCATCCGTCGCTACCACCGTCCTGCTGTGGTCTAGGCCGTCGTCAGCGGTTGTGAGAAGGCGGGGCCAGTTTGACCCCCAGAAACCGCGAATCCTCGTTGACGATTGGACGGTACCTTGACGAGCACGATGACGAAGGCGTCGATGTGACATTGTCTTCCCGTACAGGTTCGTTTTGAAGAGTCCTTCCCTGGGTCGTTGGAGCGTTTCACTGTTGACCAATCGGACCGGCGGCTCCTGATCGTTCTCCGGGACGCTGACGATGCGACTCGCGATCTGACATTGCTGTCGTTCGACGAACAGTGGAGAAAGCAGAGTGTATCCACACGCAAGTCGTACAAGTCGGGCGCTGTGCTCGCCGTTGCAGTAACGTCGTCGGATCAGATCGTCTATGCGCTTGATGGCGACTCTCGCCAGTTCGTGTCTATCGCCATCGGAGACAGTGCCCGCGCGCCCCTCCCTGCTCTAGGTTGGCTGTCTGCGTCCGAAATGTTTTCCAAATCATTAATATGCGGTTGGCGTCGTAGGGCCTGCCGTGACGCCTCGCAGCGAAGTCGTTCGGACGGCCGGCATCGTTTCCGTACCGTTCGCATCACGACCAGCTGACGGGAACGACCATGTGATCGTGGCTCAGTTCTACGGGGACCGGCTTCGCCAGTTTTACACTGTGAAGTCGTACGAGCTCGACGCGAGCATGTCCAAATGGACGCTCAGTCGTTTGCTCTCGACCAAGGAGTTTGCCGCTGCTGAAACAGCGATCAGCCTTCCCGATATTCAAGCTGTGTCCAACTTTGTTATTGGTATGACACCGTGTCCGGCCGGTGCTCTGAAGCAAGTGGGCTGATCTATGCCTTTGGTCAGCGTCATCGCCGAATACAGCTTGCATAACATCCACGCCTTTCGTCATGACGATCGATTCGTCGCTGGCCGCCAAACCCATCAAGATTATCAACCTCGATCCAAGACTGCAGTTCACCCATGTCGCGTTGGACGACGATGGCGACTTGATCGCTCTTGCCGACAGTGTATATCGCGTTACGTCCTTGACGTCGTTCCACGCGTTCTGATATCGTGGCAACAGTTTAATAGTCTCGTGTTCCTGGCTCGAGCAACGGACCGATACGCCCCTGTACATTGGGAAGTCCAGATGGAGTTCTCTGTTCCTGCAGAGTTGTCCCACCTCCGGATAATGTCGATAGCCTTGTTGAAGCGTGGCTCCATTCTTGGTGAATTGACGCTCGCCCGTCCACAATCGACCCGAAGCGCTGATGTTTGCATGTACCCAGTGGTCATCCTTGAAGGTGGCGTTCTCGTATCCTTTGACCTGGATCGTCAACGCGCCGAAGACCTCACCGCCGTCCTCGATATCCACTGGGAGATCGTCCTCGGCGTAATATCCCTCGTCCTGTACGCGTTCCTCAGCCGTCTGGGCGGTAACGCCGGCGCCGCAGCCACCGGGAACAACAACATTACCCGGCAACGGGCGGTCCCCGAGGCACCGCCGGCTCCCCCATTGCCCGTCGTGTCGCAGTCGTCAATAAATCAATGAGAGCGCCGCCGCGTCAGAGAGACTCGTACACGGGCTGCAGGACTTTGTAAATCTCCTCGGCCTCGACGATCTCCTCGAGCGACCTCGACGACGACGACACGAACCGGTCGGGATGGAACGCGAGCAGGGCACGGCGGAACGCGCGCCGCAGGCTGGGCCCGGCGGCGAAGTCGGGCGCGAACTCGGCCAGTAACGCGCGCGGCGACCTGCCCCGCGCCCGTCGCGACACGTCCTCCCCGATGCGCTCCTGAACGCGCTGTGTCAGCCGTTGCCGGCACAAGGTCGCTCTGAAACGGTCCTCACCTGCAGACGCGATTTCGTTTCCGCCATCGTCCGGTTCGTCGCCTGCTCGTCGCGGAACTGCTGGACGCGATCCTCGCCGGGATCACGACGACGACGACTATCCGGTGGTGGCGACCGGCGCGGCACGAGCGCCGCCGTACCTGTTGCTGATGCTCGGGCTTCGATGGTCGGCGAGGTCTGCGCCCACAGGCGGCGGTCGTCGAGGCGCTGCAGCGCGGAGAACGATCGCAGGTCGCTGCGGAGCACGTTGTGCAGGGCGATCGTCGTCCGGACGGCGCGCGCTCGCCGTCCCGAAACGTCCCTGCTCGGCTCGTGTTCCTTCCGGAACACGAGCGACGACCTGGTGCGTTTCGCAGGTGGCGCATCATACGCGTGCGGGGGTTCCCGTTCGGCGCGCGCCCGGTCTGTAGGGCACACGACGTCAGCAGCAATCGGAAGGGGGGGCGGCGACCCCGGGGACGTCACGCGACCAGACATCGTTTCGGGGAACACCATTCGCTGTCCGCCGCCGCGTCCGTTTCAGCCAGGCGCTTCGCCGCACTGCGTCGATGGTCGACCCGGACCCGCTTGGCTGGCCGGTCGCTGTCGCCTGCGACGATATTACTCTCGTCGTCGTCATCGATGCTCATCGCATCCGACGCCATCCGCCGGAGCCAGACAGCAACAAAAAACGCGCGACTCGCAACGCTGAGTTTTGCGCCCATGTTTTGCTGTCCCGTTACTCGGACCGCGTGGGTGGCTTCCCGGACTAAATATATCCGACGACCATCCGGGAACCTTCACTGCCGCCCATGCTGGGGGATAGCTTGGTGCCATGGTACGTAGTACCGTGGGCGATCGCGTGTCGTCCATAGCTGTCATGGGATAATGGTGTGCCTGCCGCCGTGCCTGGCGGGGACCCGCGTGGCGCCGGACGACGATGCCACGAAGCGGATCGACCAGGAGTTCCGCGAGGAACAGCGTGCCACGACGAACGTCTGCCGTCTGCTGCTCCTGGGGACCGGTACGTGATCATCCAGACGATACGCCTGATCTGTGGGTCACCCCAGCGGGTAATAATCAGGGAACTCGGGGAAGTCCACCCTGCTGAAGCAGCTGTTTGAGATCTATGGAACGCCCATGAACGATAGGGAGCGCCTGCTGTACAAATCGGCGCTGTTTACCAACGCGGTCACATCTCTGGCAGTGCGTACAACGCCCCCGTTCGCCAACGAACAGCGCAGGCGCTGACGCCTCGCCAGGCTCTAATCGCGGCTGCGGAAACACTCGACGAGTCGCTGGGGACCCGGCTGGCCGGCGATGCGGTCGAGTGCAGGGACGCGTTCAAGCGGTTCCAGTCGCAGCTGGCCGTATGGGACAAGCCCGCCCGACCGCCCGGCCCCGACATCGCCTACGTCATGTCGAGGCTCTGGGCTGACAAAGGCATCCAGAACGCGTACAGCAACCGGACGAAATTCAACCTGCCCGATTCCGCGGCCTACGTGCTCGACAAGGTCTACGACTGGGTGTCCGAGGACTATGTCCCCACCAAGCAGGACGTCGTCATGGCCCGCATCCGGACCACTGGTAGGGAGCGCGCGCCCCTGTTGTGCCACCTGGCTTGCCAACGACGTCTGGGCGCTCTCGCAGGGATCGTCGAGCGCGAGTTCCGGTTCCAGCAGACGACCCTGTTCAAATTGGTGGACGTCGGCGGGCAGAGGAACGAACGGCGGAAATGGCGTAAGGGCGACGACGTCGCGGTTGCGCCAGGCGCGCCTATAGGTTCCCTCACATGACACGTGCGCGCATAGTGCATTGCTTCTCGGACGTCGGCGCGATCATCTTCGTCGTGTCGCTGTCCGACTTCGAGCTGCGCCTCGAGGAGGACTCGTCCGTGAATCGCCTGCACGAGGCGATCACGTTGTTCTCCGAGATCTGCAACTACCCCAGCTTCGAGAACATCCCCATCATTCTGTTCCTCAACAAGAAGGACATCCTGAAGCAGCGGCTGGCCGAGGGCGCCAACCTGCGCACCGCCTTCCCCGAGTACGTGGGCCCATCCACGTACGACGACGTCGTCGACTACATCGGCAGGGCGTTGCACAAGGTGAACAGGGACCGGCGCAAGACGATCCTGACGTACAGGACGTGCGCGACCGACGCCGATAACGTCAAGCGGGTGTTCGAGGCGCTGTCCCGGGTCCTGATCGAGCGCAGCCTGCAGGACAGCGGCCTGATTGTATAACATGTGTCGGCGTCGGGCGCCTGCGTCACCAGTACTCGCCGCACGAGCAGCGACCGTCGCGGAACTGGTGGTGCCTGATCACGTCCCGCACCGATATGTGCCGGACGTAGATCGCCGACGCCCGCCGGGCCGCCTCGTGGCAATCGTCGCACAGCCTATAATCCACCGCGAGGCGCACAGGTGACGACGTCCCGGGCGCGCTTAGGGCGTACGCCAGCGCGACCTTCGCGCCGTGCTGAAGGACGGCCGGTCGCCGGTGGCCCGTACCTTCGGACGGCAACGCAGGCACGTCGGGGGCGTACCCGTGCGCACGCAGGGCCACCATCAGGTCGTCGAGCGCCGACCGCAACCCGGCGTCGTCGTCGAGCCGCGAATCGCTGGACGAGAAGCGGACGGTCCGGCCGGGGGCCAGTAGCGACGCCTGGCCTGGTCTCGGGTCGGACGTCGTCAGCCCCCGGGCGGCCATCTCGTCGCGCAGGCGCACGACGTCGTCCTGGCGGCCGCTGCGCGCGTACGCGTCCATCATCAGCGCGAAGCACAACGCCAGGACGCGCTGCGAGACGACGCCGTCCAGCGATCGGAAGGCGCGCTCGGCGCCGGGCACGTCGCCGTGGTGGCGGCACGCGACCAGGACCAGGCGCCAGGACGGGGCGCTGCCCCAGTGGCCTAGCTGGTCAGGAGTACTAGCAACAGGTCAGCAAGCAGTCGCGGGACCGCAAGGTCCCCAGTTCGAGGCACGAACTCCCCCAAAAAAGTCCCGGTGACCAACAGCCGTAAATGTTGAAGGGGTGTTTACTGATCAGGCAGCCCAAAGTGCCAGAGCAATTAGGGGTCTCGCTTGAGCGTCTGGGAGGTAAAGGAACGGCCCGTAACAAGTGTATGTCGGCTCCCCGGCATAGGCGGTATGGCGAAAGAGGTCCGACAAGAGTGCAGTCGACAAGTCCGAGCGAATCACGTCCCGTTCCGATATCGTCCAAGGCGCGATGAACCCAGTACAAAGGTGACGGGCCGGCACTGCCAGGCCGGGGGATGTTGGCGTTCTGCTGCTGATCCTTCGATCCTCGGACTCGAGACCGAGGCGCCTGCGTGAAAAGAAAAAGCGCGAAAAACAAATAAAACCAAACCAAAACCAGGCGCCAGGACGTCGGGCGCGCATGCGTCGACGTCGTCGCCAGGCGCTCCGCCTCGGCCAGGTCGCCGTGCCGGCCGTGAAGGTCGATCAGGCAGTTCAGGGCGTGCGTCGACCAGACGTCGACGTCGTTCCCCGACATGATCGCCTGGGCGCGGGCGAGGTCGCCGACATGGCTGCAGGCGGTCAGCAGCGACGCGAACGTCTGCTCGGTGGGCGGCACCGTCATCGCGTCGAACGTGGCGATCGCGTCGTCCAGGGCGCCGTGTTCGCCGTACGCGCCGATCATCGCGTTGACGGGCAGCACCGACGTCGTCGTCGTCGTCGCGATCGACGAGAACAGGGCGCGGGCGGCGGCGAGGTCGCCGCAATGCGAGTACGCGGTGATGAACGCGCTGGCGACGGCCGCGTCCGACACGAGCAACCCCTTGGTGCGGGCGTGGTCGTGCAGGCGGTCGACGGCGGCGACGTCCGAGCACCGGGCGCAGGCGCCGACCAGTTGCCGGAGGAGGGGTGCGTCGACCGGCAGGCCGCGTGCGACCATCGCCTCGAACGTGGCCATCGCGTCGCGCAGGCGATGGCCCTGCGCGAACGCCACCAGCATCGTCGTGTACGTCGGCAGGGTCGGCGACAGGCCAGACGACCGCATGCGCCGCAACAGGGCCAGCGCGTTCGTCAGCGACCCGTGGCGCGCGTACGCGCCCAGCATCGCGTTGAACGGGACCACGCCGGGCGACGCCGCCTGATGGAACAGGCGCTCGGCGGCCGGCAGGTCCCCGCAGCGGTCGTACGCGGCGATCAACGCGCTGACGACGACGTCGTCCTGCAGCATGCGCTTCGTCGACGCGTACGCGTGCAGCGACTCGACGGCGCCGACGACGCCGGTGCAGCGGCCGCACGCCCCGATGACCAGGCCGAGCAGGGCGCGGTCGACGTCGTGGCCGGCGCCCACCATCTCGTTCAGCAGGTCGACGGCGTCGGCGAGGCGGTCGTCGCGGACGAGCGCGACGACCAGCGTCGTGTACGACCGGCGGCAGGGCGACGTGATGCGCCGGAAGACGGAGAGGGCGTTCAGCAGCAGGCGGTGGTGGGCGTACGCGGCCAGCATGGCGTTGTAGACGGCGACGGACTGGATCAGGGCCGGGTCCCGGCGCTGGAAGACGCCCTCGGCGGCGGCCAGGTCGCCGCACCGGTCGAACGCGGCGATGAACGCCGACACGACGACGTCGCTGGTGAACAGGCCGCACCGGGTGGCGTACGCGGCCAGCGCCCGCACCGCGTCGCGGTCGACGACCCGGCCGCAGGCGGCGACGACCTGGCTGAACACGGGCACGTCGACGTGGACGCGCCCGGCGACCATGACGCGGAGCAGGGCGAGGGCGTCGCGCGCCCGCCCGCCCTTGGCCAGCGCCGACGTCACGTGCGTGTAGATGCGGTCGGACGGCGCGTCCAGCACGTCGAGGACGCGCAGGGCGGCGTCCAGGCGCCGCCCTGCGACCAGCGCCTTGACCAGGTTGCCGAAGGCGGCGTTGCACGACGTGTGGATCGCCAGGTCGAGCAGGCGCTCGGCGGTGGCGGGGCAGGGCGCTTCGGCGGCGCAGGCGGCCAGGATGGAGAACAGCCTGGGGCTGATGGCGACGTCGTGGGCGACGGCGTCGCCGACCAGGAACAGGGCGGAGGCGGGCCGGTTCGCCACGCGGCACACGTGCGCCAGGCCGAGCATGGCGTCGTGCGTCCTGGGCGCCGCCGTCGCGTACCCGTCGAGGGCGGCGCCGACGTTCGGCGGCGTCGTGCGCAGGCAGGCGGCGAGGAACGCGCCGAACAGCGCGTCGTTGACGGCGAGGCGGCGCGCGGCAACGACGGACAGCACGTCGGGCGCTTTGGCCGGCGCGTGCGCCTTGCAGAACGACATCATCGTCGTGAAGAAGCGGACGTCGGCGGGCAGGCCGGATTGCAGGACGGCGTCGAGGATGAGCCAGGCGCGCGCCGGGTGCGTCTCCCGCTGCAGGGCGCGCACCGCCAGCGGGACCGTGCGCCGCGCCAGGAACCGGCGGTACTCGGGCGACGCGCCCGTCGCCTGGCGGTGCGGCCAGGCGCCCGCCGTCAGGTACGGGTTCGCCGTCGTGTGGCGCGCCCGCACCCGGAATTGCATTTGGCGGCGCGCGCACACGGCTCCAGCAGCCTAGCTAGATCGACGACGGCGAGTCTGCCTGGTCGTCTCTATCGACAACGCGACGCGGCACAGGGATGAGGGTATCATCAGCGGCGTTTTCGTTGTTATGTAAACTGGCATGTATGGCAGGCGTGTGCCCGGGCGCTTATTTCGCGGCGCCCTGGTTAGAGTTCGGGCCGCGCGCCTTGCCGGGTCCGACGACGACGTTGACGAACCGCCGGTTGTACTGCAGGCGCTTGTAGGCGCGGCCGCGCGGCTTCTTCTTCTTGTCCTGCTTCTCGACCTTGGGCGTCGCACCGCGCACCTTGCCGGCTCGTGCCAGCGATCCGTGGACCTTACCTGAACGCAGACAGCACACACGCGTCAGCACCCTAGGACACAGACCGCCGGCGCCGCCGCCGCCCTACCCATGTCGACCCAACGATGTCAAACTGTGGCGCCCGAAGCCACTGACGGCGGAGTCCGCCACGGACTTACGCGGCGCGATCTTAGGGCGCCGCGCATATAATACGTCTTCCTGCAGGGCGCGCTCTACGAATGATAGTACGGTGTCGGTTTATTGGCCCGGCGTGGCGAGGCACAGTTCGCGTCGGATGGCCTCGACCTGCCCGACGCCCTCCTCGTGCTGTCGCGATAACAGCTCCAGCTCGCGGGGCAGTGACGACGCGTGTGCATGCCCCGACGTCGTCGTTGGCTTCGGTACCGCTGCCGGTCGCTGTGCCGGCGCTCTTGGCACCGGGATCGTGGCGGCGAACTCCAGCGCCTGGCATTGTCGCCCAATAAATGACGGGCCCATCGGAATTGGTGAAACACGGTCAGGGACGACGTACGCGTTGCCTGGCGGACCGCTGGGTGGCGGTCGGTTTCTTCGGTTCTCGCGCGTGCGGCTGCCGATCCTGCGCCCGCCTCAGATTCTTCAGGTTGATCAGCCGCTGCTGCCTGGCGAATTCCTGCATGCGGAAGTTCGCCATGCGCTTGCGGATCAGGTCCTCGCTGTCCAGGTCCGGGCCCAGCTTGCCCAGCTCGACCTTCTCCGGCAGCCTCCGGTAATCCCGAATCCCATACGGCCTGTACGACGCCGTCTTCCTTCGCGCCGGCTTCGCTGGCGTCTGCGCTCCGTCGACCGGGCCGTCGGGTTCCGACAATCCATCGTCCACCTGCTCGTCGTGATGCTGACGGGCCTCCCGTGCGACGTACGTTGCCGCCTCTCGCTTGATCTGCGCCACCGTCGGCTTGGTCGCCACGGGTGTCGGCGCGCTTCTCAAATACGTTCGTCTATCCACAGCCGGTCGGGCGGGTGCGGGTGCTGGAGCGGGCGCGGGTGCACCTAACGAATGCAGTCGTCGTCGTCGTCGTCGCTCCAGGCGATGGTTCGCCGGTGGGCTTGAGAGCACGGCCGGCTGGCTGTCGACCCGGATATGCCCGCCCGTCCTGGTCACGAGCGACAGGCGCCCCTTGAACTGCCGGCAGATCAGTCATGATATACGGCAGCGCCCCTAACAATCCGGCCGACGTACGCGTTCGTGAAAGGCGGACGGCGACGTCGCCGCCGTCATCGCCTCGTGCCTATCGATAACGATCGATCCCGGGGCGGGTACGCCCGGCGACTCGAAGTCGGTTTAAATATGTTTCGACTCCCAGACGAGAACTTCGTTCAGGGCGGAGACCCAGGTGTCGCGCTCCCTGGCCGTGGCCGTCTCGAACAGAAACGTCGTGCCGCGCCTGGTCTTGATGGCGAACATCAACGCGTGCTGCTGGGCGCCGGCCTCCACGCTGACTATGTTCTTGAACCGGATCGTCTTCCTGCGTTTCGTCAGCAGGGCGCCGCTCTCCACGACGACGACCCGCTTGCCGAGGTTCATGTGCACGCGTTTCCGCCTCGGCCCCGACTCCTTGTGCAGTACGAACTGGTGCTGGACGCCGTCGATCAGCCCGGCCGCCTGCTCCACCACCACCGTGGACGCGGCCTGCTGCTCCTGGCCGTCGTCGACGGCGTCCCCATCGTTCTCGTCGTCATCGTCATCATCATCGGAACTGTCGACATCGTCCGTTTTACCGAGTCGCTGGTCGCTGAGCGATTTGGCCGTCAGCCTGAGGTCCTGCGAAAGCGTCTCCCGCGACTTGTCCACGTCCTCGTTCGTCACGTGCAGCGACATGGTCTCGAAGGCGGGCGCCGGATCCGGCGGGAACATCGCCGCGATGCCTTTGGCGCTTGGCACCAACGGCGACGGCGGTTCCGT
Organism: Plasmodiophora brassicae; assembly: GCA_039704465.1. Taxonomy (NCBI): domain Eukaryota; phylum Endomyxa; class Phytomyxea; order Plasmodiophorida; family Plasmodiophoridae; genus Plasmodiophora; species Plasmodiophora brassicae. The sequence goes on along the minus strand of JASFAU010000007.1, from coordinate 1,220,442 downwards.
CGTCGTGCCTGCTGGCGACGGTATTCGTGTCGAAGGTAACTGGGTCTCCGCGCCCTTGGACCCGCATTCCGATTCGGGAATCGTCGCCATGGTGTCGAGCGTGCGGTCGCTGGCCGATTCGTTGGACCCATCGAACGAGGGCGGCGCCGACAGCAGCGTTCGCGAATTGCCGGAAACGGCGTGGTAGCCGAGAAAATCGCTCAGGGACACGGTACCGCGATTCGCGGCGTCCTGCTCGCTGATCGTCTCGATGTTCCTGGCGCACGCGTCCTGCACGAGCCTGACGACGGCGTCGCGCAAGTCGGCATCGTCGGCGAACACGCGTCTGCATTCGGACAGGTACCGCTGCGTTCGTTTGGTGTAGAACGCGTGGATGTTCTCCGGCGTCAGGTGCCCAGACACGGCGCCCATCGCCTCGAACTCCTGCTCGAGCGGCGCCCGCTGCGACGAGGTGAGCTTCAGCGCCGCCCTATGCCGCCGATCCTCAAAGATGACGCGGAACGCGACCGCCTTTGTCGCCTGGAGCGCCTTCATCGCGACGACGCCGCCGTCGAACAGCACCACGGGGCGGTGCTCATCGTCGTCCGGCTGCAGGCCGAGCAGCCGCAGGTGGGCAACCTGCGTCGTCGTGAAGCGCAGGCCAGCGACGATGTCGCTTTCCAGGACGCTGGCGCCGACCGGCCGCACCGTGCATCGTTTCGTCCCAAGGCGCACTTCCACGGCCGCCATGCCGCCTGAACGCGTCCCCGTTCAGTAATATCTTCCCGATCGGTCCCGGTTACGCCACGTATATGGCCGGGCGCCCTAATCTGCAAGTCCGCCACGGAGTCCGTCGGTAGTTCCCGCGCGCCACATCGCCAGCATTGTCCTTGACGATGGGGTATGTCGTGCGTGGGATCTGTGTGAAGGCGATCGCCGCTGACATCGGGTTGTCTGTCTGTGTAGTAAGCCTCGCGGTATCCGCTGTGCCCGTAAGCTCGTCGCCCGGCGCCGCCAGCACCGATGGGCGCAGAAGTCGTACAAGAAGTCGCATCTGGGCACGGCGCTGAAGGCGAACCCGTTCATGGGCGCGTCGCACGCCAAGGGCATCGTCCTGGAGAAGATCGGCATTGAGGCCAAGCAGCCGAACTCGGCCATCCGGAAGTGTGTCCGTGTCCAGCTGATCAAGAACGGGAAGAAGATCGCCGCATTCGTCCCGCGTGACGGTTGTCTGAACTTCGTCGACGAGAACGACGAGGTCCTCGTCGCCGGGTTCGGTCGTAAGGGTCACGCCGTCGGTGATATCCCCGGTGTGCGGTTCAAGATCGTCAAGGTCGCCGGTGTGTCCCTGAAGGCGCTGTACCTCGAGAAGAAGGACAAGCCGCGTTCGTAATCGTTCGCGCCCGCGGCGACACGGTACCATAAATCGAATCCAATGTCTAGCAAGCTCCCGTTTATAAGATGTTGCACCGTCTGGCCTTCGCCTTGGGGTTTCGCGCGGCACGAATCGCGCTGAGGAACACCTGGTCCAGGCCCGTCATCGTCTTGGCGGACGTCTCGATGTAGTCGTACGCCTCGATGCGTCTCGCCAGCGCTCTGCCCTCGGCCTCGCTGATGAGCTTCAGGTGCGGCTGCGACCGGCAATCGACCTTGGTCGCCACCAACACGATGGGCACCTTCGGGGCGTGCATCTTCAGCTCCGGGATCCTGCGAACCGATCAGTCGTCATACGCGCGCGGCAACGATGAATGTCGTGCGACGACGGCGGTACGACCATCGCTGCGTGATGTTCTCGAACGACGGGTGGCTGGCGACGGAGAAGCAGAGGATGAAGCAGTCGGTGCTGTTATACGACAGCGGTCGCAGCTGGTCGAAGTCCTCCTGCCCGGCCGTATCCGTCAGGATGACGTGGGTCTTGACCCCGTTGACGTTGACGTCAGTCTCATAGCTGTCGAACATGGTCGGCGTGTAATCCTGCGGGAACGTGTTGGTCGTGTCTGTGTGGGGGCAGCGCGAGCCGTCAGGGACGCGCGTGCACGAGGGACGCGCAGGTGGGACGGCACACCGACATGTAATCAGCATGCACGTCTTGCCAACGGTGCCGTCGCCGACGGCCGTCAGCTTGTACGACTCCATTCGGCGGCACTAGTCGTCGTCGATGACACGTGTGACGGGCCGATGATGGATGCCGCGGCGCAGGCGCGCACTGAACGTTGCGAGGCGACCCCATCTCCGCTCGCTGACCGGATAGGGGTCGGTACGCGCCGAGAACTTCCCATCCAGGCCGACTAACTCACAGCAATGCACGACGGTGGGACGCCCGTTTGAGACCACAGCGCCATGCTGCTGGGAAACGATGTCTCGGTATAATGCTGGCGGTGTTGGACGTTTCTGAGACACAGAAACCGGGTCTCCCCTGCGCATGCGTACCATAAGACGGTCGACCTTCGCGCATTAGGGCAGGCGCCCATATACATCCCCCCACGCAATCCGGAACAGCACGCATGGCCCGGGTAAATATCGCCAACATTGCGCGAGGCTTGCCTGCGTCCGCCGCCGTTCATCGTACATGCCGCAATTACGTCTGCAACGTCTGGGGAGGTGTACGTTGGGAGAGCAGGTGGCCGATTACGACATGCGATCCGGTAACCGCGCGCACACGTTGATCGGCAATCACGCCCGCCAGCGTGCAGCCGTATCGCCGATGGGTACGCTCCTGGTCGCCCTTCTCCACGTTGCTCTCGTCGATGCGACCAGGATCATCTGTACTCTCGACGGCGGTAAACACGACTACGATGCAGCACAGCTCATGCAGCACTCCTGGACGGTCCAGCGCAAGATCCAAGTTGGTGGCGCCAGTTGCATTGAGCTTCCAGTCACCAGTTTCCAGTTACGTGCCGCTATCGCGTTTGCCGACGCATTCCCACGTCCTGATGGTTACCAGGTATGCCAGCGGAATCCGTCGCCCACAGGTGATGAACGTTCTTCCGTCAACAGTTTTTTGGCCCTGTATACGGCGCCAGCTCATTCATCTTGAAGCGATGTGCCCAGGGTTACAACGTTTTGGAGCAACTCGTTCTAGCCGCCGACCACCTTGAGATGCGGTCTCTTATGGTCGCCATCGGCTGGGCGATGCGGCGTGACAGTGAGCCTTTCTTTCGCGTCTTGTCGTTGAATCAGCACCGACAAGCCTGCCGCTTCATTTCGGGCATCAACCGGCTGCAAGAGGTGGCTGGGAACAGCCAGCCCCGCATCTTGCTGGCCATGCAGATCAGCCTCCTGTTCGTTGTCCGCCGCCCCGATCCGGCGCTCGCTTTCTTAACGAACACGCCATGGAACGTTAACGGAGGCTTCGTCAACGTCCTGGAATTCGCCGCTGATACTGGTGAAGCAGACATTGTAGAGGTGGTCCTGAATCTGCCAGCTGGGGTCGACGCAAACAGTCAATACGATCCAGCACTGCTCGAGACGCCACTGCTGCTCGCCGTCAGGCGTGGCCATACAGCCATTGTCAGGATGCTGTTGGAATATCGCGGTCGTGAGGCCGGCAGTCCGTTGAACCATCGCGTCAATGCCAACGCCATGTTTGGCCCGGATCTACAGACGCCACTTTCAATCGCGGCGGCGAACGGCCACGTTGAAATCGTTCAGGCGCTTCTGCAGGTCGCTGATATCAACGTCGGCAAGCGCACCTGCTACCCTAACGGCTCGAGGTGGTGGACGCCTTTGCACTGGGCCGCGTCTGAAGGACACCTCGACGTCGTCCAGGTGCTGCTGACTGACGGCCGCTCCGATATCAACGCAGGAGATGAGCACCGGCATACGCCGCTGAGGCTGGCTATGCTTAACGGACACCTTCCGGTTGTTCTGCTGCTACAATCATTGGATGCCGGCCGGCTCGAAAGCGTCCCTTGATTGGAAGGTATTACATTTGCAATACACAACTGACCGAGTCTCTGATTCCAAGTGTGGCCTCGATCGTCTGGTCGAAGCTATATGGTTTCCTGGCGCCGGAGCCGCCGATGCCAGTCGGCATTGCAAGAAATTACATATCCTGCGGAAAATTGGTTGCAGGACGTGTGCGCCATTAATGCCAGACAGTCCATTCGGGATCGGAGTCTCATGCATCGGACCTGCACACTTTCTGCAATGTCGCGACACATTCTGCATCGACCCCTAACAACCCCTGGTTTGCAGTGTGACTGCAGATGACGTTTCTGCAGTTTGCATCCATCCCCTCGTATGTAGCGGCCTCCCAATACGGCCTTCTGAGTATGTAGCGTAATACACTTCACTTATCGTTTCGGTGTTGTACGTCGACATCGCGTTCGTCGTCCACCTGACGCCTAGGGCTTGTCACATCGTAGTTGAAGGCCGCAGAAACGTCACCTGCAGTCACTCTGCATCTCGAAGGCGATGCAGGCAGGCTGCATAATATGGCGCTTCTGCAGTCTTTCTGTGTCCTGAAGGGAATGCGAGCAGCTGGCTGCAGAAACCTCCATCTGCATCCACCTGCAGCAGGCCTGCAGTCACTTCGATCACATCCGATCTGACGCCTCGCAACAGCGCTGTTAACTGTATGATCCTCATCATAGGTGCAGCTATGCTGACATACGATGCGAACGACATTGGTAGACTGGGCCGGATGCAGTATCACAGACCTGTAGAATATTGCAATGGTTTGAATTGGTGAGGCAACGTTTATGCAGAACAACGGTCAAGAGCGTGACGTCAAGGAACAGCAAGGCCTTCCGGCAGTGGGACGCAGCTAACATAACGTTGTTTGTTTGAAATAAACCGAGCGAACCCGACTAACTTCAGGCCTGCATTATAGATGGGGGTTCCACATATGCCTTCTAACAATAAGGCATCGAGAATCCCGGGCGGGATGCATCTTTTTGCATGGAATCGAAAGGTGACGGGGTGCCCCGGCACCTGGAATTTGCCTACATATTCCAAAGCCAAAAGCTTCCCCACCGGGCATGCGTCGAACCGCGCGAAGAAAATGTTGTCGCGTCGTAGATGTTCATCTTTTCTGGAGTGCATTCCGATAACGACGTTGGAATATATGACGTCCTTGCTGACAGTCAGCAAGGATACGTCGAACCGGTTGGCGATACAGTCGATGCCGTTGAATACTCTCGACACATCGTCGAATACTTGTGCCACAGTTCCGAACTCTTGGGTCTCTACGCAGTGGTACACTTTCGTGCCGATCAATCGACTCGCACGTTGCGTCGGAAGCGTGACAAGAAACTTCAGGCGCTTGAGGTATGCTTTCCATCGGCTTAGATACGGGAAGCTCTCGTAAAGTATGTGAGTGGGGACGGTAAGATATTGTGCGCCGTTCCAGCTGCACATGATGCCGGACGACGCGGCTGGCCGGCAGAATCGGGATGAGCGGACCACAGCACCAGGGCTGAGATGTGGCCATCGGTTGTGGGCAGATACAAATGAAGCCTGGTGTAATGCCCCGTGGGACAAAGGCTCCTCGGCCTCCAACCGTACACGCAGACCAGCGATTCTGTGAGGGTATTGGAAACTGTGGACGAGAACATCTGGTACAGTAATTGCTTCTAATAAGCCCCGAACTGAAATAATTGGGGTTCGGGGTCATAGAGCATTGTGAGGGTTTGGGGTCTTATTGTGAAATATTTTTTGGGTAGGTTCAGTGCTTGGGGTCTTATCAGGAGCACAGTTTATACTTGGAGTTACGTTGCGTAATTCAACCACAGACTGGTCCCGATTAGCCCAAACAACAAGAAACGGAACATTTATTTGTCGCAGCACAGGAATGCTCGATTCACAGGGACGGCAGTATATCCTCCGACGCCAACAGGTTCTCCAAAGTGATCCACGCCCAGACAACTTGTAGTGTGCAGTCGTGCGATAACGACCACGATGTGGCCGTCGGGCACAGGCTGTCCGTGTAGAGAGGTACGCGGTGCAGTAACAGAGCCGGTGAGTAGCGGCTGGCCATCGGAGTCGAACACCTCGACATAGTCGCCTTCACGAAAACGGTTTTGTCCGGGTTCATACGACAGGATAGGCGCGTCCTCGTCCGATGAACTAGGGTCTGCGGCCTTGTAGGTGCCTTCAGAAAATTCGCCGCTGTCGCTGCTGTCGGAATCTGTCCCGTCATCGACGTTAATTATGAACGGGACGTTCGGGATAAACCGGTACTCATCAAGACCCTGGATCTTGATCCTGCCGGGATCCGCACCCACCGTACCAAGCAGGCAACCGGTCTTCTCGAAGTACTTATGAATGTACCCCGCTTGACACAACCGCTCCCACGCTTCACCCACCCAGTTGGTAATGAGGACGCGACGCTCGGAAGCCGTGAACTTTCCTCCTAACCATTTGGATGAGAACGCAGCGTCATCGTCCATCTGCGCATCAAGCCGCGATGCGATCAGATATTTCATCATCCGACCGGCGCCGGCATCGACTGTCAACGACAATTAGCATGGGAAAATCAAGGTGAACGAAATACATACCAGGTTGCAACAAATCAGTAACGTTTGGCGGAAACAGCACGATTTCGCCCAAGGACTTCATCGAATCGACAAACTCTGGTGCCTTGTGGGATTGAAGGTTGTCGCAGAGGAAGGTCCGATTCTCGTCAGGGTTTACGAACGCAGGATCTTGCTGCATGACCTTCGCGATGTTTACAGCGGTCTTGGTGTCAACCCATCCGTTTTCTTGAAAATGGACCGACACCCTGGAGTCCTGAGACAAATGGCACTTAGAAGTTGATTTGAAGCGTCCAGTGAAGAACACACCCATTGATTCGGCTCGTCAGATCGGAGAATCTGTGTACCCTTGCCGCGAAATATGACATGGGGTCGCGGTTGGACCTCAAATCCGCCCCAATGCAGAGGAACAGTGTCGCCTGCCGCTTTTCATCTCCCGCACCCGGCTGCCTGATCCAGACTCGCTTTGTGCCAACGTCGTCAACGGTCCGTCTGTCACCATCATTCACGAATGGAAGAGGAACCTGCAAAGCATCAAAGAAGTGCAATACAGAGCATCTAGGCGGAATGGACCTCATCGAAGTTGAACATGGAATGTGGAAATACACTACGACTGGAATTGCGTTTCGCGAGTAGTTGATGAAATTCGTAAACGATGGGCTTGTATGCTACTGCATCAATCTTCTTTCGGTTGTTCCCGCGTCTGATGGAGAAATCGTGCCTCGGAAGGAACCCATGATAGTACCACCCATACGAGAGCTTAATCTCCTTCGCGTTGTTTGGATTTACGATGTTCGGCCTTCGACGAATCTGCCTGGCCATTGAGAGTGACCAGTTCTTCGATATTTTCCTACCTGGAATTACACAGTTAAAACGGTTACCTTTGACGGTTAACCCGGAACCACCTTTCGCCCTCTCTTTGCGGATCTCGCGAGCAAGCACCTCTTCGAGGTGCCGCAAGTCCTTCAACCAACAGCGATTGTACGAGGACTTCTTGGCACGATCGGCCGACGAAGCCACACGGTCACGTAGTTGATCTTCGTTCTTCATCCATCTTGCGATGGTCGTTGCAGGTATACCAGTATCATCGGATACAAGTTGAACCGCCAGCGCACGAGACCGCTTCTCACCCGAGCTAGGACGCTGCGTGTCCAATACTTCTTTGATAATATCCACCTTGCGCTCAAACGAATAACGCTGGCGCTTCGACGAAGGGCCATCAACCCGTTGTTCATCAGGCTGGGGATTTGCTTGGTCTATGACACAACACCACGAATTATCACACAAGGCACAATATTGGGCGTAGAAACTCCATTCGGCATACATTCTTCCTCGACCTTGTGCGTTTTCATGTGGGAAATCAGGGCTTGTTTGGTTTGACAGCGTTTATCACATTCAGAGCATGTGAACCTGTCCTTGACCATAGCTGGACACTTGGAGGACACGAATATCTCGCCGGAGCCACGGGACATTAACATGGACGGCCCGAAGTATTTATGCAGAGTCGCTTGCGACGTCACAGTCTTTCCGGACGTTGCATTCGATGAACTACCTGTCAGCAAACGTCATTAGTTCAAGAACGAACAAGTAACCACAACACGTACTGTGAGCAGCAGAGCCAGGACGGAAAGGGTCAAGAGTTCTGTCTGACGAAGACGCACACGATGCGGGTCTTGCTTCTTGCTTTCCATTCACGTCTACGAGAGAGACAGTTATTCACGAACGTTCGTGGCAAAAACTCGCTGACCTTCACTCGATTCCTCGAGGTGACTGTTGTCGCTGGGACCTGTGTTGCCTGATCCCTTGTATCGGGCGATAAGCGCTCGTTTCATATCATCGAACTCCGAAGGTGTTATAATATCATCCTTCAGCAGCCCAGATAGCTCACGGAGCTCTTCCAGCATCGATGACATTCGCACAGAAGCACTACAACACCATTCGACAATGCACAATGAGTCAATGAGCTTGCGCCGCGGCACCGCCGCGTAGTCCGTGCACCAAAAAAAACAGCAAAACGTTATGTGGAATTCCTAATAAGACCCCAAACATCTAAATTTAGCCCTATGTCTTTTATTAAGACCCCGGATATGCCTCGAAATCGGGGTTCGGGGTCATAAGCCATCGAATTCAGGGTTCGGGGCTTATTACAGGAAACCTTAATAGGAGCAATTACTGTACCACACCGAGCCATATCTCCGTGCGCGTGCAAGTGACCGACTGAACCCACGGGAAGGCTTTGGCGATAGTCGCAGCCTGCGACTCCGACACGCAAGGAAATAGCTCCTCGTCTGCATTAAATGGGTCGGCTGCAGTATGACCTGCTCGGTGCTGTGGCTCCAGCCTAGAATCGAACACAGAAGCGCTTTGGCAATGAATACGGAATGAAAGGCCGCCCACGACGCTAAACGAGTACCCGAAATCGTCAAATTGTTCCACCGTCGCGTGCAAGTAATCGCCGTCTGTTTCAAACACTGGCCTAACACCGAGACGCATGCTGTGGAGCATTTGCACAGTTACTGTCTGCAGCGATCTGCCAATGTAAATACCGTCCAAAGGATCCCGGTAATGACGAACAATGTCATCCGTCGGGTACTCGCTGGGCGGGTAAAACCGCATTAGGCGCCGGCGTTCACTGGGAAGAACGGCCATATGTGGCAGCATGATTAGTGCTGTGGGAACGGGACTGGGTACATAGAGGTCGTCCAGTGCAACATTGATTCGGTCGACATCCACAGATGCCCTCAGCGAACATCGAGCACTAGTCAGAGACACGATTGCATCAGCCTGACGGCCAAGACCAAGATATAGGTCTGCAAGCAGCAACGCAACGGCCAAGGTTTCATGCGCGTGCTCGGGCCCCAGAGTTTGCGCGCTCTGCAACGACTTCAGCCGGAGTCCATGGTCATCGACCAGCTCAGAGTGGACAATTAAATACTCGACCGTTTCGATCGGGTACTTCCAGGAGGCAAACAGAGAAAGAAGATCGGATCGGCATGACCCCCGCCAAACTTGCTGCAGAATGGCCCGAAGAAACAGACTTTGAGAGCCGAATATATCTTGCGCCGAGATATCCAGAGGAGCCAGAGGGATAGCTGTTGGCAATGAGCCGCAGACGTCGTCGTCGCCGGTGTGGTCGCGAAAATGATGAGCTAGATCTTTCGGCAAGAACGATTGGCGGCAATAGCTGCACGGAACGGGGCAAGCAGGTCGATGCACGCTATACTCCGGCAGCGCGAACATTCGGAAACAACCGCGACAGACGGCCGACCTTGCGGGGCACGACGTCTCCTGGTGTTGGAGCAGGGAGACCATGTCCAATGATCGACCGCATTTGCACTCGACCGGCAGGAGCTCGTCAAACATCGGCAAGGGTTGCTCGGCCGATGGTGCACCTGAGATGAGAGTGGCGGGGCCGAGCCGCGGAACCGGGGCCTACGGGATGGGTTGCGACTTGCGACTTGCGACTTGCGTGCGCAACATTACAGGGACTGCGTGGGTGCGCCGACGTGTCTGACGCAATTATACGGTGCTGCATTTCGTCTGCCACGCTCGAGGAGGGCACTCACATCGAGGGGACCCAGCGACCAAACGACATCTCAATATCCGCCTACCGCGCGCCCGACATGTCCATCGGCAATCGCTCCCGCCTCGCTGCCGTATCGCCGATCAGTATGCTCGCGATCGCCCTTCTCCACACTGCAACCGTCGATGCGACCCGGATCATCTGTACCGCCGACGGCGGCGCTACGCACGACTACGATACAGCACAGTTTGCGCAGCACTCCTCGACGGTCCAGCGAATGATGGTCCAAGCTGGCGGCCCCGATTGCGTTGAGCTTCCAGTCACCAGTCAGGAGTTACAACTCGCCATCGGTTTTGCCGACAATTTCCCTCTGCCTGAAGCAGCTCACCAGGTAACGTCAGCGGAAACGAAGTGTTTCCATTCCGTACTGGTGATGACTGTTCAGCTCTCAATTACAGATTCCTCGCTGTCGTGACGGCGCCGGCCACTTCATCAAGAGGCGATTTGGCACTCTGAGGAGCACGCTTTTGGAACAATTCATCCTAGCTGCTGCTCTCCTTGAGATGCGATCTCTTATGGTTGCCATCGGTTGGGCGATTGAAAGCCACTCGACGCAACATCTTGAAGTTGTGTTGGCGAACCGGGACCTACAGGCCTGCCGTTTCATTCGGGGTATCTTCCGGCTTCGACACTCGGCTGCGACCAACAGACGCCGCTTGAATGTGGCCAGGCGGATCAGCCTCCTGTTCGCTTTTCCGCACGGCGCCGATGCGGATCTTCCCTCCCTAACGGACACGGCATGGAACGCTAACGACGGCGAAAACGCTCTGCAATTCGCCGCCGCTACTGGTGAGGCAGACATTGTAGAAGTGCTCCTGCAAATCCCTGGCCTCGACGTCAACGGCCAATTATACGGTTCAGTGTTTGCGCTGGTTGAGCCGCCGCTGCTCCTCGCCGTCAGGGGTGGCCATACAGCCATCGTCAGGATGCTATTGCAATTTCGCGGGAATGAGGCCAATCGGATGAACCAGCGCGTCAATGCCAACGTCACGTCTCGCTTGAAACGAGAGACGCCACTATCAATCGCGGCAGCGAACGGCCATGTTGAAATCGTTCAGGCGCTTCTGCAGGTCGCTGCTATCGACGTCCACGCGCGCACCTGCTATCCCGACGGCTCGAAGTGGTGGACGCCTTTGCACTGGGCCGCCTCTGACGGGCACGACAGCGTCGTCTGGGTGCTGCTGAATGACGGCCGGTCCGAAATCAACGCACTCGATGAGCATGGGCATACTCCGCTTACGCTGGCTATGCAATACGGACGCATTGCGGTTGCTCTGCTGCTGCAGTCAAACGGTGGCCAATAAGCGTCAACTGTTCGGCAGGCAGCACACTTTATTCAATACACAGCTGGCCGAGGTTCGGATCCCAAGGGTGACGCGTCTGGTCGAAGCTATGAGGTTTAATTTCCTGCCGGATCGAGACTGTAGCGGTGCGGTTCACCGGTTACGAAGTCGGCCACGTGATCGGACCGTCCAAGAGGGTCGTCGCGGGAAGCTCTCGACGCCGTCGACGCCCAGGAAGGGTCGGCGCCAGATGTGCGATTCAGGCCAACGAGGGTGGGAACTCGCGCCGATTCAATTGTACACCACCTTTCGAGCGATGACGACCCAGTTGGTCCTGTCGAACCGCTCGGACACGATGTGCAGGTCGGGGACCTCGGCGATCAGGTCAGCGAGTTCGCCGCCTGCGTAGACGTGTCAGAACCGCTGGACGACATCCTGGTTGCCGTCGGCGGCGAACCGCCGCGTTCTCGTCCACGGCACGAATCAGTCCCGGTCGGTGAACCGTTGCCTTATATGCGCAAGATGCCGATGCCCAGCAAGCATCTTCCCGATCTTCCCGAACGTGTGCACAACGCCAAAGCTCGCCAATAAGGTGAGTGCTTCGTGTGATGTGCGGGGAGGGGGGGGGGCAACGTAGGGACTTGTTAACCACCGTCAGTACTTCGAATATCGCGGTCGACGCTTACTTGAGTGTGGTGGTGTCCGCTGTCGCGATTCTGCAGCTTCACAAACTGTTCGTCAGCAGCTCCATGGCGTCCCGCTGAACCGGAGTTGGTCATTGTGTGGGATGCGGTAGGTGCCTTGCTGCGTTGGGACGTCGGTGTTGCGTGTCGCGTCAGACGCCGGTTCATCGGGACGTCGTCGCGCGCAGAGCTGCTGACGAACAGCCTGTGAGGCTGAAGAACGGCGAAACGGACACCAACCTACTGTAAGTAAGGAAATTCTGTGTTTAATCGTAATGAATAAAAGCTAGGCGTCGCCCGGAGTCGCTGTTATGCGGCGCCGGATCGTCAGCGATCGCCGGTCGCCCGAGCAGGTGATGGTACGCACTGCGCCGGCTGTGCTCGGTTCACGCTGCGGGCGTATGCGCCGCAGCGCTGGCTTAATTGCATTGCCGGTTGGTGCCGTGCTGCGTCGGGTCGGGTGCACTGTCACAGGGGAGTGGGTACCCGACCGCGGCGCAGTACGGCTGAGGTTGAGGAGCGAGGGGAAGGTCTTGATGGCGACGGCGCGTGCTCAGCGGTGCAGCGCTGGCGGCAGCACGATTACAGTGCGTGCCAGCGCGGGCTGGCTCCCCCGGGTGACGGCTGGTCTTGCGCGTGGCCATGTTCGTCGGCGGCGTGGGACTCGTCCCTGTGATGGGCGGCTGACGGTCCGGCTCCACGCGGGGGACGGGCTCGGCCGCGACAGTTGAGACGAGCAGCAGGAGAAATGCGGCAGGCACCAGACTCAGCAGCAAGTCGACACGGCGGTCTGGTTCGTGCTGGACGTGCTCGACGACGGCCTCGGCGGCGGGGACGGGGACGGCGGCGGCTTGGTTGTCCGGCTCGTCCTGCAGGCCGGGCTCGATGAACGCGATGCAGTGCGGTCCGGCCAGTGACGCGACGCCTGGGCCGAAATCGACAACGGCGCCCCATGCAGGCACTTGGCGACGGTTGCCGGGATCGCCGTACCCAGCACGTGCATCTACCGGCGCTGGCGGTCAGACAACCTGAAGGTCGGATCCCGCCAGGTCGGCATGATGCAGGGCACCGTCGTCGAGTCGGCCGCCTCAGGTTCATGTCGCAGTAAAATGTCGTATTCTTGGAACTGGAGCGCGAGGTAGTCGAAGGCATCGCGGTAGTCGGCCCGCTCCGGGTGCATTAGCCGAATTCGCCAGTCGATCAGCGGGTGCAGCAAGCGCATGGGCTCGACGCAACCCGCCAGGGCGCGCTCGGTCGTGTCGAACCCTTCTGGCTGTCCAGGAGGATCGTCGTGACCGGCTGCTTCAGCCGTCGGTATTTGTCGATCAGCTCGCTGGCGACCAAGAATCGAAATTCAGTACGGGCCGTGGTTCATCCACGTTGACGTCATGAAGGACAACGGCGAAGCACCACGCCAGGCCACGTCGCCGACCCCGCAACATCGACGCCGGACACCAGCCGAGCTTCGCAGCAAATTTCCGGACGCTCTGCGTCTGACCCAATACCGGTTTCGCTACCAGTTGTACCAGTTGCGCGTACCAGTTGTACCAGTGTTGCGACCAGTTGTACCAGTTTTGTGACCAGGTGCACCAGTTGCACCAGTTTTGCTGGTAGTCTGCCGTCGGTCCGCCACGACATCGAGCACCGACCGGCGACCACGGTACCTACATAGGCTGACAAACCATGCGCAAACTGGCGCAACGTGCCGTACCCGCGCCGCCGCTACCGTTGTTGGGTTGAATTTGGAGTGCGGCGGGATTTTCCCCGCACAATTCCAATTTGGTGCTGACGCCGCCATACGGTGCTGCATTTCGTCTGCCACGCTCGAGGAGGGCACTCACATCGAGGGGACCCAGCGACCAAACGACATCTCAATATCCGCCTACCGCGCGCCCGACATGTCCATCGGCAATCGCTCCCGCCTCGCTGCCGTATCGCAGATCAGTTTGCTCGCGATCGCCCTTCTCCACACTGCAATCGTCGATGCGACCCGGATCATCTGTACCGCCGACGGCGGGATTTACGACTACGATACAACTCAGCTTACGAAGCACTCCTTGACTGTCCAGCGAATGATGGTCCAAGGCGGCCCCGATTGCGTTGAGCTTCCAGTCACCAGTCAGGAGTTACAACTCGCCATCGGTTTTGCCGACAATTTCCCTCTGCCTGAAGCAGCTCACCAGGTAACGTCAGCGGAAACGAATTGTTTCCATTCCGTACTGGTGATGACTGTTCAGCCCTCAATTACAGATTCCTCGCTGTCAAGGCGGCGGCCACTTCATCAAGAGGCATTGTGGCAAAAAGGGGCGCGCGTTTGGAACAATTCATTCTAGCTGCTGCTCTCCTTGAGATGCGATCTCTTATGGTTGCCATCGGTTGGGCGATGCAAAGGGACTCGACGCATCATCTTGACGTTCTGTCGGCGAACTCGAACCTACAGGCCCGCCATTTTATTTGGGGTATCTTCCGGCTTCGACACTCGGCTGCGACCAACACTCGCCGCTTGAATATGGCCAGGCGGATCAGCCTCCTGTTCTCTTTTCCGCACGGCGCCGATGCGGATCTTCCCTCCCTAACGGACACGGCATGGAACGCTAACGACGGCGAAAACGCTCTGCAATTCGCCGCCGCTACTGGTGAGGCAGACATTGTAGAAGTGCTCCTGCAAATCCCTGGTATCGACGTCAACGGCCAATTATCCGGTTCAGTGTTTGCGCTGGTAGAGCCGCCGCTGCTCCTCGCCGTCAGGGGTGGCCATACAGCCATCGTCAGGATGCTGTTGCAATTTCGCGGGAATGAGGCCAATCGGATGAACCAGCGCGTCAACGCGAACGTCACGTCTCGCTTGAAACGAGAGACGCCACTATCAATCGCGGCAGCGAACGGCCATGTTGAAATTGTTCAGGCGCTTCTGCAGGTCGCTGCTATCGACGTCCACGCGCGCACCTGCTATCCCGACGGCTCGAAGTGGTGGACGCCTTTGCACTGGGCCGCCTCTGAAGGGCACGACAGCGTCGTCCGGGTGCTGCTGAATGACGGCCGGTCCGAAATCAACGCACTCGATGAGCATGGGCATACTCCGCTTACGCTGGCTATGCAATACGGACGCATTGCGGTTGCTCTGCTGCTGCAGTCAAACGGTGGCCAATAAGCGTCAACTGTTCGGCAGGCAGCACACTTTATTCAATACACAGCTGGCCGAGGTTCGGATCCCAAGGGTGACGCGTCTGGTCGAAGCTATGAGGTTTAATTTCCTGCCGGATCGAGACTGTAGCGGTGCGGTTCACCGGTTACGAAGTCGGCCACGTGATCGGACCGTCCAAGAGGGTCGTCGCGGGAAGCTCTCGACGCCGTCGACGCCCAGGAAGGGTCGGCGCCAGATGTGCGATTCAGGCCAACGAGGGTGGGAACTCGCGCCGATTCAATTGTACACCACCTTTCGAGCGATGACGACCCAGTTGGTCCTGTCGAACCGCTCGGACACGATGTGCAGGTCGGGGACCTCGGCGATCAGGTCAGCGAGTTCGCCGCCTGCGTAGACGTGTCAGAACCGCTGGACGACATCCTGGTTGCCGTCGGCGGCGAACCGCCGCGTTCTCGTCCACGGCACGAATCAGTCCCGGTCGGTGAACCGTTGCCTTATATGCGCAAGATGCCGATGCCCAGCAAGCATCTTCCCGATCTTCCCGAACGTGTGCACAACGCCAAAGCTCGCCAATAAGGTGAGTGCTTCGTGTGATGTGCGGGAGGGGGCAACGTAGGGACTTGTTAACCACCGTCAGTACTTCGAATATCGCGGTCGACGCTTACTTGAGTGTGGTGGTGTCCGCTGTCGCGATTCTGCAGCTTCACAAACTGTTCGTCAGCAGCTCCATGGCGTCCCGCTGAACCGGAGTTGGTCATTGTGTGGGATGCGGTAGGTGCCTTGCTGCGTTGGGACGTCGGTGTTGCGTGTCGCGTCAGACGCCGGTTCATCGGGACGTCGTCGCGCGCAGAGCTGCTGACGAACAGCCTGTGAGGCTGAAGAACGGCGAAACGGACACCAACCTACTGTAAGTAAGGAAATTCTGTGTTTAATCGTAATGAATAAAAGCTAGGCGTCGCCCGGAGTCGCTGTTATGCGGCGCCGGATCGTCAGCGATCGCCGGTCGCCCGAGCAGGTGATGGTACGCACTGCGCCGGCTGTGCTCGGTTCACGCTGCGGGCGTATGCGCCGCAGCGCTGGCTTAATTGCATTGCCGGTTGGTGCCGTGCTGCGTCGGGTCGGGTGCACTGTCACAGGGGGGGAGTGGGTACCCGACCGCGGCGCAGTACGGCTGAGGTTGAGGAGCGAGGGGAAGGTCTTGATGGCGACGGCGCGTGCTCAGCGGTGCAGCGCTGGCGGCAGCACGATTACAGTGCGTGCCAGCGCGGGCTGGCTCCCCCGGGTGACGGCTGGTCTTGCGCGTGGCCATGTTCGTCGGCGGCGTGGGACTCGTCCCTGTGATGGGCGGCTGACGGTCCGGCTCCACGCGGGGGACGGGCTCGGCCGCGACAGTTGAGACGAGCAGCAGGAGAAATGCGGCAGGCACCAGACTCAGCAGCAAGTCGACACGGCGGTCTGGTTCGTGCTGGACGTGCTCGACGACGGCCTCGGCGGCGGGGACGGGGACGGCGGCGGCTTGGTTGTCCGGCTCGTCCTGCAGGCCGGGCTCGATGAACGCGATGCAGTGCGGTCCGGCCAGTGACGCGACGCCTGGGCCGAAATCGACAACGGCGCCCCATGCAGGCACTTGGCGACGGTTGCCGGGATCGCCGTACCCAGCACGTGCATCTACCGGCGCTGGCGGTCAGACAACCTGAAGGTCGGATCCCGCCAGGTCGGCATGATGCAGGGCACCGTCGTCGAGTCGGCCGCCTCAGGTTCATGTCGCAGTAAAATGTCGTATTCTTGGAACTGGAGCGCGAGGTAGTCGAAGGCATCGCGGTAGTCGGCCCGCTCCGGGTGCATTAGCCGAATTCGCCAGTCGATCAGCGGGTGCAGCAAGCGCATGGGCTCGACGCAACCCGCCAGGGCGCGCTCGGTCGTGTCGAACCCTTCTGGCTGTCCAGGAGGATCGTCGTGACCGGCTGCTTCAGCCGTCGGTATTTGTCGATCAGCTCGCTGGCGACCAAGAATCGAAATTCAGTACGGGCCGTGGTTCATCCACGTTGACGTCATGAAGGACAACGGCGAAGCACCACGCCAGGCCACGTCGCCGACGCAACATCGACGCCGGACACCAGCCGAGCTTCGCAGCAAATTTCCGGACGCTCTGCGTCTGACCCAATACCGGTTTCGCTACCAGTTGTACCAGTTGCGCGTACCAGTTGTACCAGTGTTGCGACCAGTTGTACCAGTTTTGTGACCAGGTGCACCAGTTGCACCAGTTTTGCTGGTAGTCTGCCGTCGGTCCGCCACGACATCGAGCACCGACCGGCGACCACGGTACCTACATAGGCTGACAAACCATGCGCAAACTGGCGCAACGTGCCGTACCCGCGCTGCCGCTACCGTTGGGGTTGAATTTGAGTGCGGCGGGATTTTCCCGCACAATTCCAATTTGGTGCTGACGCCGCCATACGGTGCTGCATTTCGTCTGCCACGCTCGAGGAGGGCACTCACATCGAGGGGACCCAGCGACCAAACGACATCTCAATATCCGCCTACCGCGCGCCCGACATGTCCATCGGCAATCGCTCCCGCCTCGCCGCTGCCGTATCGCAGATCAGTTTGCTCGCGATCGCCCTTCTCCACACTGCAATCGTCGATGCGACCCGGATCATCTGTACCGCCGACGGCGGGATTTACGACTACGATACAACTCAGCTTACGAAGCACTCCTTGACTGTCCAGCGAATGATGGTCCAAGCTGGCGGCCCCGATTGCGTTGAGCTTCCAGTCACCAGTCAGGAGTTACAACTCGCCATCGGTTTTGCCGACAATTTCCCTCTGCCTGAAGCAGCTCACCAGGTAACGTCAGCGGAAACGAATTGTTTCCATTCCGTACTGGTGATGACTGTTCAGCCCTCAATTACAGATTCCTCGCTGTCAAGGCGGCGGCCACTTCATCAAGAGGCATTGTGGCAAAAAGGGGCGCGCGCGTTTGGAACAATTCATTCTAGCTGCTGCTCTCCTTGAGATGCGATCTCTTATGGTTGCCATCGGTTGGGCGATGCAAAGGGACTCGACGCATCATCTTGACGTTCTGTCGGCGAACTCGAACCTACAGGCCCGCCATTTTATTTGGGGTATCTTCCGGCTTCGACACTCGGCTGCGACCAACACTCGCCGCTTGAATATGGCCAGGCGGATCAGCCTCCTGTTCTCTTTTCCGCACGGCGCCGATGCGGATCTTCCCTCCCTAACGGACACGGCATGGAACGCTAACGACGGCGAAAACGCTCTGCAATTCGCCGCCGCTACTGGTGAGGCAGACATTGTAGAAGTGCTCCTGCAAATCCCTGGTATCGACGTCAACGGCCAATTATCCGGTTCAGTGTTTGCGCTGGTAGAGCCGCCGCTGCTCCTCGCCGTCAGGGGTGGCCATACAGCCATCGTCAGGATGCTGTTGCAATTTCGCGGGAATGAGGCCAATCGGATGAACCAGCGCGTCAACGCGAACGTCACGTCTCGCTTGAAACGAGAGACGCCACTATCAATCGCGGCAGCGAACGGCCATGTTGAAATTGTTCAGGCGCTTCTGCAGGTCGCTGCTATCGACGTCCACGCGCGCACCTGCTATCCCGACGGCTCGAAGTGGTGGACGCCTTTGCACTGGGCCGCCTCTGAAGGGCACGACAGCGTCGTCCGGGTGCTGCTGAATGACGGCCGGTCCGAAATCAACGCACTCGATGAGCATGGGCATACTCCGCTTACGCTGGCTATGCAATACGGACGCATTGCGGTTGCTCTGCTGCTGCAGTCAAACGGTGGCCAATAAGCGTCAACTGTTCGGCAGGCAGCACACTTTATTCAATACACAGCTGGCCGAGGTTCGGATCCCAAGGGTGACGCGTCTGGTCGAAGCTATGAGGTTTAATTTCCTGCCGGATCGAGACTGTAGCGGTGCGGTTCACCGGTTACGAAGTCGGCCACGTGATCGGACCGTCCAAGAGGGTCGTCGCGGGAAGCTCTCGACGCCGTCGACGCCCAGGAAGGGTCGGCGCCAGATGTGCGATTCAGGCCAACGAGGGTGGGAACTCGCGCCGATTCAATTGTACACCACCTTTCGAGCGATGACGACCCAGTTGGTCCTGTCGAACCGCTCGGACACGATGTGCAGGTCGGGGACCTCGGCGATCAGGTCAGCGAGTTCGCCGCCTGCGTAGACGTGTCAGAACCGCTGGACGACATCCTGGTTGCCGTCGGCGGCGAACCGCCGCGTTCTCGTCCACGGCACGAATCAGTCCCGGTCGGTGAACCGTTGCCTTATATGCGCAAGATGCCGATGCCCAGCAAGCATCTTCCCGATCTTCCCGAACGTGTGCACAACGCCAAAGCTCGCCAATAAGGTGAGTGCTTCGTGTGATGTGCGGGGAGGGGGCAACGTAGGGACTTGTTAACCACCGTCAGTACTTCGAATATCGCGGTCGACGCTTACTTGAGTGTGGTGGTGTCCGCTGTCGCGATTCTGCAGCTTCACAAACTGTTCGTCAGCAGCTCCATGGCGTCCCGCTGAACCGGAGTTGGTCATTGTGTGGGATGCGGTAGGTGCCTTGCTGCGTTGGGACGTCGGTGTTGCGTGTCGCGTCAGACGCCGGTTCATCGGGACGTCGTCGCGCGCAGAGCTGCTGACGAACAGCCTGTGAGGCTGAAGAACGGCGAAACGGACACCAACCTACTGTAAGTAAGGAAATTCTGTGTTTAATCGTAATGAATAAAAGCTAGGCGTCGCCCGGAGTCGCTGTTATGCGGCGCCGGATCGTCAGCGATCGCCGGTCGCCCGAGCAGGTGATGGTACGCACTGCGCCGGCTGTGCTCGGTTCACGCTGCGGGCGTATGCGCCGCAGCGCTGGCTTAATTGCATTGCCGGTTGGTGCCGTGCTGCGTCGGGTCGGGTGCACTGTCACAGGGGGAGTGGGTACCCGACCGCGGCGCAGTACGGCTGAGGTTGAGGAGCGAGGGGGAAGGTCTTGATGGCGACGGCGCGTGCTCAGCGGTGCAGCGCTGGCGGCAGCACGATTACAGTGCGTGCCAGCGCGGGCTGGCTCCCCCGGGTGACGGCTGGTCTTGCGCGTGGCCATGTTCGTCGGCGGCGTGGGACTCGTCCCTGTGATGGGCGGCTGACGGTCCGGCTCCACGCGGGGGACGGGCTCGGCCGCGACAGTTGAGACGAGCAGCAGGAGAAATGCGGCAGGCACCAGACTCAGCAGCAAGTCGACACGGCGGTCTGGTTCGTGCTGGACGTGCTCGACGACGGCCTCGGCGGCGGGGACGGGGACGGCGGCGGCTTGGTTGTCCGGCTCGTCCTGCAGGCCGGGCTCGATGAACGCGATGCAGTGCGGTCCGGCCAGTGACGCGACGCCTGGGCCGAAATCGACAACGGCGCCCCATGCAGGCACTTGGCGACGGTTGCCGGGA
The DNA here is from genome assembly GCA_039704465.1 of Plasmodiophora brassicae. NCBI lineage: Eukaryota > Endomyxa > Phytomyxea > Plasmodiophorida > Plasmodiophoridae > Plasmodiophora > Plasmodiophora brassicae. Next base: position 1,199,836 of record JASFAU010000007.1, on the reverse strand, counting down.
TCGCCGTACCCAGCACGTGCATCTACCGGCGCTGGCGGTCAGACAACCTGAAGGTCGGATCCCGCCAGGTCGGCATGATGCAGGGCACCGTCGTCGAGTCGGCCGCCTCAGGTTCATGTCGCAGTAAAATGTCGTATTCTTGGAACTGGAGCGCGAGGTAGTCGAAGGCATCGCGGTAGTCGGCCCGCTCCGGGTGCATTAGCCGAATTCGCCAGTCGATCAGCGGGTGCAGCAAGCGCATGGGCTCGACGCAACCCGCCAGGGCGCGCTCGGTCGTGTCGAACCCTTCTGGCTGTCCAGGAGGATCGTCGTGACCGGCTGCTTCAGCCGTCGGTATTTGTCGATCAGCTCGCTGGCGACCAAGAATCGAAATTCAGTACGGGCCGTGGTTCATCCACGTTGACGTCATGAAGGACAACGGCGAAGCACCACGCCAGGCCACGTCGCCGACCCCGCAACATCGACGCCGGACACCAGCCGAGCTTCGCAGCAAATTTCCGGACGCTCTGCGTCTGACCCAATACCGGTTTCGCTACCAGTTGTACCAGTTGCGCGTACCAGTTGTACCAGTGTTGCGACCAGTTGTACCAGTTTTGTGACCAGGTGCACCAGTTGCACCAGTTTTGCTGGTAGTCTGCCGTCGGTCCGCCACGACATCGAGCACCGACCGGCGACCACGGTACCTACATAGGCTGACAAACCATGCGCAAACTGGCGCAACGTGCCGTACCCGCGCTGCCGCTACCGTTGGGGTTGAATTTGAGTGCGGCGGGATTTTCCCCGCACAATTCCAATTTGGTGCTGACGCCGCCATACGGTGCTGCATTTCGTCTGCCACGCTCGAGGAGGGCACTCACATCGAGGGGACCCAGCGACCAAACGACATCTCAATATCCGCCTACCGCGCGCCCGACATGTCCATCGGCAATCGCTCCCGCCTCGCTGCCGTATCGCAGATCAGTTTGCTCGCGATCGCCCTTCTCCACACTGCAATCGTCGATGCGACCCGGATCATCTGTACCGCCGACGGCGGGATTTACGACTACGATACAACTCAGCTTACGAAGCACTCCTTGACTGTCCAGCGAATGATGGTCCAAGCTGGCGGCCCCGATTGCGTTGAGCTTCCAGTCACCAGTCAGGAGTTACAACTCGCCATCGGTTTTGCCGACAATTTCCCTCTGCCTGAAGCAGCTCACCAGGTAACGTCAGCGGAAACGAATTGTTTCCATTCCGTACTGGTGATGACTGTTCAGCCCTCAATTACAGATTCCTCGCTGTCAAGGCGGCGGCCACTTCATCAAGAGGCATTGTGGCAAAAAGGGGCGCGCGCGTTTGGAACAATTCATTCTAGCTGCTGCTCTCCTTGAGATGCGATCTCTTATGGTTGCCATCGGTTGGGCGATGCAAAGGGACTCGACGCATCATCTTGACGTTCTGTCGGCGAACTCGAACCTACAGGCCCGCCATTTTATTTGGGGTATCTTCCGGCTTCGACACTCGGCTGCGACCAACACTCGCCGCTTGAATATGGCCAGGCGGATCAGCCTCCTGTTCTCTTTTCCGCACGGCGCCGATGCGGATCTTCCCTCCCTAACGGACACGGCATGGAACGCTAACGACGGCGAAAACGCTCTGCAATTCGCCGCCGCTACTGGTGAGGCAGACATTGTAGAAGTGCTCCTGCAAATCCCTGGTATCGACGTCAACGGCCAATTATCCGGTTCAGTGTTTGCGCTGGTAGAGCCGCCGCTGCTCCTCGCCGTCAGGGGTGGCCATACAGCCATCGTCAGGATGCTGTTGCAATTTCGCGGGAATGAGGCCAATCGGATGAACCAGCGCGTCAACGCGAACGTCACGTCTCGCTTGAAACGAGAGACGCCACTATCAATCGCGGCAGCGAACGGCCATGTTGAAATTGTTCAGGCGCTTCTGCAGGTCGCTGCTATCGACGTCCACGCGCGCACCTGCTATCCCGACGGCTCGAAGTGGTGGACGCCTTTGCACTGGGCCGCCTCTGAAGGGCACGACAGCGTCGTCCGGGTGCTGCTGAATGACGGCCGGTCCGAAATCAACGCACTCGATGAGCATGGGCGTACGCCGCTTACGCTGGCTATGCAATACGGACGCCTTGCGGTTGTTCGGCTGCTGATGTCATACGGTGGCCGATAAGCGGCCACTGCTCGACAGGCGCCACACTTCCATTACACAGCTGGCCGAGTTTCGGATCCCAAGGGTGACGCGTCTGGTCGAAGCTATGAGGTTTAATAATTTCCTGCCGGATCGAGGCTGTCGCGGTGCGGGTCACCGGTTACGAAGTCGGCAACGTGATCACGCGCTACGAACAGGCCCGGGCCGTCAAAGAGGGTTGTCGCGTCAAGCTCTGGACGCCGTCGACGACCAGGAAGGGTCGGCGCCAGATGTGCGATTCAGGCCAACGAGGGTGAGAACACGCGCCGATTCAATTGTGCACCACCTTCCGAGCGATGACGACCCAGTTGGACCTGTCGAACCGCTCGGACACGATGCACAGGTCGGGGACCTCGGCGATCAGGTCAGCGAGTTCGCCGCCTGCGTAGACGTGGCAGAACCGCTGGACGACATCCTGGTTGCCGTCGGCGGCGAACCGCCGCGTTCTCGTCCACGGCACGAAACAGTCCCGGTCGGTGAACCGACGCCTGGACAGCGGGTCCTGCTCCATGGCCCAGGCGACGATGATGATCCGTCCGCCTGGGCGGACGATCCTGGCCAGTTCGGCGATCAGGCGGATCCGCCTGGGCCGGTTCGCGATGTGGTGCAGAACGGCAACCGAGCAGGCCGCATCGAAACTGTTCGACCGCAACGGGACACGCAGGGCATCGGCGATGCCGACCTCGCACGCAGGCAGGCGCTTCCGGCAGTGTGCCACCAGCGACGCGCATCTGTCGAACCCGACCATGCGGGCGGCGGGCTTCACACACGACAGGTACCTGAGGACGATGCGACCCCCGGGTCAGAACGTCGTTGGCCTACGAGGCATGCACGGCGAGGGGAATTACTTTCCGTTGCCGCAACCGATGTCGGCGATCAGCGCATGAGGAGGAAGGTCGAGCAGGAACCGTTCCACGAGGGGCCATGGCTTGTACCGAGTGGACGAGAAGTGGTCGGCGACGGTGTCGTAGAACGCATGCACGAACTCGCGCTCGACGTCGGGTGATACGTCGACGCGGTCGCGGTCGACCTCGCTAACTGTTGCCACTTGCTCAAGGCGGTCGGCATCGACGACGTGCCGGTCGCATTTCGATTCGAACGCGCAGGTGCAGGACCGGGAATAGTTCACCGCACGGAACGTGAACGAGGTGCGTGTGTGCCGCTCGCGCACGTCACCGTCGATACGGTCGTACCGACGGCAGCGAATCGCGTGACGCCAGGCGTACCTTGCGGCTCCGTTCATCACCAGCAGTGATCGCCGCGGCAGCAGGACGTCCACCTTGTTGCCTTCGCCATCGTCGTCAGTGAACGTCATAACGGTTTCGGCACCAGCCGTTATCGAAGCAATGCCGTCGTGGAACGCGCTGTGGGTGTCGATGTGCGCAGGGATGCCAGCCCCAGGGACGTACTCGTTCACGGTGACCTGATCACACCGGAAGGGCGTCAGACCGTCCCTGTGCATTCGTTCCGCCAGAACTTGAAGCTCGGGCGGGAGCGGCGGCACGACACCGTTCACGTCCACATCGTTCGTCCTGTAGTCGAACTTGACGCCGAAATGCAGGACGCGGCGCCGGGATAACGTCACCCAGCCGGACGCGCCTGTCAGCATTGCCAGGAGCGACGCTTCCTGTTCCTCCGTGATAAAGTCATGGACGAGGCGCAGACCTGGAACTGCAACACGCGCTGTCGACGACACATCGTCCAGGCCGCTGAACGGGTCCCCGCGCGGCATACAATACGTCAGCGTTAGCGAACGGGACTGCAGAGCCGGGTGCCCTGAGAGTTCGCCCACCACACGCTGCGCCTGGGCAGGGGTCGCCATCGTCGCGACCGCATGCGATCGCAACGCCGGCACCTGAACGTCGACGACATCGCCGTATTGGCCCAGCACGTCATAGAGGAATTCGCCCGTGTCGCCTAGGCGGTGCCCAGTGCCCCGGATCAGCACATGGGGCGTCGGCTCGGCCTGGTTCCTGCACTGCTTGTAGTCGCCGTGCATGCCCCAGCCCCTAATGTTACCGGGCGGGATCCGCCACGGTGACCGCCACGGTGTCCGCCACGGTGTCCGTGGCTGTGCCCTGAATAGGGCAGGGTTCCTGGTGGCGTATAAAACTCAAGTTTTACTACCTGCTAGGGCGTGTCGACGACCTTTATGTCTGTCGCCATGATGTTGAACGTCGCGGGTAGCCGGAGGGCAGCGCGGTGAGACGGCACACTGCAAGAAAGCCGCGTCGAAAATGGCGTAAACGGCATCGATCGCAACCGCACGTCACAATCCGGCGCGGGCCGCAGCATGCACCGCCCAGTGGGCCATGCATCAACGCGTTGACGCTTAGGGGCGCGCGCTTGTGACCTGCAGTCGCCTTGTTGCACGTCGCGCCGCCCATTGGACATCGAGCGGACGAGCCGCGAAATTCATTACGTTAGGCGGTTCGGCGGTGAAGCGATCCCCAGGGCGTTCACGTTCGTTTATCCCTGAGGGACGCAGACCCGGCAATGTCGCCCATGCTTGCTGTCCTGCTGGTCGTTCTGATCGCTGCTGCGCGCTGTATGCCCACGTTTCCGAGCATCGGCTTCGTCGGTCGTGGATACAACCTCCTGACCGGCAACCCGCATGGGCGCCTGTTCGACCCGGTGAGGGTCGCTCCACATACCGCCTTGACGGTTCGGTCATTAACGTGCTGGCTGCCGCAGGGGTTTCAGGGTTCGGTCTTCGACGTTGGCAATTACAGCCTGGGGACATCGACAGCTGACCGCCGGTACGCGCTGCCGAACGGCGTCGACGCCGTCCCATCGTTGTCGTGCTCGTCGTCGTTCACGTCGCTGGAGATCACGTCGGTGCGTGCCTTCGTTGACGCCGTTGAGGTCGACGTCCACGCCGAGGTCGGCAATGTCGGCGTGCCGTTCTCGGCCAGCGCCGAGTTCCACCGCGTCACCCAGCGCACCAGGCAGAGCGCCAGCGTCTTTGTCGAGTCAACGGTACGCTGCGAAATGTACAAGGCGCACCTGCATCGGTGCGTTGCGCCCTCCGGCCAGGGGACACCGTGCGCGCGTGCTGAACGCCGACGCCTTTGTGTAGGTACACGCCGCCCCAGATGACGTCCGACTTCAGCACGGCCGTTGACGCGCTTGCCGACGACGACGACGCGTATCACCGGCTGTTTCGGGAGTTTGGCACGCACGTTGCCACCGAGTAGGCGCACACGCGCCGCCGTGTCTGCGCCCGTGCTGTCTAACGGCGCCCCGCGCAGGGTCACGTTTGGGTCCCGCACCTGCGTTCTGTACGAGATGACCCGCGAGTCGTACAAGTCGATGCTGGCGAAGCGCGTCGATGTCCGCCTGGGCGCGAGCATCCTGTCGCAGGCGATTGTCGGCGCGGGGGCGCGCGCGGGCACTGACGAATCGCACGCGTTCGAATCCGTCGTCACCAGCAAGGACGTGTTCTCCGTCGGGTCGCTGACGAACAACGACACCCCGCTCCCGATCCGGTACACGCTTGTCCCGGTCACGACGTTCATTGAGGACCCCGGGCGGCGTCGAGCAGCGGAGCACGCCCTGCACCGGTTCTGTTCGCGTGTGCCCGGGGCGCAATGCGAATTGGATGCCAACGCGGATCCGCCCGAGGACCAGCAGGCCCCGTGCCCGCCGGTCACCTACTCTGGCGATTGGGTCCCCATGACGTCCACGTGGCCCTGCACGTTCAACGGCGCGGACACGTGGACCGTCGCCGAGTGCACGGGCGACGACCAGGCGGCGCTAGCGGGCCTGCGCCTGACGCGCCCAGTCACCAGTGAGACGCGCGCGCTCGTGTCGATCGGGTGCGTTCAGGTCGACGACGCCAGCGGGGTCGGGCAGTGGTCGGTCCCTGTTCAGCAGGACGACGTCGAGCAGCGCGTCGCCTGCCCCGCGTCCCACGTCATGTCCGGGATGAAATTCACGCGGCCCTGCCTGGCGGCGCCGGCGACCGTCATGGTGAGCGTCCGGTGCCGGCGCATGGCATCAGGTACGGGTGCGTGCGCCACCACTGAATGGGTGCGTTCCACGATCCCGACGCTGCCGACCTGGGCGGAGGCGTCCTGCCCGGCCGGACGCGTTGTACGCGCCCTGGAATTCAGACAGGCCGCTGGCGGCGGCCGACGCCGGCCCGAGATGCGCCTGGAATGCTGTTCTGTGCAGCGCCGCTGCTCGAATGCGTCCTGAGATCGCGCAGCTCGAAACGAATGTAATACAGGCGTGGGTGGCCATCAACCGTTTCGTGGTGAACGCATTTCAGAGTTATGATGGAGCGCTTCGCGGCCGTTTCACGAAGTACTCCTCCAGCGTGTGGTTGCCGATGCATTTCCGCTTCAAGCAGTGCTTCCGTGCGGATGTCGACGAGGACAGGACGACCGATGGTGTCGGAGGAGCGGGGGCGCCACCTGTTAGGTGCACATCGGCCGGCTCAATGGGCGACGGCGACACTGATGATGACGACGATGTCGGTGATGACCGAGGACCGCCCGCTCCAGCGCACGTGAGCAGATGTGCATCCTCGAACTTGGTGTCAACCATCGTATGGAACGACTGCAGGCACATCTGAGAGAGTTCCGACGACACACGTTAACGCTCAGCTACACATTGTGGTCAGCGCCCTTAAACCTACCTGAAGTTCTTCCGGACAGGCCCGGGCAAGATCGGCGATTCCCAACGCGAACAAGTCCCGAAGCGACAGCGAGGCATTTCGAAGGCGGGCAGCGGTCATGACGTTGATGGACGGGAAACCAGCTAGGAACACTTCCTGCGGGCTCGGGCACTTCTCAATGGCCCACGCTATGTCAGGGCGCTGTTCGGCGTTGCGATGTTCTGCGATGACCAACGAGGCGATATCGGCGCTGGATGGTGCAAACACAAGCCTGCAATCGAATCCGGTACGCGCTCGAGCCAACCCAGCAATAAGGGTCATCTGCGCTTGCATAAATGCACTGCTGCCCAGGACGCTGTCGGAGTAGGCAAGGACAACAACGACCGAGCTGAACTGCACGAAGACCTCGACGATGGATTCGATCAGGGAGAAGCAGTCGTCGGGCAACGGGAGTGGCCGCAGCAGGATCACAGTCGTGTCCGACACCGCGATCGACACTGGCGGGATGTGGTCGCGCCGCATGACGACACGAACACCAGGACGGGCATGGATCAGCGACTGGAGAATTATGCCACTTCTCTATGGGCATAAACCCGAGTGAGTTGGAATCCGGCACACAATGGCGCAAATTTACCTCTTCTTGCGCCAGACAGTCGCTGACGATAATATTCAGAGGCTTTGCTTGCACGCCACTGCATGGGTACTCGTCTTCACCTGCACCGTAATCACGGCACAGCAGGGCTGTGCACTTGATATGCCCGGAAACGATCAAGTCGTTCAGGTAAGGGCTGACATCGCTCGGTGAACATGGCCCCTGAAAAAGGGCATACCCCACAATGGTTACGAATAATCAGAAGAGTGGAAGGAACGCAATACGGAACCTCGTAAAAGATCACATGTCGGAACTCGATCCAAGGGAAGCGACCGTTCGATCGCGTGTGTTCGGCTGTTGCAACACACACTGTCCTGTCATCAACAGGATCACCGGCGCCGCCCATGTGAAAACGCAGAGGCGAACACGACTTGGCCCGATCCTGTTCAACTGGAAGGCCTACCCGAACAGAAATTAAGCGTATAGACGTTGCAGGCGAGTCGTGTTACTCACCTGCAGTACTTAGGCATGCTAAAAGAATAGGGACGTGGCTTTGGCGACGTACGAGAATAAGAGTTCGCGGGCCAACGAGTTCGAGGAGAGCGTCGACCTTGCCGTGATCAGATGACATACCTGATCGAACGCATTGAACGGCAATATTCAAACGGTACTGAAGCTCAGAGAGCAGTATGAGGAAGGAGGAATCGAAGCGCCTGAGATCAAGGATGTCGACGGTCGGCGGTCGATTAAGCTCGCACTGCAGATGCAATGCCGCGCATACTATGCTGTCCTGACTCGCAATGTCAAACAGCTTGCGGCAGATAGCGAGAGTAAGCGCGTGCTGGACACGCGCTCTTAAGTCAAGAAGAGAGGCGGCATCAGTAACGGGAAGACATGTCGCTTGTTTCAACTTGAACCCGAGGCGCCGAAACACCTTCGACGCAGATTCAAAGGAGAATGCCTTGGATGCCAGCTCATCGCTTGGCGCAAGATCTTGGCAGGCGACAAGGACGTCTCTTGAATCTCCAGCTGCGTAAACGAGGAACCGGAAGACGTCATCTAATGCAGCGCTGTGCGCAACGACGCGAACGCAGGATACGTGGCGCTGCCAGCCCGCGTCGTGCAGGGATTGTTCACCGGGGGCGTCGGGATGGAGCGTCGTTGTCATACGGATGAAATCGTCGAGCGTGTGCATTTTCAGCGGGGCACCCGCGATTGCCGACGTGTGTCTCGCGTTAGATGGGGTATGGTGCCGAGGGTTGCGTGGTGGAGCGGCAATAACGTCGTCTCCAGAATAGAGTGTCTCCGCAGATGGACTAAGTTCGCGCGAATTTAGCCGAGGGTTGGAGGGTGAGGAACCGTTACCGGCATTCGGAAGCGAATCTGCCTGAAGCATGCACGTAGTCGTATTTACGACGTTGCGATCAGGACAGGCGGGAGTCGAAGAGGGACATGTAGCGCCGGATGAGATGTTCAGCACAGGTGGTCTCCCTGGTACTGGTTCCCGCAAGTCCATCGACAGCTTCCACGACCCAGCAGCTGACTGCCTCGCGTGCTTGAACGCTGCTGTTTGCACGAACGACCTCACAGGAAAGTGCTCGAAGGGGAGGAGTTCTACTTGCGGGCGTAGACTCGCCACAGAAGTAGGCTCGCCTCGTATAACGGGAAGATCAATGACGTCCGGCATTGAAGAGTCGCGGATCTGCATGGACAGCACATGAGATGAGTCCAGCCAGAGACTGAGAGAGTTGATGTGGCTTCACCATTTGACGAGCGAACGTCCGGCGTATGATGCGCCGCTGGTCACGTAACCTGATGCCGACAAGTGTCGCGACGTCGATATCGTCCGGGATGATAGTAAGCGTAAATTCATCAAGCAAGTGCCGCGTCCACTTGCTAGAAGGGCGTTCGTCCTTGAATACCACTTCGTCGAATGACTCAAGCCCAGGAAGCGGTTCTTGTTGAGTTCCTGTCAACTTGACGACAGACGACACCTGGGCGCCCCCGATGTCATTCGCATGGTAGGTGTCGGCTAGAAGTGACCGCAAAATGTTGATATAGCACGTATCAGGTAAGGAAGGAAACGCGATAGGTCCAACGTTTGCGAACAGACCGGGGCTCATCGTCGCAACGCCGGGTCCAGCAATGTTATTGTCGAGTATAATGACGGGATCAAGTTCAGCGACACGGCTCCGCCAAACTTCATCCGCAGCATCCACAATCTTCACGACGTAATCTGTTTGGCACGCGAAGTCCACGTCACGATCGTCAGAGCAATCAACGCGTAGCCAGGATCTCAACAGGGACAGCTCATCGGGCACAATCTCGTCATCGATGGGTTCGACGTCTGGCAGCGATGCCCCTCGCGAGCATGGAAGGCGGCAGGAAAATATCGGAATATCGACTTCAAGGCCGTCCGCCACGTCAACGTATTCAAGCGCAACTGCGAAGTCGACGGGTTCGCAATCATCGGCGGCGTCAAGTCCAAGAAGTACGCCCACGATCCGCGTAACATCAGGTGCAACAACATCATAGTCCGGAACGTTGACAAGGTCAACTTCACCGAGAGGTGGGCACCTCGCCACGCCCACGCCGCCGTCGCCGACATCTGGGACGCGCAGGACGCAGACCTGGTTGGCGCGCGCACGTCGCAGGTCACCGCAGAGGTCGATCGGCGCCGACCAGTCGAGCCCAACCGCCCCCATCCGCTCCGCCCCCGACCATTCACCGAATGACGCCGCTCCACTGCGAGCTGCACCGTCGACTCGGCCACGTCCATCGGGACGGCCGAGAGGCGCAAAACCAGCGACGGGCGACTGTCCCGCGCAGGACGTCGACGTCGTCACTGCAACACGAATTGCGCAGAAACAACGGTTGCTGGGGGGCGCACATCTTTTATTCGACGTGGCGTCGCTTTCCTTTCAATATCTCCATGACGTCGTAGTGGCCTTCGGCTGTGGCCCTGTCCAGTGCGGTCTGCCCCTCGCTGTCGGTGGCGTCGACGGTGATCCCGGCAGCGTTGATCAGCGCGCGGACGGCGTCAGCGTGACCGTTGTACGCTGCCACATGTAGCGGGGCGAAGTCGTCGCGGTCGCTTGCGTTGATGACGATCCCGTCGGCGTTGGCCAACAACGTGACGACATCAGCGTCGCCACTCGACGCAGCCATGTACAGCGGCGTACAATGCTCGTTATCTCTGGCGTTGACGTCTATCCCCGGCACGTTCAGCAGCGCCTCGACAACATCACCAAGTCCCGCAGAGGATGCCTCGTGCAACGCCGTCCACCCGAACGTGTCCTGGGCGGTGACGTCGATGCCGACGACGCCGCACAGCAACTTGACCACATCGACGTTTCCCTCTGACGCTGCATCATGTAGCGCCGTCCGGTTCTCGTGGTCTCGCGCGTTGACATTGATCCGGCCGCGGGCACAACGAACCAACAGCAACCTGACGATCGGCGTGTGCCCTTCGACTGCGGCGTAGTGCAGGGGCGTCTTCCAGTACGGATCACGCACATTGACATCAATCTCCGGTACGCTGAGCAGTAGATCGACAACCAGACGCTCATCATTGCTTGCGGCCCAGTGCAGAACATTCATGGCGCCGTCCCATTCACCGCTGTTGACCAGGGTGCCGTTTCCTCCGGTCACAAAGAGTACACGAACGTGCTTAGCGATTGCCTTCTGCGAGATCGTGTTTGCCACCTGATCCAGGCGGCAGAGGCCGGCGAAGAGCCCGGCCGCATGCTCGGGCAACGACGTCTCGCAAATCCTTGGGATGCCAGGACGGTTCATTGATGCGATAGCGACCATCAGGGATCGCATTGCGAGATAGTCGGCCGCCATTAGCAACCGGCCCAGGTCGTCGTCCCTCGTTCCATTCAGCCTGTCCTGAACCCATTGGGACGCCTCGTCAGTCTGATGGAAACATCAGTTTGTGTCAATGGAGCTCATAGCACGATACCCGACCTGGTGCACTGCAAACCCGGTGACAAAGTCTGCAATCAGCTGTGTCTCGTTACTGGCGATTCCATGCAGAGGCACCGTGCCGCCGGTGCCGACACCCTCGACCAGGTTCTTCATCACCGGGGAATGATCAATGATATCCTGCACCTTGACGCGGTGGACGACACCACCATCACAGGACCGAAGAATGATGGTGACAGCATCTGCACCGTCGCCTGTCTGGGAGCATGCGACCAGAATCAGATGTACGAACAGCAACGCGCTGCAACGCCCAGATCGCATTGTCAGACTGGCTATTTCTGGCGCGCAATCTCCGCGGCCAGGCCCGATACCCGGGTCACGGACTTGCAGATGGACTGGTGGCGGGCACTGGCAGTCTCGACTCTCGGCCCTCGGGAGCCGGGACTTGCGGCCGCCCGACCCGGGTCGGCCCGTTGGCATTACTACAGTCCTACGTGCGTGCCTTTAGGCAGCGGCCAATGACGCTTTCGCGTTGAACAACAGAAGGTCACAGAGCAGGCGTGACCTTTCGATTGTCGTCGCGGTCCAGCATCGAATGACGATTCCTTGGGGGGATGACCGCGTCGGTTGGCCGCGTGCGCTCGACGGTCTCCTGTTCGACCTGACCGTCACGCATCGGTTCGACTTCGCCACGGTCGCCCGGTACCTATCCAAGCAGGCGCGAGCGGACGCGACCGTGGCCGCCTGCGCCGTGCTCGATCCCGACCCGTTCACAGCGGGTCTGTCGCGCAGCGGCTGCATCGATATATGCGCGGCGCCCTAATACCTCCACGATATGGTAGACATCTGTCGCGTGCATTACGCCGCTCTCGAGCGTGAGCATCAGGAGGGGCTGCTCGTTGCTCCCGCCGGCATCTCCATCTTTGACGAAGGCAATCTGGAGTCACGACTCGACAGCATTTTGGAGAAGACGGCGAGGGCGGCGGCTGCCCCCTGCGACGGCAGTACCGACGAGGACGGAGACGAGACGGATGGCGGAATATTCGGGTTCCACGATGGCGTCGGTGAGCCAGTTTTCAATCCAGTACCCTGCGACGATCACCACCGCGCCTACCGTGCGCGATTCGATACGATACGCCCGGGGCAGGAGCAGGACCTCACGTTCGTCGAGGGCGACGACGAACAACACGAGGGCAGCGAATCCTGCCATATGGAAGTCGATATATCTGCGCATGATGAGGATGACGATGAGGAATCATTCTGGACGCGGGCGCGAAGGTCGCTGAAAGCAGGCGAATTCGTCAAGGAGTTACGACGGTCGAGCCAGCCGCTGCACGATGATGGCCCAATGGATATTACCTGCGTTCGTGCACAATCGCTCCTTCTTGGCCGACGGCTCCCACGCCGTCGTCGTCCTAATGTCGCCCCGACAGTCGCTGTCAAACCGATTGCGAGTGATGCCAACGTTGGAAGCCGGGCGAACCGACTGGAGATCAACCCAGATGCCATTCGCGCCGTCTCGGACATCGAAAGATGGCACATGTCGCATTCTGGACCAGAGACCGCTTCCGAGGAGACAGCACCGGTCACCTTCAGGCCGCACCAACAGATATTACCGCAAGTGGACGAGCATCAGCAGCAGGAACCGCCTGGTACCACTGAAGAGGGGACGTGCGAAGGTGAGCCGGCGCCCGCGGATGAAGATGAGTCGGTGAAGGGCGCCGAGGGACCAGAACAGGTGACCCGGCCGCTCGCAGATGCAGACGTCACTGGAGAGCGAACCGTCATGACGCCGATTGCCACGCTGCCGACTGCACTATGGAACGCGCTGACCAGCGATGACGACGATGGCCACGTAGAATGGGATCGGTAGCGCGGGGCCTTCGACTCACCGGGCGAGAACTGAAGCGATGCGTGCGCTCAGGTACACAGTGGCCGTGATCGAGGACGACATCTGGGTGCGGGTCGACGCGATCATGCGTGCGTTCCATGTCGTCGGTGCTCTGCTGACCGTGGTCGCATGGCGCGACCGGCACACGGCGGTGGCCACAATGGAGAGCGACGACGAACCGGCGCCGGTGCTGCTGGTGGCCGTTATGCACGCACCGGGTGCGGCCTGCGACCAGCTGGCCGACCTGGCGGTACCGATACGCGCCATTGTCGGTGGCCCGATGACGTCAAGTCGACCGCAGCACCCGCTGCACCTGTTCGCGCGCCCGGTGGCACCGCTGGCGCACACGACATCCACCGACGCTGTCGTCGTGTTCACGACGTCGGCGCCGGCCGGGTGCGTCGCCGACTGTGTGCGCATGTCGCTCGACAACGGCCTCGACACGATTTCAGCGCGCACCTGCTACCTGACGCAGGCGCAGGTCGACGATCTGTCGAGGATCAGTGTGCACGCACCGGCGCCGGAGGCACCCGCCTTCGTTCTGCTGGTGCGTGGGCACCGCGCCGCCGCCGTGATCGAGGACGACGTGCTGGGCCCCGTCGACCCGGTCCTCGCCCGCCTGCTCAGCCCTGGCAGTATTCGTGCGCGGTACGGTGGCGCCGATAGGACCGCCAACGTCGCGTTCTGCACGGGGAAGCCCACGCACCTGGACTGGTGGTGGGCGCGGCGGCGTCCGTGCCGCGGCAACGTTAACGCACCCGCGGTCCCCGTCGCGTTCCCGCACCCGATCCAGAGCGTCCACGTGGCGTTCGACTCGCACCTGACCGGTCCCCGCACCGGGGCGTTACTGGACGCCCTGCACCGCCGTGGGTACACGCTGTGTCGGGTCGGCTTACGCGCCGACCCGGCCACCGGCCTACCGAACCTGCACGTGACCCTCAGCAAAGACAACGCTGGCGCGCATATCGAGAACGACCTTCGTCGCATCTTGAGCGATAGCCGGCTGGTTGGGGACGCCGCCGGTGCGAACACGCTCGGTGCGAGGCTCATCCCGCAATGGGAGGCGAACGCCGACGCATCTGCGGGAACGGTCGGCACCACCGGCAACCTGGTCGTTACCGACGACATCGCCGTGGTCGTCGTGCACGATGTCGCCGCCCTGGACGCCATCTTGCGCGGTGCGGACGTGGACCTGCTGGCGATCACGATGGTCGCACCCGGCGCGATCGGCGTCGTCGTCTGCGCCGACAACGTGCGCCAGGTGGTCGCCTCTCACTGCGGCACGTCGTCGGCCCAGATCGCCGATGGGCTCGCCGCTCTGCACCAGGTGCGACAGCACTTCGCACCCGGCGACGTCTTCTGCGCCGGCGCGTCGCTGGCGGCACCCGCATCGCGTTCCGCGGCGAACGCATGGGCGAGGATCTCGCCCTCGTCGCCCTGGGTGCGTCGCCCGCAGCTGTCGTCGTCGACGCCGACCACCGTCGACGTTCTGTTCACCGAACGGCGGATCGTCACGACCACGGTGGCGGTTGCTCGGGAGCGCGACCGCACCCTCTGGGCCCTGCTCCGACGGCTGACGTCGATGGAGGTGTCCGATCTGCGCGTCGACGACAAGGGTACGCTGGTCGCACGCGTCACTGGCCGAGACGCCGTCCACGTCGTCGCTCAGCGCGCCGCCGATGACGACCCGGCCGTGTACACGTCCGCAACGTTCTACGACGCGGCCGACGATATCGCCAGGTTCCCGCACGCCACCGTGGATGTGTCCAATGTCCAATCGATGGACACCGACCGGACGATCGTGGCCATTGCGAACCTGGGCGCCGACATCGTGGGACGGTGCCTGGCGACGCTGTTGACCGATGGCCTGCGGCTGGAGCACGCCCGATTGATCAGCGAGCGGCACCAGGCGGCCAGCTGCTGGAGGGAGGGCGGCGCCTGGCCACGTGCACCGTTCCTGGCCGTCGTTGTTGCCGGCCCAAGTGCGGTTCGTCGCGTGCACGACATGGTCGGCGCCCAGACGGGGCAGGCGATCACGGCGCCGCCGATATGTCGTACGCGTTCCCGAAGGTTCCCGTCCACGTTAACGGCGATGTTCGGGCCGGACGTCGTGGCGGCCCCTTCCACCGCGTCCCAGGCCGCCCGCCTCATCAAGGCCTGCTTCCAGCGTTGCCAATGAATTGCACTAGCGTTGCGGCCTCTGCGTTTCCGTTCGTCGCGTGTCTGATGGCGCCTCCACATGGTATCCGACATGTTTCGGCAGCGGCTGCAGGTGCAGGATGTCCCTCCTGCTTGCTGATTCGGCCTGTTGCGCTTGCCTTAATCTGCCCCTGCAAGAAACAGATGGCTGTATGGAGAAACTGAGTCCTGTCGCGGTTTCTCAACTGGAGAGCCCCACCAGTCAGCACCACCTTGCGTAACCATATGAGCCTGGAGTAGGTCTACCACCCGTTGGTGGCCCTTGGCCATAGCGGCAGCACGCGCCGTCTCACGCCTGCCATTCCAGGCCCAGACATCGATCCCGACGCCAGGACCGAGAAGGATTTCGATGATGTGAGCGTGGCCCGTATGGCGGTCAAGTGCAGCGCCGTCCTTTGATCATCGGGCGCGCCTCGTAGGTTCACGCATACGTGACGTGCCTGTTCGACAATATGACGTTGTTCACCCGCGACACCCTTTTGAATGATCTGGACGACGCCCACAAAGAGCGGATCGATAGGCCGACGCTGACCGCCTTTGTCGATATTCAGTATAACCGCATGGAGATATGGCGACCCGTTGCTGTCAGCTGCAAGCATCCACCCGATGGCAAATGTAAGCGAGCGCAAGTCCATCTGCTCGGCAGCATCCAGCAGCTTGCATATCGCCTCTACACGCTTGGCCGTTGAGGCGCGCAAATTGGAGCCTGCCATCGAGAGCCTCTCCCCCAGCCACTCGGCTGCGAGGCCAACCTGCAATACAGACCTGTCATCGTCGGGAACTTCTTGATGAACTTGACGATCCGCCCTAGCTCTACTGGGGCGATCGGCACTGTCACGGCGCCTTCGGCAAAACTGGCATCGTTGTCGTCGACGTGAACAACGTACTCTGATCCGCTCGCGCGGAGCCCAACGGCGTCGACAACCGCAGGGTTCACAAGAGCGACCGGGGCTGTAGAACCAGGGACAAACCGCCAGCGTATCGGTGGCGGTCGTCTGTGAACATTTCTGGAAGCGCACCCGCCAATAATGTTGCTGCTTGATCGATTCCGCGGGATCGCCGGTCGATCTGATGCGAGCGGACAGACGGTCGCAGTGGGCCAGGCCAGTAGGTACAAGCGGGAAATGGCTGATCTTCCCGCGGGATGACAACCCCGATTGATCCCGCGGGATTTCCGCATCGCCCTGCGGGACTGCGGGGCGCGCTTTCGCAGTCCATGACCAGCGCTGCGCATTTCTGAGCTGTGTGCGAGTGGCGAGCATTGATCTGGTCGAGATCGAGATGGCGAGCGTTGACGAGGCCGCCCAAGCGTTTCCGGATCCACCGGAGATTGTGATTGGCGTTGATGACGGCGACAACGGTCCAGATGCTGTCTGTGGCGTCCCTGCTCCGGGGATGGAGTTTGAAACCCAACTCGAATGAAGCATTTCCTCGAAGGTTCTCCAAGAGGACTGTGTGCCGTGTAAGTCTGTCCAACCGTGAATTGAATTAATTACCATTATTTTGACATTCTTCACGGGTCATCATAGTTAAAAACGTTCGCCAAGGCATCTCGCTCTGTAGAGTTGTTCGGACACGAAGGAGCCTGGGCGCGTGGTTGGTTATTTCGTTCCTTAACTGCTTCGTTGGTTCCTACTCATAAGCCATCGTTGAATACTGTAACTTTAAGACCGAGTCAGAAGAAGCTGTAACTTTAAGACCGAGTCAGAAAAAGCTGATCGGTCAGTGAAGTCGTCGTGTTCGTTGAACATACCGTTCACGTATGATGTCGGACGACGGAGATACGTCATCAAGGGGGACAGATTCTGTCTGTCACACAACCGCCTTGTAATGATCCCATCTCCTACGACAGCAATTGTGAATGACCAACGGGATTTGACGCCCGGCCAGTTGTCGTACATAGTGAACCTGGGCAAGTATTGCTGTCGTAGGAGATGGGATCATCACAAGGTGGTTGTGTGACAGACAGAATCTGTCCCCCCTTGATGACGTATCTCCGTCGTCCAACATCATACGTGAACGGTACGTTCAACGAACACGACGACTTCACTGACCGATCAGCTTTTTCTGACTCGGTCTTAAAGTTACAGTATCCATCACCTGACAATGGCTTATGAGTAGGAGCCTGAGAGTCTATACTGCATTCAGTTTGGGGTTTACCTACAGTGACATCTGTTTAGGGGAGTACGAAGTGGGAACCTCTGATCAGCCGGATCGACACGGCCACGTAATGCTCGGCGATGTATCCCTTGGCAACATTCCATCTTGCACGTGCCCCGATTTCAGGTTAGGCACAGTCTTTGCGTTGTGCTTCATATCTTCCTAATTATTCTGGTAGGTCTTCACTAATTCCGTGTAGCGGCATTTGTGCTGTCTTCAATCGCACGCAAGATGATATCTTCAGTTTGCAGTACGTCCACCGCCGATGGTGGCTTCGCCTTCATCCACAATACGAGGCAATACTGAGGCGGAACCTTCGCGTCCCTGACCCGCCGGCAGCCGGTGGAGATCATGCAATGCTTCCAGAACGTGACGCTTCTTGCGACAGTATCGTGATCGACGAACCAGCAGTGGCAGTTCGTGCATCCCGGGACGATATTTATCACCGAGTCGTCTACCCGTCGAAATAGGAGGTTCGGTATCGCGAACTCACCGAGGCATTTGGGCGTTTGGTTCATGATGCCCGATCCAACGAGCACTTGTATCGGCGCTTGATGTCCACGTTTGCCTCCTTGCAAACCGAGTTTCAGTCGCATCTTGCTGGCGCTCGACATGCAGCGGATCCTCAAGAAGCTCACGTTGCCGTTCGTCCTCCGTTGCGTCAGGGGGCAGTGCATGGCCGACTGCCTGATCGTGTTCAACGCACGTCTCGACTTCGACGCCCGTTCTGCAACGGACCGGCAGGCCGCCAAGTGTCATATGTGTCTGCGAAATGGCGTCACCGCAACCGATCATCGTTCAGGGCGCAAATGTCCGTTTTACGATAGTCATCAGCAAGGTTAGCTTACTTCGTGGTTAACGTTCCCCCTGCCTGTTGACGCTCACTATTGCGACCTACAGATCACGGAGCGGAGGAGGACGTGTCCAACAACGATGGTGCATTAGCTGAAACCGAAAGTTCGCCACGCGGAGGCCACGTTCTTCATCGCCAGCACGATCATTGTTAGTACATCGTTGATGGGCTGTTCCCACATGTCTGATCAGTCACCCGGCCGCTAGAGTCTGTGTTTTCTGTCATCCGGTACGCTACACAAATAATGAGGTACCAGCTGCTGCGTCGTAACTGGCTGTTGCTGGCACTGACGCTGCCGTCAGTGCTCGAAGCTAGCTGGGAATCCGGGAGTGTTTGCAGACCTGCCGCCGTCACGTAGGATACGCTATTGAAGATGCTGCTGCTCCATCTGAAGCTTAATTTTGACTGTTTCACAGATCGATGAATCTCGGGCCAAGAAGCGAGTGTACCTTGAAAGTGTCGCTGAAGGACGTCATGCACAGATTGCGCATGATTCGGACGTAATATTCCCCCTGGCTCTGGTTGGACGGTGTCTCAAAGCGTTTTCGAAATCCGCTTCTGCTGCCGATGATCACGTGTCCGCCGTTCGTTTGTCAGGGGTGCCCCTATACTATGCAAGGTTCGGTATTCATAGTGACACATGGCAGTTGTCATTGAATGAGGTTCCTGAACGTGGGCGCCGTGTGAACCGAGACAGTCGGCAAATCGATCGAATTGCGTTTGCCAACGTTAATCGGCAGCGATTCCGACGACGCCTCGCGAATCGAGATATACAGCCGTCGCGTAACGTTTGGAACGGCGCTGTCTGCGGCCAGGACCAAGATGGGTTGCCCAGGTGCCCCAACCCGATGGCCAGTGTGACGATAGATACTCCATGCGAGGCGGATCATCGGTCAATGCGAGTGAGTCGCGGCACCTCACGTAGGATCCGCGTTGGCTCGCGAATCATGTACGTGTATTAGGCACTTCAACCGCCTACCTACCGTCCTCCCAAACAGTGTCATGAACGGCTTGGCTCAACCTTGCGAATCGGTTCGTCGCGTTTCTGCACCCACAGGGCATCGACGACCGGCTCAGGCTCGAGTTGTTGCTCACCGGGTAGTACAATTCGCTGAGCAGGTGGTTCCGGGAACACACGACGGAAGGCAGCTGGCCAGGCTTCAAGCCCGCCGCCACCAGGCGGGTGCCCGATGGCATCGGGCGAATCGGCACCTGATGGGATCATCAGCGGACGGGTTGGATCCGTCTGGGCCGCCGATTTCGCGTTCGGTTTGTCGAGGATGAACCGGGTGATCACGGTCCTAAACTGTTGCTGTAAGGCCTTGTTGTCGCTGCTGTGGTAGAACAGCATGGCGTTGTAAGGCATAGCCATCGCACGCAGCGTCCTCCCGATCAGGTCGGCGTCCTTCGTCGGCATGGCGTCGTATTTGTTTCCGATGATGACGATCTGGGGCGCGGATGCAGAACCGGCACATGATGTAAGCTGCGACAACCAGAAGAGCAGGTCCGGTACAATCGTGGCAGGCTGTGTACCAATGGCGCATCAGTGTGTGGCTTGCTGATCGTTTCCGCTGCACCCTCCTACTGACACGAGATAGATCGATGACGATGACGGCCATTGCGGAAGGGGTTAACACGACGGGCAGGGCGGCAGAGTACAGCTGACCGCCTCCGATTTCCCAGAAATGGGTTACGAGTTTGCCGCCGAGGTCGTTGCCGGATGTGGGCGACGACCTCGTGTACTTGTAATCGACGCCGATCGTCGGCTTCAGGTCGTCGGGCCGCGATTTGTAGATGAACGACGAGATCAAGATGGTTTTCCCGCTGCCCTCGGTCCCGACGAAGACGACCGATGGCTCGCGAGACGCGCCCGCCGACTCCTGCTGACTCCTCCGTGCATTCGACAGCGACTTCCACACGAGCTCACCTGCCATGTTCCTCCTGTGACTGGCCTGACGTCGCTTGATCACGTCGTCGGCTGTGCCCGTATTTCACAGCTGGCTCCTCTCATAGATTCATGACATGCAAGCTGGCATGCCTGCAGACCAGCATTGAGTAATCTGGTATTTATTCACTGGAGACAGTCCTGCTCGTGTTGGTACGATGTGTGGTCGACGCGCCCAGCAGGGCACCGACACGAGAGCAGTACTACTTCGAGACGGCAATCCCGATGAACTTGGAGAAGTAGCTGGTGGAGTCCGGGACGATCGGTTCGAACTTGCTGCCGACGATGTATCGCTGATAGCAATCCGTGCGCGTCGCCGACAGGTCGACGTCGAAACCTTCGCCGCTGACCAGGCGCCCCACTTCGTCGGCGGTCTCAGGCAAGTAGCGGAACGGCTCCTTGGCGAACGTGCCGATCAGGAACTGAATGGCTTTCACGATGGGGCGCGGCACTTGCCGGCTTTCATCCACGTAGTAGTTGAAGACGTAGACCGAACCGATTGCCGAGATGCGTCGGAACGAGCGCAGCGATTCGCGAATGACGTCCGGCGTCAGGTACGGCCAGACGCCCTCGGCGACCGCCACCGACTTCACATCGTTCTTCCATTCGGGAACCGTCGTGGCCAGGACTTGCTCGACCGTCTGGAATCGGAAGTCGACACCGGCGAAACGGTGATTGCGAGGCGGGTTCGTCCCGTAGATGTGCCCAGCGGCAACGCGTTTCCCCAGCTGCGTGTTCGGTTGATCGACTTCGACGAACAGCACGTTCGGGTATGTTCGCGACAACTGCATGCAGAGGACGTCGTAGCCGCCGCCAAGTACGACGACCTGGCGGGCGAGGCCCTTCTCGATGGCGTCGACGACTTCATCGTAGATGATGCGCTTCCGAAAGGCAGTGTGAATCGCGGCGGGGATGACAGGCGCGTCCTTGCGCATCAGGCCCAGCACCTGCAGAACGGCGCAGGCAACGGCCATGCAGCCATACGCCAACAGGATCACCGTCTCACAGAGCTTGGTCCAGATGGGCGACCTGGTCGCATAGTGTCGCAGGACGTCGCCGGTCAGGCGCTTCGTGTCCGGCGGCAGGATCGCGTCGATGACCGCCGCCGTTTCCGGCGAATGCCACCCGGACACGATCGACCAGGCCACCATGCGCGCCGTCGTGCTCTCGGGCTTGGCCTCGATCGCCTGCGACGCCGCCGCCTCGCGCTCCATTCTCTATCGCCAATCAAGGGGCCGTCGCCCGGTCGGCTCCTTCCGCAGATCAGTCACACACGCGCGGTAACCCACACGAAATCGACACGCGCAATCATAGACCCCCAACCCTCAATAGCAGCACTTGGCACTTGTCCTCGCGCAGTTCTAAATCGGGAACAGGCCGAGCCAGGGGGTCCGGGGAATTCCCCGCCACAGCGCGCGGCAGCGCTTCGCGGACTGCTGCCTGGGCCTCTTCAACGCAGCAGGCAGCCTGACCATGTTGTTGGCTGGACTTGTCGTTGGCATCTGCCTGATGGCGGCCGGTGTCGGGTCCGTCCCCGACCGTGTGGCCCTGGAGCGCTTGATATCGTCGACGCTGTCGAACGTGCTCTGCCCGGTGCTCGGTGACGGCGAAGAAGCGCCCCGCCTGTGCAAAAGGCTGGCGTCGGATCTGGCACCCGCCGTGGTGCCTGTCGTCCAGGCCGTGTTCGGCAGTGAAGCCGACGTCGTTCTCGAGTGCGTAACCGGGCAGCGGCGCTTCATGGACGTTACCGACATCAACTGGGCGCACGTCGTTTCGTTGCATTGCGACCCGGACCGCGTCACGAACCGCTTCGAAACATTGTTGAACACGATCCGTCCTGCCCTATTACCCGCCCTTCAGGCCCTGAACGATCGCCCCTTGGTCCAGCGCATCATCCGAGGCGCTTTCATGCGCATCGCAGCCGGGATTCTCGACGACGGGCAGTGGATGCTGTACGGGGCTCTCTCGCTGAAACTGGTCGAGGTTGCCGTGCGACGGTCCATCATCGACACAAAGCAACTGAGCAGGTTCGTCACCTCGTTGTCGGACGCGTCCTTCCGCGATGCGGCCGTTGCAGCGGCGGCCCCGTACGACCTTGACCGGTATGTCACGACGGTTTTCGATCGCATGGACGGCGTTATCCGTTCAAACATGCCCGAGTTACGGTCATGCCTTCGTGATGCCCCCTTCGTTGATGCCGACGGGCACCTTCACATTGAGGAAGAGGTTGCCGCACGAGTACTGTTGGCGATCCCGAAAGCTATACGGCAGGACGCCGCAGACCTGATTGAGGAACTCGCCAGCCGTGACCACTTGTTCACCTCCGTTGTTTCGAGTCATGTCGCCAGCGGTCTTGGCCGCTTATCCGTGTTCGTGAAATCGCCCAGATTCGCAGGCGATGGTGCCCGGTTAATCAGCCAGACCGGCGGCGCGGCCATCTCATTGATCGTTTGGGGGGCTGCCCATGCTGTTCCGCGACGGCGCCGTCCAGCGAGGAAGGCGCTTGCTTCGCTACTGTTGGCCGTACCGCTACTTGGGTGGCTGACAACCCGTCGTCATCGCCAAGCGCGAGCTCGCCCAGCGCCGATAGCTGGGCGGCTATGGAACGTGGTCACAAACCGGTTCACCGTTGCGGCCGGTGTCTCTGCACTGTTCACTATCGTCGATGTTCTGAGGCGCCGACCTGGCGGTTCGTCCATTTCTACCGTCCACGTTTAGACGTTTCGTGTCTTGATCAGCTCTCACGCGCTTCGTCGCCGGCGTTGCTGGCGAGTGGCACCCGGTCGCGCGATCGACCAGGCCACCATCCGCCCCGTCCTGCTCCCGGGCGAGGCCGCCATAGCCTGATTAATTACGTACTACCTAGGCGGGTACAGGACAGAACGTTCGCCAGACGAGAGCTCTCCAGCGTCGGAACGGGACTGGCGCCAAGAATAGGCCGTGCCCGCAGGTGTCAACGAAGGTTCGTGGACCCCGCCAGGCTGGGCAAACACAGGCAGGAACCGGCCGCCGTCCATTTCGGTATCAGGTGCGGATCTCGCACAACGTGGTGATGTTGCTCGTTGGGCTTGTCGGGGTCTATCTGGCGGCGGCTGGTGTCGGATCCGTCTCAGATCGGGCGGGCCTCGAGCGTCTGATGTCGTCGACGCTGACTGACGTATTCTGTCCGGTGCTCGACGGCGAAGAAGCGCCCATCCTGTGCAGCAGGCTGGCATCGGACCTGGCTCCCGTTGTCGTTCCTGCCATCTGGACCGTGTTCGGCGGTGAGGGCAGTGCCGTCTTCAAGTGCATAACCGGGCAGCGCCCCTTCATGGATATTGCTGGCATCAACTGGCAGCAAGTCGCCGCGTTGCATGCTGACCCAGAGCGCGCCACACGTCTCTTCGAAACGCTGTTGGACACGATCCGTCCGGCCATCTTGGCTTCCCTGCAGATCTTGAACGATCGTCCTTTGGTCCAGCGCATCGTGCAAGGCGTCTTCCGGCGTGTCGCTGAGGGTCTAGCGGCCGGGATTCGCGACGACCGCCTGTGGATGAAGCACGTGACCCGCTCGCTGGTCGTCATTGCAACGCGACTGTCCGAATTTGACCCAGTGCAACTGACCAGGGTCGCCGACGCACTGTCGGTTGCGTCCATCCGCGATGCGGCCCTCGCAGCGGCGGCCCCATATGACCTTGGCCAGTATGTCACGACGGTTTTCGATCGAATGGAAGACGTTATCCGTTCAAACATGGCCGAAGTGCGTTCACGTCTACGTGATGTCGGGGCCGTTGACATTAACGGGCAGGTCCGCGCCCACGTTCTTGCCGACGAGCTGGAGGTAGCCGCACAAATAGCGTCCACGATACCCATTGCTATCAGGCAGGAGGCTGCGAACGCTATCGAATGGCTGGTCATGGATGGGGTTACCACGTTGTCAGCAACACCGTTTCGCGTCATGTCTGCGACGGTCTTGGTCGCTTATCCGGTTTCGTGAGCTCGTCAACGTTCGCAGTCGACACTGCCCGTTCAATCGGTCAGACCATCGCGGCGGGTAGGTCCATTCTTATACAGCATGGACTCGTCCGTGATGGCGCCCTCCAAGCTGGTCTACTGTTTCCGGGCCCGCCGCCTGCAAATTTTCCTGGAACCCAAGGTCATGCCATCCCTGTACAAGTCCCAATCGCATCTTGGACGAACCCAGTAGCGTATTCCTCGACGAGTGCATTCCCAGCTCCCCCAGCTCCCGGTCTAGCAACCAAGAAATTTGGTTCGTTGTTTCAGAAGGCGTTGGTGGCAAGCATTGTAACTGCAGCAATCGCTGCACCAATCGTGACTGTGGACAGACAAATGCGGACTCGCCCAGCCGTTCCGGAACGTGGTCCGCCAGGGGTAAGGGACGCACTTCGTTTCACCTCGTTGGGGGCGACTGCCTTGGTAAGTTCCATTGCCGCAGCTGCTGTGTTGCGTCATGGACTTTGTCCAAGTACCGCTCTGCTAACGACACTGGCCCGTTTATCAAGAATTCAGCCATGTCTCCCTGCATTGCGATCCCTGCAACGATTGCCGCGGTTGCTATCCCGATCGTTATGATGCTACCATGACGGGTGACTGTTGTGACCCAGTTCGGCTCCACCGCATGCACCGTTACAATACATGGCACTGCCTGTGCGGCGTGAACGACGACGGATTGCAGGCAGTGCCATATCGATCGGGGTTGGTTGACCTTGATGGAGTCGGCAGCGCGTCGACCCGGAGGGCCGGGGAATTGCGGTACGGGGACGTTTCCGAAGGCGTTCGCCGCGGTTCCCCTGGTACAACATTGCCCAGTCGACAGGGACGGTCTCGCTGAACGAAACCGCCTCGGCCAGCGTCGACCGTGCGGTGCATTTCAACAGGTGCTCGCACCTCGGTTGGGCTATCAACGAGCACAATTGGAGCTCGGTCCAGGAAAGCTGGCCGGGTTCGTTGGAGTTCGGCGCGGTGTGTCTGGTCGGCAACGTCATGGGCCAGATGGTGAAGAGCATGGTGCATCGTACGTACCATGATATGGTTCCATTTAAAACGTCAGCCGGTCGGGCGGACGCCGTCGCTGGACAGCGCGTTGTCGAACGTGTTTCGACATTCCACTGACTACGCACCGATATGTACTAACGTGATGAATTGACGTTTCGCCGGAAGCGATCAAGTTCAAGCTGAGGTCCCCCTGGCTGTAGCTCTCGGACAGTAATCGGTAGACGTAAGATGGGCTGTACGGCCCACTGTGTCCACGTCCAGCTTAGAGATGGCGAACCACACGTTGGTGATGTAGAGCATACGTATAGGTGGTGCTGACATTGTCATGCGAGCGCTGCGTTGTAGATCATCGATGGGCTTGAGCTTTTCCGGTGAGATGTTTTGCAGACCGGACCGCCCAAATTAGGCCACGAGAGCAGCTGCTTTCGTGGCCTACCTATGTAAGTTGGGCGGTCCGGTCTACCTACAGGAATTTTCCGAGGTACCCCTGGACTCTTGTAGGGTGCTAAATACGGAGCTACCGGCTGTACAGCAAACTCCGCGGCAGGTGCGCACTCTTGCGCGCGCTTCAGCCGCCACGGGGTGGGCAACCAGGGGTCCGGAATCTTCGACGGCGTTTCCATCGTCTCGACCCGGATGCAGCTGCGGGCCGCCTCCACAACAGGTTTCTATCTCGGCGGGCCTGGCCATGTTATTGGTTGGGCTTGTCGGTATCTGCCTATCGACGGTTGGTGGCGGGTCCGTTCCCGACCGTGCGGACCTCCAGCGCCTGATATCGTCGACGCTGTCTAACGTGTTCTGCCCGGTGCTCGACGGCGAAGAAGCGCCCATCCTATGCAACAGGCTGGCGTCTGACCTGGCCCCCGTTGTCGTTCCTGTCATCATAACCGTGTTCGACAGTGAGGCTGACGTCGTCTTCGAATGCCTAAACGGGCAGCGACCCTTCATGGACATTGCCGGCATCAACTGGCAGCATGTCGCCGCGTTGCATGCTGACCCAGAGCGCGTCACACGTCGCTTCGAAACGTTGTTGGAAACGATCCGCCCCGCCATTTCTGATTCCCTGCAGACGCTGAACGATCGTCCTTTGGTCCAGCGCATCGTCCGAGGCGTCGTCCGGCGCGTCGTCGAGGGTCTAGCAGCCGGGATTCGCGACGACCATCAGTGGACGGTGTACGGGACGCGCTCGCTGGTCGAGATTGCAACACGACTGTCCAAGTTCGACCCGGTGCAATTGGACAGGTTCCTCAACTCACTGTCGGTCGCGTCCATCCGCGATGCGGCCCTCGCAGCGACGGGCCCATATGACCTTGGCCAGTTTGTCACGATGGTTTTCGATCGAATGGACGGCGCTATCCGTTCGAGCATACCCGAACTACTGTCTCTTCTTCATGCTGTTGGGGCTGTTGACGTCCACGGGCACGTCCACATCCACGTTCTTGCTGACGAGGAGGCAGCCGCTCAGTTGGTGTCGACGATCCCCATTGTTATCCGTGAGGAGGCTGCGAGCGCTATCGAAGGGCTGGTCATGGATGGGCGCCTCCATGTGGTCAACGACATCGTTTCGCGTCATGTCGCCGACGGTCTTGGTCGCGTATCCGGTCTCGTGAACTCGCCCAGGTTCGCATTCGACAGTGCCAGGTTAATCAGCCAGACCATCGAAGTGGGCAGGTCCATCCTTGTACAACAAGGGCTCCTCCGTGATGGTGCCCGTCGAGCTGGTGTACCACTTCGGAGGGCAGCGCCTTCAGGATCTCCTGGTACTTCTCGCCGAGATCAAACCTTCGCACGAGTCCAAGCGCATCCGGGAATCCCATAGGGAATACGGCGAGACGCGTTACGCACACGGTCACGCCACCTTGTCGTGGTATCCCTCCAGAGAACAAGACGTATGGTCCATTGTTTGCACGATGGTTACTGCAAAGCACTCTGTTTTTACCAGCACAAATATGGCTGTACCGGCGACTGCGGCGGCCTCGTCCAGCGCCGAAAGGTGGATGGTTATGGGACGGGCACAAAATGCGTTTCGCCGGGGCTGCTACGGGGGTTGCTGGCACCGTCATTGGCCGGATCATCGGTGCTCGGATACGTCGTCGCCTTTCGCCCGTTTCTCACGATTCGTTCCCTGCTCCGTCATCTTCCGATGACGCTAGCACGTCTTTGACATCGTCCCCTGCTGGCGGCACCAGCCCATTCATCCCGAACTCTGCCGTACCTGCGTATAGTGTCATCCCTGCAACGATTGCCGCGGTTGTTGTGCCGACCGTTATGCTGCTGCCGTGACGGGAGGCATTGCCACCCAGTTCGCTCCCATCCCATGCATTGTTACAATACATGTCTGGCTCGCTGCCGATGCGGCGTGAAGGACGACAGTACTGGTAATCGAGAGCAGGCAGTGCTCTAACGGAGATCGCTGACCTACTGTAGATGGATACGGCAGCCATATTGCCGCACGAAACGGCGCATCGTCCATGAAGTGCATTTCACCAGGCGCTCGCCGCTCGGCCGGGCTATTAACGAACACAAAATGGGGCTTCCGCTATCTGAACCGACACAGGTACTCGCGCGCGCTGCACTGACGATTCGCCGGAAGGGAGCAGATGATCTATTTCAGGTCGAGATCCGCCTGGTGGTAGCTCTCGGACAGTAATCGGTAGACGTACGATGGGCTGTACGGCCCACTGTGCCCACAAACCTGGTCAGAGATGGCGAAACGCAGTTCGGGCGTGCCGCACTGACACGTTGGTGATGTAGAGCGTGATGTACGTGGGGCTGACGTAGTCGAACGCCGGGTTGTAGATGTGGATCTGCGTCGAGCAGCTGTCTTCGTACGCCATGATATCGCTCGGGCGTTTGTGCGCATTTAGCGTGTCTTGGCTGAACGCGTACAGCGGGCTGAACCTGACCAGGCGACCATCAGAAGGATGTCGTACGGGGGACCCGATGGCCCAACGCACTTGAATAGCCCAGCGACGACGATGACAGGAACGGCGTGGGCCTGGGCACACGCGGCAATGTTATGCGACCCTGTATAGCCGAGTATGCCCCCATCGGCAAGTACGGCCTGAGATGACATCCGATCAGTGGCCAGGTCGTCACGATACGCGCTAGCTCGCGGGCCAGACCTGTGTCCCGATGATAACCTTGTTGACAAGCGGCATGATGGCGAACACGTGCGAATCGGGTATCAGCGTCGCGCGGATCCCACGCTGGGCCAGCAGGGCACACATGTCGTGCCCGTGACGCTGTGGACCGGATTCGGCAACGACCACCGAGACGTCGCGACTGCCGCCACCGGCCACCAGGAACGACAGCACGGACGACGACTTGCCGAACGTGAGAATCACCTCGCTGGACAGGCGGACGGCCGTTCAGCATCCATACAGAGAGAGAGAGAGTCGGGCACGCGACGGCAAACCTCGATCGAATATGATCCTTGGCGTACTGCGTCACGTTCGTCAACGTCAGGTCTGCAAGGGTGGAAACGTTCAGGGAAGGGGGCACACAGCGGGGCCGCCGAGCGAGCGCAGTACCAATCTCTTCGGAGAGCTCGCTCATCTCCAGCTCGACGGCCTCACGCATGGCTAGAACAACAAGTTGGGACGGGGTCAGACCGGCGTGCCATCGACAATTCGAGATGACGACCGACAGGGCGTTAAAGGGTCGTTCAAGTCGATGTGATCCCCCAGCGTGGACATGGTGCCGTCCTCCTGCGGGGCCAGTCAGACGACCCATCAGGGATGGCGTTGCTCGCGGGAGCGAATTACGGAAACGTGTCCCTCGTCGACGTGCGCGCTGCGAACAATGGCGAGGACGCGCCGGACGATGTTGCCGATGACGAGCTCCTGCGGCTTTGTCCGAACCTGGGTAGACCGACCGGCCGCGTCAGAGGGCACACAGCGGCAGGCGGCCATGGATGAATCCGCCAGCGTACGAGATGATTGCCGGAAGAGCGAACGTAGTCGAGCAGGCCGATCACCGTGTGCGCATTGCAGTCGCGGACGAGGCGCGACAGGACCTGCCGAGCGCGAGCGTCAGGGGCGGGCGCGTCCGCGATACGCGCGCGGCACTATACCCGGACGGTGCCCTTGGCGATGTTGATCGACCCGTCAACGCTGCCGCTGCGCAGCGCCTCGGCGAACTCGGCCAGGATCGACGAGTCGCCCATCGAGTGCAGACTGCAGTCCCGGACTGCGCGGCGCTGTCTGGCACGACGACGACGACGACGACGACGAGGTGCCCGGCCTCATGTGGCGATGGTCGGCGGACGTTCGTCGCCCGCCAATGCGAATACAGCTACCGCGGTCTGTTCCATATGGGTGTTCTACGACGCCTACCTCTGGCTGGCAATGTTGACGTTCGGCGAGCGGGCGCCGATCCCGTCCTGTCGAACGGGAGAACAGCAGCGCAGGTCGCTGATGAGAAGACGACGCGAAACGAGCACCGGGTTGTGTCGGCACGCGCCCGCTGCGCGAAAAGCCGACAGGGAGGACAGCGGCGGCGGCATCGGAGTGCGTCAGTGACGCGCGCGCGCGCCCCCCGCCGTCGTCGTCCGTCGGTTGTGTGCGTGTCGCCATGCAGAGTAGGTGGCGCGCCTAGTTGCAGGTTCGAGGGGAGGGGCGCGCTGAATGCAGTCTGGATAGGTATCGATGGCGTCCTGCCGGGCGGGTCGCCGCCGTTGCAGACCGGCCTGCTCTGGAACGCCGACCAGGTCGCCGATCGCGAGGGAAACGCGGCGCCATCGTCGTTGCTGACTCGGTGGCAGGTGGCGCATTTGCCAGCGGTCGCGCGGGCGCCGTTCCTGTACGTGTCGACGATGCTGGGCGTCCCGCCGAGCATGATCGTGTTCGTGTTCGCCATGCTGCTGGCGATCGTGGCCGGCGCCGGCCATCGTCTGGTGCACGGGACGACCGCCCGGCACCTGTACTCGATCGCATGGGGCACCTGCCTCCTCCTGCTCGCGTTCGGTCGCTCCTCGCTGCTCTTCTTCGCCCTGGCCGCGCTCGTCTACGTCCTCGTGCCCGTCCTGCCGCGGGCCCACGTGAACGTCGTCGTCTTCGTCGTCAGCCTCGGGTACCTGTCCGCCTGCCACCTGTACAACATGCTGGTTGCGTTCGGTAGGGCCGCACTGATGCCCGCCTGCTGGTGTCACCCCTCCTGATGACGCTCCCTGTCTAGGCGAGTACAGCGTCGACATAACGGCGCCGATGATGGTGCTCGCCATCAAGTTGATCGCGTTCGCGCAGAACTACGAGGACGGGCGGCGTCTGCAACGGGCCGAGGTGCGGTCGGCGGGCGATAGTGCACTCTGGGTGCAAGCCTGACTGCTGGGCGTTAGACGCTGCATCCGAGGGAGGCGCTGCACGCCTACTACAAGGAGCACGCGCTGCCGCGATACCCGACCCTGATTGAGTACGCGTCGTATACGCTGTTCTACGGCACGTTACTCTCGGGGCCGTTCATCGACATGGCGTCGTACACGAAGTTCATCGACCAGACAATGTTCTACGAGGTGCTGTTCGTTCATGCGCGCGTCCGCCAGGTTGCTGTACTGATCGTGTCGGTAGGCCGGGTTCCGGTCGGCACCTGCATCGACCTGGGCGACGTTGCGGACCATGGTCAACGTCGTTCTGGCGTACGCCATGGTTTTCACTGCCAGTTTCTTCCCCCTGTCGGGATATGTCCACACCAAGGAGTTCATGTCAGGGACGACGTTCGTGTACAGGTCTGTAGTGCTATCGTGCCCGTTGTGATCGTCGTCCTTAGCGCCGTCCGCTAGGCTCGTCTATTTGCTGATCGCCGTGCCGCTCTTCCGGATGAAGTACTACTTCTCGTACGTGCTGTAGTCGTATCGTGCGTTTCTGGTCCCGCGCCTGACCCGTTTCGTCAGGTGGTTCCTGGCGGAAGCGGCCTGCCAGGCATGCGGTTACGGTTTCAACGGGTTCAGTGACGAAACGCCCGAGGGACGTGCCCGTCGCATCAAATGGTGGGGCCCAACCACCATGGCCGCCTGCGCGAACCGTTTGTTGATTTAAATGCAGGGATCGGCACCACACGGCGCGTCCGCTGCAAGTGGAATTCGCAGCGAACGTTCGCGAGCAGACTGACAACTGGAACTCATCTGTTGGCGACTTCCTGAAATACTGTATGCAACCGGCCTGGACGCCGTGTCTCGCGCGCTCGTGTTGCTGACGCGTCTGTCTGCCCAGACGTGTACTTCCGAATCGCGATCCCCGCCCCGTTCGCGAAGATGATTAGCCAGAGAGCAGCGGCCATGGTCGCCACGCGTCTGACCAGCGCCTTCTGGTCCGTGTGACGTCGTTGGCGTTACGCGTCCTGCTGCTGTCTAATGCTGTTGGAAGGCACGGGTTCTACCCGTCGTACTACCTGTTCTTCCTGTCTGCGGTCCTGATCAACGTCTTCGACACGGGCATGCAGAGGTTCGTGTACCCGATGACGACCAAGGCGGGCGGCGTGTTGCCGACGCCGGTCTACTCGTTCGTGTCCGGCCTGTTGACGTTCTCCCTGATGAACTACTTTGGGGCGGCCTTCACGATCCTGCACGTCGGCGACGTCGTGGAGACCTGGAGATCCGTCTACTTCTGCGGGCACATCTTCGGCATATGCATCGCCGTACTCCTCGCTGCCGTGCCGCCGAAACGACCGACAGGCAAGCAGCACGTGCAGTAGCAACGAACCTCATACCCATTGCCAATACACCGGGAACAACGCTGCCATGCACTGTTATACGATAGCGGGCCCTTGCAGCCGGCTCCAGTGGCACCGAACGATGCCAACGCTAGCGAGGTTCCCATGGTCAGGCCAGCATGCATCTGGAACGGCTACTGTGGGATTTAACATTATACTAGCGGGTCAATGATCGCGTTGCCGACACACGCCCCGTGTCTGAAATGCGGTTACCGGCCCGACAGATCGTACAGCAGGGACAGTTCGGCGAGATGCGACTGCATGGCCGGGATGGCATCGCATTGCTGTGCGGAAATCAGAGGCGAACCAGATCAGTCACGTCGTCAAAACGCAAGCGACGTACGGCCTGAAGCAACGCGATCGTTTCCGTGTCGCGTTCGTGCTCGCGAACGGCGGCCGCCAGGCACGCGCGCAGCTTGACGATCAGGTCGCCCTGCGCCTTGATCGTCTGCGCCTGCGTCTCAACCGTCGTCCTCAGGGCGTCGTCGGGCGGCGCCGTCACGGGCGCAGGTTTCGCCTTGGCGGCAGGTTTCTATACGACACGGTTGAGGACGAGTGCGCCTCGGCCGCCGTCCGACGGATGGCCGAACCTTGACGACGACGACGTCGGCACGGACGACGACATTCTCCGACAACGTGGACAACGGCTGACGCGCCATGCTCTCTCTCTACCTACCCACCCGCGCGCACACTGCCCGCTCCCGACCGAAATCTGTCGTCGGTGTCGCGCGCGCCAATCAGTGCACACACCGTTCAACCGATTTTGCGCGCCCAAAATCATGGCGCGCCTTTTGCCGTCACGTCGCGTACGACCACCTGCCGAACACGCCCGCCGCACTCCTCATTCCATTCGCGATTGCGGCCTGTATCGCGAATCCCGTACGGTTGTGTATTGGACCGGTACTCGTCTCCACTCACGAGGTGCCTCCCCCCTGAGTGCAGTTCCATGAGGGGGTGCCTGCAGCTCCCGGACGGCGGAGCGCGCACGATATACCCCGTGGCGGACTCCGTGGGGACCGGGGTACCCTCGACACGTCGCACCCCCCTCCGGCCGACTGCACGAATCCAGGCATGGCGCCGCCGCCGCTGGTTCGTGCAGTTAGGATTGTGAGATGGCAGAACGCGTGGGTCAGGGCGCGACCCGTGACGTGCGCGGCGACGTCGGCAGCGCCGCCGACGTTCGAGTCGTTTCCGTTGTCGCCGGCAACGATGTACGCATTGAAGGCGATACAGGTGACGTACACGACGCCGGTGCAGGCCCAGATCCTTCCCAGCGCCTTGCAAGGCAAGGACCTCCTTGTGAAAGCCAAGACCAGCGCTGAGAAAGCAGGTGCGTCGTCTCGTGTCGATGTGTCAAACGGCACACACACCTGACCCGACGTCTAGTGGCGTTCCTGATTCCCGCTATTGAAAAGATCGCCGCTGCTGAGAAGAGCCTGAAGTTGGATCGCCAGAAGATATCGGTGCTGGTTCTGACGCCGAGTCGCGGGCACGCCGAGCGGATCCAGCAGCAGGCGCGCGCACTGGCCCAGTACCACCGCTACTGGGTCGAATCCATATTCGGCGGGTACAACGTCAGCAAGGAACTCGACCGAATCCGCTCGACGAGCGTTATCGACATTCTCATTGCGACGCCCTCTCGCCTCCTGACGCACGTTCGTGAAACGGACGGGTTCGCCAAGCGGCTCCAACAGGTCCTTCTTGTCGTCGTCGACGAGGCCGACGAGCTCGTCAACCGGGACTTCCTCAAAGGCACTCGTTTCTCGTATTCCGTCGCTGACGGTGAACTGACGCGCCCGTTCGCTCAGATATGGTCCAGGTTCTGGGGATCGTCCCGAACAGGACGCTTCGTCAGACGATGATGTTCTCGGCAACGGTGACGCAGACCATCCAGTACCTGATCCGGTTGTCGCTGCGCGCGGAGCACACGTTCATCGACACGATCGGCAAGGAGGACCTGAACGCTGTTCCGGACGTGGAACAGTACCGGGCGGTTGTCCCGCTGCAAGACCAGCTCGCCGTCCTCGAAAGCGTCCTTCAACGGCACGTGGACCAGTGCCCGGATTACAAGATCGTCGTGTTCTCGCCGACGGCTCGCCAGGCATCGTTCTGGTCCATGCTGTTCGGCAAGCTGGGCCTGAGGACGCTGCCGAACCACAGCAGGAAGTCGCGCGCCTACCAACGTAAGGCGGGCGACGAGTTCAACAGCGCCACCCAAATCATCATGTTCGCGTCCGACATCATCATTCGGCGGAACGCGTTCCCGGACACGACGTTGGTCGTCCAGGTCGGATGGGTACCTCGCGACATGTACGTTCGGCGAATGCAGCGGACAACGCGCGAGGGCCAGGTCGGCAAGAGCGTGTTCCTGTTAAGCGAATTCGAGGCGGCATACGCCCTGGATGCCATGCCGGACCTGCCGATCAAGGACATCGGCCAGGACGACGTCGTCGCCAAAGCGGAGATGTCTGCGCAGCTGAAGGAGGTGCTAGACAGCGTGGAAAAGGATGCTGAACTAGCGAAGGCGGCTGGGCAGGCGTACCAGGCCTTCCTAGGATTCTACAACAGCCATCTGAAGCCGCTGAACTGGACAAAAGATCGTCTCGTCGAAATGTCCAACGAGTTCGCGTCGCTGATCGGCCTGGAGCGGCCTCCAGCGCTACCCAAGGTCAGAATGCTATTCGGGGAACACGCGGCACGCCTCGCGCCTGACTGTTTCCACAGCAACTGGCCAAGAAGATGGGCCTGATGAGGGCGTCCGGCGTCACGATCGCTGACACCGCCGCTACGTCATCGTGATCGTTTGCTGCCACACAGTCAGCACGGTCGTCTAATATATACCATGCGCTGGCTCAGGCAGTCACGCACCAGTCACAAGCGTCGGTTCCTTGCGGACCACGCCGCGGAGTCCGCCACGGAGTCCGTACGGCACGGCCCGGTCAGACGATGGACCCGCAGCGGAACGGGAGGCAGGCGCCTGTCAAGGCTGCCGGTGGCGACCCCCGCCAACATGGTCGACGCCGACGCCGCCCGCGACCTGCTGGGCCTCGTCCGGCGCCGCTCGACAATGACGTCGTCATGACGGATGCCGGGCAACCGCCGTCCCCGAAACGCCAGGCCACGGATGCACGGCCCGCTGCGAGATCGTCGTCGTCGTCGAGTTCGCATATGACGACGGTTAGCTTCGCGTCGTTGCCGATATCGTCGCCGAGTCAGCAGGCGATTTCCGCCATGGGCTTCGCG
Organism: Plasmodiophora brassicae; assembly: GCA_039704465.1. NCBI lineage: Eukaryota > Endomyxa > Phytomyxea > Plasmodiophorida > Plasmodiophoridae > Plasmodiophora > Plasmodiophora brassicae. Next base: position 1,164,512 of record JASFAU010000007.1, on the reverse strand, counting down.
AACCTCACTCAAGTCCAAGCGCAAACGCTGCCCCGGATCATGACGGGGAATGACGTGCTGGCCAGAGCCAAAACTGGAACGGGAAAGACAGGTGCGTTGTCGTCGTATCACCCATAACGCCGCCTGATACCGTGTTCCAAGTGGCGTTCCTGCTGCCATGTGTGGAGATGCTGGCGAAGGCGTCGCCATCGGGTGTCTCAGTCCCTCGCCAGAAGGTGTCGGTCCTGGTGTTGAGCCCGACCCGCGAGCTCGCCCAGCAGATCGCCGCCGAGGCGAAGGCGCTGACCCAGTTCCATGGCTTCAAGGTCGAATGCGTGTTCGGCGGGTCGAACGTCAACCGCGAGCAGGCGCGCCTGCGATCGCCGGCCGGCGTCGACATTCTGGTCGCCACGCCCGGCCGTCTGCTGGACCACCTGAAGAACAGCCCGGGTGTTGCCAATCAGTTGAACGCGCTTCGCGTCGTCGTTTTCGATGAGTGCGACCAGCTGCTGGATCGCGGCTTCCAGCAAGGTCGCCAGCCGTCGTCGTTGCGTTGCGCGGCATTGCTGACCCGCTTTCCCTGGGTTAGACATCACGAAGATCCTGGGCTTTCTGCCGCCAAAGCATCAACGCCAGACGTTGCTGTTCTCGGCGACCGTCCCGGACAAGATACACAGCATCGTCAGCCTGGCGTTGCGCGACGGCCACGATTTCATCGACACGGTCGGCGACGAAGACACGCACACGAACCTGCAGGTGGAGCAGTTCAGCGCGGTGGTGCCGTTCGACGCCCAGCTTGCCGTCCTCGAGAACGTCCTGCGCGTGCACATGAAGGAATGCCCGCAGGACTTCAAGATCATCGTCTTCTTCCCGACCGCGCGCGTCGTCGGGTTCTGCGCCCAGCTGTTCACGTCGATCGGCCTACCCGTCCTGGAGATACACAGCCGGAAGTCGCAGGCGCAGCGCACGAAGGTGTCGAACCAGTTTCGGGAGGCGACACGCGCCATCATGTTCACGTCGGACGTCAGCGCGCGCGGCGTCGACTATCCGGACGTGACGCTGATCGTCCAGGTCGGCCTGACGACGCGTGAGCAGTACATCCATCGCGTCGGGCGAACGGCACGCGCGGGACGGCAAGGCAAGGCGGTACTGCTGGTGTGCCCGTTCGAGTCGGCCATCCTGAAGCAGTTGAAGGACCTGCCGATCCAGGATATCAGCGAGGTGAGCGCCATCGCCAGGGCGACCATGACCCCTGAATTGCGGGCGGCGATCAGCGGCGTGCCCGGCAACGATGCGATGGTGAAGGCGGGGTCGATGGCCTACCAGGCGTTCCTCGGGTTCTACAACAGCAACACGAAGATGCTGGGCCTGTCCAAGGAGCAGCTCGTCAGCATTGCCAACAGGTTCGCTGGCATCATCGGCCTTGCCGAGGTACCCGCGTTGAGCAAGGTACCGATGTGGAATGCGGTGATGTCGACGTTCGCCTTTCGTTCTGAGCAAACCCCTCCCCCCGTTGTAGAAAACGATCGGCATGATGGGACTCAAGGGCACCCCGGGCCTGGTCATCGACCAACACCGCCAGTGACATGTCCAGGCGTTGGTTGGCGGCCGACCCGCTACGAGGGGCGGGCGCCGGGTTCGTACCCGAACGCGACATCGTTAGATCAGTACAGACTTGCCAGACCTACGTAGCGGGACGATGGAATCGTTTAGGGTAGGCAGCGTCACTCGACGTCATCTGTGTCGACCTGCAGCAGGATCTTGCCGGTTGTTTTCCTGGCGGCCAGCAGGTCTTGCGCCTTGGCCGCATCGCCAAGCGGCAGGATGCGGCCAATGTGGACGTCGAGCGTGCCGGCCGCGACCCATCGGTAGATGTCGCGTATTCGATCCAGCAGGTCGGCACGAGTCGTGACGTAATGCGCCAGCGTGGGCCGCACCAGCGTGATCGATCCGGATCGGCACAGGCGCAACGGGTCGATCGGCGGCACTGGCCTACGGGAGCATGGGCGTCAGTGCACAACGACACGACAAAACTTGTTTGGCTCGGTTCGTCACCCGGAGGCGTTCCCGAAGAGAACCAGGTGGCCACGGCAACGCAGGCAGGCGAGGCTCTTCTCCCAGGTGGACGCGCCCACGGAATCGTACACGACATGGACGCCGACGCCGTCCGTCACCTTCCTGACCTCCTGGTCGAACTCGCATTCCGTGTAGATGATGACGTGGTCGGCCCCATTCCGTCGGGCGATCTCCGCCTTCTTCTCGCTGGACACGGTGGTGAGGACGCGCGCGCCGCGCTGCTTGGCCATTTGGACCAGCAGGCTCCCAGTGCCACCCGCCCCCGCATGGATCAGGACGAGGTCGCCCTGTTGCACAGGGTAGGTCGATGTGACGAGGTAATGGGCCGTCAGGCCCTGCATGCCAACGGCGGCGGCTTGCTCCAGGGATACGCCCGCAGGGACGGGCATGGTCTTGTCGGCGTCAACGACGACGTACTCGGCGTAGGTGCCTTCGGCGGCAACGAACGACACGCGATGGCCGTCGGGGAATTCCGCTTCGCTGACCGAGGCGCCCCGGGCGACAATGACGCCAGAACCTTCCTTGCCGATCGTGAACGGCAACGCCAACGGGTACAGGCCGGTCCCTGAACCGATGCGACGTCAGCTGGGACGCGCGCCAATGCAGTCCGGCACATGATACGGTTGTAAATGTCGACAAAGTTCACGCCGGCGTAGGACATCTACACAGCGCGTCAGAAAAGGAGGGAGGCGGGGAGACGGATCAAACGGCACCGACCTGGACAAGGACCTGGTTGGGGCCGACGCGCGGCACGTCGACGTCCGCGCAGGACAGCGCCGACGAATCGCCGAACTCGTCGACGCGAACGGCCCGCATTGTCGACACGAACCGTCCAGCTCGTCCAATGCCCAATGCTGCGGGCGCCGCGACCCGCTGTCGCACCGCCACCGCCGGGCCGACCGTGCAAAAACGCTTCCCACACGCCAACCAAAACACACGTCTGACCTATTATTGTACAGCACGTCGTCGCGGTCGTACGGGCGCGTCCACCTGATGGGCGGGTGGTGTGCAGCTCGGTGTGTAGTGGGGGGACATGCGCGCGCAGGTTACGGGTTCCTGAACGGGAGCTCGGGCTGGGCTGATGATGTCGACCCGGGCGTTGGGTCGACGCCGGCGCCGTCCAGGGTGTGCGCCAGCGTGCGGATCTTGCGTTCGATCGCGGGCATCATGAAGTCGTCGGACGTGCCGCGGACGATGACGTAGTGGTACGTGCAGGACGGGCTTTGCTGGCCGATGCGGTGGATGCGGTCTTCAGCCTGGAATCGGCATGAGCAGCGGGCCGTGCCGGCCGGAGCGGACGAACCAACCTGGAACAGCAGCGCGGGTGTCCATGGCAGTTCGGCGAAGATCATAGAGCTGCAGGCGCTGGCCAGGTTCAGGCCAGTGGCACATGAACCGAACGACAGCAGAGCGACGCGCGCATCCCCCTTAATGAACCGGCGGACGGCGTTATCGCGATCAGTCGGAGACGTCGCGCCGTCGATTCGTACGAATGTGGTGCAGGTCTGATCCAGGATGGCCTGCAGGCCGTCCAGCACGAGTTCGTGGTGGCCGAATACAATGAACGGTGACGAATCCTTCTGCAGAAAGGTCCGGATCAGGGATGCGGCTGCGACCAGCTTATGGCTTGCCGACTCGAAGTAGAGGTTCACCAGGTTGTCGGATTGCTGACCGCCGCCTTCCATTTCCCGTCGTACGGTCTCCTCGATTGAGATCGGCGTGTCCACAACGCTGCGCACCATGTTCCTGATCTTCTTCGGCATGCAACGCATGACGTCACGCTTCAGGTGCCGGACCATTAGGCATCGCGTCAGAACGAGATACAGTTCCGTCTCGTGATGCGAGCCACGATTCATCCAGCGACCGGAGCGAGGGTCTTTGTGGCCCTGACAGTACCGCTTCTCGAACTGGATCTTCGAACCCAGCAGTCCAGTGGACAGAATATCGACCTGCACGAAACCAGCAACGTTGCCAAACGTAACGAGTGTCACACGACAAGGTGTCCATACCGTGGAGAACAATTCGGCAGGGCGGTTCAGAGCAGGGGTGCCCGTCAGCAGGATCACTCTGCGGGAGCATTTCAGCCACTTCTTCAGCTCGCAAGCCCGCTGGCTTGTAGACTCCTTGAGGTGGTGGCTCTCGTCCTAAGGGCAGCTCGCTAGCACCGCAAGGAACAGCACACTCAACAGTTGGGTTACGTACACATGCGATTACATTGGGCGTCCAACGGTTTTCCCACCTACGTAGTCCATACCATAGTGCAGTAAGTTCGAATGCGGGACGCGGGCCCGCCCGGAAAACGTTACCGGGATTTGATCAAGGGGAGAACGGTCTTGACGAGGGCATACGACAGGACCACGATCTGCGGCAGCGCGAGCATGCCCATAATGTCGTTCTTTGACTTTGGAATTGCTATATTGCTGGAAGCGCTCAGCCATTTGCTAACAAGTATCTCCGCGGTCAGACCGAGACAGCCAGGAATGAGCACCACGTCACCGCGCCATATCCTTCCAGTGCACTCGCATCGTCGCAGGGCATACAATCAGAAGCGGCCAGTCGTCGCGATAGTACTCACAGAGAGCCAGGCACTGCACGGTTTTGCCTGCCAGAAGGACGAGACGTCAGTGAGCAACGCGGGCACGTCTGGCTGTTGTAAGTCCACGAACCAAGGCCCATGTCATCCGCCAGAAGGGCACGTCCGCCTCGTTCGACAGCGAACCGGACGCTATCCTGTTGAAACTCGAGAAGGCAGTCCCAGATTTTCGGGATGGCCTGTTCCGGCGGCCGGCTGCTCGTGTGGCGCGTCTCGTGTGGTGCCCTAGCCAGCTTCAATACTGGCTGCGGAACATGGTCGACGTCGATCTGCGCGAATATGCCTCGGACGGCGGCCGGGATAACGTCCCCAAGAACAAGATCGTAATCCCGAAGAGGGATCTCGAACACGTCGAATCCGATGTCGTCCCGCCGGCGATACCCCCTGGTCGTTAACTTGCCGGCGACAATCGGCGACAGCGGGAAGACCTGCAGCGTGAACGCCGTCCAGGACGCCAGTTCGACAGTCACGAGGAGGCGCGTCGGGGCAGGGCGCCCGGGTGGCAGCACCGCCCAGCATCGCGATCGCACGGGCAGGACCGCGCACCGCCAGACGCCCTCGACGCAGACGCCGGGCTGCTGGTGCCCGGCGCACAGCGGCGCGCTCTGCCCAAACATCGCCCCGCACGGCCACTTCCCAAATGGTCGCCAACTGCGAACTGCAGCGACGACTGGGCGCCGTTACCGCCCGCCCGGCGCTGCGGGACAACGCCCCCAGACGACAACAACGCTCAGCGACCCGTCATTTAATCGGACTTGCGACGCGTCGTGTGGTCGTAGATGACGGCCTGTGGGCGACACAGCCACGGGTGTGGGAATCGCGCTGGGTGATTTGCATACGCGTGCCTGACCTGGACGTACTCGTCGGTGGCGATCACGGTTCGCGTCGAGTTGTCGCCGCACGCGCCTTTTGGGTCCACGTTGATCACCTTCCGGTCGCGCTTGTTCTTGAACAGGATACCGGTGTGGCTGTCGATCACCTGGAAGTTCGACGACGGCGTCGACGTGGCCAGCTGCGTGTCCCAATTGTAGTAGCTGTGCAATGACATGTGTCAGGTCACGACGAATGGCATGGCTTGGCGCGGTTCCACCACCTCAGATCCGACGTCCGCGGCAAGAACCGCTTCTTCAGCAGGAAGTACTGCTCGAAGTCGTCGACCTTGAGTCGTTGCGCGTAGTCGATGTATCCGGACACTTCGTGGCCCTTCGCGTTCCGATCGCGAATGAACACGATGGTCTGCTGCGCGTGTCAGTGGATAAGCGCCTATGCGGTTCAGCATTCGTACAGTGAGTTTGCCATTGCGGATGTCTTCTTCGCGATCAGCGAGCGCCTTCAGGAGACGGTGGGCGCTGAGGTCCTTGCCGGCGCTACACAGAGTTTGCTGGGCCTTGCGTTCCTTCGGTTTCGTCGACTCCAGCATGTCGCGCTTGCGTTGCATGAACTCATCGCGTTTCAACGTGAACCCGTGGCCGCGGTACCCGAGCTCGACCAGCTGCCTGGCCAGGTCGTCGTCCTGCAGGTAGTACCGGTCCTTGGCCGTCACCTGCGACTCCAGGTACTCCTCGTACGTGGCGAACGATGCCACATCGGTGTCACGAGTGTCGTGCGTACGCGCTTGGAACAGCGACATGGGGGCGCGCCGGCGGGGAGGAAGGAGCCCAACGTATGCGGTAGTACGCTAGAGCGCTCCTCCTCAGCAGATATTTTACAATGGTATATATAGGCACGATCAGGCGCCGACGCTCAGTCTACCAGCCACGTCAAATGAATCTTGCCGGCAGAGAATTTAGACGGGATATGTTAATATGTACATAGCTTCGAACGAGGCAGTAATACGTCCCCCGCATACGCGGCGCTGGTCCGTACGGACCGCGGCGACGCCCGATGACGTCGTCGGCGTCGGTGTCGATCTCGGAGGCGTACCATGCGGCCCGGCGTCACGCCCAGCACGTCGCCGACATGCTGTCGGTGGTGAAGGACGCGCCGCCGGGCAGCCAGGAGCGCAGGCAGGCGATCACTGACGTGTCCGGCGTGGTGAACACCATGTCGGGGGCGGTGCGCGACCTGAACCCGATGGTCGACCGGGAGCCGCGCGCCAGCCAGGCGTCGTGGCGCGCCAAGATCCACGCGCTGGCCCAGGACGAGAACATGTTCCGCCAGGACCTGCAACGCCTGATGACCATGCAGCACGAAGCGGAGTCCAGACGGGAATTGCTGTCCAGGCCGGAGTCCGGACTCGCAAGCCGCCCGATCGCCGCCCGAATGCATCATGAGCGACAGGTCCTGGAACGCGCCGACGAAGAGGTCACCGTCATGATCGACCGCGGCACCGAAACGCTGAACGCCCTGCGACGGCAACGGGACGCGATGAAGGGCGCGCAGCGGCGCCTGCTCGACGTCGTCAGCCGCCTCGGCCTGAGCAAGACCGTCCTGCGCCTCGTGGAGCGCCGCCACGGCCAGGACCGCCTGATCGTCTACGGCGGCATAGCGATCACGACGCTCGTCATCATCGCCCTGCTCTACTATTTCGTATGGTCATAGCGGCGTACACGATTGTACGACGGAAGCAGTGTGCGTGGCGGGTGTCATGTGGCGGACGTAGGGATGAACGGCCGGCGGCGACTGCCGCACGGTTCGCGACAGATCCGCAGAACTATTTCTGGCGTCATTTCACTGCGTAGACCGTAGGCCTGCGCCAGCGACGAAACGACGCGCGGGCGGCAGCGCGCGGCGAGGTTTTCGTAACGACGAACTGTGACAGGGGCGGGGCGCGGGCCAGACTGGCGCGCGTGACTCAGCGCACGAGCTCGTTCCGGAGTCGACCCGCCCAGAAGGAATGTCGCTGCCGATCGGGAACGACTCGGCGGCGGAGTCGTCCAAGGCCCGATCCGCCGACGACGCCACGGCGTTCATCACGAAGACGTACGCCATCATCGAGGACAATGACGACGCAGTCCGATGGGCGGACGACGGCCGGTCGTTCATCGTCACCGACTGCGACCGCCTGCAATCGCTGATCCTGCCGCGATACTTCAAACACGGCAACTACAACTCGTTCGTCCGCCAGTTGCACTTCTACGGGTTCTCGAAGACGACCCTGCCCAACAACCAGGCCGAATTCCGGCATTCGCGGTTCATTCGCAACCGGACCGACCTGCTGGCCGGCATCGTCCGCAAGTCGACCGACACGATCGCCCAGCTGAAGAAGCAGGTCGTCACGCTGAACGAGCGCGTCCAGATGCTGACCGACCAGAACCTCAAGCTGCAGGACATGATCACAGCGCTCATGGCCGAGCGAGGCCAGGTGCCGTCAGGCGATATGCTGGCGGCGACGGCGTCGAACTCGGGCGGCGATCCGAAAGGGCCCGAGACGCGCGCGCAGCGGCGAACTCGGTCCCGGTCAATAACAGATCAGGAGGCGCCGACGTCTCCGCGGGCCAAGAAGCAGGCTGGACCGAGTTCAGACGTTGGCAGGCCTTGGCTGCCCGATGTGCTGGCGGGCGCCGGGGCACATAGTTCAGAGGGTCGATCCTGTTTCGCACGGAGCGATGTTGTGGTCGGCTCCGATACGACCGCATTCGATCGCGTGCAGCGGCATCCACCGTCGCCATCGTCGGCACGATCCGACCCATGCATTTCCCCCATGCGACCGCAATGGGCCAGGCCTTTCCCGAGGCAATTTTCGCCTCGGATATGCGAATAAACCATCAAACTGTTATTGCCATATATTCGTCTCTGGCCCGCACTGGCGCGATATTCGTCCCAAATTGTACCCTGCATACGACGTGCGGAAACGTGCAACGTTATATACCCACACAATCGTCGCATCAGTACTGCCATGTGCAATCCTGCAGGGTAGAAGCAAAAATAGATACTCCCTCGGTCCAGGAATGATTGATAGGTTGAAGATACATATCACCAGTTCGATTTTACCGTACACGCCAGCAGTTAGTCCACATCGCGGGCGTTCCTATGACACGCTGTATCGAAGGAAAACAGTTTCTCATCGTTTTCAAAAATTTCCCAAAAGCAACCGGCACGGGGCATGATCAGTGCCTATACGTTGCGTGTTATCGATGCTGAGGTACGGCATTACAACGTTCCATGATGCGGATGGTATGTATGATCCACATTGAGCACGTTCGACTCCTTGTCGAAGAGCTCGTTCCAGCCATGAAGAAGAAGTGGGCTACGTCAACGAAATGACAGCCGGCCTCCAACCAGCAGGAAAACGCGTATGAAGGCCACTAACGAAGGTCGACGTTGCCGTGTATGACGTTGCTGGTCACTCTAACGAGTTCTTTGAGGCGCAAACATACCCACCGTGTCGCTTTTCAAACCTGGGTCTATATCCTGCCCGGCTGGCCTAGGAGCTGCCGCAAGCACCTAGAACCATCGGCGATCTCACTAAAGTTGTCGTGATAACCTTTAGAAAGTACGATACGGTCAAGATATCACCCATTGCCTGTCCTGTCAGATGGCGCTGCACGCAGCGAAGACAGTGAGGGGGCAGACACCTTTATAAGCAAGCGGCACTTCCAGAACCAATGGCCCTTCATGTGTATATTGCCTGCAGCGAGGAAGGTGGTCGGGCTGTGATTGGCCGTTCTCGTTGCGGCCCCTGATCTTGTTTTGGATACCGCGTGCCAAAATTGAACCGCGCTGACGAGTGGCGGAGCTGATGGTCTGCACTCCCTCCGGGCCAGTGATCGACGATGACCAGGGACGACGGATCGCCAGGGATCCGTCGTTTCACGAGTCAGCAGTGCAGCCGTGCAGGTCGATGTGTGCTGTACAACGTGGCCTACGGTGCGCAGCGACGGTCTCGCGTACCCTAAAACCAGTTGTACCTATGCGACGCGGTCGATGCCGCTACCGATGAGGCCACGGCGCGCCCGTCACGGACACGGAGTCACCCGATCCGGTCCGACATACCGACCACGGTCCGCCCGTCGCGAGCGTCCAGGGCGATGTGCGTTGCGCCGGCTCTCCAGAACAAGTTCGCAGGTCAACGGTAGATCGTCCCCTGACCGGAGATGAAGCGCACGGCCAGGCAGTCCGCTACCCGTGCGACCTAGACGGCACCGGGTCGTCTGTTGGTCGGCCATGCACATTATGGTTGGATCCTGCTGCCGCAAACGTCGCGTCGCATTCCAAGCGTTGCCGGCGTCTGCTCAACTCGTGTGCCTGCTACCTATGGTTGTGTGGACTCTGACCGACAACCCGGTGGTCGAGTATGCCCGACGAACCCGTCGGCGAACCTGTCGCGCGTTCTCAGAGTCTGTGTATGTCGATCATCTAACCGTGTGTACGTACGTCGCAGTGACCAAATATACCACATGGACAGTGCGCGCGTCAGGCGGACAACCGGGGCGTGGTGACACTCAACATTCGGCAGTACGGTACGCGCAGGCTATTTTTGTCGAGGCGCTATTTGGCGTTGGCAGAGGGCGACCGCAGAGTTCGTCCAGTTCGGTGCGTCGTGCTGGGCACGTCCACGAGGCAGGCCTTCCTGTGGGTCCCCCCGGCCCCTCCGCCCGTGAGTCACGGTGGATCCATCCGTCGGCCAGGGCGCCAGTGGTGCGTCACTGGGGTCGCCCGCGCGCGGTTCCCCACAACTGTACGGTCCCGCTGCTGACGACGTGTCCGGCCACGATCCGTACATGGATGAACCGTCGTCCGCGTTCATCCAGAAGACGTACACGATGGCGTCATCGCCCGATGACGACACCATCGTGTGGAGCGACGACGGCCAGGCGATCCTCGTTCTCGACATCGCTCGCCTGGAGCGCGAAACCCTCCCGAAGTACTTCCGGCACAACCAGTTCAAAAGCTTCGTCCGTCAACTGCATGGCTACGGTAAGCCATCATTGTCGTCGGTCCAAGGCGACGGTGATGGCTGATGAGCATACGTGTCCAGGGTTCTCGAAAACCACTCTGCGAAACGGCGACAGCGAGTTCAGGCACCCGCTGTTCGTTCGTGGGCGCCCGGACCTGCTGAAGCAGATCGGGCGTAAGGCGGCGGACGCGCAGGAGGAGCAGAAGCAGCGGACGCGCGCCATGGAGGAGCAGATGCGGTGGCTGGTGGAGGAAAACGAGCGCCTGCACAGCATCGTGCGCCTTCTGTTCGAGGATCACGCTATTCTTTCTGCCCGTATCCGCATGTACGAACCCGATGATGTCATGTCGGCGCCTGCTGCCGCCGCCTCGGCATACTATCACGGGAGCCAACAGGGGCAGCCTGCTATGGGGTCAGCCTCGCCTGGCCGGGACGCCATGCGGGCAGCCTCCGCTGACCGGGATGGCATGCGGTCAATGCCGCTCTGCTACGAGCAGCAGCAGCAGCAGCAGCAGGTGGAACCTGCATTCGGTACAAGCAGGAGTAACTTCGTACTGCCGCGGTATGATTCCCAGCAGATGCAACCGGCAGCAGGCAGCCCTGTTCCGAACAGGGACGGCATGCCCTCGCGATCGTCGAGCACCACGACAGATGAGACCGCCGCAGGTGCCAGTGGCGGTGGGATCGAGCCGGGCGCGGGCGTGCCGCCTGCGTCGTCTGGCGGGTCGGCCATTCCTCCAGACGGTCGCGATGTTACGCATCGGCAAGCGAATCCCATCGCAAGAAGGTTCACACCGTACATAATCAACAAGTGATCGTTCTCTTTGTTATGGTCATGTGGCGGTTGACTATATGCGGCAAGTGCGAACCTACATAGGCTGCGGTATCAGAAGTCGGTCGCATCCAGCGCACCGGTGAAATCAGTTTCAGCCAGTTGCCCTGTCGTCGTGGCGCGCGGCACCTTGTCAGCCCTTCGAGAGCCGCGTGATTGTTATGTAGCGTTTGGATTGACAACGAAGGACGCATTGAACGGTCCGACAACTGGCGGCCTGGCGTGCGCATCACGTCGTTCGTCGTCTCCAAAGACGACGTGCGGTGCGGTATGGACCGTTGCGATATGACCTCGCGCCATTTAACCCGTTCGTGGTCGAGCCAATTCGATCACGAACCGATATGTTTGTCGGGCCAAGCGCGCGACCCCATCCGCACTGGCACTCGCTCGTGTATCGTCGCGAAGAGCGCGCGCCTCCACCTGTGTGTCTCGGTACACGGCTGTGCTGTGCTTACGCAGCTCGGCATGTGCGTACGTCCCTGCAGGTGACGGCGTGCGTCATACATACTGCGCGCAGTTCGTGCCGCAATCTGCGCGTGTTGTCGGACCTGGGCGGCGGCCTGCGTCGGAAATATTCCGGGCCTAGGAAGAGCCGTACGTTCCCCAGGGGCAGGTAGATGCCCGTGTTCGGCCGGTTCCGGATCACGGCGTGACTCACGGTTCACATCCCCAGAAAGAGGCGTGTCCGTGCTCGCCGCCCACAGATGATCCGCTCGCGTCCGCGGCAGACTATCCCAATGCCCCACAAGCCCATGTTCCTGCAGAAGGCGTTCGACATGGTCGAGTCAGATCGTGATGCCGCGTGCCGGTGGCTGCCGGACGGCCTGTCCTTCATTGTCGACGATGTCGAGCGCCTGGAACGCGAATCCCTGCCGAAATACTTCCGGCACAGCAACTTCCTCAGCTTCGTACGGCAGCTGCACTTCTATGGGTTCACGAAGCAGACCATCTCGGAAGGACGCGCGCTGTTCTACCACCCGAACTTCCAGCGGCAGCGTCCCGAGCTCCTCCAGCACATCGAACGGCGCTCGTCCGATAGAGCCAACAACCAGGGCGGTATCATCGTCAGGATGCAGGCCCAGATCGACGACCTGCAGCGGCGAAACGTCGAGCTGACAGCCGAATACGACCACCTGCAACACGTCGTCCACACGCTGCAGGCGACGTCTGCCCCGAGAAGGTGGTCCCTGCCGAGTATTTCGTTTTCAACGTCGGCGGATTACTCGCTAGTTGAACAGTACGGATACGACGATGCGAGTATCGGTACGGGGCAAGTGTCAGGGGCATCAGGTGGGGCCGCCGATGTCAAAAACCAGTTGATCATGCCGATTCCGATACTGGCCGCGAACCTGAAACCGCCGTCCGGGTCTCCTGACGGGTCCGCATGTCGTATGCCCGTCATCGGCGATGGATCCAGTGTGGCATCTGCATTGTTGACCCAGGCGCCATCGGAACCGACCGCCTTTCACCCGTTCAGGTCGGCGTCGACCGCAAGGACATCTGGATGACCCAGTGTCATGTCACGTTGTCAATACAACTGTCATCGGGCGACCCTGTACGACTGTCGAATATTATACGTACCAAATTCTCTGTGGGAGCCGACGCGCAACGCCAGGGCTGCCAGGAACGTGCCATGTTTGCAGACTGGGCGTATTGTCGCTAGGGCGCGCTATAAATATATAAACCTCAAGTGACTGTGGACACAGGTCTATGAGACAAACCACGTTTACAGACTCGGAACATGTCGCTAGTGTACGCTATAAATAAACTTCAAGTGCCCGTTGGACACAGGTCTATGAGACAGCACCGACACGTCATCGTTCCGTGAACGCCAGGCACATACGGCCAAAAGTCAACCAGACATCGGCTGTTTCCACAACACTGGACAACCGACAGACGTCGGTGTGCGCGAACGGTTTATTGTTGTCTTCCTGCCAACCCACTGCCGGTAAGTTCAACGTAACCGTTACCAGTACGTACGCACACCGCACGTGCGCGCGTGTTCCGGTCGTAACAGCCCGCAAGTACTTGCTCGCAATTGGCCAATCCCCCAACCAGACGCCCAAGACTGCAAATGACTGATGAAGACACGGGCACATCAGATTTAGTTGAACGTGATGGCTTAACGCGTATAGCTCACCTAGCCTGCCTGCGGAGTGAGAAGCCCCTACAGAGTCCTGTAAGGACAGGAGGATGGGTGCGCGAAGACGTACTTCCTCCCAGACTTACGTGTAAGGACATACAACTGGAGAATCGGATCCATCGACCGATTGTCAACAAGTGCAATGCGTGGAGGCTGCCTGCAACCCGCCGGCGTCCGAGCAGGCCGCGGGGTGCCGGGCTTGTCGCGCTCCCGTCAGCGGGTGCGCCGCGGATCGGCAATCCTGGGCGCAGGCGGCCAGCGGCCAACGGCGACGCCGCGACGCGCCGAGTCCGATGAAGTCCGAAGACGCGCCGAGTCCGAAGAGGTCCGAAGACGCGCCCAGTCGCGATCCTTTTTGCCAGTCCAAACTTCTGCGGTCTGGTCGCGGTGTGCCGCTAGTCTCTGTCCGCAGCAGACCCCAACACGTCGTCGATCGAGGGGTATCACGATGACCTCCCCGTCTGCCGTGCTGCTTTCGCTATGACTTTATATGCAGCGACGGCGTTGCAGTCGACGCAGGCATGATCACGAGGGCGCGGACACGTTTAGATAGGTATGCAGGAGTTGAAAGATGGGCGGCTGTCGTCCAACCAGGCGCCGAGGTTGCACCTGCCTAGAGCAGGGGCGCCCCGTCAGCCGACAATTTCTACCGGGCACCCCTGCAGGAAATGGGTTCGCATACGCTCGTCATGTCCCGTATCAGCTTGTCCGTTCGGGCCTCGTCAGCCGCAACGGTATCGCACCGCTGCATGTAAAGTGCGAAGACCAACACGACGTGCGCACGGAGCTGATTCACCTGCGTCCTCCTCCTCCTGCTTCTACTGTCGTCCGTCAGCACGTAGGTCGGGGTGGGACAATATTCGCACGCCCCACGTACCGTCATATGGGTCAATGTGCGCCTGACGAATCATCATGCCCTGGATCGTCCGCCGTTTGTGGGAATGGTCTGTTGCAAAAATCCGTCGAGGCGCCTGCACAGTACGAGACAGGACGTCTTGCTCCTCAAATTGCCGTGGGGGGTATGGCGTGAGTCACGACAGGCGTCCGGAAGAGTACAGGTAGGCATCGCTGCCCATTGCTGTTCTGCGAGCCCGCATCCGAAGCGCCTGGCGCCCCGACATGCCCGACAAGCCGACGTTCCTGCAGCGGACGTTCGAGATGCTCGAGTCCAAGGACGACGACGCGTGCCGCTGGCAGCCGGACGGCCTGTCGTTCGTCGTCGAGGACGTCGCCCGCCTCGAGCGCGAGTCGCTGCCCAAGTACTTCCGGCACGGGAACTTCCTCAGCTTCGTGCGCCAGCTCCACTTCTACGGTTTCTCGAAGCAGACCATCTCGGAAGGGCGCGCCCTGCTGTCGCACACGAACTTCCAGCGCGACCGCCCCGACCTGCTCGACCGGATCGTGCGCCGCTCGTCCGACAAGGTCAGCAACCAGCGCAGCGTGATCGCGCGCATGAAGGCGCAGGTCGAGACGCTGCAGCAGAGGAACGCGGAGCTGTCCGCCGAATGCGACAACCTGCGAGGCATGATCCGCGAATTCCACGTCCGCGACGTCGCACCGTCCAGGAGGTCCTCAATTGTATCACTATCCACGTCGCCGCCCCGGCCCATGCAGGAATATCGATGCGATGGCGCAAGCATCGGTGCCGTCAAGGCGTCGTCGTCGGGCGGCCCCGCTAACAACCCGAACAAGGCATTACTGAGGCCGATGCCGACCCTGCCGGGCCCGTTCCTGAAACGACGCCGCGTCGACCTGCTCGAAGGTACGGACGACGACGAGTTCAGCAGCATGGGGACGTCCTCGGTCCGGATCACACCGTCGGAGACAACGGCGTTCCTGCCGGTCGGGTCCCGCCTTGTATAAACCACACCCTTGCCACGATCAGCGACACGGGACTTTATCGATCGCAACGAGCCCAGATTACGCACCGACAGAGCGAACGTGGGCACCCGCCCGTGCATATAGGTACGCCTGGGAAGCCACGCGGCCCCCCGACTGACCATTACGAGCGCATACAGTATTATACGCGTACGTACTGCTGGGCGCGCAAGGAAACGACAATGAACCCCGACGCCCCAGCACCTCGACGCATGTGCCCCGAGCCGTCGCAGCTGGCGGCAGGGCCCTGCTGGATCGCCGTCCCGGCTCGACCATTCTTCAGACAGTGGCGGGGCGGCAATATGTGGCAAAATTGCGCCCTGTGCGCGGGCTGTATCGCGCGCGCCCCCAGTCACGAGCTGCACCGGGGGCCCCCCGCCCACTGCACCGTGCACAGTGCTGGGTGGCGGAGTGCGTGGCGGCGCGGGCGCCACAGGGAATGCCGCCATGACGTCCGCCTACGCCAGCGTCCAGCAGTGGCATCATGCCAACGCCGTCCACCTCGCCTGCAAGGCCGACCTGTTCGACCAGCGCCCGTCGCTCGTTGTCGTACGGAGCAACGTCGTCGAGGTGTACGCCGTCGTCGACGACCGCCCGCTGCGCCTCCGCCACCGCCTCGTCCTGCAGGGCACGCCCGTCGACGTGAAACCGGCGCGGTTTCCCGGGTCGCAGCGCGACTCCCTGCTCCTCACGTTCATGGATGCGCTGCTGTCGCGCCTGGACTTCAACCCGGAGACGAACCGGTTCGAGACGACGGCCATGCACGCGTACGAGATGCCCAAGAGGAAGCTGGGCGGCGTCAACGACTTCCAGCCGCCGCTGCTGTGCGTGGATCCCCAGCAGCGATGCTCGGCGTACGTTGTCGCCTCCGACTCGATCATGATCTGGCCGTTCACCGACCGGGTCGAGTTCGGCGCCGTCCACGTCACGTCGGACGCGCCCAAAGGGTGGGTTGCCCGCAACGCTGTCGTCCGGCCACGCTCGTCAGTGCGCCTGATTCGTGGGCCGTGCTCGCACACAGGGTCGTCTCGCAGCATGGCGTCGAGACGCGCGCGGGCCTCGTCGTCGACCTGTCCGAGTACGGCGTCGACCGCATCAAGGCGATCACGTTCCTGAACGGGTTCCTGGAACCGTCCGTCCTCGTCCTGCACGATCCGGAACACACCTGGGGTACGCCGCGCCGCCTGCCGGTCCACTGATGGACCCGACCCTGACGCGCGTCCTGCCGTCCAGCCGGGCGGACCGCCGCCAAGCCCAGCACCTGCGTGCTGACGTCGATCTCCATCAGCCTGGACACGGGCAAGCACTGGCTGATCGCCAACGAGAAGGGCCTGCCGTACGACGCCGAGTCGCTGCTCGCGCTGCCCATGCCCGTCGGCGGGGCGCTCGTCTTCTCGTCCAACCTGGTGATGTACCACAAGCAGAAGATGGAGGCGGCGCTGTCCGTCAACGAGTTCGGCGACCGGGTGACGACGCTGCGCGTGTCGCCGACGCAGCCGACCCACTGCGCCCCGTTCTGCATGGAGCGGGCGGCCGTGGCCGCCCTGGCGCCCGACGCGTTCGTCATCGGGACGCGCGCCGGCGACCTGCACCTGCTGACGCTGCAGACGCTGGGCGACTCGATCCGCAGCATGGACGTGACGCGCGTCACCCGGTCGCACATCGCCTCCTGCCTCTGCGCCCTGTCGCCATCGCTGCTGTTCATCGGGTCCAAGCTCGGCGACTCGCTGCTCGTCCGCTACGAGACCGTACGTTTCGTTCGCTCGTCGCCCGTCTGCACCGAACGCGCTGACTTGCCGGCAGACGACGGTCGAGGTCGACGTATCGTCCGGGGCGCCCGACGGCGACCGGCAGCCTGATCGAGGTCTGCTGCTGTTGTGCGCGCGTGTGCATGCCGCTCCTGTGCGATTTGTAACCGGGGGCGCGGTTGGTCTCAGACGATGCCGCCATGGACATCCTGTTCCGCGAGACGCCCGGCGCCGACCGGCGCGTCGTGCCGACGTTGTCGGCGACGGTTCGCGATTCGCTGTTCTGTGTCGCGCCGCTGACCCGCATCCGCATGACGCAATCGGTCGGTAGGCGTCGCGGACGACGACGACGACGCTGGGCTAACGGTGCGGCAGGGGACGCCGGCGCGCGCCGAGATGGTCGCCTGCAGCGGCTACGATCGCACCGGGGCGCTCCTGGTCCTCGACGACTGCGTCCGCCCCACCCAGCTGGCGTCGTTCGACATCAAGCAGCCGGCCACGTTAGGCTTCGTGTCCTCGATGATGCGTCCCAGACCTGACGTTTCCTGCTCGCCCAGGGGCTGCTGGTCGCTGCTGGCGGACGACGACGCCCTGTACCCGACGTTCGTCGTCATTGGCCAGGAATCGCGGACGCTCGTGCGCCGCTCCACCGGCGACGAGTTGCTGACCGTCGACCAGTCGGGCTTCTGCACCGAAGGTCCACGCCCGCGTCGCTCACCGCGTCCTCGCCCGCTTTGACACACCTACACCTGTAGAGGCGACCGTGGCCGCCGGGAACGTGGCCGGGCGGGAGCGGATCGTGCAAGTCCTGCGGCGATCCGTCCGCCTCCTACGAGCGGACACGACGGCGACACTGATCGCTGAGGTCGGCGTGCGCGTCCGCCTCTAGCTGTCGCCAGGGCGCGCTGACGCTCGCTCGTTGCAGATCGCGGTGGACGGCGTGGTCCAGTCGGCGCACGTCTGCGACCCGTTCGTCGCCCTGCTGCTGGACGACGGGTCGTTGCTGTTCGGGGACGCGGCGGCGCCGGCGCTGACGCTGGAGCGCGTCCCTCGCGACACGGCCCCGGTCGCCATTGCGCTCTACCGCGATCGTGGAACGTCCGGGCTGTTCTCGGCGCGCTCCATGGCCGACCCGCAGGCATCGGCGGGCGTTGAGGCGATGGGCGACGACGGCGAGGACCTCGAGGCGCTCCTGTTCGGGTCCGGTGACGCGACGGCGACAACACCAACAACGGACGAGGCGGGGCCCGGCGCGACGCAGGGCGCCGCCGCCGCCGCCGTCCACATCCTGGCCTGCGTCTCGTCGACGGGGACGCTGGACCTGTACCGCCTGCCGGACGTGCACCTGCTGTTCCGGGCGCGGTCGCTGTGCCGGGGCGCCCAGCTGCTCTGCAACGAGGTCGGCGGCGCCGACGACGACGACGCGCCCGTCGCCGCCGCCGACGAGGAGCAGCAGCAGCGTGTCCGGTTCCTCCTGGTCGACACGCTCTGCGACGACGACCTGGCGCGCCCGGTCCTGATCGCCGCGCTGGCCAACGACGACATCCTGATCTACAACGCGTTCCCGTCGCCCGCCGGCCACGCCCCGGTACGTTGGCGAACGCGCCCGCGCCCGTCGTCACCGTGTGCTGACAAAGACGCGCGCACACGCACACAGGTGCCGCTGGCCTGGTCCCGGTTCGATCACGGGCGCCTGACGCGGCCGCTGATGGCGTCCGGCGTCGTGTCGACGGCGCCGTTCGCCGTCAAGTTCGACGCGATCGCCGGCCGGTCGGGCGTGTTCGTCGGCGGCGTGCGCCCCTGGTGGATCTTTGGCACGCGCGACTACGTGCAGACGTTCGCGGCGGCCGCCGAGGTGGGCGGCGGCCGCATCACGACGTTCGGCGCGTTCCGCAGCGCCGCCTGCCCGTCCGGCGCCTTCCTGTACGGCTGCGACAGCACGCTGCGCGTCTGCACGCTGCCCGACGGCGTCGCCTACGAGGGCGGCATGGCCGTCCGGCGCAAGCCGCTGCGCGCCACGCCCATCCTGCTGACGGTACGGCCGACGTGTGTGGCCAGCAGCTGGCTGACTGACCGACCGACCGACGGTTGCCCAGTTCCACGTGGACTCGGGCATGGTGGCGCTGCTGACGCTGCGCAAGGCGCCGGTCTGGAGCGTCGAGGAGGTGACGGCGCGGTCCGTGCCGGTGCAGGACAACCGGTGCGCGCTGCACCTGTGCCGCAACGGGTCGTTCGACATTGTCGACACGTTCGACGAGATGGAGCACGACGGCGAGGAGACGATCCTGGCCGTCGAGGACGCGCCGCTGGCGGTCGGCGGCGCCGCCGACGGCAAGCGCATCCCGTTCCTGGCGGTCGGCACGGCCAACGTCGAGAGCGAGGAGGTGCAGTGCCGCGGGCGGATCCTGCTGTTCCGCGTGCACGACACGACGCCGTCGGACGCGACCGGCGCGGGCATGCGCCTGAACCTGGCGTTCGAGTCGAAGGAGATCGGGCCGATCTCGGCGATCGCCGCCGTCCAGGGCTGCCTCTGCGTCGCCGTCGGCCTGCGCGTCGTCATGTACCGCTGGGACGCCGACCGCCTCGTCGGCTGCGCCTTCTTCGACGCCGACTTCTACGCCGTGTCGCTGGCCGCCGCCAAGGGCTTCATCGTCCTCGCCGACGTCTACAACTCGGCCTACCTGCTGTACTGGGAGCCCCGCCTCAAGCAGGTCATGCTGCTGGGCCGGGACCCGGTCTACACCGAGGTGTACGCCGCCGACTTCCTGATCGACGGCGACGACCTGTCCGTGGTCGTCGCCGACGCCCACGGCAACCTGCGCCTGGTCGGGTACGCGCCCTACCGCCCCGACAGCCTCGGCGGGCGGCGCCTGCTGCGCCGCGCCGACATTCACCTAGGTCGGTGGGCCCGTTCATGACGCCGACCGTTGCTGGTCTGCTGACTGTGTGTGTGTGTGCGCCCGTTCGCGCACCCGTAGGCACCCGGGTGACGTCGTTCGTGCGCCTGCGCGGCCGCGACCTGTCCGGCATGACCGTGTCGAGGGGCGGGCGGTACCCGCTGGTGGGCGCCGGCATCGACGGATCCGTGTCATGCCTGGCGCCCGTCACCGAGACGCTGTACCGACGGTAGGAGGAGCGCGCGCCCTGTCCGTCCTGCTGTTGCTGCTGCCGAGTTCTGACACGCGCGCCGCTGTGTGTGTGTGCCGCAGGTTGTACTCGCTGACGACGCTGCTGACGTTCCAGGTGCGGCACCTGGGCGGCCTGAACCCGCGGCAGTACCGCGCGTGGAAGGCGGCCGGGCGCGGCGACATCCTGACGACGAACTGCGTCCGCAACGTCGTCGACATCGACTTCCTGCTGCGGTTCGCCGGCCTCGACTACGCCCTGCAGGGCCAGCTGGCGCAGAGCATCGGGACGACGCCGGACCAGATCGTGGACAACCTGCTCCAGCTGCAGCTGTCGTCGTCCATGCAGCCGTACCTGGCCTAGGGACGGGCCTACTCCTCACTGTACGACAACGACGACTACGATAGGGTGTTTGTACTGGTGTGCGTGTCGTGGACGTTCGCTTCAGAAGGCGCTGCGGCAGAGCGGGCAGGTGGCGCCCGTGGCCGACGAGGCGAACCACTTGTAGAGGCAGGCCGAGTGGAACCGGTGCTTGCAGACGCGGCAGGCGAGGCGCGGCACCTGGTCGGTGACGGCGTGGACGACGGCGTAGCAGATGGGGCAGTCGTCCAGGCCGGCGAAGTGCGCCTCGACGTTCCGGCGCCACTGCCGGACGGCGTCGCCCACCGACCCGTTGCGCGACGCCAGCACGGTCGCCACCGTCAGCGCCCAGCGCCGCACGCGGCCCGCGTCGACGCCGCGGTGGTCGCTCAGGTCGACGTCGGCGACGCGCAGCGGGTGCTCCGCCGCCAGACGGATCACCAGGCGCACGGCAACGTCGGCGTGCGGGCGCACGGTCGCCGCGATCTCGCCGGCGCGCGTGCACCGCACCACGAACCCGTCGCCGTCCTCCTGTGTCGTCGGCCCGGCACGGAGCGCGGCGACCTCGTCGGCGATCAGCGCGGGCGTGAACCGCCGCGCCGTCACGCGGCGGTACGCGTCGGCGGCGGCCCGGTCGCTGCAGGCGCTCCACCAGGCGCGCGCCACGACCGGCATCGCCTGCAGCGCCCGGTAGTAGCAGGCGGTGGCCAGGCCCGCGTACAGGCGCCGGCGCACGTGCCGGTGCCGGTGCACGTGCCGGCCAGGCAGGGCCGCGTTCGCCCCGACGTCGACGACGACGTCGGCCGCTGCGGGCCTCGGCGCCGACGACAGGATCTGCACCATGCATTCGTCGAGGAAGGCGGGTGCCGCGTCGCGCACCGCCGTCAGCAGGAGCAGCGAGCGGCGGCGCGCCCCGACCTGGTCCAGGACGGCGAGCCAGACCAGCAGGTAGCAGCGGACGTCGTCGTCGTTGACGTCCGGGCGGCGCGTCAGGACGTCAACGAGTGCCGCCGGGATGATGTTGTTGCTGTCGCGGGGCTCGTCGTCGTCGTCGGCGGCGGCGGCAGCGGACGCGGCCAGGCCCCCGATCGTGGCGGAGAAGACGGCGCGGGCCAGCCGGGCGATGGCGTCACCGGCGTCGTCGTCGTCGTCGACGGGCGCGTCGCCGCCGTGGCGCAGCAGGGCGACCAGGTTGTCGAGGAGCAGGGCGAGGCGGTCGGCGGGCAGCGACGTCGCGAACGGGTACGCGGCCAGGACGCCGGCCAGGCGGTCGACGGTGCCGGGCGCCAGGCGGCGCAGGGCACCCGGCGCCAGCAGCGGCAGGCACAGGTCCAGGGCCGGGCGCACCAGCGGATCATCGTCGTCGACGACGTTCGGGCGGCGCACGACGACGACCAGGCCGCCCAGCAGGTCCAGGGCGGCGTCGGTGCGCTCGTCGTCGTCGTCGTGGTCGGCGTCGTCGAGCGCGTCGACGACCCAGGCGAGGGCGTCGGCGCGCTCCTCGCTGGACGGGGCCGGAGGCCAGACGGCGACGGCGGCGGCCGCCAGGCGCAGGCCCGCCGTCGTCGTCGTCGACGCCAGGCGCGCCGCCACCCGCCAGACGGCGTCGCGCGCCACGACGTCGCCCAGGTCGGGCAGGGCGCGCGCCAGGCACAGCGCCGACCGGTGATCGCTGTCGTCGTCGCCCTCGCTGTCGGCCAGCCAGCGCCGGGCGGCGTCGGCCAGCGGCGCGCCGGGCGTCACGAGGCGCATGGCGGGCACCAGCGCCGGCGTCGTCGCCGGCAGGCGCGCCAGCAGGGACGCGCGCGCCGCCGACGACGACGACCGGGCCAGCGCGTCGGCCAGCTGCTCCACGTCGTCGTCGCCGGCCGCCGCCGCCCACAGCCGGTCGACAACGTCGCGCGTCACCAGCGAGTCGTTGTCGTCGTCGACGAGGCGGGCGGCGATGAGGCGGCGGGCGCGATGCCCGATGACCCGGAGGCGGGCCTCGAGCGCCCAGAGCGACGGGGCCAGCGCCCAGAGCAGCGTCATCATCCTGGGCGCCGCCCCCAGCAGGTCCAGGGCGGCGAGGCAGGCGTCGCGCGCCCCGACGGCCAGGTCGCGGCGCGCGATCGCGTCCAGGTCGGCGCCGGTCGGGAAGCAGGCGCGCGTCGTCGGCCAGGGCACGGCGCTGGCGACGACGTGCGCCCAGAACACGGGGTCGAACGACGCCGACCCCAGTAGGGCGGCCCGGCGCAGGTCACACGCCACGACGTCCAGCACGCGGGCGGGCATCGCCACGCCCCGGGCCCGCTGCGCCAGCGCGACGACGTGCGGCGCGGCAACGTCGCCACCGTCGTCGTCGTCGTCGTCGTCGTCGTCGTCGCGCTGGACGACGTCGGCCAGGAATTGCAGCCAGAAGACGGACACGAGGACGTCGTCGTCGTCGTCCGCGGGGCGCTGCGGCGGGAGGAGAACGTCGAGGGCGACGGTGACGCGCGCACAGGCCCGATCGGCGGCGTCGGGGTCGTCGGCGAACCGGCCGGGGAAGGCGAGGGCGCGCACGGACCCGGCCAGGTCGGCGACCAGGGCGGCCAGGCGAGCGCGGGCCGGGTCGCCCAGGCGCGCGAAGCAGGCCGCGAACGACGGCAGGCGCGCCGCCGGCAGATCGTCGGCGACGAACGCGTCGAGCAGCGCCTCGGTCAGGGCGACGCGCCCATCGTCGTCGTCCAGGCGGGCGTGCGCGGCAACGGCCAGCAGGGCGGCGACGTTCGCGCTGCGGCGGACGACGCCGACCAGGTCGGAGGTGGGCGTCCGCGTCGTCCGGCAGACGACGCGGACGAGCGCGTCGGGCAGGTCGGCGTCCTGCAGGGCGCGGCGGAACTCGCCCTCGACCTGGTCGCGCAGGTCGTCGTCGACGATGCTGTCGTCGACGAGCGCACCATCGCACAGGGCGATCGCGTCGCGATGCCCGCGGCGGTACGCGTCGAACGCGGCCCGGACGACGGCCCGGGTCGTGCGCGGCAGGGCGGCGCCGGCGACCAGGTCGGACAGGGCGCGCACGACGACGGCGCTCGGCGTCGTCTCGTCGAGGTGACGCGCGCAGACGCCCGCCAGGCGGTCGTCGAGGTCGGCCCGGTCGTGGAACAGGGCGCCCAGGCGCGCGAACGTCGCCCGGGGCAGGACGTGATGGTGGGCGCCTGCCGACGACGACAGGCGCGCCAGCGCGTCCGACGTGGAGTCGAGCAGGTGGTGGGATGACGACGCGGACGGCACCTGGTGGAGGACGTCGGCGTACGCGTCGAACAGGTCGGCGGCGGCGTCGTTGGTGCCGGCGGCAGCGGCCAGGACAGGCGCGCCGGCCCACAGGGCGGAGAGGAGGCGGACGCGCGCGTCGTCGTCGTCGGCGAGGTGGGCGGCCAGCGCCGGGCACGCCCGGTACATGGCCGGGCTGTCGGCGGCGGCCGGCTGCGCCAGGCGATGCAGGACGCGGTCGACGACGCCGGGCGACGTCAGGCGCGCCGGGTCCCGTTGCACCAGGGCGAGCAGCGCGGGCCACATGGCGCGCCGGGCGCCCGCGTCGGCCTCGTCGAGGAGCGCGTCGACGCGAACGGCCGCCGCCGGGTGCACAGCCAGCAGGTCGTAGATCGCGCGACGGAGCGCCGGTCGGCCGCACCGGGCGAACCTGTCGACCAGCGCCCGACACAGGTCCGCCAGGTCGTCGTCGTCGGCGGCGTCGTCGTCGTCGGCGACGAACGAGGCGGCGGCGGCGATGACGCCCGCCATGACGCGGTCGTAGCGGTCCTCGAGGTCGTCGCGCGTGTCGTGCGGGTCGCCGAGGCGGGCGGGCGACGACGCCGCCGTCTCGATCAGGGCGGTGGCGAACGCGACGAAATGCGGGCGCAGGAATCGGCGGGCGGCGGCGACCCGGTCGGGCGTCGGGAACGCGGCGGCGAACGACGCGGCGGCGGCCTGGGCGACGGACGCGACCGGGTCGTGGATCGCGACCAGCCAGGGCCCGGCCAGCGTCGGCAGGGACGGGGCGATGTCCTTGCCGACGTTGGCGATCAGGGCGCGCAGGGCCTCGTGCTGGGCCAGGCGGACCATGCGCGAGTTGTCGAGCGTGAGGCGCGCGAACCGGCCGGCCCAGTCGGCGAGGAGCGCGCCGCGAACGTCGCCGGGGTCGCGCGTCGCGAACAGGTCGCGCAGGTCGCCCAGCGCCTTGACCCGCGTGATCGGGTCACGCTTCGACAGCAGGCGGGCGCACCGCGCGTACTCGCCGTCGTCCGCGTAGATGGGCGCGGCGGCGAAGATGGACGTCGGCGGCGCCGCCGTGCGGAACGCGGCCAGGCCGGTCGCCGCCGGGACGTCGCCGGCGGCCCGGGCGCTGCTGGCCCCGGTCAGCTTGGCCATGCGGTTGCCCGCGTTGCGCTTCCTGGACTCCTTGACGGCCGCCGAGCGCTTGCCGCCGCCAGTACTGCCGGCGCGCTTCATGATGGACGTCGCCGCGGGATCGCGCGAACTGCAGTCGGGCCGCGGGCCGCGCCCCACTCCGCCACCCACCACTGCGGCGTGGCGTGACGGGTGTCCCGGCGCGGTCCTCCGCTGAGCGGGCGGGCACACAGTCGGCGCTGCCTCTGCCTGTGCTCGCCCCTACGCCCCAGCATGGGTGCGGTACACATGTCGGCGAAGATACACGCGCGCGGCTCATTCGAGAACGTGCACCCCCCGGCGCGTCAGCGGTTCTGGAACGTGCGTCGCAACGTGGTCTGCAGTCGCGCGGTTCTGTGACGAACCTTCGCAGGGGGTGGAGGGGATGCCGGAAATACTACGTACCTTGTCTCCGACGGTGTAGGTAGTACACAGCGCGCGCTGACGATGGCGCAGGGGACGGCCACGCCGGCCGTTGTCGTCGTGCCGGCGGATTTGGGGGCCGGCGACCCGGTGCCGGACGACCTGGCCGACCAGCTTCGCGCCGTGGCCACCGCCCTGGTAGACGAATGGAGGGCGCGTCCGCCGGCGGCGTTGCGGGCGACGTGCGTTGAGGGCGGCATCACGAACAAGCTGTTCCGACTGCAGGACGCGTCGTCGCCGGCGGGCACGTGCGTTGTCGTCCGCGTCAACGGCCTTGAGACGGAGCGGGTCGTCGCGCGGGATCGCGAACGCGACGCCAGCGCCCTGCTGCCCGCGTACGGGTTCGGCAAGCGCGTCTACGGCGAGTTCGGCAACGGGCGCGTCGAGGAATGGCTGTCGGGCCGCGCCCTGCAATGCCAGGAGCTCGCCCGCGACGACATCATGGCGGATGTCGCGCGCCGCCTGGCCGCCCTGCACCGCGTCCAGATCCGGTCGCCGCGGTTCGACCCGCACCGGGCGACGATCTGGGACACCGTCGACCGGTACATGGACGAGGCCGACCGCGTCACGTTCGACGATGCCACCCTCGGTCGCCTCGATCGGGTCGCCTGGCGCAACGCCGGCCAGCGCCTGCGGCACCTGGTCGCCCAGACGTCGCCGGTCGTCCTGGCGCACAACGACCTGCTGGCCGGCAACATCATCCTGGACGAGTCGCCGGGCGCCCGCCGCCGCATCCAGTTCATCGACTTTGAGTACGCCGCCTACAACAGCAGGGCGTTCGACATCGCCAACCACTGGTGCGAGTTCGCCGGGTTCGACTGCGACTGGGGCAAGTTCCCGGGCCCCGCCCAGCAGGCGCGCTTCGCCCGGTACTACCTGGGCGACGGCGCCACCGACGACGACGTCCGGGCGCTGGTCGACGAGGTGCGCCCGTGGCCGCTCGTCAGCCACCTGATGTGGGCCTTCTGGGGCATCGTCCAGGCGCGCGTCTCCGCCATTGACTTTGACTTCATCGGGTACGCCCGGCAGCGGTTCCAGGGGTTCCATCACTACCTGCGGACGGCGGTGCCGCACCTGGCCCCTGCCCTGCTCGACGACGTCGACGGCGACGGCCTGGCACAGCCCGCCTTGTAGCGCACCCGGTGTGCACACACACACGCACCATCTCCATAAATCTGCCGTCTTCTCGCAGGTGCAACCGGGCAACGCGCGCCCGGGTGGAACATTCGCCGGCAGGGCACATGCGCTGCAGAGCCAGCTGTATATTTGGTTCCGCGGCGGCGAACGACGGACGTGTCGGCGCCGCCGCGTTTAGAATTTGGCCACCATCATTGCTGGTGACGCGCCATGTCGTCGCCGGCACGCGCGACCAGCGCATCGCTGCTCCTGGTCCTGGTCGCCGTCTGCGCGCCGTTGACGTCGTCGGCCGGCGCGCTGGTCGTCAGCGGGCGGCCGTCCCGCGGATTGCTGGACGGCGCGGTCCGACTGCTGTCGTCGGTGCTGGCGACGCAGTCCTGCGCGATGCCGCCGTCTGCCGGCTGCGTCATTGGCAGTACGGGCGGCGGCGATGACGAGGGCGATCTGGTGGCCGCCTACGGGCGGAACCTGCAGAGGCCTGAATGCGCGATCAGCATGCTGGACCTCGGTGTGGAGCCGGTCGTCGCCAGCGATGGGTACACTTACCGGCTGTCGTCGCTCATGACCTGGTAGGCGCTGTTGTTGCCTCCCCCGGTTGCGTGTGTCGGGTCATGTGTGTGCGTGTGCGTAACGATCCCGACCTGCTCAGGTGTGCCAGATTCGACTATGGCTCGTGTACGTCGCCGTTGACGCGCGAGACCATCCGTCCCGAGGTCTACTATAATCAGGACCTGGAGGTGGTCATGAACACGTGGGGCGACCAGGTGCGGCGGAAGCGCCATGGCACCACCATGTCCTGGGTGCAGCGGTTCTGCGCCGACACGGTCGTGATCTGCCCTGACGGTCGGTCGTATACGGAGGAGGAGGCCCACAAATACAAACTGAGATGGTGCTATCTGAACCGGGCCCTCAAGGAGGTGGCCATGGAGGTGGCTGCCCTCGACGTCCTCAGCGTGCAGCAACAGCAGGACCTGGAACCCGTTGCCGAAAGGTACTGGGCGGGTGCCGCCCCTGTTACACGATGGGGCGCGCCGCCGCATGCTGACGACGTCGCGATGTGTCCTGCAGAATGGCGCGGCGGTCGTCGGTGCACCTGCCGGCGCCGACCGGATGCCGATCCTGGAACGACGTTTACGTACACCGAGAAACCCACGAGCGTGACGCGTTCCTGGACTACCTGATACCGTGAGCGGTCCTGCTGCGTTCGTGTCCTTAGGAGACGCAATACAGGATAATCGGCCTATACGTGCAGGACGGGACACGCCCATTGGCGGTCGTCGTGGCAGGGGGACGGTGGTGGTGGCGCGGACCTGCAGGCAGTCGGCAGATCAACCAGCGGAGGGACGGGAGGACGGACAGTGCGGCCGGATCCCCGACGTGCGCTTGCGAACCATGCCGCCCGGATCCACGATGGTCCTGGTCGTTCTGGCAATCGGCTTCCCGATCGCCTGGTCCGGGACGTCTTCGCCGACCCAGCCGCTCGTCGTCCAAGGGAGCCCGCCATCGCCCGGGTTCATCGCCCGCACCGCCGGCTGCCTGTCGTCGGCGCCGTGCCTCCCCCACGTCGACAGGGCGCCGATCGGCGTCGTCCCAGGCGACGATGACGCGATCAGCGACCTGATTGAAGAATACGGTCGGGGTGTGGACCCGCCCGAGTGTCCGATCAGCATGTTGGACCTCGATGCGGAGCCGGTCGTCGCCAGCGATGGGCATACCTATCGCCTGTCGACGCTGATGGATTGGTACATCGTCTAGTGAGTGCGTTGGTGTGCGACCATGACGGCCCTGGCTGTGCGCTGGTGTCATCTAGGTGTGCGAGATTCAGTCGTGGGCGCTGCGTGTCGCCAATCTCGCAGGTGCCGATCCGGGCGGAGGTGTACTACAACCAGGACCTGGAGATGGTGGCGACCTCCTGGAGCGATCAGGTGCGGTGGTGGCGCCACGGCGTCACCCTGCCCTGGGTGCAGCGGTTCAACGCAAGCAAGGCCATGATCTGCGCCGACGGGCGCTCGTACACGGTTGCGGAAGTCGGCGCGTACCACCTGATCACGGCCTGCTACGTGAACCTCGCCCTCGCGGAGGCCGCCGCCAAGATTGCCGAACTCGGCACGTTCAGCACGGACCAGCAGGAGATTCTGAGACCCGCCGCGGAACGGTACCGGGGCAACCTCGCGCTGCACTGCAATACTGGCCCCGGTCGCTGACAGCGCTGCGCGACAGGATGGCGCAACGCTGCCCCATGATGCGGGCGCTGTCACCCCGGCGGCAAACATCACACTAGCGGCCGCCCCCGTTGCTCGCGCACGTTACCGCATGCAGGCGCTGTCCCCCGTCAACTGAATACACCAGCGACACTGTCCCCGTCGGCGGGTTCGCCTGCCAGCAGACGGAAGAAGCAGGCAGCGAGCACGGCGGCGGCGGGGCGATGGCGGGCCGGGCCCGGGGCACCACGTCGCGCAGTCCGTCAGCGGTCGTCTCGCGCGTTGCTCCGTTTCGTCGTGGCGTCAGGGATATGCAGTCGGTCCTGTCCTGGTTCCAGCATGCGCGCCATCAGCTCAAGGCCGGCAAACGAAACGTAACGACCCTGTGTGCGTCGGTCGGGGTCGCGGGTTGACGCTAAACGTGTGCCGTGTTGTGTGTGTGTGTAGATGTTCCTGCAGGTCATCCAGCTGGGCATGATCGTCAGCACGGCGCTCATGATGTGGAAGGGGCTCGTCCTGGTCACCAACAGCGAGAGCCCCGTTGTCGTCGTGCTGTCCGGCAGCATGGAACCCGCGTTCTATCGCGGCGACGTCCTCTTCCTGACGCGATCGTCGGCGCCGATTGAAGTTGGCGAAATCGTCGTGTGCGTGTTGTTGCTGTGCCAGGGGCGGGGCGCTGCGGCCAGGCGTTTAACGGTTCCGGTGTAGGTTCAAGATCAAGGGCCGTGACATCCCGATCGTGCACCGCGTCCTGGAGACGCACTATCCGACGGATCCCGGGCAGAAGGTGCGCCTGCTGACCAAAGGCGACAACAACCGCGTCGACGACCGCGGCCTGTACAACCGCGGGCAGTTCTGGCTGGACCCCGACGACATCATCGGGCGCGCGCAAGCGTAACACGCCCCCTGCCCCCGCGTCATGCACCGGATCGTATCGTGACGTGTCGTTCTGCGCTCGTAGATGGTGCCCGTACGTCGGCTTCCCGACCATCATGCTCAGCGACTACCCGCTGCTGAAGTACGTCGTCCTGGGCCTCATGGGCGTCATGGTCATCTTCTCCAAAGAGGAGTAAACCGACCGGAACTGTGCCTGACCAACGCTACCAAAATTGGAACGCGCCCACGTAGAGCGCTCCAGGGGCCTGGTTGCTGTATAGGCATACGGAGGAGCATGGCCCTACCACCCGGCAGCAATGTGACCGCCTGCCGCAGACGGCCGCCGCCTGACCGGTAGGCAGTAGCAGGCGATGGCAGCGTCGCCGACGGCGCTGGCGGATCGTGCTAAGCGCGCCGTCCTCGACGAGGTGCAACACGGCCAGGCCTGCCTGAGGCAGATCGTCCATGGGCAGGCCACCCGCACCGACCTGTTCTTCATCGACTCGGCCGTTCTGGGTACCGCCTGACGTGCGCTGGAGGCAGGCGAGTTTTCTGAATCGGTGGACCCACGTCCAGGCCTGGGTGGGCTCGTGTCCGTTCTGATGCCAACGCTGGTGACGGGGCTGTACGGCGGCGGGTTCTCGTCGTCGTCGTGGGAATCGTGCAGCACGAGGACCGTTGGCGTCTACATGGTCGGCCTGGCGGCCCTGGTCTACGCCTGCGGCCACGGCACCGATCGCATGTCGCGCGCTCTGCTCCTGCTCTGGGCCCTGGTCACCTTCAACGCGTTCGCTGTCATCGCCTACTCCACGTCGGGCACCCTGCTGCACTTCGTGACGTTCCTGGGCGCCCTGGCGCTGACCGGCGCACACGCCCTCGACGCCAAGCTCGTCAAGATCTGATCTGTGTACACTGGACGATTCGTTCGAAGGGGCCCTCCCCGCCGCCGGGTACGGTCCGGCGGTCGTTGCGTCCATTGACGATTGGTTGGCATGGCGACGACGTTGGGCCTGTCGGGACCGGCCTGGGCGTGCCTCAGCGCGCATTGCGTTCAGGTTCGGGTCGACACGGGGCGCCTGGACCTGTCCAGCGATGTGGCCGCCGGGCGGTTCCTGCTGCAGGGCTCCATGACGACCATGAACGGGGACGTCCTGGGCCCTGGCGCACTGGTCGGCCCGTCGTCGTTGTTCCCCGGCGTGCCCGCCGACCCGATCGCGTCGTCGTCCGATGCGGCGTTGCTGGTCCTGCCGGCGCCTGCCTTCGACAGGTTACGCGAGGCGCACCCGCAGGTGGCCCTAGACGTGCTGGGTGCGGTTGCGACGGCGATCGTCCAGCGCGGGTCGGGGACGGCGACCTGGAGGCGTGACATCTGCAAGTGGCGCCGGTTGGCGTGCCTCGGAGAGATGCGGGTGCAGAGCGCCCTGCAGGAGCGGGACCGGTTGCAGAAGGACGTCGACGAGTTGCGCCGCGAGGTCAGGCGGGCGGTCGGCGCGCATCGCCATTGTGACGCCCGGGAGGAGGCGCTGCGTGCACAGCTGATGCAGGCGCTCCGGCAGGTTCGCAGCCGACAGGCGGCCCTGGAGGCGCAGGTCGCATTGAACGCGTCACTGGGCAGGACGGCGCCGCCGCCCGCCCGGCGCCTGGGATCGCCGACCACCTTGACGAGGTCCGCGTCCAGCGTGGCGTTCGGCCAGCCGGCGCCAAGATCCAGGTACCGCCTGCCGAACACGATCAAGACGAATGGTGACGACGATGGGCGACGGGCGGCGACGCCGGCCGTGTGCACGTTCAGAAAGACCTACGACCAGGTGGACCTGTGCGTTGGAAGCACGCGACCGGGGACGGCACAGGACGGTCCCGGCACGACACGAAGGGCAACGGGGACGCCAGCGGTTGTCGTTGAGTGTCGGCAGCAGCGACGAGCGCAGCATTGTCAGGCGTCGAGTACGCTGGTGCCGTTCAGCGAGCGTGCAATGAATCGGGAGATGGCGTGAGTGCCGCGTCGCGTCCAGTGTATTGTGCGGGCAAGGTTACCCGGGCGGCCAGTTGAGCTGGCGCCCGCCGATGACATGGACGTGCAGGTGGTAGACGCTCTGCTGCCCCTCCTTGCCGTCGTTGATGACGACGCGGAACCCCTTGGCAAGGCCCTCCTGCTTGGCGACCTTCTGCGCCACGAAGAGCAGGTGGCCCAGCAGCGGCACGTCCTGCTCGTCAGCCTTGCTCAGCTGGGTCAACTGCACGGGGGTGGCACACATCACACCTGGCGATTGCGGGCAGGCGGGCGTCGGTACCTTCTTGCGAGGCAGGACCAGCAGATGGACGGGCGCCTGTGGGCTCACGTCGCGAATCACAACGCACTGGCATCGACGTGCGATCAGGATTGCGTTCGACCAAGGACGGCCGCACTACGACTCGTACCTTATCGTCTTCGTAGACGCGCGCGGCCGGGATCTCCCCCGCGATAATGCGGGAGAAGATGGTCGGGGCGCCCGGGTCGGCGGGCGGCTCGACGCCGACCTCCGTCTGCTGGACCATGGTGGTGAACGTCGCGCGCGTTCCGTACACGCCGCGCACAGTCGGCAGACAGGGCGATTGACGCGGGCAGCGTGCAGCAGCGGCCGACAGAAATGCCGCCGCCGCGCCCCGCCGCACCACTGCAGCAGCTGCACCCGACATCCGTGACGACGACTGCACGAACTGCCAACGGCCGCAACGGCGAAAACGCTCCGCCTCATGCCGCACACCAGTCGCCAGTTCTACATGTAGTGTATTCCGTACGGGGGCGGGCGGTGTGCACGCGAGGTTACCTGAGCAGGCGCAGGCCGGCAAACAATGGACGAATCATGGACTGCGGGTACGGGGCCGTGCACAGGCACGTGGCAATGTTCTCGGGGCGTTCCATCTGGCGGACAGCATTATTGTGCAGTCACTCGGCGCCGAGTGCCCGATTAGGTACGCACCCAGACGTGATGGCGAACGTCCCGGGAGCGCAGTGTCGAGGCGAACTCCTGCAGGTGACGGTCATTGTCGACCTGAAGGACGACCTTGCGCATCTGGCCGAGGTCGGCCAGGTATCTGGATGTGTACTCGTCATTGTACGATTCAGCGATGGCGGCCACCGCAGCTGGTTGTCAAACGTGAGACGGGGCCAGCAGTACTGCGATACAGTCTACGTAACATACCATGCGCGCCCTGTGCAACGACCGATCCAATGGGCCAGTGCAGATCCTGACACGCTTCGGTCAGTACAATGGAATACGATGGGCGGCAGCACACCCGGTCATGCCTGGATCAGATCGCGCCTGACCAGGATGTACTGCAGGACGGGGTCATCCGCAGACGACGACGACGACGCCATCAGCGCGGCGCAACTCCGAACGGCCTAACGGCGACAGGGTAGGTACCTACCTACTGCGGCTGCATGGGCAACCCGCTCAGGCGCTGTGTCGGGCCGCTCACGGATACGGCTACACGCGAGCGGCGGCCGCGAGGGGCCCCGACAAGCCCTCAAGTGGGGGGGCCCGGACGGGCACGTCAACCGTCCGCGTGCGCCACGTCGCCCATGCGCTGCCGAATCGCGAAAAGCCGTCTGCGCCGCTGGGGAATCCGAGGCGTGTCCGAGGGCTGAGTCGTCCAGGAATAGCCTCCCTGTGCTGGCGGCTGCTGCCTCCCCAGTGGGGGTAGGTACTTTTGCGGGTGCCCCCCGTGGCCCCGTGACGCCGACCGACGCGGACACCGGGCACGCTCGCCCACATGCCGCCATACCGCAATTGGTTGTCGTTCGTGCAGATCGGTCGATCGCGTCGCGCTCTAAGGAGATGGCTCCCCCGTCGAATATCAAGATCACGTACTTTAAGAACCCGGGCGGCGCCGCCGACCCGACCTACATCACGCTGCTGATGGCGGGCATCCACTTCGACAGCGAGCAGATCGTGTACGGGTCGCCGGAGTGGGAGAAGCTCAAGTCGTCCAAGACGCTGCCGTTCGACCAGCTGCCGGTGGCCACCATCGACGGCAAACAGTACTCGCAGTCGAAGGCCCTGTTCCGCTACGCCGGTAAGCTCGCCGGGTACTACCCCCAGGACCCGCTCACCGCCCTGAAGGTCGACGAGATCACCGAGGCCCTCGACGACCTCATTAAGGTCGCGGCCAAGGCGTTCTACGAGCAGGACCCGAACACACGCGCCAAGTACGCCGACGAGACGTTCCAGACTTCGTTCCCGAAGTTCGTCGGCGGCATCGAGAAGCTCCTGGAGAGCAAGGAGTTCGCCGTCGGCCACCAGGTGACGCTGGCTGACATCTACACGTTCACGACGATGTGGGCCCTGAAACACAAGCTGAAGAAGCACTGGGACGACAAGCTGCTGAAGACGTACCCCAAGGTCGAATGCATCTGCAAGAAGATCGAGGGCAACCCCAAGGTCCAGGAGTGGTACGCCAAGAACCCGTTCCCGCAGATGGCCTGATCGGCAGCATGCCGCATGCGTGTCGCAATGGACGAATGATCTCGTGTCGCACGTCTCGACCCCCGTGTGTGTGTGTGTTGCCAGCCAATCAATCGGACACGTTTAGTTTCGACATGACCAGGTCGAGCAGCGCCTTCATGTCGCGTTCGCCGCGCTTCCGTCGAAGGAATTCCGGCGTCGTGTCGGTGTCGGCAACTGGCGCCGCTGGCTTCACTGTCGCCTTGGCTAGCCGGGCATCCAACTCGGCGTCGAACTTGGCGTGCACGCTGGCCATCGAGCGCGGCACGCGGTACCGCTTCGAATCGGCGATGCCGTGCCTGTCCGGCATGGCGGTCGGCTTCAGGTGGTCCGGGTGGCCGACGCGTCGCGCCTGCTCGCGATGTTCTGTCGACGCCGTCTTGCGCTCGCAGTGGCGCTCGTCCAGCTTCGTGTGGTAGACCAGGCCGTGGTCCAGCGCCTGGCGGAGCATGTCCATGGCTTGGTGCACGTTCAGGGACGGACGGTCGGCAAAGTGCCCGGCGCTGTTCACGTCGTCGCTGCACAGGTTCACGTGTCAGCATCAGGCCATTATCGCATGAACAACGGCTGACATCTTCCGCCCCAATTCCTGTTCAATGCGACGCAACGACCATCCATCGCCATCATCAGTACTAACCGCAGTCATGAACGTCTTCTGCAGAGCGACGCGCCGTTCAGCAGACGATTCAGGACGCAGGCCGGTGAGCAGAACGCAGTACCGTGTCTGGCTCGTGTCGAGTCGGTTCGACGTGGCCGAGCTGTTCGGCCCCATCGCCGTCAGCAGGTTCGTCGTCGTCAACGTCGGACGCGATATCGGGCATCAGCAGGTGGCTCTTGTCGTTCGTGAATCGGGGTTTGGGTTCGTGAATGATGGCGGTCAGTTCGCAGGGTTCAATCAGGCTGCTGTACAGGATCGGGTACTGCTGGCGCAGAGCGAGGCCAGGTTGCGCCGGCTTGATCAACGGGTTGCCCCGCAGGTCGACCATCTCGAGATTCGTGAACCCGGCCAACGCCAGGACATCGCTCTCGTCCGCCAAGTAGTTGTACGATGCGTCGAGGAAGACGAGGGCGCTGAAGCCCCCATTGCCACTGATGAACGATGACGGTACCGTCTTCAGAGCATTCTCGCTGATATCCAGCACCTGCGGCAGGACAGGTTGGTCTCCAGGCGGCAGCAAGTAGTAGATAGCAACGAAGCAGGCGTACCTCTAGGCTGGGGATCTGGCCCAGGGCGTGCCAGACGGCGTCATCCCGCAGCAGGTTGCGTCGCAGCGATAGCTTCTTCAGGGTTCGGAACGCGGACATGTCCTGCGGGACGCGCGTGATGTCGTTGCAGGTCAGGTCGAGCTCCTCGAGGCACGGTATACGCGCCAGCTCGCCAATGGATGCCGGTGTCAGGCCGTTGTACGCCAGGCCCAGGATACGCAACGACGGGTACGACGCGTCGTCCAGGACGATATGGGCGATGCCGTTACAGTGCAGGTGCAACTCGTTCAGGGACGGCAACGCGGCCAACCACTGCAGGCGCAGGTTGTTGTCGCCGACGTCCAGGTACTGCAGCGCGTGGAACAAGGCCAGGTCGTCGGCGTCGACACGCGACAGCGACTCGCCGGACAGGACGACGCTAGCGGCTTCGCTTGGCGTGTGGACCTCGGCGGCCGCTAGGATCCTGGCCGCGTTGAGGACCCCGTTGGTCGAGGCGACGAGCGACGACCTCCGGGGCGGGCGACGGTATATGATCGGGTTGCGTCGCAGGAACGAAGGCACACGCAGGCGACGCGATCGGGTCGACCCGCTGAACACGTAGTCGGGCAGGCGCGACTCGCCGGTACCTGCCATCGCACAGACCCGGCAACGCTCAGTGTGCTGGCCGCGGTACACGACGTGCAACGGATCGTGCATTACGGGATGCGGGTTCGACAGGCGGGACGTCATCGAGCGTGAGGGTGACGCGCGCCAGTGGAACAGGCGTGCCCATGGTGCCCGCCTGGCTCATGGTCGGCCGGTTGCGCGCGCCGTCTGTTCAGGCGCCGTCGCTCCCGTCCATTACTACCCTAAGGGATCGACGGACGACTTCTACCTACCTGCCGTGTGTACGGTCGGGGTCGACCAGCGCGAGTGCACGCGCGCCCAGCTCCGTGTATTATTAGGACGGCGGCGGGAGGTGCTGTGCGCCCTATCGGACAGACGACGATCAGATACGACCGGAACGCCGGCATGGCATACCGAGAACGGGGGGACCTGTTCCAGTTTCGGCCGTTTGGAGCTGGCGGCGGCGGTGGCATCGGCGCCCACTTTCCGTTTCTTCTTCACCTTCTTCTTGGGTTTCGCCTTCATCATCGTCTGTAGCTGTGCGGCGGCAGACGGCGATTAGCATCCGGTGGGTGTCCATCGGCGTCAGTCACCTGCACGTACGAGTTGTAGCGGTGGGCCTGGCTCAATGTGCAGACTCGACTTCCACTGCTCCGGTTCGATCGGCTTGACATGGACAGGGGCGCTGCCGCCGATCGAGTCGATCAGGGGCATCAGGCGCGATTCGAGCGTGAACTCGACGGGCGAGCACCCGGGCAGC
Source organism: Plasmodiophora brassicae (assembly GCA_039704465.1). Taxonomy (NCBI): domain Eukaryota; phylum Endomyxa; class Phytomyxea; order Plasmodiophorida; family Plasmodiophoridae; genus Plasmodiophora; species Plasmodiophora brassicae. The sequence continues at coordinate 1,127,835 of JASFAU010000007.1, read as the reverse complement.
ATGTCGATGGCGGCGGCGCCCAGGTCGACGTTGGAGAATCCGATCAGGGCCAGCAGGTCGGCAGCAGCATCCGCTGGACGTGCAGCCGTCAGTCGACAATCGGGGCCATGCAACGACGCTGTCGGCACGCACCGGCACGCAGGTTGAAGGATTTACCGGCGGCAGGCGTCGCGGCACTCGACGCCGCCATCGCGCTCCCCCCGCCACGCACCACGACAAGACCGCGGCGCGCCGATCCTGGCGCCGACGACTCGAGCCCCCTCCTGCGTGCCGTTACCCGCCGCTGACGGTGATCCCAACGCCGATATCGATACGTGCTGGATCGCTCCATGCCATATGGGCTAGGACGACGCTGCATTCAGATTGCGCGTCGCTATACTTGCCCGGCGGTTGGAGCGGGACACCTTCCGGAACCCGCTCCTGCATACTGGACTATCGATACCGTCCTGTGTCGCACCAGCACATCTGCGCCGCGCGTCTGGTGCGCAGCTTGCACGTGTCCGCTCTGTAGGTTGACTGCAGAGTGTAGACAATGCTTAGAGCATGCAGGGCCGTCTTGCAGCTGCGCTCTATATTTAGGCGAGGCAGTCACGGACTGCGCCGCCGCCCGTTCCGCGGTGGAGGGTGCCCCGTGTGCGCGCGCAGACACGCTGCAACACGGATGGTGGGCGGGACGGCCGATGCGGCGGCGATCAGCAAGAGGTACCGGGCCGTACGCAAACGCCTACTGGCCGAGCGGGCACCTGCGCGCACGACCTCGACCCGTGTGCCGCTGATTCAGCCCAGGACGGCACCACCGAAGCGCACTGAAGAGCGACGCAGCGGCGCGACATCCGTGTCGGCGGCGGCGTTCCAGGACAGGATCCGTGCTCGCCTGCAATGTTTGAACGCGTCCAAATTCCGGTGGCTGAACGAGTAGGGGGCCTGATTGCAGACGTGTGTCCTCGTCAATGTGAACATGACTGTGTGTCAGGGTGCTGTACACGAGCCCTAGCGAACGCAGCCTGCAGGTCTTCCAGGACCATCCCGAGCACTTTGACATTGTATGTCGGCCGGTGTGACACATGCCCGTCGTGTGGCGTTAATACTGATGGGGGGCGAGCAGTACCACCGGGGGTTTGCCGACCAGGTCGACAAGTGGCCGACGAACCCGGTCGACACCGTCATTGCCGCCCTGCGTCAACAGCCGCCGGACCGTGCGATTGGCGATTTCGGGTGCGGCACGGCCAAGTTGGCACAGGCGTTCCCGGACAGGACCGTGCACTCGTTCGACCTCGTCGCCGTCAACCGCTTCGTCACCGCCGCCGATATTGCCAACGTACGGCGGGCGTTGCCCGGCCGGCAATCACACGCTGGCGTGCCTGATCTGCGACGTACAGGTGCCGCTCGATGACGGCTCCCTGGATATTGCCGTCTTCTGCCTGTCGCTGATGGGCACGAACTGGTGGCAGTTCATCCGCGAGGCGAACCGCGTCCTCAAGACGAACGGGGCCCTGAAGATCATCGAGGTCAAGAGCCGCATTCCCGACGCGCGTGCCTTCATCGACGCCGTCGCCTCGGCCGGATTCCATTTCCAGCGATCGGTACGTGCTGCGTGCGTGCGCGCGCGCCATCCGCCTGCCCCTAATTGGTCCTTGTGTGCCGCAGGACGACCGCAACAAGATGTTCGTCGGGTTCGATTTCCTCAAGACGGCGCCCGCCCCGGATCAGGCTGCCCCATCGGGTCTGCAGTCGGTCTTGAAGCCGTGTCTGTATAAGAAACGCTGAATACAACAAGGGGGGCGGCCCTCTGCAGGTGCGACGTCTGCTCATGCTGGCCGGGCGTGAAGGCTGCCAGCCACGTGTAGCAGCTGCCCATCCTCCTGTCGTACCGCGACGAGGTCGCCCATGTCCTGGATCGCGTTGGCATGCGGTTCGCTCGGGTCCACGCCGCTGTACGACGCGCCATGCACGGCCGATGATGCTGCCCGTTGCTCCCGGTTCGATGCGTCGAACATGTTGCCAGGTAGGCCGCCGCTGCCGGTGCCGTCGTCGCGTATCGTTTGGGTCGCCGGCCGTTCTGCTTCGCACGTGCGATGTACGACGGTCGGCGTATGAGGCGGCGCCTGGCGTGGCCCATGGCAGAATCGCAGACCGTTGATGAGCACCTCCAGCTGCTTCATGTCTGTGACGCCCGGGTCGCGCGTCAGGAACGCCATCATGCGCTCCAGAGGCGTGCCCTGGCGGATGGCCCGGATGAGGGCGCGCTCCAGGGCCAGGCGCGAGAACTGATAGAAGGCGGTGTGGACGCAGCCCGGGCAGGAATGACGGCCATGGGCGGCATGCGGGCATCCATGGTGTCGTTGCCGATACCGTTGGTCGGCCACCGATGCCAGCGTCCGATGCGGGTACCAGGGTGCCTTCATTGTCGCCACCCGGGTCCCGCTCGTCGTCATGCGACGATGATGGCACTGCATGGCAGACCGCATCGAATATCGACGTCTGTGCAGATATTCCCACCCCGACACGTATCTGGGTGGCAGCAGAGATTTCTGCTCGCCTGCCTGAGCGTACAGGTACGCCTCGCTGTCGGCATCGAGATGAGCAACGATGACGATGGGCGCGTCATGCCCGCTTACGGTCCCGCATTGGGGCGCCTGCTGCAGTTGGAGGCGATCTGTCAGGGTCACCTGGAGCGTGTCACTCAAGATGTCATCGTCCCGTTGCTGCGTCAGTGTCGCAGCCTGCGTCGGACCCTGCGTGCAACGTCGGCGGGCGTCCGCCTGGCCACGTTCCGCTCCCTGATCCATAGCCGGCGCCGTTACCTGAACAGGTTGCAGGGCGGGTTGCCGCCCGACCAGGTCGCCCCGCTGATGGCCGACCATCTGGACGGTATCGTCGAGGGCACATTGCGCTGGCAGCAGGATGCCCCGGGCGTCTTGGACGCCCTGGACGCCGTCCGACGCGATGCCACCGTGAACCTATACCGACACGGATTGGGGGACGTCCAGGCCGCTCGGCACCTGGCCACGGTGGCACCAGGGGATCAGCGTCATCGGGTCGGTTTGCAGGCGGACAGCCCCGTCGACCTGGCCAGTGCCCTAGTCCTGCCGCTGACGATGGTTGCCGATCTGGAGCGCTGCTCCCGTGGCGTACCGGCCGTGCATGGCAAGTTCGCCCACCTGCTGTGGCAGATGGGACGCCGGGGACGCCCCCACCTGCAGGATCTGCTCAGGAAGGCCGTCCTGCTGTCCGTCCAGAACGCCGTCCAGTACGGCCCGAGCCTGCTTGGCGCCAGCCGCCGTCGACGATTTCGAATGGCGGCAACGTTCCACGGTGCGAATGGCGACCTGATCGTGTACGCGTTCGACGACATGGTGATGTGGTGCGAGGCCAAGGACCCGGACGCCATCATCATTGGCCATGCAGAGGTTGGCCGCCTGCTCCTGCATAGCCAGTCACCGGTCGTGATTGGCATCGCCGGCGAAGCGCATCGCTGGCGACTGGCCGATGGTCATACCGGGGGGCCCTGGTGCGATCTGATCAGGAGGGGTGCCAGCGCCGCCCCAGACAAGGTCAACGTGCGTGGTCCCATACGACACGGCAGCCTGCTGAATCGGTACCCGCCCTCTGAACTGACCATTGATGTACTCGCCGCTGCCACGACGGACGCCGCCGCCGACGACGACCCGACGACAAGCAGGGTCACGTCGTTGGACCGTGTGGTGGAGGACGGGCACCCGCCGGCCACCATTGTCGTCGGCACTGGCGACTACCCGCTGCAGCTGGCCGAATGCCTCGTCGCTCGCCTGCACCTGGACCGGAGGATGGCCGGTCCTATAGCCGGCCGTATATGGCGACTTGTCGATCGGTACGGGCAGCAGGTGCGGCAGCGTCGCCAGGAGCACATCCCGGTCAAGTTCCTACACGGGCGCGCCCAGGCCTTGTACAAGGCCCGACGGGTCGCCAACGAGTGCCTGTGATACGAATGGCGGTGCATCCATGCGTGGCACACCGATATCCCCCCGGGTTGACACGATACAGTCGGGTGCGATGTCTATTGAGGAACGTTGTACGGCAAGTTGGCACAGGGACGGGTGGGCACCCGGTGGTGCCAGGTCGCGAGTCGCAGCAGGTCGGTCGACTGGGCTGACTCACAGCCCAGTCTCGACCCAGTGAGCACTCCAGTGACTTATGACGATCGACGGGGCACTACGACGTACGGCCGCTAGTATTAGGCAGTACGACTAGGGGGTAGGCGCCCGGCACGTCAGTCGACGTAGGCGTCCGGTTGGGCCCAGATCACGGCGGCGGGCTCGCCATTCACCACATCCACACGTCGGCCGAAGCACACACCCGCCTGCCGATGAAGGTCGTTGACGGCGTCAAATCCAGGGCGCCGCCGCTGGCCGTTGTCGTCGCCACTATCGCCAGGCAGCACCGGCGCCGTCGCCGCCAGCCGCAGATCATCCACATGGCAACGATCGCCGACCCTGGCCCAATGCGATATGGCGCCACAGCAGCAGCAGTCTGGGCCAGCAGCCGGAGCAGGCGACCGTATCCCCACCCGGCCTGGGCGCGCGCCAATATTGCTGCCCGAACAACATGGACGTCGTGTGTCCCTGTTGACCACGATGACTGGGCGACGACCGTATCCGAGACGAACCAGACCGCGACGTCGATATCGCTGGCAAGCACGCGCGCTGCCGCTGACCAGCTCACCGGTCTCACTACGATTACCGGTCGACACGGCCGTATGGCCACCGCAGACGACAACGATACGGTCAGCGTGGGGACGGGCGACTGCAGTGCGGCGTACAGCGTCGTCGGCGATTCGGACGACGACGTCAGGAGCGGCGCGGCCACCATCGACAGTCGGCGACGATAACATGCAGGATCACGTGGGCTGCCCGAGGGCGTCGTTTAGGCGCGCGAGCACCCTACCTGATACGCTGGCCGAGCCGCCCAGATCACGTGGACCTGCCGCGCGCCTGATCATCGCTACTAAACACAATAGTCAGCAGCACGTACAGCAGGCCGGCCGGCAGGTGATCGGGGAGGTCAGCTGGGTTTGTATGGGAGAATCGATCAGCGCTTTGTCCTGCAGTGCACGGGCATACATATGCAAGACGTATCTCTAGTATGGTGTATGTATACGATCTCCATCGGTATCAGCAGGGGGGCCGGGCCCCGTCTGGCTGTACGTCGTCGTGTTGTGCGTGGCGCCGCGCGATGGGGCGACCGCGCGCGCGCCCCGCACCATTCAGGGTGCCGCCTGCACACGGCATCGCGTCGTCGCTGCTGGTTCGTCATGTCGCTCGTGTGGCGCTTCGCCCGCCGGTTCCTATCGGTCGTCCATGTTGCTGATGCGCCGGTACTGCCCCGACCTGCCGCCAGCACGGCGCCATCGATGCGCGCGCACCTGACCACGACGTCGACCGGTGCGGACGGCGATGGACAACAGAAGCCGCACCTCAACAAGAAGGGCAAGCTGTAAGACGGTGCATGCGCTCGAACGCATGTCGTCTGTATACTGATGAACTGGATGGGACTGGGTAGGGCGAAAAAGAAGCACCGTAAGAAGCAGGGCAAGCAGGTATCCCTGCGGTACCGCGGTTAAACGAACAGGACCTGTTGTTCGCTTCAATCCAACTCATTTGGTTATCGGCGATCGTCCAATGCCTGCTACTGGTGACCCATATGGCTATACTGCGGAAGTACCGTTTGTAACACTGTCCCATTTTAGTACTTGCTGTGCTTGCAACTGTCTTGTACTGGCTTGAGACGTAGGACGCTAGGTGAAGTGGAACACACGAACGCTACGGCGATGCAGAGAGCGTGCGTGGGACGTGATGTATCGAAGTTCGGAACACGAGTGATCCTGGGGTGGGGTCGCGAGACCACATGGCAGTGCATGACATCGGGTTTTAGGCATGTACCCACACCCGTACCCGGCCGCCGCGAGGACAACCCCACCCGCACCCGTACCCGACCGGTCGGATGTAAAACATCATACCCACACCCGATCCGACCCGCGGCAGGGAATTACCAGCCCATACCCGATGCACACGGCCCGACGATCCAGTTTCGTGGCCACACCCGGCCGGCCGATCAAAGTTAGATGCTTTATTTGAGATCCCTGTTAGATGTGGTGACCAACCGTCGAATGAGGCACAAACGTGTGTACGTGAAAGTGTAATGAGAATCGTGGGCAGCGGGGGCAGCTGCCAGGACAGTAGGTCACAGGGCGTGCGACGTCATGACGTGACCAGGTCACGTGTACAGGTCCGATATCACTCCCCTCCAGACGGCGGAGACGGCGATGAAGAGGAGGACCTGAGATCGGAGGATGAAGCCAATGGGCCTGGGCGTGTGTCTTTGCTGGATCGGGTGACTTGAGCTGTGGCGTTGCGCGTGCACCAGTACTATATATACTGGATGGGGGCCGTGGAGATAAAGTTGGACGCGGGTTCCCAGGAATTGTGAGAAGCGTCGTAACCGCGCCGCTGAACGAGGTAACGGCGCGCGTGCTGAGGTCCCTTGTAATCCAAGATCCGGTCGACGAGGCACGTGTCTGGATCGAGTTCCGGTGGGATGGATGCCAGTTTGAGGTAGGACGGTGGAGGATTACGGGGAAAGGCCTGACTGTTGGAGCCAAGCAGTACATACGTTCCGCCGCGGGTGCGACGAAGTACATTAAAGGGGCCGACGTAGTACGGCTCGATCTTGGTGGAGCGCGTGTGGTCTCGGACCATGATCATAGATCCTACGGGAAACGTATCACTCTTGAGAATACGGTGACGCCGGGCGAACGCCGCGATGGCTGCCGATGCGTGCGACGCGTGACGGTCGCGTATTGCCGGGAAAATGACCTCTTGCGCCCACTGAACGCTCCGGCGAACGTCGCTGTAGGAGATGTCAGCCACCGGCATATCCATGAAATCGCCGAACAGGTTGCATGGTCGCGTGTGCATGATCGTGAACGGTTGGGACGCATGCTTGTCCGCGACCTTAAGGTTGAAGAACAGTTGCGCGGCCGGCACGTAACGGTCCCAGTTCGCGTCCTCGGCGTTCAGCAGCTTCTTCCCTGTGACCTACTGTCCTGGCAGCTGCCCCCGCTGCCCACGATTCTCATTACACTTTGTGTAGCCTCACGTACACACGTTTGTGCCTCATTCGACGGTTGGTCACCACATTTTTACGTGAAGACCCTGAGTACCACCACGGAAGAGGACCCGGTCCAAGATCCTGCTCCCGGGGTGGCGCCGCCGATGGTGCAGGGTCTTGGACCGGCCGGGTCCTCTTCCATGGCGGTACTCAGGGTCTTCACGTAAAACATGTAGTGACCAACCGTCGAATGAGGCACAAACGTGTGTACGTGAGGCTACACAAAGTGTAATGAGAATCGTGGGCAGCGGGGGCAGCTGCCAGGACAGTAGGTCACAGGGCGTGCGACGTCACGTGACCAGGTCACGTGTACTGCAGGTCCGACATTAGAGCGCAGGCACATGAGCATGTTCTGTGTCGCTGGCTTCAGTCCGTTGCGCTTGGTGGTGGCCGTGTTGCAAGCATCAGAAAATTTGTTCTCGGACTTGGAGCTCGCCGCCGGAATGGCGAGAACCGATCGAACTGCGAGCGCGATGATGGGCCAAGTTGACGCCTTGGCCTTCCACCAGCCAAGTAGCGTCCCTGACTTGTGATTTCCCGACTTGAACATCGCCTTGTCTTCCTTGGTCACGCAATACGAGGCATTGGGCGAGTAGCTCCAAGTTGACCCATATTTTCAAAGCGGCTAGAGCCACCGCCTCGCTGTCAGCCGCGCCATCTGTCGATACCGCATGGCCCTGTCATACCTCCGAGGCCAAATTTTATGACGTCATGACGTCATAAAGGCGTCATAAGGCGTCATAGGCGTCATAAGGCGTCATAACCACGAAACATATATGGCAAAAGGTAGTACATCAATCATTCGTCATCTTGCTCACTGTCCGAATCTGGTAGAGCAACATCTGCATCTGTTTCGACAGCGTTCCAGTCTTGAAGTGGCGCAGAAGATGGGTCTGCAGCCAGTAGAGACTGCAACTCCATGATCAATTCGACCTGCAACAGATGGCCTTCAGAGAACATAGAACGCGCTCCCGACATGGATTGGAGAAGCCTGCTGAAAGCTGAATCTCTGGGCGGAAGGTCCTTCTCGTGCCGTAGTTGCACGTTATTGTAGACACAGGCAACCTGCTTGTCGGCCTTTACGGGATTGAAGTTGTTCCGTTCTTGACTTTCAATGCGCGCCATAACTTTGAAGTTCCGCTCTCCTCCATTGGATGACGCCACGAGAGTGAACACGGGAATGGCGATCAATTTGGCAAGATCGCGCCAAAATGCCTGGAATAAACCCCAAGCGACCTTGGGATGCATAACAGCATTCGCCCGAACCAGCGAGTTCTCCATGCCGGTCACAAGAAAGTCGGAGTAGTTGACTAAGCGTTGCCAGGTTCCATCGCCGTCTTCCACACCCAAGTTCTTCATCCGCAAATTATGCAGCCATTGCATGGCCAGGATGCTTTCAGCCTGAACGTGTTCGCCTCCAAGTTGTGTAATACCATCCGCCCGCAGGGAAATGAACAAGGGATCCAGCATGAAAGCTAGGTACAGAACCGGATGGCGGATACGGAGCCAGCGACGATCGAGGCATGCGATCAGGCGTTCCAATTCTGACCGATCGAAATGCAGGACGGAACGAAACCCGGAGAGCGACGGGTCCGTTGAGTAGTCCAGGAGAACTTTCTTGATAAACAAGAACGAAGCGACTGTCGAGGAGCATGGAACGACATCCCCTTCGAGGTGCCGACTCACGTACACCAACTGGCGGGTAATGTAGGTCGTACGTAGCCTTGATGGAATACCAGAAACGCCGACTGGTGACGACAGCTTTCAGTCGGGGTGGCAGGTCACAATCGAATGACGAATCTTTCAGCCCATACGACGCATACTCGACAAAAACGTCCTGTAAGCTGCTGCAGGTTGAGAGGAGTTTGTCAATGAAGCCAAACCAGGTGTAGCTTAAGCTTGGCGGGTGAACGACTTTCTTGAGATGGGTTTGCATGCATGTCGCGAGGAACGCCATCGGCCGATGCGACTGCCGAAAGAACGAATGTAGCTCAGAAACATCACAAATCAATCCTAGAGAGAACGCAAATTCAGCAACTAACGACCGCACCAAAGGCCGACAGTGCTTCCCTACCTTTGACAACCGGATTCTTGGCAAAATCTTTACAGAAGTTGTGAATCGAGTGAACTGGGTCACCGTAAGACACGACATCAGGATCTCGACTCCTGCCAGCCCTCATCACGTTCGTCGAATCCGAAAGTATCCCCATAGCCAAGGGACGCGTCGGTTGGCACTTCGAAATTCCGCGGACAGGACCTGACGTGCCTCTGTGGTTCATACGTTAGCAGAAGCGAAATACAACAGATGTTGTTCTTACTGCAGAACATGCCGTACACATAGTCAGCGTCGGCCTTTTCGGTATCCTTGTTGTGCCGACTGAAATAATACGGGCGAGACACGCTACCATCATATTGTGCAGCGATTGATGTTTCGAGTTGGACCAGCCATCCGTTGTGAGAGCGACTGCTTCCGATTGCGTAATTATACGCATGGTACGACACATGACGTCCTCATATAACAATGGCAAGTGCACGTTCGACACGTACTCGGCAGTGGGTGGTTGATAATTGATCGGCAAGAGTTCGAACGCGGCCTTGAACTCAGGACTTTCGAGAATATCGAATCCTTTGCCCTTCAATATCACCGCAGAGCAAAGTGCAAACTCAAAGGCCTCGCGACGGGCCCGATCCCAAGGCATCTTGGCTACGTAGTCGGTCATTCGTGTTTGGGAAGTTGCTGTGGGCGACGGCAACGATTCCTGCGAATTAAGGACAGTACTGGTAGATTGAGAAGGACAATAATGAAGTGGATGTATTACGTACGGCGTGTGCGGCGGACGTTACAGTGGCGACGTAGTCGCCGACGGTGTAACGGTTGCCAACGCCGGCGGGCACGGAGTCGCGGAGTTCGTGACGGCGTTCACGTGCTGCAGGCATGTGCTGCTGGTCGTAGTGGATACGTTGTTCGACACGCCCCCTCCAGCAGCACACGGCCTGGGACTTGTGTCGATGATGCCGGCCAGGAGCAGGTTCGCATGATACGAGGTGCTGAGAGCGGGCTTCGTGAGGTAGTCTGCAGCCATCTCGGCGGACGGGCACTTGTGGACCACGATCAAACTGGCCTCGACGGCCTCCCGGGTGTAGTGAAACTGCACCTCGATGTCCTTCGTGCGATCATCCATCCGACGATAGCCAGACCAGGCCTTCGCGCCTTGATTGTCCTCGTATACGATCGTCGGACTGGAGCGTGCGAAGCCGATTTCGGTCAGGAATGACCGGATCCAGGCCAGCTGGCGGGTAACAGCACACAGCGACTTGATCTCTGCATGTGTGGACGATAAGCTAACTTTGACTGCGCCCAGGTCTTGGCGACGTGACTGCCAGTGCACGGGGCCGCCAGCCAGCAGGATGATGTGGCCGGAGCGCGACCGTCGCGTGTCAGGGTCGGATGCCCAATCAGCGTCGGCGTATGCGATCAGACGATCTTCGGGCTGGCGTTCGTATCGGATGCCGTGCGTCATGGTGCCGGCGAGGTACTTAAGAACGCGTTGCCCCGCACGCCAATGCTGGATGCCGGGATTCGAGGAGAATTGGGCCAGTACATTCGTTATGTACGCGATGTCGGGACGGCATCGATGGGCGAGCCATGTCAGGCAGCCAATAAGTTTGAGGTACGGCTTGGTCGCCATTTCGTCACGGTCGAGGTCGCTTTGTGGACTCATTGTCGTTGATAGGTGAACGCCAGGCTGGTGCGGCGTGTCGACCGGATGACAATGCGACATGTTGAAGTCGCTCAACACCTTCTCGATGTACTCGGCTTGGTCAAGGGTGATGGCGCCGGTGCCAGGTTCGCGTCGGATGCGCATGCCAAGCAGGGTCGACGGTTCACCTTGATCGGTGATCTCGGCCATCGTGGAGAGCTTCTCGAGAACGGATTCCGCGAACGGGACGTCATTGTACGCCAGCAGACCGTCGTCGGTGTGCACCGACATGATCATGAACTTTCCATCGCGATCGTACCGGAAGACGCAGGGGTCCGCGATGATCGATTCGAATCCGAGTGATAACAGCATCTCCCGAAGCGTCTTGTACCAACGTTCGGCGCCTTGTTTCGTTCCATAAAGGGCCTTTTGCAGTTGACGAACTCGGTACGGGACGTGATGATCGGTGAAGCCATCCGGCTGACGAATGTAAACATCATGGAGCATGTCGGCGTTCAGGTATGCGGCCACCCAGTCGACCTGGCGAAGATGCAGGCCGTGCTGCGCCGCGAGCGCTAGGATAACGAGGAACGCAGTGGCACGGGCGGTCGGCGCGAACGTATCGTCGAAGTCGATGCCGGGGCGTTGTCGGAAGCCCTGAGCACAGAGTCGGGCGGTGAACTTGCGGATGCCACCGTTGCCACTGAGCGAGGACTTCACTCGGAACACCCACTTGGCGCCAACAGCGATCTTACTTTTCGGCAGGTCGATTAGCGGGCCGAACGTGTCCTTGGCGTCCAGTGTTGCCATCTGGGTGACGGCGGCGTCCCACCAGTGGCCAGCGAAAGGTGATGAGAGGGCATCGGCCATTGAGTTGGGTACGGGAATGTCGGTCGCTTTCAGCTTCGACAGGTCGGGTCGTGGTAGACGGGCTGGGTCGATCGGGGCGGATACCTTGGCTCGACATGCCTTGGCAGCTGCGCCGCGACATGTCGGACGGTTGGACCTGATGGCCTGATCGATCAGACGGCGCTCCTCAACCTGCTGCCAATGCCGGATCAGTCGGCGGGAGCGACGAGGAGGGCGCTGTGTCGGGAACGTTAGGGTCGGATTCTGGAACCAGGCGTCGACCGTCGAGGACCACCGTGTCGACGAACGATTGGCCGCCTCCGGCGCCTTCCACCATTCACCAGGCGGTTGACGACGACGATTCGATCGGCGAGGGCGTGGCACGTCGATGACATTGTGGTCAACGATATCAGCAGCATCGGAATTGTCGTGGACGTCGGGGTCGGCAGCTTCGTTGGGAGAGTCGTTGCTGGACGCCGAACCTTCGTAGTCGGGATCATCTTCAGCGTCATCATCATCTTCGTCGGTGGATACGTCATCAGGAGACGGTGAGCGCGACGGTCGGACGATCTCGGAAGGCGATGACGCAGCGGCAGGTGACGGAGGCTCGGGAGGGGATGCTGCGAGAGAGGATGCTGACGTCGATGGTAGAGGTGCCATGACGGCGTCGGAAGAGACGGGCGTCGGGACGATCGTGTCAACGTTCGGCGCAGAGCTCGACTCGGGACTGGACGGTGGCGCTGATGATGAACTAGCAGGGCTGGATCTTCCAAAGCCGAATGTGAACGAGGTCTCCAGGAACTCGGCAGTCGTGCTCTCGAACGTGTCTTCCCGGTCCACGTCGTAGAACCGCCAAGCCTTCATGCCGGGCGTGAAACCGATAAACACAGCGCGAACACGACGAGGCTCCAACTTGCTCGGCTTCTTCGTGGCTGGATGCGGTCGCATGGCATAGGCATCGCAACCGTAGACACGAAGGGCCGAGATGTTAGGTAGGGCGCGACGAGCAGCCTCGAACGATGTGCGACGCCCGGGAAGGACTGATCTGGGGTGGATGTTGTACAGTATCGCAGAGTAGGACAGCGACCAGGGCCACGTGGAGTCAGGCATGCGAGAGTGGCACCGGATTGAGCTTTCGATACCGCAGAGCGTGTGGTTGACGCTTTCAGCGCGGCCGTTCTGCTCGGGCGTGTACGGGACAGATTTGCGGTGCAGGATGCCGGACTCGTTGTAGAACAGGACGCACGCCTTGGAGTTGTACTCGCCGCCACCGTCGGTCTGGAACGTCCGGATACCACGTCCTTCCTGGTTGCGAAGACGCGCGTCATAGTGCTTGATGACGTCGAGCGCCTCCGATTTGCGACGTAGCAGATAGACGGACAGGTACCGAGAGGAATCGTCCAGCATGGTCTGGTAGTACTCAAAGCCGCCGACACCGACGACAGGCCACCGTCCGGACAGATCGCTATGGACGAGATCGCCAACACGACGCGCGCGCGACGTACTGGGAGGAATGATGACTTGCCCTTGGCGAGTAAACATGCAGCGCATGGACATCGATCTTGCGGCCTCGGGATTGGCCCGTCGAACTTCATGCCACGACAACGTTTGTGCAGGATGCGCAGGTTGCCGTAACCCAGGTGGCCGGTTCGAGCGTGCCAGACAGCTGGAGCTGCGGCGGTGACCTTAGCGACGCGGCATGAGACGCTGGATGCGATCAAGGAGCAGACTCGGGCAGAGTGAAGTGTGCCGGGCGCGGAGGTTGGAGCGGATAATGGAACCCGGTACAGGTTATCGTGTCCTCGTTGACTGACGGCCACTGGCTGACCGACGGGCGCCGTCCAGTTGGCCCCCGAGTAGATCTTCGCGGTATCGCCGTCGAACACGATCTTGTGACCTGATCTGGTGAGCTGGCCAACTGATACTAGCGCTTGGCCAAGTCGGGGAACGTGCAGCGAATCGATACTCGTCGCCTGGACATCCATGCCGAATGACGTCACGCCTCGACCGGAAGTGGTCGTACGCGACAGATCGGCTAGCTCAACTTCCGGTCCGGTGCCTTGGCGATAGCAGCTGAGATGTCGGCGCAGGGGCGTCATCGTCGTGGAACACGCTGAGTCCAGTAGGCCTACTGAGTTCGCGTACACGTCGATGGCGTGGCGTGCCGACAAAGCACGCATCGGCTCGGGCGCCGGATCGATCGGATGAGCGCCAGACGTTGGATACTCGTTGGACGTTGGTGAGGATGTATTGCTTTTCGCGTTGCTGTCGCGGTACCAGATGTGTCGTTGCAGCGTGCATTCGCCGTTAGTGTGCTTGGATCCGGGATGGAAGACGCAGGACTCGTTGCGTCGTGGTCCACGGGGACGCGTCGATGTGGCGCAACTGGAGCGGTTGGCCGTTTGGAACGCGTCGTGTCGGTCCCGCACGTCTTGGACCCTGATCTCCTCGCTTGTCAACGACCCGACGACCTCGGAGACACTGGGCAGCGTGTCCAGAGCACGATTGTGCAGGCCAGCGACGACGGCGTCGAGATCGGATGATGCGTTGGCCAAGATGAGGACGGCGACCAATGCGTCGGTGAGGGACAGCATCTCGGTCGGTACCGTCGACCGGACGCGATGAGCCGCTGCTTGAACTCGGGCGGCGTACGTGGCGACCGACTCGCCGGGCATGTGCTGGACCGTGACGAGGTCGCGGACGGCGCGCACGACCGATGCCAGCGACGACGGGCTGTACGCCTGGAACAGCACGCGCCAGCACTTGGCAGCCGAGCCTGCCTGAAACAAAGACAATGCGGACGCGATCTTGTGGTCCAGCATGTGGACGAGTAGAATCTCGCGCGCGGCTGCCTCGAGAGCTGGGTCGTGTGCCGTACCGGTTGTCGCAGTCGGCGAGCCATCTTCGTTGATCCCGATGACGTCCGCGTACCCACGATTGCGAAACCAGAGTGCAGCTGTCTGAACCCAGGACGTGAACGAGTCGGGAGTACCGTCGAACTTGGGCATGGGCAGTCGGCCCGTCGCTTCGGCTGTGCGCCTCGGCGATGATCGGCATGGCCGGGGTCGATGGACAGCTGGTCGGACGCGCCAGCTGCTGCTGCAGGACACGGAGACGGTCGATCTTCTCCTGCCTGGCGATCGTTGCCTCCGCTTCGGCAATTCGGGTGTCGATCTCCTCGAGCGACAGATGACGCAGCGGGTCGTCATCCGTGTTAGGCGTCGCCTGGCGCTCGGCCATGGCGAGTAGAGGCTCAGCGCCTGCGCCTATACGACTGTTAATCTGAGAAGGACAATAATGAAGTGGATGTATTACGTACGGCGTGTGCGGCGGACGTTACAGTGGCGACGTAGTCGCCGACGGTGTAACGGTTGCCAACGCCGGCGGGCACGGAGTCGCGGAGTTCGTGACGGCGTTCACGTGCTGCAGGCATGTGCTGCTGGTCGTAGTGGATACGTTGTTCGACATAGATGAAGCGGGAGACGCCAGTTGACGCTCGGGAACAGCCGAGCGCGATAGAAACCCATTTCCGGGTAGAAACCGGTCGTTCAGAGTGGAACACACGTTCAAGTGCGACCTCATTCGGGTTGTCGTCGCGGTAACATCACAACCGCAGTGGTTGCACACACAACGACGCTCGCCGCCGTCGGCTCCTTCATCGTCTCTGGGCTGATACGGGGCTGCGAAGTGCTGTCTTAGAGCCGCAATATCGATAGCTCGCGGTCGCTCTGGTGCGCTTCGCCGGCCTTGGCATCTCGTGCTCACGTACGGCAGACACAGTGAGACTGTGAAACTGACGAAGTAACCGTGGTGACGTGGTCCGTTCGGACTAGAGTACGGGCGTTTCGCGGATTTTCGGAGGCCGCGCACCACTGGGTATGACGCCTTATGACGGAGGCCCTCAGGGATGACGTCATATGACGTCATATATTATGACAGGGCCGTGCGATACTGCCTATGTCTTCGTCGTCCCCTGCCGGGCGGCTCCGTGCGCCGTGCGCCGTGCGCATAAAAAAAAGTCCGCACTGCGCACTTTGGCGCCCGCGGACTGCAGTCTGCGATTTATTGCGTCTTCAGCACTAAATGAAACTCCTACGGTGATTTTGCGACGCACTCGAATTGCGACGCAGCGGCTGACCCAGCCGTCTATCGCAGCGGTAGCCGTTTGACGACAACTCTTCACAGGTCGTCGACCGATTATCCGATCCGATGCCCCGAAGGCCGAAACCCGATCCGCCGTGGACGTTTCGGTCGCAGCATTTGCTAATTGCCAGTCATGTCAGCGCCCATGGGCACGCCGGAGGATGTCACCTTCCCGATGGAGTTCAGGATAACTGTTCGGGACTTCATGGGCAACAAGGCGGCTCCTGTTATCGAGTCAAGCTGGAAGGTTCGTGTCCGTAACTACCGTGACCTGGTGGCACAGGTCTGGGAAAAAGTTAGTGGGTGGATCCAAGGCGAAGCCGTATTTGACGGGGACGGCAACGACGACCGCGTCCGTCGATGACCTTGAGAAGTACGTCTTGTTAGGCGACGAGAAGCAGAAGAGAACATTCCATATGTCGCATCTCACCGAGCAAAAGACGCTAAACAGTGCGCGAGACCGCGTCTGGCATCTGTATGTGCACAGATATTCTATGTCGGTCAGTTCCGCCGAGCTGTATCGGCGACTGAAGCACCGGCTTCTAGAAGCCGAGCAAGATCGCTCGGGGGCGGCAACTACCGCGGTAGTGGCGGCGCGGGCGCGGACGCTACAGCAGCTCCACCCTGATTTCAAGGTGTTCGAGGTCAATTGGTTCCAATGGAAGCCTTCCAAAAGTGACTTACACGGCATTTTAGATTAGATCTAGTTGGCCTCGGAGAAAGAATGTAAATGCGGAATGTAGTGGGAAGGCGAAGTCGGACTGCGCACAGACAAATGTAAGATTGTAAGAATCTGCGTCTGGTATCTAAGAAGACCGTTTCGCGGTCTCCGCAGATCTAAGACGGATCTTAGAACAGATCTAATTCGCTCAGATTGCGGATCTTAGGCGACGCAGATTCGTGATCTAAGGTATTTTTGGAAGGCATCCAATGGACAATGTGGATTGAAAGTCTTCCACTTCATGTTCGCTATGACAAATCTCGCCAGCCTCCACCCCCACACACAGGCAGCATATCGGCTACAGCGGGGCTACAATTCTGCGGAGGAGCTACAAATCGGCTACATTAGTGGACACATTGGTGACATTTTCTTCCGCCTGCCCAAGGAGTGCGCTGATGGGGGGGGATATTGCCGCTATTGTTCGAAATGCAAAATGCGCGATGGAAACAATAGCGCAGCGCTTCAGTTCGAACGAACCGTAGCCGATAGCTCCGCCCGGGTAGAGCGGGGCTCTATATTTGGCATCCCGTACATCAACGCGCTGCCGTCTCGCTTGACGCTTGTCACGATCGGCAGTCCACCGGATCACTGAGGCTGGCGCGGACCAAACGGACTGCGCGAGAACCGTAGCAGATTTTGCATTTTGGATGAAAACGAGGAATACAAATGGGCTACAAGCCTTCAACACCACTGGGAAAAATTCCGCGTCAAATTCAGGTCAACCTTACAGAGAATGTCAATTTCGGTCAATTCGGGACAGCTTGCAGTCACAGCAACCGGTTACAGGATCCAATTCTCTGTGCGGCCGGATCGTTATGGAAGTTGAAAGTGGTACCACGCACTCCGCAACGAATGCGGGTATCAGTTGGTCCAGCGTGTGATTCGCGCCGATGAGACGTGGTGTGAACGCCGCACTGGAGGAAAAGTCGTCGGCCGATGATGACGCAGTGGGAGACTACTTCTGGCAGGAATGGGCGAGCGCGGCGAGCGCGGCGATGGTGTCGAGGCCAAGTCACCCGATGACGTCGATGACAACTTCTTTCTTCGGGAGTGGTTGGAGTTGTAGTCCGGGGCCCTATATTTAGCTCCTCATCACCTGCGTCAGCATCAGCATCCTCCAGATATTCACATGCGCCAGAGATTCATGTGTCGAGATATGCGGGGAACGAGAGCACGCGATCACGTGCGCCGCTGATGGGAGAGCGGGGTAAGGGATCGATGGTGGATAAACGGCATTCGTCTATTGTGTCACCCGAGGCTTGACGGAAGACACTATAGTGGCCACTACGTGTCGTACGTTGATTCTCCGTGAACGACACCGACGACGACACGACATGGAGCTGACAAGCAGCAGCAGCAGCGGCGGCTCGACAAGCGCTACCATCGTTACGAACGCCGATGCGAGCATCCTGCCCAAGGCTAACAACCTTGACTCGACATCGATCCTGACGCTGCGCGAGGCGTACAACCGCTACGTCGCCATCTTCGAGGATCGGGAGGCGCAGCAGCCGCGGGGGCGTCGACTTCGTCCGCAAGGCATCCGGCTGTGCTTCACCGCCGTGCAGTTGAAGGCGATTGCCGAAAATCACCTGGACCTGGACGGCGGCGCCGAGGCGTTGACTGACGAATTGCTGGACGGATGGATCCGAGACCAGATCAACGCATTGCCCACCAGCCATGGGCTGCGTATTCAGGACATCGAGTCCAAGATCGCGGATGAGCTCTCGATGGATACCTCGATGTCGACCCTGCGAGATCAAATCGCGTCAATCCCGGACCAGCTGACGGCCATCCAGGACCGCCACGGTTGGAAGCTGAGCGAGACCGCTGGAGGACGCAAAGCCATGGGGCGCCTGATCGCTGACTCGCTCCAGCCCGGCTACCTCCGCGGTCACGTCCAGGCCTGGATCAAGGAGGACAAGGCCGAACGTGAAGGCAATACCAGGGCGATCGTTCGCGAGGCGCAGGATTGGGCGAAGCACTTCGTCGCGATCGGACGCGCCCGCAACGCATCGATCAAGCGTCCTCGGAAGACGTGCTCCGAACTGCGACTCGCCGACAAGCAGAGCAAGCTGACTCCCGCTGCGACAACTTCAGGTGGACGCCGCGTACCAGCCCATCGCCCTGTGCCCGCCAACCGGCAATCGGGCCGACATCCAGTGACCGTGAACGCTCCCAAGCGCAACCGCGAACCGACGGCGACAAGTGACAGCAGCCAGATGACGGGGACGACTGATGGCAAGCGCGATTTCAAATGCTGGCACTGCTCTGGGCCACATAAGATGTCGATGTGCCCAGAGAAGCCGACGAGAGAAAGGCGCAATGAGCTCGCACGTCATCATCGGCCTGCAGGCGGACATCATCCCGATGGACGTCGACCGATTAAAGTCGCCAAAACTCGCGCCTACACTGGGATCCAGCACGTGACACAGCAAGTAGAGATCGAGGGAAGGCGTATCCCTTATGTTCTAGACTCTGGCTGTGATGGGGGAAACCTCATACCTGAACACGTTGCGAATGAGTTGAAGGGCGCCACGTTCGAGGTTATCGAGCCCCGAGATATCGCATCAGCCGACGACCAAGTCATTACCGTCAGCACCCGCATCGTCACCGTTCCAGTGACGAAACTCGAAACCAAAGCTGGGAATCTCACCCTGTACCATGTTGCCTACTATGTCTGCGACGCTATTCCAATCATCTTATTCGGCGACACACTACTCTCTATGATCGGCATCAGTCCACGTCAGCAACTCGAGGACATGATCGCATCCGGCACCACCGAGTTTGATGCCAGACTATCTGGATGCGCCATGTTCGATGTGGAGTCGTTCGACGCCGTCAGTGAAATCGTTGCAAGGATGGCGACGTTGAGCGGCGACACGTATCAGGCGCCACATGTACACGATGCGGCGGAACCTACCTCCAGTGATGTCGACTTAGGGCCGATCAACATTCAAGAGATTGAGGCATCCCTCACCCGCCTGATACATCAAGCACGCCTCAACGGCATGTCTCGTCAAGGGGTTGCACGGCTACGACTCATCCTTCGACGACACGTCAACGAATTCCGCACACAGCTTGGTCAGGACGGTCCTGTCAACATCGAACCTATGATCACCAAGCTTCAACCGGACGCCACGCCGTACCGATGCAGACCGCGCTCCTACAACCCGAAGCAAAAGGAGTTCCTCGTCGAGATGATCAAGATGCTGTTGGAAAACAATCTGATCTACCTCAACATGAACTCCAGATGGGCGAGTCCCGTTCTTGTGGTCAAGAAACCGAACAGCAAGGGGTACCGCCTGTGCGTCGATCTGCGTCAGGTGAACTCGCGTACGGTACCAACTGCTTGGCCGATGCCCAACATCGAGGCGGCTAGTCGGAAGCTGGCTGGCATGACCTGCTTCTTCACGATCGATGCCCACAAGGGGTTCCGGCTCATGCCAATTGCGAAGGAATGCCAGGAGATCTTCTCGTTTATGACCGACGACGGCGTCTACACACCTACCAGGAGCATTCAGGGCGCGACCAACTCTGCCTTGCAGTTCCAGGCGCGGATCGGGAAGATCTTCGACGACATGAAGCATCACCTCTTGATATGGATCGACGACCTGCTGGGATTCGCCAAAACGGAAGACATTCTACTGCATCAGCTTGCACGTGTCTTGGAGCGAGCGCGCGAACGCAACTTGAAGTTCAACCCGGACAAATGCGTCCTATTCGCTCGAGAGCTGAAGTGGTGTGGGCGCATCTACTCTCGTGATGGAATCCGACACGATCCCGAACGAATCGAGGCGCTGACCAGCATGCCGCGTCCTAACACTTTCAAAGAGCTACAGCAGTTCATCTGGGCGGCCAACTGGATGCGTACTAGTGTTCCCGGTTACGCGTACATCATCGCCCCGCTCCAGGAGCTGACGGACAAGGCGAACGAGGAGATGAAGAGAATCCAGTCTTCGTCACCTTCGTCGATTCGGTTACATGATCTTGGATGGACAGACCGGCACAGTAAGGCCTTCGAGGACATACGCTTTGCGCTGATCCAGCACGTCCAGCTCGCGTACCCGAAGTCTGATCACCAGACATGCTTGTTCACGGACGCCAGTGACCTAGCATGGGCTCCGGTTATTACCCAGATTCCGAGGGAGGACATCGACCTACCAGTTCATGAACAACGACACGAACCACTGGCTTTCTACGGCAAGCGGTTCTCTGGCGCTGAGTTGCGATGGTCAACACCGGAGAAGGAGGCAGCCGCCATCATCAAGGCGACTGAACGTGGTGACTTCCTTCTGCAGACGTCGCGTGAATTCCTCATGTTCTGCGACCACCGGAACCTCACGTTCATCTTCGCGAACGACGCTGAGATGAAGAAGCACACCGCTCAGAAAATCGAGCGCTGGGCGCTACATCTCCAAGGGTTTGATTACCGTACAAAGGAGATCTCCGGCACTGCCAACGTCTGGGCCGACCTGTTATCTCGATGGGGCGCAGGACGAATCGCACTGACGTGCCGGGCAACGCGCATCTTGCAGATGGACGATCTTCGCGTAACGCCGATGACGCATCCCGATTTCCAATGGCCGACCGAGACCGAAATTCGCGAATCGCAAAGGCTATTGTCGCGTGAAGAGAAGATCTGTCGAACAACGTATCCACTACGACCAGCAGCACATGCCTGCAGCACGTGAACGCCGTCACGCACTCCGCGACTCCGTGCCCGCCGGCGTTGGCAACCGTTACACCGTCGGCGACTACGTCGCCACTATAGCTCTGTATTTTTTTTTATTTGTATTATTCACCTGCTATATAATACACATATAATACACGGTCTACGAAATATTATACAGCGATAAAATACACCCTGTGCCTATATATAGTGCCGACCACTGGGCAAGGGCCGCCAAGGCTGTGCAGTGTGCACGCTGTGGCTCGCTGACCTGCGGGATGCTGCCTGCGGGCTGCGCGCAGCCGCCACGGCCTCATTGCCAGCAAGCCTGCGTGCCTACGGGTTGTCGCCTGCCTCGATAACCATCTATCTACGCTGGCGTCGCTACTGGTGAAGATCCACAACCTCGTTACTAATGCCGCCGGTGGTGAGCGAAACCATAAGGCAGCGAAGCGGGTCCATTCGGCAACACGAGCCAGCTTGCAAGGGGCGTCTGTGATGAAGCAGACAGCTGTTGCATTCAATGCAAAGCAGCTGTTGAAAGAAATCAGTATGACGCGTTCCGATGACGCGTTTGTACAGAGGCTGTCCGCCTGTGGATCAGGGTCATTGTATTCGCAACGCGCTGCAGCAGACGAAGAAGCTCTCAATCTTGTTTTTGAGGACGAGGACGAGGATGAGGAGCTTGTCGGTCTCTCTGTCGAAAGCGTCATCGATCCTGCCACCGATATTGGGCTGGATAGCATCATCGCCCTTGATGCTGCGGAAGACATCGAAGCTGTTCGAGCCGATGACACCTTGATCAGAACGCGCGAGATAATTGCCCTGAGCGTCTGAGGCCCTGATCCATCTCGGAATGAATACAAACTTCTTTGAATGCATTTCCAATAGGCTGTATTAAATACCTGTATTATCCACCAGTATTATACAGGTATTATACACTTTTTGTATTATACAGGACCTCGGGTGTATTATACAGAGCCATAGTCGCCACTGTAACGTCCGCCGCACACGCCGTACGTAATACATCCACTCCATTTATTGTCTTTCTCAGATTAACAGTCGTATAGGCGCAGGCGCTGAGCCTCTACTCGCCATGGCCGAGCGCCAGGCGACGCCTAACACGGATGACGACCCGCTGCGTCATCTGTCGCTCGAGGAGATCGACACCCGAATTGCCGAAGCGGAGGCAACGATCGCCAGGCAGGAGAAGATCGACCGTCTCCGTGTCCTGCAGCAGCAGCTGGCGCGTCCGACCAGCTGTCCATCGACCCCGGCCATGCCGATCATCGCCGAGGCGCACAGCCGAAGCGACGCAGGCCGACTGCCCATGCCCAAGTTCGACGGTACTCCCGACTCGTTCACGTCCTGGGTTCAGACAGCTGCACTCTGGTTTCGCAATCGTGGGTACGCGGACGTCATCGGGATCAACGAAGATGGCTCGCCGACTGCGACAACCGGTACGGCACACGACCCAGCTCTCGAGGCAGCCAGCCGCGCGCGAGATTCTACTCGTCCACATGCTGGACCACAAGATCGCGTCCGCGTTGTCTTTGTTTCAGGCAGGCTCGGCTGCCAAGTGCTGGCGCGTGCTGTTCCAGGCGTACAGCCCGTCGTCGCTGGCATCGGTCGTGCGCGCCGTCCGCGACCTCGTCACGGTCCAGCACATGCCCGGCGAGTCGGTCGCCACGTACGCCGCCCGAGTTCAAGCAGCGGCCCATCGCGTCCGGTCGACGGTACCGACCGAGATGCTGTCCCTCACCGACGCATTGGTCGCCGTGCTCATCTTGGCCAACGCATCATCCGATCTCGACGCCGTCGTCGCTGGCCTGCACAATC
Organism: Plasmodiophora brassicae; assembly: GCA_039704465.1. Taxonomy (NCBI): domain Eukaryota; phylum Endomyxa; class Phytomyxea; order Plasmodiophorida; family Plasmodiophoridae; genus Plasmodiophora; species Plasmodiophora brassicae. The sequence continues at coordinate 1,104,767 of JASFAU010000007.1, read as the reverse complement.
GTGCTCTGGACACGCTGCCCAGTGTCTCCGAGGTCGTCGGGTCGTTGACAAGCGAGGAGATCAGGGTCCAAGACGTGCGGGACCGACACGACGCGTTCCAAACGGCCAACCGCTCCAGTTGCGCCACATCGACGCGTCCCCGTGGACCACGACGCAACGAGTCCTGCGTCTTCCATCCCGGATCCAAGCACACTAACGGCGAATGCACGCTGCAACGACACATCTGGTACCGCGACAGCAACGCGAAAACCAATACATCCTCACCAACGTCCAACGAGTATCCAACGTCTGGCGCTCATCCGGTCGATCCGGCGCCCGAGCCGATGCGTGCTTTGTCGGCACGCCACGCCATCGACGTGTACGCGAACTCAGTAGGCCTACTGGACTCAGCGTGTTCCACGACGATGACGCCCCTGCGCCGACATCTCACCTGCTATCGCCAAGGCACCGGACCGGAAGTTGAGCTAGCCGATCTGTCGCGTACGACCACTTCCGGTCGAGGCGTGACGTCATTCGGCATGGATGTCCAGGCGACGAGTATCGATTCGCTGCACGTTCCCCGACTTGGCCAAGCGCTAGTATCAGTTGGCCAGCTCACCAGATCAGGTCACAAGATCGTGTTCGACGGCGATACCGCGAAGATCTACTCGGGGGCCAACTGGACGGCGCCCGTCGGCCAGCCAGTGGCCGTCAGTCAACGAGGACACGATAACCTGTACCGGATTCCATTATCCGCTCCAACCTCCGCGCCCGGCACACTTCATTCCGCCCGAGTCTGCTCCTTGATCGCATCCAGCGTCTCATGCCGCGTCGCTAAGGTCACCGCCGCAGCTCCAGCTGTCTGGCACGCTCGAACCGGCCACCTGGGTTACGGCAACCTGCGCATCCTGCACAAACGTTGTCGTGGCATGAAGTTCGACGGGCCAATCCCGAGGCCGCAAGATCGATGTCCATGCGCTGCATGTTTACTCGCCAAGGGCAAACGGTCATCATTCCCTCCCAGTACGTCGCGCGCGCGTCGTGTTGGCGATCTCGTCCATAGCGATCTGTCCGGACGGTGGCCTGTCGTCGGTGTCGGCGGCTTTGAGTACTACCAGACCATGCTTGACGATTCCTCTCGGTACCTGTCCGTCTATCTGCTACGTCGCAAATCGGAGGCGCTCGACGTCATCACGCACTATGACGCGCGTCTTCGCAACCAGGAAGGACGTGGTATCCGGACGTTCCAGACTGACGGTGGCGGCGAGTACAACTCCAAGGCGTGCGTCCTGTTCTACAACGAGTCCGGCATCCTGCACCGCAAATCTGTCCCGTACACGCCCGAGCAGAACGGCCGCGCTGAAAGCGTCAACCACACGCTCTGCGGTATCGAAAGCTCAATCCGGTGCCACCCTAGCATGCCTGACTCCACGTGGCCCTGGTCGCTGTCCTACCCTGCGATACTGTACAACATCCACCCGAGATCAGTCCTTCCCGGGCGTCGCACATCGTTCGAGGCTGCTCGTCGCGCCCTACCTAACATCTCGGCCCTTCGTGTCTACGGTTGCGATGCCTATGCCATGCGACCACATCCAGCCACGAAGAAGCCGAGCAAGTTGGAGCCTCGTCGTGTTCGCGCTGTGTTCATCGGTTTCACGCCCGGCATGAAGGCTTGGCGGTTCTACGACGTGGACCGGGAAGACACGTTCGAGAGCACGACTGCCGAGTTCCTGGAGACCTCGTTCACGTTCGGCTTTGGAAGATCCAGCCCTGCTAGTTCATCATCAGCGCCACCGTCCAGTCCCGAGTCGAGCTCTGCGCCGAACGTTGACACGATCGTCCCGACGCCCGTCTCTTCCGACGCCGTCATGGCACCTCTACCATCGACGTCAGCATCCTCTCTCGCAGCATCCCCTCCCGAGCCTCCGTCACCTGCCGCTGCGTCATCGCCTTCCGAGATCGTCCGACCGTCGCGCTCACCGTCTCTGTCACGACTGAGTCGTGTTGGCGACTCAGCCGGCACCAAATTGGGCTCCTTCGTAGCGCACTGGGTACAATAAACGTCCACGGCGCGGACCGACCTCAGTCGGTCAATCCGTGTGGTTGACTCATCGTGTTCGGTCGTCACATTTTGACCGACTAACCTTCTGTCGTCGTGTTGTCTCGACTCGTATCGTATTGTGCCGTATCGTATCGTATTGTGCCGTATCGTATCGTATTGTGCCGTATCGTATCGTATTGTGCCGTATCGAATCGTATTGTGCCGTATCGTATCGTATTGTGCCGTATCGTATCGTATTGTGCCGTATCCTTATCGTATTGTGCCGTATCGTATCGTATTGTGCCGTATCGTACCGTGCCGTACCGTTTCTATCGTTCGTATTGTATTGCATTCATGGCAGGAGGCGATGGGTCGATTCCGTCATGGGCGGACGACGTCCCATCGTCCGCGAATCCGGATGTTGCGGGTGTGTCGGATTTTGCTCTCGGTTCCCTGTCGCAGCTGCACTTCGCGCGGGGTGTTCTGCCACTGGCGAATCATCTCCCTGCACGACCGCTCACCCCGCCTTCGCTCACTAGTACCGCTGCCGATTGGCCCGACGACTCTCTGTCCTCTTCGGACCCTCACTCCCCCCCTTATCGTCCCTACACGTTTCTGCCGCCTCGACGACCTCTGCAGGACCCCGGCGGCGCGCCTCGGCATGACCCTGTCTCCTCGACGTCGCAGCATATTGGCGCTTCGTCCGTTGGGGCTCGGGTGCCGGCGCCACGGGTGTCTCCGGGCCCACCCTTAACGTCTATTGTTGTCCAGTCACAAGACATTCCGCGTTTTTCGGGAAGCGATGGTCTGTCGACGACGCGTTGGTTGACTGCGTTCTCTCGGATCACCCAGACGTCGTTAACGTCTACAAGTCCTCTATCCGGCGATGTGCAATGTGTCTTAACGACAGCCTTGCAAGGTCAGGCGCTTGAGACTTACCTCGACTTGCCTGCGGACGCGTCTATGGCGGACGTAGCGTCCGTCCTGCTCCATGACTTCCCGGGACCTTCGTTCAAGCAGGTTGAAGCGAAGTTTGACAACCTGAAGCAGACTGCAGGTGTCGCTCACCACGCACTGGCATTCCAACGCTTGTACAAGCACCTTCAACGACTTGACCCATTGTACAGACTCAATCCGGCCCGCTTGGCGGAAAAGTTCCGCCTCTCGTTGAACCCTGCGCTCTCAGAAGCGCTGTTCTTCTACAACTTCAGAGACTACGACAAAGTTCTCGAGATGGCGGTTCATCTTGAGTCGAAATACCCAATCGCCGCCATCAACGCTGGCGGTGATGCAAGGGCACAACCCCTGGCTTGCCACTATTGTCGCGAAGTTGGGCATTTTATTGCGTCCTGCCCGAAGAGGCCACCGTGCCCGCACTGTCATAAGGTTGGCCACCGCTCATCGCTGTGTCCCGAGCGGTCCGGCAACCCTCTCCACGTCACTGATCTGTTCCTTATGACGTCTCCCTCAATACCGCATCTATTGGTATCGGTACGCCTCGTTATCGGCTCACGCCGTGTCAACACTATCGCCCTGTTAGACTGTGGTGCGACTTCCAACTTCATCGACTGGTCGTTCTGTCGTCACCATGAAATACCGGTTCGCTCTAAAGCGCGTACCATTCCTGTTCGCGTCATCGACGGGCGACACCTGTCTCCAGTAACTCAGGAAACCGTCCCGCTACGTGCTACCGTCGACGGATGTTTCGACAGCGATGTCGTCCTGAACATGATCCACTCGCCTCAACACCCTGTCATTCTTGGGCTGCCTTGGTTGGCGGATACAAACCCAGATATCGATTGGCGTCAGCGCCGCCTACAGCGCCGCGGAGATACCCTCGTGGGGATGTCACGCCGTACAGGAGACGTCCATGAGTCTGGGTCCTTCGTCTCTTCGGCGGGACCATTTGCTAAGCGCGGGGATAGTCTCTCAGCTGGGGTCTCACCTCCTGCACGAAGCGTTCCTGCGCCTGCGTGTGCCATCCCTTCAGCTGAATCACTTGAAACGCTGCCGCTTACATCCGTGTTTGTCGACGGCAAGCTGGCTTCCGTAGCTAACGACGACCACCCGGAGTGCCACATTGCCATTGCTGCGATCGACGACAGGCCGAGCCCTTCCGCTTTCGATTATGGTAGCATCCCGGGGGTCGCCGCCTTCAATGATACTGTTGCCCCCAGCCGCACCGATCTCTTATCATTGCCCCGTTCAGGCTCCGAGTCCACGCCCCTTATGTCCTCCTTCCGGAACTGGGGCCCCGTTCGACGAGGGGTGAGACGGCCTCTCCCGCCGCCCCCGCCGCCTCCCTCCAATGATGGCTTCCGAGACGGCCACAGCCTCAATCTTCTGATGTTCGCAACCTTTGTCGCCCTGACCTGGATCCTAGTTGGGTGGCCGTATTTTCCAATAGCACAGCTGTGTACGAGCGCCTCTGCGGAGCCCCCGCCCTTGAATGCGCCCGCCGAGTCCTTCTTTGAACCTTTTGCTACGCTAGAGGATGACCAGGTCTCATCAACCTTGATCGCGTTTCTCAACCCCGATCTCATGTTCCTGGACGCCGCCGCACGTGCGTTTGCCCACAAGCTACATCGACGACAGATTCGTTCACTCCAATTCCTTAGCGAAGTTGATTTCGTTCATTGGACACCTGACGCCCTGACTCGTCGACTGGAGTACAGACTGTCGCCTAATGATGAAGCAGTTCTTGCTAGGCCTCACCAAATGCTTCCAACCAGACAAGCCCGCAGCCCGTTCCCGGTGCGGCTAAAAGGGGACTATTATGTCACGACTGAGTCGTGTTGGCGACTCAGCCGGCACCAAATTGGGCTCCTTCGTAGCGCACTGGGTACAATAAACGTCCACGGCGCGGACCGACCTCAGTCGGTCAATCCGTGTGGTTGACTCATCGTGTTCGGTCGTCACAGTCTCCTGATGACGTATCCACCGACGAAGATGATGATGACGCTGAAGATGATCCCGACTACGAAGGTTCGGCGTCCAGCAACGACTCTCCCAACGAAGCTGCCGACCCCGACGTCCACGACAATTCCGATGCTGCTGATATCGTTGACCACAATGTCATCGACGTGCCACGCCCTCGCCGATCGAATCGTCGTCGTCAACCGCCTGGTGAATGGTGGAAGGCGCCGGAGGCGGCCAATCGTTCGTCGACACGGTGGTCCTCGACGGTCGACGCCTGGTTCCAGAATCCGACCCTAACGTTCCCGACACAGCGCCCTCCTCGTCGCTCCCGCCGACTGATCCGGCATTGGCAGCAGGTTGAGGAGCGCCGTCTGATCGATCAGGCCATCAGGTCCAACCGTCCGACATGTCGCGGCGCCGCTGCCAAGACATGTCGAGCCAAGGTATCCGCCCCGATCCACCCAGCCCGTCTACCACGACCCGACCTGTCGAAGCTGAAAGCGACCGACATTCCCGTACCCAACTCAATGGCCGATGCCCTCTCATCACCTTTCGCTGGCCACTGGTGAGACGCCGCCGTCACCCAGATGGCAACACTGGACGCCAAGGACACGTTCGGCCCGCTAATCGACCTGCCGAAAAGTAAGATCGCTGTTGGCGCCAAGTGGGTGTTCCGAGTGAAGTCCTCGCTCAGTGGCAACGGTGGCATCCGCAAGTTCACCGCCCGACTCTGTGCTCAGGGCTTCCGACAACGCCCCGGCATCGACTTCGACGATACGTTCGCGCCGACCGCCCGTGCCACTGCGTTCCTCGTTATCCTAGCGCTCGCGGCGCAGCACGGCCTGCATCTTCGCCAGGTCGACTGGGTGGCCGCATACCTGAACGCCGACATGCTCCATGATGTTTACATTCGTCAGCCGGATGGCTTCACCGATCATCACGTCCCGTACCGAGTTCGTCAACTGCAAAAGGCCCTTTATGGAACGAAACAAGGCGCCGAACGTTGGTACAAGACGCTTCGGGAGATGCTGTTATCACTCGGATTCGAATCGATCATCGCGGACCCCTGCGTCTTCCGGTACGATCGCGATGGAAAGTTCATGATCATGTCGGTGCACACCGACGACGGTCTGCTGGCGTACAATGACGTCCCGTTCGCGGAATCCGTTCTCGAGAAGCTCTCCACGATGGCCGAGATCACCGATCAAGGTGAACCGTCGACCCTGCTTGGCATGCGCATCCGACGCGAACCTGGCACCGGCGCCATCACCCTTGACCAAGCCGAGTACATCGAGAAGGTGTTGAGCGACTTCAACATGTCGCATTGTCATCCGGTCGACACGCCGCACCAGCCTGGCGTTCACCTATCAACGACAATGAGTCCACAAAGCGACCTCGACCGCGACGAAATGGCGACCAAGCCGTACCTCAAACTTATTGGCTGCCTGACATGGCTCGCCCATCGATGCCGTCCCGACATCGCGTACATAACGAATGTACTGGCCCAATTCTCCTCGAATCCCGGCATCCAGCATTGGCGTGCGGGGCAACGCGTTCTTGAGTACCTCGCCGGCACCATGACGCACGGCATCCGATACGAACGCCAGCCCGAAGATCGTCTGATCGCATACGCCGACGCTGATTGGGCATCCGACCCTGACACGCGACGGTCGCGCTCCGGCCACATCATCCTGCTGGCTGGCGGCCCCGTGCACTGGCAGTCACGTCGCCAAGACCTGGGCGCAGTCAAAGTTAGCTTATCGTCCACACATGCAGAGATCAAGTCGCTGTGTGCTGTTACCCGCCAGCTGGCCTGGATCCGGTTATTCCTGACCGAAATCGGCTTCGCACGCTCCAGTCCGACGATCGTATACGAGGACAATCAAGGCGCGAAGGCCTGGTCTGGCTATCGTCGGATGGATGATCGCACGAAGGACATCGAGGTGCAGTTTCACTACACCCGGGAGGCCGTCGAGGCCAGTTTGATTGTCGTCCACAAGTGCCCGTCCGCCGAGATGGCTGCAGACTACCTCACGAAGCCCGCTCTCAGCACCTCGTATCATGCGAACCTGCTCCTGGCCGGCATCCTCGACACAAGTCCCAGGCCGTGTGCTGCTGGAGGGGGCGTGTCGAACAACGTATCCACTACGACCAGCAGCACATGCCTGCAGCACGTGAACGCCGTCACGCACTCCGCGACTCCGTGCCCGCCGGCGTTGGCAACCGTTACACCGTCGGCGACTACGTCGCCACTGTAACGTCCGCCGCACACGCCGTACGTAATACATCCACTTCATTATTGTCTTTCTCATCTACCAATCGTCGTACATGATTTGAGCTTTGATTTCCTCGGTCATGTTGAGGTTTGTCAAACAACATGTCCAGTACAACCAGCAGCACATGCCTGCAGCACGCCGTCACGCACTCCGAAACTCCGTGTTCGCCGTCAACCGTTACGTCGTCGGCGACTACGTCGCCACTACAACGGCCACCGTGCCGTTGCGCAAACGCCGTACGTAATACACTCACTTCGTTATTGTCTTCACAGATTAACAGTCGTAGGCGCAGGCGTTTTACCCCTTCTCGTCCTGGCCGAGCGCCAGGCGACGCCGACGCCGAACGCGGATGACGACCCGTTGAATCACCTGACGATCGACGAGATCGACATCTGCCTAGCCGAAGCGGAGGCAAAGGTCGCAAGGCAGGAGAAGATCGACCGTCTTCGCATCCTGCACAAGCAGCTGGCGCGCCCGACCAGCTGTCCACCGATCCCGTCCGTGCCGATGGTTGCCGAGGCGCACACCCGAAGCGACGCAGGTCGGCTACCACTGCCCAAGTTCGATGGGACGCCCGACTCGTTCACGTCCTGGATTCAGACCGCGGCCCTCTGGTTCCGCAACCGTGGATACGCGGACGTCATCGGGATCAACGAAGACGGCTCGCCGACCGCGACAACCGGTACGACGGACGGTCAGCTCGGAGGCGGCCGCGCGCGAGATTCTACTCGTCCACATGCTGGATCACAAGATCGCGTCTGCGTTGTCCTTGTTTCAAGCAGGCTCGGGTGCCAAGTGTTGGCGCGTGCTGTTCCAGGCGTACAGCCCGTCGTCGCTGGCGTCGGTCGTGCGCGCCGTCCGCGACCTCGTCACGATCCAACACATGCCCGGCGAGTCAGTCGCCACTTACACCGCCAGAGCTCAAGCCGCAGCTCATCGAGTCCGGGCAACGGTACCGACCGAGATGCTGTCCCTCACCGACGCGCTGGTTGCCGTCCTCATTCTGGCAAACGCATCATCCGATCTGGACGCGGTCGTCGCCGGCCTGCACAACCGTGCACTGGACACGCTGCCCAGTGTCTCCGAGGTCGTTGCTGTAGACCGGACCGCCCAACTAGGCCACCAGAGCAGCTGCTCTCGTGGCCTAATTGGGCCTTGAGCTTCTCCGGTGAGATGTTTTGTAGACCGGACCGCCCAACTAGGCCCCGAGAGCAGCTGCTCTCGTGGCCTAGTTGGGCGGTCCGGTCTACATTGCGTCACTGACGAGCGAAGACATTCGCATTCGCGATGTTCGCGACCGTCAAGAATCGTTCCAGACGGCCAACCGATCCAGCTGCAATACGTCGACACGTACCCGTGGACCTCGATGTCACAGTCAAGTCGCTGTCTTGGCGACTCAACCGGCACCTAATTGGGCTCCTCCGCAGCGCACTACTACAATAAACGTCCACGGCGTTGGACCGACCTCAGTCGGTCAATCCGTGTGGTTGACACATCTTGCTCTGTCGTCACATTTTTACCGACTACCCTTCGGTCGTACGCGTATCGTCTCGTCTCGTCTCGGCCCGTATCGACTCATATCGTATTGCACCGCGTCCTAACAACTGTTCCGTCTAGTGTATCATCGCAGCTATGGCGGGAGGTGATGGGTTGATTCCGGCGTTGTCGGACTCGCCATCGTCCGCGAATCCGGATGTTGCAGCTGCGGCGGATGTTGCTGGCGCTATCGAGCTGCGCGACCTGAAGGCGGAGATCCTCGACCTCTTAGCCCAGTTGAAATTCGCGCATGGCTCGCTGCCTGGGCCCAGCCCCCCCCCCCGCAGCGCCAGCTGTCTCGTCTCCCGAAGTGCGCAACGACTCGTCGGATTCTCCGGTCACCAGTGCTGTGCCTTCCCTATTGCCTCTCCACGCTTCTGTGGCTTCGTCTCTGCCGAATTCTGTCGCCCCGTCGACGCTGCATCCCGTGTCCCCGCCGCCGCCGCCTATTGTTGTCCTGTCCCACGATATCCCGCGATTTTCGGGGCGGACGGTCTGTCGACGATGCGTTGGTTGACCGCCTTCGCGCGGATCACCCAGACGCCGTTAACGTCTACCAGTCCGCTTTCCGACGCTGTGCAATGCATCTTGACGACGGCCTTGAAAGGATACGCCTTGGAGACTTATCTTGACCTTTCCGAGGACGTGTCAATGGCGGACGTGGCATCCGCCCTGCTTCATGATTTTCCGGAGCCGTCGTTAAAGCGGGTCGAAGCTGATTTTGACAATTTGAAGCAGACTTCCAGTGTGGTTCACCACGCGCGGGAGTTCCAGCGCTTGTACAAGAAGGTTCAACAACTCGACCCCTTGTATAGGCTGAGTCCGTCCCGTTTGGCGGAAAAGTTCCGCTTGTCCTTGCACCCTGCACTTTCTGATGCCCTCTTCATTTACAACTACACCGAGTACGACAAGATGTTCGAGATGGCGATCCATCTCGAACCGAAGTACCCGACCGCCGCTGTCAACGCTATCGAGGTCGGAGGGGCGCAACCTTTGGTCTGCCACTATTGTCGCGAGGCTGGACATTTCATTGCGTCCTGCCCCAAGCGACCTCCGTGCCAGCACTGTCACAAGGTTGGTCACCGCTCCGCGCTGTGCCCCGAGCGGCCTGCCGCTGCTGGTCCTCCGTCGCCCCCACCCAGCGCCAGCATCCCGCAGGCTGGTCCCCCGGGAAATGTGCCCGGGCGTCTGTGAACGGGTTCCTCAGTCGCCCAGTAAACATTTCGTTTGGTTCCGAACCCGACTTTCTTCATGTTACGGATTTATTCTTTACGTCGGCTACATCTATACCACATCTATTGGTTCCGGTCTGTCTCGCTATTGGCTCACGTCGCATCAGTACGCTCGCCTTGTTAGACTGTGGCGCGACGTCCAATTTTATCGACTGGTCGTTCTGTCGTCATCACGAAGTGCCTGTTCGCTCCAAATCGCGTGCAATTCCGGTTCGCGTCATTGACGGCCGTCATCTGGCCCCAATTACTCAGGAAACCGCCCCGCTACGAATCACCGTCGACGAATGTTTCGACAGTGACGTCGTCCTCAACATGATCCATTCGCCGCAGCATCCTGTCATCCTCGGCCTGCCGTGGTTGGCGGATACAAACCCTGACATCGATTGGCGGAGCCGCCGTCTCCAGCATCGCGGCCCTCGCCTCGCGGGGATCTCAATCCCGGCAGGAGACCTCCCTGCGTCTACGTATGCAGTTGATTCGGCGGCATCAGTCGAACCATTGCCGACTGCCTCAGCATCTGAGGTAGCCGAGGTGGAGGTAATTGCCCTCCCTGAGTTGGCTTCTGACGACGAGGACGACGACGATTACTCCGAGTTCGGGACCGTCCCGGCTGCGGGCGTCGATAGCTCTAGCGCTTCCGTCATCGCTCCCGATTGCCTCTCGGAGGTCGCTGTCACTGATACGGTGGCCGCCGGTCACAGTGATCCGTCTGCTGCTGTTGTCGACAGCTCTAGCTCTCCCGCCCTCGCGCATGCCTGCCTCTCCGAGGTCGCTGCCACTGCTACTGTGGCAGCGTGCCACAACGACCCGTTATCATCGTTCCCCTCGGGCCCCGAGCCGTCGTGCGTCCGGCACCGTGGACCCGTCCGTCGAGGGGCGGGACAACGCCTCTCGCCGCCTCGCCCCTCTGGCGGGCTTCGTGGTCGCCACATTATCAATCTTTTGATGACTGCATCCTTGGTCGCCCTGGCCTGGGTCCTTGGGTGGACTTATCTTCCATTCACGCGGCTCTCTTCCGGTGCCTCTGCGGAGCCCCTGATCTCGAACGCCTCCGACGAGTCCTTCTTTGCGCCCTTGGTCTCACCAGACGGTGACCCGGGGTCATCAACCTCGATTGCGTTTATCAGCGCTGAGCCGTTTCTGGATGCTATCGTTGACGACGCAGCTTGTTACCTTCTGCATTATACTTGGACCGAACTCGACTCGGACTCAGTCTCCGGGCCTGCGCTTCCTGACGCCTATCGTGAGTTCTCGGACGTGTTCGCCACTGGCAGCCCGGCGTGCCTGCCTCCTCACCGCGCTTCCGATTGCCCCATCGATCTTAAGCCCGGCAAGGAGCCACCATTTTGTCGGCTATATGGTCTCTCCCAACGAGAGCAGGTGGCCCTCAAGCAGTATCTGGAAGCCAATTTAAAGTCGAATTTCATTCGTCCTTCCCGTTCTTCGGCCGGTGCGCCGATTCTGTTTGTACGCAAGAAAGACGGCTCGCTGCGACTTTGTGTCGATTATCGCGGCCTCAATTCTGCCACGATCAAGAACCGGTATCCACTGCCTCTTATTGACCAACTTCTTGCCAACCTTAGTCGGGCCACGATCTTCACGAAAATCGACCTGCGCAGCGCGTATAATCAAATTCGTATCCGCGAAGGGGACGAGTGGAAGACGGCGTTTCGCACCCCGTATGGACTCTTCGAATATTTGGTTATGCCGTTTGGCCTCGCAAACGCACCGGCTTCGTTCCAGTCGTTCATGAATGATATGTTCAAGGATTACCTCGACCAGTTCGTTGTCGTATATCTGGACGACATCCTTATTTTTTCTGCGAACGTCGCCGACCATGAACACCATGTGCGCCTCGTCCTGGAACGACTTCGGGCTAGCAGTCTTACCGCTAATATGGAGAAGTGCGTTTTCGGCGCCAAGGAGGTTGAGTTTCTCGGCTACCTCGTTTTTCGAGACGGACTGCGCCTCGACCCTGCCTGTATCGACACTATCCTGTCTTGGCAACCGCCACGAGATATCCATGGTCTCCAAGTATTCTTGGGATTCGCCAATTTTTATCGCAAATTTATTCCTCACTTCGCGGAAATTGCTCTACCACTCACAAACCTGACGCGTGACGGTGTCGCCTTTATCTGGGATGCTGACGCTCAAGCTGCATTCGGCTCTCTGAAGGTTGCGTTCACATCGGCACCTGTCTTGGGCCATTTCGATCCTCATCAACCGTGTGATGTTGAGACCGACGCCTCAGACTTTGCCATCGCTATGGTCCTTTCGCAAAAGGGCGGCGCAGATGGGGAGTTGCACCCGATCGCCTACTTCTCGCGGAAGCTGATTGCTGCCGAGATTAGCTATCCCATTTACGACAAGGAACTCCTGGCGGTTGTGGAAGCGTTCACTAAGTGGCGGCAGTTCCTCGACTCAGATCAGCACCAAACTGTCGTGCATAGCGACCATCGTAACCTCGTCCACTTCATGTCTACCCACAAGTTGAACAGACGTCAGGTTCGCTGGTCTCAACTGCTTAGCGAATTCGATTTCGTGATTCATCATCGTCCGGGGCGACTTCATGGGAAGCCGGACGCCCTCACTCGTCGTCCGGAATACCAACCTTCGCCTGGCGACGAAGAAATTCTAGCAATGTCTCAACAGCTGCTTCCACCGCATCGCTTCTTCCGCCCGGACCCAGCTATTCTCTTCCTCCAGACCGGTACATCAGGCATCTCCCTTGTCGAACGTGTTCGTCGCGAACAAGCCGATGACCCCTTCGTCCAGAAGACGTTATTATCGCTGGACGGGCCTCGTGGACGACGTTTCCGCGTTGCCGATGGTCTCTTATACAACGGAACCGCTCTCGTCGTCGCTGGTGAGGCCTGCAAGCTGGAAGTTCTGCACAGCCTTCACGACAACGTTACCGCCGGTCATTTTGGGGTTCGCAAGACATTGCAGCTCGTCAAGCGCGAGTTCTGGTGGCCCAAGATGTCCTCGTTCATCAAGGGTTACGTGGCGACCTGTGACACGTGTCGCCGCGTCAAACCTCCTCGCCATCGACCATCCGGCCTGCTACTTCCGCTACCAATTCCAACCGCTCTCTGGTCCTCCATCTCAATGGACTTTATCGTCAAGCTCCCCTCCTCCCGTGGCTATGACTTTGTACTGGTCGTGGTCGACCGTTATTCGAAGATGGCCCACTTTGTGGCGTGTCGAGAATCCATTTCCGCGGATCAGCTTGCCGATCTGTTTCTTCAGAACGTGTTCCGTCTGCATGGCCTGCCCGACGACATTGTCTCGGATCGCGGACCTCAGTTCGTATCGTTGTTCTGGAAGCACCTCCTATGCCGTCTCGGCGTTGAACGCCATCTGTCATCATCCCGCCATCCCGAATCTGATGGCCAGACCGAGCGCGTCAACCAGATATTAGAGCAATACCTTCGCTGTTATGTGTGCTACCTGCAAGACGACTGGGAGCCATTATTGCCGCTGGCCGAATTCTCTTACAATAACGTCGACCATTCGTCCACTGGAATGTCTCCCTTCTTCGCGAACTACGGCTACAACCCTCAGCTACGCGACCCTCGTCCTTGCAAACACGGTAGCTCCAATCCCTCTGCCGATGAACGCGTGGAGAACTTGACGGCCATTCGCCGTTACCTACACCGCCAACTGCATCGTGCTGTCAGCACCATGAAACGAGCTGCGGATCGGAAACGCCGACCTCATCCCGACTTCAAGATCGGGGAGTCGGTCATGCTCCGTCGAGGGGCAATTGCGACTGGCCGGCCATGCGGTAAGCTGGATGTCCAAATGCTCGGCCCTTTCGAAGTTAGTCGCATCGTCAATCCGGTCGCCTACGAACTCCTGCTCCCGGCATCCTTCCGCATCCACAACGTCTTCCACGCATCCCAACTGGAACCGGACGTCCCGAACGTGATACCCCATCGTGTGCAGCCTCCGCCACCCCGATTCTGCTCGACGACGACGACCAACCGCTGTTCATCGTGAAGGAGGTCCTGGACTCTCGATACCGTGCTGGTAAGCTGCAGTATTATATCGACTGGGAAGGCTACCCTGCATCCGAGCGCACCTGGGAACCCGCCTCCAACTTGCAGGGCACCGGCGGATTCGATCGCCTGCTCGCGGCATTCCACGCTCGGTACCCAGACAAGCCCGGACCCCGTCTTCGACGCCCGTAAAAGGGGACTATTATGTCACGGTCGAGTCGCTGTCTTGGCGACTCAGCCGGCACCTAATTGGGCTCCTCCGCAGCGCACTACTACAATAAACGTCCACGGCGTTGGACCGACCTCAGTCGGTCAATCCGTGTGGTTGACACATCTTGCTCTGTCGTCACACTCGACGTAACGAGTCCTGCGTCTTTCATCCGGGATCGAAGCACACGAATGGCGAATGCAGCCTGCAGCGGCACATCTGGCATCGCGACATCAACAACAACAACAACAGCAATACATCGTCACCAACGTCCCACGAGTATCCATCGTCTGGCGCTCTCCCGACAGATCCGGCATCCGAGCCAACGCGCGCATTGTCGGCACGCCACTCCATCGACGCGAGCGCGAGCTCAATGGGACTATTGGATTCGGCCTGTTTCACAACGATAACACCCCTGCGCCAGCATCTCAGCCGTTATCGACGCGTCCCTGGACCAGAAGTCGAACTAGCTGATTTGTCGCGAACGACTACGTCCGGTCGGGGCGTGATGTCATTCGGCAAGGATGCCCAGGCGATGAGTATCGACTCACTGCACGTCCCACGACTTGGTCAAGCGCTTGTTTCAGTCGGACAACTCACCCGATCAGGCCACAAGATCGTATTCGACGGCGCCACTGCGACCATCTACTCGAAGGACAGCCGGACGGCACCCACCGGGCAGCCAGTGGCGATCAGCACCCGTGGACAAGACAACCCCGGATCGCACTATCAGCTCCATCCACCGACAACACGCAACCGACTGTACCAGCCTGTTCCCTGATCGTATCCGACATCGCCTGTCGCGCCGCAAAGGTCACCACTGCATCTCCCGATCTGTGGCACGCACGAATGGGCCATCTCGGTTATGGCAATCTGAACATCCTGCGGAACCGCTGTCGTGGTATGAAACTTGACTGCCCCATTCCCAAGCGTTCGCACCGGTGCCCATGCGAAGCCTGCCTCCTCGTCAAAGGTAAGCGTTCCTCATTTCCTCCGAGTAAGTCGCGGCACTTCGTGTCGGCGATCTCGTGCACAGCGACTTATCCGGTCGGTGGCCCGTTGTCGGCATTGGCGGCTTCGAGTACTACCAGACGATGCTGGACGACTCCGCGCGCTACCTGACTGTCACGATCAGGCAAGCTGATGCAACGAACGCTTTGACGGACTGGCGAAGTCCGTCGCGGGGTTCGGGATTTATTCAGTCATCACAGAATAGTCCTCTTCTAGCGATTGTGTCTCCGCCGGTTTCGGGAGCGAGGGCCAGGTTTATCGGGATATCGAGCATGAAATTCAGCAATCTCTTGGCCCAGGCCTCCTGTCCCATGGAGATTGCCCGCGGGTTCCCAGGTGCGATCGGACGGGGAGTATCCTTCCCAATCTATGAGATATTGCAAACGCCCCGACCGGTATCGGGAATCCAAGATCGACTTAACGATGAACAGGGGCTGGTCGTCATCTTCCAATACAATGGGCGGCGGCGGTGGCTGTTGGCGATGTGGAAGGACATTAGGCGTATACGGTTCCAGCTGTGACACATGGAAGACGTTATGTAGGCGCGAGGTAGGAGGCAGCTTCACTTCATATGCGACAGGGTTAACTGTGCGAACAACTTGGAAGGGTCCCAGCAGACGGTCATCCAGTTTCCCGCACGGGCGGCCAGTCGATAAGGTTCCACGCCTGAGCATGACGAGATCATCCACCTGCAGTGGTGGTGGTTCGCGGCGACGGCGATCCGCAGAGCGCTTCATAGCGTCGACCGCCCGTTGCAGTTGGCCCTTCAAGTAGCGGCGAACCTTCTCAAGGAATTCGGCGCGCTCATCGGCGGCTGGGTTACAGACTTGGCCATTCCTGGGTCGAGGCTCCGTCACCCTTGGATGAAACCCGTAGTTGGCGAAAAACGGCGACATGCCGGTGGCCGAATGGTCGGCGTTGTTGTACGCGAACTCGGCCATAGGCAGAAGTTGCATCCAGTCGTCCTGCATGTAGTTAACATAACAGCGTAAGTATTGTTCGAGGATCTGGTTCACGCGTTCCGTCTGGCCGTCGGATTCCGGGTGCCGGGATGAAGACAAGTTCCGTTGGATACCAAGACGGTCCAGTAAGTGCTTCCAAAAGGCCGACACGAACTGGGGCCCCCGGTCGGAGACGATGTCGTCCGGTAGGCCATGCAGGCGGAATATCTGCTGCAAAAACAGGTCGGACAGCTCGACCGCTGTGAGGGTCTCCTTGCACGGAATGAAGTGGGCCATTTTCGAAAACCGGTCGACGACGACGAGGACCGAATCGTAGTTGTCGGAAACTGGAAGCTTGACAATTAGATCCATTGAGATCGATGACCACAGAAAACTCGGCAAGGGAAGAGGCAGCAGGAGCCCGGACGGTTTGTGGCGCGGAGACTGCTTCTCAGACAAATGTCGCAGGATGAGACGTACAGTTTGACGAATGTCGAACTCCATATCCAGCAGCACACTCGTGCAGCAGCGCCGCCCGCGATGATGTAACGTGCACCGCGTCTCACGTCTACGACGTTGCCCGTCACACCCAATATCTTCGCTCTATATCCATCAATATATCTCACTCTGATTTCGTCGTTTCAGATTAACAGTCGTAACCGCGCTCTGGGCGTTTCGCTCGCGTCCAACGTCATGGCCGATCGCGGCCGAACGGCGGAATCAGATGTCCAAGTTCTCGACGCGCAGCTCGCTGAGGCCGAGCGACAGGAGAAGATCGCGCGCATCGCATTCCTGCGACAGCAAACCGCATCGTACTCCTGCATCGCCACGACGCCGACGACGCAGTCTCGCCCAACCATTGTGGACGGCGTAGTGCGTCCAGGTACAGATCGCGTGCCTCCGCCTCGGTTCGACGGCAAGCACGAATCGTTTGCCGCTTGGGCGCCCGCCGCCGCGTCTTGGTTTACCAACCGTGGATTCGCGGGAATTGTCGGCATCGACCTGGACGGATCGCCGACTCTGAGTATCCCCGACAATGTGGACGCGGATCTGGAGGCAACTGCTCGGGAGATACTCTTGTTTCAGATGGTCGACGAGACCGTTCTGATCGGCTACAACTTGCTGTACGCCGGTACATCGGCGCAATGCTGGCGCGCTCTCTTCCGCATGCTGCGACCTTGCACGTTTTCGTCTGTCATTCGTGCTTCTAAAGATTTGTTCAGTGTTCGACAGCAAGCCGGTGAATCGGTCGCCTTGTACGCGGCTCGTCTGCAAGCCGCTGCCCAACGTTTCCGTACAACAGTCCCGAACGACATGCTTCACATGACGGATTCCTTCCTGGCTGTCCTGATGGCTGGCAACGCTTCATCAGAATTGGACACGGCCGCATCCAACCTGCACAGTCGTGGACTCGAACCGCGGCCTACTGTCACTGAGGTCCTACTGTCACTGAGGTCGTGTCCACGCTCACATCAGAAGAGCAGCGCATTCAAGAGGCTCACGCTGACCGGGAGATATCGTTCGCAACGGCGAACCGTGCAAGCGCCACCGCACACCCGATTAAGGCTCCCGAACGCGATGGACTGCGCGTCCTACATACGTCCTTTAGGAAGCTGCACACGAATGGCAACTGTTTCCTACAGCGCTCGTTGTGGCGGACGACATCGAATACATCGTCGCAACCTGATCAGTACGTCCCGGTTCGCGCCATGTCTGCCCGTCACCCCGCCGTAGACAACAGTTCCGTCGGCCTGCTCGATTCTGGATGTTCCACCACAATGACGCCCCTGCGCGAGCATCTCGGCGCTTACCGACATGTCGCCGGACCGACGGTTGAACTTGCAGACCTGTCTCGTACGACCACTTCCGGACGTGGCGTGACGTCATTGGGCGCTGATCAGTCCCAGATGACGCCTATCGATTCGCTGCACGTCCCACGACTCGGCCAAGCGCTCGTCTCCGTTGGACAGCTCACCCGATCCGGGCACAAGATCGTCTTCGATGGGCCCAACGCGACCATCTATTCCAAGGACAACTGGACGTCCCCTGTCGGGACCCCGCTAGACCCCGGCCGCACCGACTTTCCTGTTCTGGTTGCTGGTGCCCGTGGCACTGATCCTGTCGTGTGGAATGCCATCTCAAAATATATTCTGCGTTGTTTTGAAGTTGATTTGTTCTCGAAACTTAGAATCGGGTGTGCATTCAAAAGGATCCGTATTAAATTGCAGTGCCCCGCCGGTGCGTTCTACGCGATCGTCGAGGAATTTGAACTGACGCCACGGTGGACATCAGCTGGAAGCCTGGTCATTGATGGTGCAACTGGCGCAACCATTCGAAGCATGCTGGGGCCCACTTGTCTTCAACGGTCGTTCGTGTCGTACGAGGCTACTGTGGCAGAGGACTCAGCTGTCAAAATCCGGTGGACGTCGACCGTGTTGCGCGACGACGCTGGCACTGCAACTGCGTTCGAAGTTAGCTGGCTAACGATCACGTTGATCTGCCGAGCTAGATCGACTATCGACGTTAATCGCATGACTCCGCGTATTGCAATTTAATGATACAGGCACCCTGTGCTCTCATACTGTCTAACTCTTGTGATCACGACTGATGATTTCGACACACGAAGGTCAGTGTGAGCTCGAGCGTCAGGATCTCTTGCATGATCATCACGCTGCGGCTCATGCTGCCAGGCCGTGCGCCACCCTTCATTGTCTGCCGAAAAAGCACCAGAGTCTGTTGGTGGTTCTTGAGTTCAAGACTCTGGCACGCGAATGTGACGACAGAGCAAGATGTGTCAACCACACGGATTGACCGACTGAGGTCGGTCCGCGCCGTGGACGTTTATTGTACCCAGTGCGCTACGAAGGAGCCCAATTTGGTGCCGGCTGAGTCGCCAACACGACTCAGTCGTGACATAATAGTCCCCTTTTAGCCGCACCGGGAACGGGCTGCGGGCTTGTCTGGGTGGAAGCATTTGGTGAGGCCTAGCAAGAACTGCTTCATCATTAGGCGACAGTCTGTACTCCAGTCGACGAGTCAGGGCGTCAGGTGTCCAATGAACGAAATCAACTTCGCTAAGGAATTGGAGTGAACGAATCTGTCGTCGATGTAGCTTGTGGGCAAACGCACGTGCGGCGGCGTCCAGGAACATGAGATCGGGGTTGAGAAACGCGATCGAGGTTGATGAGGCCTGGTCATCCTCTAGCGTAGCAAAAGGTGCAAAGAAGGACTCGGCGGGCGCATTCAAGGGCGGGGGATCCGCAGAGGCGCTCGTACACAGCTGTGCTATTGGAAAATACGGCCACCCCACTAGGATCCAGGTCAGGGCGACAACGGTTGCGAACATCAGAAGATTGAGGCTGTGGCCGTCTCGGAAGCCATCATTGGAGGGAGGCGGCGGGGGCGGCGGGAGAGGCCGTCTCACCCCTCGTCGAACGGGGCCCCAGTTCCGGAAGGAGGACACAAGGGGCGTGGACTCGGAGCCATAATCGAAAGCGGAAGGGCTCGGCCTGTCGTCGATCGCAGCAATGGCAATGTGGCACTCCGGGTGGTCGTCGTTAGCTACGGAAGCCAGCTTGCCGTCGACAAACACGGATGTAAGCGGCAACGTTTCAAGTGATTCAGCTGAAGGGATGGCACACGCAGGCGCAGGAACGCTTCGTGCAGGAGGTGAGACCCCAGCTGAGAGACTATCCCCGCGCTTAGCAAATGGTCCCGCCGAAGAGACGAAGGACCCAGACTCATGGACGTCTCCTGTACGGCGTGACATCCCCACGAGGGTATCTCCGCGGCGCTGTAGGCGGCGCTGACGCCAATCGATATCTGGGTTTGTATCCGCCAACCAAGGCAGCCCAAGAATGACAGGGTGTTGAGGCGAGTGGATCATGTTCAGGACGACGTCGCTGTCGAAACATCCGTCGACGGTAGCACGTAGCGGGACGGTTTCCTGAGTTACTGGAGACAGGTGTCGCCCGTCGATGACGCGAACAGGAATGGCACGCGATTTAGAGCGAACCGGTATTTCGTGGTGACGACAGAACGACCAGTCGATGAAGTTGGAAGTCGCACCACAGTCTAACAGGGCGAAAGTGTTGACACGGCGTGAGCCGATAACGAGGCATACCGATACCAACAGATGCGGTATTGAGGGAGACGTCATAAGGAACAGATCAGTGACGTGGAGAGGGTTGCCGGACCGCTCGGGACACAGCGATGAGCGGTGGCCAACCTTACGACAGTGCGGGCACGGTGGCCTCTTCGGGCAGGACGCAATAAAATGCCCAACTTCGCGACAATAGTGGCAAGCCAGGGGTTGTGTCCTTGCATCACCGCCAGCGTTGATGGCGGCGATTGGGTATTTCGGCTCAAGATGAGCCGCCATCTCGAGAATTTTGTCGTAGTCTCTGAAGTTGTAGAAGAACAGCGCTTCGGAGAGCGCAGGGTTCAACGAGAGGCGGAACTTTTCCGCCAAGCGGGCCGGATTGAGTCTGTACAATGGGTCAAGTCGTTGAAGGTCCTTGTACAAGCGTTGGAATGCCAGTGCGTGGTGAGCGACACCTGCAGTCTGCTTCAGGTTGTCAAACTTTGCTTCAACCTGCTTGAACGAAGGGCCCGGGAAGTCATGGAGCAGGACGGACGCTACGTCCGCCATAGACGCGTCCGCAGGCAAGTCGAGGTAAGTCTCAAGGGCCTGACCCTGCAAGGCTGTCGTTAAGACACATTGCACATCGCCGGATAGAGGACTTGTAGACGTTAACGACGTCTGGGTGATCCGAGAGAACGCAGTCAACCAGCGCGTCGTCGACAGACCATCGCTTCCCGAAAAACGCGGAATGTCTTGTGACTGGACAACAATAGACGTTAAGGGTGGGCCCGGAGACACCCGTGGCGCCGGCACTCGAGCCCCAACGGACGAAGCGCCAATATGCTGCGACGTCGAGGAGACGGGGTCATTCCGAGGCGCGCCGCCGGGGTCCTGCAGAGACGTCGAGGCGGCAGAAACGTGTTGGGACGATAAGGCAGGCGGGGAGTGACGGTCCGAAGAGGACCGAGAGTCGTCGGGCCAATCGGCAGCGGTACTATTGAGCGAAGGCGGGGTGAGCGGTCGTGCAGGGAGATGATTCGCCAGTGGCAGAACACCCCGCGCGAAGTGCAGCTGCGACAGGGGACCGAGAGCAAAATCCGACACACCCGCAACATCCGGATTCGCGGACGATGGGACGTCGTCCGCCCATGACGGAATCGACCCATCGCCTCCTGCCATGAATGCAATACAATACGAACGATAGAAACGGTACGGCACGGTACGATACGGCACAATACGATACGATACGGCACAATACGATTCGATACGGCACAATACGATACGATACGGCACAATACGATACGATACGGCACAATACGATACGAGTCGAGACAAGACGACGACAGAAGGTTAGTCGGTCAAAATGTGACGACAGAGCAAGATGTGTCAACCACACGGATTGACCGACTGAGGTCGGTCCGCGCCGTGGACGTTTATTGTACCCAGTGCGCTACGAAGGAGCCCAATTTGGTGCCGGCTGAGTCGCCAACACGACTCAGTCGTGACAGCGAAGGCGCCCATGGAGAGGAAAGGCGTTCGGCGGAACATGTGGTTCAGATGGGCCTCCAAGCAGTGCATATACGGCGTCACTTTTTTAGGGCCGATAATGTCGCGAATTCTGCTGACCAGGTTTCGGTAATTCGACTAGATCGCGTCGATTCGATCGAGAGAGACGCGCTCAGGTGAAGATAATTCCTCGAAGCCGTTGGCCATGTCTTCGCAGATGCCCTGCAAGTGTTCCCTTATTGCTTCATGGACAGGTTCAGCCAACGAGCCCAGTTTCAATGTTGACAGGTCAACATTCTTGAGGAGGAGCTGGCGGCTCTTGTTCCATAACGTCGACCACTCCAGCGCACTGGCATCGCGGATACCCTCCTGCCCATATACACTGAACTGCTGCTTCGACGCTGCGGTAAACTCGACCTCGATCGACCTGAGCACGTCACGAAGTTCGTCCGAGCTTGCGCACGTCCCGGACGCCCATTGGATGATGGTTTGGAAAAGCACGTCGGTTATTCGAAAGTTGGCGTGGAGAACATCCAGAATGATCTTGTCAAAGTCAATAGACCTGATCGCCGACTCCATGACGTATCCCTTATGCACGTACGAATCTTTGGATGCGAGAGCAACACACTCGTCCGCCTGCCTCTGGGACCGCAAGTCGTCGGCGCCGGTCCAGTGTGTGCATCGGCGATCAACAACGCCGCCGCGGTCACAGGCACACTGGAAACCGCCCGGGGACGACGGTGACTTGGCATGCTTAGGCTTAACGCAGAGAGGGCACGCATGCGTGGCATTAACTGATTGGAGACCTTTGACGATGGCCAAGAACTTCATGTCACCCGTCAAGACGACTCTGACGTTGTACAGAACGTGGTCGTACTCGAAACCCGAGTTTTGAACGAGCATTAACCATTCGTCGATTGGTCGCAAGGCCCGGTGAAGTACTGAATGCGACTCTCCCCCGTCGATCAACATCACCGTATGGACCCGATTTAGCTCATGTGAACGCCTTGCATCCGCCGGATCCATGAGAGCCAGGGCAACGACACTGCTGTTCGAGTTTCGATGGATGGAGCGACCATCGCCTCCGACTCTCAACCATAGTTCGTGACTGTTCGATGCTGTTTCAGGGATGCCTTCCACAGCAACTATGTTGCGGAGGTAGTTACCCAGGTCGCGAACGTAGACAAATGCACAATTGTTGCCCTTCTTGTCCTGTGCGAATCCTATATCCAGCTCTAGCTTGTGGTCCTTTCTGACGGCAGCGCGTCAGCAATGCCAATCACGCTCGAGCGCACTGGCAGTCACCCCTTCGATACCAAGGATTTTTAGGACCGCCCTCATGGCTGCCCGCGGGACCTGTTGCGTCTTGCTCACAATCAACAGCGCCCGTATTTTCGCAGAACGATCGAGGGTGTCGTTGTCATCGTCAGTGTTCACAGTCGGTAGCGGCACGTCCGGACCATCATCACTTCCAACCGCTGAAGTGCCGCTACCTTCTGTTCCTTGCTAGTCGCCATAGCCAGTTTTCGCACAGCGTGCAACAGCAGAAAGATTTGCCTCTTGAGCTGTTTCAGTTCAACCGACTTCGAACGGGACGCTCTCTGGGCCCTCTTCGCAGCTCTGCTAGCTGTTTGGGCGCGTACCCTGAGCTGGGCCATTTGTGACTCGGCTCTGGAACGATCCCGCGAACGAACTGCCATCAGACTGGCACACCGTTTCTTCAGGTGGAACACCTCATCACGCAGCGCCCTGATCGTGTTAGACATCGACTCAATGTCGATAGTGTCGATGGGACTGCTCGACGGGACATCGGCAACAGGAAAGAAAGCGTCAAGCAAGCTCGTTTCAGGATCCAGACATAAATCTCTCCGCAGTCGTCGTCGTCTTATCGACAGCATCATACGACGCTGCCGGTTGTTGCATTGTGATCGAATCCGTTTCATATTCGACTCAGTCAGCGCAACCGGGAAATCCCGGCCGTCCAGGCGGCTCTGGACAAGGTCCATAAACTCTCGACCAGTCAGATTGGGATTCCCCATCGTGACCTCGAAGCACAGAACTGCAACGTCTTCAGACCGCAGGCGCGGTTGGGAGCTTGCGGCAGCGGCATCACTCTGCAGACTGCTGTTCAGTGGCCCCAACGGGGTCCGCCGCAGGGTCCATACTAAGGGCAACATGTAATTGGCCGTGTCACACTCGTTAGCAGCCCGATTTAAACGAAAGTTTCGCCGTTGAAACGCCCATCGTCTCCTCTAATGCACTGTCCTACCAACTTTTGTGACAAAGAACCCAATTGCCAGAACGGGTCTTGTCTCCGGGTTTGTAAGAGCATCTCCACCCGTTGTACCTAAACCTAAATTTTTCCGTAGATTTAGAGATAATGATAATGAATTCGTTCCCCACCCGTTGTACCTATACCTAACCGTTTAGGTAGAGTCTTTAAACGGGACCACAGATCTGAGCAGATCTGTCACGGAGTATAGGTAGCGCCCAACGGCAGCGGAAATGCGTGGGACGCCGTCGGATCGGACAACTTCACGGCGACCCACGTTCACAGAATTAGAGACGCCGAGCACCGCTGGGGGGAGCACCCATTTTTCTGTAAATTTGGTGATCCCTATGAGTCCGCTTAGGTATAGGTTTAGGTACAACGGGTGGAGATGCTCTAACTGCGGCACTTCAGTGCGCAGTCAAACGCCATTTTTAGGTGTCGTCTGGTGACCAACCAAAGGGCGGTCCCCTATTTTGGAGCCTTTGTCCGCCGTAACGCGGCGTTCAGGCGATTGCTGCACCAGTAGGCCATGGCCAGCCCGACCAGTCGGAATTCAAGCCGAAGGGAAAGAAGGTTCTCGAGTTCGTGTCCACTGAGCACATCTCTGCGCTGGCTGACAGCTACTACTCGCACTTCGAGCATTACTGCGAGGGCCGCAAGAAGGCGGTGACGCAAGTGATTCCAGAAGCGGTTTGGAAACAGGTCAGGTTCACGATTTGGGCAACTCGTACTCCTGGTATTGATTTATGTTTCAAGGTCTACGCCGAGTACCGATAAAAGTTCCCCGTACCGCCCGTACTAAGAGCATAGAGCTCAATTACTGGACATACAAGTGAGCACAACTCCTCGAATTCGCTTGCGGTGAAGTTCGTTGTCGCCCTAAATAACGATGGCCGTCGTAGAAGATATGCGAGCTCATCGCGAACGCCAACGTCTGGGTCAACATACACCTGGTTATTGTTGTCGTCAAGTTCGTAGGGGTTGAAGAACTAACTCATCCGTGTTGCCAATAACCGCCATACAGCACCACGCCGCCGCGTCAATCTCAAAGGAGTCATCGATACCGTCAGAATGCACAGAGGTCGATAGACAGATCGAGATCCAAGACAGCCTTCTAAGAAGATTCTGGTGTAGCCGCGCGCGCAGGAGGCCGTAACTGGTAGCCAGTCACACTCAGTTGATAACTTTAGTGTCTTAGATATAGTTCGGTTTGGTTTAGTTCGGTTCGGCCATCAAAAAACCAAACCAAACCAAACCGCTCCGATCCCTACATAGGTACGGCGCAGTTTTGATACGGTAGGGGTCTTGGTTGAGCGTAGGGGTCGGCGCGGTTTGGTTTGGTTTGGTTTGGTTTTTTGAGGGCCAAACCGAACTAAACCAAACCGAAGTATATCTAAGAGCTAGAAACCGGAACCAAACCGAACCGGGCCTCCGAAACCGAAACTAAACCAACAAACCGTGGTTTAGATGAATCACGACAGTGTGTGGCGTAAAGTCCCTAATCCAACTCCTTCAGAAGAAGGTCCACGACATCGTCATTGTCGGTGAGGTCACGTTGCTGGTTGGCATCCAGCTGAGAGGGAACAAACTCGACACCAGTCTCAGACGATGACGACAAATCGTGATCGCTGATACTTGCTCCATCTAGGCAATGACCAAGCATGACAGACACGAGAACTGGACCTCCTACGCTCCCAATCTGCTTCGAACGCGATACGGGAGGCGCTGGGGCCACTGTGCAGACGCTGGACAGCGCGCTCGCGGCTCGGGATTCCTGTATTACTAGCGCAGCCGCCATATATAGCCACTCGGTGCGAACCACGGTTCAAACCGGTTCCACCGGAAGCAAACCGGTTTGAACCGGTTTGGGCGGACCTCGAACTAAACCAAACCAAACCAAACTAATTGGGTCCACCTGGAACCAAAACCGCGCATTTCGGTTTGGTTCACGGTTTCTGGCTCGAAACCAAACCGCGCCGACCCCTAGTTGAGCGTCTGGGGAGGTAAACGAACGGCCAGTAAATGCCGTTGACAAGTCCGAGCGGACCTCTTCCCGTTCTGATATCGTCCAGGCGCGATGAGCCTAGTTCAAAAAGGTGATGGGCCGGCACTGCCAGGCCGGGGATGTTGGCGCTCTGCTGGCTGAACCTTCGGCACTCGGACCCGAGACCAAAGCGCGAAGAACAGAGTACTAACTAAATCGTATGTCTTTCCTTTATTCGTTGGATTTGCTGCAACCGACTTTGCCAGTTCGAGACGCAATCGCTTCCGCTCCTTTTTGCCTGAGACAAGTTAGCTGAGGTAAAATGCCAGGCACTGTTATTCGACAAGCTACCTGAAGGTTACAGCACGTAATTTGCGCATGAAGGGCCAGGTGCCTTACTGTCGCTGCCAACGTTGCAAACGGCGCAAAACGGCAATAGCGCGTAAATCTAGTAAGATTTAGAAAGACGTCCATAATAATCTGTCTTGTATCTTACCCGGACTTCAAGACGTCATTCTTCATAATTAGGTCAATGCGGAAAAATAGGTTTCCAACCGGCCGCACAACAATATTGACAAAGTTGAGCTGGCTAGGTATGGTATTAATCTCATACACTGCATCGCAGTTGTCCGAATAGACGATGTTGACATAGTCGTTGCCAATATGTCGTTTCTTGTTCTCTCCCTAAATTGGATCATTCTGTTATCTCCTACTAATCAGATATACACGGATTGGCTACATGTGGAAACTGCTCCGGGTAATTGGGCATCAGCGTTGCAACGTGAAAACAGATTCGGGTAAGGCAGTCGTTCCAGATCAGGGCAACGCAACCGTCGTCATCGCTTGTCCGGTCAAGGCCACCAGAGTAACAAGAAGACCCTCGTAGCGGGATGAAGCGCCCAAGTGATCTTAAAAACTACAAGAAAATACAATCAAGTATTCAGATGAACGATCAAGTTAACGTCTCGTCAAAAGCAAGCCCTACACGTTCGTAAAGAGGTGAACCGGATGTGTTCCCGAGGATCTCCACTTCATTGGTCTGATCATACCCGACATAAATGACGCCGAATTTCATAGTGTCCTGGCAGGGCATCTGATCGAGCATTGACAGCGATCCCTCCAGTGTTTCGTCTACGCTTAAACCTATTCATTTGAGGAGCAAGCAACCGTCACTAAACGTCATATGAAGCGAATATGACAGGTTGTGAGTTACAGGTCAAAAGATTATCGCCGACAACTTGGCCATGAACTAGAAGTCCAGCTTGATCGATTACAAATTCAGGAAGGCATGAAAGGACAGTTCCTGGGCAGATCGCATCATGGCGGCGGTCCGATGGACCGGAATGATGGGAATGCTCGTACGATCCCAAGTGCTCGTTACAAAATTGCCCTGAGCGCCATGGATTTGTCGATGATTGCAAAATGTCCACGACGCTGGAGGACGGCACGAAGGAACTTCCACCTTGTGAGAAGTGAACTATCCACGTGCTGTTAACGGACGCAGGACGGCGTACTGTCACTCGCGCCGTCGACGAAGTCAAAATCTCAACCGAGACGATTGCATTGTCGCCAGCCCATATCTTCTGCGCTAGTGTCCGGTGCGTAATTTCTTCCAACCTGTCGGGTAGGGTTAGCATATGAAACTCAGGAGCATCGTTAGTGCTGGAGTATCGGTGCATAAAATCCTGAAGGCAACAGGCGTTGCTGCTGCGCTGCGCCAGGTTTGACAGAACCGTTCCAAGTGCGCGATAGTTAACACCACGCCCGTGCCGATCCAATTTGATGAACCACAGAGATGTGCACCTCTGAGCGAGATGAGTGATTGCTGGCCTTGCGTTAACTGTCTCCAATATCTGTATGAGAGCAGAGAGAACGCGAGCAGTGTTCTCAGCAACAACAGCCAAAGCCTGAATGAAACCTGTTACGGACACCTTCCACATTACGATATACTCCTCACCTCGCTATCAATTATATCGAGGAAGGTCGCGAAAACGTACAGACATTCGAGAGTAGCCCAGACAGCAGCCTCAGATAGAGATGTTGCCGACGACAGCACTGCAACGACCTGGATCTTCGTTCATTTCATATCAGGAATAGGTTAATATTTCCCCACCTTCGATAAGTGGGGTACAAGAAGTGCAGGGCACGACATCGCACAGATTGTTAATCCATGGAAACATGTCTCAACACTCTCACTGTACGCGATATCTGATTGCAGCAATAGTTAAGCTGTTAACCAAACGTTACTGAGTAGAGATGTCTCCGAACCTTCCAAATGATACCGGTTCTGCAACAGCACGGTAAGACAAGTTATGACGGCCCTTAGACAGACAGGACTGAGTCGATCGATGAAAGCGAGAAGCTGCACGAGTAGCCGCAGGCCGACGTTAACAAAGCGGCCTGGACAGACTCCAGTTCCGAAACGGACGGTAAGTGATTCAGCGCGTAAGCAGTCGCTGACAGAGGCGTATTACAAAACCAAATGCAGATCGCCACAATTACTCAACTGACCTTAACAGCGATACAAGCCGATCGACGTCAACGAGAGAAACGATATTGAAATCTATGCAAATATCAGTAATAACATCTCGGGAGATGCTTCAGTGTCTGACCTTGGCAACACAATACCACACTATCAAGTGCAGCGAAGAAAACCTGCGCATCAGCCTCTGCATCAAGGACGTTGACAAGTGCTGTCCATGCACGTTCGATATGGAGAACCATGGACGCGCTTGCATCGTCGATTTCCCGGGAAATGAAGAGATACCGGCTGTGAGCAGAATCAGCCATGGATACTCGCCCATGACTGTCACATGATATTTTCCCAATAGCTTCACATACTCGCTGGCGAACATCCGGTAAGCAATGGTTAACCAGATCGAGTAGAGCGCTGAACGTGTACAGACAGTCTTCAAAATGAGGGTCTTGTAGCTTGGCCCGAAAAATTGCCTCCAGAATGCGAGGCACTTCGGCGGCAATACATTCTATGTTTGCTGCGCAACCCAATACATCAACGAGATCCTTCACAGATCCGCAATAACCGGAAGACGCGATTTGCCCTATGCTTTTAATGACGACGATCTGGACGTCGTAAGAGTCATCCGATGTAAAGGGCTCGGAAAGGTATGGCAAAAGAGCGCCTCGAAGGATGTCATCTGCAAGCAGAGTCTGATAACGGTGAAATAGCTGAACTGCGAAGGAGAATGCGGAAAGTCGCAGCGCCTCTGGTCGTGAACGATCGACGAAGAAAAGGCGCATCAACTGCGCGAGCCTCTCAAACCAAACAGGGTTTGAAGGATATATCTGGGCCATAATGGCATGAAGAAGAATCTCCAGGTTGTCCCTATCCAACAGCCTATGCATCCTTTCCAGCATTGCAAAATAGGAGTCGGACTGAACATTGCACGTGCGCATGGCTGTCAAAGATTCGCGCACAGCGGTTTCGACAGCGACAGAAGCATCGACATGCTCCGCAACTATCGACAAAATGTCAATGATGGCGTCCCATTCGACAGCGGTGATTTCTGTGCCGAATTTGCGGATCAGACGACGCGTTGATGCGCTAATTTCGCCGATAATAGCGATATCGGCTCGAACCGACCGATCGGTAAGGACGATAAGGAGCGCATCGAGAACATCCAAAAATGGTAGCGCCAGACGATCCGGGTCAATGCGCTGCGATCCCCAAACGGCCATGCCAACGAAAAATATAGCACCGCGACGAACAGCCGGCGTGACTGCGGCCTGCGAGAGCTGTCGCATGAGAATGGCGCCACACCTGGCACAATGCCTGCCGCTGAGAATGGCGCGAAAAATCCGCCATGGTTCATGACTGTCAGACATGGCCGCCGCCTGACATAACGCAACGACGACACGTTCGACGGCGCCCTGTGTGATCATGTCCGCTTTGACGCAAACCTGTGTAGGAAGATCGCAGCAGTTAGCAGAGGGACGTACATGCGAATTGCACTGGCGGAGATGTCGAATAACATACGTCAATGAAACGGAGGGCAATATGCCCGTAGGCCGTACCCGGCAGGCAAGAGGCAACGGCATCGACTACCGGTTCGATATCGGCTTCGGTCATGCCATATCCTGTAACCAGGTTGATCAGGCAGCGCAGGATGGCATCAGGATCGGAGAGGTCTGGGGCGACGGCGATGATACGCGCAATAAGACTGGCAGTGGCGGCCGGTGAATCGATTAGGCGGCGACAGTCGTGCGTGGCGGCCACCAGGGCGCGCTGCCTGGTGACCAGGTCGACCTGGTCGGACTGCAGCGCACGCATGATAGCAGGATGTGTATCGGTGGGTGCAAGGTCGCCAGCAAGCACCCGCGCAAGAATGGCGGCGGGCGCGTCATCGCCACCGATTGCCATCGGGCAAGTACGGCACCGCACGCGCGCGCCGCGGCGATAATAACGCCGGTTCCAGCGCGACGGGACGGGGCGGCGCAGAAACGCACGCAGACGGTGCTGGCACGAGCACACCCTTCGTAATACGAGCGGCGAAATTCTGTCGGTACGGCCAATGTTTGACGGCGGTACCCAACGTGAACATCGCAGTTGGCAGCAGCGGCTGGTCGTTACGTATAATTATAGGTGCACATACGTACCTATGCGGTTGCGGGCGCAGGCAGGGCCGGCCCCGCCATTCGGCGTTGCGGTCCGTGACGTCGTTGGTCACTGGATCGACCCTGCAGCACTCAGCGACGTCCGCTGCGCGCTACTCGGATGGCGACCATGACGGCTGACATGGCAGCGACCGTACTGAATGCGGCCATGCACAACGATATCGATGTGCTACAAAGGAACCTCGATGGCCTGGATCCGGACGACGACGACGTCCGGTCGTACAAGGTAGGGTGTTGCACCCAGGCGGCGCCCCCGTACAACACGGCCACCACCTGGCCCGCATGAACTCACCCGTTGATCACATCAGGACTGCAATGGTCGAACGGCCCTGCACTGGGCCGCCGCTAATGGCCACGATGGCGCTGTGGAGGCCCTCATCCGACACCGCTGGGACGTCAACGTTGACGATGAGGTCGGAATGTCCATGGAGCGGCCCGCCCCCGCGCCCAATGTTTTATGATGGATGACGGATGGGCGCATCTCAACGTGTATCTCAGGTGCACTGGACGCCATTGCATTCGGCATGCAGCGCCGGACATGTTCCTGTGGTCCGGCAGCTGTTGCAACAGAAGGCGAACTGCCACGCTCGTAACGACAACGGTTGCACGTACGTCGATCCGGCGCTGCGCCCCGTCACCGACTGACTGTGCGCACTCCCAGGCCGATCATGTACGCCGCATCCAAGGGCAACACGCTGATCGTTGACCTGCTCCTTAAGAACGGTGCCAATCCGAGCATTTCTGATGCGTCTGGCCAGTGTGTACGTGGGGTGCGCCTAGCGTCCGAGCCGTCGTGCGTTTGCTGACATGGCCGACCCAGCCGCTGCATCGCGCCGCCAGTCGAGGCAAGGCTGATATCGTGGAGATGCTGGTGCGGGACCCGCGGGTCAACATTAACGCTGTCGACAATGCTGGCCACTCGGCGTTGCACTTGGCGTGCATGGAAGGGGACAAGGAGATGGCTGCCGACCTGATCGACCTGGGCGCTGGTACTATATCATTCTACGATGCCGTTCGTCGACGGCAAACCCATTGAATGCGTCTGCAGATGCGCGCCTGCGCGACAAGGACGGCAAGGTGGCCTTCCATTACGCACCGAGCGCGCAAGTCAACTACCTGGTCTCGTTGGTCCTCGACAAGGACAAACGTCAGGACGGGGCGCCGGCTGCCGAGTAGGACGCTACGCGCTTGATGTCTACAGGAGTACGCCTCGTGTTGATATAGTCTCGAACAAATGGATGTCAGTCTACTGTAGGTAGGCAGACTGGTACGAGCGCGCGTGTGCGTCCGGTATCGTGTCGACGTTTTGTGGGTCTGGCGGAGACGGCGAATGAGAAGTGCGGCGACGACCCGATGAGGGCAGGCGCGATGCCCACGACTACAGCAGCGCCCGATGCGGAAGGGCGCTGGGCCGACGGACCTCTTCAGTACGTGTTGGGGCGGTCCTGGTTGCCATCGTCGCTGGTCCTGCGGTTCTGCACGGATCGGGACGTGCGCGCCTTGCGTCGCGTCTGCACCCACCTGCATATCGGCGTCGGCAGCCACATTGTCGACATCGACGCCAGTCATCGAGGCGACGCGGTTCGCGACCGACATGTGCACCAGTTCGCCCGATACCATCCGCGCATGCGTTCGCTGTCCATTGCCGGTACCGGTGTTACATCGATCACCGCGTTGCAATCGGCCACAGCGCTTCTCGCTCTGAACATAAGCGACACTCTGGTCAGCAGCGTACGGCACTTGGACCAGTGCATGTTGCTGACCTGTGCCTCGTATGGCCGTACAGGTCAGGTCGTTATCGGCGTTGTCGTCGTGTCCGCGCCTGCAGGATCTGCAGGCAGCGGGATGCACGCAGATCCAGTCAGTCGATGCGCTCGCGTCCTGCCCCGCCCTGCGTCATGTGAACCTGCGCCGCACCCGCGTCTATGACATCACGGCGCTGGGCTTCTGTCCGGCCATCGTCCATGTCAACCTGCGCGATGCGCCCGTCGCTGACATTGCTGCCCTGGGGCACTGCACTCGCCTGACCTATCTCGACCTGCAGGACACGAACTGTACCGATCTGGCGGCGCTGTCGTCCTGCCCGCTCCTGCAGTGGCTCTGTATACGGGGCACACGTGTCGCCGACCTGGGCCCACTGCAACACTGCCCGGTGCTGCAGGTCCTGAATGCTCGCGACACCCGCGTAGATGACGTCGAACCGTTAGTGCACTGCGTCGCCCTCGTCAAGGTCAATCTGCACGGCACTCTGGTGGATGACCTCCTGCCATGGGCCCTGCACTGCCCGCGCCTGGAGATGCTCGACGTCTCCCGGACGCCCGTCCATGACGTCGACCCGTTGATCAGTGCGCCTGCCCTGAAGACACTGAATGTCGTTGGGTCCCGTGTCACCACGATCGTCCAGTTGACCACCCATCGACCCGACTTAACAATCAACCTGTAGTTCGTAGATTGTTCCAAGGGGGCCGAACTATTATGCCCTGTTCATGACTATGGATTCAATGAAGGGTTGCACCTGCAGGTAGTGGCTGCTCTTGACCCACTGTAGGCCTGCTCTGCTATTGGCCTGTGGTCTGGCACTGGCTGGCATCACGTTCCAGACGCCCAGTTGAACTCGCGCGCCCGACTATGAGATCATGGTCGACCCCGTACACGCCATCGAATCGGGCGACCTGTTCGCGGTGGCATCATTCCTGGGTGCCGCCGACGGGAACCGGTACTGGGTCGACCGGTCTGGTCGAACTGCCCTCTGGTTATATATCCTGCTGGAGTTGCTGCAGGGCGAACGAGGCTGACTGCTCGGTGATGTGCGAGTAGGTGGGCGGCAAGATGCGATCAGGTCGTCGTTGCAACGCTGATCTTATCTGTGATGGACCCCACTGATCGTCACCGATCCGATTACCGGCGGCGTACTGCATTGCACGTCGGCACCGTACACGGCAGTGCCCCGACGATTGCCCTGCTTCTAGCCGCCGGCCTTCGGGGCGACGTTGCCGATATCGATGGCAACACTGTTCTGCATGCCGCTCTCCTGGGCCAGCGTGACTCCCATATCGCCAGCATGGTGCTCAGTGCCGCCGGCGGTCGCCCGTGTCTATTCGTCAGGAACAAGGTTGCTCATGCACGACGTCTGTAGAAACGCGCCTGATGCCATGTACTCAGGCCGAGCAGCTGCCCATCGAGATAGCCGCTCTGTACAACAGGCTCGACCTGGTTCGGCTGATGGTGGACCGGTACGCGAGTCCAGTGCCCGCATCGGCCGGCGTTCTAGCCCTGCGTCACGGGCACCTACCCCTGATCCGGTACCTGGTTCGGGAAGCCATCGGTGTTCGGTACCCAGTCGCTCTTCTCCTTGATACCGAACTGGACCAGATCAAGGTCCCGGGCGACATCCGTCCGGCCGTCCGCCGTGCCATTCAGCATGGCCTCGCTCAGCGCCGTGCTCGACGCGACG
This sequence comes from Plasmodiophora brassicae, assembly GCA_039704465.1. NCBI lineage: Eukaryota > Endomyxa > Phytomyxea > Plasmodiophorida > Plasmodiophoridae > Plasmodiophora > Plasmodiophora brassicae. Next base: position 1,070,691 of record JASFAU010000007.1, on the reverse strand, counting down.
ACCTGCACGCGTTCCTGGCAGGATCGTGGCCCAGGGTGCCCGTCGCCATCATCACCCGCATCACCGAATTCGTTCTCGGATGACACTGCCGCATGACCAGGGATGTTATGGTGCTGTTTAGAATCCGCATAGATATAAACATGAGGCTGCCGATGTCGGTCGACCACCTAGGCCAGCCATGCCTTGAACGCCTCGTATGTGGTCCAGCAGATGGCGGCGCTCGGCGTGAAGTACATGCAGCGCGCGATGGCGCCCTGGAACAGCGCCCTGTACCCTTCCCGTTCAGCGATCGTCGCCAGGACATGCCGCAGGCCTGACGTGTCGCCATTGACCTGAATCCGGGTCTTGACGACGTCGAAGGGTGTCGACACGAACCCGCCGAGGGCGCCGGCCGCCGCTCCTGCCATCAGATGCGACGTGATCGACGGGCAGTGCATGTGGTCGGTGAGGTGCAGCTTGACGCTCTCGTATGTGGCAAAGTGCACGGCCATAAACGGCACGTTCATAGCGACGGTGACCGGGTAGGACGCGAACAGGACACCGGCGCCTTCCTGCCGGACGATCGATCGGACACAGGACACGATCGTGTTGTGCTGCGACTTATAGACCTGCATGCGCTGCTTGACAACGTCCAGCGGCGTCACAATGGCGTCATGAGCCATGACAGCACAGGCACCGGCGAACCCGTTTATCAGTGGGTGGTGGCCTGGAGCGCGCCCTCCTATATGGTCCTTGACGAACTCGTACGTCGCAAAGTAGGCGGCGTGGGAGGGTACTGCGCCCAGCAGGATGGCCGGCAGCCCTTTGTACAGATGGGCGATGCCTTCCCGTCGCACAATGCTGTTGAACGCATGCAGTACGCCCCGGTAGATGGGCATGCCCGGCACCCCGATGACCTGCAATCGGGTTTTGACCGTGTCGACGGGGAACATGAACAGGTGCTCGGATATGCCCGCTGCCGCACCGGCCAGCATGGCCTGCGCATACCCCATATGTTCGAACGCCTCCAGGTCATGGTCCGCCATGTGCCGACCCGGTCGGTGTCTGAGGATGGACGCGAGGCGACGCGCACCCCACCGCCTCCGTCACGGACTCCGCAACCGAGTCGGGGTCCCGAGTCGCCGCCGACCCCCGACCTGCGCGTACCTACAACATACTCCCTATCTATATTATGTAGTCGGTCATCTGGCGCGCGCTTTCCAGACAACGGTGATCCCGTCCGACGATGTGCCCTTCTGCGAATACACAGACGCCCGGCAATCCGGCCAACGCCAATGATTGAACAACCTTCTCTCTTTAGCTTTAATAGAATACAGAAGTGTGAGCGTGCAGTATCTGCATTAGGGTGGCCTTGCGGCTGGGCAAGGGACGGCAGCGTGACGACGATCAGAGCGATTTCGTGTGGACGTTGCAGATGGGGCACATGGTCGGCCCATGCGGGTGCAGCGATGCCCAGGCGGGGCCGACGTCACTGACGTACCTGCGCGAGCACAGCGCACACGATCGGCCCGCCGGTGTGTCCAGCAGGCGCAGCGTCAGGCTGCATCGCTCGGCAATGTGGCCCTTCTCGCAACACTCTTGCACCAGACTACTGGTTGCCACCTGACACAAACAGACGTCGTCAACTACAAACCGCTCGGGCGACTACCTTGTCGCCGACATCATACCTCCGTCCTGCATACTGGGCAAGTTTCCACCAGGCTGTCGTCACGTTCCAGAAGTTCATTGGCCTTGCCGACCAGCTCGGTGTCGTTGCAGAACCGTGCGGCGATGCGAACAGCCGCCTGCGCCTCCGCCGACGGTTTCGCTACGAAGCAAGCCACGACGCGCGACGCGTACAGGCGCGTCAGCGTGTCCAGGTTGGCGGCGATCTGTGTCGAGTGCCGGATGCGTGTCTCGCCGTCCAGACAGGATCCATGCGAGAGCGCCCACCTGACAACGTTTGCTGTTCGCAGGCCGGACATGTCGGATCGGCAGGCCTCCAGTTCGCAGGCAATGCGCTCGAAGGCATCGCTCGAGCAAGCCGCAATCGCACGTCGAGCATTGTCCAGGTAGACCGAGCGGGACGTTATCGCCGAGAGCGGATCCCGTTCAACGGGCACCAGGAACAGACCAAACACGAGGTCCGGTCGTGACGTTGCCTTCCCGGATCGGCCGACAGCAGCGTTCGATATGATCGGGGCCAGAACAGCGCCCAGCAGACCTGTTCACGGCAGTGAGCGCATTGCACATGGACCTGCGGCGAACGGATACGCACCGTCAGGCGACGAACCCAGGCCGGCATGTCCCCGAAGGTAAATGTTGGCATCGTCATCGTCATCACAGTATGGCAGAAGAGAGCGCGTTGCCAAATTATCGCAGGCAGAGATCGGTGCATCTGGGACCAGCTCCAGCTGCTTGTCATGGACAGACCAGGTCCGGATGGCAGGGCCCGTCGTGGACACCGTCGTCAGCGTCGTCGACGAGGCCGACCAGATCATACCGGATATCATTCCGGGCTGGTCATGGGCGGTGAGCGGCGTAGACGACGCCCCGGCCGGATCGGAAAAGTCGGTGACGACAATGGCACTGCCCATAGCGCAGGCCAGCTTCGTCGAGTCGTGCGACCAGCGCAGCTGCGTAATGACCGACAGCGGCGACAAGGGCCGAATCAACAGGCCGGGACATAGGTTCGTCCTGAACTTGAAATGAGATACACTGACAGCGACGACCAGAACGTTCGCCTGGTTTACCCTTCGTTGATGACGTTGTAAACGTGAACGGTGCAGTCGGATGTAACGACTGCGAGACGGGTCGCCGAGAAGCGCATATCGGAGACTGGCCGAGGCGTGTCCACCGATGCCAGTTTCGCCAATGTCGCATCACGCTGGCGCCTCAGTAGCATGACAGAGCCGCGCGTCAGACCGAGGGCGAAGAGGTCCGATACCGACGGCGACCAATCAAGCGCTTCAACGTCATTCAGGCCGAGCGTATCGGACACGTTCTCTGATAGGGTCCAGCGGGCCGGCGGCACAGGCGCCTGCGAAAACAGCAATGCACGTCCATCGGATACGACGACGCCGAGCACGCAGCCGCCATCACGGCCACAGCCAAGGCCCGACCAGCGTGCCGACTTGATGGCAACCGGTACGGACAGCACCTGGTTGCTGGTCATGGGTTTCGCCAGCGGGATCTTCACCATGGACGATTCCCCAGCCGACACGTCCTGTCCAAAGGCGCAACGCATCAGGGGAAACGTTCTGCATTCCAAAGCGTAACGCGACAGATGTGGGACGTACAACAATGTCAATGTCGAGGGCGCCGACCACGGCAATATGGTTGTCGGCGGACCAGTGAACGGCATCGTGCAGAGCAGGCCGGATGGAGAGCGTTGCAATGGGTTCCAGGCCGGACGCAATATCGTCGGTTAGCGTGGCGCCCGACCCGACCTTGAATGGGGACGGCGCCGCTGTCGGTGCATGGACAGCTCGGCCGGACAGGGTCAGCGGTCGTGGCAGAGGTGCCATGGGCGGCGGCTGTCCCCAGGCACGCGTCAGTCAGTGAGTACAGGACAAAAAACACGCAGAAAGGCAGGTGACGGGCCGCGAACCGTCACCCGCTTGCAGCGCTCACTGACCTCGTCAAGCACGCCTGGCGACGAGTTGTCGAGCAGGCAGTCGAAGGCCGACGGCGGGTGCTTGCCGATCGAGAAGGGCGACGTCGGGCCGTGCGTCGAGAAGATGGCCGACGTGTTGAAGCAGGACAGGCTGAGCGACGACGAGAAGGTCAGCGAAGGCGACTGCTGGGACAGCAGGGCGACGAGGGACGGCGAGGGCGGCCCCCCACCCGTATCCATGGTCGACGACATGGCCATGGGTGTTGCCGTCGGTGTGCGCGTGACGACGAATTAAGCGCGATCGATGAGGATGGGCGCGAACGGACCGTCCTCCAACACCGAGCCACCGCGCAGTCCGTGGGCCAACACCACGCGCATTTTTGCGACCCGCTATGTGCGCCGCTGCCCCGCAGCGTGACGTGGCGGGCGGCACATACCTCCCTGCTGTACGTACCTACGTACACCGCGCAGGCCCGGCCCCGGCATGCCGATCGCGCATCACGCCGCACTCGCTCGTCACGGCGGACGGACACGACTGGACTGCGCTGGCAAGTAAGTGCAATGTCGCCCGGGTTTTATACGGCTATGAGCGCAGGTCTCGCGTGAACCACCAGCTCGGGATAACCGGATGCACCTGGTGGTCCCCGCACATTAGCGGACCCGTCCGCGTGGCGAACAGGAATTCCAGTCGCATCATCGCCAGGGCCGCGTTGCCAGATTGCGACGACAGCATCGTGCCGGCCTTGTCGCCCGATGATGTCAGGATCGGCGCGCCTTGCTGTGCGGCATGATGTGGCCAGTCGGGTCTGAAGGTCCCGGACTGGATCAGTGGACTGCATTGCGTCAGCGTCTTGTCATCCGACAGGAGCACCGGGGTGATTCTCTTGCGAATAACACCCTGGTGGTATGCTCGCGCTGTAAAGCAACAAGTAGTCAGCGGCAGGTACCACGCCCGTTGCGGCCACGGCCGGCCAACCTATGAGCTCCTGTCCCAGATAGCAGCCTTTGTTGAACGCGATGCCGTTCAGAAAATCCCTGCAAGGCCGATGTGAGCACACGCACCGAAATATAGGACTGCTGCCCGATACATATTCGCTTCCAACGGGATGGTCTTCTCCTTGATCAGGTCGACATTGGATCGGGCAACGCCGTTCAGCACGGACCACAACGTGTAGAAGCGCTCGGGATCGTCGTCGTCACCTCCCGGGACGAATGCGTCCCCGATGGCGGTCTGTATCTGGTTGCCAGTATCGCCCTTGGCCAGGATGAGGCGCACGCCAAGATGGTTGAGCCTCGGGTCGACGAACGCGACGGTTTCGTGGCAGTGCGCGTGCCGCACCGACCGCTCGACATGCTGCAGGTAGGTGATGTCGGGGCTGATGAAGCTGTGCAACTCGAACTCCCTTGACGCATCCTCGATCTGCGACTAGGTTAAACCCCCGATCCAGCGGAAACAGGCGCCCGGCAACACGGAATCGGCCTTACAACGACGCGGGATCGGAGCTTGTACCGTCGCAGGTGGTGGACAACGTCATCGAGCGAACCGGCGTGGATGTCGAGTAGGTACGTGGAGTCGACAGGCGACATGACGACGAAGGCGTCGAACAGGTACCGACCCCGGGCGGAGAACATGCCACAGTAGGCGGCGGGGCCGCGGTGCCGCTCCAGGAACTTGGCGGGCATGACCTCGTTGGACACCAGCCCCTGCAGGAACTGCCCCGCATCGGCACCGGCCACCCGAACAATGGCGCGCGACACGAGCCGCGTCCGAATGTGCGACGACGCCGGCACCGACATGAGGCGAGTCGCGTCGGGTCGTCCTCAATCTACCTAGCCGACGTTCGTAGGAACGACGTACGAGGACGGCGTGCGGCGCGGCGCGGCGCGACGGGGTCCGCCAACAGAGGTCGCCCGTCTGGCCGGTATGTGCATAGGGCACCCATACGATGCGTGCAACGTGCCACGACGAGAGAGATGCAGAGAGATGTGGGTGGCAGGGCCGGGGACGGGAACGCGGCCACCCACCGGGCGGCTGCCACCACCGGGACTGGCTGCGGGACCGGATCCAGGCGCCAGGTGCAGGCAGGCAGGTGCCACACACTGACCGGCGCGAGATATCACCTCGACCTGCGCAACGAACGATGCTCACCGCTATATCCCGGACGTTGGCGTCTCGTCGCGGTCGATCGACGTCGTCCCGGTTGGTGTCCGATGATGACGACGATGGGTGCGGATGGAACGTGACGCGCTCGGAGGCGGACAGCATGTTCGTGACGAGCCCACGAGCCGGGTCGGCGGCGGGTCCGAACGCGTGCGCGCCGATGCAGAGCAGTGCCGGCGACCCGTTCATCCTGCCTGCCAAGGCGACCAAGATGGACAGGTTCGCCCGGCTGAAGCAGCGCATCCTGGAGAAGGTACCCGTCAACCGAGGTGGGCGCCGTGGACGGCGCTCCCGTAAGGAACCCATGCGACTGGAAGACCTGTAGACGACCAAACGAGCCGCCAACAATGACCAGTCCACTGTACAATACAGACCGCACGTATTCGGCCGGCAACGGATGAGACCAAGACGCAGTGTAGGCCGGGCGCAATGGCCCGTCACGTGAAGGGACGGATGGGCGGAACGCGTGCGGCAGGTTCCCTGCTGGTACTGGCGTCCAGCGCACGTTTATGTTTCGCGGGTGCTGTCGGCAACCGACCGTGTGTCGATACATATTCAGGGCGTTGCGTTCGGGGCAACCTGGGGCACCTGGCTGGGCAGCCCGTCATATGATGGCCAGGCTCTGCAATCGGCCCCGTCCGATCCTCACTTCCTAAAACGCTTGCGCCATAGAGAGACGTCGACCATGTCGCGCGCCCATATGCTGCTGGCGGGCCTAACGGCGCTCCTGGTGATGACCAGTACCGGTACGTCGAGAGCCCCTGGCGCTCTCTCTCTTTGTCGTTGCGTTTCTTCGCTACTGACCGCATGGCGCAGCTCAGGTGCCGACTGAGGCACCATCCGCCTTGCCATCTACAGCGTCGCCGGCGCCAACCCCGACCCCGACCGAGGCTTCCACGCCTGGGCCAACCGAGTCCCCAACTGCGTCGCCTACGCTGGCACCAACCGAACCTGCAACAGCGCCGCCTACGCTGGCACCAACGGAACCTGCAACAGCGCCGCCTACGCTGGCACCAACCGAACCTGCAACGGCGCCACCTACGCCTGCGCCAACCGAGCCGGCAACGTCTGCGCCAACTGAGCCAGCAACACCTGCGCCAACCGGGCCTCCAACGCCGTCTCCGACAGCGTCCGCCACGCCGATGCCGTCCGACCCACCTACGCCTGCGCCAACAGGAGCTCCTGCAGCACCTGCTACAGATGCGCCTACTGCAGCAGCGACGTTTCCTCCAACGGACCCGCCTGCCACGCAGACGCCATCGCCAACGACGTCGTCGGCACCTGCTACCCAGCTGCCAACGCCATCCCCTACGACGTCTTCGTCGCCCACCGCACCTCCACCGACGCCTTCGCCGACTAGTTCAGCACCAACGCAGGCAGCCCAAGTGACACCGTCGCCCAGCACGCCGTCTCCGACGACCGCAACATCGTCGTCGACGCCCACTGGCCTACCAACATCAACTCCTACTCCAGCGCCGACGACATCGACGGCTACGGTCGTCCCGGCCGCCATACCTCAAGGTCCAGCAACGACGGCGCCACGCACAACCACGTCGACGCCCACGACACCGCCAGCACCTGCGACGACGACGCCAACGCCAACGACAGCGACACCTGCGACTTCGACCCCTGCAACGACAGCGCCTGCGACAACGCCAGCACCAACGGCCCGTAACTCGACGGCATCGCCAACGACGCAAGCCCCGACGATGAACGCCAGCAACGCGACGACGCCGGCCCCGACGATGAACGCCAGCCACACGACGACCCCGGCACCGACGACGGCATCAGCGCCGGCACACACGACGACAGCAGCGCCTCGGCGGCCGACGACGACGACGGCGACTCGCAGGCCGAGTGCGACCCGTGTGCCGACGTTGCTGCCTGTACTGCCGGCCGCGATACCAGCGACACCAACGACAACGACGACGACCTCGGCGACCGTCGCACCGCACCGTGTCGTCCTGAAACGTCGGTGCAGGAAGCGCGGCGTATCGCAGGCGTGCCCAGTGTACGTGCCGGTGCCCGCGCATGTCGTCCCAATGATCAGCGTGAACCCGGCCAACGTCACGTTCAACCTGACGCTGAGTAGGTGGCACCCTGCCTTGTGCTGCGCGTTGTCTGACGATAGGCGCGCGCAGACCTGACCGAACCCACCGGGCAGGCCTACGAACCTGTCACCGTCGACGGGCTGATCTGCATGAACCACTACCTGCCCACGCTGCTCTTCGACTTCCGCAACGACCGACCGGCGGGCATTGGTAGGGCGCTCGCTCCCCCGGCAGCGGCCATGGACGGATCGAACCGGGTTGCTGACTGAGTGATCACGCGACAGGATTGCAATCGCTGGCCGAGACCGGCAACCAATCGGCGCTGATCGACGAGATCGACGCGCTGAAGGCGGCAGGGTACGTCGGCAACTACTTCCAGGGGCCGGCATCGATCGCGTTCCCGAACGTGACGACCATGCAGGTCGGTAGATGCTTCGCATCGATAGTAACGGGCGCACGCTGACCGATGCTGTTCGCCTGCCGCAGGTGCAGGTCAGCGAAGTGTTTCCGTTGCTGTCGTGTGCGGCCCGTCTGACGCCTGGGCCCGACTGGTTCACCGGCATCGCCGACATCAACCTCCTCGACTGGGACCTGTTCGCCAACGTCACCAGGGACGGCAGGCCGCCGTCGGACACCTTCTACCAGGAGGTGATCTCCGTCCTGCCCGGGTTCGATGCCGGCACCCTGTCCTACGCGGGCGTCCCCGAATCCGGGAACGTGACCCTGCTGCCCGACGAGTTCGGGTACGCAACCCTGGCGAAATCGTCCTACTAGACGCGCGTTACGCAGACCTGGCCCTGCTGCTGCTGCTGCTGCTGCAGACGGATACCCTCTTAGAACATGTATTTGGTACGGCCGACGGCCCCCGCACACGAATAAAACAGGGACGCGCGCCCTTGGTACCCCCGACAGAACCGTCGCCCAAGGTACCTACGTAGTTCGGCTACCCGGCCAGGCACTTGGCCGTGCACCCGTAAAAGTCGTCGATGATGCCCTCGTCGATCTGCATGTTGCGCACCTGGATGACGTCGAGGACCTGTTCGGCGACGTCGGCCGCCATCGGCCCGCCGTCGGCCATGCAGCAGGCGGCCAGGTCCATGAGGACGTCCTCGCAGCGGATCGCATTGACGGTCAGCGCTTCCGGCAGCATCAGGAACGCCTTCTGCGGTTGTTCCGCCTCGCGGCACAGGCTGATGATGCTGGCGACGGCTTCCACGGATCGCGGCCCGTGCTTGAAGTACACGTCGATGGCGTCGTCGACCAGGGGCGGATTTGCGATGCGACAGGACCGCACGACGAGGTCGAACAGGACGTCGCAGATCTTCAGCTTGTGGTAGACGAGCTCGCGCGCGACCTCGGGCGCCTTGGTGGGCAGGCACCGGGCGCAGAACGCCAGCATCGTCCAGAAGTAGTCGTAGTGCAGGGAGAAGTCGTCGTCCAGCATGACCGTATGGATGGTCCATCCACGCAGCGGGTCCGTCTCCTGCTTCAGGGCGCCGACGGCGGCGGCCACGTTCGGCCTGTTGACGAACGACTGGAACACGGTGGTCGGGGGCGTGCGCGGCACCCACCCTTTCGGCACAACGCCCTCGTCCCAGCGACGCCCCGTCACGTCATCCGTGCTCCTGTGCCGCCCGCCCCCATCACGAGCGACCTGACGACGCGGGCGACGCCCGGCGCCATCGTCTCCCGGCGCCCGGAACCTTTTCGATTCGCGCCAGTTCGGGTTCAGCGCCTTCTTCAACCTGGACTGCTTGCGCGCGTACGTCCCCATGTGCTGGCGAAGGCCGGGCAGGGCCGCCGCCGCCGCCGCCGCCGCCGCCGACACGATACGCCGCCAGGGCGCACCCGGCCACATCGGCACCAGCGCGATCGCTGGTGACAATCAATCACACACGACGGACGGATGTCCCCGGACGCGCTGAGAAAAGCCCGAGCGCACCACGCAGCAGCGGCACGCAGCAGCCCTGCAGCAGACTGCAGCAGCGGCACGCAGCAGCACGCAGCACGGCAGCAGCGGCACGCAGCTGCACTGCAGCAGCGGCACTGCAGCCGCAGCAGCACTGCAGCAGCACTGCAGCTGCAGACGCCGCGGTCCGGCCCCTGTAGCAGTCGACACAATGCCGCGACTGTAGTCACAGGACTGCAGCACGGACGCGGCCGCCGCCGCCTCCACCTGCCGGCCGGGCGCGCGCGCGCATCGTTGTCGTCCGCGCAGCGCCGCGATGGATGCCGAGCTGCGGGACCTGGTGCATCGCCTGCAGCGGGTGGGCGGGTCGGACGAGGCGCGCCTGGCGACCTGGCAGTCGTTCGTCCTGGTTCATTCGGGGCCGGGTGCCGCCGCCGCCCACCGCCTGCAGTATAAAGTCGACCAGCAGGCCGGCCACGCCGACATCACGTACGGTCCGCAGCGCTCGCCGTCTCCCTCGCCGACCCGATGATCGGTGGCCGCACGGCAGGGTTGTGGCGCGCGACGGGACACGCCGGCGGTATCGTGCATCGCAGGCCGCTCCGCAGGAGCAGCGCCCTCGTCTGCAAGCCGCCATACTCGATAGCGCCCTGGAATGGGTCTGCTCCGGGTTCCACTCCACTATCGTCATTGTCGGGCAATCCGGTTGTGGTCGTCGCGTTTCGCTGCATGCCCCATGATCTAACAGAGGGGGCGGCAGGTCTGCCGAATCCCGTCGCCGTCGCCGACCATCTGCTGGCCACCGCCACTGACCGCATCCTGCACGAGGTTGCAGGTCGGCTATAGGCTCGATGCGCCCTGCAGTAGCTAGGCACCTGCCTAACGCTGCCTGCGCAGACGGGAACGACCACCAGGAGGTGACCGTCGCCTTATGGGAGGTCGACGACCATAGCAAGACGGCAGTCGACATCCTGTCCAGGTCGGCCCCGTGTCTGACCTGGGTACCGACGACCATTCAGACTGGGTTCCGGGCCCTGCACAGGGTGGTCACTGGACAGCGACGTGTCCTGAAGCCCAACGAGCATCCGGTCCAGGTCCAGGTGCAGACGGTCAGCCAGGTCCACAACATCATGGACATTGCTGCGGCCACCGGTCTGCTTTCGTCGTGGACCGCCCGCCCACCAGTAACTCCCCTGTTCGTGTTCTAGGATCGGGACCCACCTGTCATCGGTTCTGGCGCGTATCCGTCCTTGACCACGTTCGCAACACGACCTGCGCCCTGAACGTCAGCAATGGCGGGTCTGTTTGTGAACGCGATCGCCTCTGACAGGTATCGGCAGGTCGTGGAAGTCGCCGACGACGCCCTTGCGATCGCGTCGTTAGGCCGGTTGCTAACGCAGCTGGCCGATCCGGCCACGGGCGCCCATGTTCACGCCTTCCGGGATACCAAGTCGTTTCCGTATCACGATGGATGGCGTGGTCGGTGCTGACGTCAACAATGGGCCAGGCTGACCGAGCACGTCGGCCCGATGCTGACGCATAACTCCAAGTCGATCCTCGTCGTCTGCGTGGCCGACGACGAGGCGAACTTCCTGGGCGCCTCCACTCTGCTACATATGGCCGAGCAGGTGCTCACGATGACAACGCCCTGCGTTCGCAACAGTGGGCCGGGGCCGTCCAGGGCCAAGGCCGACATCGTCCCCTATAACAGCGTTCGACCGGATGCGCCCCTCGACTTCCCGGATGGCAACGTCAGCGGCGATTCGATATCGACCGTCACTATGGGTCTCATCGCCTCCTGATCGGGTTTGACCCTGCAGGTTCTGAACAAGAAGGACCAGGTGGACAACGTCATGAGGCTGTCGGCGTCGCTCGACGACCTCGAGAAACAGTTCGACCTGTATGAACCGGCGACTTGTGCTGTTTGTCCACCGGCGACGGGATGTGACCCACCTGGCGTGCGACGCAGGATCGGCCTGTCGAGCGGCTCGGACGGCGGCTCACAGGCAGGCGCCAGCAAGGCTCGCATCGACGACCAGGAGCCGTCGCCAGCCAGTGCCGGGCAGACATCGCAGCCGCTGCTGGCGTCTACTGAGGAACGGCTCCTGCACAAGGAGATCCAGGTCCGTTGTCCAAGCGCGTCGTTCCCGTCGGTCGCCTCAGACGTGGCCAGGTGGCCAACCTGCTGCTGGAGAACGCGCACTTGCAGGACCGATGCCAGTCGCTGCAGGGCGGGTCGCCGGTCGGATCCGTGCTGGCCGACGCCGATCGCAGGGTCGACCGTCTACAGCGCCAGGTTGCCCGCCTGCGTCGAGCCAACGCCGACCTGGAACTCCAGCTGTCCTCCTCCACCATCACCGGGTACCGGCCAAAGTCAGATCCGTCGACGGGCGCGATCGTTCGCACCCGGGCACTGACGCGTGCGTTGCCGCCCCCCACCAGTTCGTGCTTCCCGATGGAGTCGGTCGCCCTGCGCAACCTGCAGAGGGCGCTGGACAAGGCGCAGGCGAAGGTGGCCGCCCATGAAGCCAAGCAGGCCGACGCCGACAGGGCCAGGAACGTCGCCGAGCGGGCGCAACGATGCCTGCAGTCGGTGTTGCAGAAGAACGCCGCCCTGTCCAGGACGATCGACGCCCTGCAAGGGCAGTGCGCGTCGCTGAAGGAATCCGCCCAGGAAGCCGCCGACCGCGTCAGGAACTGGCATCGTTCGCCCATCGATCGCGCTCTCGCCGTCCTGACGGTGTTGGTACAGGCCGATCGCGCCGAGGGCTGCCTGCGGGACACCCAGCGCCAGGTTGATTACGGCCACGACAAGATCAGGACGCTGGAGGCGGAGCTGACCCTGGTGCGGGCAATGTGCGACGATACGACCCGGGGCGTGCGCCCACCGAGCGCCACCGGTACGCCCTGGCAGCACGCGCGTGCGGCGCCGGCCGTCACTGATCGGCCAGCGTCCCGTAGCGCCTGACAGAGGCCACGTGCCCATGTCGCGACTGCTGCACCAGCTGGAGAGCGAGGTCATGGCCTTGCAGCCGGCCAGCAGCCAGACGCGCTGCCTGAAGCTGTTGCACAGCGCTCGGCAATCGTTGCAGGTGCGCGTCCGCCCGCCCCACCGTCGTCGCACGTGTGCTGAGTGCTGGGTCGCCCCCAGGCGATGGACCGGGACCACATGGAGATGTCCCGACGGATGCACCGCTGGTCCACGCTGGTCAAATCCATCAGCAGGTCCCCGTAGCGGGCGTTCCAGTCTCGCATGGATAATGTATTATGGGACTAGTGCCGTCGACGTCGACGCCAGGCCTGTCTTGGCACTGTGGTTGCCCGCCGCTTTGTCGGCGAACGTGACCGTGCCGGTGTACAGGGCGGCGACGCCGTCGGATGCCAGGCAGCGTCGCTCCCAGTGGATCAAACACGGTCGAGGGCGCCCGGTCCGACCCGTCACCGACGTCGACACCGACCCGACCATGCGATCGCTGACGACGACGTCCAGCCACGCGTTGGCCAGACTTGCCAGCGACGATGCCCTGCAAGGATCGCACGCCGCGTCAGCAACGCGAGAGGGGCGCGTCCTGTGCGCGCGCCCTACGTGAGGATGGGGGCCGTCGGCCACCTGTTGGCGAGCATGTCGTTGAGGTCGGCCGCGGTCACGCCGAGAATGTCCAGGGCGCCGGGCGACACCGTCACGAGGCACTCCAGCGTGACGTCGTCGGTGAACATGGCCTGGAACTCCACGGCGTCCTGCGTGAGGGCGAGAGACAGGTGAACACGGCCCGTTATGCGTCTGGGTCGGCTGTCCAGTGACCTCAGCCATCGGTCCTCGTCGTCGGGCTTGTCCGGCGTGCACAGCGGCGTCAGCGTCCGTCGCAGGTTCAGGAGATCGTCGCGCGGCAACAGTCCCGACAGCGACGTTAGCAGAATCTCCCTGCACCACGTCAGACCAGGCCAGCACGCCGGGAACGTGGATCCCCGATCCCTACAGTCGCAATGGCGTGATCGTGTCGAACAGCGAATACTGCCTGGCGGTGTGCAGCAGGACGGAGGCTAGCGGTTCATCGCTGGGGTTGTTCTGTCCCTGGCGCGCATTCCGCCTGGGTCTGACCGTGCACAGGTCCGGGCGCTCGAGCCGGACGCAGCGCGGGCAGGGGCGCTCATCGGAGCAGGCCACCTTGGACTTGTTGCACGGTTCGCATGCCTTCAGGCGATTCTTGCGAGCCGCCGGGTGCCGTGGCTCGCCCGGCACGTCGACAGGACGATTGACACACTGTTCAGGGCATCCCCGGAAGGTGCACTGTTGGCATGGGCGCCCCGGATCGCACCGTGCCTTACGGAGGACGCACGGTTCACACGCGACCTTTAATCGGGCCGGGCGTGCTGCCATGCCAGATGAGACAGGGCAGGCTGGGGTACGGATCCAGTCGGGTCCTGCCGATGATCACGGCTCGGCAGCAGGCATGCGGGGCCGGCAGCAAATCTGCGTGTACCGCCTGTCCGACTCAGGGGACCGACCTGGTCAAATCAATCAACCCGCTGTGTGGGATGGTAAAACCCATCACCCGCGCACTCCGCAATGGCCAACGGGACACCCTCAGAATCAGCCGCGCCTCCTCGTCGTGTGACCTGCCTGCCCCGAGCGGTTGCGCTTCCGGGGCACGACGACTATCGATCCCCATGGACGAATGATGTCGGATATAGTAATTATTATCCCTACAGTAGTCGATGGCGGATAATCGTCTGTCATAGATCTGCGTTCGGCGTGGACACGTCTTGACCTCTTTTTGCTCCGGACGGATCGAGAACCCGAAAATAGAACGAGCTCGAGCGCCGTTCTCCCTCCGATCAACGCCACGTTCGGAGCTCCCCCCATACATTGGACCGCAGAACGCCCAGTTGAAGACAGTGAATTGACCTGAATATATATGCAGGATGTATCGGCTTGCGAGTTTCTTACGGTGCACTACCGCGTCGGGACCTACATAGCCGGCGATATGCACGTCACCCATCGGACGCCCCGGAACGCGCAGCCGCCTCTTGATGCGGGTTCGATGGCCGTGGTTGCGGTTGCCGGCACGATACCCCTCAGCTACCTATAACATGCGTACGGGATTACTGACACCGCCACTCGCACCAAACGAAGCAGAGCAAACCTAACGTTGTTGCATGAGCGTATTCGGCAAAAATATCGGGCCGGGCCTGAACTCCACTGCTGCATTCGTCGAGGGCTGTGCAGGTGGCGATCGCCGTTACGCTCCGGTGCTGGCAATAGTTGGCAGGCGATCGCACGAGCCACATCGAGTTCGTCGGGAGATCCGAAGACAGCCCAGACCAGGTCAGACGCCTATTCAGTACTCCTTGCTGGTGACTGGTCATAGTGAAGGTCGTCAATGTCGCTTCATGGTCCCCGGCGAGGAGGACCCTCCGCGGCGTTCGGCCGGGGGGTACCCCATCAACAACCTCGAGCATGACAAATCACCAGCAACGAGCACTGAGCAAGCGGCCTGCCTGGAGCGCTTCTGGGTCGGTGCGTGGATTCACAAACGCAACGCGGCGTTGCCGTTGTCGGGACGACGCAAGGATAAGCGGCCAGCTCGACAGTCCGTGCAGTGCCATTGGGTAGGTAGCGCAATGGTGCGCGCAGTTTCCCGGGCGCCCAACGGCCCCTGGCCCCAGGCCTGCGCCCGATTTCTAATTTTGAGCCCTGCGACGTCCCCGCGACAACCCCAATCGCCGATCCGAGCGGATATTTCAGACACCGATATATTAGAGACGATACAGGTTATCGATAGGCGGACGCAGATGACGTGAAGGTCGCCTGTCGAACTACTTTCAAGAGGCAGCAAACGAGGTCCGTTACCAGGCACGTACCAGTGTGCCATCGTACGCTGCAGTGATGAGCTGTGGCGATGACGGATTGAATGCCAGCGCAGAGACGGCGTCTCGGTGCGACTTCAGGCGAGCCAAATATCGGCCGGACCCAACATCATAAATGAACGTCAAGTTATCTTCTGATCCAACGGCAACCCACCTGCATGTTCACCACTGAGCACGAAGGTGACGTCTGCATTGCCATCGGCGTCTCACCTGACACATGGGCTGATAGCCAGGCCCACCTGCTTCTGACGATTCGTGTGCCCGAAGAACCTACACCGGAACGTAACTTAGGAGGCCCTCCCGCGTCGTTGACATCATAGTTACCGGCGAACAGGCCGAGATACACGAATGTCCCAGAGCTTGGCGGTGGAATCGGCGGCGGCAGTACAGAACAGGTTATGATCCGATGCCGCAATGTTGCCCGCATTGGATGCTATCGAGATGGAGTGGACAGGTCGCCCGTGGGCATGGCCGGCACTCCAAACGGCGGTGCCTCCCACAGCCATATCAATCGCTGCCTGGCGAAGTCAGTAGCAGGCCCCCAGGGCGACCGTCGTTCGTGCAAGTACGTCACCTAGAATTTCCCTGTTGCGAGTGCCTGCCAGAACAAGCCGGCTGGCTTTGGAGTTACGCGCACATATGCGCGTGATCGCCGAGTTCGACTCGATGTCTCTCTTGAAACATGCGACCCGGGCGAACCTGTAATCTTGGAACGGGCGAGCCAGGTCGTTGTGGATGCCGGACGCTGATCCGAGACGATACTTATACCTTGCAAACAATAGTCAGCGCTGCAGGACTGTACGGTATCGAAGGGATGCCGATCGCACAGGGCGACTTCGTTACGGCAGCACATGGCGATGAATGCGTCGCCGTAGAAGAACGATGCGTCACTGACTTCGCCGGACAGCGGGGAGTTGCCGCGGGCAGTGGACCCGGCGAGATTGCTGTGCGTGTGCGTTATCCGACAGACAGGGTCCAGTCGAGGGAGCTCGTAAATGGCGACGCTCTGTCCACACAGAAAACCATGGGCGCCTGTTGCCGATGTACATCGGTGCCGACACTGACCCTATCCGCCGACGCCGTCACCAGCAGCGTCGACGACGAACTCCAGTTGCAGGTTTTGACAGAACCGGTATGCCCTGTAAGAATGAGGCTGTGGCGTTTCGAGGGCCCGCTTTTGTGGAGCCTCGTTGAGCCATCGGTTGAGCACGTCAGGAACGAGTTGCCTGACGACGAGAACGACACAGCGTTGACTGGGCCGCTGTGCACAGGGGTTTCCCATCGGTTCTGCGAATGTGGACCTTAGGTACGCGCTGCGGTAGTTGATACTCTGGACACGTACTTCGGGTGTGCAAATCAACTCACAATCGATTGGATAGCTGAAACGAACGGGGTGTCAGACCATGGATACTCTTCTGGCGGACCCATACAGGTTCGTACTTTCGCGACGGTCCCGTGCCAGCAGCTGGTCTGGCTTGCTTCTTGACAGGTTTGGGTCCCGGCCTCGAAAACATCACCTGTCGTGGCTGACGGGTGTCCCCATACCCTGTGGACCGGACGCGAGCGTGAAACAGGATGGGATGATTTAAGCTGCTCTTCGATGGTTTCTTTGTGGTCTTCACCCCTGCCAGGCGTGGCATCCGTTACAATGTGCACCATGCGTTCCCAGGGCTAGCTTACGGGAGGAAAACGTGGAGTTCAACAAAGGCGATCCCTCAGGCAGGTCATCGTCGATCCCGTACGACTCTCCTAGAGTCACCGTCGTTGCAGAAGATCGCATGAACCGGCGGACATGGAACTGGGTGGCGACGAGTGTATTCGAGAAGGCGCCGGCCATCAGCGAGGTGATCGTCGATCCATCGCTGCTCGCAGCAATACCACACGTGCTCTGGATCGCGGCCAGTTCTTTCACAGCCAGCAAATCCAGGCTATCGCCGTTCAGGACGCATATCGCGGTCGTAGTTATGATGACCAAGGAAGAGCTGGGGCCAAGCCATGTCATCCCAATAACCGTCATAGACATGACGAGCGCGTCGTCGTCATCGTCAGCAGCGGCATCGTCGGGGCATACTCCCTCCAGTGTATCCCGGGACTCCTCAATCATTCGGAACAGATTGACGCGGCCCAGATACCGGCACTCGGCATCGCTGATGATATCGAACAGGCTGATGTGGCCGTCGGTGGTGGCAATCGCGAACCGTGTCGTATCAGGATGGACAGCCACTGAGTTGGCCGGCGATGCCGATGGCAACATCGTCTGGTACGTCAGGTCCGTCTTGGTCCATATATTCAACGACCCGTCACTGCCGACCGACACGAATTGCTCGCCCGCGAACGCCATTGCACAGCAGTGTCGATGACGGAGCGTAGACAGAACCATCCCAGACTGACTGGACACGAATCGGATCGCACCGCTCTCGTCGACGATCGCCAAGACTGAACCACCGCGACAGAAGACGCAGCTGACGACCGAGTCGAACGGGTCCAGCGGCAGAACCCGACCGACAAACGAGGTCAGGCCGGGGCGAAGGTCCCAGAATACAATGGCGTCCCGCGAGCAGGACGCTGCGATGGAGTCGGCGACGGCCACGGCCGTGATTGCCGACGCATGATCGCCCCGGCACTGATGGATGCGGGCGGCGCCCGGCCGCATGTCGACGATGATGACGCCGCCGGTTGGAATGCCGGTCCCGATCGCCCAGTACTCGGACGCCGCTAGGCAGGCGCTGGGCGTCGGCACCGATATCTGCCAGGCGTCGGTCCAGATGGCATCGTCCTCGGAGGACATGACGCCTCGTCGACCCAGTGGCGAAAATTGCTGAAGTCTGCCGCCCCTTTTTTTCGTCGTTGGAGTGACGAACCGAACGCGCCCCCGTCTGGCGATACAACGCGGTTACAAGTTGTCCAGCACGTTGATGACAACGGGGACGACTGTATAGGAGCCGCGATGGAGCTAATACTCTACGTCTTCCTACACGGATGATGGGTAGCGTACAATGAAGTCAACGATCGCATGCCGAAACGTCCAGCAACAGCTCGGTGTATTACGAGGAACGGGAGAACTGGCTGACGTATTCGTCAGCGGCCCCGGGTCCCCAGTCGACGAACGGGGATGGGTGTCGGCCGTGCCCCGCCAGAATGCTCAGATCCCGGGCCTGATTGGCAATAGCGACGCGCATGACATCGACAGGTGACTCGCTGAACGCGGCCATGAACTGGTATCCCTGCAGCCGATCGCCGATCTCCTGTAGCAGCGACCGACACCGCTCATGTAGTTGCGATATCTCGGCGGCGTCGCGTTCAGGCGTCTCGGGCAGGGCCGCTATGTGACTAGGATGGCTGTCCGGAATCTGCATAGATATATCATAGACCTGGCGACACTTGTCGGCGTCGTCCAACCTAACGTAACCCAGTGTCAGATGCAATGCAGTACAGGCGGCGAACTGATACGCGGCGTACCTCAGATGGTAGAGAAACGTCAGAGGATCGGCGGGCCTCAGCACCTTGTCGAGAGCGCCAGGAAGCGTATCGATAGAAATCTGTCCAAGGCCGAATACGTCACGCAGGACCTCATCACAGATGACCTGGGTCGGATCCTGGGCGTGCAGCAGCTGGTACCGACGGATATACGCCCAGAGACTCTCGAGGACGTTCTCCTTGGTCGGAAGCATTTGCAATCCTAGAGCGGCGGCCAGCCGATCTGGAGCAACCCAACGTGGAGGGTACTGCTCCAGGTTTAGCAGCACACGACAATGCGTGTCTTCGTTAGCCGCCCGCGCCGTCAGCTCAATGCCATCGAGGTCGACGTCCTCGTCGTTGCGATTCCATTCCAGTATGCACTCCGATTCGGAATACGCTGGCGCCTGAAGCTGAACGGCAGCGTTCCGAACGTAATGCGAAAACCGGTTTCGGTCCCGGTGCGAATCCGGGTTCCCCGTCTGCAGAGGTTGCAACCATTGAGCAATGGAACTGTGCATGTCTTGCTGAGCAACAATGACATACGTCTGGATTGACAAGGTGCCCGTGGACACGAAACCGGAGCGTATCGTTGTCAATCTCATGGGCCAGGAAGATTCGTAGCGTGCGATAGACAGTCCTAGGTGTCCTCAGGATGCGTTGGGCATCCAAACGCATGCGTGCCAGTGCCGCATCGATTCGCTGTTCGAACCGGGTCAGCTGCAGGAATAGTTTCGCTTCTGGAATGAGCGCATCGAGCTGACAAACGCAGCGGTGAGTCGTGGCCTGCCTCTGGACGACGCCAGTCACCGACCTGTTGCGGCAGGCGCAGCTCGGGTACGATCGGCAGCTTCCTACATTGGCACCACTGAGGACATGTCCCTTGCGGGGCTGCCAATCGCGTACCTTGGGGCGTGCGAATCCGAATCGCTGCCCGACGTGCCCATCGGCGATGCCGCCACGGTCCGCGGACTCACACGCGGTACGGAGTTCTGCAGACCATTTAGCAATGCCACGGGCCATCTTCGTAAACGGCCAGCGCTCAGCGGTATATATGTATTCACAACGTGAACGTGGTAGACAATAGATGGATCATGGAAATGGCGTGTCCAAACGCGTGGTTGGCGGGGATCAAAGCAGCGGTTCGAATGTCGCTGTTGTAAGGAAGAGCTTGCCGTCCTCCGTGACGGCACTGTCCCATGTCGACACGCAGTGCACGACCTTGCCGTCCAGCCGCAACAGGGTCACAGGCAGGACCGCCCGCTTCTTGCCCAGAACGAACACGTCAATGGCGTGATGTACAACCGCCGACCAGGATGACGACTCGAATAGCCTAAATGATAAAAAGGCATAGTCAAATAGGCGGGATTTCGCGAAGGGACTGCCTAATTGATACGGACATGAGAAACGGGTGCGCGTACTTGCGCTTATCGTCGGTCACTCTGGGATACGACTGGCAGAGAGCCCGCAGGTTGGCCAGAGTGTATCCTAACAGTGCCTGAGCCCGCTCAGTCACCAGCAAGGAGTATCGGACAACTGGCAGCTCGCTATAATCGATTTGAATCTGCAACATCAATGCGTCTGATGGCGGAAGCTGTCCGCATGTTTCAGTACCAGAACCACACATCGCATCAGAGTGCATACTGTTCCAATGTCGAAGGATACGGCAAGCGGTTCCAACGACGCCAGCCATGATTCCAACTGCGCATCGACAGCTGATATACAGGACGTCATTGATTGACGAAACGCGATGAGGTCATCACGCGATAAAACCGCCGCTATCACGGATAGGAACGTGTTCCTGGACAGAGAGCACTCAGAATACATTGTTGGGATAGCCGATGTTTGATCGGCGCACGTACAGTCTGGTCGGGGCTAGAATGAAATTGGCAATGTCGAACGTGGTATACCTACGCAGAGACGACAGGACAGCATTTCGGAGCCCTTCTGGGACGATGACGGCAGCGAAGACGGGCGTGTCGGGAGCGGCGGTACCAGCAGGTGCACCAGGCACAGTTGACGGATACGACGTCATCGGCTCGGCCCTGTTGTCCCTGTGCAGCGACCCGGCGGCGTTCCGCCTCGGCAGGATCGTGCACTTCTCGGGCTGATTTAGGCGTACACATCGCCCGCAGGGTCGCTCATCGCAGCAGGCGACTTTCGATCGATAACACGGGTCGCAGGCTTTAACGGCCTTGCGCTTCCGCTCAGGACGGTCTTGACGGGTCTGCACGCGGTCCATGCACTGCTCGGGAACGCCACGCTGAATGCATCGGTAACACGGCCGTCCCTGATCGCATTTCGCCTTATTGGCGGCGCACAGCGAACAGGCTCTCTTCAACCTCGGTGCCGGCGCCGACATTGCCGTCCGAGTGCATATGCGTCGGCTCGGCAGACTCGGTGCCAGGGTACAGATGGACGGCTGGCCGAGAGAGAGGGAGCGAGAGCGGACGAGGCTCCCCGCTGGCTGGGCGGGATTTACCGCAACTGCCGCAACTTCGCACCTGCCAGTCGCGCGGACTCCCGATCCGAAGAATCGCGGGGCCGGCCTGGGGTTCGGCGGCCCTCCCCGATTGCGAGTGCGGCCATGCCGTGCGGCACTGTAGGACCTACCACCGGTGGCTACGCAACCACGCAGGGCCAAACCAGTCCAAAACATGCCTGGGACGGTCGGCGCGGCCGCACCACCTCAATGCCGCCGCCGGACTGGGCCTTTACTGGCGGACAAGTTGGACGCGGGTCCAGGCCGGGCAGGATCCGTCCTCGCATGATGCCAGCAGCGATGCCAGGGACTGCGGATCCGCGCTCCCGAGGAACCTGGCGGGCAGGCCGCCCCACACCTGGCCGGGCGGGATCTGCTTGAACGGCGGAACCAGCGACCCCGGCATGACGATTGACCCGGTTCCAACCACGACTCCGTCAAGGACAATGGCTCCTACGTACGATACCACTCGGTGATACTGTCCAACTGCGAACGCATGACGTGGGTACCTGGGCCAACACACGCGTTCTCTTGGACGGTGCAGGCATGCAGAACGGCCCCACATCCGATCCTGGATCCGGATCCCACCTGTTCGAATACAAATATATTACTCGCAGGCTGGCCATCCTCTGCTCTGCGTTCACTACTGTGGTTGCCAGAGAATTCCCCGCCGGATTGTGTTTCGCCACATGGACAACGACGCCCGGTTCGATATGCACACCGTCACCGATGCTGATATCTGGACGCGCACACGATCAGCGTCGCACGCCGGCAGGAGGAATTCCCATCCGCGGCACCGTTGACGTCGCCGCGCAGTACAGCGCCGTGCCCGATTGTCGTGCGGTCGCCCACCACCGTCCTGCCGATCACCGTCCCCGACAGCGCGGCGCTGGAAGCGACCCGCGGTGCCACGCCGGCGAACTTCAACACGGTCCCGCCGCTGGGCGGCATCGCAGTGCGATCGACAGTCGCGCGATATTCGACGATTGCGCCGTGTGCTGCTTCCTGTGTAGAACGGACTGGGGCACACGTTTTAGTAGGCAAATACATAGGCCGCTGGGGGGCGCGCCCCGACTACAAACAGGGCAAGCGACCAGGCGAGATTCGACCGGGTGAGATAGGTACCTACCGGGATGGCGCGTGTCGCCTTTCAACGCCTGCATAATATCTAGCGTTGTCGATGGCAAGGCGTTGCTCGTGAAGACGGGGGTGACCGGTCCAGGGGGGTCGATGCCGCCGCCGCCGTTTGCCGCATCGGGCGGCTTCTCCATCCAGTGCAAGACGATGCGGCACCCGAACGAGGATCGGTTCACGATCGTCGAGGCCCTGTCGACTGCAGATGCGTCGGTCGGGTTCTTTGCCGTCTACGACGGGCACTGCGGCGACGCCTGCAGTGCGTTCCTGGCCGACACGCTTCACAATCGCGTGCGCGAATCGCCCGCGTTCGCCTCCGGCGACTACAAGCAGGCGCTGGCCGACGGCCTGCTCAGCACCGAGCGAACCTACCATATGCAGGTCATCGAAAACGAGAAAGCCGGCGTGGTTGACGAGAACCCGGACGACGATGGACCGAAGCGTACGTAACTCGTCTATCATGGGACCATTGCTGGGCGTCTCTGACGGGTTCGCGCGCAGAGTCATCCGGGTCCTGCGTCGTGGCCACGATCCGCACTGGACCCCGATTGTACATCGCAAACCTAGGCGACTGTCGTGCCATCTGCTCCGTCAACAACATGTCGAAGATGCTGACACGGGACCATAAGGCGACGGATCCGCAGGAGAAGGTACGGCTGTGAAGCGTACGTGGGTCCCAGGTGGGCGGCCGCTGACGGCTACGACAGGCTCGCGTTGTCGAGGCCGGCGGGTTCGTCAGGTCCAATCGCATGTTTGGCCTGATGTCGGTGACGCGATCGATTGGCGACTTCGAGTACAAGGACGGCAGCACAACGGGGACCCTGATCTCGACTCCCGATCTATTCGAGGTACAACCTGCCCGTCCGGCCTGCTAGCCCACGGTTGCTTACGCGCGGGTGCGGCCAGGAGGAGATAACACCTGGGCATCAGTGCTTGATCATGGCATGCGACGGGCTGTGGGACGTGGTCGACAACGCCCTCGCAGTCGAGACCGCCGTCGATGGGCTTCGTGCTGGGCAGTCTGCCTCGGAAACGGCCAGAGAACTCGCCAAACTCGCTGTCCAGCGCGGCAGCAACGACGATATCACCGTTGTAGTCGTCCCCCTTAATATATAAAGCAGGGCGGCCCGCCGTCCCGCTACTCTAAATAGCAACGACGATGGCCGAGTATCGCAGGCCCGCGAATGTTCTCGAACGGTACAGTCGTACCGCTGGCAGGGTGCACCAGGTCTAGAACGACGACCAGTAGACCTGCGCTTCGCCGGTGCGACCCAATGTGCAATGGTAACCCTGGTCGGATATGCCACCCGAGGTACCCTCCAGTGATCCCGTCGGCGTACGGCCACCGATTGCTCGTCACGAACCGGCAATGGAGGTCAGCGCTGACGGGTTCGACGTCGCCAGGAGCGGCAAGGTCGAGCCGAGGACGGGCCCCGGCAGCGATGTCGAGGTGGTCGGCGGCGACGCCCTGGAATCGTTCATCCGCCATGGGATGGAGCTGTTCCGCGATGACCATGGGGAGTGCCTCGAGGGCGAGGTGGACCTGATGGTCCGGGGCCTAACGATCATGGCGCACAGCACGCGACGCCCAGGGCTGGCGGACGCCCAGTTCCGCCTCGACCTGCACAACTGGGACCTGAGGCGGGTCGGCCCGCTGCATCTGGCCGAGTCCATCGCCAGCACGCCCGTCCTCTACGACAACATCGTCTCGTTCGACCTGCGTCGCGCCAGCATCGACGACGACGCCCTGATCGCCCTGGCCGCCCACCTGCCACCCGCCGTCAGGGACATGGACCTTCGCAGCAATGCGTTCGGCGCTCGCGGCTTGACCGTGCTCTGCGCCGCGTTCCTCCGACGACCCATCGGAATCGTCGCGTTGAACGTGTCCGACAACGCGGCCATCGGTGACGCGGGCACCTGGCCGATCTTGCGGGTGGCGGCGGCGTGCCCGACGCTCACCTCGCTAGACCTGTTCCACATCGGATGGTCTCGCGACGGTGCTCTGGTGGCGCTTCGTGCCCTGGCCCATTGCGCATCGCTCCGGCGCCTGGCGGTCGGCATGGCACGCGTTGGCGATCAAGGCGCCGGCATCGTCGCCGCTGGCACGGCACCGATCACCGACCTCGCCATGGACAACTGTTCGATCGGCGACCCGGGCGCACGCTCCCTGGCGTTGTCGCAGCTGCGCCTACACGCTCTTCACCTTCGTGACAACTGGATCGGCGACGACGGTGCCAGGGCGATCGCCAGTGCCATTGCGACCAAGCAACCCTCGCTGCGACATGTCGACCTGACAGGGAACGTCGTCACCGGCGCTGGCCGCGATGAGCTCGTTCGCGTGCAACGGCAATGCAGCGTGAGCCTGAGCCGGAACGCGTTCGACGAACCGATAGCGACGTTCTCGCCCGGGCATGTTCCATAGGTAAACCATAGGTAGACGAATGGGTATAGGAGCGTGTATACGATCAGTTAGAGGATTCGCCGCCCTCCTTTGGCGGTTCGGCGCCTGCATCGCCCTGTTTGGGGGTATCCGCCTGCTTGGCGGGGCCGTTCGGGTTCTTGTAGGTCGCGACGCCGGCGGATCGCAGGACGCGGTCCTTGAACATGAACCCGGGGATGATGACCTTGGCGATGGTACCATGTGTCTGCGTTGTGGTCGGCTCCTCGAAGAGGGCATTGTGCGAATGCGGGTTGAACGGCGTCTCGCCCACGACAACGTGCATCTGTTCGACGCCGTGCTTGCCGAACGCTTTTCGCAGGCCGGACTCGGTCAGCTCAAGGCCCTCGAGCAGCGACTTCAGCGGGGCGTTCTTGGCGGCCTCATGACGGTCAACATTTTCCAGGGCCCGGTTCAGGTTGTCGGACACCTCCAGCAGGTCCTTGGCGAACCCGGTTATCGAGTACTTGTACGCGTTGTCCACATCACGCTTCGATCGGTGGCGAACGTTCTCCATCTCTATGCATCAGCGTACTCAGTATACGACGACGCGGATGAGACCGCCCGCCGGTAGGTACCCGCCAGCGCCCGGTACAGTTTCTCCTTGATGTCGAGAATCTCCTCGTCCTTCTCCGAGATCAGGTCCGCCATTTGGGCCATCTCGTCCTCACGTGCGTCCGACTATGCGACTGCGGGTCAGACCAGCTCAGGATACGACTGGTATAACGACAACGCGTACGGATGTCTCCGCATCTGTCTGCTGCTTCTCCTCGCCGGCAGCGACCTTGTCAGCGCCTTCGGCAGGTGCCGCGCCGGCCGCAGCGTCCTTCGGGTCATCCGGTGTCGCTGCTGCCGCCGCGGCATCGTTCGGCTTGGCGTCCTTCGGGGTGCCATTGGTGGCACTGGAGAACAGCATCCGGGCGATCGGCGCAGCGACAGGCATCTGCCGTCGGTACAACGCGAGTCCGGAAGCCCGCCTCATGAATCGTCCCAGTGCGAGCGACATGGTTGTACGGGCGGTCGGTTCCCCCCGTCCGGGTTGCTGGTCGTGCAATCTGACGGGCGCGTGCGACTGCGGGTGTGTAGCCTCGCAGTCGCCCGCCCGTGCCGTGGCGGCGCACTTGCCGATCGCGCTGCAGTCCGGAACTTTCCTGCGAAAGGTCCCCCATTGGCGGTTGGCGCGTATTTACGATGTGGCGGTGGGCCCCGGCCGCGAGAACAAGCGGGGCTTGTCGGCGTTAGGTAATGACACCGTATGCACATGAACGGGAATCAGCGGGCAATATCCCGTCGTTGCGCTCATTTCAGTTGGCGACCTGATGCGGCGCCTGCCTCGACGTGCCGCGCACGGCAACACGGCATGGCGCCCCCCAAAGTCCCCACTGGCCACTGGGCGGTTGCGTGACAGGGGCGTGCGTCGCGCGAAGTCAGTCGCGTTCGCCCGGCCCGTCGGCGTTACATTCGTGGCAACCGGGTCGTCCTCGTCGAATGCTGGGTGTCATGCAGCGGGTCGCCGTTGCTGCGCTGGTCGCGTGCTGCTCCTGTGCGTGTGCGGGCGACCTGTTCCACGTGGCGTCGGGCGGCGTCATTGTGGACCAGTTCGGGCGGCAGCGTATCTTCCATGGATTGGTACGCGTCGCGAGCCGACGTCGTCGCTGTCTGACGGGCGCAGAATGTGGTCGAGAAGGTCCCGCCGTACATCCCGCGACGCGATGCGTTCGATTCGAGTCGGTCCCTAGCAGCGCACGACATCGATCTGCTACGGCAATGGGGGTGAGACCGTTCCACTCGCCTTCGCCTGGGGACAGCACTACAGCGGTGGGCACAGGTTCAACGTCGTGCGCCTCGGCGTCCTCTGGGCAGCTGTCGAGCCCTCACCCGGTCTGTACAACGAGACGTTCTTGGGCGAGATCCGCGGTACGTAACGCTGATCCGCGGGTGGTGCTGACCAATGGACACCAACCGACATGCACAGATCTGGTCGACGAACTGGGCCGGGCTGGCATCTATACGGTCATCGACTCGCACCAGGTACAACCAACCTGCCGTGGCACCAACAATATTATCCTATAGCGTTGATCGCGTTCGTTAGGATTTGATGAACCCATCGTTCTGTGGAGAAGGGTTCCCCGACTGGGCCACCCGTCCCATGCAGGCTTCCTGCGACGGGTACGTCCACTGCCCGCAACCGACGACCTGCGTTTGTAACCGACGTGCGACAGCGTGTTCGCCAAGATTGCCCGGCGCTTGTTCGGCGCCTGCCAGACTCTGCCCGACCTGGGCGTCTCTGTCGACCCTGTCACCGGGTACGCCAACCGAACCGACTGCCTCAAGACGAACTTTGCCCGATATTACCTAACCCCCGAAGTCGGATCGGCGTTTGATAACTTCTTCGGCAGCGCAGATCTGCGACGTGCGTTCGCCAAGCAGTGGAACCAGATCGCCCGTGCCCTGTCTGGCTCCCCGTACGTCGTCGGCTACGACCTGCTCAACGGTACATCAGTGTGTCGGCGGCGAGGCACGAGCCCTGTCTGACTGACTGGCACACCTCACACAGAGCCCTGGATTGGCAACGTTTGGGACAACGTCCGCCTCATAGAACCTGGCTATGTGGACAGGACCCTGCTGCAGGGCCTGCACCACGATGTGCACAACGCCATTCGCGAAGCCGACGACAAGACGTTGGTCATCTACGAAGAGACGCAGTTTCCGGATTCGTTCCCGATCTTTGGTGGCCTTGTCCATGAAGTGGGGTTCACTGAGAACCCTGCTGGACCGCACAGCCCGTACTCGAATCGGACCGTGCTGTCGATGCACAATTACTGTTGCATTGCGAGCCCATCGGCGTGCGATCGCGATGGCAACCCTGTCGCTTCCGACGCCCACCTATGCGACAAGTATGCCCAGCGCAAGGTGCGGCACACGGTTTCTTGTATGCATGGATTCGCATATAAAGGCCTTGACGATCTCTGTAGATTTCAACGCGGGCGAAGGATAGCCGCCGGCTATCCAGCGGTTTGATGTTGACTGAGTTTGGCGCGTGCATGGACCCGGTCCTATGTCCTCAGGAGATCACCCGCGTCACGTCGCACGCCGACGATATGCAGCTGTCCTGGATCTACTGGCAGTACAGTAACGAGCAGCGCGCCGTGCAACAGCCCTGCCTGGCTCTGACCGAAACACCCGCCTAGAGTATTCCGATGACGTTACGACCCAGTCAGGGGACGGTGAAGGGCTCTTCAATGCCGATGGATCTATCCAGATGGAGAAGCTCCGGGCGTTATCGTAAGACATTCGCTTGGCATTACGCAAAGGTACGTTGCCGTCTGAAGGCATGTGTGCCGTTCTGTAGGCGTACGTATGCACCGGCGGTTCAGGGCCGGATCCATTCTATGGCGTTTGATGCGACGGCTGCCGCATTCCACCTGGAGTTCACGCTGGACCCGTCTGTGGCGGCTGACACTGAAATTTACTTCAACGAAGACCTTCATTACCCGAATGGATACCGCGTTGTCCTGGCACCACCAGATGCCGTGTCGTGGTCCTACGTTGAGCGCAACCGCATCGTGGTATCCGTTAAGCGGCACACGTCGCTGGCCCAGCTGGACGGCACGCGAATTACCATTGGCATACAAAGGATTCCAAGCAAACCTCAACGTGTGCAGACGTTATGATCGGCGGGACGATGGAGCCCATGCTGCATGTCCATTATAAACGTTGTCGTGGTGTCGCCGGGCGTTACTATCCGTCCCACGGGCGCAGGTCTCGTTAGCCCTGTGGGTAATATAGGATCAGGCCACCCTTTTCCAACAGTTGCCGAGATGAGATCGACCTACGGTTGTTGCCGCGGATGTCGATGCTGGCGCCCATGACGGTCGTCAGACGGGTCAGGGACACCAACGCCCGAGGAAATCGTCCCTGCGTTATTGTGGGTGTTGATCGTGACCGCCCGTTATTCAGTTGGTGATTTCAACACGAGGCTGGACTCTATATCGCTTGGGCACGATCAGCATCCAGAAGAACGCAGGTCTTCGAGTTCTTCGGGAGATTTGACCCTGGCACTGCTGAACGTATTTCCACAAGACGTCACCGATCAACAGGTGACCGTGACGATCGGACCAAGGCAGGCGCATCGTCTGGGCTATGCCATGGTGTCAAGGTACCACATGGAGATCACCGCAACGCCGGTCGACAACGGCCAACCTGCCGCCTGTACTAGAGCCAACCAGGGCACGTGACTATGCTTCATGCGATATGCTTCATTCACCACACAAGTCGCTCGTTGTCAATCCGCTCAGGCCATAGTGAATTTGGCCGCTCGACACAGTCGGCATCGGCTTTTCCGTCGTTGGTGTTCACAAAGACCATTGACGCCCCCACAGTAAGTGCATCGCGACATTTCTTGCACCGGGCTCTCCTTCGATCGTGCTGACAGATGCCGCCCCCTCGACACTTCTTGTAGTGGAATCTCTGTCGGTCGTGTTCACACATGGCACCTCCTCGGCACTCGTTGCACTTGGACCAGCTATGCCGCTCGTGTTGACAGATGCCCTCCTTCCCTCCACAGGCTTTGCATAAGTACTTGACTCGCCGATGCGCACAGATTCCGGGACCGCCACACGTCGTGCAATCTCCTTTCCGTCGTTCATGTTCACAGTAAGCGTGCGGGCTGCAAACCCTTTTCCATTGCCCGTTCTCACACCGCCCTCGGAGGCATTTGACCTGCCCATGACGTTCGGATGGCAATGGGTGCACCCTGCGGTCGCTCGTGGTGGCAGGTTCTTCCGTTGTACCTTGAGTCCGCACTGGTTGAGACGCAAACGGGGCAACACTGCAACCTTCATGGCTGGATGTGGCGACCGATATTACGGGAGGTGGCGCGCTCGTTCCAATGAACGCAGGATAATCGCCAACCTGAAACTGGGTTGGATTCAGTGTGTCTGGAACGAGGTCGCCTCGGTCGGTGGCGGCTTGGTTCGGCGGGCACTGGGTTGGCCGTTGCCGTACACTGGAATCAGTAGACAGCACATTCGGGACCGCCATTTGCATCCAGTGCCCAATTTCAGGGAACTCCTGCCTCGATAAGAATGCACCATTGGATTCGTCTGAGATACTCGCTACGGCTTGATGAACTGGGTCACCGAATTCGACAAGGTATGGAACCTGGGTCCTGGAGAACGTCATTGCCAAGGTGCTCAAAGTGGAGTACTGAAAACCACTGGGGTCGAAAGGAGATCGGGTGTCAATGGGAAGACTATCCCAGTTGGAATTCGTCGGCCATGAGCTGAAAGTGGCGCCTTGTGGTACTTCGGCTGCGTCCTGCAATTCAAATTCGATAGAACGGGAGGTCATTGGAGATAGGACGTCAATGGCGCGGTGGTGCCCGTTGGCATTGAGTGGCCACGCGCCTAAAGTGCACTCGGCCTGTAGTACTTGGGCGACGCCTTGCGGTTGAAATTCGCCATGGCAGCTCTCTTCAATTGGATATTGGCTGTCAATGAGGAGACGTCCGTTGGAGTTGGTAATTGGCCATGCGCTGAACGTGGCGTCTTGTGATATTTCGGCTACGTCTTGCGTTTGGAATTCGATGGGACAGGGGACAGTTGGAGGTAGGATGTCAATGGCGTGATGCCCGTTGGCATTGGTTGGCCATGCGCCTAAAGCGGTGTCGTGTAGTAGTACTTCGGAAATCCCTTGCGATGGAAATTGGCACTGGCAAGGTTCGATTGGATCAGGGTGGAAGTCGATGGCAAGGTGCTGGTTGGCGCTTGTAAATGGCCATGTGCTCAAAGTGGCGTCTTGAGGTGTGTCATCAGGAACGCCTAGCCAGGCAAACCCATTGTAACAGGGGTCCATTGGAGTTTGGATGTCACATTGAGGATGCGCGTTGGCGTTTGTGTGCCAGGTGTGAGGTATGCTCTCGTGAAGTATTGCAGTAACGCCTTGCGATCCGAACTCGCCACGACAGGGACTGAATCGACCGTGAACCTCAAAGGGAAGGTGCTGCCCGTTGGGGTTCATATGCGACAGAAATTCCACATCGGAAGTGTCGGACGGTAATCCCGGCAGCTCGATTGGCGACGATATTACGTTTCCGTTGCTGAGGACGCCATTGCCAGCTGACGATGCTGGCCACATGCCACACCCGCCATGGCAGGGGACAGTTCGAGCATCGATGTCCACGGGAAGATGCCCGTTGGAATCAGTCAGAGAGATCACATCCGCATGGGTAGAGACGGACGGCAACCCCATGTCGGGGGACACCTGCTGGAGCGATGCGTCATTGTGGGGACGCCAGCTGACGTCGTCTGCTGTCGCTGCTATCAAGCATTCGACGTCTCCATCGAGATGGGCAACTGGCCGCCATGTCTCCCGTGTCGCTAACGCTGGACATGCCGCCAGGTCGACTGCCGCTGCAGAGCAGGACGTCATGCCGCGCAGGCCAACTCGGGACCTGAAATGGAACATCGCGCAGCGGTGCCACTGCGCGGAGTCCGTCGAACTGCATCTGCAGACCCAATCGGCCTGTCTCTGCCGCGGCCCGGCCTCAACATGCCGCCAATCGCTGCCATCGTAGCACGCGGATGCCTCTCGCGGTTCCACAACGGAGCCGACGTCCAGACCTGCGCGCAATCGCTGCGTACGACAATCGCTCCAGGGCAAGTGAACGTGACATATCGGGATGCAGGTCGCCTGCTGATGCGCTGTTGTGATGGCGAATCTCGCGATACAGTCGACATTTGCCGTCGTTTGACGCCGGTGGCGCTTGCGCAGATTCTGCTTCCGAGACACGCTCCTTGCACGGGGGTCTCGCTCGGTCGTGTTGACAGATTCTGCCCCATCGGCACTCCTTGCACTGGGGGTCTCTGTCGGAGGTGCGGACAGATGTCAGTGCATGGTCGGGTACGTCGAGTTGCGCCACGACCAGGGCGTCATTTACCCGCATGCAATTAATACAGCCGCTTAGGTTACCGGCGAATACATGGGCACGCCTGCCTACCAGACCGCAGTGGACGTCGACATGACGTCACGGCCGTGGCGTCACACTTTGCTCCAGTTGCAGGTGTGGTCGTTGAAAATCCAGTCAGACCTTATCTGGGAGCACATACGAACGTAGCGAGTCGTGCCCATCTCGAACTCACCTAATACCATGACGGTACGTGCTGTCATCGCTGCCGTTACCATCGCCGCCCTCGTTGGCGTAGGTGTACCAATGCAAACGTCGTTCACGTTTGACGGTATTCGGTACACGTTCTACCCTGGTGAACAGGCGCGCACCTGGGCCGAGGCCAAACTGTACTGCCAGTCGCAAGGCAAGACCCTCGCCGTGTTCGAGAACCGCGGCCAGATCCTGAACGTGTCCGAGTACCTGTCCGAGGACGGTGGTGTCTGGACCGCCTACCAGACCGACAAATCCGGCCAGTTCGAGGTTGCCATCCCCGACATGCCGCCGTGGAAGAAAACGTTCGGTCTGGCGAACGCACCAGACGCCGACCCATCCCAGTGTGGGCTGTTAAGCGTTGCCGGCAACGTCACTGGTATCCGCCCCGCCGATTGCCACACCAAGAAGGCGGCCCTGTGCGCGCTCGTCGACCCCGTCGCCGTTCGCGCCGAGGGCATCCGCGATGGTGATATCCCTGTGCCCGATTTCATCTCCAGCAGCAACCCGAACGCCAAGCAGACCCCGCCGGAACAGCCGTCACGCGCCCCTGTCGTGCCGCCCAAGTCGGTGATACCACCGTCGAGGTCGTCCGCGTCCGGCTCCCCATCATCGTCGTCGTCGACGTCGTCGTCGGGTTCCAAACCGAAGAAGGCGGTATCGAGTCAAGGCAAGTCGCCTAGCGGGTCAAAGCCGGCGGCGTTGTCCTCGTCCAGTAGCCGCAGTGGATCGTCATCGTCATCGTCGTCGTCGTCGTCTGCGACGTCATCAGACGACAAGTCGAAATCGAAAGATCCGATCGAGGTGACCGTGCAGGGCACGCGATTCGTGTTCTTCCCGAACGCCGTCCTGTTCGGCGGGTGGACCGAAGCGTCCCGCGTCTGCGAGGGCCATGGCATGCAGGCGGCCGTGTTCAAATCGCGATCGCAGATGGAGAAGGTCGTCGACGCCACGACAAAGGGCAGCGTCCCGGTTTGGACTGGGTACTCGTCAGACGGCATGGGCGCGATGCACTCGATAGACGAGCGTCGGGGCCCGTGGTCCGATGACATGGCGACGGCGACCAGCCTGCCCAAGCAGGCGTTCATGTGCGGCCTGCTGGGTATTGGTGCGGCCGACAAACGCCCTGGGATCTCCCAGGTGCCGTGCTCCTCCCCGCGCATGGCGCTCTGCTCATCCCGAAACTAACACGACACACAGCATTGTCGCGCAAGATCATAACGCTTCGTATAGTGCTAATAGTTAAGCCAGGCCAAGATCCTCGACGATCTGCTTCCTGATGAGGTCGAGTCGTGCGGCCTCGTCGGCGGCGGTGACGTCGCGGTGGCCGAAGGTGGCATGGTCGATTTGGATGCGAATGCGGGTGCAGAGCCAGCAGATGGCATAGAGGGCCGTCACGAGGACGCTGGTGGCGACCGCGCCAACGATGCCGGCAATGACGCCGCCGATCACGTTGGCCTCCAGGTCGCTGGTGTAGCGAACGGCGAGGAATATGGCGAGGAACACGGCAATCCATAGAAGGGCGACGCCGGTCCAGGCGACGCGTCTCCATCTGGGGTCCTCGTCGTCCACTTCCTGTATTGCGCATCGACTTATACGCCGGGCCCCGTCAGCGTCGTGCCCGTCCAGGCGAATGATGACAGACGAATGGCGACGGCCGCTGTTATTCGACCGTGACATGCAGCAGGACAGGTCCAGCGACCGTCGTCGCGCCTCGACAGGGGACGCAGCGTCCCGCTGCTGCGGTCGCTTCGACCGACTACAGGCCATTCGCCCGATGATAATAATAAAAGGGAACCGCAGAGCCTATACGTCGACGGCCGGACGACGATGTATACACGAATCAATAATACGTTATGTTGACCTACGACAGACAGCGACCGCTGCGTCACCGACGCCTCGCCCATTGACAGCAGCCGGTTGACTCACGCCCGCCCACTGGACGGATGGCGCCCAGCTGCTCCAAGCCATCGGAACGATCGTGCCACCGCACAGGCGGGCAAATGCGATGTGGTTCGAACCATGTCGCGGCGCGCGGCGCCATTTCGATCCGATAACTCGAGGCGTGCCGATGGTCCTCCGGCGACGGTCGCCCCGTCTCAAACGCCCGCCATGCCTAAACATAGGCGCGACTGGGGCAGTCCGAAAATAGACTGCGGGGATTCGGTTGAGACCCAGCTCCGTCCGACCCGGCGTCGTCGTCCCTGTGACAAACTATCGGTGCGATGGGCGCCGCCGCGTTCCTCGCCGTCGTCGCCCTCGCGGCGACTACGAGCGTCGTCCTGGTGGTCGACAGCGCCCTGCTGAAATCGTGCGGCGGCGCGATGCTGACGTGCCAGAACGGCGGCACGATCCGGGACAGCGACTGCCACGGGCGCATGCGCCAGTGCCCGGACGCGTTCACGCGCATGACGACCTGCGCGTGCCCGCCCGGGTACACGGGCCCCGAGTGCCAGTTCAGCACGCAGGAGCGTACGTGCCCGCGCGCCCAGTCCTTCTCCAAGTACGGCGTCAACCACGCCGGGCCCGCCTTCCTCCACTGCGACCTGTACAAGACGGCCATGCTGTACACGACGCCGCTCCGTCTGCGAGACGTTCGCATCGCGCTGAAGTTCGACCTGCCGTCCAGGACGGCAACGCTGGCCATGACGGCGCGGTCCATGTCGCCGATGGGCAAGTCCTGTTCGGCGTCGTTGCGCCTGCTCGACTGCCAGTTCAGCGAGTGCGTCGAGCAGGTCAGCCCGCGCGGCCCAGGCTTCCGCCGCGTGTCCTGCGCCGTCAAGGCGTGCCGGTCGTGCCAGGAGGAGACCGGGCAGACGAAACGCGACTGCCCGTCGCCGATGCACGGCGTCTCCATGTTCACGTCGTCGGCGAAACCGTTCGACGTCGACGTCGAGTACAAGCCGTTCCAGTTCGACACGCACGTCATGCTGGCGATCCCGTTGATGACCGTCCCGTTGCACGGCGCGTGCCGCACCGGCCTCTGCACGCCGGACGCGCCCGTCCCCGTCGCCCCCGTCGTCAGCACCGATTCGTCGGTGCGGGAACCCACACGCAGCGTCCTGTTCACCACGCTGTTCAGCATCGGCTCTGCCTGCGCCCTGATCACGATCGTCATCCTGTGCGTGTTCACGGCGCGCGCCATCGTGCGCCTGCGCCACCCGGTGACGTCCGGCGCGGTGCGCGCCACGGGCCTGGCCAGCGCGCCGGCCCGGTCCGCGCACTGGTCGTCCCCCATCGCCCTGTCCTGGTCCGGCCTGTCCGTGCGCGTCCGCCCCACGCGCCTGCAGCGCTGCCTGTCGCGGGGCGCGGCCTCCGCCCCCAAAACACTGCTGCGCCCGTGCGGCGGGTCGGCCCGGGTCGGCACGCTGACCGCCATCATCGGCCCGTCCGGCAGCGGCAAATCGACGCTGCTGGAGCGCCTGGCGCACCCGGACGGGTCGGTCGTGCGCCTCGAGACGCGCGGGCCGGCGCGGCACGCCGACCCGCGCGCCCTGCTGTCGTACCAGGTGCAGACGGATCGGTCGGCGCTGCCCGAGCAGACCGTCTGGGAGGCGGTCCAGTTCAGCGCGCGGACGCGCCTGGCCAGGGGCGCCGCCGACCCGGAGATCGACGCTGCCGTCGCGCTGGCCCTGGCCGACGCCTCGCTGATGCACTGCGCCGACAAGCGGATCGGGCGGGTCGGCGGCGCCGGCCTGTCCGGCGGGGAACGCCGACGCCTGGCGCTGGCCCAGGAGCTGGTCGCCGATCGGCGCCTGGTCCTGCTTGATGAGTGCACGACCGGGCAGCACTCGGCGGCCGCCACCGACCTGGTCCGCGTCCTGCGACGCCGGGCGACCGACACGCAGACGACCGTCGTCGTCGTGATCCACACGCCGCCCGCCGACACGTTCGCCCTGTTCGACCAGGTGATCGTCATGGGGCGTGGCGGGCGTTCCCTGTTCCAGGGTGCTCCCGGCGACGCCGTCCGGTACTTCGAGCACGGCGACCGCCTGTTCGAGCCGGGCGAGAACCCGTGGGAGTTCATCATCAGCCAGGTGAACGCCCGCGACGCTGACCTGCCGCCGTGGCGGGACGAGACGTCGTCCGCGATCGACGCGGACGACGCTGACGACGGTCAACCGACCCAGCAGCCGATGGGCATCTCGACGTACCGTCAGATCCAGCTCCTGTGCGACCGGTCGTTCCAGTCGGCGGCGCGAGCGCCCCGCCTGCTGATCGGGTACAACGTCATGATGATGCTGGGCGGCGTCGTCGGCGGCCTCGTCTTCATGAACGTCGGCGCCGACCTGCACGGCGCCCTGGACCGGTTCGGGTACATCGCCGTCACGCTCATGTTCTCGTCGCTGGTCACCATGTCGAACGTCGACATCCTGATCGAGCAGCGCGACGTCCAGCAACGCGAGCGCCTGTCGGGCAGCTACTCGGCGTTCGCCCAGTTCATGTCGATCCTGATCGTCGACCTGGTCCCGTTCCGGGTCATGCCCGCCCTGCTGTACACGGCGACGTCGTACGCCCTGGTCGGGTTCCAGCTGTCGTTCCAGAAGGTGTTCTGGTTCGCCAGCGTCCTGATCCTGCACAAGCTCGCGTCGGGCGCCATGACGCTGTTCCTGTCCGGCGCCTGCCGCGACGTGCGCATGGCGAACTTCGCCGGCGTCCTGATCAACATCTGGTCGGTCGTGTTCGGCGTCCTCGTGTCGCACCGGGACGATGGCATGTCGGTCCTGTCGACGATCGCCTCGCACCTGACCTACTACCGGTACGCGGCGCACGGCTTGTACAGGAACGAGATGCTGGGCCTGGCGTTCCAGGTCGAGCAGCCCGTCTCCATGCAGGCGGACGGGACCATGTTCCTGGCCATGCGGGGCATTGCCAATGGGCCCTACAGCCTCGTGCAGGACATGTGCGCCCTGATCGCCTTCATCCTGGCCTGGTTGTTCCTGGCGTTCCTGGCGCTCAACGAGGGCATGCTGAAACGGGGCATCGCTGCCTGCTGCGACATGGCCGCCGATGACGGCGACCAGCAGCAGCCGGCGTTGCTGAGCGGCACCCAGGGCGACACCGACGAGCATAAGGCGGCGCCGCCTCCTAACGAATCATAATACACACCGGCTGCTGGACCGAACGCAGGTTGCGACCTACGAGGACGGTTGCGACCAGATGAAACGCCGGACGAAAATACGTTGTTGTGACAATGCTGACGCCGATTCGCCGCTCTAGTAGCGCATGGCATCGGGAAGGGGCGGTAAACAAGCGGCAGGGAGCAGGTACTGCGATGTGGCGAACAGGTCGCCAAAGACAATGTGACGGGAGCATGTCGCTCGAAGGTAACTGCTCATACGTCAGACACACGGCGGGGCGACATGCGCGTTCGTGCGGGGCGCACCTGACCCCGCTGCTCCCTCCAGTGCCCGACTTCAGGCCGAGGAAGCGGTGCACCATGGCCGCGTGATGGAAGCGCCACTTCGACAGGTTGTTGTCGATCTCCATCAGCAGGGTCATCAGCGTGAACACCGGAGCGAACCGCGGCTCGTGACGAAACTGGTGCACGATGACGGCGGCGCGGAACGCCTTCAGGCTCAGTCGGCGCAGGCCCCGCTGAACGAGGTCCTCGTACTTGGCCGGGTCATTGATTTCGTCGAATGCGGCATCCTGCAACGACGCGTCAGAACCGGTTGACTAAAACGGCGAGCTGACAATCGTCACCTGATCATCGACGGTCCTCAGAGCTTCCCGAAGCGCGTCCGAACGCATGCCCGTCAAGCTGTTCAAATGCTGTCGGTTCTGCTGTTGCATCAGCGTCATCGCCGGCTGCATGAAGTCTTGCCAGAAGCTGCCCTGGAACTCGCTCGCAATCTGGTGATCGATGCCTTCCAACACGTGTTGTAAGCAGTCCATGCAGGTCGGCTTGGATTGCGCCTCCTCGACCAGCTGGCGGTGCTCGTCGCGCAGCGTGGACGTGTACGTCTGCGTGTTGTACTGCAATCGCTGCGAGGCGGGCAGGCCCAGCATCGTTTCGATCTGCTTGAACTGGACGGACTGGAACCCAGACGCCGGGAACAGGTAATCGCGGAAAGACAGGAAGTCGACCGGCGTCATCGTCTCCAGGATGGGCAGCTGCATCAACAGCACCGACTGTATTTTCGTTATCCTCTGCAACCGCTCATTCACTGTGCCAGCCAGCCACCCATGAGCGTACCGCCATCGCGTGGAACACTCGCGAACGTACGTAGCTGGAAGTTGCAAGGCGCCTGCTGCCAGAGATGCACGCACGACGTCAGGTCGTGGATGATCTGTTTGAACCACAGTTCATAGGCCTGATGCGTGATGATGAACAGCGTCTCGTCATGGGCTTCACACCGGCCCGGCTGCGCCGATCGGGGACGCTGGGCCGACAGGATATCGTCCAGCGCGAGGTACTCGTGGTAATAGCACGGGCGGGCATCTGCCAGCACCGCCTCAGTCCTACGATGAGCATGCATGGACGCAGCAGCTCCCCCCACCTCGAAGTGGTCGCGGTGGCGACCCGTCGCGCGCCACGGGACAGGACATGACCCAATTTGGGGACACCCCGCCGCGATAATCGCACGATCCGTTGCAACAAAACGGGTGACTGTGGTACCCGTCCGCCCGCCCCGGCCGGCGCAGGCACATGTTCATCGTTGGCAACCGCTCCGTGGCATCTGAAGAGCGGCGATTTTCGTTCCACTACAATGATTGTATTCATGTCTGGGACATGAACAGCCTTGGCGCTCGAACGACACGTTGGCAGCGGGAGCCTTCCATGCATTGCCATGAGATATCGGACTCTCCCACCGCCCTTGCTGATCGTACGTCGCAGTGAAGCATATGTCGCCGGAACGATAATAGGCTGGCCTGGTGATAGAGTTTTCTAGACACGCCTCCTTATGACGTGAATGTCAGCGTACAGGGGACAATGGAACTCTACAGGTCAAACGGAGTGGTACCCCAATAGATTTGGGATCCGGGTGAGACCCTGAGCATCACCCGGCACTCGGTGGTGTTGTCAACAAACTCAGACGGCGTGATGTCCGCACGGACTGCGGCGGCGTCGCGCGTCGGGCGACCCCGACGCTCGGCGCGACCTGGTGGCCCGTGCCGCCTGTTCGTAGCGCCGATCCCCGATCGTGTAGGCTGGGCGAAGTTGGAGCGGGACATTCGGTCGGTGTTTGGCCGGTTTGGGACGATCGCCCGCGTTGTCGTGCACAAACGGTTTGCGTTCGTGGCGTTCGACCGTGGTGAATCGGCACAAGCGGCCATCGACGAGCTGCATGGGACGTATCTGTTCGGGCAGCTGCGTCGGTCGACCGTGGAGCTGGCCGGCAATCGGGCCCGCGAGGGAAGCGACAGATCGTGTGACGAACGGGAGGTCTGGGTGACGCCGATGCCGGAACACCGCCCAGAAGAGACCATCATTGCAGACCTGCACGATACGTTTGGAGCGTATGGCACCGTTGAGCAGATTCGGCTCAGGCATCGTTGCGCAATCATTCGCTTTAGCGATGCCTGCGGTGCACGGGCAGCCCGGTATGCGCTCGATGGATGGATGTACATCGGCCGCCGGGTCAGGGTCGACCTAACGTCGAGCGAGGGTCGTGTTGGGTCGGACTCGTCCTCGTCCCTACCGGGCTTGATCGTCGACAGCGATGATGACGATGACGACGAGGATACCGACACTGACGCACGACGTCTGTCGGAGGGATTCTCCAGGCTGCACCACGCTGACCTACCGCGCTCGGATTCATCGGAATGCCCAGAGCGATTCGGGACGGACGTTCCTCGTGGACATCGCAATCCGCTGTCGCGGGCATCGCCTGAGGTCCAACCGACCGCGCTGGAGGCGTTACCTGAGGCGCGACCGGCACCGCCCCGGAGGACAGAGCTCGAGTTTGTCGACGCGCAAGTCGACGCGTTCCTGAGCAGGTTTGGGTTCAGCGACTGGATCGACGTGTTCCGCAAAGAAGAAATCGACATCGACTCGCTGTACGAACTCACCGACGACAGCCTGAAGGTGCTGGGTTTCAGCAAGATGGGCCAGCGATTGCGGTTCCAGCGACTAGCTCGTAGGCATCTAGATGGGGCTTAATCTGGTAAACGACGGAAGCGGCAATGTCGCATGCTGTGTTGTGTATCGGCCTATGTACACGACTTCGACATTGTGCGAACGCGCGACGCGATCCTGTCGATCTCGGCGATCATGGCAGCCTGCTTCGGATGAATGGCCCGTGTCAGTGCGGAAAATCGGTCCAGAATGTCGGCCATTGCTGCCAGCGGGTACGCCTGCCTAACGACTCGGCCATGCCTCTCGCTCAGAAGGCCAATAAGAAGGCAGACGTATCCGGACAGGGTCCTCAACTGCCACAGTACGTGTCAGCAGACGCTGATAACGGATGTGCACACCACACAGGGATTACGTGGATCGTGAGGTCATCGAGACCAACCTCGTCACCAGCGCGTTCTTCCCACGACGGCCGTGTCAGCTCGAAGGTCAACTGGACAACTGGCGCCTGTATAACAAGGTCCTGCGCCGATTCGTCAGCGCGGTCGTTCAGCCTGTGGCGGGAGCGCTACTACCTGCGATCCATCGTGGACTTCAGCACAGTTAATCAGCAGCGCGAACGCGCACGTCATCAGGTCGCAGATCGCGCTTGACGGGTTGTGATCGAGTTCGGGCGCCGCAACCCGGATGACGTCCAGGCACGCATCAATACCGCCTCGCGAATGGAAGACATCTGCACAGGCCGGGCACCCGTTCGTCACGTTGGTGACCAGGCGCAGCGCGGCACAGACCGACAGATGCAGGTCGCCGTCCGCGTCATCGAGCCAGACGCGGGTGTCCAGTGCACGTTGCACCCATTCCACAGCAAGCTCTATGCCACGCGTGCAGCACTGTGCTTGGCGATACCCAGTGCAATTCTCCACGACGCACAGCAGGCGGTGCAACCTCGCCGCTCGCCATCCGACATTCCGGGCCGTTCGACAGTCCCTGTCAATGGCGTCCATCACGACGTCGATCAAGTCCTTCGGTCTTAACTGGGCCGCACAAGTTCCATCCAACGTTGCCAACGACAACGCCATCGCCATCGTCACAGAGGGCAACCGTTGCGACAGCGCAGCATTTGACGCCACGACCGTTGAGGCCTTGCTCATCTCCACTCGTCGACGTCTTCGCCGATGACCACCTTCCACGACGCGTGCCTCCGATGTCGCTGCCGTCAATGCCGATGGCGTACTGTCGTCGTCACAGGCCACGACCGCAACGAAGGTGCGGAAATGGTCCCTCGTGCATGCATGCAGGTTCGCAGGGTGCTGCGTCGCAGCAACGAGAACGAGTTCCGCCAGGTACCGATGCGCATCGGGGCCGGCACGTTGCAGCGCGCCGATCGCGTCCGGGATTGCCATGCGCGATCGCAGGTGCAGCCAGGCGTCCGGCGACGACAGGGCGGCGCACATGCCGACCAGGCCGGCGGCGGACGCTCGCCAACCCGACGAGCCGGGCGCCGCCGCCGCCAACCCCGACATGTGATACAAGATGTCATCGTCCAGGGCCGCCCACGACGACGACGACGACGCCATGCGGAACGACTGTCCCGCACTGCCGTCTCCGGCCGACCGCCACACGCCCACTGGGCACTGCAGGGGACTACCTACTCGCCCCTGGACTGACGTGTCTAACCCTGATCGGACCCCGCGAACGTACAATTATTGTACGTTCAACTTTGACCCATCGGAAATTTTTTGTGTCTTGACGAAAATCGCCGTTGTTTCTCCCTGAGATAAACAGCGTCCCACACAGTATGCCTTTGAAAGAACGAGGAAATTACATCACTGGTAAAGAAGGAACTCGATGTCGAAAATTGGCCAAATCAGGTCACCCCGGGGTCGGCTTATTTTAGCTATCGTACAACT
This sequence comes from Plasmodiophora brassicae, assembly GCA_039704465.1. Taxonomy (NCBI): domain Eukaryota; phylum Endomyxa; class Phytomyxea; order Plasmodiophorida; family Plasmodiophoridae; genus Plasmodiophora; species Plasmodiophora brassicae. The sequence continues at coordinate 1,028,509 of JASFAU010000007.1, read as the reverse complement.
ATTGTACGCTGAAGGGGGGAACGTACAATAATTGTACGTTGGGAATGCGGTGACAAATGAGTGAATTGGAAAGAGTTCATTGAGTTCAAACAGATCCGATTGATCGCTTACGACCCCGGCGGCTTGACTGTGCGGGCTCTTCTCGCCTGCGAATCGTCCTGGACGAGTGGAATAACTCGTAGCAGGTTTTCTGGTTGCGACTGTGCTTGGTCGAGCACAGGTTGACCGTGCAGGATTGGCAATAGCTCGTGGTACGGCCACCGCAGACGACACACGAACGAGATGGCCCGCTCCCCGACCAATGGGTAAGGTCGTTGCTGATGGTCAATCGGAACGTTGCCATGTCTGCCCTGTTAAAGAAGCCGAGCTTGTTGTAGCGCGGTACGCGCGGAGGGTCCAGACCGCTCGCCTGGCAATGCAGGCTTCTCCCACGACGAGTTCTCCCGACGTCATTCTCTGCGAGGGCACCCAGTGTGTGGCGACGTCACAGAGGAAGTCGCTGAATGATTTCTGGTAATTGAGGAACGCCTTCCACTTATGATAGCTGCTGAAATCGGAGCACATGTCCGAATTCAGAAGCAGGCGATGTAGCATGTGGGCGTTCAGCAACGACGACATGATAAACCGGACGTTAATGAAACCTCTCGGCGTCAGGGACCGGAAGTCGACCTTGACGTTCTTCAGTTGCCGCGATACGACGTCCTGGCCGCCTTTGCAGTGGTTCCACATGGACACCACGTGGGGAACAACGTCGTGGAGAGGCGGAAGCGCTTGACCTTCCTCCCTTCGTTTCAGTATTGCACTCGCGAGATCGCGCCAAAGCGTGAACGTTGATGCGTCAACAGCATGACCGAAGACGTGCGGCGGATAGCTTGCAAGTGCACTTTCCGTCAGCAACGGCTGCAGTTCGGCATCTAGGCGGGCGATCATTGCTTGGTACTGCTGCAGACATTCCGGGCTGAACGATACAAGCGCCGCGTAGACGATCGTTTGGCCTGATGCATTAACGAACAGCGCTGTGTTGCATGTTGTCGTCGCGCAGTGGTGCAGCAACTGTCCACGATACGCGGCCGTCCAGACGGTCGTCTTGAACAGGGGAGAGCGAGCGTCGAATTCGAACATGCGACAGTTGCTGTCACCGACGATGTCCCTGGCGCTCTGCAATCGCGATCTGGCCTCGCGTTCCGTCGAGTTCTCCGTCGCCGTCTTGAACTCAATCACGCAGACAAGCGACGATACAACGACGTCATCGACGACTCTGTGGAGAACAGTGGCCCCATCGATGGACGTCGCCAGAACGGGAACTTCGCGGCTCTGAAGGAGACCGCGATGAACGATTTCGCCGTTCGCGACAGACCAACCGCTGCCGTATATGTCCATCCAGGAAGAAAGCGCCGTCGAGATGTGAACTCGTTGGCGGATCCCACTTTCATTCCTGGGCTTCGAACGGGCTTCATGAACCATAGCTTCAGCAGCTTGGTCATGAGCTTGACGCTGGCCATCGATTCGAAAATGCGGTCAACCAGTACCGGCTTGGGGGCGGACGAGACACGCGTTAAGTTCAGGGACGCCGCCAAGTCCTTCAGCTCATGGACGGTCTTTGCGTTAAGCTCGTCTCGAGTAAACTCAACGATCGGCGGTTCCTCGGCGTCATCAGCAATGTCAATGTACAGGCTTTGCAGAAGCTCAATCTCTCCTTCAGTGAGCGACCGAGCGAATGCACGGACGACAGCTGCTGCCAAAGTCGATGTGACCTTCGAGCAGCCAGTGCGAACGATGTGCCAATCATGCCCGCCTTGAGCGTCACTCAGTGCAACGACGTGGTCGTCGATGGCTTCTTGGATCAAATGAGACCCCGGAAGGGACGGGAGCCACTTCTGTCCATTCTTCGCGGTATACACCCACGAAGTGAAGTTCGATCTGCTTGTAACCATAGTGACGACACGACCTCTGCCTGATCGGAACGCCACAGCGTACAAGGTTCGTTCGCCGTACTTGCGTTTGGCGACGTAGAGGGATTTCGCTCCAGCTTCCGCGACAACACTGTTCAAGTCATATCGTCAGAGGGCCGCTGTGGTGGAGACCGATGTGGGCTTACAGTTGGTTCCCAACCATGCCTTGCGACGCTCCTTGGCTGAAGGAGAACGGAAACGTCTTCATGCGTTTGTGCGTCCCCAGGATTTCGAATCCGCATGACAGTAGGTACTGGATCAGATTTGGCTGCAGGTACCCTCGATCAAGGCATACAAGGTTGGTTCCTCGAACGCTTTCAGGCAGCTGAACGGAGTGCATATTCATCAACAGAATTCGAACGACGTCGCCGTACCCTTCGCCTTTTCCAAGGAGCCGCATTCCCAGCAGAATGCCTGACGTCAAGGAGACAGCGTTCGTGGACACAATGCCGCCGACGCCTTCTTCTCGTTGTTAACCCGGGTAAACCCGAGCAATTCTTCGGACAACGCAGAAGTGAGCCGGTATTGGTCATCATCGATTGACAGAATCGACTGCGGCTGCACGAACGCCACCGCACAGGACGTTCTCGTAAACGCGATCTCCGTTCGTCGGACCAAGGCGTCAGTGGAGAACGGCCGATCCCACGTCGTCGCCGTTGAGCTATCAGAATCGCGCTTCGTCTTAAACGCGGTCATGACCACCCTGAACTTATCCTGTGAAAAGTTCGCCGCTGCCGGATACAGGTGTGCACGTTCCGGGTCGAAAAAGATGGAAGGAGTCGTCTTGTAGATCGAGATGTACGCCAGGACCCTGACAAAGTCGGTGAAATCTTGCCCCGTGATGGTCTCAGAAGTCGGAACGCCTTCCCCCAGTGCGTCGAAAAGCTCGTTGATGACGCCGTTCAGGAAATAGTTCACGCAATCGCTGAGGTCTGGGTGTTCTTTCCCCATCACGCGACGAACGAACCTTCGCCGACACCGCAGCGACTTCCTCTTTGGCCACCGCCATCAGTTCCTCGTCGACGCTGGTGTTTGAGAATGTGACGTTGGAAGTCTTCACCTTCTTGTGTTGCCACACGGATTCGTTCGGATCGGAGTCCCCAACTCGCTGCTCATCGTCACTGGATGTAAGGAAATCATCCTCGAAGAATGTCGCTAGGTCGCCCATTTCACCCGTGCTCAAACTCACTCCTAGCTTGCTGACAGCAAACCGACGTCCAGCGCAGCTGCACAGCTCACACCGACTCGACAACCACAGAATGGAGAAGCCCAGTTTTCTGCAGGGGCTAAATATAACGTGCATGCTGGCGAGTGATCTGATTTACTGTGCACACAACGCTGTGGTTCCTTCACAATCCAGCTTTGAAAATTGCAGGATTTGGCCAGCGAACGTACAATAATTGTACGTTCGCCTCAATTGGGCTCAGGTCCGTGATTGCCCAAAAATGCGCGAACGTACAATTATTGTACGCTCCCGCGATCAGGGCTAACAATAGGACGCCGCCGGGACTGCAGACTGCAGACGCCGCCGGGACTGCAGACTGCAGACGCCGCCGGGACTGCAGACTGCAGACGCCGCCGGGACTGCAGGCTGCAGACGCCGCCGGGACTGCAGGCTGCAGACGCCGCCGGGACTGCAGACTGCAGACGCCGCCGGGACTGCAGACTGCAGACGCCGCCGGGACTGCAGTCTGCAGTCGCCTGTCGACTCGCAGACGCGGATCGTATTCTTTACACCATTTGTCGACTGCAATTTTGGGGGGAGGGGAACGCGCCTCGAATGTGGTTGGGGATGCGCTTCACAGTGGCCAGGTTGAGCGTTTGCGCCCGGGGGACGCGCGATGCCCGGCGCTCGCCAGCCGCTGCTAGGCGATGGCGGCACCGCGAGGGACCGTCGCCGTCGGCAGATTATGGTCCGCCTTCTGATCGTGCTCATCGGGGTCGCGATATGCGCGCTGCTGTTCGTTGTCGTCGTGGAAATATTCAGGGCGGAGCCCATCGATCGCAGCGGTATATCAGCGCTAGCCGTGGACGTTGAGGGACTTCTCCAACTGACCGTCGTGTAGATTGGATCGACATGCTGCTCGATGTGCCAGATCCGGATCGAGCCCAGGCGCACATGCACGCTCTGACTGCGAACCAGTCCCTAGCGGGCAGCGCGGGTGACCTTCCCCTCGCCATGTACGTGGCCAACAGGCTGCGGTCCTGGCGAGTACCGGACGTCACCGTGCACGAATACAAAGTTCTGCTCTCGTACCCGTTGCACATCTCCCTGGACATTGTCGAACCGGGAACGGGCCGATCCCTGCGCTCGTTCGACCTCGCTGAGCCTCGGGTCGACGGTGTCCCTCCTCCTACGACTGGGCCATACGTCGCGTATTCCGGATCGGTATCCTCCCCCGGCACGGTGCCCTGCCAGTGTTCTCACGGGGGCGTTGGGTTTTCAGGGCAAGGTGACCGCCCCGCTCGTGTTCCTGAATTACGCTCGTCGCTCCGATTTCCAGGCGCTCCGAGACGCTGGCGTCGACCTTCGCGGACGCATCGGCATCGCTCGGTACGGGCGGTCGTTCCGCGGCCTGAAGGCCATGCTCGCCGAACAGCACGGCATGGTTGGCCTGGTCCTCTATTCCGGTTCGTGACGGACGCGTCGCCCGGCCTGCTCTGTCTGCGACGTTCTGACGGGTGCCCCCGCACAGATCCGGCCGATGACGGTTCGCTGCGCGGCAAGACGTTCCCCGATGGAGCATGGCGCCCGCCCGGTGCAGTCCAGGGCGGCAGCGCCATGTTCATCTCGTTGTTCTCGGGCGACCCGTTGACGCCGGGCATTGCTGCCGTTCCCGACCTGGATCCGCGGCGGCGTAAATTCTCGGCGTCATCGTCGCCGGTCCTGCCTCGGATCCCCATCGTTGCCATCGGGTACGGCAACGCCCGGCCCCTGCTGGCATCGCTGCGCGGCCCACGTGTGCCGAACGATTGGCGGGACGCCATGGCGACTCGCGTCGGCCCTGGGTCCGACCTGGTGCAGCTGAACGTCCAGATGGATCGCTCGCTCCAGCCGATCTACAATGTGATCGGCACGTTCCCAGGCGCCATTGAACCCGACCGGCGTGTCCTGCTCGGCAACCACAGAGACGCCTGGGTCTATGGGGCGGTCGATCCTCATTCGGGGACGTCCGCGTTCCTGGAGATGTCGCGCGCGTTCGCGTCCCTGTACGAACGGGGATGGCGGCCCCGCCGAACGCTCCAGCTGTGCTCATGGGACGCCGAGGAGTTCGGCCTGGTCGGGTCGACCGAGTTCGCTGAACAATTTGCGGACGATCTCAGGCAGGAGGCGATCGCCTACATCAACACGTACTGGCTCGATTCGACAGTACGGCCCGCTGCGTTCTGACGACGCAGCCTGGCTTGTGCAGAGACGTCGGAGTGATGAGCACGTCGGCGTTCCTGGCGCAAGCTAGCCCGTCCCTGCAACCGGTCATCGAGTTCGCGACAAAGCTTGTTCGGAACCCGCACGCCAATGCGACGTATGCGACCGCCTGCCTCTCGATTTGGACACGTTTCTGATCTGGACTTCGCTCGGCAGGATCTACGACCAGTGGGAGTCGTTCGGCAAGGATGGGCCTCGCGGTGTCGTAGGGGCGCTCGGTTCCGGGTCTGACTACACGCCTTTCCTGCAATTCCTCGGTGTCGCATCTGCCGACATCTCGTTTGGCGATCGGTCATCGCGATATGGCGTCAGGCGCCCGCATCGCAACGTACCGGATGCCGCGTCTAAGAATGTTGGTAGGTATACCATTCTTCGTACGATTCCGCCATATGGTATGGTCGGTTCGGCGATCCCGACTACACGTACACTGCCGCGTTAGCTCGTGTGTGGGGTGTTATCGCCTTAGAGCTCGTTGATCGAGGTATGATCGCACGCGCGCGTATACGTCCAGGGGTGACGACGAACCTGACGTCTCCGTCGTTAGCGGTTATCCCTATTCGGATACAGGCGTACGCGTCGACACTGGCGAGTTACATCGCAAAGCTGAACGAGGGTTACCCTGGGCAGCTGCCCATGCGCGTCCTATCTGAGTGCCTAATGAAGTTCGCACAAGCGGCCAAACACACTGACCAGGAGGCCGATACTCTCGACCGATTGACGCGTCTGTCTGCGACCGTACGCGACTCCAAGGACGCCCATCTTCGTCACCTCAATGATCGACTAGCGTTAGAACGGCGCCCAATGCGATATACCTGGGACGCTTACAGTCTGGCATAGGTTTGTCGAACGCGAGTTCACGTCATCCATCGCGTTGCCTGGTAGAACGGAAACGTACTACCGGCACGTCGTCTACGCTCCTGGACTCTACGAAGGATACGCGGCCACGACGCTCCCGGGGATCACAATGGCCCTGGAGGAACGCAACGAAACGATGTTGATCGAACAAGTCGCCATTTTCATAGAGCGCGTCACAAGGGCGAGCGCAATGCTGAACATGGTGTCCCCGGGGGCGGCGGTTGATTCTGTGTAGCAACAAGGAGCCTCCGTCCGCATAACAACGGTCAAGAATATTCATTGTGTCCGGTTGACCGATGGCATGGGTGGGACGCGTCTAGGTGGAAATTGTAGGCCGTGCTACGACCGTGGCCTTTATTACTGCACGTAACTGTTCGTGCTCCCCTTCAACTCGGCCTGTCCCCGAGCGAGGTTCTTGGACGCGCGGGCAATCACGTTCGTCGTGAAGAAATTGTCCAAGTTCTTGGCGATCGGGCCCGGCTGGATCTTGCCAGACGACGGAACGTCAGTCCAGGGAGAAATCGTCCGCGCTGGGTCGATGTTGTCCAGGGACATCATGTGCGGGGCGACCTTGCCCAATCGTTCCCGCACGTCGTCGATGGAATCATAAGGAAGCGTAGATCCAACACCGGCAACCTCCGACAGCGCCCTGATAATCGTCCAGTCGTCACGGGCGAGCCCGATTGGCGTCGTCGCCGCAGTTGTCAGTTGCGGGCGCCCTTCAGTGTTCACGAAGATGCCGCTCGATTCGGTGTAGGCCGTGGAAGGAAGAATGACGGATGCACGAGACGCTCCGCGCTCGCCGTGATGCCCTGAGTACACACAATAAGAAGCGGCCAGGTTGAACAGGACGTATCGTACCTTGGTACACAACGAACGCATCCTGAGGAATCTGAGAATCATCGAAGTCATCGGCACCCAGAAGGTACACGAATTTGCCAGAAGATGGAGGCCCGGTTCGGACGAGGCCGAGATCCAGCGCAGCCGCTCGCCCTGCCTGTAGCTGGAGGACATTCACACCCATCCAATCCGGGGCGAATAGCGACGGGGAACGCTTGGCAAGACGATCGAGAGCCGCGCGAACGGCGTCGAAATCCTTCCGGTGCAGGATCGCTTGGCCGAGGATGATCATCGGCCTCTGCGCCTTCGCAAATGCCTCGGACAGGGGGTGCTTGCCATCCGCGATCTTATCAAGAAGCGTCAGGTCGTCGCCGAGCTGCTCGCACGCGCCGGTAACATCATGGTATTGCGGCCCAATGGACGCCAAACGTGGCGTCGATCCCGTTGCCAGCAGGCATCGTCTGATTCGCGCGTTCAGGACCGGGGCTTCCATGCGGATGTTCGTGCCAACGAATAGAACGAGGTCGGCGACGTCAATGCCAGCGATCGTGCTGTTGAGCAGGTAGCCGCTGCGCAGGTCAGCGGACGTGCCGTCGCTTGCCTCCCTGCATTCGACGTCGTCGCAGCCCATGGAGTTCATCCAGTCCTTCAGGCAGATCATTGCTTCCGCCTGCCCAAGCCGCCGTTACCGCACGACTCCAAGACTTGATGCGGAACTTACAGTGGCAAGATTTCCGACGAGCGCTCTGACATCCTTCTGGGGATTGACTTTCTGCAGGGCTTCCGTGATTACCTCGAACGCCTCCGCCCAGACGACAGGCGTCAGCTCGCCTATAGGTAACCCAGTCAGGATCCCGTCCGCATACCAACGACGCCACCAAAGTCAACCGCTGGCGCTTCGTACGAGCGGTTCGTCAAGACGCTGGACCCGCAGGCCGTCATACGCGAAGCGGGACCGGTCCGAAATCCACTCTTCGTTAATGTCCTCGTTGACGCGCGGCAGCACGCGCATGACCTGCGACCCGCGAGTGTCAATACGAATCGCACACCCAAGCGCATCGTGGACGTCGATTGATTCTGAAGAAGGGGCAAATCACGAATCATGTCAAGAGCCTCCCCGTTCGTTTCGGTTACCGGTCTTCCGCAACTCCCATGGGCGCGCAGCAAACGCGAACGGCTTCGAAGTCAGGGCGCCGACGGGGCACAAATCGAACACGTTCCCCGACAGCTCCGAATCTGGTTGACAGTCAGCGCCGGCTGTAAGCGCTGGACGGGCGAGCAGCTGACCGAATGGCCTCTCAAAGTACGTCCCGATCTCCATGGTGCCGCCGCGCCCCGTGACACCGAGCGTTGGAACGCCGGCGACCTCATCCGCGTACCGAACGCAACGCGTACAGTGAATGCACCGCGTCATGACGGTCTTCACGAAGGGGCCCAGGTTCTACCAAGTGGGCGGGGGGAGTAAGCGCCCCGCCGCGCTTGTGCCCAGACAATCGCCGCGCGTTACCTTATCCTCTACGGTGCGCTTCCACTCCCGGTACCGTCCGCGGTCACTCCCGTACGACATGGACAGGTCCTGCAAATCGCATTCGCCGCCCTGGTCGCAGATCGGGCAATCCAGGGGATGGTTGATCAGCAGAAATTCCATAACGCCTTCGCGTGCCTTCTTCACGAGGGGCGTGTCGGTCTTGATGACCATGCCAGGCAGCAGGGGCATGGCGCACGATGCAACCGGCTTGGGCGACTTGGCAATCTACGAAGAGCGACCCGTGAACCGGGAGCGCGGCACACGCCCCCCGATCGCGCATCACCTACCTCCACCAGGCACATCCTGCAGTTGCCGGCGATGGACAGCCGAGGATGGTAGCAGAATCGCGGGATGACCGCGCCGGCCTCCTCGCAGGCTTGCAGTACGGTCATGCTCTTATCGCAGACGACGTCCCTGCCGTCGACGTTGACCGTGATGGTCTGCGACGGCGGCGGCGCCTGCGGCTTCGGGGCCGCCGGCGCCCCCGTCGTGGCGACCCGCACACGACGACCTGGCCGCCAGGCCGCCCGCCATCCGCGCCCACCTAACGACAGCATATCGGGACGCGGGCCTCGTCGCGGGATCCTCCGTCGAACCGTGCGGCTGGCGTGCTCTCCCACTCTGCCTCGCCTCTCGACCACTTCACAAAATACAAATTCGTCGAAAACGAATCCCCCGCGCCGCCGCCCGTGCCACCCACTGGCATCAGATCGGCTGCAACAAAGGCTTGCCAGGTCTGCAGCCATTATTGCATCCCACTTTTGCAGCCGGTTGTAGCCAAATCTGCAGCCGGCTGTAGCGACCCTTGCAGCCGATTGTAGCCAACTGGCAGCGGATTGTCCCGATGCTGCAGCCGATCGCCCCCCAGTTTTGCAGCCAATTATTCTGCAGTCGAATGCAGCTCGTCTGCAGCCGATCGTCCCCGGTGTTGCAGCCCATTCTGCAGCCGATTGCAGCTAATCTGCAGCTCATTCTGCAGCCAACCCACAGCCGATTGCAGCTAATTGTGCAGCCGACCGCCCTCCAATTCTGCAGCCGATTGCAGTCACTTGAGGCTGCGTCAACTTGGGTTGTCTTTATTGGAACACTGTACATGTCGGGCATTCCCCCGCCAATCCGTTCCAATGACGATACGACTCGTCTTGCAAATTCATCACCTTGCAGGGCTGGATTCGCGTCTGGAGTGTCCTGCATTCTTGGCCATAGGCGACGCAGCCATTCGGACTTGGTTCCAGCGCCGGCAATGATCTGCGCGCAACGCGTCGTGAACGCCGAAGTGTATCATGAAACGGGTCGGTTTGCTCTGTTCGCTGCGTTCTCCGCACCCAGCGTAGCATGATGCAATGATGGCCGGCGTCGACCGGGCGGCGGAAGGGCAGCGCCGTCTCCCGTCGACGTGCGTTTCTAGGACCGGGGCGGTTCGCCATTATGCTGAGTACTGGCCCACGTGCTTCATTGAATACGTTTGATACGGCGCTGATATCTCCGATGCTGACCAGCGACCGGAGATATCGCTGGCGTGGGCCTCAGCCTCGTCATTATCATTCACCAAACAAGATTTATTTGGTCGTACCGACTCTAGGGTTCTGGCGGAGGTGTTCATTCAATTATGGAGCGAGACTGCCTTGCGGTCCCGATGCTGCCGTCGGGTGTGCTGGCGCTGCATCAAGATGTTCTAGTATCTGGTGCGCGACAGCCAGGAGGTCACGTTGCTGCCGTCGGCTCTGCAGACACTGCAGCAGGACGATGAGGAGAGAGATCCCCACTATCGATACAGCGATCCCCACTATCGATACAGCGATTCTATCCACTAATCGCTGTATCGATAGTGGGGATCTCTCTCTCATCGTCCTGCTGCAGTGTCTGCAAAGCCGTCGGCAGCACCGTGACCTCCTGGCTGTCGCGCACCATGAGATACTGGAACATCTTGATGCAGCGCCGGCACAGCCGACGGCAGCATCGGGACCGCAAGGCAGTCTCGCTCCATAATTGAATGAACATCTCCGCCAGAACCCTAGAGTCGGTACGACCAAATTACAAATCTTGTTCGGTGAATGATAATGACGAGGTAACCTCGCTGGCACTAGTCCCGGCCCGCTGGTGAACAGTACTGTAGTGCCGGGTGTCTAGTACATAGAATTAAGGTGACGTGCTGGTGCCCCAGGTCACGGGCGCTGGAATCTGCATTCGCGCGGTGGCCAGGTCATGGGTGCGAGCGCCAGCCCACCGACATGTAAGCCGCTGAATACCTGAGGGCCGAGAACGACGATGGCCCGCGAACCGCGAGCCTGCGCACCCGTCAGGCCGAGAGACGAGAATGGTTCCAGGTGGTTGATGAGGCCCACGCCAGCGATATCTCCGGTCGCTGGTCGCCATCGGAGATATCAGCGCCGTATCAAAGGTATGCAATGGGCCAGTACTCAGCATAATGGCGAACCGCCCCGGTCCTAGGATCGCACGTCGACGGGAGACGTCGCTGCCCTTCCGCCGCACGGTCGACGTCGGCCATCATTGCGTCATGCTAGCTGGGTGCGGAGAACGAAGCGAACAGAGCAACCGACCCGTTTCATGATACACTTCGGCGTTCACGACACGTTGCGCCGTCGTCGCGTACGAGGGGGGGGGTATACTCGTCCGTCGCCCATGGCCAGCTAGGTACAGTCAGCCCGAGCGGTATCCAGGGCACGCAGCGATACGCAAACGCATGCGACAGACACATGTGGGGCGAACAAGTCGCGATCTACTAAATCTGTAGTGCGACACGAGCACGACCTATAACGTCGTGTCGAAGGCGTCGACTAATAATTCTCTGGCGTCGAGGTCGCTTCTGAGCGACCTCGTGGAGAGTTCGCTCTTGAGCGAGGTCGGGGACGCCGGCTTCATGGCAGTCTGGGCGGCAGCCAGCAGCGCCGTCGCTTCTGCGAGCGATCGTTGCAGGTCGGCGACCTGCTGCTGCAGGAGCCGGATGTGGGTGTCCTTCGACGCCAGGCCCTGTGCGTCGTGGTCGTTTCGATGGCGGAGGTGCGACGTCAGCAGGCGGGCCTTCCGCACCCAGCGGAACCGCTCTTCGCGCAGCGTCAGAAGCGCTTGCTCGGCCAGCTGTCGTTGCGCGCTGAGCTCTTCAGCGCATCGTTGGTGGTCCGCGGGTTGGGCCTCGCTGCTGGGCGGCGGCTCCGACGGCGCCGCCCTCCCGGGGACGTCGTCACGCGATGCTTCTCGCAATGTGGACACCTCGGTGCGCAGCCGCTCGATCTCTTTCTCGAGCGCGTCCGTCCGCGACGAATGCCGCTCCAGCAACCCGCTGTTGATCGAGTCGGCCCGGCGAAGTTTCCTTTCGTCCAGGTGGGACAACTCGGACACGTGTCGTCGATGCCGCGAAACGCGCCCGGACTCGTCGCGACCCTGGAGAGACGACGCTGCGTCGTCAAACGGCACTGAATCCGTCGTCGTCGTCGTCGGCGCGCGACTCAGTGGCTGGCGCACGAGGCGCGCGTCGCTCGGCAATGCATAGATCTCCATGGCCGACGGCTCGGAATAGAGCACGAAGATGGCCGAGTTCGCACCGGAACATACGGTCGATATCACGGCGCGCCGTCCTGGCTGCCCATCCACCATCTGAACCGGGGCGCTCCCATCAGTCACGGGCGGGCGTACGACCCGTCCACTGGGACGATATTACGTTGAGGTCCACGAACCCATAGCTGGCTCTGTTGACGGCGTTCCAGCAGTGAACGTCGTTGTGGGAGTCCAGCGACCAGACGTGGGATCCGTGGCTGACCAGCGACACGATCGGTTGCGAATGCACGTTCAGGACCTGCACGACCGTCTTCTGCGCCGTATCCCACACAGCCATCGACCCGTCCTGCTGTCCAGAGAACACGGCCGTCGTCGTCGCCAGCACGCAGCGCACCGGCAATCGCGTCCGCCCTCCCGGGCGCCTTGGCACCGCCAGCCGGTGCAGGATCTCGCCCGTCCCGGCGTCGAACACAATGAGTCCAGCGTCGCAGGCCGCCCAGACCTCGTCGTCGCCGACCAGCGCCAGGTCGCGCGCGAAGTCGTCCTGGGCCACCCGCAATATGACGCCGCCCTGCAGGTCGCGTTGTGTCGTCACCCTGGCGCGCGACACGGTTGGTCAGTACAGGCGCACGGCTGGCCACCGCAGCAGCGAGCACAACCGACCCGTTGGAGTCGATGGTCCAGATGGCACTGGGGGCGATGCAGATCCGGGTGACGGCGTGGCGGCTCTTCGGGACGTGCACGAGCCGTGTCGTGCCGTGCACGTCCCAGGCGCCGAGCTCGCCGTCGCCCATGGCGACCCAGACGCGGTGCAGGGGCGCCTGGAGCGCGATGGCGGTGACCGGGTGCAGGGCGGCCGGCGCCGATTGCGGCACCGGGAACAGTTTACGCAGGAGCTGGCCGGACGAGGCATGCCGGATCGAGATGAGGCCGGACGCCGACCCGATCCAGATCGCGTTGCCAATGCGGCACGACGTTATCTGGCGTCCGGCCAGGCGCGTCTGTTTCACCAATTCGTAGTGACGACTGAGGGTTCTGGACGGCGTCTTTCGATGCGTCGGCATCCTTGAGGGAGCCCCTCCGACCGTCTTGCCGTCGCCAGCAGGCGTACGTCTTCCTGTACACGATCCCCCCAATGTAATATCTGCCTGCCCGAGCCTAACTTCAGGGAAACCGTCCCAATCCAGCGGGGGCACGGGTCCCAAGGATTTTATTCAGTACGCTGCGCTGGCGTCATGTGTGTGCAGGACCCTCCTGTCCTACCGAGTGGCACACCCGCCACAGAATGTAATGGAGGCAGATGCCGATTGGGCATCTGTCATCGACAGATTGATCTGCGCATTGGTTCGCGCCTGTGCATGACGCCACCCAGAATCGGTCGTCCACGCGGACCAGGTGACCTTCCGCGCCATTTGCGGTTTGAATTGGGTTTCAAAACGCCATTATAGTATCGTTGCCGCATTCATATCCAGTTCTTGCTGTCGCTCCGCCATGGCGCTGCCGTTCTATAGCTCTTTCACAGCCCTGCTGTGGAAGAACTGGGTCACGAAGCGGCGCGCTCCGGTCGGATTGCTGATCAAGATATTCCTCATCGTGCTCTGGTCGCTGGCGACGAGCTACGCAATTCACGGCCTCGTATCCAAGCAACAGTTACTTGAGGATGCCACCCAGGAGATGAAGATGATGCTGTCGGGCTCGGCCGTGGTGACGGCGTTCGTGTTCATGTTCATCGTCCTAGAGGTCGTCGGGCTCGTCGTGGAAGAGAAGACGACTCGGAACCGCGAACAGCTTCGGATCATCGGCGTACCTGAATCGGCGATCGCCACGTCGTGGATTGCGCTCTACGCCCTCGTTGCCGTGGTCATTGGCGTGTGCGCCGGCGTCGGCGGCCTCCTGTGGTCCAACGTCACCGTTCTCGGTTTCTGGGGTTTCGTCACTCTGCACATGATAGCCCTGGGCCCATTCGCGTATTTTCTCTCGTAACGTTCGCGTCTCGTTTGCCGCTCCATCCGTATCTGACTGCATATGGCGCAGGGCCTTCTTTGACAACCCAAAGTTAGCGGCATTCTCGGCGTTCATCCTCTATCTACTGCCCGTTGCGCTGCCTGTCATGGCCAGTATGAGATTCCACAAGTACAATGCCCTGAAAGCCGACGTGCTGGACGCACTGTACACCGCCACGAACGTTCTTCGATTCTTTCATCCTTCGATCGCGTTAGGGGCGTCGATGTCCAGCGCACCGGCGACCATCTTCTTCGACGACAAGACGGATACCATGGACGTGCTCCTGGAGATTCTCATCCCGGTCGTACACTCCATCATCTACACCCTGCTTGGCGTCTACCTGAACCGCGTCCTGCCATCCAGGTACGGCGCGTCAGCGTCCTGGTTGTACCCGTTGAAGGCACTGTTCGGCGGCCATAACACCAAATCCCATCACGAAGCCGCTCCTCCCGTTGTCCCAACGGGTACCGACCCGACCCGTTTCGAGTCGGTCGACCACTCGACCCGGACGGTGGGTGTCAGCGTTCGCGACCTGCGCAAGGAGTACAACGGCGGCGCCGTTGTCGCCGTCAATGGTGTCAACCTGGAGATGTTCCAGGGTGAGGTGTTCGCGTTGCTCGGCCACGTAAGCCATGCCATCTCTGCCCTGAACGCGTTAACAGTACGTAACTGTCAGCTGGTTGTAGAATGGTGCCGGAAAGACCACCCTGCTGGAGTGCCTGGCTGGGTCGCATTCGCCGACATCGGGCCAGGCATGGGTCAACGGGTTCGAGATCTCGTCCGACATGGACAAGGTTCGTCGCAGCCTTGGCGTATGCCCCCAGTTCAGCTCGCTGTACGCGTCGCTGACCGTCCTGGAATCCCTGATGCTCTTCGGGCGCCTGAAGGGACGCAGCGCAGCCGAAGCGCACCAAGATGCGGTGCAAATCGTAGATGCTCTGGGCCTCACCGACGTGAGCTCTCTTCGGACGCCTGTCCTGTCAGGCGGTCAACAGCGCAAGCTCAACGTCGCGCTGTCGTTCACCGGTGGCTCGCGCACTATCATCCTCGACGAGCCATCGTCGGGCATGGATGTTGAATCCCAGCTTCAGTTATGGGCAACGATCCGCTCCATGAAGCAAGGGCGTACGATCATCCTGACCACGCACAGCATGACGGAGGCGGAGGCGCTCGGCGATCGCATCGCCATCATGTCGGCCGGATCCGTCCAGTGCCTCGGCACGTCCCTGTTCCTGAAGCGCAACCTCGGCACAGGATACACCTTGTCGCTGTTCGTCGACAATGCCAGTGATGACCAAGTTCAGTCCTTCGTTTCGCGACATGTCCCAGAAGCCCGTCTCGAAGCGCGATCCGGTGCCGAATTCATCTTCGCCATCCCTCAGGAGGTATGCCAACGCCGCGAATTAGCTCTGTATGTCAGCGGGGGGTTGACATTCGGACAACAGGAACCGTCGACAATCGGTGTCCTGCTCACCCAGCTGGAGGCTGCCAAGGAGAATCGCACCAGCGGCATTGTCGATTACTTCCTGACGCCGTCACGCCTCGAGGACGTCTTCCTTCGCATTGCCCGAGAGCACGAGGAACGTTTGGGTCTGGCGGGCAAGGAGGTACCCCCGATGCCAGACTTCCAGATCGTCGAGTCCGGCGCCTGGAACCAGATTCTCGTCATGTGCACGTTGCTTCTCTCCGAGTTGCGGTCCGATGTCGTCCTCTTCCTGTCCCTGGTCCTTCCCGTCGCATTCGCTCTACTGTCCATTGGCTCGCCGTCGCTCTCATCGTTCACCTACTGGCTGTTGTACGCCACTGTTTTCATTACCAGCGGGGCGAACATTGCCAGCATCAGGGTACGTGCCTGATCTGTCCCCCCGTTGCTGAGTGGCTTCGAAGTCCTGATATCACCTTGCAGAGCTCCGGGAAGCGCCTGCACATGTCGATCTACGGGATGTCGTTGCCGGTATTCGTCTCGGTCGGCGTGCTGTGGAACACACTTCTCCTCTGTGCTTCGCTGCTGCTCGTATTCTGCATCCAGTTGGCCAGTTCGACGGTCCCGTTCGCGTTGCACGTCGAACCATTCGTTATGCAGCTCCTCGTCTGCCTGGCCGTCGCCTCCTTCGGCACGTTCCTGGCGTACGTTTGCAGAAGCGTCGGCGCGCTGCTTGGCACCGCCTCGTTGCTGATCGGCATGGACACGATCATGTGGATCTGCGACATGATTGCAGAGATTAGTGGTGCGAAGGTTCCACCTGTGCTGTGGGTTGTCCTCGCCGGCATCCACCCGGCATCGTTCTACTCCTGGGTGCCCATCGCCCGGTTCACCCCGTTAACGCTTGCGCTGATCTTCGCGTCCATGGCGATGTTCTGGACGACTATGGCCGGCGTCTGCGACTGGATCCTGCTGCACCCTGGATTCCGCTTGCGTCTCAAGCACCTGTTTGTCCAGCGCCCCACGTCGCTCAGCAGCGGCAACCCTGTCGACGCCGACGTCCAGGCCGAGATCGACCACGTCGACGACAGTGATGGCAGCGCTGATCTGCTTCGTCTCCGACATATCGGCATGGTCTTCGGCAAGACGATCGCCGTCCGCGATGTCACCATGGGCGTTCGTGGAGGGACGTCGCTGGCGTTCCTCGGAGGTCAGCCCCTATTCAGGTTGCCCACGTCGCGTGCGTTCTGATCTGTCCCCATCTAGTGAATGGATCCGGGAAGACGACGTCGATCAAGTGCATGCTGGGCGAGGAGGCGCCGTCCCTGGGCTCGATCACTGTGTGCGGCGTCGACGTCGCTGAGTCTCCCAACGAGGCCCGCCAGCGCATCGCGTACGTGCCACAATTCGACACAGCGCTCATGCCGAAGGTCAGCGGGCGCGGTCACCTGCACATGTACGCGCGTCTGCTGGGCGTCCCGTCGCACGTTCGCGACGACGTCGTCGAACACCTTATCCAGGGCGTCGGCCTGGAAGTCGGCGCCGATCGCCCGTCGCAGACGTACTCGGGCGGCATGAAGCGGAAGCTGTCGGTGGCGATCGCCATGCTGGCACGCCGATCTGTCGTCATGCTCGACGAGCCCAGCACCGGTGTCGATCCGGCGTCGCGTCGCCACATGTGGTCCATGATGAAGGACGTCGGCAACGACCCTGGCAGGTGCCTGCTGCTCACGACGCACGGTAACAGACACAAACGCGGTGGCGAACGTTCGTGCACTGACTGCCTGCGCAGCGTTGGACGAAGCGGAAGCGATCTGCGACCGCATCTCGATCATGGTTGCGGGCGAGGTGATGTGCATCGGGAGCGCCATGCACTTGAAGCGCAAGTTCGGGTCGCACCTGCAGGTCGACATGGTCGTGGAGCGGGCGGACCAGGCCAGTAGCGTCGCCCGCTGGATGATGGAGACCGTGCCCCGATGCGAACTTGTGGAGGCCAGCGAGACGCGTATGCGGTTCTCCGTGCTCAAGACGCCCGACATGTCGCAGGCGCGCTTGTTCGAGATCATGCACGGGCAGCACGGGCAGCCGATCGTCGAGCTGGCCATCAGCACGATATCGCTCGAGCAGATCTTCATCGACATTGCCCGCAACGGTCGCCTGCAACAGAACGCGTTGTACGTCCCCATGGCCAGTCTTACAGCCTAGTCGGTACGCGGGAATACACTCCAGCCCCGTCCACGTGGTATCGTTCGCTTGTGTGCACACCGAGTCAAGCAAGCTCGAGGCACCGCAGGTAGCGACGAACGACTCTTATTGTGTCCCCCGGACGTGTCTTTCAGTCGGACGTGCGCCTCACACGTCGCGCTCCAGGCAGTGGCACGTTTCCGACACGTTTGCGGCCCGCACGCGTCGGACGCGTTACCCCTCCTTCACTGAGCAGCGGTCGTGGTATCGGTACGCGATACCCTACTACGTATAACATACGTTAGTGCATGCCTGCCGTACACCTGGGCGTTGTGCGCTCTCGGGCGGGTACGGTCCGTGTTGATCACTAGGCGTGACGCGTGTGTACCCCAGGAGGGCGATCAAACGTGACAAACAAAGCGCGGCCATGTCACGGATGGTGCCGGTCGTGCTCATCGTCGTGCTGGCGCGCCTGAGTGCGCCGCTGACGGTCAACCCAAACTCGAACGTCACGTGGACGTACGCCCGTCAGGACCTGTGGGCGGCACAGTCGCCGACGTGCGCCTCGAGCCAGCAGTCGCCGATCGCCATCGTCGAGACGGGCGACACCATCTATGACAGCACCATGGCCGGCAAACTCAAATGCGCCTACCTCAAGAGCAGGACGCCCATGACCGGCCTCGTCAGGAACGACGGGCACACGATCGCCATGGCCTTCAACAGATCCGCCGCCAACGCCTGCAAGGTGCGTCAGTGCTCACCCGTATCGCAGCAGGGTTCGTTGACCCGAAACCGCCCACAGGGCGTCCCGCTGGCTGTGAACCAGACCGCTCTTTACGACCTGGTCGCCATCGACCTTCACTGGGGCGAAACGGATACGAACGGCACTGAGCACTCGGTCAACGGTCTGACACGTGCCGACGCGCGCTACCATCGTGCATCGCCTGATACCATGGTCAGGGTTGTCGGGGGCACTGGAGGTGCACTACGTGCACATTCTGGCGTCGTACCCGTCGATCCAAGCGGCGTCGGCGGTGCCGGACGGCGTCTTCATCATCGCGTCCCGCTTCGAGGTCGTCGACGACGGCACTGGCGATCGGCAGCTGGGCGCGCTCGGCGCCCTCGCCAACACGACGGCGATCCAGACGGGCAACTACGTCCCGTTCCATATCGTCCCACAGGATGTCCTGTCTGGCACCAGCTTCCCGCTCTTCTATTCCTATCGCGGGTAGGCAGACGGGCGCGTGCGTCAGTATTGGGTTCCCGATCGCGCCCTGACGTTTGTGCACAGGTCGTTGACGGCGCCGCCCTGCAGCCAGAGCGTGATCTGGGCGTTCGTCTCGGGGTCGGGGTCGGTGGACCCGGCGACGGTGGCGTCGTTGCGGGCGGCGGCCCGGACCGACGGGACCAGCCTGACGCCGAACGTGCGCGCCCAGCACGAGGACAACGGCCGCCCGCTGTACGCGTCGTGGGACCAGGGCTCCGAGTTCGCCGTGTCCACCACGGGCATCATCACGGGCATCATCGTCGCGTTCTCCGTCGTGATCGTCATCACGGCCGTCGCCTTCCTGGCGCAGTACATGAAGCGCAAGGACGAGACGCGCGATCTCCTCCACTACCACGACGTCGAACTCTGATCCCCGCCCGGCACGAAGTAAACCGAACGGCGCTAGTCGAACGACACCGACGAACCATCGCTGTGCTATACGCTGCGTCAGAGCTGCGTCTGCTGCCGCAGGTGGCGACGATGCGGTGAGTGACGGCAGTGCTCGCCCCGAGGGCAGGGACGACGGCTTGCACCGTCAATCCGGATATCGGGTCGGGGGGACGGCGCCGAACGTGGCGCCTTTGGGTCGCGGTCGCCATATCTGGGCTGGCGGCGATGCGCGGCGTCGTGCGCCGACGGCTGTCGTCGGCGGGCGTGGAGGCGGTACGCGCGCGCAAGGCGGCGCGCGCGCAGGCGGTGACGCGCATGATCGGCGCGGGCACGATCGAGGACGTCGCCGTTCCTGCGCTGCCGAAGGAATACGCCATGCACTATCCCCCTCGTACGGTCCCGTTCGCCGAGCGCCATGTTGATCTGCTGGAGGACGTGTTCCGGGACCTGAAGTCGGTGAAGAAGCGCGAGCAGGACCTGCTGACGGAACCCGCGCCCGACCCCGAGCACGCTCGGGCGCGCTGGCCGGACCGTCCCGAAGTCAGGGAGCTCCTGCAGCGCAGCGATCTGGCGATCGGTGATGTGATCGAGCCGAGGAGGCCGGACCCGTACGACGCGGCAGCCGGGCCCGATCAGTTTCGGGACGTGACGCCCCCGCTGCCCGGCACCGTCCCCGCACACGCCAACCTGGTCGACATTGGGTTCACTGACTTCGGCGCCCTGCTCGACATGGACTTCCAGAGCGAATTCGCCGACTCGAAGTGGCTCGGCGTGGACCTGTGCCCGTTCAACTGCGCCAAGACCCGCGTCATGCTGGAGATGATGCGCGTCAAGCATTGCACGGGCCAAGAGATTATGGAGGTGTGGCCGCGACCGACTGGGTCGTCAGCTCTGTCCCCTAGTCCCGCTGCGTACTGACCGCATGCGCCCCCCTCTGCTACATAGGTGTACATCAACTCGGTGTGGTCGGTCAAAACCGTGTACCTGTTCGCCGAGGCCGTCTACCGGCTGCTGAATTCGCCAGCGCAGCCAGTAGAGAAATCCGTCCAGAGCATCCTGCGGGCGTGGGCCTGCGCCGTCGACGCGTTGCACAAGGTCAGCGTCACGTCCGCCGTCCGGCGCCTCGACGATCGAAGCGATTTCCACCGCGTCTGCGGCGACGTCTGCCACCTGCCGACGGCGCCGGACCGTGCGTCCTGCCTTCGTGCGCTGCTGACGGGTGACTATGTCGGCGCTGGCATGGGCGACGACAGCACCCGCGTCGGCAGCATCGTCTTCTTCTCGAACCCGGCCATCTTGCAGGCGACGATGACGTTCTCGACGCCCCTGTCTGCGCATGCGTCGTTCGGGCCCGGCCCATCCGGCATCGTTGAGCGAACCGTGGCCGCGCTGAAGGCCAAGATCGACCGCCTGTGCACCCGAATCGAATGCGGGCAGGTCGAGGCGATGGTGAAGTGTGCCCCCGTTGCAGGCGCCGTCCAGGCGATCCGTTCGCTGCAGCCGCATCGCATCAGCTGGAACGGCGTCCAGGAGTACATCCAGATCGACGAGTTCCATCAGATGGCCCGGGAGATGTCGTTCCACGGCCCCGGCACCGAGCACCACTTCGTGTCCCGCCAGTGGCCCAAGTCGATCTTCGGGGCCGACATCTACGACATCGCCGTCGACCATCGCAGCGCGTTGCTCCAGGAGGGCAGGGACCTCCTGGCGAGGCTGTTCAAGGCGGCCCGGCTGTCCTCCGAGCCGATCATCGACCCGACCAGGCTGGCCAATGCCGTCCTGGCGAGGCGGTTCGCCCGCACGTACGTCGACTACTTCGTCGCGTCCGCCGGTCGCGACTGTGCCGCCCAGGGCGACATCTCCATTGTGCCACCGCTGCCGTTCTCCGTGTCGCCCTCGATCATCTGCTTCGCGCTGACCTACCGCAACAAGCCATCGTCGTGAACAAATACATAGTAGGATGATCCCAGGGCAGCGCTCAGTACCAACTGTGACGTTCCTGTACGCTTCTGGCTTGGCGCACACGTCATACGCGGGCCCGGTCGTGCATGAACTCGCGTCGGCGTTGGTGAGCAGCGGGCCTCGGTCATCGACAGAGCAGCGATGCTGCGGCTGGTGGTCGCCGTGCTGGCGGTGCTGGCCTCCGACTCGATCTGCCGAGCCCATGGCGAGTGCGCGTCGCAGACCCAGAACGTGGTCGTCGTCTATGACCTGTCGGCACCATCCGCCGATATCAACGCCGCCCGCCAATGTAATACGCGATCGTGTGCCGCCGGCCCCTCGCGCTAACGTCACCCGCGTTGCAGTGGCCGGCACGCTTCTGTCGGGATCCAGTCAGCAATTCTGGGTCGCCGTGCTGACCTACCGCCCGACGTCCACGGTCACCATGCTGACCAACTTCACGACATCGCGCCTCGTCCAGGAATCCATTGCACAGGGCGGTGTGGCCGGCGTCCCCGTCACCGGGGCCGCGGGCGTCGGCCTCGGCCAGGCTCTCGTCGCCGCTGGCCTCCTGCTCGAATCCGCCTCCGTCCGATCCGGCGCCAAGATCGTCGTCTTCCCATCGTCCGGGTCCATTACAGGTAGGGCGGCGGCGGCGCACCAGGTCCATTTCGCCCACGTGATGGACGGGTGCTAGCGGGCGCGATGAGTGCCGCCCAGGCGCTGAAGGCCGAGGGGCACACGATCCTGGCGTCCAGCAGCTTTACCCGCTCGCAGGCGCTGGTGTCGCTCCCGCTGCGCGACAACTTCTTCGCGGTCGCCTACCTGAACCGGGCGCTGATGTCGATCCGGGGCGACGCTGCCTGGGCCGGCACCTGCCTGGCCACCGCCGGTATGAGCACACACACGCCGGAAACCTGTGTCACACGCGCGCGTCCCCCATCAATAACGCGCGCTCGACTGCCAGGGTACCATCTGCTGACCTGGGACACGACCCAGTTGTCGCTGTCGGGCGTCCAGGGCGAGTTCTACATGGCGTACAGCAACAACGGCGGCCTGACTGTCCAGATCCGGATCGTACGTCCGCCTGCCTCCCCTTCCGGTTCCATCGAGCGACGACGTTGACGCGCGATAACACACACACAGGCGCCCTGCACGGCGACGAACGGCTGCCCCGGGATCGTCGGCGTCGCGTTCACCGACGGGACCGCCACCGTGCAAGTTCGCCGACGAATCACGGCGGACGAATCGCCGCAATCGGTAACCCTGCAATGGCATTACTATCATCATCATCGCCGTGCCAACCGTTCGTTTCCATCAGTTGGTGTCCGTCAACGGTGGAGCGTTCACGGCGAGCCCATCGTCGACAATGTCGTTAGTGACGCTACAGTGAGGCAGCAGCAGCAGTGCATCACGATCGGCTCCTGACCTTGCCCCTTCAGACGCGGCGTCGCCGGCGATGGCCTGGAGCACAACCTCGACCTGCTGCAGGCGAACCTGGGGTCATCGTCGCAGCAGACCATCCAGGTCTGGCTCGGCTGGCAGATGCACGTCCGCATCGACAGCGTTGCCGCGTACGGCCAGATCCTGGGCCTGTGCGGCCTGTTCGACGGGTGCCCCTCCACCGACTTGTACACGCGTTCCGGTTCGAGCACGACGTTCGCCTAGTACGACGGCCATGATCGCTCAACGGTCGCGCCTGCAGGCACCCGTGTACGGGACGTATCGCCGTTCGCAGAGTCGTGGCGCGTCCCGCTCCCCGAATCGCTGTTCACGTCGATCGAGGACGCCATGTTCACGGGTGGCACTCAGGCAACCGTATGTCGAGGAGGAACGCGCGCGCGATTCGTGAAGCGTCTGACGTCTGGTGGCAGGTCTGGCCGCAAGGAGCCCTGGTGGCGTCCGGGGATGCGGCGTCGGCCTGCTCGACCATGTCGGGCACGTTCCAGTCGCTCTGCCTGTCGGAATCGTCGGGCACCAACGCGCCGTACTACGCGTCGACGATCGAGGACGTGCACGACCTCGACTGCTACGTGTACTGTGCCGGCGGCCTGCCACGTTCGTATCCCGCCGCCTCTGGGCAACCGCCCGCTGACGTACCGTACGCGCACAGCACTGGGTGGGGCGCAGACCTGCCTGCCGTTGTGCACGAACCCGCTCGACCAGGCGGCGCGGCCGGCCACCACGCCGCTGGACACGTACGACGCAGGGAACCTGCCGCCGGTGAACCTGGCCCAGGTGGACGCGCAGACCACCGTCGTCCAGATGCCGCTGGGCCTGGCCGGCAACTATACGTTCCGCAGCAACCTGGCCAACGCCATGTGCCAGCAGGAACCCGTCAACGTCACCGGTAAATAACGGGGGGTGTCGTGCGCCCCGAACGCCACCCCGTCGCTGACCGCGATCGCGGCAGTCGCCATCGCGTGCCCGACGAATCAGTGGATCGCGATGGTCGCGTCGCCGAACCTGACCGTCCCGCTGGGCACGACGCTCAAGCTGCGCGGGTCGGCCGTCTCGTCTGTGGGCCTGAACGTCACCGCCGCGTGGGCCGTGCTCAGCGCGCCGCCCCGGGCGTCGTACGCCCAGGTCGTCGGTGGGTCGCGTGCCGAGTTCACGCTGAACACGCCCGGCACGTACCTGTTCCAGCTCGCCGCCGCCGACGGCTGCCTGATGAACCGGTCGCTGCCCGTTGCCGTTGTCGGTAAGCGACGCCCGTCGGCGTGGCGATGCCTGCCGGCGCGTCTGACGTCGCGAACAGTGACGTGCCCAGCAAATCGCGACCCGCTGGTCGCACACATCGCCCAGGTCACGTCGCAGAGTAACCGCGCGTCGCCCCTGGGGACTCGGCACCGTTCCGCGCTGACGAGTACGGTCAGGTCCCTGCGAGTTCGACCTGTCGGCGGCGGCGCCAGGCACCTGGTCGCTGCAGTCGTTCGCCGCGTCCTCGTCGTCGTCGCCCGCCCCGCAACCGTACCTGCTGTCGACGTCGAGCGCCTACGGGCACCTGAACACGCCCGCCTGCAACACGTTCCTGACGCCGCCGCCCGTCGCCGGCGCATCCCCCGTCCCACAGCAAGCGTCGCCCGCATCGGCACCGTCGTCCCCGTTCGCTGGCACCTGGGTCACCTACGTGTTCGCCGTCAACATCAGCGCATCAGGCCTCGCCGTAGGAGCGCGTCCCCACCCCGTCGTTCGTCCTGTTCCTAACGGCGAGGTTGTACGCGCAGACACCCGTCACGACAGCGACGACGGCGACGACGACGGCGACGACGACGTCGACGGCGTTGCCGGCGGTGCCGTCGACGTTGACGCAGCGCATCTCGGCGATCCAGCCAGACGTCAACGTGCAGACCGTGACGACGTTGTCGACGCAGAGCACGGTGACGAGCTCGACCGTGCTCAGCGTCGTCCCGCAGGTCGTCTGCACGGTGACGATCCCGTTCGCGACGGCGTCGTCCCGGACGCCCATGTGGGTGCTGCCGGCCGCCGGCTTCCCGCAGGGGTGCCTGGGCGCGTTCACCGTCCAGCAGACGGTGACCAGCACGTGCGACACGGCGACCGACACGACGACCGTCGCCAGCACGTGCAACGGCGGCCCGCCCGTCGTCATCGTCAGCTGCGACACGACCGTCTTCAGCACGTACGTGACTGGGTTCGAGACGGCGCGCCTCGACGCGCGCGCCAGCTACCAGGCCAACCGGATGCCGTTCGCGACGACGTGGACGCTGACGAGCCGCCCATCCCCGTCGTCGTCCTGGGCGGGGACGACGGCGCCGCCGAAGTCGCCCGTGATCCCGGTCGGCGTCGTGGGCACCACGCCGCTGACGATGTTCAAACCCGACCTGCCCGGGACGTACACGTTCTCGGTCGAACTCGACACGGTCTGCGCGTCGGCGGCGTCGACGGTGACGCTGACGGCCAGGTGCAAGTTCGGCATTCAGACGCCGGCGCCGATCGTCACGTGGCCGTCGGCGGCCACGGCCGTGGTGAACGCGACCGCGTCCGGCTGGGCGCCCGCCACTGGCCAGGTCGCCCTCGGCAGGAACGTCGCCTCGATCCAGGCGTACATGGCGGCAAGAGGGCAGGCGCTGACGGCGAACTGGAAGGTGATCGCACCGTCAGCGTCGCCCGGGTCACCTCAGTCCCTGCTGCCGGCCCCGTCCCTGACCGGTGCCACCAGCACCAGCACAGGGCCCCTGGTCTACAACGTGACGTTCGGCGGGGCGTTCGTCGCCGGCGCCTCGTACACTGTCAACCTGAAGCTCTGGGACCGTCGGAACCGAACCTTGCCGGCCGTCCCTCGTGAGATCTCTGACGCGCGCGTCCTGCTCCGCAGAGTGCATGATCTCGGAGGTGAACGCCACCGTCGTCGCCCCGGCCTGCGATGCGACCGTCTACGCGGTCATGTCGACGTCGACGCTGGCGTACGGCGACAGCCCCATCGTGCAGGGCGGCAACCTCCAGTTCCCGACCGTGCCGCTGTCGCTGGACAACAGCCCCGGGAACGGGCCGATCCAGGCTGCGTTCTGGACGGTGACGGGCCCGGCGACATCCAGAGCGTCCATCACCAGGTAGCGCGGCGGCACTATGCGAATCGTCACCATGTCAGGCCCTGACATGCAGTGTGCGCCGTCCCCAGCCCGACCTCGCCGACGTCGGCGTCGTTCACGCCCGATGTCCCAGGGGCGTACACAATCGTGCTGACGGTTCGCGGCCGGTGCGCCTGGTCGCAGAGCGCACCGCTGGTGATCACGGCGGCCTGCCCGCGCCCTGCGCCAGGTTCGTCGACCGCGTGTACCCGCACAGTCCTGCCCGGTCTGACTGGCCGCCCTCCCCCCGGCGTCGATAGCATTCACGACGTCGGGCGCTGGGCCCGGTGGCGTCCAGGTGTACCGAGGGCAGACCGGGCGCTTGCCGACATTTACGTTGGACCCGACGCAGGCGAACAACTTTGACGCGTCGGTCGACACGGTGTCGTGGGCGATGACATCGGTGCCGGCCGGGTCCTCGCTCGGCCGGCTCCGTTCGCCCGCCTCCAAGTACGCGACCCGGCGCGCGTTCGCCTTCCCGCCCGCCCGTAGGCTGATGGTCGTCGCCGCAGGAACTGGAACTTCACGTTCACGCCGGACGTCGTCGGCATCTACCGAGTGAACGTCACCGTGTCGGATGGGTGCAATCCGGCGGCCACGATGAACGTGCAGGTCGGCTCGGGCCAGTGCCCGGCGACGACCATCACCGTCAAGATCGCGTCCGGCCTGGCCAATGCGGCGACAAGCGTGCCCTACGTCGCCGGCCAGGGCTGGCAGAAGATACTCGTCAATGGCGCCGGTCGGTTCCCGTATCGGCCACCCGCCGGCAACCGCCTGCCTTCTTCCGCTGACGCATCGCAGGGTCCAGCTGGGATCCGGCGTCGACCGTCACCGGCACCTGGTCGGTGCTGGGCCCTGCCGGCAGCATCTGGGGCCCCGCCCCTGCCCCGATGACCGGCGCGCCCGTCACCACCAGGACAACGGTTGTGAACGGGGCCGCCCGCGCCGGCGTCCTCAACACGACGTACGTGACGACGACCAGCGTCCTGACAACAACCATCGTCAAGACCGTCACCATCTCGAACGGTCCAGCAGCATCGCACGGGGACGATGTGCTCTACTGACCGGCCAGTGGCGTCCAGCAATGCTGAACGGGACGAACGCGGGCGACATTGCGTTCCCGGCGTGCTTCATCCCAGACGTGCCCGGCGCGTACACGGTTCGTTTCTCAGGATGATTGCCAGTACCATACGGGTCGGGTGCACTGACCGACGGCGGTCGCCAGTTCACGCTGACGATCAGCGACGGGTTCTGCTCCGCGCAAGGCCCGCCGATCACGTTCACTGCCCAGCCGTGCACGCAGCGCAAGTGGCCGCCTGCCGCCCCACCGACCATGCGGTCGTCTGAACATGAACCTGTCTGTAGAGAACGCGCTCCTGAACCGCCCGCCGAGCGTTGTCGTCCAGACGCCGGCGCCGTACCAGCTGACGTCGCCCTGGATCAAGATCAAGGTGGGCCCCGACTTCCCCATCTGGACGACCTACCAGGTACGTAGCGTGTCGCGTTCGGGGGGCGGGTCCACCGTACCGAAGACCCTGTACAGTGGGGCGTGGCGTACCTGCCGAGTTTCCTGACGGACCAGATCTGGGTGAACAACGTCCTGACGTCGGTGACGCTGCCCGTCGGCCCAACGTCGTACTACATCGACAACCCGGCGGCGGCGACGCCCAACCTGGTGGTCAGCTACCCGGGCACGTACGCCATCTACCTTCAGGCGTCGAACGGGTGCGCCGATTACAACGGTACCAATGCGGGGGTGGGCATTGCGGGCGCTCGCGCTGACGGGTCCGACTAGCGACGGCGGTGACGATCACGGTGACGTGCGTCGTCCCTGGCGATACGGCGCTGGCTCCCGTCGTCGTCAACTCCACGTTGACCGGATCCGGCGAGAGGTCCGTCCGTCCCGGGCAGGCATCGCACGACATGAACCGGACGCCTGACCGGTCACCAACAGGTCGTACGTCCTGGCGGCGACGCAAATCGGGACGACGACGTGGACGCTGGTGGACTTCCAGCTGTACAACGGGTGGGCGGTTCAGCCGTCCGCTTCGCCAGCGCCAGGTGCCAAGAACGCAGCGCAGCTGAACGACGCGCTGGACAACCTAGCCCATTCGGTACTGGGCAAGGTTCTCATCGGGTACAGATGATAATGCAGCAGAGGCCTGCGCGCCGTATCTGAGACCCGTAACTGCTGGCAGGGTGGTCGCCGGGGCTCTATTTGCCATCGTCATCATCGTCGTCTGCATTCGCAGGCGCCGGAACGCAGCAGGTGCCAAGCCAGGCGGGAACATTGTCGTCAGCGGCGCGTATCCGCCCATGTCGCCCCGTACGGTGCTTCCCGTTGCATAGTGCTGACCGATATGCCTGCTCACGACGACGCACACAACAGAGGTCTTGTACGGCAACCCGTATGCCGACCAGCCGAACTATTCGCCGAACGCATACCAGGACCCGCAGGCGTTCGGCCAGGCGGCGTACGGGCAGCAGCAGCCGGCAGCAATCCCGCCAAATCCGTTCGGTCAGGCTCAGCAGTACGGTGCAGGCCCAGACCCGAACGCGGGCAGTTCAGTGTTCTAACAAACGGCCGCCTGGCGCACACAACGGCACGACTCGCGAATACGTAGTTGCATTTAGACCCCGGCCGGCGCAACGTCCATCTTGACAGGTTTCGTGGACGCGCTCTGGCTGTTCAGGTACATGACGTACTCCCTCCAGTTCTTCCCGTTTGCCGCCGCCGAAGGCACTGTCCAGACCAACGTCAGGGGCGGCGTGATTCACCGCTGGACATCGGCACACACGTACAGATCTTCCGGTGTTCCTCCTCTTTATCCTGAGCACGTTTCCGTACGGCACGCTCGGACATGACCGCCTCGATCTTGCCACGTTTGATCGTGTTCAGCCGCTTGACACGCTTGGACTTGAGCGAGCGTCCCATGGTGGTTCAGTCGTCGGCTCGTCGCCAAGCAAAGGCGAGTCCGTGGCGGAGTCCGTGGCGGACACCATGACGGGCACGCCGTCGCCAGCGGGCACCATCGCCTGCTCCTCGCGGGATCTGCCGCCGTCTGCATCGGACAGGCCCAGCAAATCGCTACTGCGGCTGCAGAAATCAATTGGGGCGGCGCGTGCGCCCTCGAAGCGCAACAAGGGCGCGGCGCCCGGTCCCCGACGGATCGAGCGGCGCGGCGAGAACTTCTATCAGTTCGTGAAGCGGGTGAACGCGGAGACGGCTGAACGAGTCCAGAAGATCGCGGCGGTCAGCGCTCGTAGGCCCAGCGCGAGCACTGCGCGGTTCCGCGAGCGGCGGAAGGAACGGCAACGCGAGAAACGACTCGTGGACGGTCTGGACAGGCGGGATGACGTCAGCAAGACAGCGCCGTCGGTTGGCATCCAGGCGCCCGTTGAAGCGCCACCTAAGCTCGGCGTGACGCCGAAGCGAAGGCAACCACCGGCTCCCGTGCCTGTGCCCATCAGCGACCAGCTCGAGCGCCGCAGACGGGATCTGCTTCGTGAACGGGTGCAGGCGGCCTACAAGAATGCGAAACAGGCTCGCCGATCTGCGTCGTCGGCGGGCTGTTCGTCGGCGAGCCTGGACCGATTCCTCTAGCGAAGCATTACATTCATATTTTCGCCGTTCCCGACGGGCAACCCGTGCGAGGACAGGACCCCGCCAGAGATTCCGCTGACACGCGTGGGTGACCGGCCACGTTCGGCCCTGGTTGACTCACCTCACTGTGCCGTGTCACACTGCTTTCGCCCGTGACGCTGGCGGGCCTGTCCAAAGCAGAAGTCGCCCATAATCTATCGAGCAGACGCTTTGTTATTGTTGCCATCGCTATTGTCATGTCGAGCAGCCTGCGGCGCGTCGAAGCGTTCCATAGGGCGTCGGCCCCCGGTCGACACGTGGACCCGGATGCGTTCGCCAGGTACGCCGAATGGGACATCAGCAACAGCCTGTCGCGGTACACGCCCCTGGCTGTACCGCGGGCGCAGCCGCCGCTGGCCAGGCAGGTCTCCATGCAGTCGCACCGTTCGTCGCAGTCGATGCGGTCGACGACGACGTCGCTTCGGCGCAGTCGGCGGCATCCCCGAGCCGAGCCGAGCCGGCACGCGACGCGCTCCACGGACGACGCGCAGATCGCCTCGCTGAAAGCAGCGCTCGTCAACGCCGAACGGCGTTCCCATCGAGACAAGTCCGTCGTCGTCGACTTCAACCGCACCCTCTCGAAGTCGCCGGCGTCGTCGTTGACGCTGCTGAAGCCATCGTCGTCGTCGACGACGACGACGCCGGACGCCGATGAGCCCGTTGCCGATGTCAAGCCCGCCGTCGACCCGCCGTCGTCGCCAATGACGCCGGCCAAAGTCGGCTGGGCGGATCAGCAACGGTCGTGGTGGCGCCTGCGACGGCGCCAGCAACGGCGGTACCTGGTCCTGCGGCAGACGTGCCTCGAGATCTACGACACGCCGGAAGCGTTCGCCTGTGGGCGCGCGTCTGGGTGCGTCCTGCTGGTCGGGTGCGTGCTGACGTCTGGGAACGGGGCCATCACGTTGCGGTTCGGGAAGAAGGCGAAACGGTTCCGCACCGACGACTGGGAGGCCTGGTCCAGCGAGCTGAGGCGCGCGATCGCGCGCGCCACTCCCGACAGCCAGTTCACCAACGGTCCGACGTTGCCGTTCTGATCCGCCCCGCCCGCCATCCTGATTGTCCAAACGTATATCTTAACCGGGTCGTTAAACCTTTGTTGCTTTGGTTGAACGGTTCCGCCTGTGCCGCGGACGCGCCTAGACGGGGACGTCGATGACAGTCGTCGACTCGAGCGCCTCCTGGATGGCGAATTGCGCATTCGACGCCAACGGGACGCCGCACCTGTCGGCCACGAACGCGATGAAGCAGTCGAGGGCCTTGCCGACGTGTTTCTCGCCGAGCAGGGCGCCCACGAACGGGTACACGTGCACCATGACTGAAAACGAACCGAAACGGGCGTTAGGGAAGCCCTATTGGCGATGCAAGTACACCCATCCGGGGACATCGTACGGTTATCCATGTGCAATTCCACGTCCACGCCCGACTGCTTCGCCTTGTTAGCAAAGGCCACGATGTCGTCGACAAAGATCTCGCGCCCGCCAGCAAAGATCTGGTCACGCCCGCTTCAGCATCGGTGACAGACGCGTCGCGGTTGGACAGGTGCACTGACCAGCAATGGGGCCAGCCCTCGCAGGTCAGCGAAGATAGGCGATACGCGCGGGTCTGATAGCAGACCCCCGGTAATGCCTAGCTCCAGGTCGGCCTCTAGGTGGCTGTCGATGCCCATGTACATGCCGGCGGCCTGGCGTGCGGGAGCGGGCCCGATCCAGTCGAAGACGGCGTTCCTCGTGAACGACGGGCTGTCGCAGTTCAGGTTCATGAACGGGCTAATCAGGACGATCCCGGCAGGCTGCGGCAGAGCGCCCGTCGCCAGCACGTGGGTGGCCAGGCTAGCGGCCAGGTTGCCTCCCGATGAATCCCCTGGGCCCGCCACGTCAGCCCCATGCGGCGCACACTGCCACGAACGGTCGCGAACCGGCGATAATGATCTTCCGGGGGCTGATGACCAGATCTTCGAGCAGGTATCGATAGGCGGCCTCGCACTGGTCGGGCGCCGCCGGGAACGGGCTCTCAGGGCTCAGGCTGTACTCGACGCTGAAGAACGCCAGCTTCAGCGAATGCTTACTGGCCCTGGTCATTAGGGCGCCCATGGAGTCCAGCCATTGCAGCGCGTCGCCTGCAGTGTTCGATGAATAACGCGACGCGTCGCGCCCTGCAGGGAAACTCGCCTACCGAGGACGAACCCGCCGCCGTGTGCATACAGGACGACGACGTCGAAGGTGTCGACAGGTGGCAGGTCGAGGCTGGAGTGGCGATTGAAGATCCAATGGGCGACGAAATCCTCGCGGCGCACCTCGACGTGGTGCGTGTCGATGGAGTGGAGCATGAAGTCGATCAGGGCATGCGGCCGGTACGGATGCATGCTGGATCGAAAGGTCTCGATCGACGAGCGCAGGGAGTTGAGCACTGTCCGCAGCGCCAGCAGGGACGCTTGCGTCACATGACGGACGAAGCGCAGGTTGATCGGGTCCCTGCTGAACGCAATGATGAATCGCGTGACGGCATCGAGCGTCCAGGGCCATTCGGATCGGCTGCGTCCCGATCCGATCGGGTTGACCATGGGCAGCAGGACCTCCGTCGCCGAATGGTACGTCCCGCGAATCACGCCGAACGCCGCCGTTCGAATCGGGACCGGGTGCTGCTTGAGCTCGGACACGACCGTGAGCAATTCCCGGACGCTGCGGAATGCGATCGACAGGCTGAGGAGCGACGACAGTGTCGGCGATGCCGGCTCCTGCACGACGTCGGACGTGTCGATCGCGATCGTCGCGTTGCGTACCTCAGCGTTGGACGCCGCCATGACAGCGCCGGCGACGACGACGACCACCACCCAGCATAACGATGACATTGCGTACGTCCAGGGGCCCGACTCGAACTGCGAATCGATATATAATGCGACGGGCTGCGGATCGGTGCGCGAACTGCCTTTTTAGGGCGGCCCTCGCCACTGCGCCACGGCCTTCATCGTTGCGTCGTTGCGACTGGCGGTCGCTATATTTAGGCGCTCGTAGGTTCGGTCCGCCTCCGTGCCGCCGCCCACAAATCCCGATCTGCAGCGCTGCTCTGTCTGTACACCGTATGCGCGCACGATGCTGGCTGTGACAGTATCACCGGGGGTCGCATCACTCTGCAGAGCAGCGACGGGGTCTTCCGGGTCCGGGCGAAGGTGACGCCCGGGACGTTGACACCGCGGGAATGACATCTGGGCGGCGTCCACCAGGAACATTCCTTCGGCGGCGTTGCGGGGCAGCCACGGACGCCGCCCAGGGGCGCGCAGGGTGATGGATCGGGCGGGATATCGCTACGCTTGTGGGTTTACTGAACGATACAGCAGCCTCCGCCGCCGCCGCTGCCGCCGGCCGGCTTCAGGAGCGCCATGATCTCCTTATAGTTTTTCTGTTTGGCGAGCTCGAAGGCGGTCAGGCCGTCTCCTGCCGGGCCGTCTCTCTGGTCCTTATTGGCGCCGTTCTCGACTAGCCAGGTGCAGAATTCGAGTTTGCCGCCCTCGGCGGCTAGGTGCAGGGGTGACGACCCGCTGGTCGTCAGGCAGTTGATTTCAGCTTTATGGGTGAGGAGGATCTTGGCGGTCTCGAGGTTGCCGGCGACAGCGGCCCAGTGCATGGGCGTTCTACCGCTGCCGTCGGTGATCGTGACATCGGCGCCCTTCTCGACAAGCAGCGACACTGTATCGACGTGGCCTTCGCCGACAGCCCTGTGCAGAGCCGTCCGGTTCGCAGCGCCTCGCTCGTTGACATTCTCGCCTTGCTCGAGCAGCGCCTCGACGACGCCGATCTCGCCCTTGTACGCCGCCTTGTGAAGGGGGCCATCCTTCGGCATTCAGGGGACAGGGCGCGCGGGCGACAACGCCCCAGTAACGCGCGCGCTCTCCTCGTGTACAGCCAGTGGACGGCCGTTCCGTTCGTCGGATAACGATCGATCGTCTATACGCCCTATGACTGGTGGTGGTGTGACGATCGCGGTCAGCCCCTGCCATGTAAAGGTGGATGCTTGGCCTCCCACACACACCATCCATCGGTATATGATGACGCAATGCAGGGCCTTGTGAGCTCATGGGCTATCGCCATCGCTGCCATCGCCGTCGACGCCAAACGCCCTCATCAGCTCGAGGACAGCGTCTTCGGCCGCCTTGCGCCGTTCACTATCAGGAAGCGTCGACGCTGTCGTACTCGTCAGCCACGATGCGGGGGCAACGGAACAGGGACAGAACCCACCTCTGTCTCTGACGTGCCGAACCATCTCGAAGACACGGTCGAGATCGTCGTGA
This sequence comes from Plasmodiophora brassicae, assembly GCA_039704465.1. Taxonomy (NCBI): domain Eukaryota; phylum Endomyxa; class Phytomyxea; order Plasmodiophorida; family Plasmodiophoridae; genus Plasmodiophora; species Plasmodiophora brassicae. The sequence goes on along the minus strand of JASFAU010000007.1, from coordinate 994,665 downwards.
CTGACCTCTGAGGCGGGATCGAGGTTGGCGCCAGGACAAGGACGTGGCGAGCGGCTCAGACGGGCATCGGTGTCTGTCCGCTGCAGACCAGGCCAGGCGTGGCACTGCATGATTTCGAGGAGGCGGTCCAAGCCTTCAGCGTCGCCGGTGGGACCATCCGGCGACAGACGCGAATTCCAGGGCGTCTCGACGAATTCCAGGTTGTTGTCGTCCGCGAACTGAACGCCGACCGATCGGGCTTCACGCGACCCTGAGCCGGCCGGATCGTTGGCAACACAGACGTTGATCTGGGCGTCGACCTTCTCCATCCAGGGACGAAGCGATGCCAGCGACGAGGCATCGTTGACGTCGAAGACGGCCACGAACGCCTCGCACATAGCGCTGCGATGGCGCCGGGTCAGATGATGACGACCTGCCATGCGCTGGACGACCCCGACTGACCAAACCGATTCGTCAACGTGTTCGGTGCTGTGAACGACGCGGACGGCAACGTCGGCCTTGTAATACTTGGTCACGATCGTCACGCGCCCATCCGCAGCCGCACCCGGGAACAGACCTGCCAGTTGGCAACCCTCGTCACGTCTCCACACACACATCGCAATCGAAACGCGCCACGCGTACGCTCAGCAATGTACGCCTTGCCGACGCCGGCGTCGCCGACGATCAGGACGGCGGGCAGCGCCCCGGGAACCGTCATGATCGGCGTCTGCCTGACGACGCAAAACGCCGCCGACGGCCCAATCTGATTGAGACTTTTCGTTAATTTACCGCTTCCTGCCCGATCGTTTTGCGGCCAGGCCCAGGCCCAGGGGCCAGCAGCACACACAGAACGATCATCCGTTGCCACAAGTCGCCCTACCAGGCAGCCCATGCCCGAGACCGGGAGCGGGACGTGTCTGCGAACAGGGGCGTCCTGCCCAGACGGTCCGTCGTTACCCTGGATGCAGGTACGGTCGCGAGATCTGAACGTCGGGATATCTGGTTCGGTGTCGAGCGCGCCATGCGTGGGACCGGCGGTGCTGTCGGGGTGCCGGTGGCCGTGCGCCCCCGTCTCGCCCACGACGACGACGACGGCGTTGCGTTGCGACATGACCGTCGCCGATTCGGGCACCTGGTCGCCCAGCTAGGCCTGGACGTTGTTGGCGTTCGGCCTGTCGCCGCTCGCGCCCGACGGTTCATCTGCCTGGCGGCATCGTCGACCGTGCTGTTATGGGATTACGCATCCGCAAAACACAGGTACCTTCGGGTAGACGGCGGTGCGGTCAACGGCCTCGCTATATCCGACAGCGAAACGCTGTTGGCCGTCGTCGACGCAGGTGGTAACCTGACCATCTGGTCGTTGACGAACTTTGACATCGCCGCCAGCGTCCCTTGCCGCCTGGCGGCCACGGTCGCCTTCGTTGACAACGACCGGGCCGTGGTCACCGCGCATCGCGACGGGCGGGTCACACTCTGGGCGCTGTCGGACGGCACGGCTCGGCGCCAGTGGTCGACGACGATAACGAGCCCGAAGGCGATTCTGCCAACGAACAACCCGAACGTGATCGTCGTCGTCGGCGCCGACCGCTTCGCGACCGTGGACGTAACCAGCCTGGGTTCCAGCGCCGTCATCGTACCCGTAACGTCGCCACTGATCATCGCCGTCTGTACCCATCCGGGTAACGCTGATTCCCTCCTGGGTGTCACAATCGACGCCGACTTCGCCGTCGTCGACGTCGCCACCGGCCATGTTACGCGCCGCCAGGCGGCGTCGTTGCCGAAGCGGGCGACAACGATCGCAACCAATGGGACGTACGTGTTCGTTGGAGACGAAGGAGGCAGCGTGCGCTTGTACACCCCGTCGACGTTTGAGCTGATCCGGCACATCACGTACCAGTTCCAGGTCAGGCGTCAATCGGCGGGGGCGCCAGTGGCACCCGGCGTTGTGTCGATCACTGCCTGCTCTCATCGGCACATCGTCGTCGCGTACGACAACAACGACGTGCACGTGCTGGACCTGCTGGCGTCGCGCATCGTCGCGTACCGATGCGGGGCGCCGATCGGCGATTCGGTTGCGTTCTGCACGGGTCCCCCGATCGTCATGGCGACAACAACGAGACGGATCCAGACGTGGAGCGGGAACCCAGGCGATCCCCCTGTGTGCGTCACCGTTACGCCTTCGCCGGTGACGTCGATCGCCGTCACATCCTGCGGGAAGCGTGTCGCGATTGGTTGCTCGGACGGCGACCTGCGCGTCATGACGATGACGCCCACGAAGACGGACGCGCATATCGACCTGGGGCCCACCGCGATTCGGGCGCTGACGTTCGCCAGCGACGGATCGATCGGCGTGTATCAGGGTGACCATCGGGTGACCGTGCTGTGGAGCGCCGCCCACTACCACGACGGCGTCGTTCTGCAACGACGCGCCGACGATAACGTCAACACGGCCGCGGTCGCGTTCGTCGATTTCGTATCGTCGGGTGACGGCCCTGCCGTCGTCGTTCTGCACGGATGCGCCAACGGCCACGTCATCAAGGTGACGCGGGCCGATACGGCCACCGACGCCGTCGACGAAGCCGTCGCGATTGATGTCGGGGCGCCCATCACGGCAGCACGCCTGCACCCGTCGTCGCTGTACGTCGTCGCAGCGACGCTGGCAGGGGAAGTGGGTGTCTGGCGGGTCGCATCGGGGGAATGGTGCGGCCTGTACGCCGTGGGCGCCCCCGTGGCCCATCTATCATTCGATGCGCTCGGCATCTACGCGTGCCTCGGGTTCGTGTCCGGCCACGTCGACGTCGTCGAGGCCGGCACCGGGCAGGCGTGCGGGCGCGTTGACGCCGGTGGCGACGAAGATGGGCTTGTCGGCGCGTACCTGTCCAAGTCGACGCTCGTCGTGGCGCGCCCGCGCACCGTGGACGTGTGGCGCGTCCCGGGTGCCGTCCGGAGCAATATGGAGTACGTGAAGACCCTGCTCGGGTCGGCAACATCACTGCGGGAGTTCTGGTCGAGGTTCTCCCATGACGCTGACATTGGGGAGCGGCGTATTCTGACTAGAGGGCACAGGTTTCCGTTGAACTTGGCGAGCGGGGACAGGCGACCTGGACAAAAGTATATCGGGGCCTCGTCGACGATACAGTCCCCATTGTCAACAGCGCCACCATCGCCTCGAGAGGAGCAACCACACTCGTCGTTCTTCGACAAGAGCGTGGCACCCGTTATCCGGAATGATGCCGTGCCAGGACGAGCCAAGTCCAGGAACGTATCAGCTGACCTGCGTGCACTGTACGCGAGTGGCGCAGATCTGGACGCTAATGTGGAATGGGGTACCGCCAGTGACGAGGTAACCGAGGTGCATGCCTGACGCGACCCGCTTTCTTACGAACGGACAATGGTACAGAAGACGGAAACCGTCCAGGATATCGGGGCGTTTGAGGAGCGACTATCGAAATCCGGCAACGACGACCTGGATCGGGTGGTCAAAGCGACCGTCGATAACGTGGGTCGGATTCGCGACATCGTATACATAACAAGCTGAACCACCTGCCCACTACAGATACTTGATGAAGTCGTCCGCGAACTGGGCCCCTCTGAAACCAAACTGTCAGAGTGAATGGCGCCGATCTCCAGGAGGTAGGAAACAGTTGTTTGTACAATAAGGATGGAATGAATTTATGACAGGCAAGCGCGAAGCGTCTCCCATAATACATCAGGGCCTTAGAATTCGTCGTCGTCACTGGGATCATCCAAGTCGGGGCTGGATGAATGCAGTTTGTCGATCGCAGACTTGACCAGATTTCGGTCCTTCGGGTCCAGGTCGAGGCACGTTAGGAAATGCATCAGGGCGCCGCCCAGCTGCCCGCGCTTCTTGCTGATCTTGCCCATGAGGAAGTGGACGGACGCTTCCCTGGGGGCGACATCTGCCAGATACTGCAACTCCTCCATCGCCGCATCGTAGTCCTCCATCGAGAAGAACACGTTGGCCTTCTGGAACCTGGGCAGCAAGTTCGCCGGCTCGAGATCGCATGATCGCTGCAGATGATGCAGCGCCTCGTCGTACTGCTTGTTGGCATGCAGGACCATGCCCAGGTAGCACTCCAGGACCGAGTTGCGCGGATTGATCTTGATAGCCCGTCGGAAGTGGTACGCTGCGACGTCGAACTTCTCCTGCCGGTAGTAGATGGCACCGAGGCCATACCAGGCATTGTAGTGCTGTTCGTCGATTCGGATAGCGTTTCGGAAGCCGGCGACCGCCTTGTCGAAATCCTCGTTCGCAATGTACTCGTGCGCGCTTAGGGTGTACGCGTAGGCACACGACGGGTCGAGCTGGATGGCGCGTTGGAAGAACTTCAAGGCCGTGTCGTGCTCTTTCTGCAGAGAGAAGCAGTTGCCAACGGCGAGCCATGCCGATGGAGACAACCGGTCGCATTCGACGGCCCGTTGCGCCAGGAACGACAGCTGGACCTCTCGCTTCAGCTGCCACAGAGCGGTGGAGTATACTTCCAGGCCGCTCGTCAGGCACGGATCGACCCGACACGCCGCCTCGAACATGTCGATCGACTACGCCAACCCACCCGTCAGTCACCGCCACAAGAGAGAGAGAGCAGGGCGGAGAGCCGATTACCTTCTGGTATTTGTTCAGCTCGAAGTAAGCGCGGCCGACCTGCGCCAGGACCCACGACGTGTTGAAGTGGCACTCCGGGAGCCTCATGAATGTATCAATGGCTTCCTGGCACTGATACGCGCAGAGCAACCGATATCCTTCGGTGGCATTCGCAACCACTTGCGGCAAGGAGGTCGCCGTCGCAAACGGTTCCGACATGTCCAGGGGCCGGTCGGGAGTCTCGCCTGGAGCGACGCGTGCCGTTGCGGGCCTGCCGGGCGCTCTGGCCTGCGTCTTCTCCTGCCGAGTCGACCGGCGCAGGCGCTCGCCTCTGCCGGCCACACGCTCGCCTAGCGCCTGGTCGGTCGAATCCGCCACCGACGAGAACGACAGGCGCTCGCTACGTCGTGGCGTACGCGATCCGGGCAGAACGAGGGCCGGCCTAGGTGGACCCTGGTCGAAATCCGGTCAGCGACACCATCCGGCCATGAGATCACGAGCGCCCACCCTACCGGCGTGATAGCGCAGTCCAGGCGAGAGGCGCGGGACCTTCGCGTCGGGGGCGGCTTCGACAGCGGCGTTTCCTCAAACTCATCGGCCCTGTCGCGGGCGTCAGCGTTCAACCCAGAAGGCGCGCCCGGTACGACAGCAACAGTACAGACATCTGCGACAGGAACTGGGACGTCCTCGGCGGGTTCGACTGAGGCGTCCGGAACCCCAACGCGGCAGGCGATGGCAACGACGGCTGCTGCTGCTGCTGGATGGGTTCGCGAGGTTGCCCTGGCTGCACTGGATCGATCCGGCACGCGTTGGGATGCGCGGCACCCATCTGGCACATTTGCGCATAGGCCGACCAGTGCAGCCGGTCGACCTCGACACACCGCGCGAAGTACGTCAGGGCGTGCGTTCGGCGGTTCTGTTTCAGACAGATGCGCCCCAGCAGGTACAGGCCGTTGGCGCCACCCGGCACATGGCCCGCATCGATCGACGACGCCGCCGCGACGTACGACGGGATCGTTTCCGATAAACACTTCTCAGCTTCGGTCAACTTCCCCAATTGGAAACTGACGGGACAAGGTCAGTCAGTGCCTGAGGGCAGGGCACTTGGTGAGCGCAACAAACCGGACCATGCCGTCGCCAGTGCGAATCTCCTCTTCCGGTCCAGGGCGACCGGGTCGTCGGGCGCCGCCTGATACGTCGACAGAATGCCATAGGCCCGGGCGGGACGATGCGCCCGCAGATGCACCTGCACCAACCGCAGCAGGTTCGGCAGCGTCGGCGCCGACGCGAACAGGCGCTCGCACCACCACACGGCCCCATCGTAGTCGAACGCATCCGCGTACGCCTCGATCCGATCCATCACCACCTCCTGCGTGGCGTCATCATCGACCTCCATTCGTCGCCGTCGTCGTCGTCGTCGGCGGAGTGCCACCCCCAAATCCGCCCCGCAACTCCGCGACCGACAACTTAACACTTAACGTATAGGTACGGACCGTCAACGAATTGGCACACACACCACCCAGTCGGACGCGCATATCGAGACGGGACATGTTGGTGACGAGGGGACGGCAGCTGTGTACGACGAAGCCCACCTCAGCAGGGGACACGCTCCAGGCGGGCGGGGTCGACCGTCAGGTGCAGCGGACCGAGCGCGCGGGTGCAGCGTCGGACTGCGCGTCGGCGGAGCGGTCGCCGCGAACGACGCGCCACGGTAGCCATGGGGGATCCCGTCGCGCGACACGGCCTGTCGTCGCCGCATCTGGGCGAGCGCCTGCGCGCCATCCACGTGAATGCGATGGCCGGCCGCGCCCTGGACCTGCTGCCGCTGTGCACGCCGGATGCGGCGTGCCAGACGACGGCCTGCTTCGCGTTCGCCGCGATCTGCGACCTGGCCGCCAGCGACCTGTCGCTGCTGCCGGCCGTGCTGCCCACGATCACCGCTATGCGAACGGCGTCGTTCCCGAGGTGTATACGAATGGCCAGGGTACCGCTGCTGCGGTTGATCCGGGCCAGCCCCGAGCACGGGAACGCGCTGGCGGCGCTGGCGTCCGAGATCGGTGTGGATCAGGGCGTGACGCGGAAGCGGCCACGAGCCCCGCTGGTGCCCAGCCAGACGTCGGCGGAACAGCGGCTCGTCCACGAACGCCTGGACATGCTGCCGATGACGTCCCAGGTCGAACTCATCATGCGGTGCACGCCGAGCGTCGGCGTGGAACCTGGCGCCACCCTCGACCGCGTCACCGCGTCCTTCGCCCGCCTGCTGACGCTGCTGCACGAGCAGAACGCGGCCCGGCTGCGGGATCCACGTCTGCGATCGGCCCCGCCCACGATCGACACCGACCTGCAGGTCGTCGTCGACGCATTCGCCAAGATCATCGGCAAGGACGGCCTCCCTGTACCGGCTGCCGCGGCACCGCCCGTCGTGATCGAACGACGAACCGTGCCCGACATCCCCGTCCTGCCATCAACCGACGAGTATCGCACTGAACAGGTCAGGAACGTCGTCTCGCCCGATCCTCTTAGCGTTGGCACCCACGAGCGGATTCGTAGATTGAGGCGTGCTTCGACCGGGTCGCGTCGGCCGCGACACGGTCGCCAATGGCCGAGGCGATCGCCGCCCGGCTGGTTGCATCGGTCGCGGTCGATCGCGTGCCGATGCTGATCGAGCGGTTCCGGCAGGCACCCGTGGAATGGTGCAGCGCCCTGCTTCAGCTCTGCTACGCGTTGGTTGGCAAGGGCCTGGACGCACTGTACGAGTCGGTTCTGCTGGACATGGTCGAGATCCTGCTGTCGGTTCCGCCGGCCGAGCTCTCCCGCCTTCTCTGTCAGTGCCCCGTCCTGCCGAAGCACGTCGTCGAGACTCTGGATCGGCACATTGTGGCCGAGGGCGGTAGCGGGGCGCGAATGGTGGCCCTGTTCGCGCTGCGCGACGTCGTGATGAAGCGCCCCGCCGATCGCAGCGCCATCTTGGACGTTGTCCTGTCGTACTGTGCATCGTCGAACGCGATCCTTCGGAAGACGGCCGTCAACCTGATCGCCACCCAGCTGGCGCCGTCCGGCCCCGCCATCCAGGACCCCATTGTTGCGTTCGCCACGCGCCTCTTCGGCACGATGTCGGAACCGTTCGAACGCGAGATCGAGGAACGGGTCGCGGCCAAGCCTGAACCATTGCCCGGGGACGATCGTACTGCCGCCGCCGACCGGACCGAAGCACAGGACGACAAGATGGAGATTGACGGCGACGAACAAGAGACAACAGGAGCTGACGCTCAAGTTGATACGGGCGCGGGGCTCGAGCCGCCTGAGAGGAGTGGTGACGACAACAACCATGGCGAACCCGGATCGGAGCAGGGCCAGGGCAAGCCCGAGGATGGGCCGGCGAACGCCGCCGATGGCCTGATTGAGGCCGAGGCGCACCGACGCCTGGACCTGTACTTCGCGTTGTGCGCCGGCCTGCGCCCCGATCTGTTGCATGGCATACTTGCCGAGTTCGCGTTGGTGTCCGCCCGGGGCACTCGTGTCCGCGCCTCCATCCACAAGCACATCGTGCGCGTCGTTCGCGCCATCGGCGTCGGTTCGCCTGCGATGATCGACGCGATCGCCAGCGGGCCTCCCGGCGCCGAGCCGCTCGTCCTGCACATCCTGCATATTCTGACCGAGAGCGCGGACGGCGGCGACAACATTGTCCACCCCGCCCTGGTGGATGCCGCACGGGTCTGCTACGGCCGTGCCCGCGATGCTCGGTTCCTGATCCCGGTCATATCGGGCATGAAACGCGCCGACGTGCTCGATGCGCTGCCGCACATCATCGCCCTGCCAAAGAACCACGTGCAACAGGCGTTCAAGGTCCTGCTGGGTGCGCGTTCGCCCGTTTCCCCGTCTGAGGTCCTGGTCCGCCTGCATCTGGTGGCGCCCACTCCCGATCACCCGCTGCTCCGCAAGGTCCTGGAGGCCATTGAGCTATGCATCCTCGATCGCGAAGCGTACAACGAGAAGGTGCTGGCCGTTGTCCTTCAGCAGATCGTCGAGCACACGCCGATCCCTGTCCTGTTTATGCGAACGCTTATTCAAGTAATTGTCGCCCATCCTCTGCTGACCGATTTCGGCATGTCGATCCTGGCCAAGCTCGTCAACAAGCGCATCTGGGACATGCCGGTGCAGGAGCTCTGGCAAGGGTTCGTCGTTTGCTGCAAGCGGACGGCGCCCCAGTCGTTCCCGGTTATGCTGCAGCTGCCCAGCCAGAAGCTGGCCCACATCATCGATCGCAGCAAGGACCCGGAACAGCTTCGTAACGACCTGGCACGATTCGTGCAGAACTCTCGAATTGGTGTGCGCCGATCCATCATGAGCGTTCTTGGCCTCAGCAGACGCACACGCTGACTAACGCCCAACTATGTACGTTGCCATAAAGTCATATACTCGCCATCCAACTCTACTTGTTAGTCACACCCATCAAGCAGGCTGGAGGGCACTTCCGAATCGTCTATTTTCTTCCTGGACGCGCTCGCTGTGCAGATGGGAACTTAAGCGGAGCGGTCAACGACACCATCGCCTGGTCGTCTCCGGACGGCTTCCTCTTGATCGTGGCCCCGACTTGTTCGAAGTGCGTCAGCAGCAGACTGGGTGCGATCTTCAGATCGGACTGAAGCGCGTCCACGGCCCGCTTCGGCAGGGAGAAGTCGGAAACGGTTAGCGCCAGGACGCAGATGTAACAGAGAAGAGAGACGCGGTTCGAGCTGGTCGTGGAGAAAACCACGCGACCGTCCTCGAGGGTTCGCTCCTACGGTGCCAGTCAAATATGCAGGCCGGGTAGAGCACGCGCTTCGTACGTACCTGCCTAAACCGGGACAGCAGGCTCTCGGCAACAATCTCGGAGCATCCCAGCATCGCCGCCAGGTCGGACGCAGACGAGATACGCGACCTCCCTTGTATATAAAGGTCAATCAGGTATCCAAGGTACACCTGGACACCAAGTTAGGATGCCGGTTGGAAACAGGGGACCGTGGGCCATACAAGAACGCCCAGCTTGCTGCGGACGACTTCACGCCCTGGATTAGCCGCCTTGAGCGCCGCCAGACGGTCAAGCACGAACGGAAACATCAAATCGTCTTCAAGCCGCCCAGACTTGAACAGTTTCGCAATGGGCTTCGTGTCGATACTGCATCGTTGTTCCGTAGTGATGACTACAGCGTACACACTCTTAGCATCGGGTGCATTGATAGCAACCGCCGCACGTACTGTCATCCAGGGGGTAGATGTCACGTGTATCCAGCGCGTTGGCATCGTACGGAGGTAGGAATTCTCGCACCGCGTCTGCCGATGGCACATCTGCAACAACGCCGTTAAGGGGGGACCGTCCATCAAAACGATGGCAACAGCGCGTACTCCCAATGGACGATTTTCCCGCGATCAGGGCTTGCTGAATGGCACCTTGAGCGGTAGCCTCTTCAACATCGATTCGGTTCATGTCCGCCGACTTCATGGCGCGTTTCCGTTTCTTGCTGCCGAAGTCGTCGATCAGAAGGCGTTTCGTCTCAGCGTAGGTCGACCCGGAGCGATCGTGTTCAAGCATGGAATCCCTGGGTTCGCGCTGCATCGAGAACAAGTTGATGCCCTGCGACGACAGGGTGACGGTGCCCGCATCGGGATCGAAAATTCCGATCGCAAACCGGGTGGCTTGCGGGTCCTCCTTTCGGACAGAGCCTCGATAGTTGAAGGCGCAATCACCTGAACTTTCCACAATCGTTTCCTTCGCATCACCCGATGTGGACAATGAGAAACGCATCGACTTTGACACAACGTCAGCAGGGATGCCCGATGGGAACGTCACTGAACCGAATTAGATGCCATTATTATAATACACCAGATATGTTTCGGTCGCTTACATAACTGCGGGTGCAGCGCCGCCTGATCACAGTTGTTGGAGGTAAGCTTGACGCGGGTCGACATCGCGAAAAGCCGCCCAGTTCTTCCTGAGGCAGCGGAAGATGGTATCAGCGAACGCTGAAGTCGTTGCGCTCAGCCGTGGCCACGGACTCCGCAGCGGACTCCGCGCGACGGTCCAGCAGGTCAAGGCACCGAGGACGTGCATAACATGTGACTACATACCCATACCTACCTGTAGAGAAGAACGCATTGCAGATGAATCTGTCTGCCGTGCCTGATGCGCTGTTGCATGTTTGAACTGCCAACGATCGTGTCGGCGGTGGACAAGGCTAGGTAAGTCCGCATTGCGAAATGGTCGGCGATGATACCGCGTGACGTTCGTTGGCGAACTGTTGCGTTCACGTAATTCTGTGCGGTTCGAGCACTGGAACCACTGGCGCCTGTGGCATGGCATGGCCTGCGGCCGCTCGCGGATGACAAGTCGGCGCGATTTTGCAGGTTGGCGGATCGATGGGCGACCGGACGTCATCGGCGTTGTACCACGTCGTCTGTGATACGCCCGATGAATTCGACGCGCGGTTGCGGGTCGCGCAAGACGAGGCGCGACGTCGAGGCGTGCCATTGTTCATCCTGGCGTTCGGCCAGCGGGATCCTGACACCGGCCGATCGTGGTGCCCTGATGTACGCTGCGTGCCGTTTCCGCCACGTTGTGGACTGTTCTAACGACAGACAGTGCCATGCTGCGTACCCGGTCATTATCGGCGCGATGGAGGCGCTTGCCCCATCGGCGTGCCTGCTGGAGATAACGGTGGAGCGAGCGGCGTACAAAGGCAACCCCGCGTACGCCTACCGGCGGCATAGTGCCTTGCAGCTGAAGGCGATCCCTCAACTGTATCGAATCCAGGACGGCGACGCGCACCCCTGGCTGGAGACCCTTGTGGAGAACGATTGCCTGGATGCCGGCCGCGTCGAGAAGTTCGTGCTGCTCAGCCCTCGAATCGATCTGGATGCGTACGATACCGTCCTGCTCGATTGCGATGGCGTGTTGTGGACCGGCCCCCGCATCATGCCTGGCGCCGTCCGGGTTGTCAACGAGCTTCGTCGACGGGTGTGTTGCGGAGGCTGGGTTGCCGGTCGTTCCCTGAACTGTGTGGCCTGTCCATAGGGCAAGCGGGTCTATTTCGTATCGAATAATTCCATGTCGAGCCGGGAACAATACGTTGCGAAGCTGGCCGCGATGGGCATCCCCGCCGTCGTGGATGACGTTCTATGCACGTCGTTCGCGGCGGCCCGCTACCTGAAAGATAGGAACCACTCCGGAAAGGTCTATGTGGTCGGCAACGAAGGCATCGGCATCGAACTGCGAAACGTGGGCATTGAACCTGTTGAAGGACGACTTGTACGGTTCGCATCCTCGTTCTGGCTCATGGGGTGTGCCGTTAACATCGTTCTCGACAGCTGCACGGCCATAACGTTCCAAGGCCGCAGATGGACGCAGTAGTGGTCGACCGGGAGATTACTGCTGTCGTGGTTGGGTTCGACCCCGAGCTAACGTATGCGAAGGTCGCGTACGCTACCTGGCTCCTTCACAACAACCCGTCCGTGCAGTTTATCTGCACGAACCGCGATGCCACGTTCCCATCTGCCGTTCGGGTCTATCCCGGGGCAGGCAGCTGCGTCGCTGCCATTGCTGCTGGCTCGCAGCGAGAACCGGTCGACCTCGGCAAGCCGACCACGTTCATGCTCGATCTGCTAGCAGAGCGACTCGGTGGCCTGGACCGCAAACGCTGTCTGATGATCGGCGACAACCTGTTCACTGACATCGCCTTCGGCCACAATGCCGGTACCAGTACGGTGCTCGTTCTTTCCGGGGTCAGCAGACTCGACCAGGTTGGTCAACCCGGGACGGCGACCCCCCACTATATCCTCCGATGTATCAACGACCTTCTGTAAACCGTCATTGTCCTACTGGTTGTTGCGATGCACTGCTGCGGCGTAATGCTTCGCCGTTAGACGCATGTCGGCATGCATATGTATTTCGTTTCGGGACACTGAACGTTGGGCAATTGATGCCATGCCCGGCGCTTCCGTACAATTCAAAGCTGTTTCAGATTAAGGACCTGGAGAACCTGCGCCATGGTGTCTTCTGGCGATGTCACCGTGTGTCCAACCGTCCTGCTGTCATGGAAGATCTCAAAGTCGTTTCCGCCCTTGTGGGTCTTGTCGCCGAAGAAGTGCACTTCTTCGAAGCCGGCCTCTTCGATGAACGTCAGGCAGTACGTCTTGTCCCATCCGGTCGGGAAGACGTCGAAGCTGATCTGGCCGCCGATCGAATACGTCAACTTCTCGTCAGGGAAGTTCTCCCTGAGCGCCTGGATCATCTTGGCGCGAACCTGGTGGACCTTGTCGTACTGTTCGAATTCGTCCCGTTCCTCCTGCGAGCAGTTCCTCCCGATCGGGCAAATGTTCATCATGCCCTTGCGGAACTCGATGAACGTGCCGCGCTGCTTCGGGATGGTGAGATCAGCGATGTACCGCAGGCAGAACTTCGTGATCGCCTGTAGACGCTCCTCGCCCAGGAAATCGAGAATTGACGTCTCCCCGATCGGGGACGCATCGCGATACGCAACCAGCCCGTTCTCGCTGAACCCGTAATCGAAGACCGAAACGCAATCATCGCCGAGTTGCTCCTTGATCTTGCTCAGGTCAGAGCCGCCGACGAACCCGATGACGACGTGCCTTTTCAGCGCCTTCAGGAAATCCTTCATCTCCGACGTGGCTGGCTGCGGGGGGCGGGCTCAGCGCCATTCCTCGTCCCAACCGACGCGGGGACCTACCAGCCGTGGCCGCGTCAGCGTCCCGTCGACGTCGAACAGCATGATCTTCCGCCGAGACGCCGTCATGATCTGCGTCCCCGTGTCCGCCGCGCGCGGCAATCCCAAAATGCCAACGTGGCACGGGCCCCGGTGCGTGACTGACAGCGACGCGGTGCCGCGGTGCGTGATGGAGCCGATGCCGCCGGGCACGCACGGGGTGTTTTGGCGAGAGCGTGTGCCGAAGCGTCGTGCCCGCATCGCAGCAAGTTACTCGAGCGCCGTATACAGGCAATCGATGCCAGATCCACCTGGACATTAGGTCAACGGTTGCCGACCCTGTCGGCCAAGAGAGCACCGCGGCACCGGCACCTTGAGGAACCCAGTACCGTCGCGGGTTCTGCCGATGGCGGCGGTCCATATTCGGGGAACAAGACAACGCCCGATCGGTAACTGGGGAGATCGGGTTTCGACCACCACTGGCAGTGTATTGGTTTGATGGCCCGGCGTCGTCTCGTTCAGCAGCGTTCCCTGGCCGTGAACAGGATGTTGGCGGCGCCGAGCAGTCGTTCGTCAATCATCGGGGCGGGGACGTCCTCCCCGGTTAGGAACGATGGTGAATGTGCCGGCCGTGGTGGCTTGATCGGCTGGCCGTTCCGATAGGCAACGGGGATCGATATGGAGGTAGGGAACCCTTCTCCTGGAGCCCCTGGCTGCTCACCTACACCAATCGCCATACGTGACTTGAACTTGGCCTCCGGGGACGTGGCCCTACTATGCCGTTTAGCGTCTGAACGTCCGACAGCGACCACTGGGACGTACTGGCAGCCCTCCATTTCCGTTCTGGTGACATGGAGGCAGTACTGGTACAGTTCAGCGCCTTCGCCGGTGGCGGGCGCTAACCGGCGCCCCGGTCTGGCCGCGCTGTTCATGGCCCAGCAGTGCCGCTGCACGCGCCGCATAGTCGAGTTCCACCTGTTCTTGATGGCATTGTCGGTCCTACCGGGCAGGAACTTGGCGATCTCCGACCAGCGGCTGCCGCGTATCATGTGCTCGCGGATGATGGTTTGGTCCTCCTCGCCTGACCAGCGATCTCGACGGATGGCCGGGTTCAGGTGGTTGTGCCATCTGGGTGCCATGTTAGCGCGTCAGATGAAACGATCAAGACGAACTTACGCACCGTTCGCGACACTGCTTCCCTGTTCGCCGTTTGAGGAACATGCCTACCCTTGTCCACTTCTTAGTCCCGTAGGCCCGAACGAATTCCTCGATTTGCTCGTCCTCCTGAATGGTGGCCACGTCAGAAAGGGTGAAGAATACGTTCCCGCCTGGTCACCGACCTCTCGCGTCCAGGATCCCCATCCTCTCTTGTACTCTTCGGCAGGGGCGGCCGCGTTGCTCGACTCACCTTGCTCCTGGTCGAGGTCCTGCTCGTCTTCGGGGCTCCGGTACCCAGCGCTAGCACCACCAGATTCACTCTCCGTCATCCTTGTCGACAGCGGCAGGCGCGGGAGGACGACGACCCCGAATTTGAATCGGCGACTACCTTGACCGTGCTAACCGATTATGGTCGGCGGGACCGTTTGGAGGGGGTAGTCGCCGCGCCGCGATTACCAGTACTAGGTCGATCCCCCGCGACCTCCCCGCCTAACAACAACGCCCTACGCCGTACCGGATCGATCAGCTCCCTCTCTGTCTAGCCCTGATCACCAATCGTCCAACTGCATCCGGCACAAGCGAGAAGGCTGCCTGCTGTCCGCATCTGCACGTCGGAGGGGGAATACAATATGTACAGTATAATGCTGCGGACATGCAGTCGACGCGGAAAGGGCGACGGGCCGACAGGTCCCGACTGCCGCGCCATTTTCCACTGCGCGACCTGCCGCCGGCGCCGGGCTGGTCGTGTGCAGTGGCCGCCGCCGCCGGCCCATTTCGATTTTGGGGAGGCATCGTCCAGGACGGGCCGGGAGGGGGGATGTCGACTGGGCTGGTCGGCGTCGATGTCGTATGGGTCGTGCTGGGCGCCATCGCCGTCGTCCCGCTGCTGCTGATGCTGCTCGAGGTCGGGTACCGCGTCATCAAGCCGTCCGTGCCGCTCCAGGGCACGCACGTCATTGTCGTCGGCGGATCGACGGGGATCGGCCTGTCCATGGCGATCCAGGCTGCGAAGGAGCGTGCCCGGGCCATCACGCTGGTGTCCAGGTCGCAAGAGAAACTGCAGGCGGCGAGGCAGGCCGTCCTGGCGAGCGCGGCAGACCCCGGCTGCGCTGTCGACACGATCTCAGCCGATGCGACGAATTTCAAAACCATGGCTGTCGCGATCGACAGCGCCGTGCAGACGCACGGGCCGCCCGACTATTTAATCTGTGCGGCCGGCGCGTCGCATCCTGGGTATTTCCTGCAGCAGCCGGTCGAAACGTTCAGGGATTCGATGGAGTTGAACTACATGGGCACTGTCGTCTGCCTGAAGGCGGCGGTGCCGCACATGGCCGCTGTCCGGCAGGGCCACTGCATCCTGATCAGCTCCGGGGCTGGCCTGTCGGGCTGGCTGGGCTACTCGTCGTACAGCCCGACAAAGTTCGCCATTCGTGGCCTGGCCGAGGCGTTGAGGAATGAGCTGACCGGGTTCAACATCAAGGTGTCGATTGCGTACCCGCCCGACACGGACACGCCCGGCTTCGAGCACGAGAACAAGACCAAACCGGTTCGTCTTTGCTGTTCGCGCCAATTGCCCTGGCCGTGTCTGACACTTATCGAACGGACAGGCCGAGACTGTCGAGATGCTGCCGCCGTCGACGTATTCACCGGCGATGGTCGCCTCGTACATATGGTACTCGGTCGGCAAGGGCGACTTCAACTGCTCCTGTCCGGACCTCATTCAGGACTTCCTCATTGCGCTGATGTCGGGCGTCACTCCTCGGCGCATGTACATATTCGATGCCATCATGCACCCGATCATGCTGATCGTCGCAACGGTCTTTCGATGGAACGCCGACCGCATATCGTCCGCATACCCGAAACGGATCGAAGGTTCACCCGTCTCCACCGACACCCTCAAAATGCACTAGCCGGGACGAGTGCCTGTTGACGATAAGAATATATTACAGGACGTTTATGAGCAACTGGATTGGTTATAACTTGACTGCTGACGGATTGTGAAGGCGCTGTTGAATGCCGACCGAATGTTGAAGTTTCTCCTCCCTCGTGAACGCCTGTCGCAGCGCTTTCTTCTGCTGTCGACGTTCGCCTCGTGCCTGGCGCACCGCTGCCTTTCGCTCGCGCTTCTGCTCAGCCGACTCCTTCACGGGACGAGACTGGCCCAGGTTGACCTCGTTCGCCTCGCGTTCCTGCGTCTGGGTATCAGCAGGGTGTTGATCCTCAAGGTCGGGCAGGCCACGCCTTGTCAGCTTTATGCGGTCGCGCCGAGGTTCCGCAATCAGGACGGGATGGTTCTCCAGGTTCGACAGCGTTGAAAGGATGGATTCGCAATCCCAAGACTCCCGAACGGGGGGACAGCATTCGCGCTCCAACGCCCGGTTGTCTTCTTCGGTGTCGTAGGCCTCGCCTTCCTGGATCTGTCGCAGAACGTGATGTCGGGTCAGGGAGATGACTTCGTCGGCCTCGGCGGAGACGTTCGGTCCCGGGACGTATTTCGTCTCAGCGTGGGAGATGAACTCGTCCAGGTAGGTGTCCTCGACGTTCGCGCACACGCCAACGACGTCCTCATCCAGCTCACCAATTTCGTCGCTGTCGTACTGCAGCATCAGGTTGTCGAAAGCGGCGTCAAGCTCGCCCAGTAGCCCAGGGCGATCTGGACGTCCACGCTCCACCCATGCATCATCGTCGTCATCTTCGTACTGCCTGTCTTGCTTGCGGACATACGCTGTCAGATCATCGTCAATGTCAGATATCGGCTCCTCGTCAGATATCATGGCCTGCTGAACAAAGTCCTCGTCGAGCTCATCGAAATCGTCGCTGTCGCTAAACCTGCCAAGCAGCGCGTCTTGAACCTATACAAACAGCGTCTCAGAACAGCACTGAAACACCAAGCAATGGGGGAAACAGTAGTAGACAGGAGTCGTCAGAGTAACTATGACATCGCAAAGCGAAACAAGTCCCCAACAAAGTGGTCGTCCTTGCCCAAAACGGACAGGCGTCAACCATTCGGAAGTATCAAAAGTTCATCACACGATCCCAGCAAGCAAAGGGTCAAATTCCAAACTTACATCGGTGGGAAGGTGACGAACAACGCCAGTCACGAGTGCGTCCCTGGCAAGTACACCAGTGGCTTCTTCGTACTGCGACGGGAGGGCTTCGGCGGGCAGAAGAACCCTTGATCGGAATTGTCCGGCAGATGGGATGTGCTCTAGCTCGTCATCATCACCATTGCCAACGGAGACTTGTTCACTGACATCAGCACGCGTCTCGTCGCAATGCCTTGCGGTCGGGAAGAGAACTTCGCCGCCGTCGTCATCTTCGGCATGTTTGCGCCGCTGGGCGGCTTGACGCGCTTCACGACGACGGACGTTCTGGACGGTGGTGGCCTCCTGAAGTACGAGCTTCGAACTGTTCTCGTCAAGGATCAGCGGGTCCCGATCACTGCGATGGACGAGATGAAACTTGACTGCCCGCTTCCCCATGGCGTCTGCTAGTCCGTGACGGACTCCGCCGCGGAGCCATCAACTATCCGGCCGCGCCCTAAAATTACGTATACCGCGAACAAACCCGGGCGGAGCGCGCCAACTTCAAGGGAGGATCCCCGCGCACTGGGTCGCATGCAGCGGAAACTCGCCGGAATGGGTTTTATAAAGCGTGCCCTGTGTGCGTCACCGTGCCAACAAAGGAAGGATAGGTCAACCAAGAAGAGGTGGTTCTCAGCTGGAGACAACGGTGATGGCCTCGGCAACTGGCTCGCCGGGTGGCTGCGGCTCACCGACTTCCTTGTGCTTCAGTTTCCCGTTCTGCTGCTTGATCAGCTGGCGCATAAACGGGGAGAAGTAGTCTCCGTAGCGACGCTGGAGCTCGGGGATACGCCAGTCGGACGACGTGATCTTGCCACGACAGATGCTGCTGTTGCAGCTGCAGACGAAGTTGTCACTCGGCTCGGTTATCAGGCCATCGTTCACCATCGCGTAGTCGATTGTGATCTCTTCGCCCTCTTGGATGTCGCGAATGGCAACGACCGTGACAGAGTCGAGCATGCCACAGGACGGGTCGCAACTGTGGTTTACGTAGTCGGTCGTCTCACACTTGTCGCCGCTCTCCTTCCATGCAGGAACTGTAAATGGATGTCAGCCTCAATGTTGATGGGGAGCTGCCTGCGAAAACTACTCTGCCAAAGGTCTTGGTGGACCTGGAGGGACATCTCCCAGTCGCGAGCAGACAGCGCGCCCGGTTCCAGCAGCTGGTCGCGATGAACGACTTTGCCGGAGAACACAAGGATCTTTTCGCCAGCGCGGAACGCCATCCCAGGAGTCGTGCGACAGAACATGCCGAGTGCGCCATCGGGTCTGTGCCGAAGTTCGGCACGCGGATCGTACCAGCTGGGCGATTGCCATTGGGTCACTCGTCGGCAGCAGGGCAACCTTCACACATACCTGTTCTCCGAATGCTTACGCCAGATGTACTCGGTCAGGTGCCCATGGTAGCGTTTCACGAACGCCCGGCTTCGCCATTCAGAAAACGTTAACACGCCGCGGCACTGTCCTGACCCGCACTGGCACTTCATACCGGAGTGCAGTGACGCCTAGCGACGATAATGGTCGTCATATCAAGTCCGATCAAGCCCCAGCACCTCAACATGCCTCGGTCTCGGTAAACGAGTAGTCGTAGACCAACTGCTCGCCGGCCTTGATGTCCCGCATCGCCACGATGCGCTCGTCAGTGTCGTACCTGGCGCGCATCGCTATCAGGGATTGTTGTGCCCGGGCACCCGTTGCAGCGGCTGTCACCAGGTATTCGGAGAGCAGGAGTGATTGAAGAAAAAGGACGGGTCCGATTCGGGATCCGCCGTCGACGAAAACTCTGACGCAATGCAAACCGTTAGTGTTCCCTCCTGACAGCGCGCCGGCACTCGTCGACGCATACGGTCGTCGCCCAGCATGTAGGAAAACATGACGAGTTTCTCCCGCTGCGGGTGCGCCTCGATCTGCGTCCGGGTGTAAACGTCGACAGGCTCCGTGCCCTTATCGTGCCACCAGATGAGCGCACCTGCCGACCCAGACACACGCGCCGTTAATGGGCACAACGTCACGGCGCCAAGGCCCACCCAGTGCGTTACCGGCCGGCATGTCGACCTTGGCGAACAGCCCTCTGCAGGCGAACCCGTACGCGTCGAACGGGCGCACCTCGATCGTGTCAGGCAGCATGGCGGGGGCGCGCGATGCGGATGCGAACGACGACGACCAGGGGCAGGGCAGCAAGCACAAACGGGTCTGCGCGGGGAACCCTCGGCCCCCGGTGCGAAGCGCGCGCCCACGGGTCACGACGCGTAACGTTACGGCGGCCGGCAGCCCCGCGCTACTTTCGTCTTTGGGAACGTACCTACTACCACTGGTCCACTGTACCGGCAGCGGCACGCCAACGGCGAGGCCGCTCTCCAGCAGCGACCTGCGCCCACGAGAGCACCGCTTGTGGGAGACGCGGCATCCGCAGGCAGCGAGCGCCCATCGAATAACACACACACACACACAGAGCGTATAGAGAAACATGGATCGGCACGTCAGCGACGGGGGTGGGGTCTACGGGCGATCGCCCGCAGCGAGACGGGCGTTGACGTCGTTGACGACGTCCGGAAGCAGGTGGATGGAGTCGATGACGTAGTGCGCGCCGCTGCCGACCAGTTTGTCCCGGGAGTACTGGATTCGACGTTGTTTCTCATCGTCGGGCATGCGTTCCCATTCGTCCAGGGATGCCACGTTCGTGTAGTTGCCGCACCCGGCAATGCCAACCGCCCAGCAGCCGGCGTTGAGCCCCTCGCCGATCCCGCCGACCGTGTCGTCAACCTTAACAACTGACTGTATCGGGTACACGCCCAGCCGAACAAGGTTCTCGTACACCTGCACCCGATCAGCATCGGATTCAACCGGCCAAGGCAATGCGCGCCAACCATGAAAGGCGTCGGCCGGAACCCCATATCGTTCTGTACGCTATCGCCTGCAACACTGGCGTCCGGAACGAAACCCTGGGCGGCAGTATCCTCAAGGAGAACGTCGACCATGGCCTCAGTAAACCCAGTCGTAACGCCAATCTTGCAGCTGAGCTCCTCTCGTAGCTTCCGGACGGCTTCACGCGCGCCTGGAACTGACACCCCATCAGCACACGCATCCTCCGCCGTCGGAACGGCAACCAGCCGTACTTAACGACGAATACTTGCGAAGCGCGCTGACCTGCAACGGGACGAAGTCGTCGAACAGAGCCTTGACGTCATCAGGCGTGGGCGCAGCTCCGTTCTTAACCCGACGCCAGCGCCGTTGCACATCGGGGATCTCCAGGATCTTCTCGATGTGCAGATCCTTGCGCAAGCCCATGGGCAGGCGCGCCTCCTCCATCGTGATCGGCACGCCGTGCTCGGCGAACACGTCCCGGAACACGACAGCGGGTGCGAGCACGTGCGCATCGGCGACCGTCCCGCTCCAGTCCAGCACCACCGCCTTGACGGGGCCTTTGTACAGGGCCGACGCCCGCTCTTCCGACGTCAGCCGCCGAACGCCACTCGGCAGCTCATTCAACGGCGGCGCTCCTGTCGGCCGC
The DNA here is from genome assembly GCA_039704465.1 of Plasmodiophora brassicae. NCBI lineage: Eukaryota > Endomyxa > Phytomyxea > Plasmodiophorida > Plasmodiophoridae > Plasmodiophora > Plasmodiophora brassicae. Next base: position 973,632 of record JASFAU010000007.1, on the reverse strand, counting down.
ACCACCGTCGACAGCACGCGCTTGCACAACGCCCCATGAATCAGCATTCGTGCGTATGGGTCGGTCGGATCGGACTCGAGGGCGGCCGAGCGCCCCCCGCAGTCATTGCGGGCGACTCATATTGGCCATTGGCGGTCGCGTCGTGCGTTACTCGGCAGCAGATCTCTGGCTCTGTGTCATGTGGGGCAGCATGACCGCAGGCTTCCTGCAAAAAACAACTATGCAGTGACGTGGTCACGAGGATCGCCGTTTGTTTTTTGGTCGTGCTGGGGTCACAGACAGAGACAGCGGGGAAGTGGTAGCGGGCGACCGCGTCAGGGCACGTCGGGATGACAGCAGAGAGGCCAGCAGCGGCGCCGACCAGCGCCGACCTCAAGTGGGAGGACAAGGACCCGGTGACGGCCATGGAGATCATCGAGTTGCGCGCTCGCGAGCGCGCGATGGATGGTAGGTGGCCGGGGGAGGCGGGCGGATCGATGGGGGGCGTGACGATGATCGTTGCATGGATGTAGAGGAGCGCCTGTTCCTGATTGGCCAGCAGCTCAAGCACTGCTACCGCAAGTACGGCGTGACCCATCACAGGAAATGCGAGAAGTGGTGCCTGGCTTACCTGGAAGCCAAGAAGCAGCTCGAACGCCCGCGCCCGTTCAAGAAGCCGTTACCGGACAACCCGTAAACGTATTGCACCGTTGCCTTTGGCTTTACAGACGTTTACAGACACCCTCGTTGAACTAAAACATGAGCGCGTATGATAGCAATCGTGGCTGGAGCTCAGGACGAACGCGCGAAGGGTTGGCACGCTGGGGTACCTATACGATAGGTGACGCCCTGCAGACCGCTGCGGTCCCTTGAGCCTGCGCGTTTGTCGATGATCAGGTTTGCCGACGCCAGTAGCGCGTTTCCACTCGGATGCGAACCAGGACGTTCCTACTGTGATGACGGCGCTAGCCAGCGGTCGCGTTCCTGCGTGCACATCGACGCGGGACCTGAACAGCAGCAGCAGCAGCAGTGACGCGCGCGAGGACGCGCAGCTTGTTGCCGCGCGGCGTATGCGATGATGGGATGCGGGCGGCATGCGCTCCTCCTGGCACAGCTACATCGCCCCAGGCCTGTTTCCCCGACATGCCTTTACCCGAATGACATTTTGGTCGACGTTTTTGCACGTTGCATTCGGTCGCGCAGCCGCAGGGCGCACGGGTGCTGCCGGTGCCACCGTCGCGGTTTCCACACGCTGTACGGGTCAGGTCAGGTCAGGTGGCCCCGGCGCGGGGCTTCGGCTGGAGTTTGCACGTAGGTAGGAGGCCGTCCAGCGAGGTTTCCATTCGGCCCTGCCGATGGGCGACGACGGCAGCGGCGGCGGGTCGTTCCTGCTGCGCGCCATTCGAAGTACGCGCGTCAAGGCCTGCGCCATGGTCACTGCGTCCAAGGAGAATGCCGACCTGCTCTGCCGCGCCTTCGACGATTCCGTCCGCGCACCGGCCCGCTCGGCTGCGAACGGTGTGGTATACCCGACAATCTGCACGCTGGTTACTGACCAGCAGGATCCGGTGTAGACGTGAGAGCCCACTGGCGGGACGCGCGTCGCGCGCAACCTGGAACCATTGTCGGGGCAGCTACTGCCGCTGCAATGATCACCTCGATACCCTGTGAGGATTTGTGGTCGCCCATGGTGCTGTACGTCCACTTAGAGTTGTCTGTGGAACAGTCGGGAAATGGGCCTTTATTCGCAACACGATTATGACGGCAGCGTTCACCTTGGCGGTGACGAGCCCTGAATATATCACCGACGTCCTTAACGATACGAGACCGCGGACGCGTTCTAAGCGCCGAACGGATGCTTCGAAGACCGAGGCAGGGTCAGAAGGCGAATAAGGGGGGGACGCCCCGCCCTCCGCTAACGATGATACACACACGCACACCGAATCATTGTATTCACCCGCAAAGGCCGCTATCGGCCATCGTCCGAATGCATGCTAGCATACTGATTGCAGCGGCATTCGCATCCGGTAACAGGGCACACCGAATGTGATTTGAACCACTGTGCGGACCGTGAGCGTCGCTTCGGGAATCCGACATCACGATGGGCATACCTGCTCGAGATGTGCGGCATGGGCGGAATGGAAACACATAACACACCAGGCGAACCATCGATCCACGTTGTGAGCCGTTCCTGGCAATTGCAAGGCACTGAATTCACCCGACGACCCTGGCTGCCACCGCCGAGGGGTTGGTGTCGCGCAATCCAACGACATTAAGCAGACCGAGCAACGGGGCAACGTCTTCTTACAGGACGGACAGCCTGCCGGACACACATGATTAGACCGTGTAGGTCAACGAGATCGGAGATCATGCTAGGAACCTTGAACACGAAGTCGTGAAACAGCAGGACCTGCGGTCGGGACGGACGAGGCACGGCTAGATCTGAGACCAGTCTTAGGAGAGGACAGATCGCAAAGCGCCAGTGATTGATGACAATGGTGACTGTGCACACGGATCTCAGATGCAAAGCGAAAAGGCAGGCTGAAAACCGCTGCACAACCATGAAGCCACCGCTTGCCCATCATCAGGCACATGCTTGCCGGAGGCGTTCAGCTTACTTCTGGCAATGTCGAATAGAGCGCGATAATTCCATAGTCGCCATCGATCAAGCATGTCCCGGTACATCTCAATCCATGATTTGGCGGACGTCATTTCTGAATAGAAGCGGTCATGTGAGGCAGATGACATGCCTATTTCCTTTCCGGATTTCGCGACAATGAGCGATCCTAGCAGAGCAACAGTCTGGATATCGCCAGTCTTATCCAGGTATGTGCGAAGCAGGGGAACGCAGTCAGGAAGCAGTCCGAATAGAAGTACGCCGTCGAGATTGCCTGCATTAAACGTCAGTACCCAGGAAGGACAGTTGATCAAACACGTTTATATCTAACCACAATCAGATTGCCTCCGTAGCTCATGGCTGACGAAATTATTCAAGTCGTCATCGCCCAGAAATCTGCAGGCAAACGAGAGCCTGTCGGCGAAAGACACTGAGGGAAACGGTGTCAGAACCAAATAGGGAACCAGTTGGATGGAACCATCATTACCGTCTTCGTCGTGGACGATAGAAGAGAGACAAGACGTCGACCCTTCTCCGCAGAGAAATGCGAACGCGGCTCGCAGGTACCTGATGAAATGTTATCGATAGTAGGGGCACACAAGGAAGGCACCTTTACGGACGGGTGCTTGATCTGCCCTGAAATTGTCGCAGCGGTTTCAGCCCACAGAGAATGGCCGGTGCCGCCTTCGTACCCGGAAAGCGCTAGGCATACAAACGACATTTCCGCATGCCCAGGTTCTATGAAGCGTTATAGGGTCAGCAGACGCGGCGACCATCGATACGACAACTTACTCGCGAATCCGCGTCGCAGAGCAAGTAGAGCTCTCTTAAGGTCTAGGTGGAAGACGGCAATTGTGGCCGCAATCTCAAACTCGCTTCGAGCCTCCCACGACGACACGGTACGGTCGACCGCAGCGCCATCGTGGACGCTGCACCAACCGAGCATCTCGCATGCCTTTAGCCGAAAAGGGTTCTCGAAATACGACACGTTGGCGAAAGGCGACGGGGCCGGGTTTGCCTTTGAACCCACAGCGACACTCTTCGCAACGCAGTCCATGACCGACATCGACTGTCCATCCGGTCGCGACAAGGCATCTGCCCAACGAAAGCGTCAGCGCGCAAGATCACGGATACCAGGTTGGCGTGTAGGACGAACGCGACATCCAGCTCCATAGGCGATGCAAGCGTCGGTTCGCAAACGCCTGTCCACTTGCAAACATGCACGCATTATGAGAGCAGTCCAAAGCGTAGTGGGCTTTGGCACGCTCACGAATAACAGATGCAATGTCCTAAAAGCGTAACAGAAACATCCCGTGTCAGTAAACGGCACCTGCTACCGATAGAGCACGCTGCACCTTCGGGACAACATCCAGGACGCCGAACTGTGCGTCCTGAGCGTATCCGAGCTGGTCCGTGCACGACAAATCCAGCGCAGGCGTATCGCGCGCGACTTTGCTCTACATGCACAATTGACGTTCAGGTTGTTTGCCCGAACGCGGCCGCCACAGCGTACAAATAATCGTCCGTCCGACGTCATCACGAGGAACCGGTTTGGATCTGCCGGGTGGAGGTCGAATGAAACGACCGGACTCAGATACGATATCTTCAACGTCGGCAACGCCTGCACGCATAAGGGGCATGACCCTCTTGGTAATAAAACGGCGTCGAAGAATTGGTACCTTCCAAGTCGTCGACGACTCCCCGGCTGCTACAGCCCGAACTTTCGACGCGATATCATGGATCTGAATCTCGTTTCTGCCACTAAGAAACAGTCGGTTGGACAGCCGGTTCATACGGATACAGACACTCTTGTCGCACCTGAACGACATCGCAACGGTACTTGATTTCGTTTGTGACCATTGTAGTTCTTGAATAGCTGGAGACATCGACATACTCATTATGAGCGGCCGCCGCCTACTCGTTCGAAAGTCCCATATGTTGACAGCTCCTAGCGGTCAAGAAGAACGTTGTTGTGCAGGAATCCTATAAAGAGCCTTGTTCGCCTACCATCTTCCGAATACGATGCCAACATGTACTCCGAGAACGGGGACAGCGCCAACCCTTGGACAACTTTCGAATGTGTGCCGATGGCATGGACCGGTTCAACGGGGGTCCTCAGATCATAAAGACGAACCCACTTTTGCCCAGCACCGACTGCGAATCGGAGTAAGTTCAGCAGCATCTGAACACGCGAGGATAAAGGCATACCTGCCAGGCATTCCGGAAGAGCGGTAAGCCAGGTCGCGCACGTGATTGCTTCCGAATTGGAGAATTTGGTGACCGGTTCGTGAATCGTGCAAACGGACCCAGCGCCGTCATGCGAACGATCCAGCCAGTGGTCATCCTGTGACAGGTCATCCAGGCCCATGACGCCACCGAGCTGGTTGACGTCGAACAAGAGACCGCAATACGCGTTCCGAACCTAGGTTTGTTAGGGCTCGCCATGTCAGTACCTTCCCACGTTGACCAAACTACGAGATCGCAGGAAACCTTTTCCAGCGCACAAACGAACTGAGCACGGTTGCGAGGGTTGAATTCGACCGCGTTACATCGTCGCGAGTACTTGGGGACGAACTGCTTCACAATGCGATGCCTTGACACTGTGTCGTTCTGCGTATCGGTTTCAGAACAGCGCCGAACCAACGGGGACGGACCCGCCCCGGGACAACCTTGGCGGACATGTCCAGGAGGACGACCTTGCCACTGGCCAACCCTGACGCCACCATCTCGTCCGGCGCCCACGCCATACACGTCGGCGGCCCGATTGCATTCCGTTCGAAGCATCTAAGGTGCGGCGTGTCAGGCGACCGATGCAGCGCGCATGGATCGCAACGCACCGTTCCCGCGACACCACGTGAAACGACAGCTCCCCGCGACGGTGCTCAACGGGATCCCCAGCAACGTCGCAGACGCGAATATCGTCGGCAGAGCTGACGGCGAACCGGTCCGGATTGAACGGGTCCCAGCGGACCCGCGCCATGCGAGCGGCGGCAGTCGTCACGCAGCCGCACGGCACCGGTTGATCCGCAAGTGGCGCCCCGCCCCCGGCCCGACGCCGTCCATAGCGGCACCCCTGCACTTGCACGCCGTCGAAACGATTCGATTCCCGTAGCGATGGCCTGGCTCTCTCCCTCTCTCTGCGTCTCCCCTGGCAGCCCACATTCAGGTCGTTCGAGAGCAGGCGCCGACGTTCAGCAGCGCATGGCTAATCGTCGACGTGCACATAGCGCGTGTCGCAGGGGGGGAGGGGCACATCTGGGAAACACAATCGTGGAGTCCCCGGCAGCGTCACCTGGGGTACGTCGTCCACGCGGCCGCGTCGTTCGGTGCGGCATGAGGCGCGGTTGTGTGGGGATGCCGGACCACGCTGGGCGGTGCAAATTTGGCTCCGCTGCCGGTACGGCTGCATCATCTCGTTCGTTCGGGGCGGCGGCGGCGAGCGGGCCGTCGAGCGGCAGCGACGCCATGGCGGTCCGGGCGCCGATGCGGTCTGCGATCGTCGTTGCGGTGCTTGTCGTGGCATGCATGGTCGATCCCGGGCTGGCCATGATGGGACGCCGACGGTCGGTGTCCTGGGGGAACAGGGTATGTGCCGTCTCTGGGGGGCGGTCATCGCGATTCCGCCCGACCTGACCGTGTGCGCTGTCAGGAGGTGAACACGTTCGATCATGAGAAGTCGCCGAAAGCGGTCAGCAGCCCCCTGGTGACCTGGCACCACTACCATGAGCCTGTCAGCGCAAACGTGCTGTCGTGGCATACGCCGGTGGCGCTGGACGCGATCTCGTTCGTCAGCGAGCGTCTGATGGGATTGGTTCACGTCGTGAACATCCACTGGAAGAAGGACGTCCTCCTGTACTACACGTTCGACAACTGGGACACGAAGCTCAGCGTCCGGTCCCGCTGGCAGAAGCAGTATTTCGACTATCTCGGCCGGAGAACGATCGACATATTCCGGTTTGACGTCGACCTAATGGACACGTTCCTGGAGACGGACCGTCGCAAGCTCGAGATGAAGATGTACGTCGAATACGGGCTACCCGACCTTGGTCCCGTCTACTTCGACAACAACCACGGCCACGACTACCTCGTCGTGTTCGAGGCCTGTGATATTCGAGAGATCACGTCTGACCCAATCGACGATACGGATGCGTACGCCGGCGACAGGTCTCGTTCGCCATCCCCGGTCGCCTCCGCCGGGCAGTCGGCCGCGCTCGCCGTCGATCCCTCCCACCCGCCGCCACGCTCGTTCCGCCTCGTGAACCCTCACCCGCCGTTCACACTGCACAGCCCGACCGAGGAAGAGTTCAAGCTCGAACCTGCCGGCTCGATCCTGGACTCGTCGCCGCCGGCCTCCACGCTGCAAATGTCGCCCACCATGTACCGCCTCGCGATATCGCGCGCCAGGCCACGCCCTGCGGCAACGCCCGACTCACCGACGAACGACACCGCCCAGTAACCGCACGCCGTCTCAATACAGCCGCGATCGCATACACCAGGCCTGAGGCCACACTGCCCGGTCGATTCGGCGTTCAGGTTCTGTATGGGGTCACTGGCCAGTCTGGGTCAGCGCCCAAATCGGGCGATGAGTCCGATGTGTCCCAGTTTCCGCGTCACGGCTGACGCCGGCGTTTGCGCAACGGTGTTTGTGGAGGGCCCGCACGCGATCAGCAGCAGCAATGAGCGGAACGGTGCCGGCCGTCCTGCAGGCGGTCAACACGCTGTACTACGACCCGGACCCGGCCAAGAAGAAGCAGGCGGACCACGCGCTGAAGGAGTTCCAGAGGACGCGCGACGCCTGGCAGGTTGGGCAACGCGCTACTGGGGACGTTCGCGTGCGGATGCCGATGTGCTGAGATGCGTCGTTGCGCGTAGGCGGCACACGACATACTGGGTGCCGCGTCAGCGCCGACCGAGGCGCTCTGGTTCGCAGCGAGTACGCTGTACGCCAAAGTGTCGTCGTCGTATGGCGATCTGTCGCCGGCGGATCGCGTCCCGTTCCGCGATGCCGTCCTTCAGCATCTGTCGAAACATATCAAGGGCGTCGAGATAGTTCTGACCCAGCTGTCCCTGACTATAGCGGCCCTGGCCGTCCACATGCAGGAATGGCAGCAGCCTGTCCAGCAACTCGTTGGCCTGCTCGGTAACCGTGTGCAATCTGCCAGAAACGCGGCCGAACCTGACCACGATATCCTGTACAGACGAAGGACGCGGCGACACGGCTGTGGCATTACTGCACATCCTGACGGTCCTCCCCGAAGAATGCGAAAGCGTGGAGAGGCGTGCCCGACAGAGCGCGTCCGGCACCAGGGCGTCCTCGCTCTGTACATCGGTAGCGGTGCAGGTGCTTCCGCTTCTCGCAGGTGATGCTGCAATCGTGTCTCCATGGTGCTGTCTGCCTCTGAACGGTCTACGTAGACTTCCTGCGACGAGCTCCGAACGTCAAGATCCAGCGCATGGTGCTGAGAGCATTGCTGTCCTGGGTTCGCTGCTCGTTCTCGGCGGTACCAGAATCCGCGATCCTGTCGTCGACTATCCTGGGCGACACCTTCCAGGCCGTATCGGTCCCCGATCTGGACGGCGTTGCATGCGACGTCATATCGGCGTTCATCGTGTTCGCTGACCAGTACAACCTGCCGAACCTGAACCGGTGGCTGGTCAGCGCCGTGTTCCAGCTGTGGCCGCAGTATGCCGCGCTGGTCGGCGACGACAACCGCGATACGTGCAGGAACCTTCTGCAGGTGTTCATGCAGATGGCCGAGTCGAACATCGGAACCGTCGTGGATGAGCTGCCCCAAGGTCGGCCCATTCTTCAGCTCGTCGTGAATTGCACTGCGAACCCCGACCCTGAGCTCTCCATCCTCACGTTCTCGTTCTGGTACATCCTGGCTGGAAACATGGACGCGCTGAGGAAAGGCGATAGTCAGCGTGCCGCGCGGATTGCAACGTCCTACCGGGCGGAATTCTTGAACGCGATCGATAACATCCGAAAGATCATCGAGTATCCCGCTGATCAGGATGACGTCGGGGAGCCTGACGACGAATCGAAACGGTTCCGGTATGCAGCGGCGGACGCCCTTCTCGATATATCGTCGTTCTTCGACAGCTCCGCCTGCCTGGAGCACCTCGTCGAGAAGATGGAGTCGTGCATGGTCGAGTACCGGCAGAACCCGAGGCACTGGCAGCCGCTCGAGGCATGCATGTACAGCATCAGGTCGATCGCGCGTAACGTCTCCATGGAAGGTCCTGGGCAAAGCGGCGCTCCCGGCGTCCTCGCCCGGATCATGGCCGACCTACTGTCAATGACGTCCCATCCACAGCTGCGCTACACGGCGACCATGATCATTGGCAGGTAAAGCGTGTTCGTGTCGCACAACGTGTTTGTCGACCGTCGACTGATGCGTTCGGCGGCTGGCCAGGTACTCTGACTGGATAGCAGCAAATCCGGCAACCATTGATCCACTTCTGCGATTCGTGGTCGAGGGTCTGTCTGTAACCGGGTCGCAGGCTGCTGCTGCAATGGCGTTCAAGTTTGTGTGCGGGTCCTGTGCTGACCATCTCGCTCGGCATTCAACCGCCGCTGTCATGCAGGTACCGAGGGCGTACTACTGCTGTGCGGCGTCGTATCGATTCACGTGCCCCGTTAGGTGTACTGCTCGATGGGCCACCTTGATATTGACGACCAGAGCGAGATCATTGAAGGCGTCTGTTCCGTCATCTGTGCCTGCCCTCAGGAATCCATCGCGGAATACTTTCGACAACTGCTTAATCCAGTGCTGAACGCGCTGTCTGTCGTTGCCCAGGCTGGCCGGGTGTCGTCGGGCTCTGTGGATCTCGGGTCGCTCGCGATCAACCTGGACCGCCTCGCTCACCTGTTCCGCTCCGTCAATCCAGACTCGTGCCCGCAGCTCTGCGACATCGTCGCCAGCATGTGGCCCCTGTTGCAGGAACTGTTCAGGCAGTACTCCAGCGACGAGAAGACGATGGAGAAAGTGTGCCGCGTCCTCAAGTACTGCCTGCGGGCCACTCGCACCGAATGCCCCGTCCTCGTCGACCTGATCACCACCGTCACCCAGTTGTACCAGTCGACGCCCTGGTCGTGCTTCGTCTACATTGTCAACATCGGCGTCGAGCAATTCGATCACGTGCAGACCCGGCAAGACCTGTTCGCTCAGGCCGTCGCTCTGATCGGCACCAAGTCCTTGTCGATCCTGTCGTCGGCCGAACGAATCACCGACAACCCGGGCATCTGCGAAGACTACTTCAATCTGCTGTCCCGCTGCCTGAAGTCGCTACCGTCGGTCGTCACTGCGAGCGGCCTGCTTCAGCCGTCGTTGAGATGTGCCTCGCTCGCCATTCGCGTCCAGCATCGAGAAGCGGCGCGCGCCGTATTCGCGTTCCTGTGCAACTTCTTTGAGATTGGTACGAAGCAGGCGGAATTCAGAAGGTGACTTGAGGACCGCCCATGTTCGTCAGCGCACCCGTTTGATACTTTGGCGCAGCGGCATTGCATCGATCGTCGAGCAAGAAGGCGCCTCCTTGTTCCAGGCCCTGATATCTCACCTGCTGGAGGACCTGTCGAAGAACCGCCTGCTGGACCTCGCTAGGGTCATCCGGCTAGCGATATCTTTCGATCGGAACGTCGCAGGACGTTTCCTACATCACGCGCTCGAATGGTACATTGTGCAACAACGACTGACCTTCCTTTGTGACCTGTTCGTTGACAACGTCGTGAACAGCCTACCGGCGTCCGTGCCAGGACGTGCCGAGTTCGAGGCGAACCTATTGTCGGCCATGCATCCGGAGGCGCAACGGGACGCCGTTCTCAGGTTCGAGAACGAGTACCATGCCAGCTTGTCATTGCTCTAGCAGATGTATCTACATAGGCAGGAAGTCTCTAATACAACGTCACCATCGACCGGAACCTGTCGCGCCGAGCGGATAGGACAGGCGTCGCCGAAGAACGCGCACAGAACGGGAGGAGTGTATATAATCACGACACGCTATGCTAACGAGACGTTTGTGCGGTCAGCTTCGACGTGGCCGCTCTCGCCGACGCTGATGCCACCCTGATGTCTGACAGCGTGTGCCGACGTAACGTGGAGCGGCGATCTTCGAGCAGTTTCGGCAGGTCCAGCGACTCCATGCCCCGCAGCCATTGCAAACGTTCCGCCTCGCTGATCGGCTCGATCCTCTGCGACGACGATGGCGACCAGCCAAGTTGCCGTAGGAATGCCTCCTCTTCGAGGGACGACCCGTTCTGCGGACAGGATGGCGGCGGAGGCGCAGGGGACGGGCTTCTCTCCTCAGCCATGGGCACCTCGAATGTCTTGTCTCTAACCGGGTGCCGTCGGGGACTACCCGGCGGTGATGTCGCGGCCCGATCCCGCGTCGCCGCTTCCCTCTCCAAGTGACCGCTCTCGTCGATCGGTGTCGAGCACCCGATCGCGATCGCGACGAACACGCACGACACGATGAGCAATATCCAGGCGGCCGCCGACATCAGCCCCGACAGCAACGACAGCATGATCGTCTCGGACATGCGGGCGGCGTTCTTCGCAACAGATCCACCAATGATAGCCAGCTGCATAAAAATGGCCCGCCACGGACTCCGCGTGAAGTTTCACACGCTGCGCCTATTTCGGGATTCACGAATCACGCTCCGTGTCTGCCCCTCTGTGCGACCTGAAGCAATCGGCCGCGGCATTCCGCGCGCGAGCGCGCGCATTTCCTGTATCCTGCGCCCATATTCACATGACCGTCGGGCAACCGTCCGTGCAGATCATGTCGTCGCGGAACCCCTTGTGGACGACGTTGATGTCGAGCTGGACGGTGCCGGTGGAGACGGTCCGTTCGCGCCATCGTTCGGCGCCGTCCATGACGACGGTCTTGTCGGCGTACTGAGGGTACCCGCCGACAAATTTGGCGGACAGGTCGTCGGTCAACGATCCCCGCGGCCGGAACGTCGCGATGGTCAGCGTGGTTCTGCCGAGGCGTGCTGGAAGATAGCAGAACCCGTATCCAGCTGCGGATTCGCTCAGACACCAACGCATCCCAGTCTCGGCGCCGCCGTACCGAAATCAATTCGGTCGTCATCGTCGAGGAAGAACAGTTCGATGAAGAATTTGGGCCAACCAAGGAGGCCGGTGCACGAGAAGCAGACGTCGACGGGATGGTTCCAGCACGCATACGTCGTATTCTGCAAGCGACCAGTATCATGTGCTGTCGTGCAGGACGTTCGCAAATGCCCACCTCATCGGGGATGGAGCTGAACGTGCGGCCATGAACGGACCCGCGAATGACCTTCCATTGTGCGTTGTCGCTCTCGATGGCGAACTTCCCGAAGACCGCCTTCCCCTTAAACCCCGATGCACCGACGATGCTCCCAATGAAGTGGACTGCAGGAGCATCCCGTCAGGCCACGAACAGGCGGAATCGGCCCTCCACTGACCTTCGGGCATCGTTGCCCGTTGTCACGGTCTGAGGCCGCACCGCTCCGGGTGGGCTGTTGAAGGCTGCGCCCTCCCCAGCTGCTAATTGGTTATTATCCCACAGCCATACGATTCGGCGCTTGGAATGTACCGCGCCCGTTTGAATCTTCGGCCGACAACATACGCGTATGTTGCGATGTCGTGGTCACAGAGAATGTCGAGCCTGGAGGTCGCCGTCATGGTGCTCTGGTTCCTGTTCGTCGGCTGCCTGACCCTGCTCGGATGCTGCTTCTTCCTCATCGAACGTCTCCGGGGCGCCCACAACGTCCACCTGCTCGAGGTCCCGGACGACACCCAGCACCCAGCCCAGTTATAACAACCTGTACTTCCCCGACGGCCCCCGTCACCCAATTATTACAACCCCCAGTTGGCACCAAACGGAATCACCGGCGCTCTGGACAGAGCTAAGAATAGCATTTGCGGATCTGCGCAGCGCCTGCGGCCATCGCGGCCAGCAGCCGTACGAAGTAGGGACGGATGTGCAGCGGCGATCCGGTCCCTGGTGGCGCGCAGCACGCTCACGCCGAGTCGGGGTCGTCGCCCGCCCGGAAACGGCGTCGTGAATGCCCGCACCTGGTTCGCGGCATGCATGTGAATAACGTGCAGCCGGGCGGGAACGCGTTCGCGTTTGCCGGCGGGCAGCAGCGCCGTCTGGCCGGCCTGGGGCAGCTGAGCGTCCTGACGGACGAGCTGCTGCTGGACGTCTGGCGGTTCCTGTCCATGGAATCGGTGGCGCGCCTCTCCTGCCTGTCATACTTTGCGTATGCCCTCAGCGAGCACGACGATTTGTGGCGAACGCTCGTGCTGCGCGAGGCGCCTGCACACCTCGACTTTGACTCGTCATGGAAGTACGTTAGCGGATTCCACCGGCATCGTCCATTTCCGTTCTGAACCAGCCGTACGTAGGCAGACCTACGTGACGTCCACGGGATGCACTGTTCGTCTCGTGCCACTGAAACTGACCGGCGTCTTCTCTGACGCATTGTTCCAACCCTGGTAGGGCCTCCCTGTGCCACACTCCATCGCACTGGTTGCTGATTCAGTTGACGTAGGCTGAATGCGACTCGTGACATATCGTCGCGATGGTTGTTGAATTCAACGATCGATCGGCGATCTGCCGATGACCTGTCCGTTGACGAGTTCATCGGCAAGTACGAACGGCCGAACGTTCCCGTTGTCATCACCGACGTTGTCAACCGCTGGCCGGCGTTCACGAAGTGGACGCCCGAGTACCTGTCGGACACGTTCGCCGACACGCCCGTGAACGTCCAAGTCATCGACATGACGATGCGGTCGTTCTGGACGTACGCGGCGCAGTCGACGGACGAGACGCCATTGTACATGTTCGAGAAGGCGTTCGCCGACAAGGCGCCGTCCCTGGCCGACGACTTCGCCGTGCCCGTCTACTTCCGCGACGACCTGTTCGAGCTTCTTGGTGCCGACCGTCCCGACCACCGGTGGATGGTGGCCGGCCCAGAACGGTACACCCTTCGGGCGGAAGCTGCGTTCGAATGCTAATCTGGACGGCAGGTCGGGGTCCACGTTCCATCAGGATCCAAACTCGACGTCGGCGTGGAACGCGGTGATCACCGGGCGAAAGAAATGGATCATGTACCCGAAGGAATGCGTTCCGCCCGGCGTGTGCCCTTCCGAGGACGGTGCCGAGGTCGTTACGCCGTTGTCGCTCATGGAATGGTTCTCGACGTTCTACATGGAGACGCAACAGCCTGGGGCACCCCAGCCGCTCGAGGTGATCGTGGAGCCCGGCGAGGTGATCTTCGTCCCCAACGGATGGTGGCACTGTGTCCTAAACCTGGAGCCGTCGATCGCCATCACCCAGAACTTCGTGTCACCCAGGAACCTCCTCAACGTCCTCCGGTTCGCCAACGACAACCCCGACCTGGTGTCTGGATACCGAGGTGACACGCCACTCGGACAACGCCTGGCCGATGAGGTCAACCGATCCCATCCGGGGCTGATCGACCAGCTTCGAAGCCAGGACCAATCGGCGCGGAAGCGCCCTGCCTCGGTCTGGGCAGCGTGCACTGCAGGCGTCGACACAGAGGCACCGTTCGCGTTCGGCTTCGAATAAACAATAGACAACCGTCATCGAGTGTGATGAACGAAAAGAGAAAAGGACCTTTATCGAAGAGAGAGGGAATGCTGAATGCACAGAGTGTACATGATGTTGTCAACGCAGGACGCCTTAGGCCTTGGTGCCAGTGGCGGTGCCCAGCTCGACAGACCTGAGCGGCTCCTCCTGTTCCTTGACCTTCTGGTTGTAGAGATTGCCGAGCGACACGGTACCGTACGTCCAGGTGCCGACCATGACGACGAGAAGCGCGACGAGCACCTCGACGATCGCACCGACTTCCTTGGTGGAGAAGCACGCCAGCAGCATGATTTGCAGGAACCCACCGCCCGACTTGCCGAGACGGGCGCCGACAACGTCGACGGCGGCCTTCGCTCGGCCACGATCCTCGCCGAGCGGGATGAACGACATCTCTTTGGTCGGGTCGAAGAACGAGTACTTGCAGGACTTGGAGATAACGACGGCAATGTAGCCCAGGGCGACCAGGACGGCGGCGGGGCAGAACGAGAAGTACTTCTCGAGCATGAAGAGGCCCATGAACGGGATACCGACCGAGATGATGGACACCGGGGAGATCAGCGCCGTCTTCGTCCAGCCGATGCCACGGACAGCCTTGCCACCGACGAAAATCAGCAGGCACAAGGCGACAACACCGGTACCCAGCGAGAACGACCCGGTGAACATGAGCTTGTGGCCACGGTTCGGGAAGTAGTTCTTCCAGCTCTCCTTGTAGTAGACCTCGACAAAGTTGACAGAGATCCCGTACATGATGACCATGACGCCGATGAAGAAGACGTATCGCGACGTGAAGATGACCTTGAGACCTTCGGTGAACCCGAGCTTGACCTTCTTCTTCTTGCCGCCCGACTCGCTCTCCTGCTTGCACAGGCGCGGGTCATTCAGGACGTTCTTCTGCATCCAGCGGTAGATACCGATGATGACGCAGCCGAAGAAGCACACCAGGCCCATCAGCAGGTACATGGCATCGCCGCCGGACGACTTCTTGGACTTGTCGTCGCTGGAAAGTGCACCCATCGTGATCAGGATCAGGCCGCAGAAGATCAGGGAGAAATTCGCGCCAATGTTGAACAGCGTGTAGAATCGCTTGGCCTCATCGGTACGGCAGATGTCGTTGGCGTATCCCCAGAAGAGGAGCGACAGGACGACACTGCCCCACAGTTCCGACATGACATACAGAAGCGCGGTCGACCAGTGGGCAACAATCATCATGACGGGTGCCAGGAACTGCGGGAACGTCGAGTTCGGGTCGCCGAGGACAGGCTTGCCGCTCTTCTGGGCGTTCGCGATGTCCTGCTCGCTCGGCTTGATGTACGGGCTAACCCACTCGTCACCCGGCTCGATCTTGTCCTGAAGCGGGTACAGGACGGCGCCGTACAGGGCGAAGAACCCGACGAAGAACGTCATCCAGGAGTAGAAGATGTTGGGCTTCGACATCTTCAGCGACATCTTCGTGTAGACAAGCATGACGATGATGGACGCGGGCAGCGTGAACACCAGCTTCAGGTACAGGATCGCGGAGGTCGCCATGGACTCGAGGACGAGGACATCCTTCAGGTCGCGCAGCAGCGTGTAGTTGAAGCAGATCAGGAACATCATGAGGACCATGGGAACCACCTTCTTGTTCTCATGGGGTTCGACCGGCCAAAGCGAACCCATGGTTACGAGCGGACACTCGGAAAGAGGAATGCAGTCCGGCGGACCCCGTGTGGTGGTGCAGCTCACCCACGGGGGCGACGGACTCCGTGACGGAGTTCCCTCCGACGGATATATATGCACCGGCCCCTAATATTATTCCTGGACCAGCACACGGCGTCCGTTCCGGTCCAGATCACCTCAGGTTGTTGTCACCAGGCGTATATTATTAGAACACCTCCTCCGGATGACTCGCAAGACGTCGCGCGTCCACGGGGGCGCGACCTGTATCGGTGCGAGTGCCCAGGTGGGTGATGCGCAGGACGAGGGACAGGCAGGGCTACACCGAATTGGGTGGAAACACGGTCGTCAAACGGCGCGCATCGTCGCGAACAGGGGGCGTCGTCTGTTAGGCATCCGCCGGCGCTCGGGTGCGGCCCTACTCGCATGACTGCCCTGGACCGATGCGCGGGCCTCCTGACACAAGAGCGCTCTGCCGTAAGGGAAGTGACCGCCGACAGAGACCTGGGCAATCGTTTCGGCCGCAGCCGTGGCCTAATCATGAGCGCCTGGGCCGGGAGCCTATCGAGACTCAGACTTCAGTATACTACGGGCCGGGGTCGACATAGGGGTCCTAGCGAACAGCCCAGGGGATAGCAGTACCCGTGTGCCGCCAAGCTGAGCGTATCTACAGTCGTCATGGCTTATTATCGCTCGGTTTGAACATGACGACGCGGAAGACGCTGTCGAGGGCGCGCCCGTTGAGCGCCAGTGCCCAGGCGAGCGTCCACCCCTGAGGGGACAGGAAATAGTCGTACGCCAGCGCGATGATGATGGCGCCGGTGCAGTACAGGATCATGGACAGGGCTAGGCCCAACGTGCAGAACGCCATTCGCCGGAACACGCCGTTGATCTGGTCGTCGCGAATCGGCTTGTCGTCCGTGCAACATCCGGCGGCGCCGTTCCCTGGGACGACCTTGTTGCCCGGTGTGGATCGGTTCTCGCGAATCGACGCGCTCGTCTCACGAAAGAACAGCAGCACACCGTACAGCAGATGGCACCCGACCGTGAACTGGAGAATGACCTCGGCGCCGGCCATGAGCTCCTCCTGAATACCTGGTTTCGTGAAGGTGGCCTCGACGGCGGAGAACCCCAGATCGGTCAGGACGACCGCGATGCACGTCCCGGTCAGCACGTTCGGGTAGTCGCCCCTGAGAACGCGCGTGATCGTCGACGACCTGTGGCCGGGGACGATGGAGAACAGCTTCTTGTACCACATGGAGGCGGCCAGGAGCGAACAGGCGAACCCGAACCCGGACAGGCCTGGCGCGAAGAAGTAATGGACCCGGGGGGGCACGTTGGCCGTCGAGTACCAACCGCCAATGGCAATGACGAGCGCCAGGAGCGTCGAGGTGACGGCCTCGATCAGCAGGACGACGTGGACCGCCGAGACGCGCCTCGACAGCGAGACGGACGGCATCGAGCATCGGCGATTCGGGGATCGGTCCCGCACGATACGCTGGCGGACGATGAGCGCATGGCGCACGAGGAACACGCCGGCGGCGCAGCCGGCGCCCAGCAGCAGGGCGCTGGGTATGACACGCACGAACAGCAGGTAGTACCACGAGGCGAACATCGGGACCCAGGCGTTCGTATCGGGCGACACCGACGCGGTCAGGTTCGTCGTCGACCGCATGCTGGCGAGCAGCGGGTCGCCGACGCCGACCACCACCATCAGCATCGAACGCGGACGAGGATCCGGGACGTGGTCGATCAAGTTCGTCTTGTACCCGGGAAGCGCCCCGACCTCCCGCTCTGCATCCAAGGCCGGCGCTCAGCGGACGCGCGTTGTTCCCCACGCGAACCCGGGCTTACTCAGCAGGGCCAGGGTGCCCTTGTCGTCGAAGAGCGAGTACAGGCGCGTGTACGAGCAGGCGGTCGTGCCGCTGGTCAGCAGGACGGCCTTGCCGTGGACGACGGCGGCGTCAACGACGACGCCACCGTCGCACGGGTCGCCGTCGAGTATGACCAGCGGCAGCGTAATTGCTGGGCGCCCGTCTTCCGGCTGCCACCCGAGGTACTGTGACGCCGCCAGGCACGGTAGGCTGACGTTGACGATCGCGCCGTCGGACAGCACCGAGACGTCCATCCGTGCCCATGTGGCCCCGAGCAACAGGATCGAGGCGGCGCCCCACAGGCCGGCCGCGTGCGGCCCCATGAGCGGTGTCTGTCGCGGCGCGTTCGCGCCTTAACGTAAGGAAATGATCGCGATCGACCTGCGCGCTCACTTAAGGGCGGCCACCTCGTTATGGCGTCACTGCGAGCGGCGGGTACCTGGCCTGGACTGATGCGATGCATTTTATCATCGATTGAGACGCCTCATCTGACACAGGGGGGGGGGCGACAAAGGTGCCGCTGGAACGTCGTACCCAGTCCCAGAGCCACAGTGGAGCGAGTGGCACCGCCGCCCTACCCGTTGCAATGGCGGCGTCATCGGCGAACGCGAATGCGACGGACAAGCACGACGGCAACGAGTACCTGGAGCGGTCCGGTGTCGGCGTCTACATCCAGGACGCGCTGACGTTGCTGCTGGAGAACCGCCCCGAGCATCCGATCATGTTCCTCGTCGAATAGTACGTCCGCGTGCAGGCCACGCGCGAGCACACCTGAAGCGAACGCGATGTGCTGCACAGCTTCCAGGCGGCCGACAAGGTATCGTCGCCGCTGTCCAGGGCCTATCGGTACATACGGATGACGCCCCGAGGCCGCCCTGCCTATCTGCCGAATCTCGCGTCGGCGTTCACCGTGCTGAACACGATGAGAAGTCATTCGGACCCGTTATGCGCCGCCGTTCGGCGCCTCTCTAACATGCTGGCTGTCGTACAGGCGGCCAGCGACCATGCGGGTTGACCGGGCGAGAGCTGACGAAACTGTTATACCTCCTGTCGAACGAGTTCCCCATTGACGTCGTCGTCCCACTCATGCGGGTACGATCGCTCAGCTGACCCTGCTCTGGGCGCGTGGCTCTGACTGGCGCCCCCAGAGATTACGAAAGTTCGATTCCGACCTGATCGATATCCCTACGTTCACAGCGGCGATCAACGCGTGCTTGATCTACGAAGGTGTGTGTGTTTGTGCCATCATGCGTCTCTCGCAGGCGGCGCGCATGCCACTGAATGACCTGCGTGCAACAGAGTTGTTCGACAAGCTCGAATGGCTGTTTAAGGGGTGCGACCCGCAGTCGACCGGGATGATCACGAGGGACAGGTTCGCCGAGATCGTCCAGGTCATGGAACTCGACGGCGACTGCAGGAAGCGGTACCGTCTGGCGATATGCCATCCGGGGATCTCCGCAGCTGAACGGTGCCCTCGCTCAGTATCGCTAGCGGGAAACGTGACGACCCCGCCGGGAAGGCGGTGCTGACCTACCGGCAGTTCCTGTCAGCCATGCTCCAGCTGGTCGACCTCCCGATGACCACGTTGGAGACGGATGCCGACCCGACCGGTCAGCAGCAGCAGCAGCAGCAGCAGTCATAACGCTCATGGCTATACAATGTGTATTGGCGTCAAGCATCAGGGACAGTCCGATCAGAAATTTTCCTAACGTTCGCCAACAGTGTCAGACCCGGTTCACGACGCGGCGAAGGCGCCGGGATCACCTTGTGAAGGCGGAAGAACGTCTTGGAATTGATGCTGCTGTAGCGAGCACATTGCAATCGCAGGTCTTTGGCGATGAACGGGTTGCCACAGTAGGCCACACCGATGTCGTTGGCGGCATGCCGGGTGGCGACCGTCTCGAAGTGCTCGTCCCAGTTCGGGCGCCCGTTATGTACGTGGATGTTGCCGAGTACGGTGGTCGCCTTCGGCGGGCACTTCAGCAGCATCAGCATCTGCATCTCGTCCCAGGGCGCTCGGACCCGCATGACGTTGTCGTCGAGGTTGCGCGGGCCCCAGAACTTGTCGTCGTCGACCACCTGGACCCGCACAGAGAGTCAGACCATGTGGGCGACGTTCACAGGGACACCGTCGCCCAGGCACCGCAATTGGTTTCGGAGCCGGGCAGTTGGCCGGCACCGACGTCACGAAGATGTGGAACTCGAACGTCTTTGTCCTGGCGATCTCGGGGTTGGCCGCCCACAGGTTGTGCGCCTACAGACGGTCGAATCAGGCGGCGCCGCTACGACGGCAACGTGATCACCAGGTGACCTCGTCATCGACGGATTTCAGCATGCGGATGAACCAGCGGAACGAGTCCAGTTCCTTGTACGCCACGACAAAGTAGAAGTAGGCGTGGTCGGGGTACGAGCGCCCGATGCTGAACTTCCATCTGCAGCGGCAACCTTATTACCGATCACCGGCACGGTTTCGTACGCGCCACCCCTACCGATAGTGGACGATGCTCTTCACAGTGGCGCACACGGGCGTCACCCCGATACCTGCGCCGATGACCATCGCGATCAGGTACTCGGAGACGTGCTGGGTCGGTGCGGAATGTGGCCCATAGACTCGAAACAGTTTGCGACCGTCGGGGCCGACGACTTTGCCGCGGCCGCGCGTCAGGTCGTTGTTGTTTACGAACGAGGCGAACGAGGCTCTGGCGGGCATCAGCATGGAGCAATAATCTGCCAAACGGGCCGTCCAGCTGGATCCGTCCTCCTGGCCCAGCACACGAATATGAACAGTGACATCCTGCTCTTGCGGCGCCGATGATATCGTAAACTATACGGGGCGGGGCGTTCGCCGGTCAGTGCATGACCGACAGCGCGGGGCAATACACACATACAGGGTGCCATTCGCCGACAGAGATATGGGGTGCGTTCAGGAACAGGTACTGGCCTTCTTTGTATCCGTTCGGGAACGCCGATTTCCTGTCAAATGCAAGGGCGATGACGTTACCTATCGCAGGAGGTTAAAGGGCACGCGATGGCGACGAAGCCAGCAGAAAGGACCCATGTTTGTGATGCTGGTGAGGGCGACGGTTCGGTACGCCGAAGACGCGCGGTAGATGCGCTCGAGGATGTAGATGGGCACGGTGATGATCAAGCCCTTCCAGACGTTGCGATTGAACCCACCGCGCCCGTGGGGGATCAACAGGACAAAGAACCCGATGAAGAAGTGGTGACTGTACCAGAAGATCTACAAACAGCATTAGAGTCGGGCAGGGCCCAATGGCTGTCGCCCAGACTCACCTCGAAGTGGTGGTTCTTGACGTTGGCCGGAGCGGCCCCGTACATAAACATCATGCAGATGAAGATACCGACGCCAGTGGTCCAGGGCCAGATCCCGTAAAACTGCCAGGTGTAATCCGGCGACAGACCGTAATTGACCAGGTGGGCCAGCGTGTGCATGACGCCGGCGAACAGCACCAGCCAGGCAACCATCTTGTGGAATTCCAGCGCCTTGTCAAGTGGAATGAACGCGAGTACGCGTCGAAGGATCCGCTGTGATCGTGTCTGCGTTGAAAGGCCTCTCTAAGCACAGCCTCTAACATTCGTTGCACGGGGGCACAGACCTGGGATTGGGTGGACAGATCGTACAGGTACCGTATGAACGTGCGACAGACAGGAAGCAGGATGAGAGCACAGTTGAAGTCGAGAACACCACCCCAGGCCTTCGCCCAGGCGACGAACTGCGAGGCGGCGAAGTTCGCTGGCATGGCGTCGATCGCCTGGAACCAGACGAACAAGACGTAAAAGAAGATTGCTGCGTTCGCGCCGATCCACAGCAGCAGCCAGACGAACTCCCCGACTTGGTTATCTTCCCTGATCTTAGTCAGAAACCCACGGCTCCGTTTCTACGATGCGGAAGACACTCAGCCTGCGTTTAAAGTAACTGGAGGCACAACCGGACCTTGCAAGAGGTATCGTCAGATGCGCTGGCCGGCTTCTTGCGGGACTCTTGAACAAACACTTCGCTCTTCAGGGACGAGTGCATGTGGGCAGCCGCCGTCAGCACCAACATCACGCCTGGGACCAGGGTCGTGATCGAGAAGACGGTCGGGGCGGCGAGTCTGAACACTTGACATGAGCACACAAAGGCGACGGACAACGGCGTGGTCCAACAAACACAGTGTAAATGATGGAGCGCCACGGGAAGTTCGTTGGCGACCTTCTCGTCCACCGGGCTTCGTAGATTGTTATCCCGGTGCCGATGACACTGCCCAGGGTGAAGTCAGCCAGCGAACGTTGCAGTAGTTCGGCAGACAAACATGGCGTAGATGTCGACAACGAGATCGATGAATTTGAACAACGGCGCACCACCAGCGGCGAGCCAGTAGAACGCAACGGTGCCGGCACCAATAAGGCTCAAAGAGCACCCGACGGTCATGTTGCTTGCCCACATGCCGAATCGCGTCTGCGAGTTCCTGAGCTCAGCGGCGGGGCCGACAACTTCAAGAGCGCCGCCCGCGTCCTGCTCAATACGCAACGACTGCGTATCCGACCTATCAGCCGTCAGTCTGGGCACAAATGGGCATGGCAGCGACGTGACGCAGACCTCAGCGCGACGAAATCGCTCGGGAAGAACCCGCATTTGTAAGGGGCGCCCTGGATGCGACCCTCCCACCATCCCCGGCCGTCCTGCCTTTCAATCTCGACAACGTCGCCGGGTTTGATCGTCAGCTCGTGGTCGTCGTGGGCCTGGAACGACTGCGTCACGTCGGCCAGGAGCTTCATCGCGCAATGTGTTTGACGAATGACTGGGCCATGCTGACGACGAGCGTCGCATATTTAAAAGCATTCCCGAATGCACAGGTTCCAGAACTAAACTTGGGACCCGAAATATTCTCGAACGTTCGAACAAAGAAATGGTGCAACGGGCAAATATGAGTCGAGTGCATGCGATAACGAGCGCAGGTAGTCTTCCTTCACGGCCGCTGGGCCAACAATGGGACGACAACATGTATTCGCGAATTGCGTCATATCAGCATTGCGAAAGACCAGGTCCGCCACAGGCGATACTCAGAATCACGTACACGACTACGAGGATGACGAATACCATTAAGGCGACGGCTTTCACGTTCTTCCACCACATCGATCTGGTCACGAGGTAAGCGCCAACAAATACAGCACAGATGACCACACCCAACCGTTTGAGCACTGTTGCTCGTTTTCGAAACTGCAAGGCGCTCGCGTCAAGACGCTCCGACTTGTCAACCAGCAGTTCTGTTAAGTGTACCGCTGAATGTGCTGTGAACCCACACAGCGGAAGTGCCGTTTTACCAATTCGGTCGCCGCGTTCCAGGACCCGGTCAATATTCTCAACCTGCAATTAGGCGGATATCGTCACATCGCTGTGCACCCAGTGCCGGACGTTCACTAGCTAACCATGACATTCCGCGCCTGATTCAGCTCGCTCTGAACAGCACTGATCTTCGTCTGGCTCCGATTGAGCTTGTTGAAGTATTCCATGCGGTTGCGCAAGACTACCATGTGGACAAACGTTGGCGTGTACACTTACTGTCCCTGGCAACCTGGGGTACCATTGGAAAACTCTGCGTTGAACGCGTAAGCAATCGCTGTGTTCGCAGACGACCCATACGCAGCTGGACGGTCGTCAGAGCAGCGGCCGCGTGCACACATGTCCATACACGGGCATACATGTAAACCGTGCTTTGATGTCGTCAAGAAAATCGAAAGGGGACTGGCACGATTGGTCGGCCATGCAAAGACAGGTAACGCCCTTCGAAATCAGGTAATGGAAGTAGTACCTGACGCCAACGACCATCATGCTGACGAAGCCATCGCAGGCGCACCGCCGGCCGTACCCATCCAAGACATATGACGCGGGGCCCTGCTTCTGTGAGTCGATGCGGGACAACAGGACGCGCGTGACCTGCGAAAAATTCCCGGATACGCCCAGGGCGGCGTACTCGGCCAGAACGTCAGTGTCGCGTGCCACGAGCGCATACAGGATCCCGCCGTCGTCAGGCGACACGTCGCCCGCCGCCATTCGGAAACGGGAGCGTGCCCAGTGTACAACTGGGCAACAGCCGCAAAAAAAAACACGTGTCGTGCCGTCGTGAACATCTGTGGTGTGGTGCGCCGGCTCTGTTGGTGTATTCGTTACATGATCCCTGCGGCGCTTAACCGTAGCTTGATGATCGTTTCAGTAACTTCGTCGAAGACGAGCGCGATGTTGTCGGGGTCGATGGCAGTGGTGAAGTGGACCTTGGCCGGTATCAGGGGGCGCGGGCGGAGGTGCGGCTCGGATCGCGCTTACCTGGACAGATCGGGTTGAGGCGCCGGGCGGCCTGGGGGCTTCTCTGACGATGTCCTGGTAGAGTTTCGACAGATATGTTGATACAGACGCGAACGAGTTTTCGCCTGGAAACGCTGGGACGTAATCCTTGAACGGGATCGTCTTCAGCTTCTTCTTCAGCATGTCTGGTGCGGCATTAGACTGGCAGTTTGCATAACACCGCCGCCGACCACGATCCACCTGTCTTATTGAAGAAGACGACGAGACCCGCATTCGCCAGCTGTTCGTTGTTGACAATCTCTTTGAACACTGCCATACTCTCTTCTAGCCTGTTCGTTGCATTATCCTTTGGTACAATTAGGCCCTCCCGTAGTCATCACAATAGGGGTGTCGATAGCAAACCTCGAAGCATTTCTGGTCGTATTCTGCACAGGACAGTTGATCAGAACCAGTCGCGTAAAACGAAAGGCACGGTTACCTGATGCCGCAACTACAAATAGCACTGCAGTAACACCAGAGAACTGCCCGATCCATTTCCTTCGCTCACTGTGGCCAACCGCCATCAGCGCATCCAAACGATTTCCATTCGGTGTCCCGCAAGGCGAACCTTCGCTGGCCGCCAACGTCGACCAGGCGAATACCTGTGCCACCGCCACGAGTCAGACCGTTTCGTATCGGACGCAAGTACCGTCTACCGACTCTTGTCGTCTTTCACAATCTTCTGGTCGAGGGCGCCGGTCGTTCGTACGCGGAAGTTCACCAGATCCAGGCGACTCGGTGTCCAGGACGGCTCGGCGATGATGGCAACTTTGTCCAGGAACACCTGCAGGTGGTCACCCAGGTGGTGTGCGTACCGGTTGTCGTACGCCTTCAAAATTCAAAGCGATAAGGACCCCTCAGGCATGTATAGGTCGTGCGCCGTCACCTTCTGTGCTAACGGAGTCGCCCAGAACTGAGCAATGGCCACAGCCAGCTCTGGTGTCAGCGTTGACGGTCGTTCCTTAACACATGCCATCATTGGCTCCACCTCAGGAGGCAGAGGCTCTCCTCCGGCACACAGTTCCGCTATCGACACCAGCTCTGCGCGCGCGCGCGCCGAATCACGATCCCAGTGAACAGCCCAACGTCTCATGTCGCTTACTGATGGTGTCTGCTATGATCATCGTCCGGATCGTTTGCGCGAACTCCTCGAGCTCCTTACTGGAGTATGGCGCGCCATGCAATAGGCGAAGCTGGCGGAACAGGGTGCTCTTGCCGGACTCCCCCGTACCGAGGAGCAGGACCTGGGGGACCTCACTGGCCTCCCTCTGTTCCACAGCGATCTGCTTGGCGATAACCCGATCCCGATCTCTATCAGGTGAGCGGACACAGCAGTCCATGTCTGGAACGCGTCCGTGCCGGATGTAACCGCCGCCCCAGACCTAATCGGAACACGACCTAATCGGAACACGACCGCCGCTAGTCAGGCACATGCTCGATGCAAGGGCCAACGTGACTCTGTGACTGCTGCCCCCGACGAGGTTCGGATGCCAGCGACAGCGCGCGAACCACGAACCTCCTGATGTTTTAAAATCAGACCCAGCGCTAGGCAGTGCCTGGCGACAATGTGGACGACAGCCCCCTCCGACACACCCGACCCTGTCGTTATCGCTCTTTTCGGCAGCTGGGCGTCCTGTTCGAGATGTCTTTATCCAACCACAATAAGCCGATAGTGCATGCTCCGCGCGCAGGTAGAGCAGGCGGCTGCGAAAACTCGGTCGAGTCGTCTTAGTCGATGAAGCCTTCGCTTTGGAACGCAGCCCGGATCAGGTGCTCAGTGACTTCTGCGAATACCTTCTTGACGTTATCGGGATCGACCTGGTTAGGCGGTCAGTTCAGCGGTGCCCGATGAATGCGATCGGCGTTGCAAGCGTACCGCGGTGGTGAACACAGTGTACAGTCGTTTGTCCGGACGCCCGATGGACTTGAAACCGTCCCGGGCAACATCTTCGAACATCTTCTTGATATGGGCTGACGCCGACTCCAACGATCCATCTCCGGTATACCCGGGGACGTAATTCCCAAAGGGGATCGCCTTGAGTTTCTCTTGGAACAGATCTGTACCATCCAGCATGCACTCAGACCCAGCAATACTCGCTGGCGAATGCCCGCCCTCTACCTGTCTTATTGAAGAAAACGATGATCTGGCGTTTCGAGAATGTCAGTGGAAGGGTCTCACGCGATGACGACCGACTTCGCTTACCCCTGGGTCGCCCAACGCTGGGTTCCGACACAGGTCACCGAACACGGTCAGCGACTCGCTAATACGGTTCGTGCTGTTGTCCTCCCAGCACGTTTGGTCGTATTCTGCAACGTGTCGCGTGTCGGCAAACGCAACGATAGGCTGCGAAACACGATGAACGTACCCGATACGGCAACGACGAACACAACGGAGCTGACGTCGCCGAACTGCGATATCCATTTCCTACGTTCGCTACGCTGGCCTCCGACGTCCACGATGCGGAACACTGACCCGGGCGCACGTCAGAATACGTGCAGGCCACGGGACCATGTGTTCGCCCGTCGAACTGACTCTGGTTCTTCAGCGTGATCTTCTGGTCCAGGATGCCTGTCGTGCGCACACGAAAATGCACGAGGTCGACGTCGTCCGGGCGCCAGTTCGCCTGGGCGACCTTGTCGACCTGCTGCATGAAATACTCGACATGGTTGCCCAGGTGGAAGATCTTCCGCTTCTCGTAGACCTGCCGTCATCCGTCAGTGCAATGGTGGCACAGCCGTCGCGACAACGTGATGTACCCTCTTGATGTTGCTGTCGTTCCAGAATCGCGACAACGTCGACGCTACGTCCGATGTGAAGGTCGCGGGAGGGCTAACCGACCATTGCTGGACGGTTTCGACGATCGCGTTTGTCGATTCCGGCAGCATTAACGGTGCGCTTTCGTCCTCGAACGCGGTCAGGACCGCCGGATTCGTCGTAGCCTGCGCGATACGGACGGCGTCCTCGATGAGCATCGTATGAATCGTTTCCGCGAACCCGGTCAGTTCAGCGGCCGTGTAGGAGCCGCCATGAAGGATTCGCAACTGTCGGTAGAAGGTGCTCTTGCCACTTTCGCCCGTCCCGAGGAACAGGACCACTGGGCAGGACGCGCCCGCCTGGGCGACCTTGATCTCCTTCGTGATCTTCGCGTTGCGCGACCGCTCCTCATCCCGAGAGCCGCCCCCACGACAGCATTTCATCGTGGCCTACGTGGCTAGTTGAAGGGTAAGCCCATCCAACGCGTCCTCGGCTTCCCGACCGCAAGACGAAATTAGACAGGTACCCTTATTGGTGGACGATCGATCGCTCCTTAAACTAGGTATGAACCTGTATATATAAACGTGTATCCATTATGCGTCGGCCTTGTCAGCGCACGATGTCTCATCGTTTATTCTTCAGGCGTGCTTGACGGCACCGGACAGCCAAGGCCTTGATGCGGGCGATACAGGCCCCCGACTTGACAATCCGAACGGGCATCGAAGCGATTTCGTCACCTGTGTCGCCCTGTTCCGCCTGCCAGTAGAAAACGACAACGGCGTCGTCGTCTTTCCACTTTGTTATCCTTGACAGAGTATGCAGAGCGTGCTTATAAATTACCCTGGCCTGGTCGGTGCCGGCATTACTTATCGCCCTGACTAGACGAGAAAGGCGTGATTACCTTGGATGGATCTTGTTTTCGTTGCTCCAGACAGAGGACGTATCCGGAAGACAGGGCGACTAGGCAAGGAGACCACTCCTCAGTGTTGGAGTTGTGGAGTTCCGATCCATCATAGGTGGCTCGGAACATGCTGACATCACCACCAGCGCAAAGCTTCGTCAAATCCAGGTCGCATGACGCTTCGACGTGTTCGGCAGTGGGTTCTTCATTGGGTGGGGTTGCAGCGTCTGACGATTTCCTCCGTTCCCAAATCATATCGTACACCGATCGAAGACTGAGTCGATGCTGAGCCTGGTCGGACGCTTTCAAGGCCAGTATCAGTAGTGTTAGGAGGTGCACAGGCATGTCCATACCTGATGGCTCTGGTGATATACATTCCCGACAGGTCGACTTGTCGTGGTCGACAATATGTAATGCGAACGTTGGCTGATGGTGTGCACTCTTGTCAACAAGGGCTTTATGGACGGCACGAAACCCTCCAGCGCAGACGCTAACGTGAGCGATGTTGTTCTGAAGAAGATGAAGGGCGACTCGATGCAGGATCACGTCATCATCGTCATGGCCACTTCCGATCAGACAGAAATGGGCGTCACCCATTCCAGACAAAGAAATGATATAACTGAAGAACGATTCCGTGTCGTCGAGGAGTTGACGATCAAGAAGTACAGAGCACGGTAGATGGCCGCTGTTGAACTCGGTCTCTGACCTCGCATCGAGCAACAATAGCTGAGGAATCGTTTCGTTTGGGATTAGCGAAACATACACCATGCCGTGTCTCCCTCGATTTACCTTGATATCATCGTCGCCGGTTATAGACGCAACAACGTCTAACGGTGCAATTGCCATACAAGGTATCGAGCACACGTGAAGCGTATCGGGGCTAAACAGTTCACGTCGAAAAGCCCTGGACGTCCTCTGGCTAAGTGCCAAGGCGTCCTCAACGATGGACGCAACGGATTCAGTTCCGAGGACGTCCGAGCAGATTGATGCCATGAGGCTTGGCAACTCGGCAACGTTGCAAGATATGATCGCGTCTTGTCGACTTTTGACAAGGGCGACTGCAATGAAAATGTACAAATTCGGGTCATCCGCGTAGGCAAACAACGCATCCCTGAAACCGGAGATTTCGGTTCAGGGTGTGCAGACGACGCTCTGTTCTCGAGGCGTACCATAGGTCAGCGATAGTCAAAATCGATATTTGGCGTGCGAACAGTGTCAGGAACCACGAGGTCGCATACTGAGCAGGGTGCACTAGGTGAGTCTCCAGTTGACGCGAAACCTGCTGAACAGGGTTGGCTATGCGATCACTTGAGCACGGACCAGATGTTAACCTTGGGTAAATGATACAAGATGAGCTGTCCAAACTTGTCGAACATGATAGCCAGTGCCTTGAAGTCGTCATCGTCGTAAAACCCTACCGGGGCAGCAGCTGTCAACCTAGGGCATCCGAAGACACAGCGGGGATAGCCGATCACCTGGCAAGAATCTGTCTAGCATTGCAGAGAACATTGACAGTATGTCGTTGCGATGTGAGTCGGTATCTGGTTAACGCCGGTTAGTGAAGCAGGCTGAGTCGACCCTCGCAAGTCGCACCAGAATAAAACAAGAGTACAAGCGGTGCCAACAACTCATTCATGCCTTGCTTGTAGGCTATGTTTCTAGTCTTGCAATACTTCAACAGAATTTCTGACATGACACCTAAAGTATGGTGTGAGACCACACCCAAACAAACAGGAAGCACAGGCTGACCTCTCGCCTCAGAGCAAATCTCATCCGCTCGGGTTCTAACCAGATCCTGAAACATCGTCTTCATCCAGGCCTTCTGGTTCGCGTCTGCCCCAAACATCACTTCATCATCGGCCTCCGACGACGCAGCCCGCATCGACTCGGCACCTTTCGGAACAGGGGGCCCGGACGACGACGACGCGGCCCTTCGCAAGATGGGCCGGGCACATAGCGACGTCTTCCAGGACCCCATCCGTCCATCGTCACCGGCCTGTACGTGTCGATTCCCGTGAGCCATCCAGCGCTACCGACCGCCGGTGCAGCACAGCTCCAGAGAATAACTTTGACTGTACGACGACTTCCTGCCAGTAAAACACATTGCTGGACCGCACGTTACAGTGAGGGACCGTTTTAGGAACGCCCCGCCCCGTGTGAGTGCAACCAACGCGAGATTACTCGGGCTCGCTGCCTGAAACATGACTGGGGCAAATGTCCGACGGGCAAGGCGATGCAAGAGTGGTTGCCGCGACGCTGCTGCTGGAAACAGTCCAGGAATGTTCCTGGTTTCCGACAGATCCGGCGCGCGCCATCGCAATTCGCAATTCGCACCGCCACAAAAATACCATGGCGGCGCTCTGGGTCGTGGCAAGTGTCTTGTCCTGGGTGTCTGTCGCCGCCTTCATGGGACCGCCTCCGCGACCCGATGTTGACACTGGCCGGCCCATGTCTGACGAGGTCCACGAGTCTCCACGATCGACACAAAAGAAGATGGATCCATTCGAACATTACTGCGCAGGTCCTGCGAACCCACGTTCGTGCCTGTCGATCGAGCTGACGCGGATGAATATGTTAGGGTGCAATTATGTGGTCGACCAGATCGAGAAAGAGATCCTCGCGACGCCTGACAAGCGTTACGTTCTGAGTAGATTTCGTCTAGACGAGAAGAAGGAAATTCTTTACGGTACGGTGACAGATATCAGGCGTGCGATCAAACTGTCTCACGACCTTGCTCTCATATAGAGCGTACGGAGGAACGCATCGAGGAAGTTATAGAATCTGTCTGCGACCCTATCAGGAAACGTGTTTTCCGAAAGCTAAGCGACGCACTAGTTGAAGTGGTCGATGACCCTGAGACGCAAGTACCGGGTGGGAAGCGTTTGGCAAATAGTTTGCACGCGACCTGCCAGCATATAGTTAGGAAATTCGAGGACGAACTTACCCTCATCTTCCATCGCAATCCACCTGATTTTAAAGCAAGGATTTGTGGCGACATTGTCAAAGGTGATACGCAGATTATTCACCACCTCTTCTAGTGCGACTGACTGGCGGTATTTACAGCGTGCAAACCGTCACCTGGATCTGAGTCGGGAAACGAAAAAGCAGAACTCTGAACAATGAAACAAGCCCTGTGCTTATTGGATCTTGACCATTGTACTAGTGTGAGCGAGACAGATGCCAATCATAAGCGTACACTGCTCGCTATGGGCTCCTGCACAGGACGCCTGCGCGTCAGGACGATTTATTTTACCTGTGTAGACCTCTTGCATAACACCATTGATGCCATTGTACAAAATTGTATGCCAAGGCATGAGGCATGCATTCGTGGGCTATGTGAAGAATCGGTGCAGCGGACACTGTAGGTCGTGCCGCCGTAGCCTCTGATGAGGTGCAGAGGAGGGCGTAGGTGGGCGCGCACACAGGCGTCCTGGATTTTTGGCGGGATTTTGCCTTGCGGTGGCGCAGAATTGAAATCGCCCGTGGGGATGCGGTCGGCTTGATCATCGCTACAGCCAGATGGAGTCAGGGACAAACGCGAACGAAACCTCCGTCCGTGTGGCGGTCCGTGTACGTGAGCACGACGGCGAGATGTGGGTCCTGCAATGCTAAATGCTTGGGCAGATCCGGCCGCTGCTGGGCAGCGAGCGTGTCCAGGAGTGCCGCGAGTGCGTTCGCCGGGAAAGCCTGACACAGATCGTCCTTGGGGATCAGCGCCTGTTCTCGTACGATTTCTGTTTTGGCCAGGGCACGCAACAGAGCGAAATGTATGAAAAATGTATCGACCCTCTGCTGGCCAGCTTCATCCAAGGATTCAACTCGACGGTCATGGCGTATGGACAAACGGTAGACCCAAGAGAGTCGAGATTCTGGATATTTTGACTCTGAACGTCGTGAACCCAGGGTAGTGGCAAGTCCCATACAATGGGGACCGAGAGCACAGGTCTCTCGACGCCTGCAGAGGAGAAAGGCATCGTCCCACGCGTAATCCATGCATTGTTTAAGCATATCCAAGATAATTCGAGCCCAACGCTGGAGTACACTGTTCGATGCAGGTCCGTTATCATCCGACAGAACCGCGCACAACGGACTGATCAGATGGGAAATAGTTTCCTGGAGATCTACAACGAAGATCTACGCGACCTTCTTGACCAGGCAAATCCATTCAAATCGATTTCCATTCGCGAAACGCCAAATGGTGAAGTTGTACCCTTTGGCATTGTCGAACGTGTCGTGCATAATGCCCAGGAATTGTTAACGTATGGCGCGTGGTTCCGACTCACGATGTTTAGTTGATAACCGTCAACTTAATAGATGCCTTGAAGATGGAAGCGTCCACAGGTCCACGGGATCAACTTTGATGAACGTGCGTTATTTGCTCCTGACCTAGTGGTGCTGACACTAACTTGGGTTTACAGGCTCACTCAAGCCGCTCGCACGCCATATTTTCCGTCTCCTTGACCCAGAGACGCGTTGTGGCCGCGCCCGCTATAGAAAACGGTAACTAGGCTTTCCGGAATCGCAGATTTCCCTGCTGACGTCTGTGTGCTGCAGTTGAGGACGCTGCTGACAGCGCTCAGGAGCAAGCAGAGTTCATCACGTCGAAGTTCAGCTTTGTCGACCTAGCTGGCAGTGAGCGTTTGAAGAAAACTGGTGCAGTCGGCGAGCGGCGACGAGAAGGGATAAATATCAATTGTGGCCTGTTGGCCCTGGGAAACGTGATCTCTGCACTTGGTGATCCGAATCGCAAAGGCTCGCATGTCCCGTTTCGAGACAGCAAGATAACGCGTCTACTGCAAGACTCCCTTGGCGGGAATTCTAAAACGCTCAGTAAGGGTTCTAAGGGTCTACAGTATTCGCATTTTTAACCCTCTACATAGTGGTCGCGTGCGTGTCTCCTGCTGACGTCCACTTCGAAGAAACACTGAACACGTTGCGTTACGCTGCCCGAGCGAGGAACATTATTAATAAGCCCATCATCGGCAGGGACCCCAATTCAAAGAAACTCGAGGTTAACAGTGCCGTTCGGATGTGGACGTGTCGTGTTGTAACGGGTTCTTCGCAGCTCTACCGACAAAGGATCATGCAACTTGAATCTGCTCTTGCCAAATTCGGCATCGATGCGTCCACTGTAACTGGGACGGCAGACGATCCATTTGCTCCCGATAAAGACATTGCGTCGTCGATGCCTGTCGAAACAAAGGATGACCTGTGTGCGCAAATCAATGAGCTTCGAGCGGAGAATGCTGTTCTGGATGCTGAAGGTACGCTACGCCTGATTACTGCACGCGCCCTGAAATTGAACCAACCGTGCTCTTCAGTCCTTCGACTAATGGAAGTCGTCAAAGTGGACCGACGAACGCTTGCCGATGTGGTTAGCAGAGAGCGGGAGGCCCTCGCCCAAAAGAATGCAATTCATAACCTTCTTCAAACTGTTGCCTATCAAGTAAGGGCTCCCCACGATCTGCAATTAGCGACTGACGAGCATCTGAAGGTGGAAGAGTCTGGCTCTGTCAACCCCGAGACGTGTGCAGAGATATCGCAATTACTTGAGACTGGTGTATCCGAGTCCCCAGTGGTGCATGCAACAACAGTTGACAAGGACCATATCGGGAGCTCTATCACACCTGACATCCCCGTTTCTGAAACCGATACCCAGGTAGCATTCTCTCGCGCGTCAACTACAGAACCGCAGGTATTGCCGAATACTGATTCTTCGTTTGCCTGCCTTGTACGTGCTCACTCACTGGCATCAGTCGGATTCTGACTCAGAAATTGAGAACGAGGTTGACGAGCTTGAAGTGATCAAGAAAAGAAAAGATCGCGAGTTCAGAAGAATGAACGAGCAGAATGCCCGAACACTTCGGCGATTTGATGCCGACATTGATCACAAGAGCGCACTGATTGAACAATTACTGAAGAGCAAACAACAAGCTGAAACTCTAAGGTATGGCCGCATCACCAGTGTTGCTCGTCAATAACAAACAGTGTTTCAGGCAGCGATATGAAGCGAAGATAGCGGAGATGGAGACTCGTGTTCGGATGACACAGCAGGAGCGGGATAAGGTTCTGAATTCGATCTCTCTGTCCAAAACGTCGTCTCAGGAGGAGGTTTGACCTGCTGGCTGTGCTTATTAATGGGCTGGCTGATTTGTCACGTAGGTTGATGCGGTGAAAGCGGAGTTTCAGTCGAAACTCGTCTCTTTGACTGTAAACTTGGCGCCTCTTACGCGTCCTTGAGGGTCCCTTAACCAAGATACTACAGGTGCAATTGCAAGATCTGCGACGAAAGTACAAAGAGAATGAACGCATTCTTCGTTCGCGACCAAGAGAAGAATCCCAGATTGTTGCTCTCCGTGAAGATATATCCCGCATCAAGAAGCAACGGGTAGAGCTGCGGTCATCAGTAATTCAGCAGTGAATTTAAAGTTACCCAGGTCGCCCTGCAGCGGCAAATGAAAGACGAGGCCGACAAACACAGATGCTGGATGATCGAACATCAACGACAGGTGGCGGGCCTTCAAAAGCAGCTGCGGAAAGACACTGTCGAGATTGGTTAGAAGCGAGCTGTACAATGCAATACCGTTTTGACGGTAAATGCGATAGGCCGAATGCATGCGAAGTTGCACCAGCAAGGCCTGGTAATGAAAATCAAGACTGAGAGGGCAAACGTCCTCCAACGGGAGCTCTCCGATGTCAAACGTCGTATGACCGGGTTGACGAAGAAAGCAGGGTCGCGTGGAACATCTACTGTCAACATCAACGTCAAGAGTGCGGTTCGTCGACTTGTCAGCGCCGCTGTCCAAGCAAGGTTTGCAGCGCATGCTCATACGGAAGCGTTTGAAGACGTCCTGACCTTGAGCTTAGGGAAATGGCAGTTCAAAAGGAGCGCCTGGAGCAAAGGCAGCGCGAGCTGATTGCAGAACTGGAGCATGCAACATCTGGGCAGGAGGCGCAGGACTCGGTCGACCCTGAGGTTGCGGAGACTGTGGACAACGTCCGGACACAGCTTGAGTTTGTCAAATCCAAGGTGAGGTGTGCACGCACGTGATCCCAATTGATATTGAGTTCGGCTTAGCTGTCCGAAATTGACTCCGCTTCACGGCGCATGGCCCCAAGCAAGCGGAGGGGCAAGAACCAAGCCGACACATCATTCTTTGGCGACGAGGTGCTGCAGCGAATCGGCGTCCCGCCGGATAACCCTGCCAACCTTCGCGGGCTTGCAGTATATCTCATCAATCAGGCTGTCGGGCAGCGGGCCAATCGAACAGCGCATCGTCGACGAATTGACGAGCTTGAATCGGAAATCATGCAATTGCAGGTCAGCAAAGCAGTCGCCGCCGTCTACAACGAGGCACTCAATCGACAACGTTATAGTCAGAGAATGAATCTCTTGCTGCTCGCCTCGAAGTCGTTCAGCGGGAATCCGACCGTCGTCTAATGACCGTTGAAAAGGACCATGTACGTGAAGTGCAGGTTAGTTGGCGTCCGACACAATATCTTGATGGGGGTGTTAACTGGATCCTAGGCGATCCTCGGCACTGATCTCGATGACGAAAACGTCAAAAGTGAACGAGACAGTATCCGTGAACTGGAGACCCAGCTGTCGCAGGCCAAGCTACAACAATCGAGGCTTCTCAGTCCAATCGCTGAACATGTCTGTGTTTGTATGCTGATCCGCTGGGTGTTTCTGTTCGGTGACAATCGTGGTCCAGCCTCCTCCCCCGCGCAGATCTCGGCGAATCGTTCGTATGCAGGGTCTCGACGAGAGTTCTATTTCGGAGTTACCTCCCCGCCCTGGCTCACGTTCTTCTAAGAAACCGGCAACAGCGCCTGCACCGGAAGCGTCGACGCCGTACCGCCGAGTACAGGCTGGCGATGATGACTGTGATGTATGCACAGCCGACCTGTCTGTACCACCCTTATCTGCAGCCCGCTAATCCGTTCCCTCAGAGTACACCGGCCGAGTGCTGGACGCCTTCCATGCAGTCTACTGGGGAGAAACGAAACGTTCTGGATCGCCTGACGGATACGTCCTTGTTTACAGGGACGTCTCGTTATCCAGTCCGTCGATCCCGGAAACAGTTTTCCCCTGATGCTCCTCAAGATGAAGACGTCAATCCGAACCGCCTCGTGCCCGAATCGTCGTCCGAGAGCTCGAAGTACTCGTTCGACAGGGCCAAGTTCGAAGGCAGCGTGCGATAAGTACGTTGGGGGATGCGATAAACCATAATTATACAGTAATTCCTTCTATTGAGGTTCCTTCTAATAAGTTATGGATGCTAAATGAGACCTCTATATTCATGCCCCAGAGTCCTGGAACGACTGAACGCATTTCAGGTTCGACATAGAGGTGACGGTATCTGTAAAGGTAGGTGGAGATTCGTGACGCGCTGTTCAGGACTGATAGCTTGTCAGAGACGACCAGACGCGCCGTCGTAACCATTGCTGCCGCTCTGACTGCTGCGGGCACGTGCTGTGCATTCTGCGCGTAACCAGTACTCGACGCGCCGTCGCAAGCTCCGACAATCTCCATCTAAACGCGTCTCCCTGCATGTCGGCCGGTTTCGCGAGGGTTGTAGCGAATGCTCGTACGCCGAAGGGTGGTCCAAAGGGCACTTGCGCTGCACGAATGCGTCGTTTGATCTGATAGTCGAGATGGTGTCGGAGTACTGGCACCTCGAGAACGACCCGACCAAGGGGAACGCTGGATTCTTCGGGAGTCTATGTCCAGTGTTGGATCCATGCCATCTGGGAATCCACAGACATCCTCGAAACCATCGGCAATCCGTCGCCGCTCTTCACGCGTGGATGGCACGTAAACGAAGCGCTTGCGACGGTAGTTGTTGATTGATTCCAGGAGTTACTCCCAGTGAACCTCGTCGCAGGCGCCTTGCTCATCGCAGACATGGATCCGACACTGGACATAGGTTCAGATTGTTCTAGGTTGTGCAGTGCCACTCAAATGCCTTTGATACGTTCGCGCTTCGTGACTGCATTGCGTTCGGGAACGATCTTCTCCTCGCCATCACTATGCCCAGGGGCGTATTTTCAGCGACCTGCTTCGTGTATTGATGTCGAAGCTACATCCTGCAAATACGTTTTGGTTCGTTCGCGCTGCATGACTGCATAGCATTCGGGAACGATGGTAATACCCCGGAACTGAATTCGGAACAACCACCAGTCGGGATCAGAGATACAGGTACAGCCGACAGTGCTTTTGTAACGGTACAAGCAAACAGAGATGCTGCCCGGGTCGCCGGCGCCGGTACCGGAACGCCCACTAACTCCTGTACATGTTGATGCGGGACTACCGGTCGGATGATGAAGCACTGGGTAGCAAATGGCTTGGACGTCGCTGAGCGCACGAGAATGCCGCGTTCGACTCCAAATGGATAGAGACGTTAGTTCGTCCACGGCTGCCGCACGTCGTGTTCTGATCACGAAGTGGGTCGATCGGCGACTCCTAGGAGACGCTCTGCCGTGAGGGCATGATGCACCGCTACAAGGATTACACTTTGTGTCACCTAAGCGATTCACCATTGACCTGGAGTCCGAGTCGGTGATCGAAAACACCAGCACTGGCGAGAGCATGGTTGATGACCGCGATTTCCCCAGCGACCCTGATAACGCGACAGACACAGAATAATCTCCTGACTTGGAACCTGATGCTGTCTTCTCCAAGCGGTCGTGCATCTTGCAACATGTCCTTGAAGATGACCACCAGGCTTTCAAGAGGAATGGGATACCCATGCAAGGTTGCACGAAGAGTTGCCACAGGTTGCGTTGCTTCGTTTGTACTGGCGCGACAGAACGACGAAATACTCCTGATATCTCGTGCACTTGCCGCGCCTAAACCGCTTCACACGTGACGTAACCACCAAGTCGTTCAAATAAGACCCTGACCGCCTGGACCCTTTGTTGAAATTCGCGGGGTCTATGTCGGTCACGTAATTCATGTTGGCATGTGCGCTCATGGGGTGGGAAGCGCATCTATGTCCGGATGGGTCTCGATAATGGCTAACAGTCTTGTAAACCTGAGGCCGCTGCATTGTATAATTCCAAAGACGACCACTATGGCGGGTCATGCAGATTTCTTCGCGAACTTCATCGTCCACTCGCGGGCCGTCGCCAGCGCGCCATCCTCATTCGTTTTCCAGTGTTCGGCGACATCGTTGGCCAGCGGATCGAGCGGGTTCGGGCTGTCGAACACACTGTTATACGGACAGGAAAAGCAAACGCGGATAGCAATCCGGGTATACCTTTGGAGAAGGCACTGGATAGAGAGACATACGGATTTGATCTGCAGCGCTGGGCTCCACTTGTCCTTGAGAATGTCCAAGCAGATACGACCAAGTCGATCAATATTAGGGCTATACACATATACACGATTCCAAATTGGCAACTGTCACTGTACGGCGATAAGTCGTCTGCACTCACTGATACACTTTGGTCAGGAACCTGACTTTCGGGGGCGACATTGGGTCTGGGCCATGTGTCAGGGGCGCCGCTGATGGCGGTCGATAGCACAACGTACATGTATCTGGCAGGAACATTTCGATGCGGAAGACGCCGCCGTAGTACGGCGTATCCTGAGGCCCTTCCATCTCAATGTGGAAATACCGCAGGTTGTTCTCGTCCGGAATGCAGACGATCCCCGGAACTGGCAGCGACGCACAAACGTTTCAGCGCCCGTAGCGCGGCACAGGTAACGGGCGCGCATGCGTACCAGGCTCGTTCATCAGTCGCTGCGTCTCCTTGAGGATGCGCCGGGACAGCGCAGATCCGGCAGCGGCCATGACGACGCTCGCTCGCGACCCCACACCGACCGGCTTCGGCCAACCCACGTTCCAAATGGGCCGGCCAGCGCAGTCCGTGGTGCGCTGCCGGCTGCTGCTCGCCGCTGGACTTTCACACAGCAGACACAGCAGCGCGCCGCTGCCGGAATGGGCAACATCTGGACGCGTCTCCCGGAGTACCTACACCGGCTGGTGGAGGCACCGGATTTATGGTTCTCGCGGGGCGTACACCGCAGCGGTGCTGGCGTGCCTGGCTTGCTCCTCGACAAGGGATGCAGGTCGTCAGCCGCGAACTGGATCGTGGTGTCTGTTGTTGGGCTTGGATCCCCTGGCCAGACCGACGACGTTGACCGAGTGTCGAACGTGGGTGGGGGGCTCATTGTGTGCACGTTGCCCGGCCAGCGGTACGTCCACCGCACGTGTGCAATGCGGCGCCGAGCGAGCAAGACGTTCAGGCAACGCTTCGCGGTCGCACAATACCTCGGCGCGTCTTGCGCACCCGAACGTCCATCCCACGACCGCAGCGTACGATGAGCGTTGCAGGCGGTCCTGCACGCGACGTCGCAGGCCGTCCGTGCCTACACGTGTCCGCCAGCGGGGAACGCGGCATTGGTAGGATCGACATTGAACGACTTATTACTTACTATGACGGCGCGTATGAGGGATCGCGTTGAGCGGCGCCGACGAACCCGCCAAAGTCGTCGTCGTCGTCAGCGTCGTCCGACATGGACGGCTGCCTTGGTGGGGACAATGCACTTGGAACGCGCGACGGAACGAACGATTCCAGAACGGGCAGCTTGTACTTGGATTCGTCGACAGTGATGGCTTCCGGTTCGGGCGCCGCCATATCCTTCCTGGGATCTGCGGCAACGTCCCCGCTGCCCGTTGTCCCGAGTTCCCGTTCGCATCGTCCAAGCTCATCGCGAACGGCAGCGTTGAAGTCGAACGCCGTCGACCTGTCCCTGAACCCGACGCCCAGCAGCGCAACTTGCCCGGTCTCCCCGTTCCGGAATCGCACGACATAGTACCTGGACGTGTCCAGCGCCGGCTCGATATAGTACTGGATCGCTGCGAGCCGCTGCTGCCTGCTGGCTGGGTGCGTCCGACAGATCGCCGTCAGGTCCACCAGGTCGCTGTTGGCGAACACGGCCCCGGTTGCCGTGTCGTACAGGCGCAGCTGAAGGACGTGGCCAGGCGAGTGCACGATAGCACGAAGCCCGCCCTGCCAGGCTGGGGACGCGAGCCCCCAGCTCTGCGCGAAATACCCAGACGACGAGGTTCGCGGCGGCAACCTGTAGACGAACACCTCCGGGATCGTCAACAGCGTCATTGCCTGCGATGTCGTCGGCGACCGCACGGGCACTGCCGCCGGTTCCTCCGGATGCTCCTGCGCCTTGGCGGGCTCCTCCGGGCGACGCTGAACCCGTTGCTGATCGCCAGCCATGGCGAACTCAAGGAACCGGTTCAGGAATTGCCGCCAGAACATCGTCTCGGAGATTCGCGACGGGACCAGGCGATACCGGAGCTGTGCGATCCGGGGTTCGACGCGCACGGCGGCCTGGCAGGTCGCCCCATGCTCCTGCAGGCGTCGCTCCAGGTCCGGTTCGTCCTCGTCGGGCAGGAACGCGCACGCGGCGAACGCCGCGAACACCGCGTTGTCGTCGCCGGCGAACTCGTCCAGAAGCGCGTCGTAGAACGCGACGACGTCATCGCGCAGCGCATCGTCGCCCGTGACGACATCGTACGCCGACCTGTCCGCCTGTGCCGCTGCACTCGTCGCAACGCCCATGCGCCAAATGGCGAGCGAACGAGTGGCGCGGGCGCGGTATTTTTAGTCGCCCCCGGGACCCTGTAGCAGTCGAGCTGCGTCGCGGTGGCCAGTCAGTCGGGGCAGTAAGAGCGCTCCCCCGGGTAGAGGTACTCCCGATTGATCGTTCGCCGGCATGGACGACGCCGGGCTGGGGAGTGCGCGGGCGGCGCCGCTGCCGGCGCTGAAGATCGACAAGGTGCGGGCGGTGCGCGGCGAGCAGAGCGATGGCGACCCGGGCGCACGCGATCTGAGGATCCGGTTCGACCTGGGCGACGGGAACGCGGTGGAGCACCAGGTACGCGGGGGAGGGCGTCCGCGTCACACGCCCGTAATGATGTGCTGATCTGCGGGCAGTTCAGCGCCCTGCATGACGTCCTGCAGCTGAAGGCGTTCCTGGAGGCGCAATGCGGATTGCCGATTGTGTCACAGGTTGGACGGCAGTGCACACAGCGGTATTGCTCGGCGGGCGTCTGATTGCGGGCAGGAGATGCATTTCGATGGGCGCATTATGGCCAACCCGCTCTGCCTGGCCGACTTCCCCGGCATCGCCGAATCCCGATCTGCCACTATCGTCGTCAGCCAGCGCCAGCCGGCTCCCTAGCTGGCCCTTTCGAACTCTCGATATAATGCAGTCTCCGCTAGTAGTGAATGGCCTAGTGATCCGTCACACGTCACGTAGCAGACAGACGAACGGGACTATTATGGCGCCTCCCCAGATATTCGCTCACATGTGACGACTCTGGCACTAGACGCCATATCGTACACAGATATACTCGCGCAGAGCTGATCGACGGCAGGATGATGAGCGGCTGGGGTCGATCCCTTCCTATGCTGCCTGCAGTTGTGGCCGTTGCTGTCGCTGTCGTAGCGACTGGTGCTGAGGTGGGCGGTGCCATCGTGGATCGATCCAGACCGGGCCAGGCGCTGTCGTCCGTCCCGTTGCTGGAGGTGACCGCCAGCAGCGACCCCATCGAGTTGCACTTTGACGCCGTCCAGATCCAGTACCCGGATTGTCTGATGACGACCAGGGCGTTCTCGCTGGGAGCGTCCAGCGTGGCAACGGTTCCCGGGCCGCTAATCCACGTGAAACGGGGCCAGACGCTCCGCATCACCGTCCATAACGACCTGGGCCCGGAGGCGCCACCGGCAGCACCCGAACGCGACATGAACGGGCTAAGGCACCCGAACACGACGAACATCCACCTGCACGGTCTCCATATCAGCAGCGCCCGGCCGGGGGACGACATGTCGATCTCGATCGCACCCGGCGAATCGTTCGCCTACGTGTACGACATCCCGGGCGACCATGCCGGCGGGCTCTTCATCTGGCACCCGCATCGTCATGGGTCGGTCGCGCTCCAGTTCGGAGGTCCACATTGCTCTCGTGCGAACGCACCAGGGCCGGCGGCTAAGATCATGTGCCCATGGGTAGGCGGCGCTGTTGGCCTGATCGTGGTAGACGACGACGACACGAACATGCCCGACGGCTGGATTGGGACGCTCCCCATGCAGTTCCTGCTGATTCAGCACATGCAGCCCAGCGAGGTTCAGCAATTCGCGCGTGCCAGCGGGGACCGCCTGTTCCGGTTCGCAGGCAGCGATGCCGAGTTCTTCCTGGTCAACGGCCTACTGGCCCCCGTCATCACAGTGCCG
The DNA here is from genome assembly GCA_039704465.1 of Plasmodiophora brassicae. NCBI lineage: Eukaryota > Endomyxa > Phytomyxea > Plasmodiophorida > Plasmodiophoridae > Plasmodiophora > Plasmodiophora brassicae. The sequence goes on along the minus strand of JASFAU010000007.1, from coordinate 931,647 downwards.
GTCGGCCTGTGGACCCGGTTTCGAATCGCGCACGCGTCTGCGGCGTCGTCGCTGACGGCCGCCATCGAAGGTTCGTCGATGGCATGGCGCCGAAGCGGTTGGGTTAACGGCCCGCACACAGGGTGCGATATGGTGCTCGTGGCGATCGATGGCGTTTATGTCCTGAAGCCGCGTCCGGTTAGCGAGCTGGAGTTCCTTCCTGCCACCCGAGTCGATATCGCGGTCCGGTGCACGGCTCCACAGGCCCGGATCGTGGACAGCGAACACGATATCGTCATTGCGACGATCGCGACGGACCCGAACCTGAAGGCTGGCACGGCCAGGTAGGTGTGCACGTGAGCCTGGCTTGTCTACGACAGCGAGGGAGAGTGACGCCGTTGCTCGGTGCAGCATCGTTATGGAAGACTGGTCCTGGCAGAGGCCTGCATACCTGGCCGACACGTCGAGGGCCGCCCTGCATGGCAAGTTCGCGTTGCACATCGACCTGCATGCATTCGAGATCAATCGGCAGATGTTCCACGGGTTCGATCGGGCCTTCGCCCTACACGAGCCCGTCCTGGACTCTGTCGAGGTACGACGACGTGCGCGTGATTGCCGCCGGGCCGCTAATACCTCCACAGGAATGGACATGGGAAACCAGCAGGTGACGGTGACCGGAGGAGCTAATCGAAGGATGCGTGCTCTGAACCGTGCCGGTGCAGCCACCCGATGCATGTCCACGTGTACCACATGCAGCTGATGAACGACATGTCCACGTTCTTCCGCGCTGGCGACTGGGTGGACACGGTCAAGGGCAGCGGCGTTCGCGCGCGAATCCTATTCGACAAGTACGATGGCGTCGCAATGATCCACTGCCACAACGCGTTGCACTCCGACCATGGCCTCATGGGGACGGTCTACGTCACGCGCGACACCGAATCGCTGTCCCTGCCGTCCAATGGAATACGGTTTCCTGCAACGTCGCCCAAGCCAGCAGCATTCCATTCCGACGACATATCGCCGTCGGCTGCACTGCAGGCGATTCTAACAGGAATCGCGGTCGTCGTCGTTCTCATCGCCGTTCACTAACTATCAACAACGTCGTCACAGAAGTAACGACCGTGACCAGGCAGTGTGCAGATTACGACCCAGTGGCACACACCATCTTACTATCGTGTACTGAAGAACGCATCGAGCTATAGAAAGTTGGCGCTGATGCCGAACTGGAACTGATGGGTCCTGTCGTGAGGGAACGCCTTGACGGGACGCGCATAGTTCAGCTCGACGCGGCCGGCCGGGGTAGGAATAACGACGCCTATGCCCACAGAAGCGCGCATGTCTGCCAGCAGCTTCCGGAGCTGTCCTCGTTTCGGCGACCCATCTGACAGCGAATGTTCAGCCAGTAAACACGCACGCTGGTTGCAACATTACCAGTCAACGAGACGACGTTGGCACAGTTGGCAAATATGTGCCCTCGGATGTCCAGCTGGCGGAGAAGCGGATGCGGCAGTGCAAACGTAAGGTTGGCAGCACCTGGCTCGTACGGTCAGTTTCAGCATACTCGGGCCCTTGAAATGGGCAGACCTGCAAGAAGCGCATCTCCGCCAAGCATGTCTTTGCCGTCCCGAGGACCAACGCTGTGCTGTCCGAATCCGCGAAGCTCCAGCGGGCCGCCATACAGGAACCTGTCCGGCAACTGTGTCTGCGATTTGCCTACGTAGGCCAGATCGTTAACGCTTTAGCACCCCCTTTGTGACCCGGTTTACCTTGCCCGTGAGACGGACGCGGGGCCGTCCCGTACAAACAAGGGAGGAGGACCCCCGACTTCACAGACAGCCCGAAGGTAAAATATTGTCCTGATCTACCTTGACGATACTGCTGTCCAAACAGGCGGCCGCTTCATACCTAGGGGCTGGTAGAACTGGCTGTCCACGTTGCATTTGACAAACGTGGCATCACCACCGACTGGGATTGCGAACTCGTTCTTAATGCTCAGCAGAGACCCTACGATACGCACCCATGAGCAGCTGGGCGTATCGTATACTAAGACACGCATACCCTTGGACGGGAGGAAAGGGGAGTCTCGTGTGTCGAGTGCGATTCGGGTAATGATTGAGGATTTGACGCTGGTGCGTGCGTCTCGAACAATCGATCGGGAAGCGTCCTTGCCGGAGACAATAACATCGCGAAGGACGCCTTCGTAGCCAAGCGAAAACGTGCCGGTGGGATCGACAGCGTGCGCCTGGCGTGACGAGGTCATGAGACGCGCCCTGGCACATTGTCGCCACTGGACCGACCGAGAATCCGCGAACGCCAAGAATATGAGAGGAGAAACGGGATCGATTGATCTGGGTCAGGAACGCGTTCGTGTCCAGGGTTCCCCGCGTGCCATACAGTCGTGGCTTGTGGTATCCGATGTCGAACGCGCCGCTCTCGTTTAACCCGTACAGTCCAGACCTGTCCCAGACATGAGCACAGCAATATCCACAGCAAGGTGTTAGCGTTTGAGGCCGACAGTCGAATGGATTCCGCTCTCCCGAAAGCGTTCCGGTATACACCTTCAAGTTTCAGCGACGATTCGACACTGTCGAATTCAGCACCTGTGGACACCTGAAGTGGCTGTGCTTCCTTAACGTCAACGGTAATGTCTACAGCGCCACCCTTCGAGCCCTTCTCAAGAGAAATATTGACGGTCTCGAATATCCCCAATTGTTTCAGGTCCTACGTAGACATACCTGTCAGTCCTTGTACAGCAGACCGAGACACCCCTGCAGACCTCGTGCGCATACTGGCACGACTCAACGATATCCGACAGGCTGCGAACACCTTGCAGGTCGATCTCGTTCAAGATGAACGCTGTGTTCGTCTTGACGTTGCCGGTCACCTTGATGTTGCCGACGTGCACGTCGGCGTACTGCAGGACGTCCTCGACTGACACCTGGATATCGTCGTCATCGTCCGGCAACGGCGCCGTCATCCGCGCGCGCGCCTCCTGCGCAAACCCCGATCCCGCCGTGTGCAGCTCTCTGCTTTTGGACTCTGTTGCCTTGTACCGTACGACCGCGGACGACACGGCGACAGCGCGGTCCTGCGACAGGGGCAGTCAATTGTGGCCAGTATGGGTGTTTGGTGTTCTGTTTGCTGCTCTGTGGCGCCCTGCCCACCGGGGCTGCAAGCAGCTGCGCCTCGGTCCTATGCGTGGGCCAATGTCCTCGGAACGCCCAGGCCGCTCGCGGCTACCTGTATCCATTAAAGGGCAGTGGACATGCCCTCGCGACTCTCGTCGAACGAGTTACTGGACGTGATTCGATTGTGGGAACGGATGCCCAAGGATGATCCTTCGGATGAGCGGGTGCAGGAACCCACGGACGGTCGCATCAACAGGAGGGCGGACAACGTTTCGAAATAGGTATAGCCTGGTCACAGAAAACGACAACGCCACGGGAAAGATGGCCATGTCCAGGAAGTTGGATCAATCGGACTCCCAGGCGATCGCAGAAAACGGTTCCCAGCAGACCTTCGCGACTGGAGGAGGTCATAAGGCGCGCTGCAGCGACTCCACCACACCCATGAGCATTCGAAGTGAGTCGCAATCGTCGAACGCTCAAACGCGGTGCGATGAGACTTCGGTGCTGTCATGGAGGAAGCGAGGACGTACGCTCAAACATGCGGCACCACAGCTTCGACCAGAGGAACCACTCTTGGGGTCAGAAACCCGATCAGCTGTGTATTCTAAATGTGGTGCCGATCGATCAGTTGACGCTTACTGGCCACCGTATGACATCAGCAGCGGTACAACGCTATGGCGCCCGTAATTCATAGCCAGAGTAAGCGGCGTACGCCCTCGCCCATCCGGGGCGTTGATCAGGACCGTGGACCGGGCGTCAGTCAGTAGCGCCCGGACGACGCTGCCGTGCCCTTCAGAGGCGGCCCAGTGCAAAAGCGTCCAGTTCTCCGCGTTGTCGGGATACCAGGCGCGCGTGTGAACGTCGATACCAGCGACCTGCAGATGCGCTCGAACGATTTCAACGTAGCCGTTCGCTGCCGCGATGGAAAGTGGTGTCTCATGGTTCGGGCAGGACACGGCGTTGGCTTTGACGCGCTGGTTCAGCGGACTGGCCTCACGACCGCGAAATTCCACCAGCATCCTGGCAATGGCTGTATGGCCATCCCTGACGGCGAAATACTGTAGCGCCTCGAGAAGTATTGGATCGTATGGATGGTTGACGTCGATGTCAGGGAGATCCAGGAGCACTTCCACAATGTCTGCTTCACCAGTGTTGACGGCGAAATCTAGAACGTTGGCGTAGTCTGCAGTCGATGCCCATCGCGTGTTCGTTACGGAAGGGCGCGCCGGATCGGGGCGGCGGACAACGAACTGGAGGCTGATATGCTTGATCAGCGCGACGCGGGGATGGTTGGTCCCAGATAACCTTCGCAGCCGGACGATACCCGAAATGAAGCGGTAGGCTTGTCGGTGCCGATTCGCCGCCAGGACACCAAGGAAAGGGTCATTGCCATTGGCACGCCGCATCGGAATCGCCCACCCAATTGCAACCATAAGAGATCGCATCTCAAGGTGATCGGCGGCTAGGGCGAATTGTTCCAAAACCGCGTCGCTCCGGGAACGATGCGTCTTGATGAACAAGCCGACGCGACAACCGCAAGAAATCTGTTGATTTAGACCGAACTGTCATCACCTGCGGGCATGCAAACAACTCCTTTCCGCTGGCGTACCTGCCTACCGTATTCAGACAGTGGGAATGTGTCGGCAAAAGTGATGGCGAGGCGTAACTGATGACGGGTGATATGAAGCTCAACGCAACCGGCGTCACCATCTTGGATCTTGCGCTGGACCGTCAAGGAGTGGTGCACGAGCTGCGTCAGATCGTACTCGGACTGAGCGGCGTCGAGAGTACTACAGATGATCCGGGTCGCATCGACGATTTCAATGCGGAGAAGGGCCATCGCGAGCATGCTCATCGGCGATACGGCAGCGAGGCGGGCACGACTGCCGATAAACATATTGGGCGCGCGGTAAACGGTGTCGTTGGTCGCGCTCTCCCTCGATGTGAGCGTCCTCCTCGAACGTTGCTGACCTAAAATTGCAGTACTCTGTACCCTGTACCCCCTCCGAGAACATGCGTGGTGCGAAAGGACTGAACGCTGACCCCCAAATGACTGCGAGTGTCCGCGGTGATGATAGGCCCCAGTGGCTTCGTGAAGTGCGTCAGTGCGTTCGTACAAGTGCGTCAGTGCGTTCGTACAAGTGCGTCAGTGCGATCTGAGGGCGTCAGGATGTAGCCATGTAGGTATGTAACGTTATCCTTGGGGGAAGGGGGGCTCCGCGCGCAATCGCAAGATGAGCGTCGGCAAGGCTCGTGGTGGCAAGCGCCCAGGCAGCGGTCGCCCGACAAATGCTGCCGTGCTGGAGCGTCAACGAGTCAGGCAGCGCGAAGCTCGACAGGCCATAGAATTCTTAGCTCGGGGTTCTAAAAACCCAGCTGAATCTTTCGTTGACGTGCCGCCGGCCGATGTCTCGCCGGATGTGGTCAGGGTACCATCCGTGGCTGTTCCAGATGCGGGTCCTGCAGAAGATCCTGGTTCTGCTGGGTCACCGTCGACTTCTGTGGTAGACGATCCGGCACCGTCCTTTGGTTCTGGACCCGCATCCTCGGGCGCTGGTGCATCTGGCGTTAGTTCGGAACCCCGTTCAACTTCACTCTTGAAGGGAACTCTTGAGGTGCTTGCTGGGAAACAATTTGCAAAGGTTTATGATCTTTCTGGTCCGGTCTACAACGTCCCGAACGAAAGACTTCGACAACAGCACGTGGAACAAGATACCTGCCGGGTTGCCGATGGCAGGTATCTTGTTCCACGTGCTGTTGTCGAAGCCTTTCGTTCGGAACGTGGTACCCATGTACGGGGCAACACATTCCGAAAGTCAGGCTCTGTACGTGTTTCAAATTAAAGTCATGGACACGGCATGTTCTTAAAGAAAAGCAGCTCGGATACTTATCCTGCGACTTGAACGCTGGCCATATCGTGTGAAAGCACGCCGTTTCGGTTAATGATCCTGATCGACCCCTGAACCAGCCGCCGTGCCAAGCAATGATCGAAGGCTGTAATGTCGGTGTTGACAATCTCGTTGAGGTATGTTCACAGCCTGCGCAACTGTCCTTGCTCGCTCGGCGCGATGGACCATTGACGCATGCTCGTGTTGTTGTCGTCAATGTTGTCGTGCCGGACGCGTTGCTGTACATTAGGTCACTTCTGCGCGACGGTTGTACTTTCGGCGTGTCGCCGCGAGCCCGACGCAGTAACGTCGTCAATAGAGCAAGAACATGTTCGATCTGGCCGTCAAGGGTACTGTGCAGTGACGATCCAGTAGCAGATTTATTACCTCGCAGCGTCACCCTTTGTGCGCCGAATAAGTTATCGCCGTTCTCGTACCCCTGGCTCCGTACCTATGAAGGTAGGTAATGGTGGCCATAGCGCACACTAGTGTTTGAAGCATGCAACGCACTCATGGCCCGCGTCAGGAGACGGTATATGTGACGACTATAATCTCGCACAACTTCTAAAGCGAGGCATTTCAGGTCCGCGTCGTACTGGCTGGAGTGTGCACTTATATAGTTCCTTGACGGAGCGTGCATCAAGGCAGTCCTGGTGGTCAGGTCCGCGTCATACTGCCTGGCGTCGTCCTGACCCGAACACTGAATACAATTACTGTTGAATTACAATAGCGAATATGATTGGCAATAGAATTACCCAAACGAGGATTCTGGTTGGCGGCAAGGTCAGATACTGGTGTTGATACAGGATACTGGCGCACACGAGATGTAGCAGTAAATTTAGGCGGATGTATGTAGCTCAATATGCACACAAGTGTCTCGGTCGATACAGATCGCTATACAGAAACTGTGTACTAAAGGGCATTGCAGAAAACGTGCTAAGCAGCAGTTGCGCCTGTGGTTGAATGGTACAATGGGTCGTTGCCAACGACTTGGTCCGGGTTCGATTCCCGGCAGGCGCAGCGGTCAGTCCAGTCTCGGGGGGCTTTGGAGCCGATCCTTCTTTTGTTACACTGCCGCACCACAACGGCAACGTTCGCTGACCGCTGCGGCCGAGTTCGCCAACAAACCCTTCCAGTTCGGTCGGGGCGACAGTCCCGCCGCCACGACCGACTTTGTCGTCGTGTTGATCCTAGCGGAACGGCACGACTTGAAAACTCGCCACCCGTCTCGCTGCAGGCGTACACACTGCAGTGCACAAACCACGCTTCTGGTGTGGACCGGGGGGGGGGGGGGCCGCCAACTACAACGTTCCTGGTCCAGAGGAGCCGCTATGTCTCTGAGACCTCTCTCCCAATGTGGATGACCCGCGGCCGGTGCGACGGGCCATGCGGACTTGGTCGCACTGATCGGGATGGCGTCGATCCGCGAGCTGTGGGACGCGGCAACGCGGAACGGGACCGTCGCCGATTGGCGCGCGGTCGTCGACGGTATCCGTGATCTGTTCTCGAGCAACGAGCTGATCGACGACGTTGCCACCGGCGACCTGCGGTTCGTGACGGCGAATTACGGCCTGGCGACCGCCATCCTGCAGGAATCATCGTCCGGTACGAACCGAATCCAGGCGATTGCCGATGCGAGCGCTGCGTTTCGTCGATTCCTGCACCTGTGCGACACGTTGCAGGCCGTGCCACGAGGCATGATCCCGGACGACGACGACGACGCCGCGCCGTCGCCCGAGGTGCTCCGGACCCGCAAGATCGATAACTTCAGACGGACACGGGACATTCGCCAACGACTAGCCACGCTGGACCAGATCAAGTCGAGGCGCGGCGAGACGGACGATCTGGACGAGGTCGAACGCGAAATCTACCAATTGCAGATCCAGCTCGCCGCGCTCGACGCCGTCAATCAGATGTCACTGAGCGAACGCGAACTGGATTTGCTCCGGAGTAGGCCCGCCGACGACGTGGCCGGCGAGCGCGAGCAGCAGTCGACGACGCCGGCGCCCCCTCCCCATGTCGTCCGAATCGACAAGGACATGTCCGTTCATCAGGTACGGCTTGGTGGCGCCCGCGTTGACCTAGATCGTCGCGCTCGCGAACGCGCCGCCGTGTTCGCCGACCGCAACAAGCCGACGATGACGCTGGACCAGTTCGCCGACCTGGAGATCGCCGCCGCCAAGCAGCGGCAACAGGCCGCCCAGGATCGGGAAGCGCAAGCCGCCAAAGTCGACGTCGACAGCGAGCAGCACATCGATGCTGAAACGCTCCAGGCCCGCGCCTGGGACGACTGGAAGGACGAGCATGAGAAGGGCATCGGCAATAAAGGCTACACGTGATCTCCCTGTATTGGGCGGCATCTGTAGACGGACGACGTCGTGAAGACGGATTCGGGGTCGTCAATCGTCTCGCTGTCGGCAGCCGGGGTCATCCTCCACGACAACGCGTTGAACGTCAGGGCCCGATGACCCAGCAACGTCAGCGCCTGCGACGTTCGGTCGACGACGGATTCCGGCAGGATGCTGGCGCTGTCGAGCACGCACTGGAACGCAGGCGCAACGACCCGCTTCGGGAACGCCACCGCCAGCTTCGTCAAGGCGACGATTCCGACATGAATAATCTGGTGCCGGTCCTCATCGCTGGGGATCGCAGGGGCCTGGGAACCTGTTGACGACCACGGTGGCAGGATGCCACATTCCTGCATGTGGTCGCGGTTCGCCTGCCGGGCGACCTCGACTTGGTCCAGAACGAGCTGTTCGACACAGTCGATGTACGACGCGATCGTGTCGACGTTGTCCGGCAGGCGCAGGCAGTGCTCCCCGATGGCGTAGACGACGTGCTTGACGAGCGGGCGCAATCGCGCGTCGCGATGCTCGGAGACGACCCGTTCAATCAGCGGGCGCATCGTTACGATCAGTGCAGGCGCCCGCGCGAACAGGCCCAGCAACGCGTTGCACAACTCGACGCGCACTTCGTCGCCGACGTTCCAGCTCAGGAACAGCTCCATGATGGTCTCGGCCACCTCCTGGTACCGCTGATGGTCGACGCTGCCAAGGATCGCGTCGAGGAACGCACCCACGAGAACCTTCACGTGCGCGCAGCACCCTGATCGAAACGATCAGCGCGACAGCGGTACAGGCGACCAGGCCTACAGACGTTGGACGCGGGGCGTGCTGCGCCTCCAGAGGCGGGAACGGTCGGCGATGGTGGTCGGCGACGGTGGTGGTTCGTCGTTCCCATCGCTGCGATTCAGGAGGAGATGCGTGTACACGCGAACCACGTCGACGTCGCCCTGGATCGCGGATTTGAACGCCATCCTAAGATCGAGGTCGGCCTCCATCGCCTGCGTGAACTCGATCGTGCTGGTCAGCAGCGGCAGGGACAGGATCCCGGCGAGCAGGCCCGGCGTCGTTGGCGCCAGGCGCACGACCATTCGCGACAGCTCCCGGGTGTACAACCCGGGGAAGCAGGCGCCGATCTTTAGCACCGCCCGGTACCAGGTCGACAGCCAGGTTCGCATCCGGGCGCCATGCCGATCCACCAACCGGATCAACCGGAAGGCCACCAGCGGGTCCGTGTACGTCGTCGTCGCGACCTGCACGAGACGCTCCTGCTCCAGGACATCGTTGCAGCCGGGGACGTCCAGCGCGCGTTCGACCGCGTAGACGAAGACGTGACCGGGGACGGCGTCTGCACGGGTCGCGTTCAGGACGTCGTTCGCGAATTCGGGCGCCAGACGCAGGATCTGAATCAAGGCGGCCGCGTGGTTCATCATCTGGACCGACTGGTCGGACATCGGGTCGCCTGCCCCGTTGCACCGCAACAGGGCCTCGAGGACGCTGGCGCCTCTGGCGATGATACAGGCGGTGACTGTGGCAGGCATTGCCGATCCCGGTAGGCGCGTCAGCGCGTCCAGAGCAGCGCCCGACATCTGATGACAGTACAAGGGTTTCCCCGAGCGGAACGTCTTGGGCGCCCCGAACGCGGAATCGATGTCGGCGATTCGCTGGCGGTCCGGGGAGCAACCACTGGATAGGATGTGGCGTTCGATGGCGGGTGCCAGGATGGCGGTCGGCGCGACGTCGATGCAGGCTGCCAGGGCGGGCACGCTCAGCATGTCGGACCGGTCGACGGCTTCATCGGTCAGCGTCCGTCGCAGGCTGTCGACCAGGACGGGGATGTTGTCGCGAAGGTGCTCCGGTGCGCCCAGGCTGAACAGCAGGTACAGCGCGTGCCAGTACGACGTCCTTCGGTACGACGCGAACAGGCCGCTAAAGTTATGCTGAAACTGTAGCGGGAGCTGCTGCCCGACGCTGACAATGATATGCACGACCAGCAGCTGGAGGGCGCCGTCAGCGCGTTCCTGCACGAACAGCTAGATCGCGGGTTGATCAGCGGGCACGTCGCCACTTGCCCCCCGCAGCGAACTGACCGAATACAGGTCGCCGACGAGGTCGTGTACGACGCTCGGGTCATGTCGAGAGGTACGCCACAGCGCGATCAGTGAGCGACGGATCTCGTTACGGGAGAACTTCCAATGGCGTCGCAGGACCCGGACGGCGCCGCCCACGTCCTCGTCCTCGTCGCCACCCATTGCCGCGAACGACGTCAGCGGCAGCGGGGGCGCGCAGCCCGGTTTCTGGACCATGGACGAATGCGCCCTGGGCACAGAGCAGTAGCCCGACCTGCTCCAAGTGCATCTCTTTAGGTATGTTGTCTGTGCAATAGGGCCGGATTCGCGGTTCTACGGTACGCTGGACGGACGCTCGTTTACTTATTCGGTTGTGGCCGGCCAATCCATTCGTGATGGGGGAGGGGAGGGGGTCTCACGTGGACGGATACTTGAAGAACGGGTCGAAATGGTCCGAGATGGGATCGTCCCGGACGTCCGGGTCCAGGTCAGCACGGGGCTGACGGGAGATACGCCAGGCGCCGTACCCGAGCGACGCCAGGAACGCGGACGCCGCCGCCGCCCACGCCATCGAGACCGCCCGGTTCTCGTGCGTCCCGCTGTACTTCAGCACGTGCCTCAACGCCACCATCGCTGCCCGACGCAACTTCACTCTGGCCGACTCTGTCGCTGACTGAGGACGGCATCCGGCTCGGGCCCCGCTGTCGGCTCGGACTCATCAAATTCCGCCCGCACTTGCGCGTCGGGGCCCTCGGAACATTCCAGCGACCGCGCTATGTAGTTCCATACGGCGCTGTAACATGCCACGAGCGACATGACGTGTTACAGATCGGTCACTGTTCATAATTGCAGCGGGGCAGTCATGGGGTCGTTGCGTTGCCGGCGTCGCTGGCGTGGCCGAGGCGGGCCTGGACGGCGGCTTCCATGGCCTTGACTTCGGCGGACTGCAGGCGCCGGTCGTTGGCGGTCGACAGGCGATGGACGACGAAGGCGAAGATGGCGGCGGCGGCGCCGACCAGGCCGACGCCGACAATACGGTTGTTGCGACGGACAGATGGCGATACGAGGAGCGTGGCGGCTTTCTGGACGGGCGGGCGGACTCCTGGCCGAGCGGCGCTCGATGGCATCGCGGTCGCCGGTCTACGGCGCTGACGGCCTCGTGAAGATTGCGGTCCTGGCGAAGCCGAACGCGCGCGCGTCGACGATCAGCGAGTTCGGGCCGGATGCCGTCGGGGTGCGTCTGGCGGCGCGCGCGCAAGACGGCGAGGCCAACAAGGAATTGTGCGACCTGATCGCGCGCACCCTGCGCATACCGAAGCGCGACGTGGCGTTGGATCGAGGGGCGACATCACGCGCCAAGGTCGTCATCTGCAAGGGGGTCACCATTGCCGACGTCGTTAGCGCATTGACAAAGGCGGCGGATTCGTCAGAATAATGCCAGCGCCCGTCTATTTTCGTTTGCTTTGAAGCTGCGCCTTGGTCTGCTCTTTGAGCAGGGCGTCCTGGTCCTTGTGCAGCGTGCGCAGGTCGCTCTTCATGGCCAGGGCCGCCTCGGTGATGGCGGTCCGGGCGGCGTTCAGGTCCGACATTTTCTGGCGCAGGCCCTTGATGATCGCCTGCAGGTCGTCGTCCAGCCTATCGGGCACAGCGTGGGTCGGCGCCGGCATCGCCGTCGGACTCGCTGCCGAATGCTTCCTACGCGGTCTCCGACAGCCGTACCCGGACGGATCGATCCACAACAGCCTGAACCGTGCTCGCAGCATCTACCCCGGAGCCGACTAGTGGCGTCCCGCTGGTGAACGAACGATGAGTCGATGACCCATCGAATCCGCAAATGGGGGAGCCGTGTCGATCCAGTCTGTCTGTGGGATTCGGGTGCTGCTGCATCCAAATTCGGGCGACGAAGTGCCACGGCGACGGCGTTGTTAGGGAGGCCTGATGTCGTTTGGTGTATCGCGCGGGTGGACGTGGATACGGTCGTGGGCCCAGCGTGTCAGCAAATCGGATAATGCTGTCGTCGCGCTGGGCACGGCGGGCGTCATGCTGTTTGCGGTGGGCTCGTATGCAATCATCAACCCGCCCCGGCGCAAGCGCGATATCGAATTGGACGGTATGGTCGATTGGCGCGTGAATCGACGCCCGCAATTGCGTTGGTATCCTGCTGAACGTCGTGCAGTTAGCGCTGCTGATGCGGACAGGTTCCGGTCACGAGCCCGCTCGTCGCGCCTGTCGTCGATTCCGGAACAGGCAACGTCGTCCAATCCGTGAAGGTATCCCCCGGTCAACGAATCCGTTACGAACAGAACCGTTCCGCCTGGACGCGACCAGTTGGTAGAACTCAAACGCTATATACATCATTGTTGTCGTTTATAATGACGATTGGTTTCCTACAACGCCTGGAAAACCTTGGTGGTGACCGATACTCGCGGTTCGCGTCGCGCGTAACTGTCTGAATCGTCAACAACGACAACAACGTCGGACAATGACTGTCGAGAGCGGGTGAACTGGACGAGTACGGGCGAGATCACTGGTGGACCGTGACCGGGAGCAAGTCTGAGTTTCGCGGTGAACCGAGGCTCGACGGGCACACTCTTCCAGCAGACGCGCTGCTGCTCGATATCGAACATGCACGATGCAGGAGACGCCGCCAGGAGGGATTGTACACACCCGGGAGGAGATATCGTCATCAGCAGCGATACGGTGTCGACAGCCGTACCAGTTACGTCGACGACCAGATCGATCTCGCTTTCGGACACGGTATGTCCCGTCGTAACACGAATAGGAAAGCGCTCCGCGTCGACGTCGGTGGTATATCTCAAGACGGGTACAGAGGTCGTGTTCGGGGCGATTTGCGTCTTGTACACAAACTCGCTCAACTCTTCCACTGCTTTGGCATTTGCCATGACCTCCTCTGCTCGTACAAACGTTAGAGCAACAATCAGGACACACGTCTTCCGGGCCCATCTTACTCAAAGCGTCCGTGTTCTTTAGTCGCAGCCCAGCTGTGATGGTATCCGGGGAGACGGGCTCGACAGCAAGGGTGACCATTCCGACAACTTCGACACCTGAGGCGATACCGCCAACCATGCAACACGACACGGTTTCGGCGACGCTGGCGGTAATGGTTCTCTCCTGAGCAGCCTGTTCACTGACTTAGCATCTCATGCAAGCAAAACTCGTAGAGCAGCGAGTTTCATACCGGCAGCCTCGGGGACGAAGCTGACGTGACAGGGGCGTCAACGACGATTTGAGGAATAGACCCACGTGATGATGATGACGTCCTTCGAGGGCTGGGCTCAGGTGTCGTCGTCGGGTTGTCCGGGCCTTTCTCATCTGCGGTTGGATTTCTGCTAGGTGCCTTGGTTCCTTTCTTCTTCTTCTTTGGAGCAGGTTTCGGTTTCGATGAGGATGCGACGGGGGGCTTGTCAAACTTAATCGCTGCTCTGGACAGCTCTTCGGACGTTGCCTCCACCTGATTCACTTGGTTAGTATTCCAGGCCTTGTAACATATTGATGACATTTCTGACAGCTTCGCTTTTCGGCTTGATAACAATTGGAACAATGTTCGGCTGTGATGGCTCGTCGTCGTCTTCTCTGAACTCGTCGATGCGATCGTTTTGTTCTTTCCGGATAATATACCTGTAACCGATTATGAGCGGGAGCCTTTGAGACAAAACTTCAGCGACCATACCCATCCTCGTCGTACTGGATCTCAGCCGTGGACTTGCGAGTTTGGGTGCCGTTGCCACGCCCCGACGAAAGACTATTGTTCCGCGTGTGGTCATTTGACGGAATGGCAGCCGAAGGGTGCCGGGATATCCTTGATGCCGGCGCTTCCAGAGCCTCCTCAAGAAACGACTTCTTTGGTTTCGATGCATAGGACAGCGAACCGTGCCTGCTCCTTTCTTTAGTGCTGTCCTTCGGCCTACGACAATGAACCAAATGAGATGAAGAAGAAGCAACTGGGCACATGGGGTGGCGTACTTCGGAGCTGCAGAGCTCAGGAGATATTGGATAAAGCTCGTGTTAGCGTCCTTCTCCTTATACTGTTGCTTGTTTGCAACGACATGGTTGACAGCGCGTACAGTCATGACAATCAGGTTACGCGCCTGAGGAGACAGTGCCACGAACTCCATCTGCGGTCCGTTCTCCTTCAGCACCAATGCGAACCTGACTACGCGTTAGCAAGCATCATGGCTTCCCGACCTCGCATGCCTACCGGAGATCATCCGATGTCGACAGGGTAATGTTAACATTGTCGCTGTAGGGCTCCTTGACGTTCGTGGTCTTGCCTTCCCGAACTTTGACTTTCTCTTTTGTCAAGACAAGCATTTTCGACTGAAAAGCAGGGTTCTTAGAGTGGATAACCGTACATCCCATTGCAGTGCATTACGCCCTTTGACGACGAGTCAGAAGCATTTTTGATGCAGAACTCGATGTCCTTCTTCGAAGTCAGTGCTTCATGGACCGACTTTGCAAGCGCGCTAGGCAAAACGATCGGTCCAACTTCGCCAGACACCGTTAAACCCGTCGTGTTCGTCAAGGTACACTTGATCACGCAGCCGAGGTCGTCAGCCGATGCCGTGTGCGTCTCCTTCGATTGCCCATTCAGCCCTGTCGAGAGATAACATCCGTCAGAAACGACCGGACGCTGTATCGCGGGGCAGGAGCTCAATATTACGTTCGAAAGCGGAAACGTTCGATGGCGATGATCTGAACCATTCGTATTGAACGACTTCGCCGCAGTCATGATAACGGACGCGTATCTCGTCGCCAACCTGGCGCCCCATTAGTACACGGGCGGTATGAAACGATTGGCAGCTACTGGGACCGACCTCGGGCTCGGCGTCATGTGGGGACTCGAAGTAGCACTTCATCCGGTTCTGCTCTTCCTCCCGCTCCCTCACGGTTCTCACGATATCTTCAAAGGTATGCAGCTTCTGCTCGATGTCGTTGATCGCAGCCTCTTTGGACGCAAGCGTTTGATCCCGCTCAGCCTGTGTCATTGTGAGCGTCAACCACACGCTTGCTTGGAATGGTTTACCTTGAGCTGCGACACTAGAGCAGTGAGCTGGGCGCAGTCGGACGCCTTGGCCGATATTTCGTGACGTGCTTGCGCAACGATAGCTTGCAGTTTGACAATCTCTTCATCCCGTGCACCGACTTGTGCACGCAGCTGCTGGATCGTGTCGGCTTGCGCCTGGGTGACCTTGACGGAATCGTTGAATCGCGTCATCAAGCGGTTAAAGACTTCCTTCTGCTGGGCGGACACGGCTAGAAACTTCTGCTTTTGTCGGTGAAGTTCCTGTAAACGACCGTCAGCCCCGCCGGAATGTCAGTGCCCACTCTGGTGGGCCGGCATACGAGCTCTTTGATGGAGTTGAACCGGTCAACGAGCGACTTGAATTTTGCCTTTTCCGCATCCACCTCGGCCTGCCGCAATGTCAGGAACAGCAGCAACCGTGGACTGTTGGACGTAACAGCTAACCTGAAGCTTTAGGATCCGACTTGGATACTCGTGGTTCTCGAGTTTTAGGGCCTGAGACAGCTGTCAACTACAAGGTTTTGCACAAACCTGCTGACGCCAAACCTTCAGCTCAGCCTCTTTCTCTTCCAGTAGAGCGGCCATTTTGGCCTGGGTCTGTTCGCCAGACGCCAGCAACTGTCGATGGCGTAATCAGTAACGAGTTGACCTGTGGCCAATGGCGACGAACGAAATACCAACCTCTTTCAGCTCTCGTTGAGTCCTCAGCGCGTTCTCCAGTGCGGATTCGTTGGACGAACGCTCAGTCTCAACCTCCATCGTGCGAACTCGCTGAACCTCCTTGGCCTGCTTCAGCTGCAGCCTGTACAGGTTCGTAGACGTTTCCAGCGCTTCGATTTCCTGCTGCGCTTGCTGAAGGGCGAATCGTAGCCGTTCGACTTCCTCCTGGGTTGCCAGGGCGATTTGTGCCACGGTGCCTGCACCCGCTGCGGTGGCCACTGCCACCGGCTGAGCGATCGAATCCTCTGGAGTGGGCGCTGTCTCGCCATCACCAGCACTCTTGTCGCTGACCGACCCGGATTCGATGGCGGAGTCCTCCTGTTCGTGCGTCCACTGCTCGACAGCATCCAGAGCAGAATCTCCATTCGTCACAGCGTCGTCGTTGTCGGCCTGGAACCGGTCCTAGCAGAACGAGGCGTGAGCAGACACCCCCCGCGAGCGGCCGTGCGTCCGCCTACGCTGACAAGCGATGACATGGCGTTGAGCGCTCCCCACTGATCCAAGGCCTCCTCTTCTTCGGTCGCCTCGGTCCACTTATCGACAATAGCGATCGCACTGAGTTCGGAGGTATTCAGATCTGGAATCGCGGGTTTCGTTTCACTGTCAGCAGGTAGATTCGCGTCCTTCTCCGACGACCCCGGCACGCCTTCGGCCGGAGGCCCGGTGGGCCCTGGCACCAGGCCATGACTAGGGTTCGGTTCCGGCATGTCCTGACCGGGGCAGGAACGTGCGTCCAGGGCGCGACCAGTTCGCCGGGCGACCTAAGAATCGGCGACGCGCCCACAACCGGTGGCCAGTGGTGGGGGCTTCGCACCCCGAATCTTTTGCAGTGCAAACAAAAACGATTTTTACTTCTTCCAGCGAACGGCCCCCTGCTGACCATCTGGTGACAGTTGTGCGAGCGGTTCACTTCTTTTTCGAGCAGACAGAGTAGCGCTGGTGTTTGCGAAAAAAACCATATGGGCCAGATGGATTTCGCGGCTGCATTGCGAGACCTCGGCCGCCTTGTTGATCGGGATGACCGGTGCGACCTGTACGAGGCCGTCTTTGAGCACATGCGGGCAGGGCGCGACCTGTGTGGGCAGGAAGGGGAGACGGAGGTGGCGGGCCTGTGCCGCCAGGCCATCGATCGTATCCGTCTAGACCTGCGGCAGACGGCGCACAGCACCGCTGCGAGCCACGCCGTGCGATTCCTGTCGTTCGTGCTGTCCACGGAGGTGCTCGCCAATGGGCTTCCCGATCGAACCGTCCGTTGACGTCTGATATTTGTATCGCGGCGGCTTTGAATAACCGCCGTGTCAGGTTAAACACCTGTTCCAGGACGTGGTGTTTGTGTTAGCCGAGTCGGATCTTGTAACGTGTGCTCAGGCCATCGTGGTGATCGCTCATGAGGTTACCCAGGGCTACCTATATATGGCAGTGGGCTCTTTCTAACAATGCTACCAACAGATCGTATCCATCACGCGCCCGCATTTGGTTGCATCGGCATGCTGCGCTGTTCTGCCTGCCATTGTTGACGCCATAACAGTACGCTGGCCAGCCAGCGATCCGCTGACGCTCGAGGCGTCGAACGCGTTTGCTCATCTAGCGGAGGTTATACCCGATGCTTTGCATGCCCAGAGGTCTGTCTGGGCCATACCTCTGCTCAAGCTTGCGTTCGACGCTGACAACAGGAGGTATTCTGCGTTCGCCCTAACGTGTACTAGTGTCATCCTTTTTAATGGCGTCGATGTGCAGCGCCATTGCGTCTAATGCACTTGCCGCTCTCCAGTGTATCCGCCCGACTACAGATCGCATTATGTTCCAGGTATTACTGTTCCATGATGTAGTTTGTCTACGCCCCAAATTTATCGTGGTTTAGAAGACGATCGAGATGCTCCTTGACGACAATCGTCGACGTCTAGTATGGGTCAGTACATGTTCGCGTGACAAATCCATAGAACCGGCACAGGTTGTATCTGTCGTCCGGCTGTGGGCTGTTATCGTGAAGCTCCTCTCGTTCAGGGTATTCCGTAGCAAACAACTTTGGAATGAGGTTAGGAAGCCTTCCAATGCTCTGTGCAGTCGTTGTAAATGACCGATTGTAGATTGTGAGCGTGTGGAAGAACTGTCTGAGGCTTTCGGAAACGAGCGCGACTATAGCCTGCCTGGACTCGTGGCAGATTCTTTTTCATATTGTCCTCTTGCGTCCAAGAAATTTACTGATTCCGGCCATACTAAAGGTGCTGCTGCAACCGATATGGTAGGGCGATATTGTCGATGGTTCCTCCAAAACAGTTTCGCTAAATCGGTTGTGAAAGCTATATCTTGCAGCCGTTCCCTGAAGGTCGTTCTGCCCCTCATGTTGCCGTATGTCTCAAAGCGGTTGAACTTTGGTGCCAATTACTACAGCATCTTCGCGTCTGTGCGAATCCTTTCGAGGGTTTCCGGTACTGATCGTGTCTTTCTAGGGCGCGCTAAATGTTGGTGAAACAATATCAGCGGTCTACTGTCCTGTTATTCGTTTAATGTGTAAATCCAACCACCCGGCGATTGCTGTTCAAGCGTTCAACGTCTTAGGTTCCCCGAAGCCATTCAGCTCGGTCATAATGAATGTGGCTAACTGTGTTTCTATGCAGCGTCTATCATGTCTCAATCGTGTGAGCTTCCCGAGTCCCAGATCAGCGATTCACAAGTCTTCTCTCAGATCGGATACGATCTGGAGAAGTCATCCTGGATTAGCGAGGGATACACTTTCGTGCTAAAGTTGTTCAAGGCCGTTCTTCGGCGGACTGTGACCGACTCTGAAGCTGTCAGTTCCGTCGCCCGTTCATCCGTTGACTTTGGTGTTTACACGGATAACAGGAAGCGTTTGGCAGAGCTTGGTGCGCTTACCTTAGCGCAGTGTCCCAGCGTTGCCCGGAACGCGCTTCTGACTCTGTTCGCTCCATTGTTGTCGCCGCTCTTCGATGGCCTCACTGTGACAGTCTTCGAGGTCTCATTGTTGAAGGCGTGTTGCGCCATATTCCGGGTGACCTCATGCTTGGAGATCCCAATACTTCCATTGCTGGTGATTCCTTCTGTCTTTACTCGTCACCAATCTTCGTACTAACGACGATAAATAGGTTTTATCGCCGGTTCGTATCTGACAGCCATTTGTGTCAACGACAGTGAAGATCGGTATCCTGGATTGTTACGTGACTGGAAAGTGTTTCTCGATAAGGTATCGACTTCGCTGGACCTGTGCATGTTTATCGCACGGCAGTCTCCTGCAGCTGTCTCCGATGGCTCGCTCTGTGCGCACC
Source organism: Plasmodiophora brassicae (assembly GCA_039704465.1). Classification (NCBI taxonomy): domain Eukaryota; phylum Endomyxa; class Phytomyxea; order Plasmodiophorida; family Plasmodiophoridae; genus Plasmodiophora; species Plasmodiophora brassicae. Next base: position 912,193 of record JASFAU010000007.1, on the reverse strand, counting down.
TGTACGCTGCTCGACATGCACTGAAAATCGCGTCCAGTGAATTGCGAGCCGAATTGCTTACTGTATGCCGGATTCCTTGCTCTTTATTCTATTCTCTTACCCGAGCCCAACAGCTGGTCGCGGAGCTTCTCAAGAAAGGGTTCGATCTCCTAGCCTGCCGAGGCCAACGATCTGCGACAAGGTTATCGAAAGAGGTGACGTCATGCTGCAGTGTGCTCGGCCGTGCAATTCGCCATGGAGACATAGACGAGAGTAATCTTCCTCTTTGGGATCCTTTCATTGTACACTTGCTGCACGCAGGCGAACCTCTTCGCAGTCTGGGCAAGCAGCTGTGGACCGACGCCTGTGGCGATACCCTGAGGCCGTTTACGTCTCCCGCTCTCGCGCTGGCATTAACTCGCGAGTTCGGACCGCCTCCAAGTCCAGTGCTAGGCGGCCTTTCAAGGTCAACTCCACAGTTCCCTTTGCGTCCACCTCTTAGCTGAATGTGTGCCTGTGTTTCAGGTCCACGCGCGTTTCGGAAGACTTTCAGGCGTGGGTTCGCGATTGTGAAGAAATCCTGTCGAGAGGACAGACAGTTGCCTGTCGCATGAAGGCTGTCGGTCAAGAGTCTGCTTTTGCAGACCACGTCAGGTCGACGATCCGCGCCTTAACGCAGCTGATCGACAGTGACCAACGCTGAAGTTTGCAGTGCGATGCTGTCATGCTCGTGCGTCCAGCCACTGTTGTCGATCCAGCGTTTCTGGAGCCCTGTTGGCAACGATATCGGCCACTTTAAAGCACTCTGGGGCTCTCGGGTCAGAGCTCGATCAACAAGATTGCCAATAATAACGGAATGCTCTGTTGAACACCCAGGTTGATCGATCTCAGGTACGACAGTTCGTATATAGACGTCGTCAGCAAATGGAATATAGGCGGCGCCGGTCGGTCCAGATAGGGCTGATGGCGCCCAGGGCGCGTTCGACATTGGAGATGAAGCGGAAGTCGGAGATCTCCCCTATTGAATCCGGGCGAAGCGAATCCGGCACGCAATCGTCCCTCTCCAGCCGTCCTAGTAAAGAGATCGTCAAGCCGCTTCTCGACGCCAAAGCGCATCCACCAACGAACAGCCCATCGAGAGCGGCTTCGTTCCTTGTGAGCCACAGGTCGATTACCAGCGCCAAGAACAAGAAGGAGATTATCGCGATCCTTTCTCCCGAGATGCAGATCGAGCAGCAGATCGTGCACCAGCGTAATCAAGTGCCTGTTTGTCTTGCTGCGTTCTGGCTTACAACCGCTCCGTAGTGAAAGAGGCGCTGAACGATTCGCCGCACTATCGATGGAGCCTTCGGACGGTCAACGGTCAGAGCGTGTCGGGCGACCTGAAGAACGACTCTCGGTCAATGTACTCGGCGGGGTTGACGCCACGAGCACCGCTCCACTTCCTGCAGTCCAGGATTGATTTCGAGAGTCCTGGCCTAAAAGTCAGTCAGCATGCGTTCGTGGACGGTCTTGTCGGGTAACCTGTGTGGACCTGTAGAAGTATCTGGAAGAAGGCGGAGCAGGCGACGAGCAAGACGGCAGCGAATCGATGGAAAGTACACGCAGCGCCAATGATGACAGGAGGGTGTCGACAGCGTTGAGCGATACGGGAATGCGATCGATAACGGACGGCATCGAGGAGTACCGTGACTCGGATGACGACGATGAAGACGACAACGGTTGGACGTTCCTCCGCCGATGCCTGCATGCTGTACTAATAGGAGAGACCTGCAGATCACGAATTGGAAACGCCGATGGACCAGCTGATGAAATCGAGGAACTCCTTGCACGACTATGTTGGCGGTCAACTTCGCGAGGTGCGTTCGTTCGCTCCAGCAGAGGAGGGCCACGCTCTGCACCAGCTGACGCCAATGTCGTAGCTGTCGAACCTGCGACGTGAGCTCGACCTCAACTACGAAGTGGTTGCCGCGGCTTCTCAGATCGCTGATGAGCACGAAACGTATCGCCGTTCAGTATGTCCCACCTTCGTTATTCATCATAGGCAAGCCGTAGCTGACTTGCATCTGTGTCTGAAGTCATCCATGTCGACCGCATCGGGCAATGCCTATTTGCTCGCAATCCTGCGGAAACGAAGGTTCGCCTCTGCCGTCATCTGCAACGACTCTCTAACCGTGTTCGAAATGCAGTGGGCGCCATCCGAGCGTCGATCCACGCGAACTGGGAGCACAAGCCGATAACATTCGCCTGCAACGAGACATTGACGTCGTCCTTAAAGACATCAGCGCGCATCTGGCCGACCTCAATTCAAGATCGACCCGGCCTACGATGGTCACACGAGGTGCCGATGATCCCCAGCGCTTCGTTCGAAACCTATCAGACCTCAGCAGCTACTTCCGGAAAGTGCTCCGATCGGTTCGTGCGTGTTCGCGCGCTCAGCGAACAGTCACTGACGACTCTGACAGATTGCGACCAGTCATCCCGGGTACGGCTGGGTACTGGAATCGTGCTGGAAAGGCGCCATGCTCGTCCACGAATGCTGTATCGCTCGTCAGCACGCTTTCCTCGAGCACGGTATCGGCAATCTGGCGACAGTGCTGAACCGAGACTGACCCCTGCTTACCTACTGGCTTAGTCAACGGCCAGCTTCAGTGCATTGATCTGCGCCAGTCCTCGTCCAAGGTTGACATGTCGTCAGCGGTAACGAAGTTGCAGTCGTCGTTCGACGTCGATGTGTACAAGAACAGTCTGGAGATCCTGCAGAAGGGTACCATGCGACGCGCACCTCTCCCCGGGGGCCTGGGCCTGACAGACAGCGTGTAGAGATGCACACGATCAAGAAGGAGAATATATCGCTGCGTAGTCGGGTCAAGCAGAGCGAACTCCTCATCCGACAGCGCCTGCTTCGACATTTGGCTGGTGAAGATAACCCGGTCGCAGACGACGACGACGCGAGCGAGGCCCCGGTGCGAAAGCGCACGCCGTTGTATACTATAGTGTGCCGCTGAACGACGATCAGGCGTTGGACGTGGACTCGCTTCCCCAATTGCACAGCCGGCAGCCGTCCACAGTTCAGGTCCCCGTCTCGAAACACCTACAGGTTCGCACACCGATCGTCGACCGGCCCTCATCGGCATCTGATTCGGTGCCCACCGTCAAGAAACCGGTATCGACTGGACCGCATGTGGGGGATCCTATTGCATACCGGGATGATGATACGTCGATAGGTTCGCCACTTGTATTCGGCAGGGATGCGGTACCGACCAGGAGCGACGGATGGTGCCACTGACGAGACGCTGGAGAAGACGTTCATTTCGGCGAGCACCATCGGCCTGGAGAGAATGTCACTCCCAAGGTAATCTGACTGGTGCCCATCGCTGTTTACATCGCAGGGCTGAATGCGATACCTGACACGGTTAGCACGACGTTGCGACCCGTGGCTGTGGATCTGGTTCTCGACCGGCTACCTCAGGCAGTGCACCACGCTCTGAAGACCGTCAAGGCCGACCTCGTTGGGCTCGCCGGGGGTGGTGCTTCATGATCGATCCGTCACTGAACACGCGGCCTGTAGAATGCGGCTGAGATGGACGACGCTGAACTGTACCGGCTGTGCATCGAGATCATGGTGGCGTCTGCCGTCGAGCACGGCCACAGTGCCGACGATGAGGTTCGCGTGTTGCCGCTGCGATGCGACCGGATGCTGACGTCCGCACAGGCGACGCCGATTCGGCACCCGCTCGAGTTGCCCGACTTCCTCAAGGTCTTCTTCATGATGCGGTACGGCACGAAGAAGCGGGCGGACGTGGAGATGGGCCGGTAGGCTCCTGCGGTGGGGGGTCCCATGCCCAGGTTGACCAACACGTTGGGTTACAGGTTATGCCGGGCGTTGCAGAACGTGTACAGGCAGGACGTTGAGCCCACGCCGTGTGGGACGCTGCCATTGACGTCGTGGATGTCGAAATTCGTCGGCATTGCTCGTGGAAACCTGCCGCTGCAGGCCTATTCTGTTGTCGTGTACGCGTTCGTTCATTGGCACCAGTCACACGACGTCGAAAAGGTCAGCACCTGCCGGAAACCGCCAGTGCCCCCCAATCCTGAGCAACGGGCGCAGACCCACTCGAAAGCGCTGAATGCGCTGTTCGACTCAAAGTCAACGATCCTGGTCGGCGGCGGCGACGTGGACCGCAGCGTGCCGAGGAAGGCGTCCACCGACTTCCTCAGTCCCGATCTGCTGATCCCGCTCGAGGTCGCCGACGTCATCCTGACCAAGACGCATGCGGCGTTCGGGTTCCACAGTTCGTCGTTCGAGATGGCGAAGAGCCACCTCGAAAGCGAGGCGATCCTTGCCGATGGATCGGCGTACGTCCGACGCTCGCGCGTCTCAGACGGGTGGCTGATCAGCGCGCTCTGAACAGGATCAGCCCCGGCGACCGTGCCCTGTTGCTGACGCTGCATCACATTCACCAGGGCATCGAGGCGCGCTGTAAGGCGAAGCAGATCCGCGTCGACGACATCGAGTCGCTGTTCCGGCGGTTCGACCCGAGGCGATGGTACCCGGGGAACGATCGCCGGTCCGCCCTGCCCGACTCGCTGATCGTTTCCCCCCATTCGGCAGCGGTCGCATGCAACTCCTGCAGTTCATATCCTGCATTCGCAGCCTGCACTGCAACGTCACCGACGCCGACATCCACAGCATCATCCGCCTGTTCGACACGAGCTCGAAGAACTTCCAGGAGGTCGACTACAAGAAGTTCGCCAAGTGCTTCAGCCCCGTGACACAGTTCGTCACCGTCCACACGAGTGCGTTCCCCCCGAATCGGTATCGAGCGGGGCGCCAATCTGACCAGTGGTCGTCCCTCCCCCCAGTGATGTCGTCCGTCATCACGATGTGGTCCAGCGAAACCCTGCACAACGAAACGCGTGCCATGCGGAGCTTCGTCACCAACGATTTCAAGCAGCGCGTCTACGACCTGGCCGAGTTCACCGGTATCCTCCAGAGCGTCGACCCCGGTTCGTGCCCGAGCGCCCATGCTCTGTCCCGGCTGATCGTTTGCATCGTGACGCAGACATTTCCGCCAGGGACGCGGCCACCTACTTCCAGGAGTGCCTGGACATATCGGGGACGAACTTCGTCACCAGGGAGACCTTCCTGACGATGGCACGGTCGCACAGCCTCTTCAATCGATCCGTCGTCAAGCGGTGTGGCAACAAATACATAGCATAGGCGACGTTCGCGAACGGGGCAGAAACGTCTGACGTTTATTGCTTGGCGTTCACTGATTGTACCTTGGAGGCGACGACCTTGTAGTCGGCGGCCGCCCGGCGAATCTCCCCAGCGACCGCGGCCCCATCGTCGTTCCCTTTCTCCAGGTCGTCCATGATCTGGTGCAGGCGGACGAACAGGCCCTCGAGAAACCCGACCAGCTGCCGGCACCGATCAAACCCGGCGGCGAACGATGGCACGACGACGCCCGATCGTACCTGCGTGATCTGGCGGACGTCCTTGTTGGCGTCCGACGACGCTGGCTTTGGTCGCGTGCTGGAACCCCCAGGTTTGCGCGTCACGCTCGACGCCGCCGCCGTCGCCGGCTTCGCTGCTGCACTTCGAGGCCTTGCCTGCTTCCGCCTGGTCCCCTTGGCAGGAGGCACCGAGGAAGGTCGCGCGGGTGCCTGAACCACCCGGTCACCCACAGGCATGCACCACGATCAGGTATAACGCGAACCTGCTGCTGGTGAGCCGTCGCCGCCGTCTTGAGCGCCGCGTTCTCCTGCTCCAGTTGCCGGATGCGCTTGCGAAGCCTGTCCTGGGCCTGCGTCTGCGTGTGCACCTCGTCGACGATGGCCGCGATCAGGTCGTCGACGGGGCCCGGGTCGGGAGCAGTCAGCTTCGCCACCAACGCCTCCAAGGCATCCTTCAGAGGCAGCCTTGCCGTTCCGGCAGACGTTGGCGAATCCGGCACGCGAACGTTGACCTTATCGCGAGGGACGTCAGCGTCAGCGTGCCAGGCACGACAATCCCGTTACGGTTTTAAACGCCGACGGGCTGGTCGGCCTCGTCGACGGCCACTGCGACTTTGCCTTGCGCGCTCTCCAGACCGGTTTCGATGGCGACGCGGGCAGGATCGCCGTCGGCGATGGTGTCCCGTGCTGCGGCGGGGTTAAGAATGCGACACTGCGCGCGCAGTGACCGGCGCCTGGTTGCCCCTCCTCCTACCTTGCGGTCGGCGCGTTCGACGAGTCGCCTGACGAGGCGATCGATGAGCAGGGCGTCACGACAGGCGATGTCGTCGATCCGGACGACGCTCAACGCGGCGTTGGTGTCGAGGACGTCGACCAGGTCGCCGACGGCGCCGGCGCCGATCGGGTTGGCGCTGAGGTCGATCTCGAGCAGCCACTTGTCGTCGGCCAGGGCCTCGGCGAGCTCGTGGACGCCCCGGTCGGTGATGGCGTTGCGCTGCAGGTTGAGGGCGAGGACGCCGAGCTGGGCGACCGGCGCGCTCGGCTGATCGGACCGCAGCTTGTCCTGCCATTTGGCGACGTCCCGCCTCGTGTTGTGGCTGTGCAGCAGGTCCCTGACCGGCCGCATGCAGGCGTCGGTCAGGTTGCACCCCTCGAACTCCCACCGGTTGATCTGCCCCTGCGACAGCGACTGGACCAGCCCTGGTGGCGGCGGCCCATTAACCATACGGTTGCCAACGGAGGGGGGCGAGCACCCTACTGGCGAACGTGGCGTCGTCGATCGGCATGTCCCGCAGGGTGACCGACCGCAGCGATCCGGTCGAGGCGCCCAGCGCCGCCGGCAGGCGCTTGACGAGGGCGGGCGGCAGCGCGTCCAGCTCGACGGTGACCAGCTGCGTGTTCCTGGCCAGGCCCCGGACCAGCAGCTTGATGAACTCCTTGTCGGCCAGGCGCGTGCTCGAGTAGGCGACGTCGCGGCGCGGCTTCCCCCCAGCGGTGCCCTCTGCCGTGTGTCGAATCAGCCAACCAATGGACCCCTGGCCTGCGTCGGCGGCGGTGGCGCGTACTGGCGCGGGCCGACGACCCGATCCGGACCGTCGTGAACGACGGCACCGCCTGCAGCGCCTTGCACAGGGTCTCCAGCACGAACCCGGACGTCGTGTGCGTGTCGAACTCGAGCGTGTCGACGCCCAGCTGCTTGACGATGTTCTCGCCGACCTGGGCGGAACGCGCATCGCAACGGCGCTTGACGAGCGCCTGCTTCGGGTTCAGCGACGCCGCCGACGCGACCACCATCGGTTGGTGCTGCGTCCGTCCTATGACGACCAGCCGCCACTACGACGTGGGCGAATGCAACCCCATGTCGTCGGGCACCACCTATACACGCGATGGCCGAAACGGGGCACGGATTCATTATCACAACCGCCTCGAACGGGCGGTACCGGGGGGCGCCGGTTTCCGCCTGGAGCTGGCCGCCCGGATGTTGTCGCTGAGGAAGTTCTTCGCCCTGGCGCTGTTGGCGCTCTGCAACCTCTTCATGGTCGCCTCGTCGATGAACGAGCTGAACGTGTGGCGGCCGCGAGGCGGCGCGTAGTGCGGGTGCGACCCGCGAACCTCGTACGCCCACTCCATGTCGGCCGTGCGTATCTGGAGGCGCCCGACGACGACCTTGCCGTAGGCGGTCGGCGCGAACGACACGATGAAGAGCGTGCCGAGCGAGTCGCGAGGCGCCAGCACGCCAGACGTCGGGTGCACCGACAGCTGGCACGGCGCGTCCGACGAGAACGCCGCCTGGAACGGGGCCGGCTCGCTGGCGACGTTCGTCAGGCGGAACGACACGTTGCCGACCTGGTTCAGGTCGGCCGTGATCCGGATGACGTCGTCGACGTCGGGCTCGCTGACCACGAACCGGACGTCGAAGGTCCACTGGCACCCGGACGACTTGCTGACGACGAGCAGGGCGTTCGCCGTCATCGACCGCAGCGGCGTCATGGCGACGTCGAACTGGAGCACGGGGCCCTGGGGCGTCAGGTGCGGCCGGGCGGCCCGGGCGCCGACCGAGAACGACTGCGACAGGGTCGCCTGGGCGATGTCGTTCGGCGTGCAGTCGACGAAGCGCAGGTCGGTGGTGAACGTGTCGCGGTCGATGTCGGCCTCGGTGACGCCGGGCAGGCCGAGCGTGATCGCCTTGGACAGGGTGGCGCGCGCCGGGCACGTGAATTGCTGGCGGTCGGCGGAATGGATGTCGGCCTCGCCGACCAGCGGGTACATCCATCGCAGGCCGGACGACGCCTCGACGACGATCTGGGCCGTGGTCCTCGCGAGGTCGTTGGGCTTGTAGAAGAACGGGATCTGCAACGTGGCCTGGCCGGCGACACGCGCCGTCGTGCGCTTCATGAACAGGTGGAAGTTGCTGGTGCCGTCCTCGACCAGCGAGACGTGCACCCGCATCGGGTCGTCGAACGGGTTCCTGAATTGCACCAGACTGGACAGGCGCTGCCGGACGGGCGACACGAGGCGGATCGGCGGCAGGGCCGTTGGCGGCAGGCCAACGCCGGACACGTGGAACACCCAGTCGCCCGCGATCCCGCTCGAGAAGCGCACCTCGGCGGATTGCACCTCGTTCAGCGTCGACGGCGTGTACACGATCTGGGCGACGAACGCCCCCGATGCCGGCAGCTGGATGTGGGCGGGGCGCACCGAGAAATTCTTCGGCTGCGTCGACACGGGGACGACCTCGACGGCCTCGTCCGTCGGGTTCGCGAGCGTCACCTTGGCCGCCGCCTGCACGACGCGGTTAACGATGGCAAGCGACCGGTCCCGAATGACGACCCTACCTGCGACCCGGCCTCGCATTCCAGCAGCGCAAGGCGAACCGGTTCGGGCTCCAGGCACGACAGGTCGAGCTCGTACCAGAACTCGCCGATGGTCGGGTTCACGAAGTGGACGGACCCACTGGCGGGGCCGGTTCGTAACGGGGCGTACACCAGCGCGTACGTCGCCGACGATGACGGCGCCAGCGACAGGCGATCCGGCCCGTCGAGGTAGTCGCCCTCGATGCGAACATCGAACGACATCGGCGTGCCCAGCGGGTTGGACAGCTCGAGCTCGGCGGTCGCCGCCTGCCGAAGCGGCGCGCTGATGGAGACGGTGGATTCGGCCGCCGGCCTCGACGCCGTCACGTCGACCGCGAACCACTGGTACTGCCCATCCGCCGTTACGAACGTCAACGACCCGCTGAACTGCCCGCCGAGCTGAGGCGTCAGCACGAGGCGATAGTCGCGCCTCGACCTGGCGGGCACCTTCAGCGTGCTGTCGCCGCCGACGTACGGCAGGTCCGACTCGACGCGATACTCGACGTCCTGCGACACGCGTTAGTCGAACGGACCCGCCCCGAGCCCGCGACCCGACTCCCGTACGTCGTTGCCGCCGTTCTCGACGGTGAACGTGTGCTCGGACGACTCGCGAGCGTTGCACTTGATCTGGACGAACCTCACCGGGAGCGGCTCCTTGCTGACCCCTTTCAGCTGGAACGTGTACGTCTGCTTGTTCGTCGCGTTGGTCAGGACCAGGGCGCCCTCGACCTGGCAGATCCATTGCGGGCGGAAGTCGAGCGGGTACTCGCCCGCGCTGCGCTTCGGGACCGTTATCGCTGGCGGGCCGGACCACCCGGGCCCCGTTATCTCAGCGGTGAGGCGCCATTCGTTGTCGGAGTTGTTGACGATGGGCACCAGCTGGCGAACGAGCTGGCCGGCGGCCACCTCGAACTCGAGGGCGGCCCGCATGCCCTCGGATTGGACCAGGAACTCCAATTGCAACACGCGGACGTCGAGTTCCGACCGCAACGTCACTTCGACGGGGTACGTGCCCGGCTGCCCGCCTCGGAAGGTCACACGTAGAACGTTGTCGTCCTGGTGGCCGGGTTCGTTGGAAGGCGCAGCGCCCTCCTTCGGTTTCGCTGCGCGCGAGCCTATTGCAGGACGGTTAAACGTGTGAGGGTGTCGTTGCCTGGCTCCAAACGTACCCGACGGCTTCTCGCTCAGCGTGATCGTCCGGGGAACGATCGCGTATGGCGATGAACTCTCACAGGCGTACGTGAGGGGCATGGGGAGGAACTCGGCGCTCTTCGGCTCATCCTTGGCAGACGATTTCGTGGACGTTGGCAGGGGGCGCGCCCGCTCCAGTAATGGGTTGGCGCAGGTCAGCGGGACCTCTTTGACGACGGACGTGTTCTCCTTGCAGGTCACGCGAAGGACGTCGCCGAACGGGTTCGGCCCATCGACGTACCCAGTCACCTCGATGCGCAACTCGCCGACCTTGTCGTCGCAAAGGTTCACCTGGCATGCATGGACGCCATCGCAGAGCGGCTTGAACGTGCCCAGAAGTCGCTCAGTTGCGCCCCTCTTGACGGTAACGGATTTGCGATCGAACGCGAACGCGTTCGGGAAGACGACGGGCGGCACCGTTGGCGTCGACGCTGATGCGTTCTTCAGTCGAGGCCCGTTGCGGGCCACCGACTGTCTCGTGGCATCGACGACAAACGTGCAATCGCGGTCGAACGGGTTCGTCACGTCGACGGCCACCTGCATGGAGTCGTACAGCTTGGCACGAACGGTGAGGGACGCGTGCGGGGTCGGCGAAGCCGTCACAGCGGAGACGAGGTCGAAGATCATGGGGCGGACCAGCGCTTTGGGCGGTCGATCGGCCAGTTGCCGCCTGGGTGTGAACCATAACCGGGCCGCGTCCTCGCGTGTGAACCGGCCCCGGAACGATATGGCGACAGACTCGGAGGCTCGTGGACCAAGGACGACCGATTTCGCAGCGACCTGGAAGTCGGGGCACCCGACGAGGCGGACGTCGTAGGCGATTTCCGATGCGGTCGGATTCCTAAGCACAACGTTCTTGAGGATGTCTTTCTGGACGATGCCCTTGAACTCGACGCGGGACTGGGGGGTGAATCCGGGCAGCGTGAAGAACAGGTACAGGACGAACAGGAGCATGTCTCGGGGATTCGGCGACAGGATCGCCGGTGGCGTCAGCAGAAACTCGAGGTTGGACTCCTCCATCGCGGATACTACCTACGACGACGATCACGATCGCATCCTCCGTTATCGTTATTCGAAGGACTCACCTTCTGCACGTTCGACAGCATCTTCTGTTCGTCGCCGTCCGCGTCCAGGCTGACACTCGCGAGTTGCTTCAGGTGCGGTTGGTACGTGAACATAAGCGCGGCGAGCACAACGCCATCGCGAAGGTCGGAGTCGAAGTTCCTGACAGACCGCTTGGCGGCAGGGAAGCGCGACGCGCAATGGTGCTCCAGCCAAGCAAGCAGCAGGCACTCAGGCGGGCTGAAAATGTTCGACGTGGTGGCGCGATCTGCGATCGTCGGCCCGCCGACAGTCTTCGCTGTCACGCGTCCCAACAGGAACACTTTGACGATCTGCGTGACAGGTTAGCGGGCGCCATGCGGATCGCTCGCGCTTGATTTACCTGTGCGAGCACATCCAGCCAGGCCAGCCGGGAAACCGACGGGTACAATTTCTCGAGCGCCTGGCGCTCCCAGGACCCGAACGGGGTCGACGCGAGCATGACCGATGAAGTGCCCAAGTGCTCGGCCTTCGTCGTCAGCAGCGCACCGTTACTTCGCAGGCACGCCAGCAGGGCGTCGTATCGGGCAGTCAGGTCAGCATCACCTTCGCGATATCGTTTAGATCGGCTAGCAATATTGGGCACGACGACACGCACCTTGGGCGTCACGTTTGCCGAGTTTGCGACCGCTGAGGAACTCGACCAGGCGGACGACTTGCTCCCCACCAGACGACACCAACTCGGCAGGAAACCCATCGACAGACAGGTCCAGCAGGTTCTGCGCGGCCAGGAACCTCAGCAGGATGGACGCCGCCGCGGTGACCTGTCAGATGGTCGCGTTTAGGGTCCCCTGCGGGCGTACGAGCGACCACTGTGACCTCGGACGCCGGACGAATGTTCTCGCTGCTGATGAGCCCAGCAGAAACAGGAGCCGGTGCACGCGGCCCCAAATCGACACAGGTGATCGCATGGCCCTCAACGCTGCGAAGTGAATACCGCCTACGACTAAGGAACGCCCAGCACGACAGAACGCTGTTGTCAGATACGCCTGCGACAGGAAGCGGGAACCGGTTGCCGTCGCCGTCCGTAAAATCGATCGCCGCCGCGAACGCTGTGGGTCGGTCGGCAAGGAAGGTGACAACCACCGGGATCGACTGGCGCTCGTTGCCCAGCGTGTTGCCCTCCGGGAAGCCCACCTCAAGCGGAATGTGCACCGTGTCCTTCGGTAGGTGGTACCCGACGGTAACCCGGTCATACCCGCTGTTGCTGATGACGACCCGCATCTCGCTTCGAACGCCAAGCGGCACGACCGGCAACACCATCTCGATCGTGTCGAACTTCAGCATCGGGTGCTCGGCGGATCCTCGCAGGACGACTTGCATGTACGGCTCGGCACGATTCGCCCCGAGGTACAACGATAGCACCTTTTCGAAACTGCCGGACGTCGTCGGCACGAATGTGACTTTAACTGTCGAGGAGTCGCCCTTCATCAGCAGACCTTGCGCCGGTTCGACTCGCCAGATCGGGTCGGCAACGGGATCGTTGTCACCAACCAGGGACCATTGCACTTGCGATAGGTCGTCGTTCGTGATCGTGAAAGATGATGTGTACCCGCCGGACCGGGTCTTGCCCGACCTCAGCACGATCCGCTCCCCGAACGAGATGGTCGATGACGAGAGGACTACCTTAGGCTTCAGACCTTGCGCATGGATCATGCGGCGAATGCCCTGGTACGACGACGGCATGCCGGCCAGGATCAGTGGCAACGGGATCGTGTGCTCCCCGACGACGATAGGCGAGAACATCAACGTGAACTGGACTGTGGCGCCCGGTGCGATCGTCAGGCGGAATATCCGGGGCCCTTCAATGCCATTTGATGCCGATGACGTTCCAACGGCAATGTCCTTGGAAGATACAAGCGCACGTTGTAAATCGTACTTGGAGATGTACCCGATCGGCGAGGAGTCGGACGCGGGCATCAATGCCGCTAGAGGGCCACTGACCCGGAGCTCGTTGTACAACGGCGCGGACAGGTCGAGGTAGACGGTGGCAGTGACCGGCGAGGTCGACACAATGCTGACGTCGACGGTAACGCGCCCGCTTAAGGTGACGCTGCCGAAGTCGATCTCGTCCTGGGCGACGGAGACGGTCGGCAGGACGGCAGAGCATCGTATCGAGAGTGGAATGGAGGGACATCCGCGTACGTCGATCTGGATGACCTCGTGCACTGTTGCAGGTGTCGACAGGCACGTCTCGATTCGCAGCGGCAACGACTGCCCAGGTGGAATCTTCCCTTTCTGCGGTTGGACTATGATCTCTGCTGGGCAGGGGCCAACGGCAAACACAGCCTGGTGCTGCCCATGGTTGACAATGGACGTCGTCGTCGTCGTTTGCACTCCAACTGCAACGGTTCCAACATCGACCGTTGCCGGCGACAGCGAACAACGCGCCGAGATTGCATCGCTCGTGCAGGTCAGGTGCTTGTCAGAGCCGCCGACGATCTGCAACGTGCACTGGGCGTTCAGCGCCCGCTCGATCGCAGGGCGGTACAGAATATGCACGTCGAAATCCTTGTGCGGGGCGATGGTGCCCGACTGCGGCACGAACGACAGCGTCGGGTCCGGCACGACCCAGGAGAACCGTGCCGGGGCGCCGCAAGGATTCGACAGGATCAGGCGGCGCGCCGTCGTAAACTCGAGGCTGTCGTGCGCGAACGTGAACTGGAGCAGGTTCGTGCTCATCGTTAAATCCATCGGCGTCACTTGCGCCGTCACCGTAAAGTTCAGGACATGGGCGCTGTTCACCGTGTATGGCACGACAAGGCGCAGGTCCTGGACGTGCTCGGGCGTCAGGCAGATGACGAAGGCGGCGGTCTCGCCTGGCGGGATGACTTGCGCCTGCGGCGACGTGTGACGAAGAGGCCCGTCCGGATCGATGGTCAGCGCGACGTGAATGTACTCCTCGAGGTTGTTCACGACGACGAAAGCGCGTTTCGTTCGCGATTCCGTGCAGACGGTGCCGAACGCGATCGTCGCCGGCCCGAACGTGATCTTCGCCAGGCGACGGGACGACAACTTCAACGAGCAGTCCTGCACCTCTGCCTGCGTGGACGGCACTGATTTGAATCGCTTGCCGACCTTGTCCTTGACGGCGGCTTCGGACGCGGTCGAAGCGCCACCGGACGGATCGTTTGCAACCCAGCCAGCATACCCTGCCATCGGGTACTGCAACCACAGCGGTTCCCGATTCCTGGGCAGAGGAATGGCAGGCTCAGGCAACGAATTAACGGAATCGTCGTCACAGGTGACCGCACGTCTCGACTGACGGCGCTCAGCCTCGGTTCGCAGGAAGCGCTGGTAGCGATCGCGCTGCTCCTTCAGGGCGATCAGTTGCCCTGTACTGAACGTGTACTCGTCATCGAACTGAACGACAGGGTTGCCAATATCCTTGCTTGGGAGAGCCTGTTTGGTACGCTGCAATGCCGCCAGGCAGGCCTCGTCGTCGTCAAATGCCGGGCAGGGGGACGGCTCAATGAATCGACGGGACTTGCTCGGCGCCTGCTGGACGCCGATCTCGGTCGACATGCCCATGACCGGGAACTGTACGGTTCGCGAGACGCCAACGGTCAGCTGGAGCATACCGCGAAAGACGCCGAGCTGATGCGGCTGGAACGAAACGATCACGTCGCGAGCCTGCAACGGCGGAATCGTCCCCTTGGAGGGGTCGCAATGGAACTGGGGGATTCGTGATATCGTGAACGGCAACGGTAAGTCAGCAGACCGATTCTCGATCTTCACCATGGTGTCGCGACGTTCCCGGACGGGGCACGACCCGAAATTCATATCGCTGCGCGATAACGAGAACAACGGCGCCATGGCCAGGCCCCTCAGGTCGACCTTGACTGATCGCTCTTCGTCGACCGCCTCGATGCGAACTTCGACGTGGTACGACGTGAACGCGCCCTCAGGGATTTGGGACGCGAACCCCTTCTGAAGGTCGGCTTGGCGCGGACGGAAACGGAACTTGATCGGCAGGGAACTGTACGGGCTGAGGACGCCTTCTTCCGGAGAAACGAATAGCGCTGGAGGTGCCGCCGTTTGTTGCATTGATGTTGTTGGCGAGGATACGGGAGGACCAGCGTCGGCTGCCTCCGATTCCGGTTCGCCGCTCGGCGGTGTACTTATGCTGATTCCGCTCGTATCCCGCAGCACAACGCGAAACGTGCACGCGTTAGGGCTGTTGTTGAAGAGGCGTCGAAGGCACTCGGAGCGGGTGCCATAATAGACACGGCCAAAGTCGATCGACAAGGTCGCCTTGCCGTGGTCGGCGTCGATAACATCCAATGAGCTCGCCACAAACTCGCCGCTGACGTCGAGCCGGTGATCTCGGTCGTCTAGGCGCCAGCGCAGGAAGCGCCGGACGGACCCGATCTGCCTGGCCTCCAACTCGATACGAACATGAGCCACGCCCCCGTTGCCGGGCACGATGCCGGATCGAGGCGACACTTTGAACGCATCCTCGCCGTCTCCCACATCGACGGCTTCGAATCGTGCTTCGCTCTTGCCGACATTCTTGAGAGGCAGTACGTAGGTGGCCGTGTTGCCCACGATAATCTGTCCCAGGTCGATCGCGTCGGCCATGGTCACGCAGCTCGACGAATGGCGAATCCGAAGCGGGATGACGATCTTTCCGACATCAGTAATTACAGCAATCTCGTCGAAGACGTCACCTGACGAAACCAGCGGTATAGTATCCCCCTCGTTGCCATCGTGGAGCTCACCGGCCGCTACCGCTGGCGAGTCTTTCGTCGAGTCGGCGTCGTCGCATTCGGGGTTCTGCCTTATCCGAATAACACTGGAGAGACCCGATGCAATCCGGACCGGGATCTCGTTGTGGTTGACGATGGTGAACCGCTTCGAAACAGGACGCATGACGCGGATGTGTCGCGTCTGCGCGCTGGCATTGCGAATCGTCACAGCGACGACCGATGTCTCCGACCGCTCGAAGACCACACGTTCGGGTGACACGCGAAACGCAGCTGGGATCCGCACCGACTTGAGTGGAGCCGTTGCCGTCGGCATCGTTGCCGGGTCGACAGCGTCCGCCATTGTCGACGACGGCGTCGCCGATCAATGGTCGACCGGACGTGTTCCGACCAATAGATGCCCAGCAGGACCGTACCCGACGACCTCACGCTAACGAGGATCGTTGACGCGTCGGTGTCACACAACGTCATCGCAGCGTGTCCGTCCACACTGCGCCCGATATGCGTCGTTCTAAAGTATGATAAAACAGTCTAAAGGGTGCTTCACCCGCCGTCGGCCGCCGACCAAGGACAGGGTTCAGGTTTGACCATTTTGTCTGTCGCACGTTCCCTTTTTTTGCACGAAGGACCCCGCATTCTGCGCATTGTCAGTTTTTGGAGCGGGGGGCGATTTGGCGTTGCCGACCGGGAGCGAACCTGATCAGCGCTGGACGCGGACCGCTGATCGCCAATGCCATCCAACGAGATCGAGTATTCTGAGAAGTACTATGATGACCAGTATGAGTACAGGTAGGCGTCGCGGCGCGTTGGGATTTCCGCTGCCGTTCCGGACCTAACTACCGCTAGGCACGTGATTCTGCCCAAGGAGATGGCGAAGGCGCTGAACCCGCCTCGTATCCTGACCGAGAAGGAGTGGCGTAATCTTGGCGTGCAGCAATCGCGCGGATGGGTCCACTACGAGATCCACAGGCCCGAACCGCACATCCTGCTGTTCCGACGTCCCCTGGGCACGGACCCGCAGACCGGCATCCCACCTGCTCAACCACCTAACGCGGAGAGGCAACAATGATAGATATACGTCCATTTACCCGAATCATCAGTGTCCTCAAGCTACTATAATAAATCATGGGCGTCATTACATGGGAGCGGCAGAATATTTTACGACGGGCGAGATCTTATGAATTATTCGACGCGGTTATGCATGTATCGAGTATCGTGAAGTCGATCGACGCGTCCGGGGCGCATGGCGACTTCAAGACGTGCAGTTGGCGCCGGCCTCTTTGGTCTGAGCGACACCATTTAGCAGGCGCAGGCGGCAACGTGAAATCGACAATGCTTACCGCGTGTGACCGCGATTCTAGCGGACAGCCCGACTGTCCACGTCAGTCCCAGGGCGGGTTTCACACGACTGGATACACCCCGGATGGATACAGATCCGCTGCGATCGTATGCGACAGGACCATACTGAAGAACGGCACCACCAGAGTCGGCGCCGGAAACCACGTCCGCAACTTGATTGATGGCAATAATGCGAACGCCATGAACACGAGCCAGTTCATGAAGATGCACTGACAGATGAAACACGTGTATGGAGCGCTCAGTACTAGGCGCACATTCTGTTCTCAGCAGCCCGGATATGCTGTCGATTACGACAAGGCGGACGGATCGATCTTCAGACAGACGCATCGGCAGCTCGCTAAATAGGATTCGTTGTTGCTCCTCAAACGTTTGCACTGTAAAGCAAACCAGGTTTCAATAGCAGGTACGCGACGCACAACATAATAAAGGTTCGACCGTTGTAGACCGATATATTGTCCAGGAACGACCATATGCGCATCCAGGGATGCCGTTCGATGATTCCTTCGGACAGGCTCTTCAGCCGCGTAACTGGTATCTGGACAGAAATGTCAGAATCCCCAGGTCAAGCGAGCCAGATTCCGCAACATACGGATCCCTCGGTGCTGATGTACACGGCGGTGCCATCAAGGCCCCCAAGTTCAAGAGGTCTGCACACGCATACCCTGTCACGACGAAACCCAACGAACCCACGCAACCGCTGACCGACAATTGGACCTGAAGCGCCAGGAGCAAGCCCAGATGGCTCTTCCCTGAACCTTCTTCGCCCCAAATCTCAGTGACTCCAGGGCCAATGCCCCCACCAAGCGCCCCGTCGATCAGCTCATCACCGAGCGACAGAAAGTGTGGCGTCGCCGCAGGACGGGTCGTCAGTTCGTCCCATGCCGTCACAGGTCGGGGGACGCCCTCGCCCTGCGTCGGGGTCATCGCCGCTGCGGCGCGGACCGGGACCGCGCCCCACGCTGTATCCTGCGTAACGCGGTGCCTCCAGATTTGCACAGGAGGCACCCGTCATGAAAATCCGGCCCTGAGTCGATAAGATACCGATTCGATCGATCCGGGGGGATCCCGACACGTTGGTGCTGCCCGGACTACGTTACGGTGCGGGTTACTGCAGCAACGTCCTGCCGGGTCGACGACTGTCGACCGTCATACGCCCGGTGTGACGGGATCAGGGGGCGCGTTGCCGTCGCCTGGGCGAGACGGAACCCGCACCGAACCGGTGAATCCGGTTCGAGCAGGGTGCGTCATCGATGTCGAAGGTGATCATGGATGCGGTGAGGCGGCGACTGTCGAGGACCCCGGAGAAGAACGAGGCCGCCGACGATGTCGACGACGCGAGTAGGGACGATGCGACGCCGGACGCGTCAGGTCGAGGACTGGACGTGATGGATATCTTCAAAAGCCACCCGTCGTTGGCGATCGGCGGATCCGTTGGTAGGAATACCTGGCTGGGACGGTGGTTGAAGAACAAACTAGTGGAGAACGACGGCGCGGCACTCGACCTTGCCGACCCACCTCAGGGCAGGCTACCGAGGAGAGAATCGGAGCCGCCAAGTCCCATGAGGAACCGGAAAAGTTGCATGAGGGTGCCCGACAGCACAAGGAAACCAGCTGGCTCCGTCACATTCCAACTCCCGCCCACCGTCATCGTCGTCAGACGCGAGGATCTGTGCTTCAGCCGCATGGATGCGACCACCGAAACCGACGACGATGACAGCAGCAAGCGCTCTCGATTCGACTTGTCGGCGTTCATCGATAGCGTCAACAAAGAGCAAGCCAAGACATAAGACGATACAATATGATAATAGCGTGTGTTCCTACTGGTCAACGGTCAAAGGATGCGGCGCACGCGTACCCGGTAGTCAGTACGCTGGCGCGGCAGCAGTATTTGGCCGCGCGGCGGCGACGCTGGCGACCACGATGCAGAGTCGGGTGCGCGTCCTGTCGTTAAACGCCCTGGCTCAGTCGCTCGTGACGCCGACGACGTTCCCCCAGATGATCATACAGCCCGTCGACCGCAGGCGTCAGATCATGTTCGAGCACGTGGCGCGGGTGGCCCCTGATGTCATCTGCCTTCAGGAGGTCGACGATGACGAAAGGCCGGATATCGTTGACCGATTCGGCCTTGAGTACCACATATCGTCGATGTCGAAGAAGCAGGCAAGGCACTCCACACTGACGCTGGTGAAGCGCAATTCCGTCGTTGTGGATGTCGCGTTCACCGACTACGAGTACGAGGAGACCACCATTGCGATGTGCGCCACGGCCGACTCTGACGACTGCCTCATGGTCGTCAATTCCCATTTGAGATGGGAGGAGTATGGCAAGATCGCGAAGGCGCAGGCGACGAACATCGCCGCGGTCATCGAGGAAGCCATGGACGAGTGCAAAGAGCGTCCTCGCGTCGTATGGTGCGGTGACTTCAACTGTACGCCCAAGGACATCTGGAAGCGGATCCCGCGCACGCTAACGCTGAGGGATGCATTCAACTTGGAGCCTTCGCCCACGTGGTGCTCGCCACGGGGCATCGCTCTCCGCCTCGATTACATGCTGCACTCGCCCGGCGTCCGCCCTGTACAGGTCGATAGACCGTTGAGGCCGCCTCCGGACCAAGACCCTCTCCGATGGGCCCTGCAGACCTATGGCACCGATCACATCCCTCTGTCGGCGGTACTGGAATTCCCCGACCCCAGGGCGGAACCGAGCAGGACGACCGAGATGGAGGTACCCGACGTGTGATTTGTGGGCTTCATGCCGGATGCCCTACCCACCCAATATAATCTAACAGTACGCACCACGCGGGGCTGTCCCGTGTGCAGCGCCACACTAGCGCGGCCAACAACAGCGTGTGTGGACCTGCAGGCGCCCATTGTTCAGTCGGAGACGTGGGAGGAAAGATGCCGCGCAACGGTCACGGGCAAGCAATTTTGCACTAAAGCAACCCCAAAAGTCGGGTCCCTTGATTCTGGGGGGGCGTCGACTTCGAACGCGGTTGGCCACCTGCTAGCCGACGCCCGTGGGGGTGCTCCCAGCCAGTCATACTCGGCACACGCCCAGCGCCATCCCGACGACAGCCTCCTGGCGCCCCTGGTCGTCTCCCCGTTATTCCGCGACCGGCTCCCCGTGCTGGCATCGTCCAACAGCGACGGCGGGCGCGCCCCCAATGCCCGGCCGGCCTCGATCATGAAGCGGCAACTGCCAGAGCGTCCATCGCCCTCCCTCGGCATCTTCACCGTATTATTTCGAAGTTGTCGCGGGGTACCTCTGGAAGGCGATTCGTTCAAGGCCTTGGACGATGACGACGACCTAAAGCGCTATTCTATTCCTGGCGAAGGCATCGGTCGATGCGTGACTCACTGCCCTGGCAGCACTGGTGCCGAACGCCTGTCCACCTTCCGGTTCCTGTACAATCGTTTGACGATGAGCGCGACCAACGCGGGCATCGAACGCGAGCGTTCGATCGCGAGTCGCGAGGTCGTCGAGCAGCTGGAGAACCGGCGGCGCAGTGCCCTGCTGACGCTCGGCGACAACGAACGATATGACGGCTGCACGTGCGTCATCCGCATTAATCGCGTCACCCAGGTGCCCGGCAGCGTCAGCGCCAACCTTGTCGGCAGGCAGCTGTGGGTGCGGATCAGTGTCGGCGACCGGCAGTTGTATCTGGACCAAGGCACGCTCAACCACCAGTTCAGCACGCTGTCGTTCGACTCGTCGGCGGACCTGTCCGGTGTCGAACCCGACGACGACGTCGACCTGGAGATGTACAGCTGGGACTCCTGGTTCGGGTGGTATCGTGTCGGGTGGACGTCGATGCCGTTCCGCGAGCTGATCATGCGCCCGACACGAACGCTGTTGCTGCAGACGTCTAACGGCGATTTCCTGGTGAAGAAGTCGGTGAACGCCCCAACGGAATTGCACATATCCGTCCTGCAGACGCCGCAAGGCATGCCCGAACCTGTCGAGTCGCCAAGCGCCGGGCGCGACCGGAGCTCGTACGCCAAGCACGTCATGGTGCTAACGCGTGGCACCCAGGGCGACATCCAGCCGTTCGTCGCACTGGCCATGGGCCTGGCGCAGCAGCTGAACTGGATGGTGACGATCTGCACCGAGCTACGCTACAAACCGTTCATCAAGAAGCATGCGGCCACGTTGACGAGCGGCGCTGTGCGATTCCGACCGTCGGGCGGCGACACGACCAACCGCGTCAATGGCGATATCGTCCGATGGGCGCTGCACACGAAGTCGGCTGTCGTCCAAGGCCTGATCCTCGCCCGGTCCGAGATGGAGTTCTTCTCGTCCGAGCCGATCATGTTCTGGTGGGCCGAGCAGATGGCGCCCGACGCCCTCGTCTACGGGTTCACGGTCGCCTCCATCGCGATGATCATCTCTGAGAAATTGCAGATCCCGATGCTCGGGTTCGTCCTGCAACCGACCTGCATCCCGTCATCGCAGTACCCGCCGCTCCAAATGCTGAACCATCTGTCGATCCCGCTGCTGACGCCGCTGATCAAGGATTCCATCCTGTCCCATGCGTTCATCAACCGCCTGAAGTCGTACATGGACTACTCGACGCTGACCGCCTTGAGGAAACGACGGGGGCTGCCGCCGTTCGGCCAGCCCTGGTACAGCGTCCTCGACCAAGGGTCCCCGGTGGTCGTCCCGATCAACGAAGTGGCATTCGGCGGCCGTCCTCCGGATTGGCCATCGTGCGTCGAGCTGACCGAGTTCATCTACCTGACATCGTCGTCGGTGGGCGCGCTCGCCCCGGATCTGGTGAGGTTCCTGGACGCCGCCGATAACGACGGCGCGCCCGTTGTCGTGATCGGGTTCTCGTCGATGCCGATTCCACGTGAAAGCATCGCCCGGATCGTGATCAAGATCGCCAAGAAGTGTGAGAGGCGTCCTCGGGTCGTGGCACTGCTTGGCGACAGTATCGGGCAGACCATGTCGGCGAGAACCCAGGCGACGATGGACGCCCTGGTATCCTCCGGGACCGTCTTCGAGGCCAAAGGCGCACCGTACAGCCTCCTGTTCGCACGTGCCAGCTGCGTCGTGATCCATGGCGGCCTGGGCGCCACGTCGGATGCCATGCGGGCCGGCGTCCCTGTCATCTGTACGGGCGTCCTGCTGATGGACCAGCGATTCTGGGGCAATCGCTGCTCGTCGATCGGCCTGGGGCCGGAGATGACCCACATCAGCGACTTCAGCGCCGTCTGCGTCTCCCAGATCGACGAGGTCCTAGCGGTCGACAACAACGCGTTCAGGGAACGGGCGGCCGAGTTCGCCAAACGACTACGGGCGGCTAACGACGTCGACAGCACCGGCGTGACGCAGAACGTTCGCGCTGTCGCACGAATGCTCGAGCATGCCCGTCCGATTAGGACACCCAGTCCCGTCCTCGAGGACGCTGGATGAACCCTCCCTGTCCATAGCTGTACTGCACGATCCATCCCAACAATATACCATTCGCTGCTCAGCTCCCGCTGGCTGCAGTATGTTATTAGTGGTCAGCGCGAGTGCCCCGGGCTGCTGCCGGTTCTGGCGCCGACGTACGTCTGGACCAGCTGCTGCCATTCGAGCTGCTGGCTCTTGATCCATTCGGACAGGTCCTTGACGTCAGAAATCGATGCGTTCAGGGCGTCGATCTGTCGCTCGTCGTAGTCGGATTCGGCGCCTTCCAGCTCATCATCGTCGAATTCACAGTCGGATTCACTGTTGAACTCGATCTCGTCTTCGGACATCTCCCCATCGCTGGCGTCGTCCATGACCGACATCATCTCGATCTCGCATTCTAGGTCGGCCGTCTCGTCGGCACTGTCGGGCTCGCCGCCTTCCACATTGTACCGGGTGGTCTCCATCGCGATCCCTAGCGACCCTGACAGGGCGGCTGGAGGATTCGACCACCAAATCGGACTGCAGGCTAGGCTAGGTAGGCTAGTCACAGAACGATATCAGCTATGTATTCAATTCTGGGGCCAAGCGGCTGTCATTTCCCCAACAGCCGGTTGGCCCAATGCTGACGCCAGATTGACTCCTAACGCGTTACGGCAGCAACGCGTCGTATGCCAGCCCAAGTGCGACGCCACGTGATGACCCCAAGGCAACAACGACGGGCAGGGGTGGCACGAGTGCTCAGGATATGCTGACAGTTTCCGAGATGGCCGCCTGAAGAACCTCTTTCATGATATGCAACCAGCGCTCCATCGGCCAGACCCAAACAAGACCGACCAGCGGTCCCACCGTTTGACTATTTCTGGCAAATAATAGACAAGCGAATGGAACTGACACAACACTATCAGATTAATACGGCGCGGACAGCACATCGTGGTTCTTGGCGTGTTTGTGGACGACTTCCTTCTCTCCGGAACTAGCTCCAGTTTAATGGGCGAAGTGAAGGCGAATGTTGTCAACACGTTTCAAGACGAAGAATATGGGTCCTGCCAGATGGGTTCTCGGTATGCGGCTGACGCAGACGGCGTCGACGATTGTACTCGATCAGGACCAGTACCTGCGTGACGTGTTGCATCGATTCCGGAATTCAAGAAATGATCATGGGCACTTACATCAGTCAACAAACCGGTGTGTTGATTCTCAGAGCGTCAGCCTCTCAATGTCGAAGGGTTCAACCTTCCTCGCAGACAGAACGAGCTAACGAGCAAGCAAGCGGATGGTGATCTGCATGATGCAGCAGTATCTGCTCAGAAGAGGTCGCCCGGGTACAGTAGCGGCATATCTTTGTGGATCGTGGCCATGGCATCGATGTCTGTGTGGCTCGCTCGTCTGCGAATTGCTCAGGACAAGCGGCTTGGATTGCTGCCGGAACGCAGGGGCAATCGAGTACGGCCAACTCGTGGACGCAAACCACGAACATGTCGAGATGGGCCGATCGCCGAGCGTCCTGTTCCGTCACGTCAGGTTGACGATGGTGTTCTCTCAACCACAAGACCCACATCTGTTCCAAGGCTCGTTCAACGTATGTGGCAATGCGCTCTGCGATGTTATCGCGTATTCATCGCGAGGCAGCGTCAGATCGCACGAAGGCTGCTGACGTGGGGCAAGTCGATGAACCGTTGAAGTTTGGCGAAGGCGTTCTTACCGAGGAGGAGCTGAAACGCCAACGAGTCCGCAAGAAAGGCGACGCGGTAGGAGCAAATCAGCACACGTGAAACGGACACTGCTCAACGCGTGCCATTAGGGTCGCAACGAATGGACGATCTTGATGAACAGCAAGGCAGAACAATACAAGCGGTCTGTCGCGGAGGAAATGGCGTCCAAGCGATCAAAGCAGAACAAGTTCGGCGAAGAGATTCGCGTACAAATTGACGAGGTGGCATTGCAGAATTGCACCCTCCCCCATTGCATGGTCGATAACATCATTGGGCAGATCCGGAAGAGGAACCAGAGAGAGGCCGAAGAGCGACAAGCGGAAGCACGAAGGGTGCGCCGCCTCAGATCGTTGGAGCGCACAAAACTGAACATGCCACGTACAGATTCTTGAACAGATCAAGATGCACGAACTTGAAGAAGCGCGCAAGGAACAGCGCCTGCGCGAACGCAACGAGCATGATCGCGTATTCGTCCAGGACCAGCTCCGGCTGCGAGCTCAAGCAGCCCAGGCTGCCGAGGCGAAGCGGCGTGAACTGGAGGCTCGGGCAAGGTCTGCAAGAATGATCTACGGGATGCAGATGAGCTGAGATCTAACGATGTGTTGCAGGGCGACTCTTCAACGACAAGCCGAGCGGGATCGTCGAGCCCGGGAGGAGGAGCGACGACGATTCCAGGAGGAGATGCGAGTACAGCGAATGGAGAACGAACAGCAACTGACCGAGAAGAAAAGACGACACGATGAGGAAAGGCAACGGGACATTGAGGAGCAGAGAAGGTCGAATGCCGTCGAATCCGATAACGCTGCGTTACCAATTACCGTTCATGAGCAGGCTTCTGCTGACGTCCCAGGCAGTCGAAGAGGCAAAACGTGGCCAAATGCAGAAGCTGGCGAATAAGGTCGCCATGCTCGAAAAGGATAACGAAGCGGTTCAGCGGGCGGTTCAGGAGCGCCTCAAAGAAGAGGAGCGTCGAATCGCGCGATTCCAAGAAGAGGTGGGAAGGTTCTCATAGACGAAGATAACGGAATAACGGTTATCTGCGTTAGGCATCTCTTCGAGAGGCCGAAGCCGAGCAGAACAAACTTCGGCGACAGCGTGAGCGCACTATCGAGATGAAAGCCGCTATCCAGAAGCAACTGGACGAGAAACGAGCAGCGTACAGCAGACAGGTAGAGGAATCTAAACGGTCTGCAGTGGACTCGCAAAGCGGATTGCTCGTTCGCTGACTGGAGCGTCAGGCTTGCGAATACAATCCGCCAATTATCTGCTGAAGAAGAGGAGCGCCGGAAGCATGAGGTAAGGAGCCACCAGGTTTATAGTCGTCGGGTGATAAGAAACCACACTAGGTCATAAAGGCTCATGCACAGAGGATCGCATACAAGGCCGAGCTCGACATGCAGGTTAAATTGCAGAAAGAGCGCCCATCTGTCGGCGAGAATGGCATGGATGACAACGAGAGGGTCTTGAACCGGCGCCTCCTACAGAACGCGGTCGCCGACCTGATGCGACAATAAATCATTGTACTGGTTCTTGTGAGCTAGTTACTTACTGGGAAGGCACGGGAATTGGCGCAATGCTTTTGTTCCACGTACGGCCGGTGGTTAAGAGCGGCTGGTTCGAAGTAGTGTCTCGCATTCGTCATTTTGTTGCGGACTGCGTGGCGGAGTCCGGGACAGCGAGTCGGCTGGATCACTGACACGACGAGAACCGCGTCGTCGCCATGGTACGTACAGGTCTGTTGTGTGAGCCTTCTAGACATGTAATTCGAGATCTGTCGTATAGCGTCTGGAAAAGTGTTATTTCTGTTCTAGCACGGTATATCCCGGCCATGGTGTCACGTTCGTTCGAAACGACTGTAAGGTGTTCAACTTCTGCCGGTCAAAGTGCCACAAGAACTTTAAGATGAAGAGGAACCCACGGCACGTTCGATGGACGAAGGCGTTCCGGAAGTCACATGGCAAGGAGCTTGCAGTGGATGCTACATTCGATTTCGAGCGCAAACGCAACATTCCTACCAAGTACGACCGCAACTTGATGGCGGCCACCCTGAAGGCCATGAAGAAGGTCGAGGACATCAAGACGCTCCGCAAGGAACGTTTCTACAAGGCACGTATGAAGCCGGCCAAGATCATCCAGAAGAAGCAGGCGCTCGCCACCATCAAACAAGGCATCGACCTCATCAAGTCGCCTCTTGTCCGCGAATCCGTCATGCTCGTCACCGAGGACGCCGTCAAGTCCAAAGAGACCACCAACAAGACCGACGCCATGGTCGAGGACTGATCCTTATTCTAACCGAAAGTCAACCAATGAATCCCTTATTAGACTGCTCTGCCGAGGCAGGCGACCTTCGGCAGGCTTGACATCGGACGCTCGATAATACGGCCTGGCCAAACTTGTCCTGTCGGCAGATATGACCTTGCACTGGACAGTGGAATAATGACGGAGACAAAACCGTGCATTTGGTGGCACTGGGCAGGGTGTCAGCCTGGCGCCGAGGCGACAGGTGCCCCATTTTGGTGCGTGTCGGGCTACCGTGGTGAGCACCATGTACTTGTCGTCGTCGCAGCTGGCCGCCCTGCGCGACTACAAGTACGCGTCGGGCACGTATGGGTATCTGGACACGGTCATGACGCCGTTCTGGAACGCGGCCGTCAACTTCCTGCCGATGACGATAGCGTAAGCGGGGCGCGTCTGGCAGATGGTTGTCGACCTCAATTCTACGTACGGTAGGCCGAATGTTGTGACGCTGGTCGCCTTGATAATTATGGCATCGGCCGCCGTGCTCAATGGCATCATGTCCCCGACGTTGTCTGATGAATTACCCGCCTGGGTACTCCTCTATAATGCCGTCGCCCTGTTCCTATACCAGACCCTCGACGCCATCGACGGGAAACAAGCCCGACGGACGGAGTCGTCATCACCACTAGGACAGCTCTTTGACCATGGGTAAGCTTTCCGAGCAGCGATTGCCCGCAGTGATGGACTTACCTGAATATCAGCTGCGATTCGTTGAACGTGACGCTGCTTCTTATAATCGTCAGCGGCACCCTGCGCTTGGGCCAGCAACCTGTCCTGATGGTCGCCTGTTTTGCGATTGGCATTGTTCCATTTTACATGGTATCACGTTGCCGACCATGTTCTGTACTGGCCGTTCCCGCTGACGAAGTTGGCAGGCGAACTGGGAAGAGTCTCAGACCGGGTACATGAGGTTTGGCATGATTGGCGTAACGGAGGCCCAGTTTTCCGTTATCGCCTTGTTCATAGCGACTCTGGTATTTGGTACAGAACTGCTGCGGTGCCCGCTGTACATTGTGTGCAATGACTGATATGCTGCAAAGGCCATCATATCTGGACGTGGGCGCCATTCGGTGTCGAGCTCCGGCAGGCGTTCATGGTTATTGCCGGGTCTGGTGCCGCCTTTGGGGCGTTGGAAAAGTCAGGACAATGCGACTCGTCGAGGGTTTCCTTCCTAATTTGCATGGCTATAGTTTATGGGTAGTGTATCGAGGCAAGGCTTTACTACCGACATTCAAGCCGTCCATCGCGATTGCTCAAGTCGTCCAGTTCTTTGCGTATCTCATTTTGACGTTGATGTGGATGCTTTCTCCTCATCATAAGGTGCTGCTAGAGGTTCGACAACTTGCGTATGTCGCCCCATGAACGTACCGTATAACCATTTTAACTGCAGCATCCGTTCGTCGTGTTCACTGCTGCCGGGGTTGCGTTCTCGTACCTGATCAATCGCCTGATCATTTCTCGCGTCATCGTCGATGCCGGGTTCAGCTTCAGTCCTCCTGCTCTGCTACCGCTTCCCTTTCTAGCCTATCATGCATGGACCAGCACGTCTCCCGTCCACGTCGTCGTTATGTCGCGCGTGTATCTCGTGTTCACTATTGTCGTGTACGCGCATTTCGTGCAGTCCGTCATCCACGAAATCTGCACCTTCCTCAAAATCCGCGCCTTTGTCATTGCAAAGAAGTCCAACTAAATATTGTCTCTTGAGGCTTATTCATCTGAGGCCATTCCGGTTCGATAGAGCGTTATGCGGCTTAAGTCATGCTGCGTCGCTGTTGCCTGACCGCACCACGCCAAGTCAATCGGCGCACTTTCTAAAATTGTCATTCGGGTCGGCCACGATCTGGTGGTCGACTTCGATCCAGCCGACAGTCAACCTGTCCTAGCAGACTTATCTGCTGTTGGTACGCTAGGCGAACGGTCGTTGTATGACACGAGTAGCCCCTGTGCGGTTCAGTCCACTATGGTGGTGGCATTTGTTCGGGTTCATGTCCATATCAACGATCACTGGCGTCCGAATTCACGCCATCGCGCTGAAAACGGCAACCATGAATATCAGCACGGGGCAAACAGTTGCGTTCTTCCTATCGTATTTCACGCACTGGGCACTGATGTTCGTCCAAGGTCAGATGGCGTTCAGGCCACTTCCTAGTTGATATCTGATAACGGTGACAGGGCATTTCGCCGTCGTGCTTTTCCTGAGCTCCTTTGAACGATGGCGTGATTCGCCCAACAAAGCTCTGCATTTGGCCAGAATAACGCAGGTCGTCGCTTTGATTGAATCTGTCGTGGTCGGCGTTGGCTTCTGGATTGGCATTATGCCGTTCCGCGGGAAAATGCCTGCACCTGGCTACATGCTCTTCTCTAGCGTAACGGTACGTCCACTGATGTGTCAAGGAGCCCACCCAGGGCGACTTACAAATGTGCCATGGTGTAAAGGTTCATGGAGGGACAGCCGTCCTCATGTTAATCGACCTCTTCGTGACGCATTACCGCGTGTGCGAGCATCCCAAACGAGAGCTGCTGGCCTGCATTGTTTCTGTCATTGCTTACCTTCCAGTAAGCGCAGTCTGTTCAGCGGTATCTGGGCATCCACCGTAAGGGCACTGTGGTTCAAAGGCTTCGTTGGCCGTTCGTAACCTTCCATGTTGTTCCAGATACCGGCAAATGCTATGGAACGGTCCGCTGCTGACGATCGCGTCAGTATGCGGCTTGGTTGCCACCCAAGTCATCCTGTACTACTTCTTTTTCATCCTTGTCTTCCGGCACTGGCACCATCCGACCGCCAGCGAGATAACATCTCCTGATCCAGTCGACGGACCCTGAAGACGAGCTGGGCAACTGCTATAGCTGCTGCCTGCCACAATACTGGGGGTACTATATCTGTAATAGACGTGTATGGTTCTGTTCTGTTCAACTAGAGCGGCGGGTTGCTGTCAACGCAGAGAACGTCGACGAGGTCATAGAGAACATGAAGTCCCCAGATGAGGCCTTGTCTCGAGAGGCGCTCGTTGACGCCGTGGAACAGCTTCGAGAACGCCCACGACTCGTCGAAATGCAGTGGAGCGAACCCGATGCACAACATGCCGGATGGGTGCCGCGCGTAATGCTTCGCATCAGTGCCACCGGGACACATCATCGGAATGATGGGCCCAGCCGGTCCTCTGCCGTTGATGACGTTCTGAATGGCATCCAGGACAGCCTTGATTCGCGGGTCGCTCGGATCCTGGCATAGCGCTGGTTGCCCGCATTCGTTTGCCTCGATGTGCAACGATGGGGCCTCGTCACGATCAAAGTACCCGTTGCCAACTACGCCTTTGATTTCATCGATCACATCATCGACTGTAAATCCGGGAAGGACTCGACAGTCGACCTTCAGCTCGGCCGACGCGGGGACCTGCACACGATTGGGGTCCAGAGAGAAATCCTAGCTGCGCGCTGACCTGGTTGGACTTGACGCCGCCCGAGACGGTCGTGGGCACCGCAAGGTTGTGCAGGAACGGTTCGAGCATTCGCGACGCTTCGGATGGTAACACACGATCTAGGACGAATTCGTGCGACGTCGACATGAGCAGCGCTTGCAGAGCGAGGCTGGTAGCGTAACCACCCGAACTGCTGAGAACGTCAAACGTCTGGACATGGCGAGCAAATCAGGCCGACTTTGCCCGACGAGTCCACTGATCCGTGTACCGGTTGGGCTTGAGGCGTAAGATGGAACGGCAACCGTCGCTCTGCGAGAGCAGAAGCGGCGCGACCAAGCATGCCAATGGCGTTATCCTTATGTGGCACGGAGCTGTGGCCACCAGTGCCTCTCGACGTGATTGTGACGTTAACATGCCCCTTTTCGGCAATCTGTACCGGGTAGAGCAACGCGCCGTTGAAGTAGAACGGGAACCCGCCGGCCTCAGTGAACATAACCTCGGCCTCGATCAGGTCTGGGTGCTGCCGAACGAGGAATTCGACGCCATAGTGACTGCCGTCTTCTTCATCCGCAACCCTGAATGCACGCGCCGTTAACAGTCTTCTACAGACTGGAACGAGCGACGCACCCAGCGAAAATGAGGTCGCGATGCAGCGAGATCCCCGATCGCTTCAGCGCCACGAGAATAGCGACAGATGTTGCTGCATGCTGCCACCAAGTTAACGACACGCGTCTCGACGCAGCGCATGACACATTGTCACCAACATGTTTCATGTCAATGGCCCCTCTGCCGTAGATGACGCCATCGTCGTCTTCGAACGCGGCAAACTGCCAGGAAGCCGCTCAGTAGACCACGACGTAATGTGCCATTGGACAACGTACGGGATCGTGTTGCCACTGCTCCTCCTTCCATTTCACGGCTGGGACGACGTCCAGGTGAGCACTCAACAGCACTGGTCGGCGACCACTGGATCCATTGCCGGTCAGCCGAGCAATTATATTGGGCCGGTCCGGCGTCCTGCCGACCACCTCGAACGGGATCCCCTCCGCGGTAAATACCCGCTGCAGGACGTCGACCGCCGCCCTTTCCGACCCATTCCCGCCGCCGTAGTTCGTCGTATCGCACCGCAGCAGCTGCTTAAACACGTCGACGGCGAACGCCTCGATGCCAGCGTCGTCCACAATTGTCGCCTTCGGCATCGGAGCACGACGATCCGCCCGCACTAAATAGGTACTCGCCATGTGGCTCCTGCCCGCACTCATGAACGTGGGCGACGACTCGGAAGATAGTCCTTTTCCGGCATCGCCAAACAGGCCCTGCAACGGTTACCCAATGCAGGGCGCCTGCCTGGACGCCGGTACGCCCGCTCGTTCCAGACGCTGCCTGCGCGCTGATGCGATGTTGCGACAGGAAAAAGCCCCGCTGGAAACTGGGTCCGGGACTCCGGGTCCGCCGTGCAGTCGTCAGTTCAGTGCAGCGGCGGCACGGGGCAGTGCCGTACGGAGGAGGGTCGCCGTCGAAAACGACGATGTGCGTTCGCCCGGCCGTCCTGATCTGCATCGATGGGTGGGGGGTCGCGTCCGAGACGCGGGGCAACGCGATCGCGGCGGCGCACACGCCGGTCATGACGGCGCTGTCGAAGGTCGATGGGCAGTACGCCGTCATCCGGGCCCACGGCCTCGATGTCGGCCTGCCCGATGTAGACGAGGCGCGTGCTGTCGCAACCCGCCGTCGTACTGACCCCCAGCTGTGTGTTCCAGGGCAACATGGGGAATTCAGAAGTTGGACACCTGACGATTGGCGCGGGCCGCATCGAATACCAAGTGGGGCGGGGCAGTGTAGGGATCACGAACGCCGCTCCTAACGCCACGTTCGGGAATAGGACCTAGTGCGCATCAATCGGTCAATTGAGAATGGCACGTTTGCGTCGGCCCCCGCTCTGGTTGATGCATTCTCCCGTGCGAAATCCGGGACGAAACGGATGCATTTCCTCGGTCTGGTCAGCGATGGCGGCGTACATTCTCATATAACGCACCTGTTTGAACTGCTGAAAGGTTTGTTGCCCACGACCCCAGCGCATGCATCGTGTGGGCTGAACCGTACGTTGTAGCGGCAAAGGCAGCTGGAGTTGAGCAGTGCTTCGTTCATTTCATTGCCGACGGTCGCGACACTCCCCCGTCGTCCGCAACGACCTATTTGCAACAGGTCCTTGATTTCACGAAGGAGTTACAGTACGGGACGGTTGCAACTGTTATGGGCAGGTTCTACGCCATGGTCAGTCTGCTCGTATCTCTTTGCAGCGACACTCTCCGACTTGATCGCATCGTCAGGATCGTGATAAGAGATGGGATCGCATCGAGAAAGCTTTCAGGTGTATACTCTGTGGGCAAGGCGACGTCATCGCAGCTGGCTCGCCAGTATCCGCCCTTGAAAAGCGCTACGAAGCAGGCGAGACCGATGAGTTCCTCAAGCCGGTACGTGCACTACTGGTCAGGAAGCCTCTTCATGCGCTTACTGCGCGGGTAGATGATCTTCGATCGAGATGGCATTGTCCACACGGGAGATACGCTCGTCTGCTTCAACTTTCGTGCTGATCGGATGCGCGAGATTGTGGAAGCTATTGGCATCGCGCCACCGTTTGATACGAAGGGGTATACTGCTCGGGAGTTGCGGCTGTACCTGCGGATTAAAGGCGTTTCGCGTTTCGCAGGTTGAATGTGCCGACAGACCTATCAGTGGTCCAGTTCACGCTGTACAACAAGGCTTTCTCAAAACTGCCTGTTGTCGTCCCTCCCGATTCCATGGACATGACGCTAGCGGAAGTCGTGGCATCCCGCAACCTTGCTCAGGCTCATGTAGCAGAGGTCTGTGACTCTGTATCTATTGTAATGCGGATCGATTAGTGACTGCTGCACGCAGACAGAGAAATATGCCCACGTCACGTTCTTCTTCAACGGCGGCAAAGAAGCGGTTCTGCCGAATGAAGACCGAGTAATGATTCCATCCCCCAAACACGTGGCAACGTACGACCTGGCACCCACGATGAGCGTTGCTGAGGTGGCCGACGCTGTTTGCACGGCGATTGCGTCCAAGAAGTACGCCTTCATCGTCTGCAACCTTGCACCACCGGACATGGTTGGACATACTGGCAATTACAAGCAGACCGTCGTCGCATGCGAGGCAACCGACACTGCCATCGGGCGCATTCTGGACGCGTGCAATGCCTCGAACACCACCCTGTTCATTACAGCGGATCACGGAAACGCTGAGGTCATGCTGGACGAGCAGGGCAACCCGAAGACGTCGCACACGACGAATCCTGTCCCCTTCATCATGACGGGCGACAACCGTCTGAAGTTCCGCGTGACGACGGGTGGGTTGCAGGATGTGGCGCCTACGATACTTCGGGTAATGGGGCTCCCTGTTCCGGAACAAATGACGGGGAAATCGATGCTCCTCGAGTAAACGCCCCCCGGTGGGACCGAACGCTTTATACAGTCGACTCTTACGATCGCAAAGGTCTGTCTAAATCTGCAAGCGAACCTTCCACTACGAAGAAAGCACACATCAGATACGTGAGTGTCCAAGCAGGTGCACAGTACGAACGTTGGGCCTGATTTTGTTGCCGACGCCACATGTCGGCATAGATGCCATTACGGGCGAGTAGCTCATTGTGAGTTCCACTCTCAGCAATTTCGCCGTCCTTCAGGACTATGATACGGCTGCTATTGACGACGGTGGACAACCGGTGTGCAACGCACAGGACAGATCGCCCTTTGGCTATCTCCGTTAAAGAGCTCTGAAACAGCAAACCTTCAGACACCGATTACACGTACAATGGTGTATCCAACCTGAATGGCTTGCTCTGTTATCGTATCTAGTGAGCTGGTTGCTTCATCGTACAGCTAGTGGCAACATGGCATGAGAATCGCGAAGAATGCAACTCGCAAATGCATGTAGAACGAACCATGATTGCAGGATTCTTCAGAATAGCTCTGGCGATGGCTATGCGCTGCCGCTCGCCACCACTTAACCTAGCACGTTTCAAATTAGCTAGCTGGATACCATACACGCTCCTGCTTGATGGCTTCGATCGGTTACCTCAGGCCTCGCTCGCCACACTTGGTCTCATACCCGTCTGGCTGGGACATGATAAAGTCATGAATAGAAGCCGCTTTCGCCTGTGCCCCATCTGTAAACGCAGCTGGCACCCCCGTTATTTATGAAGCAACTTACTGCAGCAACGATATCATCCATGGACGCGTCGGTAAGTTGACGTGATTTGATGCCATAGCCAATGTTGTAGGCAAACGAGTCATTAAACAGAACACAATCTTGAGGCACGATTCCGATGGACCCTGAAATCACAAACGTCAATCGGAGCCACACACGAATAGGACGTCATCGCCAACTTCGAAGCGACTGTTGAGAAACGTGGGCAATGTTCTGGCCATCAATCAGAATCTGGCCGTCAGTGACGTCAAAGAAACGGTACAAAAGACGACCGATAGTACTTTTCCCTGCACCAGATGCCCTATAACAACGCGTTCATGCAAGGGCATCGCAGAAGCAATGTGGGCACCTACCCCACCAAGGCAACAGTCTGGCCAGGTTTAACTTCAAACGAAATCCCTTTCAGCAGGGGTTGTCCCGGTTCTAAGGCAATTGTGAACATGGGAGGAACTCCTACGGAAAGGAATGACGCGTACTGTAGGAAAACGAAACGTTCCGGAACTCGATATGAGCCTTGTCGACATGAAGCGAGGGCGCCAGAGGAATGTCTTTGACCTGGCGATCCATCATTTAGAAAACCGAGACGTCCGGCACCAGAACTTTCGGTCACTAACCTCAACGTTTTCTTCCAATATGTTCAGCATCGACTCAACATCAACCAGTGCTTGGTTGATCATCCGCCAGTAAGTTCCGAGGAATCCCAGCGGCGTGTACAGCGTCAGGATAAATTGCTGGATCATCATGAAGTCACCGACGCTCTGCTCACCTCGAGACACTTGGTCTGCTGCCAGAAACATGGCACTTGTCACTCCGATAGAAATAATGAAGTTCTGCCCCATGTTGAGGACGCTCAACGATTGCTGCGAAAGGATGGATGCATCTCGATATTCTCGAAGCGCGATATCATACCGGCGCTTTTCATGCTCCTGTTTGAATGTTTCAGACCAGTACAGTCCAGCCATCGATGACATCGTGACCTCGGCATTGAAGTATTTCACTGTTTCGTAATTCAGCAAACAGTCAACTGCTCGCTGATTGAATGCGTTGTCCTTATCGGCGAGGTGACGCCTATGCTTGTCGCGCCAACCCGTAGTGAAAATTGTATACACGACATATAGAGTAATCGACAGGAACGTAATCAGTGCAACTACCGCTGAATTAGCATATGCATCGGGGCCAACGCGTCGCCATGGCTTACACCACCAATCGAAACGAACCAACAGCAGTGTGCACACCAGCACAACTTGAAGGATGACGGGGCAGAACTGAAACAAGAATATTCGGATGACATCACTGAACGAGGACGCCCCTCTAGAAACGGAGCGAAGTACACTGAAATGGAGCAACTTAGATGATCGTAGTGCAACACAAACTGCACCCCTTACGATCCAGTCTTCCGACTTATGTGGTATCGGAAAGACAGATTCAGCAAGTGTTCGAGTACGTCCAGGGCGACGATTCGCTCAGCGTTCGCGGATACCTACATAGGCAGGCGCATTGTTGGTACTACTTCTAAACGATCGAAACAGTAACGGCCTACAGTCGCGTATACAATGTTCCGCAGCTCGCCAACACATGCTGATAAGAAACGAGAAATCCCAAACAGGAGCAGGCCGACGAGAGGGAATTTGGGTCCGGCCGGCGCCGTCAAGTTGTCAACGACCAACTTCAGACTGTCGAACGATGTCAGTGTCAACAGCTTGCGGAAACAGGAGGCAACCAGTCTAACGCAAAGGGCGGCGCGAGATCAAGAACCTTCCCGGTTAGTAGGAGAAGCACGCTGACCCCGAACCGGACACGGATGCCAACCGCGCCGACCGGCCAGACTGATCGCCAGGCCCGTCCCATCAGTTGCATCTTCGTTCGCGGCGGCGGTGCCGCCCGCCCATTGACCGCCTCCTCGTCCTTATCCGGCAGGCGCGCATACGGCGCTGACGAAACGACGCCCCTCTGCATCGATACCGACATCTGCGGCCAACAAGGTGCGGCGTGGAACGATCCACTGGCGCGTACAGAGCAGCAGCCAACACTGCGCGTTCGCCCCTGAAGGTCCCTCGTTCACGTCGTTTTATTCGTGGAGTTTTTTGGTCGCCTCGAGACCGTTTTCGGCCCGAGCCGCGGATCGGAACGGACGCACGCCCGCGGTGTCTGCCATTCACCCATTCTACAGCGCTCGCTGAACGTCCAGCGTCAGCCCATCCACGTTGTATGTTCAGTCGCGGGCCGCTTCTCAGTCCGTCGACGTCAGAGGAGCGGGGCGCCGGTCTGCATGCCTGCTTTCGTTGCCGTATATAACCGACTGAGATTTGCATCCGCGCTGGCTCTTCAAAGGTCGGATGCAATCATTAAGGGCTCGGAGAGCCAAAAGCGCGATCCAGAAATGAGACCCTGGTAAATTGCGTTTACTTGACAAGAGCGGATGCAATCTACAATGAGAAGCACTGCTCGAAAGAGTTGCCTCCGAACCGATTGCTCGATGTTGGCCGCCAGGCCGCGAGACATTCAAGGAGAATGACACTCGCCCCTACGGTATATATGCGACCTGAGTCAATGCATATCCGTTTGCTACGATCGTAATCTAGCCCTTCAGCTGCAGCTGCTTCCCACTGCAACCATACGGGTCGAACGAGGGATTGGTTGAATCCTGGGCTCAGGGCATGGAATACGATGGCGAACAACAAACTGCCTATTCATTGGCGATCAACATTCGCCGTAAGGTCTGCGCTCTCTGATCTGCATCAGTAACCGCAAATAGGTGCCTTCTCTCGTAAGTCGTAGATGCAGCGTTTTGATGTCTGAGTCTGGAGATGCGTGTAAAATGGGGAGCGTTTCCACTCGATAAAGATGGGGCTACTTATCATAGATATTTTATCATTTCATAGCCGAATGAACGTAATCCTATTTAGGACCCGTATATTATGCAAGAAATCGTATTTAATTAGCAGAATCGTCATTACGAGCTGAACGACACCCATCCGGGCCTCGACCCATCAAAGTTGGGACTTCGTGAAACTCGAGACTGCTCCACCAATGCAAATTCAAGGCGTCCCGATTTCAAACCCTTCTACACAGTCCCATCTATTTTGCAAGGACATTGTGCGAAACGTTCCAGTCAATTGCACCTCGGGTGCAAAGTTTAACATATCCGCATGAACAGAGACGCTGTTACGACGTGTTACGAAAAGGAAAGTCTGTATTCACTGATGATACTGAGAAGGAGAAGATACAATGTGATTGAGCACGTAGAGTAGAATTGAGTTGACGAAATGCTGTTTGCCATCGAATCCCATTCCCTGGGCCACGACTCCGCCCGCAGCCGCCCTGACAAGGGTGCGGACGCCAGCCTTCCTTAGCTGGGCCTTGACTTTGCGCGGCAGACCAGCTTTCGATTCAACGAAACCCGTGACGACCTCGGCCCCAGCATCAATGGCAGCCGAATTAGCAATACCATCGAGAAAGTCACGAGTTTCTCCCAAGGTGCCACGTTCCTTTGCACGGTACCGTATCTGGCCTCTGGGAGTGCCAAGTCCCGTTCGAAGGAGGCCCGCCACGACCAAAGCCCCGGCCTTCGCAGCAACCGCGAATTTCAATCGGTTCAACGCGGTCTCGTCCGACGTGGCTTGTTCAATGGACTTCCCCGCAAGAGCCAGTTGCCCGGCGATGACCGCCAAGCTCACAAGGAGAACTGCACCCGGTCCTACGTGCGACATAATGAGACCGCCCAGCCAGGCCTACAGCTTACAGCGGGTGCCGCGACGACCCAACGACGAGGCAGTTCCGGTTTGACTGCGCGGCCAAAAGCGTCGGATGATTCTATTTTTAGACGTTGGTGGAACTGCGTGGCTGCATGGAGCCGGACGATGGGTCATCCCATTTGCGGCCCGATGACAGAGTTAATTGGCCGCTTAACCGGGGCCCACAGTTAACCGGTTGAGCTCTGAAACAAGACCGGTTGACCGCGATGAATCCTCACCTCCCGTTGCGATAAAGCAATGGAATGACGCGCCCGTACCTCAAATCACAGGAATAGAATACAGCCCCCAGTGAAACGTGAATCCTCCGCTTAACCGCACAGCACGCACAAGGCACGTACACACACTAGGGACGGGTGTGAATCTGCTCCATGGTGCTGCGCACCGTTCCTCTTCGAGACAGTCGTGCGAGTCGCTCGTTGAATGCACATAACTCAGCCTAGGCCGCCCTAATCGAAATCGGGCTGCATCAGTTGTCAATTTAATGCAGGGCAGGATCCACCTGCCAGAAATCCGTTTTCCGGACCCTGACGTCGAGAAGGATGCCCTCGTTGGCACCCGGCGATTTCCTTGCCTCCAGATGCCAGCCGACGTTTCCCCGTGGAGGAGCTCGAGTGAGCAATGGCTGAGTGACAGATGTACACGCGTACCGAGCAGCATCTCATATTATCGTCAAGCACTAGGGGGCGATTCATCGTTCTGCTGCTGGCTGGCCAGACTGAACTCCAGATGCATTGGTTTAATATGGCCATGTAGCCATGTAGCTCGCTCACCTGCTCAGGGTTCCTCGTCACAAATGGACGGGTCGTCGTCGAACAGTACTATCGCCTCGGGCGTCTCCAACGCAGTGTTCATAGGCGTCAGGACGCTCGGCCACGTGCTGGGGACCCGGCTGTTGCCGACGTTGGCGTTGTGGGCTGCGACGTGCGCAGGATCAGATGGGGCATTGACCAGGCGGTCAGTACCGGTGGCCGGGTCGCGCCCCGTGCTGGACCCATTCGAGACCGTGCCGGCGCTTGTGCTGGGCGCGGTGACGTTGCTGCTGCCTTTCTTGGAGCCGGTGATGCCTCGTGGGGTGTCGCCGTTCCCAGTGCCGGCCGCTGGGTCGCCCAATGTGGCGCCGGCGCCTTGGGAGACATTCGAGGGCGGGCCGGTCCAGGAGACGTTGCTGCGTTTGCCCGTGCCGGCGCTAGTGTTGGGGGCAGTGACGTTGCTGCTGCCTTTCTTGGAGCCGGTGATGCCTCGTGGGTTGGTGCCGCCGTTCCCGGTGCCGGTCGCTGGGTCGCCCAATGCGGCGCCGGCGCCT
Source organism: Plasmodiophora brassicae (assembly GCA_039704465.1). Classification (NCBI taxonomy): domain Eukaryota; phylum Endomyxa; class Phytomyxea; order Plasmodiophorida; family Plasmodiophoridae; genus Plasmodiophora; species Plasmodiophora brassicae. Next base: position 872,930 of record JASFAU010000007.1, on the reverse strand, counting down.
CGGGAGACATTCGAGGGCGGGCCGGTCCAGGAGACGTTGCTGCGTTTGCCCGCAGGGCCGAGGACGACGATGGGAATGGCTTGGGAGCCGGTGCCGCTGCTGGCGTTGGAGGCAGCGTCTGGAGCAGCAGCTGACGACACAGGTGCTCGGGAGCTGGGCGCTGCTGACCCCGACACTGGCGTCGCCTGCGCGTTGGGCGAGACGCGGTTGCCGGTGCGGTCGTACGTCTGGCAGGCCTGCCACTCGGGGCCCAGGTTGCACGACTTGACGATGCCATCGAAGTCCTGGGCGTTCGTGGCAGCGCACGCGGCCGACACCGACTCGACGGTCGTGCAGCCGCCCGACCCGCTGTCGGTGTACTCGGCCGCGAACACGGGCTTGCCTGCCTGGATGAACGGGGCGAACTTGGGGCAGTCGCCCGTCTCCGCACACGACTCGACGACTGCGAAGTCGAACAGCGAGGCGAGGTTGTGGGGCGCGACCAGGTCGGGGGCGTTCTTCAGGCCGACGGCCATGCCCAGACCATGGGCGGTGGCCGCCACCCAGCCCATATAGTCCAGGGCGTCGGCAGCGGTCAGGGCAAACCCGTTCGTGTACGTGTAGCTGTCCAGGTTGTCGGGTTCGATGCCATGGCACCCGTACGATGCCATACGCTGCAGGCGCGCCTGGATCAGCACCCGCGTCGCCTCGCTGCGAACGTCGAGGAATGATTCGCCGGGCCACCCCGGATACGGGTTGCCCACGATCGATGGGCGGACCGCCTTGAACGCGCCGGCGTCCGATGCGGACGCGTCCAGAGAGCCGACTGTTCGACCGGTCAGAGCGGCGCCACCAAGGTGTCCAGCGGGCGCACGTACCGTTGACGTAGCAGATCACGTATCGGTTGTTGGCGTGCAACGCGCTCATCAGCGCGGGGATCTGGTCGGCGCCCAGTTGCTCCGGGTCAATGTTCCAGACGGGAACGTTCGGAGTCGTGACGTCAGGAACACCGCCGAACGTCAGCTCCCACTACGGAGGCGTTAGTACTGCCGGCGCCCCGTCGGAAGGCATTGCATACGTCGTACCTGCCACGCCATGCCAATCTTTGGTCGCGCCCACGAAGCTTGGGCGCCGGCGACGGCGCCCAAGACGGCTGCTGCCGCCGCTACTGCTGCGAACGCCCAGGTGGTCGTCACGTTCATGTACAATTCGTTAAGTTAGGACGACGGGCACCTGCTTACGCTGGGGGTCAGAAACCGGCGTCGGCGCGTCCGTCGACTCGTTACCTGAGAGCGATGATATTTGCAGTCTGGGTGAAGGCATGAGGTAGACCCAGCGAGGCAGCAACCCGATTGCGTCCGCTCTCCCGTGTGACTCACGGGTTGGGTGACCGGGCCCACGCATCCAGGAGAGGCGTTGACCAGGCCAGGTCTGCGCCAAATTCGGGAAATCGTTGCACGTATGGCATCAGCAATAAGCCAATAACTACAGTAATCTGTCTCCACCAAGCCATTAGATGCAGTGTAGGATCGCAGGAGCGTTTCCTCACGCAGGTCATCACTGCAGTCGTCCAGCACCGGTCGCCTCCCGTCTCAAGGTGGAAGGCAGTGTCGCGTCCAAACATGGCAGACAACGTTGGGGGCGAACACGGCATTCGACGGGAGGTGGTTCCGAATCATAAAACTGGTCCGGATTGTCTACTAACAGTACCACCTGCATTTAGCAGAAAATCCGGACCATACAAAGGGCAACGATCGTTAAAGGACCAACGTAGCGGATACGTCCTTGGCAATCCCGTAGGTCGACCGTCGACGGCTTGTTTCCCGACGTACGCTTTGGAGCCATGCCTCCAGAAGACGAACTTCTAACGTTATTTGATATCCTGTGATTGTTCATCACCCCACAACGTTAGTTCGAAACGCCGGATTCGTCCGGAGGTCGGATCTTGGCAGATTTGCCATTGTCGAGTGCGGCGTCCTATGAAACTGGACGATGAATCCAATCGGGCAATAACCTCGAACAAAGGAAAAGCAAAACGGGCGTCTACTTCTCCAGGTCGAGAGTCTCGCCAAGAACGCTCATGTGGCGTGACAAACTCGTCTACCTAGGCTGTGCCAGCGTGCGAAACTTCAGGGCGTCCTGACTCCTGCCACCATCTTTCATAGTGTCCTCTGGCCCTGAATTACAAGCAGTGATATACGAGTACAGCAGTAGCACAGGTAAGTCAGTTGGACCCGCGCCTGATCCAGTTAAATGACCGGATTCTAATGCAGTACTTGCAAATACAGACTTGTTACGCGTGTTGTACAAGCTGCCTGGGTCTTTACTAAGGCGCAGAAGATGCAATGTGAACCAATGCGTGGAGTAGAAGCGAGTTGATGAAATGTTGTTTGCCATCAAATCCCAACCCCTGAGCCACGAGTCCGCCCGCAGCCGCCCTGACACCGGCGCGTATGTGTCTGTTCCTAAGATGCCCCTTGATCTTGTGCGGCACGTCAGCTTGCGATTCAACGAAACCCGTGATAAGCTCAGCCCCAGCATCAACCACAGCCGTATTAGCAGCAACATCGAGATAGTCACGAGTTTTCGTTAAGGTGCTCGGGTCCTTTGGACGGAACCGCCTGGGATCGGCGAGGCCCGTCGGACGTAGTCTCGTCATGATCAAACTCACAGTCTTGGCAGCAGCCGCCATCTTGAGACGGTGCTTCACAATCTCGTTCGATGCGCTCGGCCCAACTGACCATCCCGCAAGAGCTAGTTGTCCAGCGATGGCCGTTAAGCACATGAACAGAACGGCACGGTTCCCTACGACGCGCGGCATGGCACACTCCAGCAGCTGACACTGCGCACCCAACGTTCAACCGGTCAGGCTTGCTGGTCGAAACGTTTGGTCTGTGAGTCCGTGACGGCAGCCGTACGGAATCAATTTCAGGCACTGGTTTCCGCAGGCGCAGCCGCGCAGGCGGGATCGAGGGTCCAGCGACTGTTCGGTCAACCGTCGACCAGAAATAGGTTCCGGGTCGCCGCGGTCAAACGTTTGCAATGATGCGTTGAATCGCGGTAGCAGCAGTTGAGAGTTTGAGCACTAGTCCATCGAGAGCGTCGCAGGGGTATAAGGCGGTAGTTGCTGTGAAGGTTACACATAGCCAACTGCGGAAGCCCGTCTTCCGATCGAGCAAGCGCAGCGCTTTGCGTCGACACAGGACCTTTTCGATAGCGTTGCAGTTGCATTCGTCATCTGCGGTATCCCGTTTGTCGTCTGTGGACCTGCGTTTTACGAGCGCATGGATTCACTACTGGGTATCGTCATCATCTATTGGCACCTTTTTAACTGCGCAAGCAGTTCCATGCAAATTAAACGGATATCTGGTGAACGAACTAATTGCATTTGTTGAGAGAGTACGTATGCAGGCAGCGGGCGAAAACCCATGACCTGTCATCCAGAGAGAGTGGACGCGAAACTGATTCGCATCTGGTCATCTTTCCTAAGGATCGATTCGTGCTTTTGCAGTACGTACGTGTCGGCATCGCCAGGGTCGCCGATAAGCGTCCGGGTAATTTCGTTGTACCTTGCCAGGCAGGCAACGATTGCGATTGCGTTCGCTCCACTCATGAGCATCGATGCAACAGCAACAATTGTGACGCCATCCGACCCGTCCGGTTTCTCGGCACCCACACAGGCTAGGCCAAACAGCATGAAGAAGCTGATGAGATTCGCCAGGCAGGTTAGTAGCAACGGCATGTCTTCCTTGCAACTCTTTGTGTAGCAATACATGCTGGACATGAACCCGAAGACAGGGAAGCACCTGCAAACAGGACAGCGTTCAGATTTCTGAACAGACATGGGTGCATGCGAAACCCATCGTACAAACTGCAGACGATGAAAGCAGTCAGGTTCGCCATGCCCTGACTGAAAATGCACACGCCGGCTCCAATCCAGAGTAGCGCCCACAGACCGCCTTGTGCCCAGGTCAGCGCGACAAGCACCCGATGCCAAGAGTTGTTTCCCGCCAAGGTATCACCCTCCAGTAGATCAGGGGACCCTCCGGCAACATTGGATATAGGACTGCGCTGGCCTGCAGCGAGAGACATTGATTTGGCAGCAGACGACTTGCACACAGATTCGATGGAAACGATCTGGCAACTTCGGAACAGCGAAAATGCATGAGTCACGTTGCGAAAGGACCAAGAGCGGCCCACGGGTTATATCATTTCATTTGTCAGGGGCTGGAATCTCGGTCTTGTTGTCATCATCCTCCCTGGGTCGTTTGCCTGTGACTGTGTCGGCCTTCTTGAAGTAGCGAAGAATACCTTGCGACCGAGATCGTTCTTGTGCGACGGCATAGGGTTCGATGCAGTTTGCACCTTTTCCTTGCAGTGGACTAACACGGTAGATCACAAGTTTATGCTGAAGCACGTCAACGTGAGTACAGTGCGAAACATGGAAGATGCACAACAATTCACCTGGAACGGACGAAGAAAGGGCCGGCATTTCTCAAACGGTACGGTGTCGCAGTTGAGCCAGTCTTCCGCCTGGGCTTCGTCGAGGATAACTGGCATCCGGTCATGAATGCTAAGAAGGGTCAGTGAAATCCCATTGCCATGCAACTGAGAACATAAGCCGGTACCTCGACATCTGCTTGCAGCTGTCACTGGTCAGGACAACAAACGTGTCCGAGTCAGAGGAGTTCTTCGCGGGCGACCAAAGGCCAGCCAGTCTCATGATCGACGGCGGAGACGTCGTCGCGATGAACATTGGGTTCTTTTTCGACGTGTTCGCGACAGGTTGCCATTCGAAAAACCCAATGCACAGAAAGATGCACCGATGGTTATTCACAAGCGACTTGAACATGCGCTTGTCGACGATTGTTTCTGAACGGGCATTGATGACAAATCGGTCGCCCTGTCCAGTGATGCCCCACTTCATGCAGCGCAGGACGGTCTCGTTATCACGACGAACAAGAACGGGTGTGTGCGATCCCGGGCTGATATTGTACGATGGCATGTATGGACGATCCTTGCTTGTCTCCAAACCGCTCGTCTTTGTCGCTGCCGCTAGCTCCTCATCGGACATGCCGAGCGCTGCTCGACCGCACATCGCAGTCGTAAAGGAACCCAGTTACGAATGTCCGCGACTGCACCGCGTTCCGCAGTAAATCGTCCGTTTCACACTTGCTGAAACCAGATTGGCTCGTTGTGAAGCCTTCGTGTACAACTGACGTCCATGTTCTAATACCCGACTCAGTAGAGCCCCAACCAAGACGATACGGAGCCCCGAAACGCTGTCCAGTTATGGAAAATACGCCAATGCGTTCCGCCCCAGTGTCAACGCTAAGTCATAACGCGCTCGTTGGCGGAGTTGCGTCCTGCTTGATTCCGCCGATAGCATGGCGGAAGAGGCGCAGAAGCAGCTGTCTGCGGAGGACGTGCAGAGAATGGTGAATCTGCTGTCGGAGAAGACGGAAACGGCGCAGGAACGACAGCGCAGGCGGGAACGGAATGAGTGGAACGAACTTCGGAATAAGTTCCCTGTATTGAAAGACGAGTTGCCCGGTGATGTATTGCGTGTAATTCGGGCGACCATACGCGACAAGATCGCTGTTGTTGACCGCCTCACCTCCTTCGAGCAACAGACCCAAGATCTTGAGCGGCAATTGAAAGTTGAATCCAAGGCCAGGGCGAAATTGCAGGGTAATCGACTGAATTGATATGTTCGTAATTGACGGCTCATTTGAGTTTCCGTTGTCCAGACTTGGCGCGAGAGCTTCAGCAGCAGAACAAAACAATACGGGTGTGTGGCAGTGTGGGCGTGCACTCGTGCGTCGTGACTAATGGGTGATTTTTCCCTACAGGAAGCAGCTGATGCGGGCATGAAATCGCAACAGGAAGCCCATGTCCGCCTTCGACAGTCTTTTGAAACGGCCATGAGTGACATCACCGCCAAGATTGAGGTTCAACGTGTTCCCTTTCAAACTTTAATCGCGGCTGATGATACATGTTGCAGGTATCTGCTAACGAACGAGAACAGCAACGAAAATCTCAGGCAGAGTACGATGCAACTGTGCATCGGTAAACGGTGGCCTGATCCGGGTGTCCAGATTGGAGGATAAAATCAATGCAGCTTTGGCGGTCGAGAAAGAGCAGCGGCGCCTTCATGACAAGCACTTGCGTGCAAAGGATGCTGAGATTGAGCTGCTCAAGGAAATTACCAGCAAGTTGCGACTGGAACTAGAGCACCGTACCTCTGAGGTATCGTAACGAGCTGTCTGGTTGGTATCGTCGACGCCTGAGTACTTGAAGGCGAATGCAGCGCAGGCTAATGCGCAGCACTATGCAAGTTCGTTCAAAGAGCTCGAAGCGACAATGAAGAGAAGCATGGGCGGGTTCGAAGACCTGCGCAAACAGGTTTCCACGGTACACACGACATGTCACAAAGGTTGTTACCATGCGGGCTCAGCGTTTTCAGATATCGCGCCGAAACAAGACGGTCGTCAAAGAGAACGCGCGCTTGGCCAAGCAACTTAACGAGAAGACGACCGAATTGGCAGTCGTGAAAGAGAAGGTATACTGCTGTTATACGTTTACTTTGGCATTTGCGTAATATTTTCTGACGCTGGATTTTCTGCAGTTCGAAAAGTTCATCAGGGCCAGTTATTCCGCAGAGAACCGCCCTGGTGAATCGCCAAGTGCGTCCGTGGCGGCCGTCCGCCCCGAGGAGATAGGCGTTTCACCAGCACAAGACGCCAAATAACAGGATACACCGTAGTTCACCTGACAGTGTTGTTGGTTTGGTGACGGCCACGTCATTACAATGGTGGAATATGGTATTGTAATTCGACACTTTGGCATGCGGCCTTGTCAAACTGGAGTAGAGCATTGTCGTTCAGCCTCTTGCGTGGGGTAAAGACCAGCTGTTAAACTGGTATTGGACGTCTGGGAACGGAACATCATCACGGTTCGCGCCTCGGGAGCCAATCACGGTGGCGGTGGTTCCTGGGAGCAACTTAAATGCCGAGCACCGCCCCGACGCAAGCTCTCTGTCACCTGTGCGTTTAATACAAACGCACTATCCTATTTCACATCGTTCCGTTTCGTAAATTGTTGTCGCTACTGAATGTCTGGAAAGTGGTAGAACCATCGGCAGCAACCGGATCTTTCAAAAGCGGTCTGGTCCACGGGTGCGGTGTCAAGCGAATTCCCGCAATTCCCTGCAGCCGAGAAGGCGCCAACAAACAAGGCCGGCGGTCTCATCCGTCAAGCAACAACTTTCGGGAAGGATTTGCACCTCGAAAGGTCGCAGCAAGCGTTCTGCCGCAAGGGTCAGGCCGACATTGACGCGACTGTGCTGTCTGACTCGATATCCGATCCGAACGTGTGGGGTTGTTTGTCAAGCGGGAAAGAACGGGAGACGGCCCCTGAACTGAAGATGCTCCCACCGTACCGTACATTTTGCTGTGCGAACGTGATATACAGCGCAATGTGGAACGTGCTTCTCAGTGCACCTTTTATCTGGTTCAGTCAGCAGGGCACCAAGAGCCACTCGTTGGTATAGGCTCGAATGGACCAAGCATGTATTCGGGGAACATTCCCGGAATATTCCTGTCCCGGGTCAGAATGTTCTGTGAATGTCCCTGTGGTAGGTATCAGATCGGCTCGGTAGTTTTGCAGAATGTTCCGAAACTCCGTGACAAGCGTGACTGCACGCAGTCGGCGCTCATTGTGCAAACATGTCCTACAACTTCACAACGAAGACGAATGAGGTCCTCCTGGGCGCCCAGGAGGTCGCAATGAAAAACTCCCATGTCGAGATGGCTCCCGTCCATGTCGCCATCTCGTTGTTCTCTGCGGGTGACGGTGTCGCCCGCAGCTTGTGCATGCGAGTTGGCATCACGCCTGCTTTGGTACGTGGGCTCGTTTTATCCCAGCCAGATCTTCACTTGAGATACTAATGACGACGTACAGGTCCTTTCAAATTTGACCCCGTTGCTTTCGAAAATCCCGGTCCAGTCACCTGGTCCTCAGCTGCCGAGCGATGTCCAGCCAAACCGTTCCACTCAAAAGGTCGGTGTCCCTATTCTCGGTTGTGTGTACTTTCCCTAATATAGCCCTTCAGGTTCTGCAAGCAGCACTTCAACAACAGAAAGCAAACAACGATTCGCATTTGTCCGTTGACCATTTGCTGCTGGGGCTCTACGCGGACAGCACTGTTTCCGGTGCATTGGAGAAGTCTGGCCTGCATCAGGATAAAGTGACAACGCTCATGGCGTCTATCCGTGGGTCGTCCAAGGTCACAGACGCCCATGCCGAAGACACATTCGACGCCCTCGAGAAGTACGGGACAAACGTTACAAAACTGGCCATGGATGGGAAACTGGATCCTGTTATTGGCCGGGATGACGAGATCCGGCGAACTGTTCAAGTTCTGTGTCGCCGCACCAAGAACAACCCTATCCTTTTAGGTACGTCTACGATTGGATTTTGGTTCTCCAGATTCTAAATAGTGGAAATGCAGGACAACCTGGTGTTGGTAAAACCGCCATTGTTGAGGGTCTTGCTATTCGACTGGCCAACGGCGACGTTCCTGCCAACCTGCAACAATTCCAGATCATCAGTCTAGACCTTGGAGCTCTCGTTGCTGGTGCGTCGCATCGTGGCGAGTTCGAACAACGACTGAAGGCCGTGCTTAATGAGGTATTTATGTGGTTCCCCTATGGAATGTCGTCTTCGTTAACATTTGTGTCCTGAAGATTAAATCAAGTGGACGAGTCATTTTGTTCATCGATGAAATCCATCTCTTGCTTGGAGCCGGTCGAGCAGAAGGCGCGATGGATGCGGCGAACCTTCTAAAGCCTATGCTAGCGCGTGGTGAACTTCGATGCATCGGAGCTACGGTTGGTTCGACGTCGCGGAATGCTTTTACATCATCTGACCTGTGGCTGCGATTAGACGCTGGACGAATACAGGAAGTACGTCGAAAAAGACGCTGCGTTCGAGCGGCGTTTCCAGCAGGTCATGGTGATGGAGCCCTCGATCGAAGCGTCGGTTTCCATCTTGCGTGGCATCAAGGACAAGTATGAGAATCATCACGGTGTTCGTATTCTGGATTCGTCCCTCGTGGCAGCTGTCCAGCTGTCCCATCGTTACATCACGTCTCGGTTCCTTCCGGACAAGGCCATCGATTTAATCGATGAGGCTTGTGCTAGCACTCGTGTGCAACTGGACTCCCGACCTGAAGCCATTGACCAGCTCGAACGTCGCCAACTGCAGCTTGATGTTGAGGCGACGGCTCTGTCCCAGGAGAAAGATGAAGCCAGTCGTCAACGCCTTCTGGTTGTACAGAGCGAGCTTGCCAAGATTGCCGATGAGCTCAAGCCCCTCCAGATGAAGCATCAAGCAGGTTGGTGTCGTGGTGACGCGGTTTTCTGAACAACAACGGCTAACGCGAATTCTACAGAAAAGGAGCGCCTTGATGAAATCCGAAACTTCAAGAAGAAACTCGAAGACGTGCATCGCAAGATCGAACAAGCGGAGCGTGCGAAGGATCTCGCGAAAGTGGCAGACTTGCGTTACGGCGCTGTGCCGGATCTGGAGCGAAAAATTGAGAAGCTTGAGGAGGCGAACCGCAAACGGGATACGGGTAAGTGTCATTTCATTCACACGCGGTAATTTAGACTTGTCCTGACAACCTGTCCCATGCCAGATGACACCGCGCTGCTGTCGGAAGTCGTTCGTCCCCAACAAATCGCTGAGATTGTCAGCCGCTGGACCGGCATTCCGGTGACGAACCTGACACGAACGGAACGTGAACGGTAACGATCAGTGTATCGAACGTGAAGTGTCCAACTAATTGTTCCGTAGAATGCTTGGATTGAGTGACGCGCTCCACAAGCGCGTCGTCGGCCAAGACGAAGCTGTTGATGCAGTCGCAGACGCCATAATGCGTTCCCGCGCTGGAATGGGTCGACCTGGGCAACCACTCGGTTCCTTCTTACTTCTCGGTAAGCAAATTTGCCGGCTGCTACGTGTGCGTTTGTTCTGACGAAAAGTCAGGATCAACGGGGACGGGAAAAACGGAGCTCGCCAAAGCCCTCAGCGAACAGCTATTTGATGACGAGAGGAACATGGTCCGACTGGACATGTCGGAATATTCCGAACAACATTCCGGCGCTCGTTTGAGTACGTATTGGCCTCTGCTTAGGCATGCGGACCGTTGGGAGCTGACTGATGATGCTGTACAGTTGGTGCGCCTCCCGGCTATGTCGGGCACGACGAGGGTGGCCAGCTGACGGAAGCAGTGCGCCGGCGCCCGTTCTCTGTTGTCCTCCTGGATGAAATCGAGAAGGCGCACCCGCAGATTTCAAACATCCTCCTGCAAGTTCTCGATGACGGGCGTCTGACCGACGGCAAGGGCCGCACCGTTGATTTCTCCAACACGGTCATCATTCTCACGTCGAATCTGGGGTCGCAACATCTGCTGGCCGCAATCGGCACTGGGTCTGATGCCGCAATGACGGCTGCCAAGGCCCGCGTGATGGATTCGGTGCGCGCTCACTTCCGTCCCGAGTTCATCAACCGTCTTGACGACTGCGTCATCTTCACGCCTCTGGACCAGAAGATGCTTGCCCAGATCGCCAAGATCCAGATCGTTCGCGTTCAGAAACGCCTCGATGAACGCCACATCCAGCTGGTCGTCGATGATTCGGCGCTCAAGATGATCTTGGACAAAGGTTATGATCCCGCGTACGGCGCACGTCCTCTCAAGCGATACCTGGAAAAGAACGTCGTCACCGAAATCAGCCGGCTCATCATCAGTGGTCAGCTCACTGACTACGGTCGTGTTGTTGTTACCGCCAACGTCCCGTCCGACAAGCTCATGTTCGTCTGCGAGAACTCACCGAACGCATCTGGTGTCGGGATGGATGTCGACTCGCGCGACTGAGCCTTTTATCCAAATCAGTGCGAAGTAAATTTAATGGCCGGACTATACATATAAAACCGTGTGAATGTGTTGGTCGAGAAAGATGGCCCAACTGGGCTCGTTTGGCCGGATCGTTGAATCGGAAACCAACAAGTCTATTTCGGACGAGGCGCCGTCGTTCCTGCGGCAGAATGTCGCGCAGGCCTGTGCAGACTGCAGAGGCGGATCGCATGGTTGCGATCGCAAACGCTCATTGCTCATACGTAGGTGAAAACCGAAGGGCAAATCCCTGGTTCTGGACATAAGATGAGGCCCACACCAGTTTGCGGACGCCCAGATCGTAACGTCCAGCGATGCCGCGGCGACCTTCGAAGACGACAAGAGATTGGCACATTCTTCACGGAGCACCAGTGCAATCTGGTGTGTATGCAAAGCTCGACACGTCGCCAGCAAGCGGTCGGAGTAATTGATCAGGCCATTGCCTGCCGAAGAGCACGCCCTGCATTGGATGGACCGAGGCGCTCAGGTGGTCATTGGTCAGCAATCGGTTCCCGCTGACCGACCAGCTCTATTTGTGTGTCGCAAGGCAATACAGGAGCCCGAGGCCATGGCCAGGTAGGGTGCCGCGTTCTGCAAGTAGATGAGGATGCAGCGTGTCCAATTGCTCGCCAACCTGGTCGGCCCCAGGGCTATTTATTGGTTGGGGTCACTGGGCGGGTGTTTCCGGATCGGCTGGAACTTGATGACGGGGAAGTTCGCCGCCCGAGGGGCCAGGTTCAGTTTGGGGATGAACCCTTTGAGGACCTTCTTGGCGGCCACACCCCCCTTCTTCAGCTCGGACATGACCAGTTCGACCCTGTTCTGTCGTTCGCTCTCGTTGAGGCCCTCGAGCTGGGCGGCGGCCCGTTCGTCCTGGGCGACAAGCACCTCGGCCTGCTTCGACTCCTCGATGTACGTCTTCAGGTTCGCGATTACGGCCGGCATGAACGTCTGGAACGACAGGCGATGGTCGCGTGCCACGTACCCGTCGTGGAACAGGCGCTTCTCCATGGCGGGCAGTACCCATTTCAACGCCATGGCTACCATGGAACTCAGCACGCCCGTCGACGCCAGCTCCATATCTCTCACACGGGGGTCGCCCCTGAACGAAATGTCGACCCAAGCGTCATCGGTGTTGTTCGACGTGAACGACAGCAGTACGTCCCTAGGAGGGGGGACACCGGGATCAGTGACCCATTGCAGGACAGGCCAGCGCGCACGACAACGTACGTGAATTCCACACGGGCCGTCTTCGCGGCGATGTCGAACGATGTCGCCTTGTCCACCGTCATGGAGAAGAACGTGTCAGGGGCACCTGGTCGGATCGTGTCGGGCGCCAAGCGGTAGGACGCGTCGACGAGGAACATGTCGCGATCGGTGTCGCCCTGGTCGGAGATGGCCACCTGGACCCGCTCCTGACCGCCGATCTCGACATGGTTGATGCGAGCGCCAACGGCCGACAGGTCGAGGCCCATGATGATCGGCTCGATGACTCGCTGTGCAACGTTAGAGCCGTAGGGCGCGCCCACGAGCACGACCCGACCTGGTTCACACCGAAGCGCTGCGCCAGGTGCCCGAGTAGGCGCTTCCAGCGCTGCGTCAGCTCCTGCAGCGCGTCGATCGTGAAGCCTTGCGCGTCCAGCATCGCCATGGGCCGTGTCGGCGACAGGCGCCCTACCACGCGGCGCCCGACGTACTTCCAGTTCGTGGATCCTCGCGACAGGATCCCTCGGCGCTTCTTGGCCGTCTCCAGGTTCGCCAGGTACTGCTCCAGCGTCAGCGCAGGCGGCGGCGGCCTGGACCTGAATCCTGTGGCATCGTTAGGATGACAGGCACGGGACGCATGTCGGGAGCGCGACGTTACCCAGGCCACGGGCGATCGACTTCATCTTTCTCAGGAACGTGGTGAACGCGCCGGCGACCCTGCCGACGAGCAGCAGGAACCCGCGGCGCACGCCGTTGAAGAACGATTTGACCAGGTCGACCAGCCTGGAGACGAACGCGCGCAGGTTCTTCAGCAGCGGCTTCAGCAAGACGCCCTCGGCGATCTTCTGCTTCCACGTCGTCCCCGCTGCTGTCGGTGCCGCCGCGTCCGGCTCCTTGTCGCGTTTCGCCCGCCCGGGGAGCCGTTTCCTGAGAAACGATCCGACTTTGGCAAACACGTTCCTTGTCCCGCCGCTCGACAGGACGTCAGAGCCGTCGGCGTTGGCGACCGGGTCGACGAACTCCTGGTTTGGACCGGGCGCCCGTCCCGGCGCGGGTGGAGCGCTGACAACGACGGACGCCTCGCCGTCTTCGTCGTCGCCGGTGGCCAGCGTGTCCAGAGCGGCCATGCTGCCGTCGCCGGCAACGTCGACCAGGCCGGCGTCCATGTCGAAGTCGAAGTTACGCAGGTTGCTGACGAGCACCTGCATCGGCAACGTGTAGTCGGACGGGAGGAACAGGCGCAGGCGCGCGTCGACCCTCATGGCCCCGACGCTGAACGCCACCGGCCGGAACGACCTGCCCAGGTCCGCCTTCAGCTCCACTTCCATGTCGGTCAGGTTCGCCTGTGAACGAGAGGGCAACGGTTACACCGCCCCGCTACGAACGCTGACGTCGTCGCCGCCCTTACGGTGACATCGATGGTGTACCAGTGGCCCGCATGCGAGCTCGCATTGCCTGGCACCGAGTACCCGCCTTCGTCGGCGACGAGGACGACGAAGGGCTGGACGCGGTGCGTGCTGAAGACAGAACGCTCGCCCAGGTGCAGGTGCACGCCTGCGAAGTACGTGTGTGAGCGAGCGGCACGCGGGGAGGGGGGGGGGGGGGGCGTTCCGCCCATACCGGATGACGACGAGGCGGCCATTGTCGTGAAGATGGTGTTGACCGTGTCGATGATGTGCCTCGTCATGTACGGGGAGGACAGCAGGGCGAACAGAGCGCCGGCGGCACGTGTGAACCCGGCCGCCTGACCGCGTATGGCGACCTCGTCAGGTTCGCCCGCGATACGGGTGACTGTCCCGCCTGGCAGTGTCGACGACGGCTGCGCCGACCACCATGACGACCACGACGCCGAGCATGCGTGCAACGATGCGACCAGGACGATCAGCAGCAGGACGGCGTCGTTCTTCATCATCTGGAACACGGATTGAATTTGAACAGCACGACGACGATAACCGATGCCATTCCGGACCTCACAACGGGCGTGAGTCACGAGTCCCGTCACCGGCGAGTAACCTGTGTACGGCCATCATGGGTCAAGGCCTATCCCGTTGGACGCGCCGGCCTACGACCTGTATATGACGTCGCGCGCTAATGTTTGCGTGGCACGTACGACGCACAACGGTCATCCAGAATCACTTCGTTGATGCAGGTAGCGACAAAGATCGAATCATCGCTTTAATGCATCCTATTGCGACGAAGTGCTCCCCGCTATCGTGCATAGAAGAAGACGCTGCTCGGGATTGAGTTCGGGTGGCCGACCACCAGCACCTCGAATCTCACCCGTACTGCGGGCATCGAGCTCACTCACTGGACACACATGCGAGCATAACTCCTCGAGTTCGCTAGGCCGTCATGGAAGATATGCAATCTCGCGAGCGCCAATGTCGGGATCTTGGCCAGTTGGGATGTTTGATGGTGACGACAGCATGTGGGGAGTGCGCTTGAAGTCGTTCCCGAACCTGACGTTGATCGCTTCGTGCGTGGGCTTGCTGTTCAGTCTGCGGATCATATCCCTGAACGCTGCGGTCGTCGGGGCCGCGTTGAACGGGATCGATAGCGTCACGACTTTTTCGCGAATCCCTGGTTCCAGGTACTGGCCCCGTGCTCGCGGGTTGATCGACATCGTGATGCTGTCCACAAAGGCAACGCTGAAGCTGTGGGCCAGGAGGCGGTTGCGGGAGATTACGATCATGGTTAATGCGATGTCCGAACGATTTGTTCGTCCTTATCAAGCGAATGCATTCTTTACGAATGTAAACGGAGATGCGGGCCGCGTTGTCGAAGGAGCATACCAGTTGGGCTTCTGGTACGTTTTGAAGGCGGCTCGACCGCGTAGTTTGTACAGAGTCAGAGCGATCAAGGACGTCAAGTGGTTCATACGAGTAGATGAAGGTTGACCGAGATACCCCTTCATTGTAGTTGCTCATTAAGGTTGCCGTGCGTTACAGGGTATCACCGCCGAATACGTTAGACGGCATATCGGTACCGATGGCCTATTTGACGCATCTGACGGCACGTTGGTCAAAACCACTCATGGAGATGTTCCAACAGTAGACTGCTGCATTGTAGCCCGCCGTCTGTTTGGTGGTACACTGCGTTTCCATAACTTGGCTGTGATGTCCATGATGAGGGACGGCTACCAGGAACCCGGCTATCTGGTCGGAGTGGATTTCAAAATCTCGATTTCCCTTCGGGCATTTCCAAACTGCGCCCGCCGCATCCTCCCGTCGCAATGCTGCTGGCACTGCTGCTGCGGCGACGCGGGCGCCCATGCTGCCGCCTGTTCAGCGCGAATACGCCCGTCGGCGTCAGTATGATGAAGAAACGGAAGCAGAACGCGGCGCTCGTCATCGGGTACATTGGCGATGACTTCAGAGGTGCCGCTAGACGGATTTGACGACCGTCGCCTGGTGCTGACGAGCGTGCTAGGGTTGCAGAAACAGCCTGGGACCGATGTGAAGACGGTGGAGGACGAGGTCGAGCGTGCGTTGTATGACGTCGGGTGCATTCGCGACTCAAACTTCGGCCATCTGGACAAGATCGGATGGTCGCGATCGAGTCGGACGGATGCGGGCGTCCATTCGACCGGGACGGTCTGCTCTGCGAAATTACTGTTGCACGACGGCGAAATCGCCCACCTGCCGGCTCGCCTGAACGAACGTCTGCCGGAGACCGTGCGTGTGCTGGCGGCCGAGCTGGTGCCCAAGAGCTGGCGCGCCCGGCTGATCTGCTCGCGTCGCACGTACGAGTACCTGATCCCTGCCGACTGCAGTTTCAAGGACACGCCAGATGTGCAACGTGCATTAGCCGCGTTCGTTGGCCCTGCCAATGTCCACAATTTCAGCAACACGCGGGCGAACCGCGCCATGCTGACGGCGCTACCGTTCACGTTGTCGGAGGACGAGGTCGCCAAGCTCGATCCGCAGCAGATGGAGGCTCTGCACTTCCAACGGAATTCGTCGCTGAATCGTGAGATCCTCAGTCTTTCGATGGACCAGGTCACCATCAGGGACAAGCCGTTCTGGCGGCTCCGGTTTGTCGGCGCGTCCTTCGCCTACAATCAGATAAGGTATTCGGCGTCGGCCTCGAATGCCCGGTTCTGCCTTAGGTTATTGTTCGGGTGTAGACTGATCGTTGGTGCTATTGTCGGTGTATCGATTGGGATACTTGATGCCGACGCTCTGCCGGCAGCGTATCGTGGCCCGTTCCGGCTGCACGTCCCGCTAGCGCCGCCAGGGCATTTGCTGCTGACCTACGAGCACGGGTCGTTCCCCAACTGGCGACAGGGGCTGCAATACCTGAGCGAGCCGATCGAACAGGTCTGCGACGACTACAAGCGTATCATCTACGACTGGGTCGCCTCGACGACAACCCTGGCATCCTTCGAGGCATGGATCGACGAGCAGCGCGCCGACGAGCGCATCAGGTCGCAGGCGTTTCCCAACATCATCAAACGGTTCGAGGAATGGCGGCCCATCTACAGCGATAAGCAGTCCTGGTCGAAACGACGCCGGCTGACGCTTCTATCGAAATGGCTACCCGACACGCGAGAACCGCCACCGCCACTGATCGCCGAGTGCGACGCCGCGGCGCCCGAATCCGGTCCCTCCGTGGTCGTGTGCGCCTAACTGAACGAAACCGAACCGTTCCGTCTGGGGCTGACTGACTAACCACCCTCCACGTCCACATCATTAGTATGTGGCCGCCAGTCGCTGCACTCGGTCGCGTCAGGTGGCGCAACAAATGCGCAGCGTCGAAAGGTGCGGGGCGCGTGACAGACGACAGTCACGGCACTATGGAAGCTGCAGTGGCCGTGGCGCTGCAGTGCGCTGCCGACGGCGCGCAGGAGGGGCGCGTCGACGGCGCCGACGTCGCCGCAGTTGCCGACGTAGCGCGCGTCCTGGCGCAGAGCATTCGACGGATGGCGTTGATGGTGCCGGTCGCGCCCGAGCGGGACCTGGTCAGCGTCGTGAACCGGATCGCCGTCGAAGCCGCCGTCCTGCACGCGTCGTTGGCCAGGTCGATGTCGGGGGCCGGCCCGACGTTGCGCTCCGTATTGTCGGGGCATGCCAGGTCCGTTGCCGATGGGCTGTCGGGCGCGTTGCGTCACGTGGCGTCCTGCCGCACCAAGCCGGACCTGTCCGTTATCGGCCGGGCGATTTCCGCCTGTGACGCTGTCGCGTCCGCTCCTGCCGATAATCGCGCCGCCGTCGCCGCTGCGCTTGACGTCCAGGTCGCCTCCATTGCCGACGCATTCGATGAGTTATGCATGTCGCTGAGATCGAGCGAAGACGACGTCGGCGAGTTAGCGGACACCTTTGTCAAGGCGACACTTTCTGGCGGCGAGGAAGACGTTGCTGATGAGGATACGGTCCCGTGGACATCCGCTGAACGCGCTGTGGCATTACCAGGAGGACGCGCGATCGTCCTCGTGGTGCTTGCCACGGTCCGGCGTGTCCATCGGTTCCTTCAAGAGGCGCATCGGGAATTCGGCGATGCGGATTCCGTTACATGGCTCGAGTCTGTACTATCTGCGGCCGTTGCGCTTGCGGCACTCGTCGACGAGTTCGTAGCCGACCTGCTCCCCAGGCAACCGGGTGCCGCAGTGCTCACGAACGAGATCGAATCGATTCGGCAGCAGTTCAGCGACCTGCACAACCTGCTGATCGAATCGGGCCCTTTCGCTGCTGCCGATGTCCGGGAATCCAAGGGCCTCACCGTCAAGGGTGCCGTCTTCATTCGCAACGCCCTGCGTAAATTGACGGCCGCCTGTCGGGGCGCGACACAGGCGGCCGATCGGTTGCAGTACACAACCCAGTCGACTTCCTGATGCGTTTATAAGCAACGTTCCGCTGACGTTCATAGATAGCGGCTTGTTGGGTCTCCTCAGATACGGGGCGCAATGTCATCATTAAGCTTGTTGAGGAGAGCGCTGAAAGCGATGAGCATCAGCGCGCCAGTGATGGCACGCAGCTGGATTTGACTGGATCGGACGCATCGTTCCAGTCTCGACACCCGATCGGATAACTGGCTTGGATCTTTGGGTTCTGCTGGCACCGTGCCCTGGTTGGCCGCTGACTGCACTGTCGCTACCGTGTCCTTCACAACCTGTTCGTAGGACGGCGGAAGCTTTGGCGCTGATACCGCGCTCGAGCGTTCGTCAATGGCAGACAGCGCCTGCAGGACTGGTCTCAGAGCGGGGCTTTCCAGTTCGGGAGGTCGCACGATACCTCTGCAGTGGGGGCCGCGTTGGTCAGGCGCTGCTGGTTAATCCGTTCTTCAAGCTGGTGGCAGCGCCTGTCCAGGGCTTCAATTTGGCCGATCAGGCTGGAGTGCATTTCAACATCGAGGTCGACTCGTTGCGGGTGCCCGATACCCGACAACGAGCAACAGTTGTCCTCGGCAACCTGGGAAGGCAAAGCCCAGAGTCTGATTGCCGACGTCGCGGAACACGCCGACCGCACACGCTGACAACTCAGCGTCATCATGTTGGCATTGGTTGGTCAACGATGTGCGCATCGTACCTTGTGTTGGAATGCTTTCGAAGCGGTTCTTGCCTGTGTTGTCGCTCGTGCCGCTTGGTATCCTTCAGACGACGCTTCGACCTTCGACATCACGTCACTCGCCTGACCATGCTGAAGATCAGCAATGTCCTCTGAAGGATAGTACGTCGCGTCGTAGAGAACCTCAGTGAAATTTGACCATTTTCGGGAGTGTCGAGATGATGGTTGAGATGCAGAGCAGACGGGGACAGGACGGTAGGTCTCAGACCACACGTCAGCGGCCTCTTCACTTAGGTCACGTTTCTGCATCGCGTGCTGGTCTAGCGAAGTCGCACGTTCCGCCTTGACCGAAACGAAACAGGCATCCTGGGTGACGCTGAATCAGCGACGACCTCATCAGCGACAGCTCCATCCACTGACAATGACAGGTTCAGAGGCAACGTGCCCAATAATAACGCCGCGCGGGTCGTTGAAGGCCTCTGTCGTCTCCGCGTATTCGTCCTAGATGCCCAGTATCAGCAATTTACCCCTGGTTCACGTCTCATGCAGTATACCTTCTCTAAACTCGTGCCCGACCCTGTTATCGACTTGTCGATGTGGTCGTTGACCTTCGCGGAACTCCTAAGGGACGACATCCCCCTTTCTGCCAGGTTCGTCTTCATGGTTTCGAGGGGAGCCTCAGACACGTTTGCCTCCTGATCACACCCAGTGGCTTGGGAGGGCGCCAGTGAAACCGAACGTAGCCCCATCATATCGCGAACAGGGTCCGCTAACGCCGCGACCTTCTTCTCCGGCATTGGTGAACGTTCCGTCAGATCGGCGCACTGAGCCATAAGACGAGCGATTTCTTGTGTGGCTCGAGAGCGCTCCTCATGGAGAATTCGTTGAGCCTCGTACTGGCGCGCATCCACGACCGATCGCTGGCAATGCCACAAACACGTTCATGACAATTTGCACCGCCATGAAGAGATACGCCTACCTCGCTCGTTAGTTCGCTGTTCCGGGCCACAACTCTGGCGAGCTCGTCTTTCAAGCGGACGCATTCGGCTTGTACGACTGCGAGCTCGTCCTTCATGTTCATTCGATAGTCCGCTTCCGCATCCAGACGTGATCTGAGGTCGGCAATCTAACAGGGACCAGTAAAACGAATGCTTGATTAACGCAGGTTGACAGCACGTACCTCGTCCTTTGTCGCAACGGAGGCATGACGGAACTGGGATTTATATTGCTCGTGGACGTCAGCGAGCTCTTTCGTTGCCGATAATATACGACCCTCCTACAAAGACACCATCAGGCCTCAGCAGGGAAACGCGCAACAGTCTCTCTCACCAAGATCTGACGCTCAGCATCGAACTCCTGTCGGGCTTGATCAAATGCGCATTTGACCAATGACATGTCCCGCTGCAGACGCTCGATCAACTCTTTAAGGAGCGCCTCCGTCCGTTTCGACTCTGTAAGACGCCTGTCGCTTTCATCTCGTGTATCGTTATCCGCTCGTTCTCGTTCCGCCCTCTGTGCAACCGAGAATGAGGCTATTGAGTACCATTAAGGAATACGGCAACGAACCTCAATTTCCATGGTGTGTATGGCCGCCAGCAGCGACACGTTCTGGGCTTGTAGAGCGTCGATTTCTTCCAACATGGCCGTCTTCTGTTCCGCCAACTTCTCTTGGAGTTCCACCTCCTGTTACCAATGTCAGACTAGCAGCGGCATGCCTACCATGACTAGGGCGATGCCTGTTGGAACAGTGCACGATCCGATTCCTGTTTGTCCACCGCGCGCCTGGATTCGTACGTGCGCCCAGCCGCATCTAGTTCGTTCTGGAGAGCCTCGATCTGGTCGTACAACGATCGCAAGCGTTCCTGCATGGCAAACGCTTGCGTTTCGGCACCTTCGACCTGAAAGAGATTCGCGAGCGTCAGTCCCGGCCTGGCTATTGAATGGTAACCGTTACTTTGGTTCTGAGTTCGGAGATCACAGCGTTGTTGCTGTTGATGGACCCTCGCAATTGTGCACATTCGCTCTTGTACGTTTCCAGCAGGCCATGTAGAACGTTTCGCTCTTGTTCCAGATCCTTGTAACGCTGCGTGCCCATTTCAGCTTCCTGTTAGGGCCACAGCTTGTCAGCCGACGGTAATATACATCGCTAAGGAAGATATGGAACGAACAGCAAGGGCCTGGTCGCGCGCCGATATACACGTTTCCAGGTCACGTTGTGCTTTCTCAAGCAGGTTCCAGGTCGAATCGCGGGATTCTTCGGCCACCCGCTTGGCATGGAGAGCATCATTCATGTCTTTCTGCGCCTTTTCCAACAGCGTTTTCGTTGCTTCGTGCTCATGCTCGATGGTCCGCTTCGCATCTAGAGCCGAGTCGACTGCCGACTGAAGCTCCCGAACCTGTTGTCCTTCGGTATCAGTTCAAACGGACTGATAGAATCGGGGTGGTTCTCACGTCTTCCTGGTGCGCGCTTCGCTCTAACCTGATGATATCGTTCAGGCCCTCGGTCTCGCACCTCTGTCGGCCAGGAACCTTCCTTCAGCGCATGGGAGATTGGAGGGCGAACAAGGACAACTTACGTGTTGGCCGGCATTGGCATCCAGTTCAGTCTGGGCAGATTCAAGTTCGCTTCGGAGGCGATCATTATCGGCCACAGTCTCCAACTGTTCCTTCTTGATCGCTTCGACACGATTGTCGCTGCGTTTGCATCGGTCCAGCGCTTCCTGGTAGGACTGCCTGAGTTCGTCGAGTTGCCCTCGTAGCAGATCGCAGTCAGATACAAGCGCGGCTTCCTGTTGGCAATAAGGACGTCGACGTGAGTAACAGCCTGTCCACAATTGGGCCAGAACACATACGGAAGCAGTTAGGTTCCCCACTTTCACTACAAGGTCATCGCGATCGCGCTGAAGTTGCGCTAACGATGTCTCAAGGCAATCACGCGTCTGTCGGTGCTCTCGAAGGTCTGATTCCAAGGCGGCAACCAGCTAGGGCAACCGATCAGGATCGTGTCAGAACAGCAACATCACGATGTGATTGAAACCTGCGCTGATGCTTCCATCTGTTTCGCCACCTCGTCTCGAAAGGAGCGCTCTTGGGCAGTGAGCGTCGCGATTGTCTCGTTCAGCGCCTGCGCCTGGTGGTCTGATTCCTCTTCCGACACCTGCGCTCCCATGCGTCATCGCCCATTCACCCATGCAGATTCACGCCGGGTCTCACCTGTCTGGCTCTTTGCAAGTCATCGAGTTCCCGCGCAAGGCGATGGCATTCGACCCGCAAGTGCTGGGTTTCGCCTTCGGTGGTGGTGAGCGTCGCGACTCGTCTTTCAGCATCTTCAAGCTACCAATCCCTCGTAAGCAGGATTCCAGGTACGTCGCTCCAGACAGTTGACCTACTTTGGCTTGGAGGGCGGAGCTGGCGGTGCCGTTGCAGGTGATCGCGTTTCGAAGCCGGCCGCATTCGTCCTTGTATGTCTGCACCAGACTCTGCAACGCGTCGTGCTGCTGCTCCAAATCCGAATAACGAGCGGACAGGCGCTCAAGTTTCACTGCAAGGTCGTTCCTATCGTGCTGGGTTTCGGCAAGTGATCCCTCGAGACGGCCACATGTCTGGCGGGACTCTCGAAGGTCGGATTCCAACGCACTCGTAAGCTAGCACACCGGTCATGGTTGCATCCGAATACCAAGATCACGCGGCGATGATACCTTGAATGATGCCTCCATCTGTTTCGCGTGTTCGTCCCGAAGGGAAGCCTCATGGCTGACGAGCGCCGCGATCTTCTCGGTCAGGGCCTGCGCGTGTCGACATGCGTCGCCGTCCAATCCCTGCGCTCAACTGTTTGAACATTACGTCGCTTTGCAAGGCCACGCCTGGTCCCACCTGTTTGGCTCTTTGCAACTCGACGAGTTCTCCCGCAAGTCGGCGACATTCGTCCTGCATGCGCTGGTTCTCGTCTTCGGTTGCAATCAACGTCGTGATACGTCTTCGAGAGTCATCCAGCTAGTATCCATCGTTAGAGCGGGTCAAGCTGTTGAGGTCGGGAGGCACGACGTTACTTCGGCTTTGAGTTCGGAACTGACAATGTCTTTGCCGTCGATCGTACCTCGAAGACGGTCGCACTCGTTCTTGTAAGAGTGCATGAGACTCTGCACCTCGTCATACTTCTGCTCCAAATCCATGCAACGTTGGGCGCCGTCCTTCACCTCCTGGACAGACACGTTCAGTGGCATGCGGTATGATATGGATGATCGGGAAGAACTGACAGCAGCGGCCTGGTCGTGAGCCAACCTGCTTAACTCCAGGTCACGTTGCACCTGTTGGAGCTGGTTCTGAATCGAAGCTTGGCCCTGCTCGGCGATGTCCTTGGCGTGGAGTGCCTCCTGGGCGTCCCGTTGCGCCTTCTGCAGAAATTCGCGGGTCTCTACGTGCTGCCGCTCCGCTGTCTGGTTTGTTTCCAGCGCCTTGTGAAGGTCTCGCCGCACCTCCTCCAGACGAGCGTTTGTGGAATCGATTGTCAGCTCAAGCTCGTCAACCTGGAACCATTGTCCTCAGTTCACGCGACATGGTCGCGATGTGGCGTGCTTACGCCCTCTTGGTGCGCTCTTCGCTCGGAATTGATTACTTCGTTCAAAGCTTCCATATCGTGGACCTGTCAGTCGGTAAGAACGTGTCAGCTGATAGAAGGCGTAAGGATGGGAACAGGGATCAGCTTACGTGCTTGTCCTTGTTAGCCACCAGGTCACTTCGAGCCGTTAGGACCTCGTTTCGAAGGCGACCGTTGTCGGCCATTGCCTCTGCGAGTTCGGTCTTGAGGGCATCGAGGCCCGCGTCACCGAGTTCGCACCGAGCCAGCGCCTGCTCGTAGGATCTGCTGACATCGCCCAGTTGCCCGCGTAGCAGGTCACGGTCAAGCACAAGCGCCGCTTCCTGTCGCCAATCCGCTGTCAATCCCGGGGCAATACCAATCCGACAACAATCCCGGCGGCATACAGAGGCGGATACGCTCTTGAGCTTCAGCGCCAGATCGTCCCGGTCACGTTGAAGTTCCGCGACACTTTCCTCAAGACGGTCGCACGTCTGGCGACACGCCTGAAGCTCCAATGCCGTTGCGTCCATCATCTGCGGGATCGCTCAGCGCGTCCCGCCAGGGCTCATCATGAGGGCAGCATACCTTGGCCGACGATTCGGTCTGTCTGGCCAGGTCGTTTCGTTGGCAACGTTCCTGAACAACCAGCACGGCGATCGTGTTGCTCAGGTCTTGCACCTGACGAACCGCCTCCACTTCCGCGGCCTGTCTCCATCTGTATGACCATCACGTCGAAAGCAATATCAAGCGCACGGTACCTGTTTAGCACTCTGCAGGTTGGCGAGATCATCCGCAAATCGGATGCATTCCGTCTGCAGGCGCCGGTTCTCGTCTACAAGGTCTTTGGCCATGGCCGTTAACGTCGTTGTACGCTCCTGGACGTCGTCCAGCTGAACATAAAACGTCAGTGCTAGGCCTACCCCCTGTTCCAGACGTGCTTACCTGCAGCGTGAGGTCGTCGATCAGCGATACATGCTGTGCAGCATCGTCGACGAACGCCCTCTGGACATGGCCGAACTCGCCTTCCAGGTTCCGTTTCTGGATGCGCAGCTCGGCCTGAAGGCGCTGGTTGAATTCCGATTCCTAGTTAGCAGTGTCAGAGCCAAACCCGGGGCACCACGTGGCCACCACCTTCAGTGAGAGTTCCGATGCCATGGTCTTCTGGCACTCGGCGCCCCGCGATTCGATCTCGCGTCGAAGCTCCTGATTCGCCAGGCGCATCTGCTCGGTGGCGCGCTGAGCCGACGCCTGCATCTGCAACTGGGCGCGATGCCGCTCCTGTAGAGCCGCGATCTCCTGGTCGCCCTCCGCCTTCTGCACACCACACTCAGGCACGTGCCCCCAACCGACCGCCATGACCCTACCTGCTGTTCCAGGGATTGCACCTTGACCGACAACGCATCGACGTGCTGGCCCCGTTCCCGCAGAGCGGTCTGCAGGCTGTCGATGAACCTGTCGCCCTCATCTCTGTCCCGTTGCTTCGCCTGCCAAACCGTGATCTCGCTCGCGACTAACGTCAACCGGCCCTCCTGCAAGCGACTCCTACCGTCATTAACGCGCATCCGATCACCACACCATCACGCTACCTCATGGCGCATGCAGGCCTGCTGGGCACGAACGTCGTTCCTCGCCTGGTCCAGCGCCGTCGCCAGGGACGCGTTCGCATTCATCAACGATCGTATTTGGTCGCACCGTCGATCTAGATCGGCACGAAGCGATGCAATCCGGCTGGTCATGGCCGCCTGACGCCTGACGGACAGGTCGTTCAGCGCGGCGATCTGCACGACCTTCGCCTGCAGCGCCTGGCGGATCCGCTCGTGCTCCATCTGGTTCTCGTTCGCCCTGGCCAGCATGGCCACGACCCTGCTGTCGTCCCTGGCGGCCGCCTCCAGCATCGCGATACGCTGGTCGCGTTTGCAAAGCTCAGCGTCCATCAGCGCGATCGTTTTCTCAACGGCGCGCAGGGCGGCCGCGTTGCTGACCATCAGGCGGCACCGTTCCAAACGGTACCGCTCGTGGATCTCGGCCAGTTCCACCTCGAACTCGTTGCGCGCTTCGACCATGATGACCTGGACGCGCTCCTCCTCGATGCGATCCCTGCTGCGAATCACGCCGACTAGCCGGCCGACTTCGCTGTCGAGCTCGGCGGCCAACTTTGTCGATCGGGACACCTCCGCCTGCAGCTGGGCGCGAACTCGTCCCAGCTCCCCGATCGCCTCGTCGAGCTGCTGCTTCGTGCCGGCGAGGTCTTGTCTCGTCTCCATCAGCACATTCGTCAGGTGCCGGGCCTGGCGGCACGAATACGACTCGGCGCGGCGATGACGCGCCATCTCGCTCGCCGACCGATGATGATGACGAAGGAACGCCCGGATCGGGTCCGCTTCATCATAGGTTCGCCGCACGTCTTCATCGTCGTCGGCCGGTGGGTCGACCATTACTCGTGCACGACAGTGTCTGACGTGGTCGAGGCACGCGCCCGATTTTATCGCTTCGCTACTGGACCTGGCTGGAACATCTCGTCATCATCGTCGTCGAACGACTGCTTCACGCCGCTGAGGACCTGCTTGGCGATGCGACGAGCGCACCGGGGCAGGTCGCGGTCGGCGATCAGCTCGAGGAGCAGGCGCCAGAACGATTCCTTATCGGGGTCCTTGTCCAGGTTCGCAGCGCGTTGATCGAGTACGAGACGAAAGCAGGTCAGGACCGGGTCGGCGTCATGTTCCACGTCGGCATAGCAGACATACGGGCGGGTCCTTCGTTGCAGGATGTCGCCTTTGACGCGTTCCAGGGAGTAGACGTCCCAACCCCGGGCAAGGGCCTTGATCAGGGCGTTCGACAGGTCGACGTGTTGCCAGAGAGGGTGGGTCAGCATGAAGGAGACGAGGCCAGCCCGCCCTTCCAAGCAGGCGCGTTCCATCCAATGCTGGCGCCATTCTGGAGTGGCATCCGAGAACACGTACAGGAACGATTTGGCGCCCAGGACGTGCATCGCCGCGAAGCAGGCCAGTTGGCTGTTCGGCAGGTTGTCATTCGATTGGACGAGCCGGTGCCAGTGGGCGACCAGATCCTTCAGGTGGCCCATTGACGCTTTCAGCAGGAACTTCTCCATGCCGATCGGCATGGATTTCATGGCGACCGGGACGCGATCGCCTAACAGGTCCAGGATCCGTCTGGAGTGGGCGCGCAGCCCCGAGTAGGCCACGTTGCGAATCAGGTGCCTGACGATGGATTCAGACATGGCGGCGCCGGTATCGTCCATCAGGTGCCCAAGCGTGTCGGGCGATACGCCATACATGTACGCGAGCTTATCGGCCGTGATCGACTGCGACGACGGCGAACCCGTTGCGAAATCCATCGCCTTCGTCAGGTCGCCCGGGTGCCAGCTGCTGACCGATATGCAGAGCGCCTCGAAGTACTCGGTGAGGCCCGAGCATGGGTTGTAATGGTTCGGGACGATCCACACCTTCCCCTGCCAATTGTCGATGTTCGCCAGATGGCGGTAGACGCGCCCGCGCTGACCCGATTCCGTCTGGTACCGTTCGATGCGCTCGACAGCGGGCTTGTTGCCGATCAGAGCGGCCATGTACTTTCCCGGCACGTAATAGTCCTTGGGCAGGCCGCCCGACAGGTGCCTGGCCGTATGCAGCAGGCAGTCGACGACCTTGCTCGTCGTGCCCGGCTCCAAATCGCTGATCAACAGCAGGGCGCGCAGGCTCTTCCGACCGTGCCGCTGCCATAGCTTGTGCGCGAGCGACGTCGCGTCCACCGGCGACGCCATACGCCCTCGACGCTATATTTGACAGTGCTGTATTACAATAGGTACTCGGTCATTGCTATACCAACATAGCTCAGTGGCCCCGCTGGCGCAGCGTCCAGTGACTTGAAGGTACGCCGGCGACGAATGCGCAAACATGCGCAGCGCTCGACGGTTTTGCGCGCGCATCGTTTATTTTGTGTAGCCAAAGGGCCCGTGGCCCGGTGCACAACCGTTTCCCAGTAATAAACTGCAACGTTTCTCGGTCCGCAAACCACCGACGTCCTGAACTCGTGGACACAAATGTACACAGCCAACCCGGATAATACGTTCGGCATTCCGGTATGTTGCACTTGCAACGTTCCGGGTATATGCGCTCATGAATGGACCGCTGAATAGTCACCACTTGATGGCCAGCTGAACGTCTTCGATGCAGTCGTATTTGTAAGGTGGGCCGCTGGCATTGAACGCCAGTGATTGACGTGCCGTACATACAGGGATTCACTGTCCTACACAAGATGCGTCAGGCGGGCCTACAGTGGAACCGGACATCGGTCCTAAATGGGATTCGGTCCACGACAATGATGGGGACAACTGGGTTTATTCAACTGGACAGTATCGGGAACCGCCTTGGGACCTACGCTGTCTGGCAATGTCACCGACCTGCCGACGCCGATCCTTCCACGACACCCTGCATCTGGGCAAATGTGGCGACACTGGGCGCAACCTTGCAATCGTGGCAGGGTACGTCCACATCTGTGCAGTGGGCGGATGGTCGGATAACGCCTCCTGTTGAGTTTCCTCATCTGTTATCGACGCGTCTGAGCGCATCTGCCGGTGCCGTCCTAGCACTCACTGTGTTCGCGTCTTTGGGAATAATTATGGCGATGGTCCTCCTCGTGTTCAACGTCTACAATCAAGACATGACGTTCATCAAGATGTCATCGCCCACCATCAACAACGGCATCATTTTGGGGACCATCCTGTCGTTTGTCTACATCATCTTGTCGGCGGTGCAGGAAAGTATAAGCGATGATGTGGCGAAGATCGGTCGACTTTGTTCGTCTCGGGTCATTGTGCTTTGCGTTGGGTTCACCATGGCGTTCGGCGGTCTCGCCGCTAAGACTTACCGAGTCAGCGTGATCTTCTCGGCGAGCAAGGAGATGAAGGTAACGTCCTGTTTCGCTGTTGAGGATTTCTCGCCGGATGCTAATAATGGTATCGATTCAGACGGTCATTATCAAAACGACAACGCTGATTCGCTCCGTGATTATGATGTTATGTGTGGATTTCGTGATCCTCTGTGTTTGGCTGGTGAGAGATCCCCTTGGGGCGAGCTTCGTGCAATTACCGTCCTATGACGATTCAGACTCCATTGTAAAGCCATACATCATTCAGTGCTCATCGACGAACATCGGCACGTACCTGGCCGTCATTTACATCTACAAGGGCGCGCTCATTGTGCTTGCGGCTGCATTCGCCTACCAGACCAGGACAGTGGAGATCCCGGCTCTGAACGACTCCAAGCAGATCGGGTTGTCCATCTTCACATCTAGTCTGATTGCCGTTATAGTTGTCCCTGTACTGGGGTTCATCAATGCCGACCAGCCATCGTCGTCCTTCGTCCTGTCGAACATGTCCATCTTCTTCGCGTCGGCCGCGACGCTAGTAATCCTGTTCGTTCCCAAAATTTCAACGGTTATGGATGGCTCGGCGAACGATAAGACTAAGCGCCATGGGCCTGCTTTTCCAAATCTTTCGACGCCGGACAAGAGTAAGCGTCAAGGACAAGGAACTAGCTCCAGTACCCATTAACTAGCCTCGATCTTCGATTTCGCTCCCGTGAGCGAATGCGTATCCCGAGGCCTTGTTGCTCGCGTAATAAACCACCGACGAACACTATTTCGACCGTAATTGCATGGGTAGGCAACGGTTAGGTAATATGTCGGCAGCGCATCCAAAGACCACGGCCCACCAAAGACGACCATCCCGTTCATCGAGAGCTGATTCCGTTCCACCCCTGCACTGCAGTCAGGCAATCGCTATCTACAGACAACAGGAACATACAGCGTTTGAAAAGATGACAATCGTTCCAACGGATGCCACCAAATCGCAGTCGTTCTACCGGTGCGGCTCATGTATCTCTCCCCAACAGGTGCATGCACTATTTCTGGGCTCTGGCCACCTTCCTGGCGACTGAGACGGCAAACTTCTTCACCGTGTGGGACGTAAAACCGTGCCCAGGACAGCTGGCTAAGCAGTGACTGGGCGGAGTGCAAACCGGGAGCCGTGAGACGACTCGGGAACCACACACGATACAGGCGCGTGCCGTCCATGGCCTTGTATTGACGAGTGAGGCCGTGGCGCGTGCCAGGCATGGAGAGTTTGCGGTCAGACGCAGTACAATGGAGCAAGCGAAGCGACTGCCTGCGCACAAGAGCGTGGGCAACATCCCGATGGGGACCGTCGAACGCATCCGCCTGCAGCTGGCGCAGACACCGGGCTGGGTACGATGAATCGGGGACGTTTCGCCGCCGCCAGGTCGAGTGGTTGATGGTGTGGCATGCGCAACAGGGCCCGACAGATAAATGGAAGCTGGACGCGCCGGTTGAGGATGGCCACGTGCTCCGGATCACCAGGGAGCTGGCTGAGAAACCCGAGGAGGAAATCGAGGTAGGCGCGTCCTGCTTCCAGGTGCGCCAGGCAGGCACGTTAACGTCGACACCCGCAGATCAACCATGTGACACCGTGGAAACGGCGCCAGACGTTCCTGTACGACACCAAAACGGGCAAGATGACCCTTGTGGATGGCGATGACGACGACGACAGTGGCAAGGATGGCAACCCTAATGAGGTCAGTCCTGCGCGTTTGCTGCCATGCTGTCATACCGAGCGACCCGCAGGAGATTTGGCACACTGTCGAGCTCAACGAAGCTGAGGTTTCAGGCGACAAGGCGCACGAGACGTCGTCGTCGTTGGGCACGGAGCACAGCGAGACGGTGGGCCCGGAATTCGCCCCCGAGGTGCACCCAGCAACGCTGGTGGCGAACAACAGGGCCGTGTACAGGCACGGCGGTGACAACACCGACCTCGTCGTGCGCGTTCCTCCTCCAGAAGAGACGCTCGGCAGCCCTGCGGGGCAGAACGCATCGCGATTCGACAACGTAGGCGCGTCGTTCGACGGACGGAACCTTCACCGTCGCGTTACCGTCCTGGAGCGCAAGGAGCGCTTCCTACGTCAAACGGGGACCGTCCTCCTCGGCATTCTCGCCGTCGTCCTCGTCATCATCCTCTTCCAGCACCAGTTCCAACCCGTGCACCACTACTCGTAGAACTGGTCTAATCATACATCCAGCGGGCAGCTGCAGGTGGTAACCTCGACCAGTGACAAGTGCGAGCTATTTCTGGCAGTCCACTGCCGCGAGGACTTTTCGCTGACCGATGGAGGTCGAGATGCACGATGCGACGGAGGCACGCGCGCCGGACGATGTTGCCCTGGGGGACGACAGCATCCAGCGGCATATCGAGGTGCAAGATTTGCTAGAGAAAGCCGTCATGGAGGACGTTGCCCTGAATGACAACGTCGTCGTCGAACCGGAGGTCGAGGTAGCCGCCATGGAGGATGTCGCCCTCGTAGACGACGTCGTCCAGCAGCCAGGTGCACTAGAGACGGTCGTGACGGATGACGTTGTCCTTGAAAGCGGAGTCCAGCAACCCTCTGGGATTCGCTTATCGTGGAGTGACCTGCGGTACACGATTATCGACGGTGGCGACCCGCGCGATCTGCTGGAGGGTCTACAGGGCGAGGTGAACCCTGGCGAGATCTGTGCGATCCTGGGTTCCAGTGGTGCGGGAAAGACCACCATGCTGAACGTTCTGGCGGGGCGGATCGCATCTGGAGACGTGTCCGGGAAGGTCCTGGCGAACGGCAAGCCGCGCGATCCTCAACGATGGCGCCGCATCGCATCGTTCGTCGAGCAGGACGATGTGCTGTTCCAGAACCTGACCGTACGGGAGACGCTCCTGTACGCTGCCCAGTTGCGCCTTCCGTCGACGATGGCGCAAAGCGAGAAGGAGGCACGGGTTGATGCGATTATCGAGGGCCTTGGGCTGAGCGCCTGCGCCAAGACGTACATCGGCAGCGCTGACAAACGCGGGATCTCAGGAGGTGAGCGCAAACGAGTCTGCATTGGATGCGAGCTCGTTACGGATCCGGACCTGCTCTTCCTCGATGAGGTCTTTGAACTTGTATTGCACACTGCACGTCTGTTGTCCGACTGAATCGTTCACAGCCAACGTCAGGGCTGGACGCGTTCACGGCATCGTCGGTCGTCGAGACGCTTCGCGTGCTTGCCAAAGCACAACGCAAGACCATTCTGACGACGATTCACCAGCCGCGCACCGAGATCCTGTAAGGACGCGCGCCCGTGCCACGTTTGCGCTGCATCACCTGAGCCGCTGATCCAGGTACATGTTCGATCGGGTCATCTTGCTCGCCCTCGGAAGGTGCGTGTTTTCAGGCAGCATCCAGGAGGGCGTCGAGTACTTTGCCGCCCAAGGTATGCCAACCACGAACAACTACCGGCCTGGGTTGCCCCTCTCAACTGGGCAATGTCGCTTAGGGTTCCCGTGCCCGCCGTTGACGAACCCGTCGGATCACTTCATTGACACGATCACTGTCGATTTCCGTAGTCCTGAACGGCGCATCTCGTCGCTGGAGCGAATCTGTACGCTGCACGACGCCTGGGTGGCGGCGACCGCGCACGACGTTGCCAAAGTGTTCGAGACCGCCGACGATGAACCGGAAGCGGACGCGTTGCAGCCGGCCAACTACTGCAATTCGTTTGCGAAGGAGCTCGGGATTCTGACTCGTCGAGCGATGCTCAACGTGTCCAGGGACCTGGCCAGCATCAAGGCGATCGTGCTGAAGACGTGTATCTTCATTGTCTTGTTCGGGGCGCTGTACTTCCGTATGCCGAACGATGCCGCTGGCGGGATCAATCGCATTGGGCTCCTGTTTCTCGTTGCGGTGCACACTACGTAATAAGCATTCATGGACAACATGTTGTCAGCGTTAGATCTGAACCATGCCTTGATCAGGATGACGACGATGATCCCAATCATTTCATCGTTCCCGCCCATTAAGACGATCATCAAACGGGAGCTGGCGTCGGGCGCGTACCGGTCATGGTCTGGGTTCCTGGCGCAGACGATTGCCTCGCTGGTCCTTCCAATATCATCGACGTTTCTGTTCGCGCTGACTGTGTATTGGATCGTCGGACTGCAAGCCACGCTGGCGAAGTATGCCACGTTCGTCCTGTTCCTCTGCGTCCATTCAGCGGTCGCGTGCATGATCGGCGTGTCGATCAGTGGCGTGGCGCCGAACGCTTTCGTCGGTCAGATTGCTGGGTCAATCTTCGTCCTCATCTCCCTCATCTTTGGCGGGCAAGTCGTCGACTTGCCGTCTGTAACGCCGTATGTACGCTGGATCAAGTGGCTCAGTACGGTAGGGAGCGTCCGGCCTGTCCTTGTACGACGTTTGGTGATTTACTGGCGTCGTTCAGGTCCACTACGCGTACGTCGGGATATCGCAGAACGAGTTTAACGGGCTGAAGATCGACTGCCAACGATCGTCGAAACAGCTGTGCCTGCCGGAGGGTGAAATGGTCATCGAGGAGTTCAGCCTCAATGACGTCAGTCTGTACTGGAACCTTCCCGCCAATATCGCCCTGGGCACTGGCGCGCTCCTGATCGGCGCGGTCGCATTCCATTACAAGACCCGTCCGGTGATGAAGCTCTCCAGCACGCCCGAACCCGAGATCGTGTTGGAGTCCGTCTCGGAATGAACACTGTCAATACATCGTGGGTCGGCGGGATCTGGTGTCCGACCACACCCGCGAACCATGCGGTATGCGACGGGTTCAAATTGTTTACAAGTACGGTAAGATGACAACCTCACTACCGTACACCTAGGTCGAGGATACGCGCCCGAACCTGCCGATACAGTCCGAAGGAGAACCCTGGCCCAACGTGCACCAAACGCCGCTCGGCTCGTCCTCGCAGTTGATCGGTGCGGCCGTCGGTTCAGGCCGCGTATGCGCCGTTCGCCCGCTCGATCGCTGCCTTTCTCCTCGGATGGGGGGTCGCGCCCGACAGACGCAGGCACCACATCATGGGCGGGTCCGCGGCTTTAACGTGACAAGTCCGTGGGCAGCAGCAAGTCCGCGGTGCGAGTGGCGGTCAACGTTCAAACACGTATCGCTCTCGACCATGACGGATCCCGTGGAAGTGTCAGCGCCGAACAGTGACGACACGACCGCGCGAGCGAATGGCGAGTCGTCGGCGGCGGCGGGCAACGATGAGGAGCAGCGCAAGCCGAAGCGATCGCGTTGGGGGTCGGCGTCCGATGTCGTCGAACCGAAGAAGAGGAGATCGCGTTGGGGCTCCGAAGTTGACAAAGTGCCTCTGACGCCTGAGATGGCTGCGGCCACGGCCGCGATGTCGGAGACACAACGCGAAGTATATTTATGTACGTGTCGTCGTTATGCGTTCCCGTACGCATGCGTTCTGACGTTTGGCGCAGTACGGTTGCGAATGCAGGACATTACGGCTAAATTGGCCAACATCAAGGCCTTGATTCCAAACGACCCCACGCTGCTGTCGCCATCGCCACCGCCCGAGTACGACACCCATGGAAAACGGACGAATACTCGTGAGCAGCGAATCCGCGACCGCCTCGTCAAGGTACGTGCACGAAACGACGGCACGACGTGATCGTTCGCTGACATTTCTGATGGCAGGAGCGCAATGAGCTCATCGAAAGAAGCATCAAGCTGAACCCACAGTTTGCAGCTCCAGCTGATTTCAAGAAGCAACGATTTGTTGCAAAACTGATGATTCCACAGGACCAGCCTATGACTGAGTAAGTTGTGCTTCCTACACGCCTCATTACTGGTGCCTAACCTGTATGTTCAGGGATGGCCAGTTTTCTCGCCCGCACTCGTACTGGTAAGCGGTTTCCAATTGGTATTGATGGTTCGGGCAGTATCTGATGTGGGCGTGGTTCAGTGGTATGATCTTAGGACCTCGTGGACTGACACAGAAGCGCATGCAGAAGGAGACGAATTGCAAGATTGAAATTCGTGGGCGTGGCTCGCAAAAGGAAGGTCGCCGGCACAAACCTCACCCTTCCGACAACGAAGATCTGCACGTGCTTATCACTGCGGAGAACGAGGCCGACCTGTCGCTGTGTGTATCCATGATTGAGAAGCTGCTTCAGCCCGTCAACGAAGACAACAACGAGCACAAAGCTCGGCAGCTGCGCGAACTGGCGGCCATTAACGGGACGCTTCGTGATGAGATCCGTTGCAGACTGTGCGGAGAACGTGGCCACTTTGTCGACAGATGCCCAGAGAGAACAGGCGCGGCCTGGAACCCAGCTGTCGTCCGATGTGAGATCTGCCACGATCGAGGCCACATCACAGCCGATTGCCCAACCGGTGGTTCTGTGAACACTGCCGAACGAACTCGTCTCAAGAGCGAGTACGAAAACTTCATGTCCGAACTGACTGGGAATCCGCTCCCTCCCGCTGACGAGCCTGCTGATCAAAACCCGCAAGACGACGCTTCTGCTCCACCACCACCTGCTGAACCGCAGACTGGTGCAGCGCCTCCTCCTCCACCACCCGGACCAGCGGGATGGCAGCCTCCTCCGCCACCTTCGGGGCAGTGGCCTCAGTATCCGCCGCACGGTGCCTATCCTCCTGCCCCTTATCCACCGCCAGCGGCGCCTTACTATGGCGCATATCCTCCTCCCCCTCCTCCATCCCATGTGCCACCTATGCATCAGCACTGGGCTCCTCCTCATGGGCAAGTGTACCCGCCACCGCCGCCACCCCCTGCCCAATGAAAAGGACTCTCGTGCGCGATCCAGTTGTTCCATGCGTAACTTTATCACCGTTCGTTTGCCAAGCGACTAAATGGATACAGGTCCCCTCTGTTCCGTTTCTCACTGATTGCGATTTGCTGGAATGTTGTAGAACGAAATGCTTTGTCTTTTTATCGTGCTGTCATAGGGAATGTCAGCGGTTCGCCGTCTCTTCATGCCGTTAGCTTGGTTTGGACAATGCCGTAGGTGGTGTCGTAACGGCTTCTAAGTGCACCGGACGGAACGTCGCGCCCGCCTGCACTGTCAGCGGTTCAGCGATAAATCGAACTTTGTCAGTGCGGCGATGCCACGCGATACAAGGTCGAGATCACTCCATGAGATCGTCAGTACCCGGATGTGCTCCGTCAATGTTTGTACCGGTTGACGGGCGACAAACGAAGAAGACGGGCGTCTGGCAGGTTGCTGGAAAACAGGAAAGTCCAGGAGGGCTTGGAACTGGCACTTCATATTCCAGTCTGACGGTTCCGTGAGGTTATATGGCACAACAACGCGGTTGGTAACGTCGTTGGTGAAACGACGGCGTCCCTGGAGTTGGTGTCCTCCTCCGATCTCAGAGTCAAGATGAATGCTGTGGAAGTAGAATTGCAACAGGCGACGGACCGTTCACACCGAGCGAACCCAGTGAATTCGGGACAGGCGACAGGCCAGTAAAGGGCGGCTGAGTGAGAACGCCGACTTCTGGGGGACGGAACGCTGTGATGTTGGCACTGCAGAATGGAGATACTTAAAGGCATTTAGGCGCATATATCCGTTCCACAGACAGAAGGGTGAATGCCCAACTGCCGCGTCCTGGCCAGACGTCGCCGCCTCAGAACAGGTTGGGCCCCGTGGTCCCATCAAACACTGCAATATGGGGCCAATGCCTAACCCACCACGTCCTAGATCTGCACACTTGTTTGCGATCTCTGGTACTCGGC
Source organism: Plasmodiophora brassicae (assembly GCA_039704465.1). NCBI lineage: Eukaryota > Endomyxa > Phytomyxea > Plasmodiophorida > Plasmodiophoridae > Plasmodiophora > Plasmodiophora brassicae. Next base: position 837,087 of record JASFAU010000007.1, on the reverse strand, counting down.
CCTGTTAATATAGGTCTAGTGCCAGTCACACCGGGGGGATTCGCACGGAGCGTCATTCGTCGCCGTCCGCTGCCTGGGCGGCTGACTGCCCAAAAAACCCCGCGGAGACTGCCGGTCCCGTCAGCAGCGGGAGCAGCTTCAGCAGAGCCAGCGGCAGTCGCCTGTATCGGGAGCGCTGTCGTATCCGATGCAGGCCGACGCGACTGTCCTGCCCAAACGACAGCTCAGCGACGATGCGGACGCTATTCCGGCCGTCGTGCTAACGGACGCCGCCGGCACCACAATCAGCAACCCGAAGTCGCCGCCAGATGACGTTCTCAACAGCTCCACGTTCCCGTCGTCGCTGCTGAACGGCACCGTCGCTGGACCTGCGAATCGTCCGGATGCGGTGCCGGCTCTGCTGAAGACACCGTCACAGCGCACGTCGTCGTCGTCATCGGAGCTGTCAATCGAGTTCCTACTGCCTGGTGTCCCGCGACCCGAGGATTCGAACCGGATTACGCTGCCATCCCCAGCGCCGTTCCCGTGTACGCTCTGCCCGAAAGGGTTCGAATCTGTCAGCGATCTGAAGCGACACCAAAAGAACATCCACGAGAACCCGAAGCGATTCCCTTGCCCGCACTGCACGAGGACGTTCCGCGCCAGCACGACACGAGAGTCCCACATCGCCAAGGCACATTCCGGGAAGAAGTCGGCCGAGTTCCCGTGCCATATTTGCAACAAGGTCCTGGTCACTGCTTCGTCACTCAAGACCCACATGGTCGTGCATTCGGACGCGAGGCCGTTCGTCTGCACGGTCTGTGCCAAGACGTTCCGGCACGCTTGCGCCCGCAAGCTGCATATGCGATTGCATTCGGGCGAGAAACCGTACACATGCTGCAATCAGATGTTCAGGTACCTGAGCTCCCTCGCTCACCATCGCAGAACCCGGCATGGAGGGCAGGCTCCCGAACCGCAGCCGTCGCCGCCTCCTAATCCTCCATCATCAGAAACATAAATCTGTTATCGAATCTATTTAGCAGCTTGTGGATTCCCATTTTCGGCCAGGGTGTGTGGTCCATGAAGGCAATGTGCTTGCACCACTTTGGAGTAATAATTGTGTGGAGTCTGGAGTGACGTGGAACCGTTACGCTCATCATGTACCTTAGTCTTGGCAAATACTGGTCAAGCTGGGAAACAGCTGACCCTCAGAGAGTTCGAAAGGTGACAGGGCGGCTCTAGACACATGGGCTACAAGCCCATGCGCATGATTCTCGGAACGCTCTTGTCCGGACGACGTTTGTATGGAGACCCTTCCAGGCGTCCACGCGATGCGCCGAAACGTACAAACGCGTCCGCATCAATCGAAACGATGACGAGTACGGAGCACGATCCCCACAAACGCCAACCCGACGATAGCGTCACAATAATCTTCACAGATGCACATGCGGTGGTAGTCCATCGACGGTCCGCGCCTTCCCGATTTGGCGAGTCCCCGGTACGAGAACGCCTGAACGACGGCGTACATTACCTCCCCCAGTTGGCAAGCGTGCTCAAACAAAGCCATCACGCATCAGGATGCCGTAGTCGTTCGGCTGCACTGCCACTTGTTGAACATGGGTTCCGGTTGCTCATCTCATCGCGGCACGTTTACACAGGAGTTGGAAACTGGAAGAACGCGGCCGTATCACAAGCCCGTGAAACGTGTGGACTCAGGATAGGCGCAGATCGCCGATATCGCAGCGCTGACAGCTCACCCGGAACCGCACCGAGATGCCTATTAGCGGGTGGCGGATCGAGGCGAGGCATCAGCAGCGGCGCCTGAGTCAGATTCAAGTCCGTCACGGTGTCCGTGGCGGACCTTGTATCGAACGATGTCCATCAGGTCACTGCACGCCAACCCATTCGTGTCGCCTGGCGAGGTGATCACGACGGAATCGGGATTCCTGTGGGGGCATGGGACCAAGCTCGGTGAAGAGGACAAGCAGTTGCGTGCGACAGTTGCTGGATTCGTCGAGCAGGTGAACAAGCTGCTGACCGTGCGCCCGTTAACGCAGCGATACGCGGGTGACATCGGGGATGTCGTCATCGGACGTGTTACACAAGTTGGAGATAAGCGATGGAAGGTGGACATCAACAGCAGGCAGGATGGTATTCTGATGCTGAGCTCGATACATCTCCCGGGCGGTGTCCAGCGTCGTCGAACGCAGGAAGATTCTCTTCAGATGCGGGAGTTCTTCGAAGAAGGCGATCTAATATCAGCCGAGGTCCAGAACTTCTACCACGATGGTGCCGTTGCACTCCACACGCGAAGCAGCAAGTACGGGAAACTGAACCGCGGTCAGTTCGTTGTCGTCCGACAGGCGCTCGTCAAACGCTGCAAGCAACACTTTGTTACCCTACCCGACTGCAATGTTGACATCATCCTGGGCAACAACGGGTACATTTGGATAACGGAGAGCAGTGATGGGAGCGGTGCTGGCGAGTCCGCTGAGCGGCGTCAACAAATGGCTCGCGTGCGACAAAGCATCGTGGCCCTGGATCGCATGTTCGTGGCCATATTCCCGGACAGCGTCATGGATGTCTACCACGATAGCATCGATCTGGGCGTCTCACCGGCCGACATAACGCATCGCGACTACATCCATCGCGTCACCCAGAAGGCCGTCCTTCGACTCCAACAAGTATAAACTCGTATCAGTCATGACGAATGGTGTCGGTGTCGTCTGGGGCAGCGCCGCTTGTGAGTACTATCTGTGCAGGCGGCGGGACCTCCTGCGCTGCCCACATTGTTGGGATGTCGTTGTCGCTCTGCGCGCGGTTGACCAGCAAGTACACAGCGTCGTTGCAACCGAACAACCTGTCGTACCTACCCGGATCCGCTGGTTTCGTCTTCTCTCATCGCAACCAGTAGACCGCGCTGTGTACAGGTTCCTGGGTTCGCCTGAGCTCGGTGTCTGTAGGGCAATCATCATCAGCGCCGGCGCTATCAACGAGAAAGTCCTTCGCTCGCCGGCCAGTCTCACCGATGGCGTTGCTGTTGAACCGATGACGGTCCCGTACGAAGAAACAGATATGATTGCGCAAGTGAAATGGGAACGGTTATCGTTCGGCATCGTTCTCGTGCTCGTTACGAATGCAGGCCTCGTCCAGATCTATAACCACGCTGGCCAGCGCCTCCTCCACTTCTTCCGGATCGAATGCGATCCTAACCGTAACGGTTCGCGTCGGAGAACGTTGAGGCCGTGCCTGACACTGGAACGCGCAGAGGTTCCAGATGCCGCTCGTGGCATTGCAAGCAACGGCATCGATTTGATATTCGTTGGGTCTTACATGGGCGAGGTCATAACCCTGCAAGTCAGTGCGGAGCATATCACGAGGGGCAAGGCGCTGTCAGGATCGACGGCGCATCGCGCGCCCATCTCCGATATCGCTGCTGAACGATCAGCCGATTCGCAAACACTGTCAGTACGACACGACAATGTCAAATGGGATACTGAAACGACGGGTCGCCCGCAGGGTAACCGCTGATGTCACTGGCCAGATCCTGGTGTGGGACCTGTCAACCCTGGTCCTGATCGCCAACTTGGGCACGTTCCATTCACGGTGCAACAGTATCGCCGTCTATGGTACAACGGTGGTTGCCGCGTTCCTATCGGGGCATGTCCGCATATTCAATTGTCGGGAGGAGACGCACCTGGAGATCACGGCACATAGTCGCGCCATTAACGCCATGTGCATCAGCCCCGTGACCAAGCGCTGGTTCTGCGTCTCGGAGGACACGTTCCTGTCCATGTACACGCTGCCTGACTCGAGCAACATGCTCAGCAGCCTGCACTCGATTGTCGTATCGCCGGGCCTGCTCACCGGCCTGGCTGTGGATGGCCCTTGTGGTACCGTCGCCGTCACCTGCTACGACAGCGGCGAGATCTTCCTGGTGAAAGTCAACGAATAAAACGCCGGATCATTTAATACGAAATCCTCTACGTTGGTTAGCATTGCGGGACGATGGGCTCAGGTGATGGGCTTGCGCAGCAACGACGTCTCGATGCAGCTCATGCCGACTTTGTGGTCGTTCTCTGCCTGGAATGACTTCGTGTAGCGCCAGCCGATCTCTTCCGTGCACTTGGCGCATGAAAGCGGCGCCGTCGAGTACAGGCCGGACAGTAACATGCACGTCTGCTCCTTGCCAATGTCCACGTTGGACACGTTCTTCATCAGCACGGCTGGGCCTCTCTTGCCGCGATACGACTTCGACACAATGTCGCCTTCATGCCCGACCGTCGACCCACACCGCTTGCACGACAACGCGTTCTCGTCGCATTCGCCGACCCGCTTCAGGACAGAGTCGAGGCGTTCCGCCAGGTCGGAGATCCGCGTCGAATTGTCCATCGTCAGCGCCTCCAACTGCTCCATTCGCTGGACGACCTGGATCTCGACTACGTCGGCCGTCACCAACGACACGATATCACTGTCGTCATCGTCCAGGACGACCCAGGCGTCGCTGGGCGCCTCCATTGGTACCGATGAACTTTTGCCACTGCAGTCCGTGCAGCCAAAGGGGGCGGGCGGACCGTCCGACACGGTCACGAGCAAGTTGCGTGCACCGCTGACAGAGCTGACGTCCATTTTTGGGACCCGTGCCGACGCCCCACGCACGTTCAGGACAGGCGCCGCCGAACGTGTGATGGCAAACGTCGGCGCTTGAGGCGCGAACTGTTGACGAATACAATGTATACAGTCCCCGATGTGCATCATATTAGAGGATGGTACGGGACGATGGAGGGTGGTCGTGGACCATGTTGACGGTGGGCATACCGGCGACGGCGGGTGGATTGCTGTGCGTCGACGAGCTGTGCATGGCAGAGATAAGCTGTCGACGTCGCAGCGGGATGTTTTCGGCGAGGCGTCGGATCGCTTTGCGGTTGGCGGATAACGAATCACGGACGTTGCCGATTAGTGATTCGTCGATTAGGCAGGCGTCTGCCATCGTCGGGCGCCGCGGCTTGGTCGCCGCCGAATCTCTCCAGTAGTCCAGCAGCTGCTGGCGCACCTGGGCGAACTCCGCTGCCGGGATCCGCTCGCCATCCTCCGGTGCATTCGCCAGACGCACGCAACACGGACGCGCCAGCATCCCATGCTTGCATCGCGGAACTGATGGGTTCACATCGCCACCGGACGGGGCCCGCGTCGACGACGCCATCGCGCGTCACCACTGTCGCGGACTTCCGCCAATCGTCCGCCGCGGCCGACCCGCCCTGCCCCCTCACACATATCACCCTGCCCGTCGATGGCTTACTGTGCAGAACTGCAGCTCCCTACATCATTGCGGCTGCCATGAACCACACTGGCGGGGCGACGTGGGCGTGGTCTGCCTGTGGCGCATTCGTCATTTTGCATCGTTTGGGCCATGGGTAATGTTGTGTGGGTGTGTGCGCGCGACCTTCCTGTGCTGACGCTGGGTGATGGATGGTGTAGCAGCGGCAGCAGCAGCAGCAGCGGCCAGGGTCGGGCGCGTTCGGCGCCGGTCATCATCGCGGGAATCGTCACCGCTGATGCGCGATGACGGGGACCGGGCCAAGAAGCGGCGGCAGAGGCCTGTAGTGGCGAGACGGATCTGGGTTCTTATCGTCGTCGCGGCCATTGTCATATATTTCCTCTTCCTGTGCCTGCCTTTGGCCTCACTATGGAAGGCATCGCGTGGGACTGTTTCTCTGGAATTTGGAGGCGCTGTGACCCCGCATCCTGACAAAGTGGACAGGGGCGGTGAGGATGCCTACTTCTACAGTTCTGCGATTCGGGCCTTCGCGGTCGCTGATGGGGTTGGCGGATGGAACGAGCAAGGCGTCAACCCCGGATTGTTTTCTCGAGCGCTACTCCAACATGTCTGGGATGCATTCACCGAGTACCCGGGTATCACGCCGGTTGCCGCAATGCGCAAGGCCCTTGGCAAGGTTCGCGCCCGGCAGATCCAAGGGTCATCGACTGTCGTTCTCGGCGTTCTCGGCAAAGACAATGTTTTGACTGTGTCGAACCTGGGCGATTCTGGCCTGCTGTTGCTGCGGAAACAGTCTGGTAGCCAAGGGTATACGAAGCTGTTCAAGACCCCCGAACAGCAGCATCAGTTTAATTTTCCGTATCAAGTCGCGCTAGACGCTCACGCCAGCGACCTGCCCGAGTCAGCAGAGACTACGACACACCCTCTCCGACCAGGCGACCTGATCATCGCCGGTTCCGACGGGCTGTTTGACAACCTGTACGTAAGCGAGATCGTTAACGAAGTGTCCACAACGGCTGTAAAATCACTTAATGAGCTGGCGGCGAACCTGGTCCAGAAGGTGTGGTAACCCGCTTTCCTGCCACGGATAACGTGTTCTAATCATCAGCTGTAATTCGCAGGCACACGAGTTCGCGTTGCTCGGCGAGAAAGGGGGCCGATCGCCGTTTGGTGACAATGCTCGGGCGGCTGGGAAACGCTGGCCTGGTGGCGGCAAGCTCGACGACATCGTCGTTGTCGTGGCTCGTGTCGTGGAGGCGAAAGTCCCTGAGCATTTCGATTCAAACCTTGCGCCACCTGTCTGATTAAACCATTGGATCCGTCGAGCAACGCCTACCGTCCCCGATCAATCTGTTCCACGGCTGGAATCTTCTCCCATGAAGCACGATGGCGAACAGGTGCATGGCACCGACTTCTCCACGAAGGCATCATCAACCGATCTGGCGACCGTCTCCCTCACGAGCAGTCTGCTTCGACGGAAGCCGGGTTCAGCAAGCTCTTGCGCATCATCGCTATCATCACTATCTACAGTCCTCGAATGCCGACCACTTGACAGCGTCCACAAGGACCAGGTCGATCGGCTGCGCTTCGAGCGCATCGTCGAGACGCGAACCGATGTGCCGTTCTGCGACCAGTTCGACTCAAGTTTTCTGACCGTGCCCGCTCTCGAGGCTCGCGACGCTTTGCGCCACGACCTCGACATCGTCCACGGTATCGACCGGTTCTGGCGAATGATGACCCGGGGCAACGAGGCCGCCGGCCGTGTCTTCAAGACCGATTACCTCATGCTCCATGTACGAATGTGCAAAGCGCTGTGGCGAAACTTCGACCCTGTCCTGGCGCGCCGCATGGCCGAGTACGACTACGCTCGCGATAACGCCAGGTCGGAAGGGGATGGCCTGACCCGCGAGCACTTTCGCGACGCCATGTTCGAGGTCGTCGACAACTGGACGCAGACGATTGACAGGCAGGAGTACATTGACTTCCTGGCCGTCCTGCTGCATCGTGTCGCGCAGCGCCCTGACCCTGGTTACGTTCCCGGTGAAGAACAGACCTGGCGGTGGCGGCTTGTTGACGACGTCATCGACGGCGACCTCGATGACGATTTCGCTGCCATACGAGCCGGACGCGCCGTGTCGCCCGATGCCTCATCACCCGCTGGTTCGACTCGAGACCTGGTCGGTGACACCAACACTGACACCAACACTGACACCAACACTGACACCAACACTGACACCAACACTGACACCAACACTGAATCTGCTGCCGGTGGTGACCGTGATGATGTTGACCTCATTGTACCCGTTGATGGCCTCATGGAGGACGGGAGGGCTGGCAAGCATTTACGTTCAACTGATGCGCCGATCATGCATTGCGACATGCCACCCAGTATGCGCCTTGAATCGAAAGCGGATGGCGTCGATGGGCGCAAGTCGTCACCTGATGCCTCCGGCGATGACGATGGGGAGAGTGGTGATGACCGCTTTCCGTCGAATCGTTCGCTGGTAACCGAGTACTCGTCGGTTGACGGCAACCTGTCATCATCGACGACGACTGCCTCGAACGACGTCGATGACAATCGACATCAGCGGCGGCGGCGCGAGCACCGTCAATCGACGGACGTGTCTGGAAGGCATCGCCAGTCGATGATGAGGTCGCTGGCCATGCGATCGCGCCGGGTGTCGTCGTTGATGTCGGAGTCGTCGCTGAAGCATGTTCGCGTGCAGTCCATCGAGTTGGATGCCAGTGTGGTGCCACCTCGCAAGTCGATGACGGTTCGTCAACTGCACCTGCCCGTGTCCGCCTCGGTGCAGAAGGTTCGTCCCGGGCACGTTTCAGGTCCATCGCCGAAACTCAGACGGAGGCGTCTGGAGCACACGAAAACGTTGATCGGGAAGGCAGCCGTAGCGCTTACCGGTCTGCGTCCACCGCCTTTAGGAGCCGCCCGTCCTGAAACCGACGAGGCGCCTGAACTGGCACAGGAAGCGGCGCCAATCATGGACTGGTTTGCACAGCGCCCGACATTCCCGTTCCCGACCATGTTCGGCGATAGCGACGTTAGGAAGCCGCGCCCTGCTGTCGCTCGTAGCGCGCTGGCCGCCAGTTTCCTACCGGAACGGTGCCGTCCAACATTGCCAGAACCTGCTGCCAGACGGCGCCTGTCGACCATCCTCCTGCGAATAGACGAGGAGCCGGCGCCGAATGCGCCCGCTGCTGTCGAGACGATTGAAGAAGAGGCGAGCGATGAGATCATCAGTGGTCGCCGTGCGAGCGTTGTCGAGATTGTCCAGGAGCGATTGAACGACCTACTGTCTGCACAAGATTACCATCCGCCAGACGTGTCCGTGCTGACGCTCGAACTGGACAGCAAACAAGGCGGTGGGCATAGACGATCAGGGACCGCGGATTCATTCCAGCATCCAGCTGGTGTGCGTCGCAGTTCCGTCGTGAAAAGAGGCCTAGGCGGCAAGGTCTACCTGCTGGGCGCCGCCGCCGACCTGGACCTCGCATCCCATGACACCACGCCTCACAGATAACATAGCCATAGACGACGCGAATGCCCCGCAGTCCAACGTCGTTCGACATCGTAACAATGGTGGGGGTACAACCGGTAGCGGGTAGGTGCGAAGCACATGTTGAAGCCCAGCGCCTACTACTGGCGACTCCTGAATTGCATAAAGAAACAGGCGGAGAGCTGTGACACACATGGGAATGGAATACCATTGGGTTCATTCTGCTTGCAGCTGTGCCATCAGACTCTCCAGATCCTGGCCGTCGTTCTGAACAATGTGCGTCGACGCTGCCACCGGGTGGTCATCATCGGATGCTCCACCGGCAGCGAGCTCGATTCCCCACTCGTTATCAGCATGGACAGGGGCCTCGTCGGCATCCGCCTTTGGTTTCGATGCTTCAGGCGGAACCCAGCCTTTGTACTTGTGCTGCAGAGCAACGCATCGGGCGCTAGCACAGGAAGGATTCGGCCGCATTGGCCACTGCGGGAAGAAATCACTCATGGCGTTATAACCCTAAGAAACACGCCAGGTCACGGGGGGATATGCACACGAAACTCGACCTTGTACACATACCAGGTAGTACGAGACGGTGCCAAAGCACAGGCAGTACTTTAGAACGTTCTGTACAAGGATCGCGGCAACAAGGCCCATGGTCGTCGGGAGAGACGCAGCGCATACGCCATCGCGCTTCAAAGTCGATTCGCTGACCCCAGTCTCGATGATCAATGGAGGTGCGCACTGGAAGCAGGCTGTTCTTCCCGGTAGACAGAACTGAATGTGCCCTGTTAGCGAACGGTTAGGATACGGGGCAGAGCGCACGATGGGATGGGACGAACCAGAAACTGCATTCTCTGACACGCCTGACTCCATCCAAACCTATATGTGGGCATTAGTATCGAGGTGGCTAGCAGCGCGCCCGCATCGCCAGCGCGCGATACCTGGTCGAGTTCGTTGCACGCCTGGTTGATGGTCATGCGGGCTTGATAATTGTCCACGCAGCTGAGGACAAGGTCGACTCGCGATTTGCCGTCCAGGCCACCATGCTTGATCCGCGACAGGAAGTCATCGAAATGGTTAACCGACGTGATATCGTAGGAATACGTTTCGAACACGACGTCCGGGTTGATCGACGCAAGGGTCGCTTTCGACGCCTCGACTTTCGACAACCCCGCCTGCTCGGGCCGGAAGAACAGCCGATTCATGTTCGCCAGTTCGACTTTGTCGTAATCGAACAATAGAAGTTTTCCGACACCACACCTGAAAAGGCACACGTGGTAGACAGCGCCGGCGACGGATTGCAAGGAGCGAACGGACCCACCTGGTTAGCATTTCGGCGGCGACGGAGCCCACGCCGCCGACGCCGACGATGAGGACGGACACCTGCCGAATCTTCTCGTAGTTGTCGACGATGCCCATGCGCTTCAGCGCCATAAGGCGGCTGTACGGGTTCCAGTCGGCGACAACATCGCTGATGGGCGCGCCAGCCTGACGCCGCTCCGCCGCCATTGGCCGACTTGTTCGTTGGCCGTCTAATTTCAGTCTGGCCCCAGGAACTCCGCCAGACTGACACCGGGCTGCGAGAGTATGTAGCAGTAGCTTGGTTCCCCACGCTATCACGTAGATATTCGCTCTCCGTTCTCGTATCATTCGGGTCGACTGTAATATCGAAAGAGTCTTCCATGTCACCAACGATGACTGCATTATCGTCGTCCGCGCAGTCATATATCCGCATCTCGCATGCTGCCCGATGTTGATCGTTGCTCTCCTCGGCACAGGTTACGAAGTCATTATCGCGCTCCATCTGCCCCATTACCTCCGCGTTAAATCCGATATTGGAATATAGTCGGTTACTAGACTTCAACCAGCGTACGCCGTCCGAAGCCGATCGGGGGTTCCGCTTATGGAAGGTCGATCAACAGCGATACCGATGCAATGATACCTGACAAGTCTATATACAAAAATCCAAACATGATTCCCAAGACCCGCTTCTGTATTGAGAAATCCAAATGGTACGGTAATCAACGTCCAGCCAGGGTACGAAGGCACTGCTGCGAACAGCGGGCCTCAAGCAGGTCGACTATCTGACGAGCGTTTGCGAGTCGGGCAAGAGCATGAAGGTCCTCCGGGATTGGCTTCAGATTGGCAATTTCCTGCAGTTTGATTTTGGCAGAGTCAAGTTCAGCAGACAGATCGACGTGGCCCGCAATGTTCGGAAGGATGGCGGAAAGTCCATGTAAGGATTGCGACGCGATCGCATTCACCAATGGCGTAGCACCAAGATTAGTTTTGATCGACAGATCGAGACCGTGTTCGTGAATCCATTTGGAGACCAGGTCGGCAGACAACTGCACGTACGGGTGGCTGGCCATGATTGCGAACGCAGAGAATCCGTAGTTGTCCTGAAGGTTCAGGGCGGCACCATTGTCGACCAACGCCTGCAGGATATCGATATAGGGGAATCCGTACCGGCAGAGAATGTGAATAGCCGTGTACCCATTTTCATCCTGCGACGGTCAGGGCAGGGGCAACCAGTTTCAGACAGGCGAGGCGCTTCTAAAAAAGAGCGACTTGCATCGCGACGACGCTCTGTTGTTCTGTGACCTGACGATCTGGATTCTCTGTTGTTCTGCTGAGTGCTTGGTTAGATAGGAACAGAGACATTCGTCCCTGGTTGACGACGACCGGCTCCGCCAGTAAACGTCTCAGGATCGTTTAGTAAAATTTGGGCGTGTGTCGTAGTCAATCTTTCCGAAAGCGTGAATGCCAAGCGCCCTGCCGGTGGCACCAAGGCCAACTCAAGACGCGTCGGCGCACGATGTCGTGCAGTGGCGCTTGAAGCTTACTCGCATCGCGCTGGCCTCGGAGACTAAGGCGAAAGCCTGGATCGAAGAGTCCAGCGGCAGACAGGTGCACTCTGCTGGCGCATGATTGCATGATTGGTTAGATAGGAACAGAGACATTCGTCCCTGGTTGATGACGACCGGCTCCGCCAGTCGAAACGTCTCAGGATCGTTTAGTAAAATTTGGGCGTGTGTCGTAGTCAATCTTTCCGAAAGCGTGAATGCCAAGCGCCCTGACGTCATCAGGGCACGCTTTCGGAAAGATTGACTACGACACACGCCCAAATTTTACTAAACGATCCTGAGACGTTTACTGGCGGAGCCGGTCGTCATCAACCAGGGACGAATGTCTCTGTTCCTATCTAACCAAGCAATCATGCGCCAGCAGAGTGCACCTGTCTGCCGCAGGACTCTTCGATCCAGGCTTTCGCCTTAGTCTCCGAGGCCAGCGCGATGCGAGTAAGCTTCAAGCGCCACTGCACGACATCGTGCGCCGACGCGTCTTGAGTTGGCCTTGGTGCCACCGGCTTAGGGGCGAAGTGATTCATCAGGGGCATCAGCAGTGTCGAGCACTTCGACCGAACGCGACCCGCTCGCTTGCGCTGCTCTTCAGGAACGTCAGCTGCAGTCATCAGGCCGGTAGTGTGCGCAGCGAAGAAGATCTTGCGCACAGGCACTTTGGCCAGTGACAACAGCTCCTCCGGAAACGTTGACGTCCACGACAGTGCTTCCGGACCAGACGGCAACGTACCCGCCGTAGTTGCCGATGACAATGCCACAGGACCAGACGGCAACGTGCATGCCGTAGTTGCCGATGCTGACCCTTCGTTCCGTTGATCCTGTGCCGCGCGAATAGCAGCAAGACCCCTGAGGATCTCGCGCTGCTGTGCCTCCAGGCGCTCAAGGCGATGCGACAGAGACGCTGGCACGGTTGATGCACAACTAGGTCGGTCCGGATCAGCCAAAGTCGTTTCCACCGCACCGACCTGTTTGTCATGATCAGACATAGCCGACCAGACATATAGCGTGTTGATACCTGAGACGCCATCCAGGTTTCTTGGATCTGGTTGCCGATTCTGATGACCATTTCGCGACCGAATCCGGCAAGCGACGCCGTGTCGAGAACCTGCCTGCAACGCAGACAGTCGCTGCCCAGACGTTCCTCCCAATACGAGAACCACATCAGGACAGACGCTGATGGCGCCGGATGGCACGCGCGACCATGTCGTTCTGCGTTTGCTTGAACACATGGTACACGACCTCCGGACCTGTGCCAGCGTTGCTGCGCGATCACGTAGCGTCGGCCCACCCGCCGTGCATGGACACTGCCGCCGGCGGCACATCGGGGTGTTCCAGCGCGATGTTGAAAGCGCAGTTGCGGAGGCTATGCGCAGTGATCCCTGACGACAACAGATGCGATCGGCCGTTCGCTGCAAGTACCGCGACAGCACGACTGATGACCTCCTTGAACAAAGCCTTCGGATCTGACCCGGACAGAGACATCCAGTTGGAGTGGCCGCGTCGTTTGGCACAAATATGTTTGTTGGTGAGCCGCCCCAGTCCGAGCGGGGGCTCTCATAAATTAGGGCTGGACCACCACTGATGTAACTGAGTGTCGTGAGCCCCGCGGCCCCGCAGGAGCCCCGCAGGACGCCCAATTCGACTGTATGTAGGCACTGCACTGCTTACGGCCCATAAAACGATTCACGGTGCCCGTGTCTGTATGGCAAACGGCACAGCAGGCAATGTATACGACATTCGAAAAACATCCGCCTCCGAAGCCTAATTTTTCGGCATGGCGGTGCCAACGTTGTCGTCGCTGGAGCTGGAGAGCCGCCCGTCGAGCGTTTGGATAGTATGGATCAACCGGCCCGCCAAGCAGAACGCGATGCCGGAACGTTTCTGGCCAGAGATCCGCGAGGCGTTCGCGTACCTGCGTCAGCAACGTTCACGGGCGGTTATCCTTGCTGGTAGAGGGAAGCATTTCTCGTCGGGCATTGATGGTCGGTTGCGGGTGCCACTTTCAGTGAGTACTTGCTGATTTATGTGTTCAGTGAAAGGGTTCCCGTTCGCGAAACTGTTTGGAACGTCGGCCTGCGTTGGGCGTCGTGGCGAAGACTTTATCCAAGGAGTGAAGGCGATGCAAGACGCGTTCTCGGAGCTTGAACGTGCACCATTCCCCGTGATTGCCGCTATCCACGGTAGGCGTTGACGAATCGGCCCGGTTCGACAGCCCTAAGCGGTCTGCAGGAGCGTGCGTCGGCGCTGGCCTGGATTTAGTTTGTGCGGCCGACATTCGAATCTGCTCCGAGGACGCCGTGTTCTCCATCAAAGAGATCGACCTGGCCATCGCCGCTGATTTGGGTACCGCACGCGTCCCATTGTTTGTTAGCGCCGTCTGATGTCTGCCAGGCACGCTCCAGAGGTTACCGAAGATCATTGGTTGAACACGTGAACGTTCCGCTGCTGAGCCGTTGCGCCTAACATTGCATCAGGGAACGAGTCGTTCGTTCGCGAAGTCGCCCTAACGGGCAGATTCTTCAAAGGTGGCCGCCTCCCTTGACTATTGATGCGCTGATCGTTCCAACTCTGTTTGTAGCCTCCGAAGCCAGGCAGGTTGGCCTGGTCAGCGCCGTTATCCCGGGTAACGACGACCTCCTGCAGGCGGCGGTGACGCTTGCTAACAAGATAGCTTCGAAGAGTCCCGTATACCATCTGCAGCGTTTAGCGTTCACAATGCCCTCTGATGAATTATTATTGGGAATGTCAGGTTACTGTATCGGTAGTCAAGCGATCTCTGATCTACAGCCGCGACCACGCCGTGCAAGAGGGCCTGGATCACGTGGCCACGTACGATCGCACGTCTCGGGTCGCTGCCCGTCCGACCCTGACTTCGTCGTCTGCCCAGGATGAATGCCGCTGCCTTACAGTCCGACGACACCAAGCACGCGCTCATGGCGATCGCCAAGCTATAATCCAAGGCGCTGTCTCGTCCAAATCGAATAATACACGACTGAATCGGCGTCGTCCCCCCGGCGCAACCTCGCCGTGGGTACGGACGCCCTCGTCCAATCCCCAGTCGCCGATCACATATCTTGGGTACGGGTGTCTCCGATCGCGGGCCACCCATTGTTCGCCAGCATGGAGAAGGAGATACGGTTCCGGGTGGGCATGACGGTAAACGCAGGGTGAGCCACGGTTGTGGCGCACGCGTCTCTGACGACAACGCCGCGCAGTGTGGCGGGTGCAAGAACGCAGTGACGAGGATCATGTCCAAGACCGATGGGGTCACGTCGTTCGACGTCGACGTCGACCAGAAGTTGCTGGTCGTCCGCGGGACTGCCAGCCAGAAAGACATCTACGACAAGTTGTCGAAATGGGCGGCGACGACCGGCAAAGAGGTCACATTCCTGTCGGAACAGTAAACGGCACCTGATTGACGGTCTCGGGGGATCTCGGGACGTCAATGCGACACGATTTTGATGCAGGAATCCCGGGTCACGAGACATTTGGATGCATGCGCAAGTATACGTAGGACGCGTTGGCCATGATCGGGCGCGTTGTCGTGAATCGGTCCCAGGCGGCCGCCTCTTTGTCCACGTTCGTACCCTCTCTGCTTTGGTACTAGCGACAATGCGGTCACGGATGCGAACAACCGCACATTCGCGTCAAATAGCACGAGAATGTGTCGAGGGCGGCTCTATCAAGTTTCGGTCTGCAGCCAGCTTGGAGAATCCGGCCGATGCATTGACCGAGCCGCCAACCTCGATAGCACGAACGATCGTTCCTGTGACTCGGCGCTGGCCGTCATGGTGACAGCGGTCGCTATCGTCGCCTGGGCCGCTGGCCTTATCGGCGGCGTCCTGGCCGGATACCCAGGCACGTACTCGGTGTCGAAAGTCAGCGTTGTCTTCTCCGACATCGCCCGATGTCGTACCTGGCCCCAGTGCACGCAGGCGCTGGAGTACCGGATCAAATTCGGTAGGCAGGTCGCCGTCAACGTATACCTGCCGGTGGCGAAACCGACACCTTCGCCTCTGATCGTGTTCGCTTACGAGTCGCCGGACACGGTCGCCCTGCTTGCCACGATGGTCGCGTCCTCAGGGTCAGCGTATCACACCTACCGTTGGACGCTATCGGCACTCGTCCTCACCTTGTCATAGCGTTGTGGTCGCTGCCTTCCCGGTCTACGATCTGAACCATCCATGGGATTTCGCGAAGGACCTCTTATTCGTCACTGGGGAAATGCAGGCGGAGAACGTCGCGCCGTCGTCGCCGTTCTACAATTCGGTGCGTTGCCAGGTGATCCGGGAGCGGGCAGGTCGAATGAACGACGGTCTGTGCAGATGGTCCCATCGGTGTCGGCGCTAATGGGCCAAGGGTCCGCTGCGTCGGCGCCGATCCTGACGAGTCTGACGCAGCTGACCGCCTATCGTTCCAAGGTGCACGTCTCGGGCGTCATTGCCCTGTTCCCGCAGATGAGTACCAGGCTGGGCCTGCTGGCCGCCGCGGCCGCGTCGACGCCACCGGCGCTCGTGTTTGGTGCCCAGAACGATTGCGTGTACCCGACGCAGGGCAACGCGCTGCCGGTCTACAACGCTTTGCAGAGGTCGCCGGCCGCTTGCAAGACGTACGTCGAGATCATTGGCGCGTCGTCCTGTAACGTCACCGATGCGCTGGTCAGCGACTGTCACGCGAACGAGATCCAATGTGGGGCCGCCGGCAGCATGCCCGGGTCCCTTCTGAGGCCACTGGTCGGCGGATTGATAACGTCCTGGGTGGCGGGCATCCTGCAGAACAACGCAACGGAATGGTCGCGGTTCAATTCCGTCCTGCGCGCGCAGACGGGCACCCGTTTAGGGTATGTTCAGTCCTGTGAACCGCTCGGTGCGAGCCAGGCCGTCCCTCTCTCCGTTGCGTTGCATGAGTAAACTATACTGTGGAGCAACGTCCCGGTCGTGTTCATTCAGTCCTCAAGGACCATCTTCACGAACGCGTTGTAGTTGAAGAGCCCACGCGAGTCCGCCTCCTCCTGCGCATGCAGAACCATCAGGGCAGGCGGTTCAATGGGACGTGCCGCAATGGACGAAACGCACCCGCATCCTCTGTACGAGCTGATGCGCCTTCTCTGGCGTGCATACCTCATTTCCATAGGACGCCAGGGCCTGAACGATAACGCGTTCCGTTATCTTGCCCTGTGGACGCTATGGTCTCGGCCCTACCGCTTCAATCGTGTCGACTCTGACGTACCCGTCTTCGTTTCCCTGGGCCACCCGTCAGGCAAGCGACAGAATCGCTGAAGGTCCCGGGCGTACCTCTTGGAAGACTTTGAACGCTCTTCGTACGTCATCTGGCTTCTGCTGGCAGTTGACCTTGCGGGACATGACGGCGACGAACTCCTCAAACTGGATCTCGCCATCGCTGTTCTCGTCGATCTCCCTGATCATCATGTCCAGCTCGTCCTGCGTCCATTCGACTAAGGTCTTCCACAACGGTGCTCAATCTGCCATCTCGTACGCTGGTGACACGCATGCCCAGAGTCGTAAGCAGCTTCTCGAGTTCGCCCTGCGATATGCTGCCCCCGTTGTCGACATCGACCAGCTGACGACCCTAATCAGTTTGCGAATGGGGTCGCGCAACGCTCGCTCACACTGAAGATCTGCTTCAGCTGCTCGAGCTCCTCAGGCGAAATCGCTAACGGTGCCTGCTTGTCATCCATCGTCGCTCGACGACCCCACTACCGCGAGCTGGGTCGGTACCCCACGATCACCGTCAAACGAATAGATAGGCAACGTTTACTTTGGTTTTCTGTTCGGAACTGATCTGTCGTCCTGGGCCATGGCAGCGGGGCGCGATGTCGTCGCGATGTAGATGGCCACCGAGGTCGACACGTTCACGCCTCGAGCGACGAGCGCTTTAACGGCCAGGTTGCCTGCCTTGGCGTGAACGGCCGCGTTGGCCGCTTCGATCATCGCCGCCTCCCGTAGGGATCGCTCACTGGCTTTCAGGATGCGCAGGGCCAGCTTCCCGACTTCGGATGCGGCGTCCATCATATCGGTTTCCTTGAACGTCTTCTTGAGGAACATGCGGCCGAGGAGCGCCTCGACGGCGGTCCCTTTCTGGTGGACCGACGCGACGTCCCAGTGCTCTTCCGAGATGTACTTGGGGACCAGGAACTCCTTGCCGCACGCGGCCAGCGCCTTGTTGGAGACGAGCCGGTCGCGTATATGTGCCATCTTGCCCGCCTTGCGAAACGGCTTGCATTTGTACTGATCGACGAGGCGGCGGTACAGGAAGACGTCTAGAAGCTTATCGCCGATCAGCGCCTCCACCTCAGCGGACCCGTCGCCACCTGTGAGGAAAGAGACGCGCGGCGTCAGGTCGTGTCATCCGGCACATAAACAACATCGTGACCGCGTTGTCGAAACACGATCGGTCGAACCGGTTCGTGGTCCGCTTCCGGCGCCGATTTCCGCGGTGGGCGATCTCGGCTGAACCAGCGGCGGCGAACACAGCAGTGGTTCATGAGCAGGCGCCTCCAGGCCGACATCGTTATCACTGAGAGCCTGTCGTCTCAGAGCATCGTCCGTCAACGAACCCCCGAGGACGCTCTCGAACGACCACGATAGCGTTGGGGGTTCTCCTTCTAGATTAGGGCGCCGACAGTCGACAGCAGGTGACAGCCAGTTACTGTGAAATTGTTGAGGTGTGCCAGCGCGATACCCGTCCGTGCATGACAACGTCGCCACGAAGGGTGGCCAGCGCACATGGACAATCGAGTGATCTTGTGTACTCTCAGCGTAGATGGCTACGACGACGTCCACATCGCAAGCCTGCTGCCCCGCGCTGTGACCGCTCCAACCAGAACCGCGTCTCTGATCGAATTGCGGTGCTTGGCTTGCAACGTGTGGAACCGACTATGATAGCATTTTGAAAGCGCCCACGAGTCAACGGGGCCCAGATCAATGACACAGTTTACTGTTCTGGTTTCAGTTGGTCCCGTCTCCATGCCCAGTATCTTGAGCGAATGACATCCAGTGACGTTTCCAGTCGGCCAGCGACCTGCACAACGATAGACCCTAAGCATGCGATGGGCAACCGTGGATGTCAGGTCACCTCTGTAGCTTCCGGAAGACGTCCCAGCACTTCGTAGACGTCGAACAGCAGCCCAGCCGCGAACCGACAGCTCGGGAGCCCCTCGGCGAATGTCACCGCTTCATCCACCACCTTTGGCAAGGCGTACTTCGTCGCGTCCAGGATACCGAGCACGTAATTCCATGGGCTCTCGTTGTCCGCGATCTCGCTCAGGTGGCGTTGCGCGAACGCGACCTCGCGCCGGGCGACGTCCTCGGTCCAGGCAACCGTGTTGTTCCGCGTCACCACGAACCACCTCTGATTCCAAGCAGAGTTGTTGTACGGGTCCGCCACCAGCAACTTCTCGACGAACGCAATCTCGTCGTCCCACAGGCCGAACGTCGCGATGCACCACTGGCGATGGCCCCAGACGTGATAGTTCTTCGCGTCGTCCTCCAGCGCGACGGCCGTGACCTCCAGTTCGCCAGACGCGTCACCGAGTTTCTGTATGACTTCACGCCTGTGGTTCCACAGCTGATAGTTCTTTGGCGATGCCCCGCCGATGGCGTCGCACAGTGCGAGCTCGTCGCGCCAGTCCTTGTCGAGGGCCTCGATGACGCGTCGGCGATACTGCCAGGCCGTATAATTCGCCGAGTTCAGCTCGATCACGTATTCCGTCAGCATCAGCGCCCGTTCGCTCATCTCGTCCGCTTTCAGCATGGCGCGGAACAGGTCCATCGCCTCGACGACTGGACGGTAACGTCAGGTCATCGCCCCCGGAGAGAGCCTCGGCACACGACCTACAATCGGGAGGATACTGAATAGCGACGACCGAATCGGGGCCATCGTCCTGTCGCACGCGTGCCACATCGTGGAACAGGTCGCGAAGCTCGGCGAGACTGACGACCATCGGCGACCCCCCGGGCTTCACGCAGTCCGTGGCGAGATGTGCAGCTCAGACCGGCGGGAGCCCCAATCCCATCGCAACCATGAAGCTGAAGGAGGCGGTCAGGCGCGGCAAGCTGCAGGTCGGGTCGTGGATCAGCTGGACGCGGCGGTTCACGGGCGATGATATCGCCGAATTCGCCCGACTGTCCGGCGACCAGAACCCGATCCACGTCAGCGACGACGACGAATGCCGGAAAGCGTTCGGCGGCGGGCCCCCGGTCGTACACGGCATGCTATCCGCGTCCGTCTTCTCGAGAATGCTGGGTAACTATATCCCCGGGGCCATCTACCTCAAGCAACAGTTCCACTTCCACGCCCCTGTCCGGGTCGACGAGGTCGGTGGCCGGCTCGCGTTGGCCATCTATTCCCCGTTTCACAGTCGCCTACCTACATAGGACGTGACGGCTCGAATCGAGTTCACCAGGTTCCGGATCCCGAACTATTCGTATTGGACGACGACGATGACGAAGAACGATGGCACGGTGGTGATCACCGGCGGCGCCGACGTGCGCCTCCCCGATGGCGTCGAAGTCGACGACACCAGCAGGGCCAAGTTTTAAAACCGTACGATAGGCGACCGCTGTCCAGACGCAAACGCTGCGCATGGCGATGCTCGTGTATAATAGGCTGTGATTACTGTGGTTTCTGTTGGGGCGTGCCGAACGCGTTTGGGGGCACCGCATCACCTAACAGCATTTGTGGCTTGCGGGTCTTCCGGTACATGTCGAGGTCGGTGACCTGATCCGACAGGGCGGCGGCCGGCGGCGCATCGCCGAACACGAGCGCCGCCTTGCGGTGCTTCTGGAGCGCGGCCAGGTCGCTGTCGTCCATCCCCTAGAGCAGGGGCGATCAGTCGAGACGCGGACGGCGCGCGAGTCGCTGGGCAGTACGAAGATTTTCGCCTGTTTCGTCGGCGCGGCGCTCGTCTTCGCCGGATCGTTGGTTAAACTCTGCGTCCCTGGTGGACGCCCGCCCAAGGTCAGCGACAACCGACGTCGAACAGCAGCGGATCGCTTACGCCTGGACTCGTCCAGCATCAGCATCTGGTCGATGCGCACACTGTTCGCCTGCGTCTTCATCTCGATGAACTCGTCGAGGATGGGCAGCGCCCCGAGAACCTCGGCCGGCTTGCCCTCTCGGTACGCCTGTCATCATCGCCTATCACGCCTGGGGCAGGTCCACGCCGGGCGGGTGACGACTACCTGGATCTCCTGGTACCCATTGGCCTCCGCGGGCGTCATCCCCATGGTCTTCCTGAGCTTCTCGAGCGACTCCTCCGACAGGGGCGGCCCCGTCTGATCGGCGCACGCTGATGCGTCCGACGACGTGCTGGCGGTCGACTGCGCCCGACGTGCATCAGACATGTTGGAACGCGCGCCGAGCGACAAGATCTATCGGCGATTCCAGACCGTGTGACTGGGACCGCTGCTGAGAGCGGGTCACTCTCCCGCGTTGGGTCGCTCCCATCAAATCGTCGCGTTCGGATCTGCTCTGCCCACGTACATATATAGACACGTCAATTCCAGACCATCTGCTTCAGGCCGTACGACGGCAGCGACTTGCCCAGGTTGGCCTGGTCGTGCTCGATCTCCTTCTGCAGCTGCTCCTGGAAGCGCTGCTCGGCGAGCTGGGCGGCGCGCATCTCGTAGAAGCGCTCGGCGCGATCCATCTCCCGCCTGTACCGGTTGTCCTCCATCTGGTGGCGCAACGTCTCCGCCATCTTCCGCTTCTTCTCCGCCTCGTCGTCGGCGCTGCTGCTCCCGTCGCCCTGTAACTGGTTCAGGAGGCCCTCGTTCTGCCACGGCGCGTGCTTCTCCCGGCGCAGGCGCTCGTCCTTCTCCAGCAGTTGCATGTGCCGGCTCTCCAGCACCTCCTTCATGAGCTTGTCCCGAGCCAGCTGCTCCTTCTGCCAGACCAGGTCCTGCTTCTGGGCGACTTTGGCGAGCTCCGCCTGGCGCAGCGCCTCCAGCTGCGTCTCCTCGTTCGCAGCGCGCGCCTTCTCCGCCTCCCGATACGCCAGGTACTGCTGCATGTCCTTCACCAGGCGCTGCTTCTCCTCCTTTTCCATCGCCTGCACCCTGGCCGCGTCATCGTCCTGCATTGCCAACAGCACCGCCTGCTCCTGCTCCTCGGCGGCGCGTTCGGCCTCCTTCCTCGCGCGAAGGTCGGCGTTGAACTGCTGGACGTCCATGCGACGCCTGGCCGCTTCCTCCTGGCGCCGCTTATGGTCCTCGACGTCCTTCTCGGCGTCCAGCTTCATGGCCAGCAGGCGATCGGCCGTCTCCTTCTCGCGCTGCTGACGCAGCATCTCGCGATGGTCGCGAAGCGCCGCCACCTGCTTGTCGATCTGGTCGTACGTCATCTCGTTGATGCGGTTCCGTTCGGCGGCCTCCTGCTCCTCGTGCCGGATCTTGGCCTGGCGGTCCGCCTCCCAGGCCGCATCCCATTTGCGCTTCTCGATCTCCTCGGCCGCCTTGGCCAGCTGCTTCAGCTCCAGCTGCTGGCGGCGTTCGCGCTCGCAGATCAGCGCGATGTTCTTGCCTTCGGTCAGGCGCAGGTCGTCGGACGACGCCCTGAACTGGCGCCTCAGCTGCTCCTGGATGTAGGCGCCGATCGCCCTGTCCTTGTCAGCGCGGATCTGGGCGGCACGATCCCGCAGGCGCTGTCGGCGCTCTTGCGGCGTCTCACGTAACGCGTTCAGCTCCTTCTTCAGGACGGCGTCGTCGGCGGCCAGCAGAGCGACGAGGGCGCCGCGGCGTCGCTCGAGGCGTTCCTGATGGGCGTCGCGGATGCCTTCGGCGATGCGCGTGATCTGGTTGCGCTGGATGGACGCGTGCGTCTGCTGCTCCCATTGCGCCATGGTCTTCAGTTTGAACTCCGACCGCGCCGACGCCCGGTACTGCTCCAGGACGTCCTCCTCCCGGCGCCGGCGCTCGACGACGCCCGCGCCGCCGCGGCCCGATGACGACATGCCGCCGATCTATACGTTAATCCAGGGACGATCTCGCAAGCGTACCCGCGAGGTCGATCGCGCCCTTCCACCAGCAGGCAACAACGTTCACACCCTGCCACCTGCTATGCACCTGCCCCCTTCACCCCGTCTGTCACCGCTGGAGCCTCCTGTAACGTTCGCATGGCAGGCATATAGGATGGACACGTCTTGCGGGCCGAGGCGCGCCTCGCTCTGGCCCTCCGTTGGGTGCCGGATACCATATCGCCGCGGCCTCGCGTCCGGACGCGGCAGGTGTGACGAAGAAGAAACGCGCGTCGGCGGCCTGCGCTGCTGCCGATGTGTGGTTGGAAGGTGCGCGCACTAATAGTGCGCGCGCTGCACGAAAAAGTCCGTGGCGCGCGCAGCTGCAGGCAGCAGCTGCGACGACGGCCGGACAGACGGGGTGATCATGTCTGGCGCGTCCAATGACGCGGGCAGCGCCGACGACGACACCTGGCGTCACATGGATCGGCGCCCGCCAATGATCAGCCCCATGCTGCCGTCCGTCGGCACGTCGCTCGGGCACGCCGACCTGCCGCCGTTGCTGTCGCCGACGTTGCCGCCGCTGCGCGTCGACGCGCCGGCGCGCCTGCCGGATCGCAACGCGTTCTTCTCCGCCATCGTCTTCCAGCAGTTCTCCCTGGTGCCCGAGGCCGAACGCTTCCAGGTCGCGTTCGCTCGCGAGCGCTCGCCCCGGCGTCGCCAGCGCATCCGGAAGTCGTTCGCGAAATCCGACCTGGACGGGCGCCTGACCGCCGCCGACCACAACCGGTACCTTGAGGTGGCGTCCGCCGGCGGCCTGCAGGCCCTGCAATCCGAACCCGATCGCCAGGCGTTCCAGGCGCTACAGGACAGGGTTGGCGAGGAGCAGCGACAGTACCGGGCGGTCCAGCGCGAACGGATCCAGACGCGGCACGCCACCCGATACGACGCCGTTGCCGACGCCCGGTGCCCGTCAGACCGGCGCGCCGCCCCCGCCGGGTACCGCCGGTGCGGGTCGATCGCGATGCGGGGCGGGTCAGCCCTGCTCCAGTTCGACAGGACGGTCCTGGAGGTCGGCCTGGCGCCCATCATATCCGCCAGCGCGCCCGCGTCGCTCGTCTGGGACGAACCCGACGACGACATCGGGCACCTGCCTGACCTCCGTCGCGACCCTCGATGCACGACGCTGTGCGACGTGCACGGCGCCGACGTCGCCATGTCGTCGTCCGCCATCGTCCTGCTCATGTCGCAGCGTGCCATGTCGCCCAGGCGATGGCGCCTGCCTGTCGCGATCCGATCCGGCAAGGTCGTCTTCGGCAAACCGGTCCTGGATCGCGACGCCATGTCGAATCGGCAACGCGCCGAACGGGCCTGCAAGCGTGCCATGCGACGGGCGGCCGTGGCCACGTCCGAATCGTCCGTCCGCGTCGGCGACGACGCCGACGACGTCCCGTCGAACGCGACGTACAACGTCTGGCGGCTGGGCGACCGGACGCGCGTCCTGATCCGCTGCAAGTTGCATGCGGTGACGCCGGGCGCCGGTCGGGAACCCGTCCCCGTTCGCCAGCAGCGCCGGTACGCGCTGGACGAGATCCTGGCGATGGACCCGGCGCTGGCCGCCCAGCACGTGCCCCTCGTGGCCAAGGTCGACTACCTGGTCGGCGTCGGCGAGTACGAGGACCTGTCGACCTGGGAGCGCCTGCGCATCTGGGCGTCCGCCTTCGTGCGAAGTCGCCGGGACCCGGACCCGACCATCGTCCTGGCGCGCGTCGACCCGTGCACGACGCCGCCCGCGGTCAGGACGGTGGAGCGCGCGCCCCTGTCGACGATCGCGCCCGGCGACGACGTCGCCGACGCGCTGTCCTGCCTGGCGTCCATCATCGACGACCTGCGCGAGCGCCCCGACGGCGACTACGTCCTCGTTGGCGGTCCTGACCCTGCGTCCGTCTCCGTTTACGCCGCCGACGCCGCCGGCGACGACCTGTCGCACGACTGGAACGAGGTGCTGGCCTCGACGTCGGGCTCCGTCTTCGACTGGGGCTACGTCGGCCCCGCCTGGAAGCCGGTGCCGGGCCGTATCCCGTTCACGTTCCCGCTGGCGGCCAGGGCCGGCAAGTCGGGGTCGACGTGCGCCTCGTTCCTGGCGCGCGGGTCGTGCAACAACCGGGCGTCCTGCCCGCACGCCCACGTGGTCACCAAGGCGATCCCCGAGTACTGCTACGCGTTCGCCGAGACGGGCGTCTGCGCTGTGGGCGCCTCGACCTGCCCGTACCGGCACCTGTCGCTGGCCGACGTGACGCGGGAGATCGCCGCCCTGCCCGGCAGGAAACGGGCGCGCCACCGCCCGCATCAGAAGACCAGGTCGAGCGCGGCGCCGGCAGAGGAACCCGGCGGCGGCGCGCTCGTGTCATAAAGGGTATCCGTTGCCACAACAACAACAACGACGTCGTTCCTGAGAGCCGCAGCCGATTGTCGCACGCGACCTGGGTCTGTAGTAGTAGTCAGGCTCGAGCGATCGACGTGGCCCTTATGGCCCCGCCGACGGCCATGCACATGCAGACGGGCGTCCAGATGACGGCGGCGTAGATGCCGCTGTACAGGTCGGTCCAGGTGGCCCCCAGGCTGATCCAGACGCAGATGGCGTGGGCGACGGCGGCCAGGATCGTCAGGGCCAGCGTCACCCGCTTGGACGCCTTCACCGACAGGTACGTGGCGACGGGCGTGACGACCAGGACGATGGGGACCATGGCCGTGATCAGGTGGCTGCTGTACAGCTGGGCCTGCAGGCCACCGAACAGGGCGCTCTCGACGGCCAGCTGGAACGCGGACCCGAGGAACCCGGGGACGATCGCCGTCGCCATCGCGACGCCCTCGTCGATCTGGTAGTACGACGTCAGGCAGCAGTAGACGACGAAGCTGACGCCGTGGCCCTTGTTGGCGGCGGCCAGGCCGCCCAGCAGGCCGAAGATGACCAGGTCGGCCCTGGTGCTCGCCGACGGGTGTAGGATCTTCGGCACGGGCACGGCGCCGAGCGACCGGGACGCGAACCCGCACGTGATGCCGAACCCCAGCAGCAGCGACGAGTACTCGCCCTCCCAGAGCGCCGCCTGGAGCCACGTGTCGACGACGGTGAGGCCGAACGTGATGCCGGCGACGGCGCCGACCGACGTGATGGCGACGACGTCCCAGAGCGCGGTCCGGCCCAGGGCGACGTTCAGCAGGGCGACCATGCCGAGGCCCATGACCTGGCTGATCACGATCGTCTGCCGGATCGCGTCCGCGCCGATCAGCGTCTGCAGCGTGGCGCTGGCGACGAAGACGCCGAAGCCCCAGGGCGTCATCGCCGCGAAGAACGCGTCGATCAGGAGCAGCAGCGAGAACAGCCAGTTGCCGTTGTCGACCATGGCGGGGACGATCTGAACGCAGCGCGACGACCGGCGTTAGGGCACACACACACACACGGGGGGGCGGGCGGCAACATGCCAAGACGACCGACATTGGACAGCTGGATGAACTGGGGCACGATGGCGCAGGTCGCCCCGAGGACAACGCCAATGGACAGGAGCGGGAACTTGGCGAGCGCGCGCGACACCCGTCCGACGAGGCGGTCGCCGTCGCCGCCGCCGCTGGCGTCGGCGGCGATGGTCGCGTTCGTGATGGCGTTGTCGGCCGACGTGGCCGCGTGCATCAGCGAGCGCGCCTGCGCCGGGATGAAGTTCGTGAACTCGACGACGTGCGTGAACTCGCCGACGATGCGGTTCAGCAGCGGCACCATGATGAAGAAGTACACTGCGGGACGGGTCAGCTGGCCTGGCGACGACGAACGAGAGACCCGGCCCCGGCGGCGGGTGGCGTACCGTACGCGCCGACGACGAGCGACATGGCCAGCTGCGTCGACGACAACGATTGCTGCATCGAGGGGGGCACACACACCCCCAAACGGTCAGACACACGAGGTCAGCGGGCGACGTGCAGGCGCGTGCGGTTACGCGGGACGCGTTGACGTCGGTGGCCGTCTGCTCGATGATGGCGCCGAACTGGTTGCTGGCCGGCGCCAGGAAGTCGTTGTCGATCCGGTACAGCGTCGTGTAATCGGACGACGCCAGCATGGCCGCCTCGAACGACGCCGCCTGCTGGGCGTGGCCCGTACGATTCAGCGCTGGCGACGCGCCGACGTCAGATGGCAGAACGAGCGCGACCGGAGTGGGGGACGCCACAACGCACCTGACAGCGCCGTCGTCGACGTCTGCAGGAAATCGTCGACGAGGCCGACGTAGCCGACGAGGACGGCCTGGCGGCCGTTGCTGATGAGGCCGTTGGCGAACGTGGCGCAGTCGGGGGCGACGACGCCCGGCAGGCCGCACAGGGTGCCGAACTCCAGGGCGAAGTCGTCGGGCGTCTCCACCAGCGCCGGCAGGGCGACGCCGCCGACCGTGCCGCCGAACGCCAGCGTCTTGCGCAGCTGGTCGATCCTGGCGACGTCGTTCTGGATCTCGGCCCGGTACGCCGAGGCGGCGCCCGTCGTCGTCGTCGTCGTCGTCGTCGTGTTGCCCGCCAAGGACGACGCCGAGGCGAGGACCATTTCGCGGGCGTCGAACGCGACCCGTCGGACGAGGGCGGACGTGTACCACGAGTACTGGAGCTGCTTGCCCAGGGGCATCTGCTGGACGTACCAGGTGGCCAGCGAGTCGTGCCGGTAGACGAAGAAGGCCGTGTACAGGACGGCCATGGCGGCCGTCAGGCCCCCGTACCCGATCGTCCGTTTCGTTTTGAACTTGGACGACCCCATGAACTGGTCCCTGATCCGCGCCCGGCGCTTCATGACCGCCCGGTCCGATTCGACCTTGTTCGCCGCCTTGACGACGCCGTCCATGTCGCCTGCGACGGCGGCCGCTGCGGTCGCCGTCCCCGCCTTGCCGCCGTCGTGCTCGTCGCTGGCGGCGCTCTCGTTGGCCTGCTGGAGGATGGCGACCCGCTCGAGGAACGGGCGCATGATCGACTGGATCATGTTGGGCGGGATGGCGAACGTGGCCATGAACGTCTTGTCGCTGCGCAGCTGGACGCCGGCGACCGACGGGCGGATCGCATACAGGAACAGGAAGAGGAGGGCGGCGATCTCCAGGCACAGGTCGACCTCGTGCACCTCCAGCAGCGTCGTGTTGTACTGCTCGAACTGCGCCACCGTGATCGACGACATCGCGTTGAGGACGTCGACGACCGGCGGCGTGTTCGACAGGATGTAACTGACGGCCGTCGGGTCCAGATCCTCCGCCAGCGTCGCCGGGTTCGTCCCCGAGATACTGGTCGCCAGCAGGCGCAGCTGGGCGATGTAGTCGAAGATGGTCAGCGAGAACGGGCAGGTTGCCGTCTGGCCCTGCTCGCAGAGGATCACCGTGCCGATGTTGTTGCTCAGGGCGGCGACCGTGTCGGGCGTCCATGACGTGAACTGGGTGACGAACGCCTGCCGGTCGGCGATGACGCTCTGCGCCAACGTGTTCAGGTGCGACAGCGCCGCCGCCGCCGACGTCTGGTTGTTCGCCGACAGCCGCGCCATGGACGGGTCGTTCTGGGCGATCAGGGCGATGTCGCGGGTGGCGATCGCGATCGACATCAGGTTGAACGCGAGCCGGGACGTCAGGATCGTGAGCTGCTCGTTGGTGTCGGCGCTCGACGACAGGCTGTTGCTCATGATGACCTGGCCGATCGAGGCGCTGGCCACGAACAGGAAGAGCGCCATCGACGAGATGCGCAGCCAGCGCATGTGGACCAGGTCGTTGCGTTTCTTGGCCAGGTTCAGCTCGGTGGACCCGGTCGACCCGCCGCTGGCGCCCGTCACGACCGTCGCCGTCCCGTCCTCGTGCGACGACTTCTTCTGGCCCAGTGCGCCGCCGCCGTCCCCGGCCAGCGCCGTCGACGTCGCTGTGGCCGTCTCGTGCCTTGACCCACCGCGACCCGCGCTCAGGCTGTTCTTGCTGTGGTGCGATCTGACCACGCCGGCGCCTTGCTCTAGTTCCTCCTCGCCGTCGTCGTCGTCCTCCTCCTCGTCGTCGTCGTCCTCATCATCTTCGTCATCGTCCTCATCATCTTCGTCTTCGTCCTCGTCGTCGACTTCCTCCTCGTCGTCGTCCTCCTCGTTCTCCTTCTGGTCGCCGACCGACCCCTGGTCGTTGTTCTCGGTGGGCGTATCGTTGCCGGCGCTGGGCTCGTTCGGTGACGTCGGCTTTGATTCGGAGGCGGCCGTCTGCGACACGCCCTCCTCCGTTCCCTGTTGGGACGCGTCCGCGTCCTGCTCGGAGGCCTCCGATGACGCGTCCGTCTCCGTCGCGTCCTCCTCGTCGACGTTGTCCTCGCCGGCGGCGCTCGACGACCCGTCCGTGTTCACGCCGACCCGGCTGACGACGTTCAGCTTGATGACCTCGGCGGCCCTGTTCTCGGTCAGCGAGTACGTCTGGAACGTCGCGGCGAACGTGAACTGGACGCCGTTGCACTCGTGCTCGCAGACGAACTGGAAGTTCTCGTTCAGGGCGCTTCCCCGCATGTAGGCGTCCTTGTAATCCTGGTACGACGGGAACACATCGGTGACGCGCACGTCGCGCCCGTTGACCCGGTCGCGGCTGACGCCGAGCTGGAAGGCGGCCGTCTGCGAGATGGCGGTGACGGCGCCCAGGTGGTCCATGACGAGCAGCAGCGAGTCGGTCGCGATCGTCTCGAACACGCCGATGAAGCTCAGCGACGTCTGGTCCTTGACGAACTGTTTGATGAAGACGCCGCAGTCGACGACGTAGCCGGAGCGCGTCAGGAAGACGATGACGCGGCGCTGGCCGAACACGGAGCTGCGACCGTTCTGCAGGTTCGTCAGCATGATCGCGTCGTGCTCCGACGCGAACGGCTCCGGCATGAACACGTTGATGTTCTTCCCGATGATCGTCGCCTTCGAGTACCCCAGGATCTGGCACGCCCGCTGGTTACAGTCGATCACCTCCGCCAGGTTCTTCAGCGCCCCGCTGATGATGATGACGGCCGCTGAGAGAGAGAGCGGCGACGTTAGAACGCGGCAGGCATCCCACCCGCATGAACGGCGACGTTGCTCGTCGTACCTTTGTCGTCGAAGAGCAGGTCCCGGAAGACGAACGACTGCTTCGTGTTGCCCGATTTGGCCTCCTGCATTTCGTTGGCCTTCTCGAGCATGCGCTCGCCGTTGCGGGTGTCGCTCATGACCGTCAGGAGGAACCCGCTGTAGCTCTGCAACGCGGTCACCGATTCATCGTTGATGCGGATCCCCTTCATGTAGCTGTGCAGGGCCGCCTTCGTATAGCTGCGAATGTCCAGCGACAGGGTGCGCATGGCGTCATCGTCGGGCGTCCGGCTGAGGACCTCGCGCCAGAACTGGACCATCGACTGGACGACGCGTAGGTCGCTCCGTTGGGCCAGGTCGAGCAGGTCGCGTCGCATGTTGAACTTGACGACGTCGCGGTTGGCCTCGGCCTCGAGGATTCGACTGGCGATCGTCCGCTGTAGCCGGGCGATGATGAACAGCTGGTCCAGCTTCGGGTCCATCTGCAGCGCCTTGTCGATGCACATGTAGGCGACGAAGCTGATCGAGATGATGTCGACGTAGAACTGCGCCTGCAGCAGGGCCAGGTAGGACGAGTCGGCGTGCCGCGACAAGCCGACCTTCAGGACGTGCTTGCAGACCCGATAGGCGACCACGTCCGTCTGCATGTCCACTGCGTTGACGTCCTCGTTGTTGTCAAAGTCAACGACAACGCTCTTGGGCGACGACGACGCTGTAATGGCGGTCCCCAGCGTCTCAGACACCCCCTTGGCGTCCCGTTGGCCGTCACGAGAATTCTCTTTGAGGATCAACCGAAACCGGACCCCGAATTCCCAGGGGTTCTTCAGCGCCTGCAGAGGGGCCGTTCGAAGGTGGGTGAGGCGCCCGGAGACGACCAGGTACGAGGCCAGGGCGATAATCGGGATCCCGCCAATGAACATGAAGACGGCGCCGCCGTTGCTGGCGTCGTTGTAGATACAGGCGACCAGGGCGCTCAACCCGCACCAGGCCATGATCCAAGCCAGCGCCGCTCGATAGTGCATCATCTTGGCGTTGTAGTACGGGACGAACATCGTGTACAGGTACGCGCAGGCTGTGGTGATCGCTGTCGTTGCAATCGACAGCAGCACGCCGGACGTTGTCGTACAGGCGAGAACAATGATGATGATCTAACAGTCGAGCATTTAGCGATTCAGGTGGCTGATGGGGCATGCCACGGTAAGACCTTCCCGAGCAGGTAGAGAAGGTCGATGCGGCCGTGAGATCGCGAATTGATCTGGGTCGATAGCGGGTTCATGTCGAAGACGCTACCCACGATGGTGATGGCGACGGCGACCAGGACGAGCACACAGATGACGCTTAGCGCCTGCATGAGCACATTCGCGCCAGTGATGATCTCGCTGATCAGAGCCCGGAAAAGAGGTATGAACAATGCTCCAGCCGTCAGGTGGACCAGCATGGCGTAGGCTTTCACCATGACAGCGACACGTTTGGCACGCAGGATCAGCACAGCCAGGATGATGAAACCGACTATAATGGAGTTAGCGCACATTGAGGTTGTGAAGGTAGGACGATACGTATGCCTACGAGCGATGCTGCCGACAATGGCAACGGCGATAACGGACGCAACGTCGCCGAGGCCGAGATAACCAACGAGAGGTTCGCCGAAGTAGCCGGTAAACGTGGCAATGGGCGCAGATTGAAGCTGACTCCATGGGATGACCTGCTGGGGGACATTGCCGACGGCAAACAGTACGCTGACCAGCTGTACGGTCTCAATGACGACGTTTGCTAGTGCCGGGTACGTGGACGAACCCGGCAGGTCGTTCAGTGCCAGAAGGACACCGACAATCCCAGCTCGGGTCTGCTTCAAGGTGCTTTCCACCCATGACATGACCGAGTCATTGTTCTCCTCGGACACTTCCATGGGCGACCCGCTCGAGGGGATGGCGCCCCCGGGCAGTCGTGTACGTTCAGGGTGTGACTCGGGACATGGGTCAAGGTGACATGAAGCCCAAGCATACAGTGCCAGGTGCTCTTTGAACCCCCCTCCCCTCAAAAGCGGCACAGACAGTACCTGGAAGGGCAATCTACAGAGCACGCTGAGAGTTAAACAAACGTCGTTAATGTATACATGCGATGGCATCAGAAGTTGAAACGCTCGAGTGTAGCGCGAGTGTCCATGAGATCCTTTTGTGCTTTCTTTCGCCGGTAGAATATCGGACAGTCACGTGATGAGCACAGCACCTGTAATGTGTCAGAGCGAGTACATTATATATGAACCAGAACGCATACATCTTGATGAAGGGAACCTTGGCAGCGCTGGCACTGCGTCCACAGTCGGGCAAACAGGGCCTCAGCCTCGCGATGGTTCTGGACGTGCTGATCAATCAGGGCGGGCAGCCGTGGTGCACAATGTTGGCAGACAGCACGCTCTACAGCACACTCGGATCAGGTCTGATGCACGATGCGACATTTGAGATATTGGCGACCGTTGTTCGATAGCGGCGTTTTACACCCCATGCAGGTCTCGCGAACGACGGTGAACTTCATCATGCCCCCTAGAACCTTCGACGGTGTGGAGATCTTCACTGACCGCATGTGGTCTCCCGTCAGAAGCTTATCGACACTACCGACAATGGGCTCGAATAGACGGCCAAGCGGGAGTTTCAACTGATGATCGAGGTAGTGCTGAGCGTCGATTGGAATGCCGTGCTCAAGGACCCAAATCGGATCTTCAGCCTTCTCATGGGCTTTAGCATCTGTGCATAGAGTTCATTGACGGCGGCCTGATAGATGACAAACGGACGCACTCTTGGCGCCCTTGATAATGACGTAAGCAACTCGATCGCCAACTTGAGGTGCCGACGACGGATCGCGATTATGCATGCGACGAGCCAACTCCACGTGGGCCTGCTCTTTGGTCAGAATGGACATGGACACGTGCAATGCGTAACGAGCCTACCTGCTTGCCTGTATACTGGCCTTCTTTCATGGGATCCTTACCGAGTTGCTTCGTCAGAACCTGCCAGGAATCAGAAAAGCAACCCGAATCCGTGTAAAACGGGTTACCAATTGGCTCATGTCGATGTTGTTAGTCAGCAGATCCCCGATTGTCTGCTTGGCATAGTCCAGCGCACCTGAATACAGATGTTACTATGGCAGCAGCGAAACGAAACGAATCATCGAAGGGACCTTGGACGTCACTATCGACAAGGATCTTGTTCAGACAGGTAGAAAGGACGGTCTGCACCATCGGGCAATTATCACGACGGACTGTTTCAAGGCCCTTGACGTCCATCTTGCTCCATTTAACAGGATTTGTCCAGTGCAATCCTGCGTATCGCTTCTTGTTCATGAGGAGGAGCGGCTTGTACACCTAGACATGTCGGTCATTTTCTACAAATAGCATTCTGATTACTTAAAGCAAACCTTCTCGAACTCGAGGGATATCGGCTTTTCAAACTCCTTTGTAACAAGGTCTGCCGCTTTCTTGCCAAGTTCCATGGCTTCTTCGACTGTTTCAACACCAAACTGAACGAACACTGGGAGGTAGGCTCATCAGAAGGAGCAGGAACCAGACACGCTAATACGTCACCCGAATCAGTATCGCCATATATAACTTCGGCATTGTGTCGGAAGCCCTTCTCAACGGTGAATTCCCTTTCAACAATGGTCTATAGAGCAGGAATTAGCTTGATCCGGAAGACAGAGACGAGCAACGGAGACGAAATACTTTCGATTCTTCTATCATCTGTCGTCCAAATGCAGTAACCGAGGACGAGATTTCCAAACATGGCAGAGAGCCAACAGTAGCCCCAGTAAACCCATATACACTGTTCGCACTGATTTTAAGGGCCAGCTGACGCCCGTTGAGAACCTGAACGTTCACGACTTCAGCAATGACGAACCTGTATCGGTAAGAGAGAACTACCTGCTTCAGAAAAGAATCGGTCGCACTTGCCATGTCCTTCTTGGCGCGGCTACGTGCGGATATCAGGTCTTTGAGAATCCGGGGTAGGAGACCCTCTTTGACTACATACGATTATGTCATGGGAGAAGTCAACGTCGGAATGTCACGAGCATACCAGATCGTTTGACAAAAACGTCACCGGTTGGGGACCTGACATAGTCGCCCTCCGCCAGGCCCTGTACTTGGGATGGCGGGACCAACGTTGAGTAGCAGAAATTATGGGCAATCATAATCGAAGGATACAGGGAGCTAAAGTCAAGTGTAGCAATGGGAAGCGTATAAAATCCCTTGCGAGGCTGTAACAAAGGAGTCATCACGACTACGATGTTCAGTATCAACGGTGCAACCAGACCTCCAGCACAGTCGCCCCTTCGTAGGTGACGTCTCCTTCGACACGGGGACGATTAGGAATGACGTACCCGTGCTTCTTCGCTTGACGGTACAATTGAGAGACGACCTTAATTTGCTGACCACGGGTGAGCAAGAAGGATATGGGGACCCCTGTCACACGCGCCATCTCGATGTGGTTAATAAGCAGCAGCAAAGAATCGCATAGCTTGAGAGGCAACAAAGCATCTTTGAGGCAGTATACTGCAAGTCGGCGACGCGTCTCACTTGTACCTATTTCGACACGATTAAGGTTAGAGACAAAGGGAGCAAACGCAGGACAGCCACGTTACCGTTGAAGAGATCTGTAATAATAGAATGGTGAACGTCCTCTTTTTGTTGTCGCAAGAAGTGAGCTGAAACGGCGTTCAGCGAATAGCTGCTAAGTTTATATTCGCGTTGCACAATCTGGAACACGTCAAACCTGTACAGTAACACGATTAGCAGACTGCCAATAGGATATCGCAACTTCAAAGGAGACTCACTGGATACGCCCGTCAATGTTCATATCTTTGGACTCGTGAGTACCAAATGCTTTTGAAGAGAACGTCGATTCCTTGATCCGAGTGGGAGTGTTCCGTGTCCGGGAGAGAAACGCGAATTTCGGACACTTCAGGGTCCTTGCCCGGTTCAACAAGTATGGAAGATCGAAGTTAATAATGTTGTAGCTGTGGAATACACGGACCTGAGCGCTCGGCAAGCGAAACGGCATGCGTGACTAACCCAACAAGGATATCGGGGTCGGTTGCCTGTATAAATTCCTGAGCAGACAATACATCAGCATGCAGTTTCGAAAACATTCTTAGAGGTGATACGACCTGCCAAGCACCAAGCAACTCGTTCTCAGACGTGAACTCTACGACGTCGGCTCCTGCGATGGCAGAGCAGCTACCGAGCGTAAAGACCGTGTTGATCAGAGGTTTGTCACTGCCTTGGACCTGAGGGAATACAATAATTAAGAATGTCAGGCACAACAACGCGAATCACGGGGACCTTCATTGTCGACGCAATCTGAATCACGGGGTCCAACTCAGGATCCGGGAACGTCTGGTGCGAAGAATAATAAGTCGGCGAATAGCGCCACGCTATGCAGCATACTAACGTCTTTGCGTCCGGCACATTCTATATCGAACGAGAGTATGCGGAGTGGCGCCAACCCGAGCCATTCCGGGTCGTCAATTGCCATTGCAGAAATTGTGTCGAAGTACGTGTCCACCTCCATTTGGCACGTCGATATGCTATCCTGAAGGCAGTTGTGCAGTCAGGTGCCGGTACTATAACAGCTCTGGATACCGGGCGTACTTTCACATGTCGGTATGTGCCCATTGGTAGTCGCACCCATCCGCCTCCCACAATTTCAGTGTCGATCATGAACCTGCACCAAACCGTTACAGGGAAGCAGAAACCGCCCGCCGTATGCCACTACCTCAGCTCAAACAGAATCTTCGACTCGTAAGTGACAAAGCTGAGCGACCGTTCTTGGTAGCGCAAACCCTCTTCGAGCACACGCCGCACTGATGTGACGACAGATTGCGAGCTGAGGTTCAGGCGCAAGTAATGAGTCTGCAGGACACGAAACCGTTAGCAAATAGCAGACGTGTGGCCATCACATCAAATAACCGCTTCTTCACGTGACGAATATCCCCAGATCGACTGCTTGTCCACTGATTCCACAGACAGGACGCAGCCATTGGACGAGCCAATCGACCTCTGTAGGTGACTAGTCAGATGACGGTCACCGTCCATTGCGGAGCAATTATCGCTGACGTTGATGGCTTGAGCAAACGCGCCTGCATCCGCGGGAGAATATCCGTCCCATGCTTTGACGAACAAATACGGATGGAACCCATGACAGTTGACAAGAACAGAATGCCCGTCTTTCGTGACGCCAAACAGACGGACGATAGGCCCCGACTGTTGCCGGCCAGGTTTCTGCAGCCAACCAGGAACCAGCCCTGCAGCCGTCGTCGTGTCGATCACTTGGAAATCTATCGCGGTCGTCGGTTTTCACACTGGGCCATCATCGTGCAATATGGGCAAGAGGTACCCATGTCGTTTCGGGCGAAGTCGAGGGTGCCCGCAGACGGTGTCGGTCGAGCCCATTGCGCGAAGAGACGTGTCCTGTCGACATGGTTGATCTGCGGCAGCCCATCAGCGGCAGCTAGCACGTGACCGCATCCCCATCACCAACGTACGTCGTCGAATCGGGTCGTCGCCATCGCCACCCAACAGCAGCGGATTCAGTATGGCGCGCGCTTTCCACGGTGCGACCGGCGGACCCGGATCCCCGGGTGGACGGGACGACACATAAACTGGGGCAGTCGCCGCCCCTGGGTCGGCACAACTACTACCGCCCCGAGTCACTCGAGCGGAACGGCACAAATCAGATCGATTTCTGGCCCTAAGACGATCTCCAGCCGGGTCCAGGGCGACAAGGAGCCCACGGGTCATCTACGTGGCCCACGTTGTCGCCGTAGCGTTCTCCCTCGCGCGCGCGCTGAATAAAATACGACGAGGGGTTATAGAATCGTTCCGAATTCGGTGGGGGGCTATTGGCTATGACCAGCCAATTTGTATGAACGTGCCGGTGCGGCGCGGCACGGGGCCAAGGAAAACGCCCCTGAACGGCGGCCACCCAGCGGTCTGGTCCTTCCGGAGCGTCTTGCGCCCCAAATGGTCTGCGAGCGACCCGCGCCGGTCTAGCCCAGGGAGCGGCTGTGCGAATCCGCGTCACGCTTGACCGAGGAAGCGGGGAGCGAGGCCGGGCAGGTCCGTCCCGGCAGCGGACGTCGTCGTCGCCCCGCCGTTCAACCATGGAGTTCGTCGTCGTGCGCTGCGCCGAGTGCGCCCTGTTCCAGACACGTCAGACGCGCCTGGACAACCGATTCGCGTGCGGCGTCTGCAGCAGCCGCCAATCGATCCGCAAGGTCTACGCCCGGTCCGCGTCGGCCAGCCATCTTCGTCCAGGTGCGCCCGCCTGACCGTATTCCGACGAGCCAGAATCCGCCTGACGCGTATGGTACAGTCGTTCAGGAGATGAATGGGGCGGCGGCCAGCGCTGATGTGAGGCATGACCCCTGTACGGACGAGGACGACGTGAAACACTGGGTGACGATGCATTCGCACTGTGTTGCTGTCTGCGTCCTCATCAACGCTGTCTAGTGGGTGGTCAATCCTCGCTCGGATCGCGAGATATCACGCTGGGCCGTATACCTTAACGCGGAGAAAGACGCCCACCACCACGACCACCCCATCGACCAGCAAAGTGATGGCCGATGCCGGTCCCCTGTGCTTGGGAAAGTTACCCGGCTGGACGCGTCCGCCAAAGTCGTCCTCGCCTCTCCTCATGATGGCCCTAAGCCCCTGAAGTAACCCGCATCACTTGTATATTGTATATTGAGACCGTATTACGCGTATACTGTGGACATCCTTCTGACGAATGACGTTCCTCAACCGATCGCGGCTTACAGCGCGCCCTTCGGCGCTGCTCGCCGCGTTCCATGCCTCAACCTGCGTTCCAAATAATCCAAACCCTTTTATGACAATGTTCATTACGGGGCGCACGCCCAGTCGACAAAGGTCGATAGCTGAGTGGGGACGGGGTCCAGGTTGGCCCCTTCGTCGACACGGGCTGACGTGAACCGGAACGTGATCGCTTGTGGAGAGTCGTTCAGGAAGGCCTGGAATGCGCGTGTGATATCCAGCGATCGTACGTGCCGGAACGACGACGTCCCGCCTGTTCGCCCGATGATGAACACGCGACCGACGACGCGTTCGTTGGCGATCACGGTGATGTACGTCGGTGCCGAGCAGAACGGCAGCGCAACGATGTGAAGAAGCAATCGAAATCCGCCTTGGGGACTCGCAGCGGCATCGTATCCCAGAACCGAGAACGCTGGCAAAGGGGGGAGGTACGCGGGCCCAACGGGGGGCTGGACGATCAGAGGAGGCGCAGGAGGGACGATGATCGGCGCAGGAGCCGGCAGGATAATGGGCGCAGGCGGGGGCATGATAATCGGCCGTGGGGGAATGTTCAGGATCGACGGTTGTGGCGGTGGCACGACGAATGGAGGTGGTACCAGCAGCGGGGGCTGTTCCAGCGGGTAGATGGGCGGGGGGTTGGGAATAATTGGCGGCGCGACTGGGTTCGGCAGCGGCACCTGCGGCTGCACCTGGGGCATTGGAGGCATCGACTGTGGCGGTGGGGTCGTGATCGGTTGAAGGTCGGGCATCGTCACCTCTTTGAATGGCGGTAGCTGCTGCTGAGGCTGAGGTTGTGTCGCTGGTGGTTGTATCTGCAGCGATGCCACGTTCTGCTGCTGCTGCTGAGGCCCCTTCTGAGGTTGTGGCGCTTGCTGAGGCTGAGGTCCCTGTTGAGGTTGCGGCCCTTGCTGAAGTGATGGTGGCTGCTGAGGCGGTGGCTGCTGCTGAGGTGGTGGTGGCTGCTGAGATGGTGGTGGCTCCTGAGGTGAAGGTGGCTGTTGGGCAGGAAGTCCCTGTTGAGGTTGAGGTCCTTGCTGAGGTGGTGGCGGTGGCGGTGGCTGCGGTTGAGGTCCCTGTTGAGCTGGACCCTGCTGTGGTTGAGGTCCCTGCTGTGGTTGAGGTCCCTGCTGTGGCTGCGGGCCTTGTTGAGGTTGAGATCCCTGCTGTGGCTGCGGGCCTTGTTGAGGTTGAGGGCCCTGCTGTAATGGAGAGGATGGAGATCCCTGTTCTAGTTGGGGTCCCTGCTGAGGTTGAGGTCCCTGCTGAGGTTGAGGTCCCTGTTGAGGTGGAGAACCCTGCTGAGGTTGAGACTCCAGCTGAGGTTGAGGCTCCTGCTGAGATTGAGGTCCCTGCTGAGGTTGAAGTTCCTGCTGAGGTTGAGGTCCCTGCTGAGGTTGAGGTCCCTGCTGAGGTTGAGGTTCCTGCTGAGGTTGAGGTCCCTGCTGAGATTGAGCTCCCTGCGGAGGTTGAGCTCCCTGCTGAGGTTGAGGTCCCTGCTGAGGTACAGACACTTGCTGAGGGGTAGTAGAAGAAGGAGCATTGGTGGGCGCAGGGGCAGGAGCAGGAACACTCGGAACAGGATTCGAAGGTCCACTACGTTGAGGGGATGGAAACGCACCTGCATTTCCATGTACCGCCTGCGTCGTCTTAGCGCTCGGACCACGAGCATTCGAGTTGTCAGGAGAGCCTAACTTGCTGGACAGTGCACTGGATCCCCTGTCATCAGGAGACATCGAACCCGGGCTCGGGCTCTGTGGCTGCCCCCCGACTGCCCTTCCATCAGGAGAAACAGTATCAACAATGGACGAGGGTTGACTGTCGTCGTCGCTTGCCGATGGTGAAGTATCAGGGCGTTCAGACCGTGCCTGACCACCATTCGCAGGGCCCAGTTTGCTGTCATTCGAAGACAATGCGTTCCTCTTTGACGACGGTAACGATCCATCAGACGGTCCACCCGCTTCCCGTTGAAGATCGGGCTGAGATAGACTGGAACCGTTCGGTGAGCCATTCCGTCTTTGAGATGCTGGTGATGCTGGGCCCGAGGCTTCTGAGCTGACTCCAAGTTGACCAGATCGGCCGCCTGGACCGGATGAGCGCCCTGGAGATCTTCCGCCTGGCGTCTCGTCATCTTGGTGCTCTCCACCCAGTTGGTTGTCAGGGACCGTTCCTTTCCCAGGGAGCGTCTCTCCGTTTCCATCTCTGATACCACCCTGGTTCGAATGGTTGAACTGATGGCGGCTGCCAGCGGGACCAGGCGAGATTCCTGTCTTCCCGGGAGACGATCTGCTGTTGCCAGGACCGCCACTCGTTGCAGGCCTTGCCTCAGCTAGTGGTCGAGTAGACGCTGACTGAGCGCTTGGCAGGCCAGACGTGTCCTGTGAATGAAGAGGAGCTGGTGCTGGGGCCCAATCACCCTGATTAGGTCCTGCTGTGCTGGGCAGGGATGAACGACGACCTTCGCGATTAGCGTCCGTTATGGACGACGGTACCGGGCCCGGCGTTTGTCGGTGACGCATGCGGTCGGCAATTGCATCACGATCGTTTCGATTCACAGGCAGCGATAGCTGTGCATTCTGCTGTTGCTGCAGCGCGCTCAGGTCACGGGCTGCTATGGACGGCCCCGGAACAAGGTCGCCATTCGGGGCGCGAACAAGGACCTGGACGACGTCGCCTGCAACGGGAAGGTGAACGCGGCTGACGGACCCTTTCGCATCGATTGACATTTGTGTCAGATCGTCAGCAGACGGGAGAGGCAAACTTGGGCCCGGCTTCAGAGAGCCGTCGCTAGCACGAATCCAAGTTTCGCCAAGCAATCCGGCGTTGGATTCGACGGGTCCTGGGGCGGGCCCGTTGGCACACGTTGCTGGAGAGTTGGGGAACTGTGCGACAAGTCGGTCGATGTTGGCCAGCATGGACCAGAAGATCGGGTGCAGTGGGGCGGTCTCAGCGGCGAGCATGCACCCGCCAATGGACCCCTGCGCCAGGCTGAACACGTCGAAGAGCATCCAGAAGTACTCGTCCGGGTTCGTGGCCAGCGATTGAGCAGGCGGCCCGGCACGATCGCGGACCTCTTTCAAGTTGAAGTTGTCCAGCACGGCCGAATCGCATCGCAGGTCGGCAACCTTCCCAAGCAACCCGTTCGGTCGCGTCCGTCCATCGGGGCCGGCGACGGTCGGCTTTGTGAACGCGGGCGGCACTGAAATCGTCGTGAAATCCCAGTACGGGATCGTGTCGATCGATAGGAGCTGCCGGAAACTAGCCAGACTCGATCGAATAGCGGGAAGCAACGTGGATGCCCCCGCTGGCAAGTCGTCAACCTTACGGCCGTACATTTCGCCCAGGCTGCTCCAGACGCCATTGGCCTTGGCCGACGCAATCGCGGCCGTATACTTGTCCAGGTCGCCGTCAGCAATACTGGCAATATCGCACAAAGGCTGCTGGGAGCGGGAAGCGGACGCCGCTAGCAGTGCAACGACGACGATCAGACCACCCGACAATCGTGTCGGGTGATGGGCGCGCCCGGGCACCATGCGTGATTCAATTATGGCAAACGATGAGTATGCAGGAACGTACACGTTATACGGTTGACTCACGCCCAGGAGAATCCCACTCGCTGCTTATTCTCATAACGGCTGCAGAACTATTATGTCTCGTCTACTACGTATTTGTAGGGCCATGGCGAACCTGTGCGGGAACTCATTCTGAACGAATACATCGGAAACGTGTGTGCAGTTACTCGTTCTGCACCGGTGGAAGCGCTTGCACAACTCGGCGGTTGCCTCGGGGGTCGATCGGATGCCCCGCGGGCACCCTTCAACGGGCAGCGGATCGGCCCGGTTTGCAATAAGGTCTCTGTATGCACGAATCGCCGTCACTAACCCTTAATTATCGTTACACCGTTCCCGGTTGCTGCCAGCAAGGGATACTACTCTCCATTATGCCGGCGCCTTGCACCGAGTCACGTCGGAGGGGCGCCCTGGCTGGGCGCCGAAGCGTATCGGAATTCAGATCTACTCAAGTCGTCCACTCTAAATGGCAGCAGCAATAGGGTGGGGGCAGAAGAGGTATCACAGGATCACAGCCTCGACGAGTGGATCCCATTTGTTCCTTTATGTTACGGATACCCCAACGTCTAGATTCTTCGTTTCTGGTGGTTGGTTCGTAACGATCTGCTGGAACTTACGGCTCTTGATAAACCGTTGGAAAGGGTCTCTTTCCATGGTCAGAAGTATCGCTGTTCACGCAGCAGGGTTAGAAACGGGGCATGGACGCCATAGCAGCGACCCTAACTCGATTGTAGACGTCTCAATAACTCAATCTTCTTAACGCTCAATCCGACGTTCGCGCCCGCTTCAACGTCATCGGGACCCCATTTGTCGCACTCGGCGGTCGCAAGTTCCAGAAGTCGCTTCTACGGGCACGTTCAGGTATCGCCGTGCCGTTGACATGGACGCAGAGCACGCACCTTCAATCCGGATGGAATGTTGACTTCGTTAGGACTGCCTGGCGCAACGAACACGGCAACGACGCGGGCGTACTCGTCGTTGAACTCCTTGACACGGTTCAACCGCGCATGCGTCGCGATGACCTCTGCAACTTGCGCCCAGCACAGCACCGATTCAACTACGACGACTCAGCCAATGCAATACCCCATCATCCATACCGGTCGAATGTTACCGCTAAACTCATGTTGAAGGAACAGTTTGAAGGCCTCGAACCCGGCCTGGTGCTGAAGAACATGGACAAGTCGAGACGACATGGACAGCCTGTCGGTTTGATGACTGGCGTGACCACGTGTTTGAGTGTGGTGGAACACGGTGTGATCCGTTAACGAGGCCAACTCCAGCTGCCTCATAGACATGTTCTGTGGCTGCTCGGTCTCCAACGAAAGCAGGACTGGGTACCAGGAGCTGATAACGCACCACGCGATGCCGCCGAGCAGGAGAGCGTACAGATGGAACCGGTACGGTCCCAGGACGTCCTTCTGGCGAAAGTAGACACCACCAAGAACGCCCACACAGCACAGGACAAGGAAAAGCAGTTGAAGTTCCACTCCCATCCAGAAGCCGTCCTGCATGCGTCGCAGGAGAACGACGAGAGTCAGCACGGTCATGGCCCAGACGGCGAAAAACCCGACGATTTCCATAGCAACGCCAGACGGTGAGCATACACGGCGAATCTCAAGGACCAATCTTGTTGATGCCAGCGCACAGAAGGTTAAACTGACACCGACCCACAAGCAGCCTGGCGCATAGAGTCGTCGACGGGATAGGATCCAGTGGTCGACCTTGGAATCGGAACGCGCCTCAGCGGCGATACAGTTGGCGCACAGGTGCCATAGTCGAGCCACGAATAACAGCATGGCGATTAGGCAGGGCCATTCTGCCCCAGGATCTCGCAAGTTAGGCCGGCGCGTCATCGACAACCGACCAAGTTACCTAGAACGCATCGAAGGACGCAGCGTTGCACGTCAAGCAATCCGGCGAACGTCTGGGACAGGGCAAACGTGAACCATGACCAGTTCGTCGCCAGCTAGATGGTCGTGCCGATCGCAAACGTCAGCGCGTGGTTTGTGAATTGTGATACACACTGCCATCTTACAAGAAGCGCAACGTTGCGGCTCCTTACTGGTTGCAGGTGCCGTACCATGATAATAGCGGTGGTGCCCAGACCTTCCAGAATGGTGTAGACTACCATCATGCCGTACACACCAGCGTCAGCAACATCCGACATGCTTACACGCCGTCGTCGGGTACTGCGATCGGTCCCTATGCCCGCTTATCTAGGACGATTCATAACACGGCCTCGGGGCAACCCCGTTCGCCGTCAACGGATATGCGATGACGACGTAGTGCCAAACGTGCAGTCCGATGTGCCCAGAGTGCCCTTCGCGGTACTAAGTGCATACTGGGAACGGCAGACCGCGGCCGGTGCTTACACGCCAGAAAGTCTGGTGCATGATCGGTTCCAGGTTGCGCCTGTGATACGATCCCGAACAGTCACAGGCGGTTAGAATTCGCGGAAGTCGCAGACGGTGCACAGCAGCGGCCTGGCTGAACGGGTTCCAGTCCCCTGCCGATGGGGAACAAGCAGGCAACGGCGCCCAGTGCAGCGCCTGGCCACGAAGCAGATAGCAAGTTCTTCGGCATCAATAACGTACGCCTCGCTCGAGTATCGTGTATGCTCAACTGTTTTAACGGGCGCCGTGCCCGCAGTTCGGGAACACGTGCTATTTCAATTCGGTGTTCCAGTCCCTGTATCACTGCCGAACGTTCCGGACGGTTCTGCTCGACTACAGAGCGCAGCACTTAGCTGACGACAACGGTACGCCACCCATCGTCGCCCACGCCGATGCATGCAATCGCAGGTCGCTGACGCCGACACAGATAGCTTACTGTCGATGCTGGGAGGCCTATTCGTACGTGTCACGGTCCGGATTGCACTGCGGCATGCGGTCTGATACCGGCAATGACAGGAATTCATCCAAGACAACCATGAGAACTCGGGCACACTACAGCCGCGAGAGTTCTTCGCAAGAGTCGGCGAGCAGAACCGTGAGCGTGCGGTCCACGAGCGTTGGCAACACGAGGTGCTAATTCGTCAACGCAGCGATGTTTGTCGGGTCGCAGCATCAGGACGCGCACGAGTTCCTGCACTTCCTGCTCAGCGAGCTCTCCGAGCGCGTTAGCGAGCAAAAGAAGGCGGACGGTGATACGGCAGAGAACTGGGTCGAGGGCCTGTTCGAGGG
Organism: Plasmodiophora brassicae; assembly: GCA_039704465.1. Lineage (NCBI taxonomy): Eukaryota > Endomyxa > Phytomyxea > Plasmodiophorida > Plasmodiophoridae > Plasmodiophora > Plasmodiophora brassicae. The sequence continues at coordinate 792,837 of JASFAU010000007.1, read as the reverse complement.
CGCTTTGACAAACCAGATGCAATGCCTCAGATGTGATGCAATATCCAGCCGCGACGAGAAGGTACGACCGCCCGACAGCAAGCTGATTCGCTGTCCCTGACTCCTGTCAACAGTTCATGGACCTGTCGGTTGACATCGCGAATCATACGTCGTTGACGGCGTGTCTCAAAGAGTTCGGCAAACGGGAGTTGCTCTCGAGAGACTGCAAGTTCCGATGTAGCGAATGCCATGCGCTTCAGGAGGCGTACAAGGTGATCCCCAAACGGGGACCCACGTCGTCACGCGCGTCCCTCCTCTCTCTGACTCAGCGTTGCAGTGGATGCAAGTCAAATCCCAGCCAGCGATACTGATCTGCCATCTCAAACGGTTCAAGTGCACCGACGCCATGGAATTCACGAAGCTCAGCTACCGTGTGTGTTTCTCGGAGCAGTTGAGATTACCGAACCTGTCAGAAGGCGTCACTCCACGCCTGTACGATCTGTTCGCCATCGGTCGGTCCCTCGGAACGCCCGGTGCCACCTGGACTGACGTGATGAATTACGAACAGTCGTTCACGTGGGTGCGGGAGCGTCGCATGGCCACTATGTCGCCATAGTCCGGAAGGGAACAGTATGGTACCTGTACGACGACCACGTCATCCACGCCCTACCGGACGACTGGCTGCAGAACGTGTTTGGATCATTGCACGCGGCCGAGCATACCGACGGCTATATTCTATTCTATCAGGACTGCCAACTGGAAGCCCAGTAAACATTAATCATGCAGTCGTTCCATTTGCATCCCAGTCTCTTCCAAATCAGAGAACATTTTATTTCTAGCAACACAGCATGTGTTGAGGCCCCAGCCGAACAACTTCTTTACCAATGCACGAAATTACAGTCTAATGCCAACACATGCGAGCACCACAAGAAACAGTACGGGACAATGTACCAACAGCGGCGAAGCGCTGCCCAAAGGGCAATGAAAATGTCTCCGGAAAGACCTGATCATTCCCAGCGTTGTGCCAAAGACACTGAACCTGTATTGTACGATAAAGAGTTTCTTGTAGAAGCGGTTTACGCAACCCTGCGATAGAAACGTGAGTTACAAACACACCAGTTAGTGACACGACTAGGCTTACATGGTGGACGCCGTGGTAGAGTCGTACTTCCAGGTCGGGGGCAGAGCACGCTTGGTCTTGTAGTAACGAGCAAGGCGGTGGATACGCGACTCGATCAGGATGAGACGGAACTTGGAGTCCGTGTCCTTGCGGTTCTTCTCAAGGTGGCGGCGAACGTTAACAGCCTTCTTGATGAGGTGGTACAGGTCCTCCGGAATCTCCGGGGCCATGCCGATCACCTTCAGGATACGCAGGATCTTCTGTCCAGTGATCGATCGGACCTGGGGGATACCCTGCGAGTCACGCAGCAGGACACCGATCTGCGACGGGGTCATGCCCTTCTTGGCGTACTTGGCAATCTCGGACTTGACAGTGTCGGCATCCGTCTTGCACCAGGATGGCGGCGATCGGCGGTACGGGAGCGCCGAGCGGGCAATGCCCTTTCCCTTGCTGTGCATACGGCCCATGGCTGCGGAACTACGCTCTGTTCGCTATGCCGCCGGGGATCCCACGCAGTCCGAAGGTCCGTGGCGCAATGTCAATATTAGGGCGTCTCGTATACAAGCGACGCGCGACAGTAAATACATAGCCAGAACTTGTATTCGGCAAACGAATGAAGGAAAACAGAATGTGCATGGTTACTGCGATTGCTTGACGGATCGACGAGCGGTTCCGATATGGCATGAGTTCACTTTGCTGGCGAACCGCAAACTGCAAAGGCTTTCGTGGACATTTTCTTCTTCAGGGGAAACGCTGACAAACTGCAGACAGTTAGGAAGAGCCGCAGATTGTCGGATAGCATGGATGGTATCTTACCATCAGGCATTTAGAATCCCCTCCGAAACAATTTTGAAGAAGATAGGTCAACTTGCTGTTGCGGTATGGGACGTGCTTTGACCTACGAGGGGTCAGCTAAGGAGTAATCGGGACTGCTCGCGAAACACACCCATTTGCCAAGGCAGCGATGACATCTCCGAGAGAGCTAGCATTGTTGAACATTCGGTGAGATCGAGCAAAGCCAGAGCTATTTCGGCCCTACCTGAGACTCTTATTGATCGCCTGGGTCTCCTTGAGAGTGTCGCCTTGGGAGTCGGATTTCTTCAGTCGCTCAGACCCAGCAAGGTCAACAAGGTTCAGAACGCCAACCGTATCTTGACCGGACACCTGAGAACCGCCGATAAGTTGAAAGTACCAGGGAAGGATAGGGAGCGGCAGTACGGAATTGTGCCCATATATGGTCATCTGGAAAATGGAGTGTGATCTGGATGAGCGATCGTTCAACTTGGTTTTCGCAACGGAGCGACGACGAGCAGCCCGTGATAGCAACGGGAAAACTTCCGCTTCCGACGCAACTGGTTCCACAGCAGCGCCGACAACAGTGGTACTCCCGTCAACGTTATGTTTGATTTTCAGATCAGCATCGTCAGACGACTCGCCCTCCACGAGGAGATCAACGAGATACTCGTTGTATATCTCGAAAAAGCTCACCGTACATTTGTACGTCCAGTGCCTTTCAGCAAGCTGGGCAGCACGGGAGAAAATCTGTGAAATAGCCCTTGGTATCATACCACGTTCATCCGTCTGCATCGATGCAGGTGGCCCCTCCATCGTGTAAGTCTTTCCAGCTGAGGGTCACGTTAAAAACGTCATAGGATTAAGGCGCTCACATAAACCTTACACCCAGTTTGCCCGTACGCAAAGACAACGACCTTGTAGCCATCGATGGCACTTGTACACAGCTACAGTCCCGCCAATTGAGGCACGGTCGCACACGCTATCGCGTGCCATACCTGAGAGATTTCCTGCCACACGTCATCTTGCTTAGAAGCTGGGTTGAAAACGCGGTCGAAAGTAAACACATGTTGACGCCTGGACCAAGCATTACTTGACGGGAGTCAACGTGATGACCGTGAACAACTTTTTCCAACCTAGACGAGCTCGATCCGTCAAGGGAGACGTCACTTCTTCCCTTGATCTCAATGGTATCCAGATCGGTGAACGAAAGGGACGCAGGGGCTGACCCGTCGACGGTTGGACGAACCCGACAAAACACCCGAATGTTCCCTTTGAGCTCCTGCACTTGATTATGCAGTTCGCGGCGTCTTGCCTCCGCCTCGTGCGACGCCTTGACAAGCTCCTGCAAGAAAAAAGAAATTACGATGCTCGTTTCGGATGAGGGACACAATTTGTACCTCGATACGCTCCTGGTGCTGCTTGCATTCTGACGTCAACCTAGCAATCGTTCCGGCCTGCGTCTCAGAAACAGATTGTGCCGCCGTAAGCTGCGCCGACTTCATAAACAAGTCCTGCTGGAGGGAGCAGACGAGTTCCAGACCGGATGATACTTTCGTGCACAGGCCTTCACATTCCGTTTGAAGCGTCGTGACCTACAGGAGCAGTTTGGATGAGATATCAAGCAAAGCCTGCACTTGAGGATGCATATACTTTTTCGTTGAGTGCAGCTATTTGCTCGCTGAGCGTCTGCTTGCTGCTCTCCAGGTCGTCAACTTGGCGCTGAAGGGTCTGCTTGTCTCGAGACAGTTCTTCGTTTGCTGTTATTAGTTGAGCATTAGCTTTCTCCGAATCAACGACCTTTGGCCAGGTAAGACCTCAACAAGTTTCACAGAAAATATGTGCTGAACAGACCTGCTGCTTGAGCGACTCGATTTCTGTGGCATGTTCATCGCATGTTGTCGTGAGTTTCTTTATCGTCGAGCGAAGCTCATTTTCCGTTGCAGCCGCCGCACTGTTCAGATCTTTCAGCTCCCGAATACGTTCCTCGGCTTCCTGAGCTCGTGTATCGGCCCGCGAGACCTGTTCTTGTGCGCTCTGCACGTCATGCGTCGCATCCTTCAGCTTGGTACGAACTTCGCTTAACTTCTCCCGTAACTTCAAGGTCCGTTAGCAACATTCGATCAGCGCACACACACAAATAGTATGGACAACCTCTTGAGGTGTAAGGCGCTTCTTTGGAGCTGCCGAAGCGCTTGGAACTGGCGGTTTCTTAGACGACACAGAATCGTTACTCGTCTGATCATATGAATTTTGAGCCAATGATCTTGCACAACAACGGACGACGCGGGGCACGGACCTTCAGGCGGGTGTGCCGGTCGAGTTCAATGTTCTCGTTGCCCGATCGGGGACGCTTTGCTGTCGCCCCACGCGCCGGTCGCTTCTGCATCTCGGCCAGTCTCTCAGCAACCGGCTTCGGCTTCGGCAGCATCCGCCTGCTCTCCAGCAACGTCCGCCGGTGTTTGACGGCGCCCCCTGACTCTGAGATGAGTAGGTAGTCCTCCCAAAAAAGCGATTCGAAACGCGCTTCCCGCGATCGCATCTTTTTGGTCAGGTCGCGGGTTTCGTCGATAGTGCAGAATTCATTTCTCGAACGTGGTGCAGTTGCAGCCCAGACCAACGACAGCGATGCGGGCATCGCCCTATGTCTGGCACCGGCGCACGCATCGTGGGAGCATTGCGCGCATCGCCCGAGAATCGTATCTGCGGCCCGGCCTTGTCGGGGAATCCGTCGCGACGCAGATCACGGCTGTGTCGTGCACACATGCCGTCCTGTTCGGTGTGTATCGCCATGCCGGACTGTGAGACGTCCGGACGTTGACACCGTGTCTTGTTGGCACAGATCCCGCATCGTTATTGTCTGCGCTCACAGCGCTGGATGATCTTGGGCGCTGGCCTGATCCGCCTGCCGTGCTTCTGTGCCGGAGCGTTGTCGAAAGTCTCGCCGTTCTTGGTGATGGCGTGCAATGGGCGCGTGCACGTCGCCTGTGGATGAAGGCTATCGAATCGTCCGAATGTCGGTTCATTGCCATCGAGAACGTGTTTGACAGCCTCGTCTGGCGCCAACGTCGTCCCGGCCAGTCTCAAGCCGATTCGACGCGAGAGAACATTGAATCTGTTCGCGTTATGCTCGAACGTCTTGTTCCGGACATACCAGTTATCATCGTCGACGATATCGCTGCTTACCTTTCAGAATGGCAGCACGATGACGAAATGGTGCGCTCAGCATTGGTCGCTGTGCAGTCGTCGCAAATTCGTCCAACAAGGGCCGACCTATTCCCTGAACATTGGTCCCTGGATCGGATGACAGCTGCTCTCGCCAAGGGGGCCGCCCTCCGGGGCCGCGTGAAAGTTTCGCGAAACCGACGTGATTGCATTGTGCACACAAACCGCGGTGGCGTCATGGTTTCCCATGCAAAGATGAACCGCGCAATGGACGGGGACGTTGTCGTGGTTGAACTGGCTGACTCAACGGACGACCCTATAGCCGACGTTGTGGACGAATCCGTTGATGATGAAGAATTCAGTGAAGAAGAAGAAGGACGCAGTAGCGAAGCTGAAGACGAAGATGTGGTGTCTCCAGTCGGCGTCGTCGGCCAAGGACGCGTCGTCGGGATATGGTCGAGGTCGTGGCGACCTTACGTCGGATCCGTCAAACCAGAGAACGAGGATGAGCGTCGCGTCTTATTCATTCCGATGAATCGCAAGATCCCTCAGATAAGGATTTTCTCTCGCCGCCCTGCAGAACTCATCGGTCAACGACTAATAGTCATGGTGGACGCGTGGGACCGTAGCTCACGATTTCCCACCGGCCACGTCGTCAGATACCTTGGAACGGTAACTCTTACTACAATGGCACTTGCACAAGTGTCCTAAGGTTTGTCTACAGAGTGGCGACGTCGACGTGGAAACGATGGCGATTCTGAACGAGCACGGAATTGAGCAAGAGCCTTACGTTGCTGAACAATGGAAAGATGAGCTTCCTTCTGCCCACGAATGGCACGTCACTGCAGATGACGAACGGGAACGCCGTGATCTTCGACAGTCGCATGTTATTTGCAGTATCGATCCGCCCGGCTGCGTTGACATTGATGATGCTCTTTCAGTTCGAATGCTACCTGGTGGACGAACTGAATTTGGCGTTCATATTGCCGACGTTTCTGCCTTTGTCAAACCTGACTCCAGACTTGATCTCGAGGCTCGGCGTCGTTCTACGACAGTCTACCTTGTTGACAGGCGGATCAACATGCTACCGGAGGTGCTGAGTGAGAACCTGTGTTCCTTGCACGCCGGAGTGGACCGATTGGCGGTTTCGGTTCTATGGTACTCGAAGACTGTTTCGTTTTGTGCGCTTAATTGTTGACGGCATGCATGTTTCTCAGGATTATGAACTCTGATGGAACCGTTGAGTCTAACCCCTGGTTCGGAAGGACTATCATCCGTTCCCGGTACGCCCTTTCGTACGCTGAAGCGCAGAGCATCGTCGATGGAAAACCTCTCCCGGAAGCACGGAAATCGGGACAGACTGAAATGCTCGAACCTTTGAAAGCCTTGCTTGGTTTCGGTCGCAGGCTCCGCGCAGATCGCATGCGAGCGGGCGCACTTGAAATCGAAAGCTTTGAGGTTCGTTACGACGTCAAGGCTGAGCGTTCTGACATAGCTCTGGAAGGACCGGAAGATCTCGAGTTCCACGAGATTGTGGCCGAGTTTATGATCGCAGCCAATAGTGCAGTCGCAGAGCACATTTGGGAGGCATTTCCTGGCCATGCGTTGCTTCGTGTTCATCGATCACCTGACGAGGAGAGGTTCAATGACCTGCAACGGCTTGTAGCAGCGGCCGGCGGGCATCTGGACCCTTCTTCAAACAAGTCGGTCGCGGAGTCGTTGCATCAACTGGCGTCTCGCAGACGTGATGATCCCATTGTTGCCAAGATTGTCAAGTCATTAACTGCGAGAGTTCTGACCGAAGCACAGTACTGCTGCGCGGCAGGGATGTCCCGAGAGGATTTCCGTCACTATGGCCTCGCTGTAGACTTCTACACTGTAAGAGGGCGGCCTTTAACCTTGTGTCACTACTGACCGCCATATGTTCGTTAGCATTTTACGTCACCTATTCGTCGATATGCAGATATTATCGTTCATCGGTTGTTGCTTGATTCCCTTTCCCAGAATAACAGCCGTACCTGCTTGATGGAGCCATCTGTGTTGGTGCCCCTTTGTGAGCATATTAACGAGCGCAACCGCTCGGCGAAGCTTGCTCAGCGAGATTCGGCTGATCTATTCTGGTCGTTGTTCATCACACGACGTGGTTGTGTCGTGTCTGAAGCCATTGTCATCGGATTTACGACAATGGGGCTGAACGTGTTCATTCCAGAATTCTTCCGCAAGGCTTCTGTCGCCGTCATTGACCGGGAGGGCCACGCACGGATTGCACTGTTATCATTACCTACGTCGCCGCCACCTGTTTGCACAATTGACCTGACTCCGAATCAAAACAGCGTTGAGCTCGGCGTCGGTAATCACCGCTGCATCGTACGGCTGTTCGACAGAGTCGAAGTGCAGATCGCACCGGTGACGCTCGTCTCGCGTATTGCAACTCCTCGAATCGAACTTGTCTGGAGACTCGGGGAAGGCCAATGTACGCCGGTTGTGACCAAACCGGTCAACCGTTCTGTGGGCACACCAAGAGTCGACGTTTATCAAGAGCCGGTTCGCAGACGTGAGCCGCGACAAGCGAAGCCACGCCCAACACTGCATGACCTTATCCAACAGTTCGAGCAGGGTCTCACTACCGCAGAGACATCCGGGCCGCCAGAAGACCGCCAGATCGTACCTCCAGTCGCGCGATGCGGGAATCGTATGCGATGGCAATCTCCCGTTGCTGTGAAACCACCAGTTCCATCATAGATATGTGCAGGAGGCTGCGGTAAACGGACGACGACAGATTTTTCTCCATACCCGGCGAGCTTTATCATCCGAGCAGGCAGTCAGGGCTACAGTGAGTCGATCGACTCAGCGTCGCCGTACTGAACGTCCGAGATTGCCGTGAGAGTGATGGCAACCGCTGCGGGGTAATCGCCCTTCTCCGACTTGATCATGCGCTTCGCGGTCACCGTCGGTTCCACCTTCTTGCGCAGGGGAATGCGCACTTGAAATACTTCCGGCTCCTTCCCTTCGAAGTACTGGCGAATTGCTGTGCTTTCCTCACACTGCAGAATCGACTCTTTCATCTCAGGTCGGATGTAGTATTCCGGCCCCACATTATTTTGCGTGTAGGTGACGATAAGCGTGCGGCCATTGGGGTCGATTCCAACGTCAGTGCTGTGATTTGCGACCATCGACACGAATATGGTGGCACGCGAACCCGATCGCCACCATACGACTTCGAATAGCCTGAGGTCGGATTCGAATCCTTCACTCCGGGCACGCTTGGGTGTATTGCCACACGACTCTGCTTCGACCTTGACATCTCGCTGCCGCGTGGCGCCTTTCCCCAGGATCAACGGGCCATCGTTGTCTTCGGATTCACCAGATTGCTTGCAGAGGTCGAGCTTCCCTCCAGCAATCACATCATGAGCGGAATCTGCAATCAACACATTTGTTAAAGAGGGTCGCTCTGAGTAACCGTTGAGCACACGACAACGTACCGTTGTTCAACGACCTCTTTCGGTAATCCCGAATTTTTCTCCCAACGAGGCTGCAGTCAAGCAGCGCAAACAGCACATTGTGCTTCTTCACCATTGAACCCGTAACCTTGATACCCTTGATGCCGTCACCGAGCTCTGCTAACGCCTTAGGCAATTCCTGGTCATGCCATCGTGTCCAGACGGAAATGAGATTGTTCTTCTTCGTCGGCGCCATACCCGGCTGATCGAGAATGACGACGCCACTATCGGACTGATCCCTCCCCGTCCTCCCGACGCGCCGATACCCACCCTGCAGCTATACTCTGTCCGAGCCTTAAATCAGGCCCAAATTCAAACTCAGCGCCCAGGCCCCCTTTTTTTGATGTGACAACGCGGCTCCCTGACGACGTTTAGCTGTTTTGACAGATGATTTCCACAGAATGTAATGCGGACGACCTTTTAATCCGGGCAGTTGGGACTACAGCGAATCAATCGACCCAGCGTCGGCGTACTGGGCATCCGAGAGATATTGCCGTCAGCGTGATGGCAACCGCCGCCGGATAATCTCCTTTTTCTGACTTGATCTGGCGCTTGGCAGTCACTGTCGGTTCCACCTTCTTGCGCAGAGGAATGCGTACTTGAAAGACCTCTGGTTCCTTTTCCTTCAACGTATTTGCAGGATCGCCTTGCTTTCGTCGCCTTGCAGAATCGACTCCTTCATTTCCGGGAGGATGTAATACTCGGGGTCGACATTCTTTTGAGTGTACGTAACAATCAGCATGCGGCCACACTGGGGAGTATGGCTATTTAAACAGTACATATGTACATGGGTCGATGCAGTGTAAGACATGCGACGCTTGATCACGGTTCATTCTTCAGAAATAACGGCAGTGATACGACGGCAGCGATACGGCGGCCGCTGGTGGTGTCCGTTTGGTCTTGTGCGCCGTACTTTAGATTGTAATCCTATGTGCACCGCAGCGACGGTACATGACAGCACGACTACCTACCGAGCGTATACGACAGGGCACATCCGAAACAGTTTATTCCTCGACCACAGGGATATAGTAAGTGATGGAACCAAGCTTGTCACTAAGGTGCAGATACACAACGAAGTGGTCGTCCGCGAAACCTGCAAGGATGTCACCAACGAATCGTGCTGTCAGGGTGCGCTAGGTATACATCCGGCGACAACAGCGGCGGCGAGGCTGTGGCATGCCAGCATCCTAGCTGCGACAAAGAAGATCAGCGTTAAGCGCCGACATTCGAGGTGTGGAAACGGACCGAAACTTTTGACGGGAACCGTGCACGACGCTGAGCCAGTCTCGGCGATCTGCGAGCCTTCTGGTAAACGAAAGACCGTCAGCATGGGAGGGCTAGCAGAGGCAGGCGTTCAGCTGACCGCGATTCCTCAACTTCAAGTCCCGGTACATTGTCCTGATTTCAGCCATGTCGTTCCGTACAGAGAAGACCTATGCACATACGTACGCGGTCACGGCCGAGGCCCAGAACGGTAGAGGTGCCCACCTACCGCCTGCCCGTCGGTGCTGGCCATGATCGTCAGCTTGTCTTCGATCTGCACCACGCATCAGAGGCCAGCACCTTATCATGCTTCCAGTGTGCTGGAACGGACCGATTTCATTCTGTCGATTATCCTCGAGAGGATGCGCAAATTCGGCATCTTTATCTTGACGTCGGGCGACTCGACACGAGGTTCCTCGAAATCCTTACGAACGCAAAGCAATGTGCGGGTGACGATCCATCCAGCGCAAACCCGGTTCGCATACCTTAATTCTGCTGGCCACCTGTAGCTGGACGGGAACGCCTTGTCGCAGACCCGCATCATCCCTCTCCTACGAGTGGCCCACTGTTGGACGCCGCGTCCGACCTGCTCAGGGCTGCTAACCTTCCTGATCTCGAACGTGAGGAACGCGTGGTTATTCTTCTCCTCGAGCACGACGTAGGTCTCCAGTGCCCCTTGCGACGACCGCAGCGCACGGATCAGGTTGGAGATGTTGACGATCAGCGGGATCACTGTCGCCCATGTGAGCACGCGGCATCGGAGGCCGGCAACGCCACCCCGACAGTTATTGTTGTCCGACTCGATGACGTAGTCGGAGAACATGGCCGACGTATTGAACGTCACAAACGCGCGCTCGCGTTCGTGGGCGGCCATCCCCTCCGCCACCAACCCGATCGACCAGCAGGCCGGCGCCATGCACAGGAACCACGATGGCCCCAGCTTCTCCACGGTGGCCAGCACGTTCGCCATCGTGGTCGGGTCGTTGACGTGCGCTGCGAACCGGATCGTCATCCTTTTCCGGCGTTGCGCTCTCGCGCAGGCGCCAATAGGTATGCCTACCATGCCTACCAGCAATGCACGCACGACATCATCAAGGTTCCATAAACCAGCCCGTGCCGCGGTCGTTCATTTCGTTCTGGATTTCTTCGGCTTCGACGTCGAGCTCTTCGCGGGTGCATTGCGTTTCGTGGCGGCCTTCGCTGGCGCTTTCCGCTTGGGTGCCGCCGCTTTCGCAGGCTTGCTCGCCTGTCCGTTCTCTTCGGCGTCGTCGTCGTCATAAACAGCGGCGTCGTCATCTTCCACGTCGCCAGTCAGGCGTTCGTCGGCTTCGATCGGGACGCGTTTCTGCTTCTTGATGGCGTCTGCGTCGACGGTGGACCGCACGCCGAATCGGCGAGTGAACGCAGCCTTGACTTTGGAATCGATGGCGACCTTCGCGCTGAATGCGCCGCCGATGTCAGTGATGGTGTCCAGGTCGGGTCGGGTGAGCCCGTAGTAATTCATCGCATCGATGACGTGATCGATCGCACCGGCGCCCTGTTGCGATAGGGGTTCCTGGAGGCGGCGGCGAAGTGCTGGTAGGTAGTCCATGACGACAGCGCCGCCAGTACCGCCATTCGTCGCACCGGACATGTGTGCACGAAGCTCGTCAAGGAGACGAAGATTCTTGCTTCTTGTCGAATTCTTTCCAAGCCATTGAGGGAACTCGACCATTCCTGATCAGGCGAATGAGCACAGAGCGACGGGGCCTACGTAATACGCCAGGGGGCCTACCGCTAAGACGTCCAGAGACGCAGAATGCTGGAGCGACGCAGGAAAGGACAGCGTGTGCCGGCATCATTGACCAGGATTGAGTGCTGCGAATTCGGGATCCGATGAGGTCCCCATCGGATATATACGACGAAGCGTGCGCGAAATGTTCAAGGTAAATCAGCTATGAGTACAGCAGCGTCACGGCGACGCTTGACAGGCTGGCGACAGAGCGCGCGCCTACCTCTCGTTCGGATTCCGGGCGCGACATTTCAGAGGGCGATAGTTGAGGCATTGCACTAACATAGCTGTGCTGGACCATGAGCGGCACAAGGCTGCTGTCGACGAAATACACGTCCATGCGGTCGGATAGCCAATCCTGTACATGATCAGATGCGGCGCATCGTTACACGCCCAGAATGAGATTCGATACCGATTTCGCATTGGCGACCGGACGGAACAGTTCAGGCACGCGCTCGAATGGAGAGGAGTCGAAGTCCTTCAACTCAGCATGCTGTGCGTCGTCGAACGAGACGGAACTAGACCTGCAGCAGATACCTGGGTCACGGTCTACCTATGTGACAGGGCGCCCAACACACCGAGTGCGGAACAGCTGAAGAGTGTTGAGCATCTGGCGTATGTCCCCGTGTGAAAGCTCGCTAATCTTGTGGAGTGTCGGGGCGTCGATGTTGAGACCTGGCACATCGCGGTGCTCAGTGCCGGATTGCTGGCGGGATAGTCCCTTGTTACATACCCTCGGCTTTCGCAATGGCTCGCAGACGCCCTTCAACTTGGGTTGCGGTTGGTCTAGTTTACACGGCCTCAAACAGGGCACCACATAGCATGAATGTAGGGACGTCACCTGCGGAACCTCAAGTCCAAACAGTAATTCGCAAGCGTCCGCACTTTAGGACTGGCGCGATCATTGCAAACGCAAATGATTGGGATCTGCACAGTACACTGATTAGGCAGCATCCATAGTTGCTCGGCCTGCATGCCTTTGTGGTCTTGATAAACGCGTACAGCTCTTGCATTCCTCCACGGTCACCACCTGACATGCCGTCAACCTCGTCCATCACGAGCACCGACTGGACCCAACGTGCGAATCAAACGACGGCCAAGCGCAGGAATACAAGGCCGAACCTTCTTGAGATCAGATACATTCTTTCGATCCGTCATGAAATATTCGCTGATCGAATGCGTTTGAAACAACTACACACATGATATGTTAAAGACGTGGGCGCGTACATATTGTCTCTATAGCACAAACCTCTTTGACGTGTTCTTCGAGAGCCCGCCTAGACCGGGTCGTGCTGGCGTTCAGTTCGATAACGCGAAAGCCCGCCTCTTGGGCGCATATTGATGCTGCCGAGGACTTTCCGATCCCAGGCGGGCCACTTAGTAGCACGGCACGTTTACCACCTTCCGTGTGTGGCCTAAGCAGTGATCAGCAGGTCGCCGATGTGTGGACGGACGTCCTGGCAGCGACCAACCAGTGAGTAAGGAACTTCTTCAGCTGCTGGATTGCGCCAGGGTTGGCACAAAGGTCGGAGGATTTGACAGGCTTGTACTTATCCACCCACATAAGCGAGCTAGAGGCAGTTGGTGTTGACAGTTTCACGTTCGTTTGTTTCTTCATCTGCCGAGCCGAAATCAGAACCGCCATACGACTGCTATCGACGAGGTGAGCACATCACCGGCTCGGATTGCGCTTTGCCAGTCGCTATCATGGCAAATAGGGCATCCTCATCGATGATGGCGATATTTCGTTCTGTGGCACCCGCCAGTTTCTTTTCGCTGCGAGACGTTGAATCAGCCGTGGCAATTCTGAGAGCAACGCGGTCGTACCCGGGCTCGGTGCCGGTAAGAAGATGCGTTGTACGGCCCGATACTTGTGTGGTCACCATCCTGTTTCATAGAGCATGTTACAACGGGACGCTCCAATCACGATGCAGCGAATGCTTACCCTCCGTATCGTTTGATCAAATCCTGGCACTCGTCCCTCTCCAGGGTAGGCAGCGTACCCGAAATAACCTATCGAGCATTTAGCAGTCTATGACTACAAGACGCGATGGAAGGTACAAATCGTTTCCCGGCAAGACAGTTTGGCTGGCCCTACAAGTTCGGCATCACCCTTATCAGCAATCGAAACGAAGATATGGCTTTCGAAACATGCCTTAGGAATTGGCTTGGCGGATCGCTTTGACCCATATTGATCGTCATTCGGGCGATCGGTACTTGCTGGTGGGTCTTGCTTGGGCACGGATAGAGCGGGTTCGATGCCTTCACCCGCGTCTACTGTGCGTTCGCCTTTCTGGCGCGATGACTTTGGTTCGACGTGTGAAACTGCCGGCGACGCCATTGTGGCGAGGGCTTGACGTTCAATCCGTTCCGAAGGAGCACTCAACTCCGAAGGCCCCTGTTCTGATTCAACTGCAACATCTGTCTGAAGCGGCTGCTGACCTGCACCTCGAGCCGTTTCGGAACCAGGCTTCAGATCACCAGACCCTGACGATCCACTGGAAGCAGCGCTGCTTGATTGCAGAGCACGGGCGTGGACGTCATTGTCGATGGCTTCAGTGTTCGTGACAGGAACAGAGGAAGAGGTTTCGATCACCGGTTGCGACGCGTCACGGATGGCAGCCTCGGCCCTGCCATCGTGAATAGATTAGCATGACCGACGTACTGCTACAGCACTGCGTTGCAAACCGACTTCTTCATCGTTATCTTCTTGTTCGAAAAGAAGTCATCAGCGGTGATTTTCGTTTTCGGCCCTCCTGCACACCTGGTGACTCTCCGTTCTAACGCAATGGTGGACGCGTGCCGACTGACCTGCAGGATCAGTGCCGCTGAGGAAATACTTCGACTTCTTTGGCGCTGTTGCCGAGGATGGCGTTTGCGACGCTTCTTTCGCGAACGCTTCCTGGATGGTCTGATCACGTTGTATCCGTTGACAGGCAAGTTTCGATATCGAAGACGGCTCCAGGTCGTGATCCGTGTCCTTTTCGTCGTCACTCACATTGATGACGCGACGCCGCGTGCTTCCCTTCTTCTTCACAACGCGATCGTCGTCGTCATCGCTGTCCTCATTCGGCGACTCGAAATCACCTCCGCTGCTGTGGTATCGCTCTTCATCATCACGATTCTTCCGCGACCGCTTCGACGACGTCGCCGGCGTGCGAGACTGACGAGATTTCGCGCCAGCACCTTTCTTAACCACAGCCTTGCCCTTCTTTTCGGGCACAGCAACCTTGCCCGTCTTCTTCTTCTTCGGTCCTGTCGACTTCTTCCCTGCGGGCTTCTTCTCGTCGTCTGCAACAGCAGGCGGACCTGTCGGCGTCTTCATCGGGGTCGACGTTTCGTCTCCCGGGGCCGCAGGTGGCACATCCACTGCGGACGCAGGCGATGTCACCGCCGCCGTCGCCGATCCCACAGCGGCCTCTCCCCGATCCTTGGCCACCTGGGCCGGCGACGGCTTCTTGGAGAAGAACGAAAGCAAGCTGGTCTTCGCCATCGCGCGCAATGCCACGCGGTTCCAATTTGCCTCCCCGGTACCGCTCCTGCAAGCGCCTGCACATGTGCCATCGTCATCGATCCAGGTCCCCGTTCCCGGACGGAGGCACACTGCATCGACGGTCGTGACACCTGGAGACACCTTGAGACCACAAACTTATGAATAGCAGCGGTAGCATCGAATTATGCGTCGTTTAGAAACAGGATGCGGCAAGAAAACCGGTCAAGGTAGCAGAAAGCAGGTTGACCTGTCCAGTGATACTGTCAGTAGTTGGCTTTGTAAATTGATGCGACCATTCAGGAGTACATGATCGTTTGAGAGAATGTCCAGCCCGGAAATGGGTTTGACGTTCTCGCCGGGGTGATTCACAACCTTGCCCGTGGACTGGTCCAGACCAGAAAACTGAACAGTGCTCCCCAACAGGGAGTCGAGCTATGCAGAAAGAAACAATCACCATGACTGGATTTGTATCGACTGCATGTGCACACAAGTCCTGACCAGTGATCCCACTACCCCCGACACTGCTCCGATGAGTATTACGGCTGGAGATACCTGTGTCGCCAGATACCAGACGATCCCCTGGAATATGCCGCCACAGCAGCTGGCAAGCAACCCGCCAGTCGTGACTACGCAGACGCGTCTGTCACCTTCTCGCAAGTGGTATTCATCAACGGTGCGCCAAACCTCCACCGTTCGTCCCAGGAGGCACAACCCGACCCGTGACCAGTAGTTTCGGTTGTTGTCGACAAAGTACACCGAGTTCGCTTGCCCACTAAGACATTCCATCCATTTCAGTACCCATGAATCGGATCCATTGCGCGAACCCCTGACGAACCGTATCACCGGCGCAGCAAGCGAAGAACGCATGCACGAACACTTGCATCTGGAGCGACAAACGAGGCGGGTTCGGGTTGAAGTCGATCCCAAACCAGTACGCATGAAGAGCGGCAACAACAACAGCACTGAGCGAGTTGCAGAACACTTGGATCGCTGTTCGCCGTCCGCCCTTTCGGAACTCAGACTGAACGACGTTAAGCAAGTATGTCGTTGACAGTGCATAGTCGCCAACCTCTATCATCTGCTTCCTCTCGCTACCGAGCTTCGTGATTCGAGACGACGACAGGAAGAACGCCATCATCGCCAGGGCGAACTGATTGCCGGAGAGTATCCTGAGTGTCACACAGTGTTACGATATATTGCCTGAACGGGAACGCAACACCATTACACTACTGTGCCGACCAGGATGGCAGCCGCCGCTCCTGAAGTCGACAAGGATCGATTGCGCAGCGACGACGCTGCTAGAATGAGACAAATTGTCAGGGCGACCAAGGTCCGCCATGCGACCTCGACGGGACTCATTGTGGTTTGTCCCGGTGCTGCTCTATCTTCGGAGCACCACGCCTGAACTTGACTACCTATTGGTTATTGCCCATTGCCATTGTCGATCCGCTATCACAGACTTCATTCGTTGCAGAACTGGTGGAGCGCCGCTGTATTCAGTGAAAGACGCTTGCTAATAGGCGGGCGCAGCCATTACAACTCCTCAATCGATACAAATGATCTGCTGTTTGTTCCCGAATTTTCGCATTGGACAGATGCCAATAGCGATCCCGGATGCTGCAGGCCCTCATGGAGAGCCCGCTATGTTGCGAGCTCCACATCTAAGATGTCGGTTGCGATAAGCTGCATGAATTATTATAAAACGATGAAAATTAGTTCCCCGGCAACGTGCAGCTGGGATCAGTACGGGCCACTGTGCAGAAGAAGGCGGCAGATGATGCATCGCGAGATTCGGAAAAGAGGTCAGTCCCAAGAGCATCGTGAAGGAAAAAGAAGGCCACGCAGGGAGTCGAACCCTGGTCTACAGATTCAGAGTCTGTCGTGATAACCACCTACACTACACGGCCCAAATATTTTGCCTGCAGCAAGGCTCGAACTTGCGACCTCAGGATAACTCATTGGATATGAGACCTACGCTACTACCAACTGAGCCATGCAGGCAAGAACCCGGTGGCAGCGACAGCTGCAGCGAACAAGACCTTTCAACAGCGTGAGGCAGATGCGAGACAAGGCAATGGCGGGGACGCTGGATCCAATGAGCAGCAGGTCACGTATAAACCCGGCCTCCACACAGAATCGTTCCGATAACCGGATGGTGTTCGTTGTCTGATGCCTGCTGGTCATGCATACAACAACAAGGATCCGAAACAAGCGGCTCCTGACATCGAAAGGTCACAGGTAGAACTGAAGGGAGTTCACCGACAGAGCAGCAAATGCGATAATGGGACGAGCTGGTTATTCCTGTCTTGTATTGCCTGCATCACCGTCGTTCAGATCGTCCGATTCCTCGCCGAACAGCGCCTTTGAATCGAAGTCGTCGGTGACGGCCGGCGTGACATCGATGAGTCGATTGCAGGCGGAAACGATGTCGGCGACTGAGACCCGACCGCGCTCATTGATGAACTCAGCAACCTGGTCGAACTGTTCCCGGGAGACGTAGATATACTTGCCACGATCGTCCACGACGCCCGACAGCCTACCGTCGGCTTCCAGGTCCTTGATACGGTCCAGAACGTTCTGCGCCGAACCCATCTCGAACCGCACTGCAAGTTCTTCGATGGCAACCATCTTCCTGTCCTTGATGTGCTGGACAAACGCCTCGAGAAGATCGGCACCGGCGAAATCTTCCGTGTCGGCAACACCGGTCCCGGCTTCTTCTTCGACAATCAGATCTTTCCATTGATCATACTCAGCTTCAACTCGTTTCGCTTCCGCCTGTCGCTTGGCTTCTCGCTCAGCAGCCGCAGCGGCTTCCTTCGCTTGGCGGGCGGCCTCTTTGGCAGCCATCTTCTCCTCATATTTGGTGGGGCCGGCAGACTCAGCGGGAGGAGCCGCCCTTGCCGCCTACCAATCCAGTTAGTTCCATCATATGATGGGCACACCACCGAATCGTACACGTCGATTATCGCCATCGGCCTGCTGCATCATGTCTCGCAGGCCACGACGTTGTCGCCGTCCGCCGCCAGCGGGCGCCTCCTCCGCTGCGGGTGCCGACGAACCCTGCCGGCGTATCCATACGATCGCCGCGATGACAACAGCGAACATCGCCGTGAAGTACGTCAGCAGCAGCGCCAGCGACGACGTGCCGTCGGCTCCGTCCGCGGAAGCCATCCCGGAACACGGTCTCCGCGAGCGCCAGCCACGTCCCCTATAGCCTACAGGTGACAAGTGCCCCGGTCCAACAGCAAATGTGATATAACTAATGAGCGTAGCCGACATGGAATTGGGCATAAAGAGTACACTCGGACAGATGGGGGTCATGGCGCCCGCGCGAATAACCCAATCGAGTGGCGGGTGCCTTCACCCGGATGGTCGAGCCGGAGAGCGGCTCGCAGCGGCAAACTGTGCGACTGCGCATCATGGAGGCGCGCGTGTTCGATAGGATCGTGAAGGAGCTCGCGGGCAGCGATGCGCCGCGGGCAGCGTTGCATCGCCTGGCGGAGGAATGGCCTGAGTATGTGTGTGTGCGCCATCGTGAGTATCGTGCGCGGCCGGGCCTTGTCTGATACGTTGGAGCCAGCGTGCCCTACGAAACGCTAGTCGCAATCTACACGCAGACGTATCAGTTGCAAACTCGAATGAGAATGCACGTGCATAAGCGCCAAACCAACATCGACTCGTACGTGCAAAGGTAGGCAACATCTTGTTGTGTCTCTGCGGCTACGCCCTAAATTCTCGCCGTGCAGGTACCAAGAAGGCGAAGAGCTGATATCAATTGCGAAGTCCATCGACTTAGCGCCATGCCTCTTGGCGCGAATCATTCTACGGGAGACCTTATCCATGTCACCGAAAGGTCCATCCGCCCGTCTTTCAACCGACTTGTCTGACGATCCGGCAGACATTACACAGTGCCTACGTGAGCCTGCCCTTGTCGATGACGAACGACTACGAAACCAACTCGTCCGCTGCGTCGAAAGCGATGAGCACTATTCCCCATCGTCGGAGCGCATTCGAAGGTTGGTGTCACACGTCCCATTGACTGGTGAACGTTATTCATGATCCTCCTACTGTAGCGCCCTTGGTCTTGAGTACGAATTTGTTTTGTACGAATCGCTGTTCAACACCGGCGTCCCGTTTGATTCCGAAGATGACCTTCGTCGGGAAGGACGCCCAAAGACTCCTGATGTTCGATTGCGCTCCCCAATCGGTTCGTGCGTTTGCGTTCGTATTCCGTCCCCGCTGAAGATGTTCGCAGCAGTGCGAGGACGAATCGTAAACTGGATCGATTCCAAGGCGATGTTCGGTGACGTCAGAACGTTGGCGGATTGCCAGAATCAAGTTCGAGGCTATGTCCATCGTTACGGCCCGGGAATGATAATCTTCTGGTTCGGTTACGTGCAGGAGGTGGACTCGGATCCCGACATTATTCTCTCGCATGGGTTCCCCGATCTAAATGATGTAAAATGCGTTTGCTGACGACATTGAAACCCCCGGTATAACGGCAATGTATGCAACGCGACTACGACAGCAGCTGCTGGATGAGAACCTTGTCGACTTTGCCCATTGGATTCCTAGGCAGCTCTTCCAATATCCTGATTCGTCTTGGGAGTTTGTAGGGCGGCAGACGCGACGCGATCCATTGCCTGACAATGTCGACAGGCAATGACGTGACGACCGCGGCTGCGATCACATCTCCATATGTGGTGTTTGGCAGGCCAACAACGGCACAATCGGTGATCTCTGAAGACTGGTCAGGTAAGGCGCATCCGGCGAATAGGCCTTGTCCGAACCTGGATGAACGCGTAGCTCGCGTTCAACTTCGAGGGCGCTGACTTTGTACCCTGCCGTTTTCAGGATGTCCATGCTGGCGCGACCAACGATCCGGTAATCTTCTTCACTGTTGACCGAGGCGATGTCCCCTGTCCGAAACCAGCCGTCGCTGTCGAACGCCTCAGCAGTGGCGTCTCCGTTGCCAAAGTATTGCTTGCAGACGGTTGGGCCACGAACGAGAAGTTCTCCGCACTGGACAGCGTTCTTGTCCAGCTGCCTAGAGGCCTTGTCAGGTTTGATGCACACCTGCCCACAACGTTTGCCGGGGTCACAACGACGCCTCCGGATCAGGTAGCGAACCTACCTCAACAGAGGGCAGTGGCTTGCCCACGAACCCTGCGAGACGCTGACCGTGCAACGGGTTGGACAGAACCATGCCTGTCTCTGTCATCCCGTATCGCTCCAGGAGCGTATGTCCCGTAATGGACCGCTGCACGATATATCATATAGAGTTGGCAGCAAAGCCCATACACCGATACGTACCCAACGCTCGAGTACCGTATCTGGAAGTGCTGCACTTCCACTGATCATGACCCGGAACCGCTGACACGCTTCCCTGCATTGCGCCTGTTTCGTTTCATCCATCTGGACTATGGCAGTGAGACTCATTCGCGAAGGAGACCAGACAGAGCCGTCACCTTATCGAATGCATCGATCAGTTTCGCGTACATTGTCGGCACAGCCATGAAGACGTTGACACCAAGGTTCCTGTCGCAGAAGGCCCTCCAGACGGCGTCTGCCTTGAACTCAGCGAATGAGACACGGCCACCCGCCCACAGAATGCACTCCATCGCGTTCACGATTCCGTGAATGTGGTGCAACGGCAGGCAATGCAGAATGTGGTCATTCGAAGTGATGTCCCACGCCGAGAGAAGGGACCCGATCTGCGCCTTGATATTGTCGTGCGTCACGTCAACCGCTTTCGGCAACCCTGTCGTACCGCTTGTGAACAGCAACTGAGCTGTCGCTGAGCCATCCACAGTGACATCCTCGTCGTCTTTGTCGTAATCGGGCGGTTCGGTAGTGGAATCGATCAGGAGATCCACCGAATCCTCTACGCGAATGCCCTGATGATCTGCAACGACGATCTTCGCACCCGTAACTCTGGCGACATGCTCGACCATGTTCCGTGGCGTCTTGGTGAACAGCGGGACAATGACGCCTCGCGACCGCCAGATGGCCCAGCGGCACGCCACATGCCAAGGACCGGGTTGCACCGACAGAATCACGGGCTGCCCGCCCAGATCGCAGTTCAGGGCCTTCGTCCTGCGAAGCAACCCAATGGCGCGTTGCAGTTGCGGGCGACGCCAGCCGTCAACCTGGCACTGCGGGAGACGCGACCCGGCCCACGCCCAGGACGACATCCGTCCGCTTGGCCCGAGAACTCGCGCAATGCGTCCAGGGAGCTGCAGACATCAGTCGGAGCTGCATGAGGGATCCACAGTCGGAGCTGCATTAGGGATCCGCAGTCGGGGCTGCATTAGGGATCCACAGTCGGAGCTGGAACACGTATCGCCAGTCAGAGCTGCATGTACGTAGGCCCAGAGTGAGAGCTGCATCCAGTCGTCCCAGTTAGGCCGCGGTCCGACAGAAGAAACCCGAGCTGGTCGTCTCAGGGAAACGGAGCATTTCGGTCCAACACCAATCACACAGTCACAGAGTCGCACAAACCGAGGCACAAGGTCCGACGTTCAGGGGCCTACTGTAGGTACTGTACTGGTATGTCGGGCACCGCCAACCAACAGCGGCTTCAGTGACGGTGCCCGAAAATAGTTGTTGGCATTGCTGGGCGGGAGGTGCCCATGGAAAGCACCATCGACGAACAGGAGTCTGGCGAGCATAACGCACCCGGCCGATCCAAGAAACTTCGGAAGAGCGACCTCCCGCAGCCTCAGTGGACGGCCGAGATGACACAGACTGCGCCGGAGACGCGGTATCATTTCGTGGACATGGTCATGACCCCGAATGGCAACTCGGCCGGGTTGTCAAGAGCGTGAGATCACTGCACGAACGCGTTCAACGTCGAATGCATACGCAATGCACCGAACCATCGCGTTGTCACCAGTCACCACGCAACAGTTCGAAGACAACATCAACCTGCTGCGGAAGGATCTTGTCTTTGAACTGTTCCGTTTGGATCATTGCGTATGCACTCGACGTTGAACGCGTTCGATCGCGGCCCAACAGGGCGGAAAGAACGCCCAGCGGGGATTCTCGGTACCTACCGTACTGCCAATATATGTTTACTGTTAGAGTTTTGCTGGCGGTTGGACAGTGCTTGGTGGTACTGATATGGACGATGACTCGGCGTTGTTGGCAGGCGCGAAAAGAGGTGCAAGAACCTGCCGGAGATGACGGTGCGATTTCGATTTGGGGGTCCACGCTTGGAACGCGCCGTGGAGGTCAGCGAGGTGGAACGACGGGTCGCCGGCAGCGCCGTCCAGGAGGAATCGCAGACGGGATCGGATGAAGTACGCGTTGAGGTCCGATTCGAAAAACGACGAGTTCATGTACGTCGCCCAGTGGGCGCTCGTATGCTCGGCCAACGTAGCACGATGCGACGCTGAGTTGCTAGCCGGCGGACGCAGAATCCATTCGGCAGCGAGATCGTACACGCTTTGGCACGCATGGATCAGCGAATGCGATCCGCTGAGATGCAGAAATTTGCCCCGGAAGAACCCGCTAAGATGGGGAAGGAGGTCGGCGTGTTCTGGACGCGTATTTCGCCATTGCAAACAGAACCGAACCAGCAAACCGGGGAACGTATCCACCTCTGACTCGTCGGGAAAGAAGATGGCACGCAGCAGGTTAGGATGACTTGACACCGAATGCAACGATGATGAGAAGAGCGGGACAACGTTGTCCATGTATGCCGCAAATGCAACGACTCTGACCTGTCGCCAGCGCGTCAGGGTTGCACGAAGAGCGCATGTCATGCAACGTACGTGGTTGTCCAGCAGACGGGTGATTGCCTGCAGAGAGCGTTCCGACACAACTTCATACGGCTTCCCCAGCGCAAACAGCTCGGCCGTCGCGGCGAACTGGTCCGTTGGCAGATCTGAAAATGGGCCATGATGGACACCGGCGATACTGGCAAGGCCAATGATTGCCTGCTTCAAAGGCGATATCCAGTCGCGTTCCATCAGCCTGTCCAGAAGGACCCCGGCAAGAACCGCTGTAAATTGCACGTCAGCCACCATCGGTGACGTTAGATTGCGCCAACCTACCGCCTTGCGAATGGGACGCAATGATCAGTATATCGCATGAACGGATTGCGTCTTCGTGTTCAGGGAGTTGGTCCATGAGATAATCCTGCAACCTGATGCGGACGCGTCAACGGCGAGTCCAGACCGACGGGACGCGATACCAACCTGGCGTCAACCAGCCCATGTCCGCTCAAACTGACATGCTGGATCGATATTTCATGGTTGATGCCGGCTTCACGAAGGCGCTGCATCGTGGCGTCGCCCATCATACGTGCGAGCTTGGTGGACATCGCGTCCGGCGACCAACTAAACATTCGCCCACCGAAGAGCGCCCAGCCGTGAACACCTGTCGTCGCACCATTAGATCCACGTTAGCACAACTCGGTCGCGCTTCCCAGGACGAACCAATAACAAGCACCTTCTTCACGGATTGTAACCGTTCATGGTGCAGGACGTCCCTGGACGGCAACGGCCCATTGAAGAGCACCTCGTAGATCCACCGCGCCACCGTGGTGCCCACGTTCCATCTGGTGCCCACGACTCCACTACCCCTGCACGAACCACTCAGACACGGGGCACACACTCGTCACGACGCCTGCGTCGAGGTCGACACGCGCACCGGTACGGCAAGTACCCCGGGGCGATGACCACGCCTCGGTCACCTGGGTGTCCCGGTGGTCGTGTCATGCAACCGACCAGCCGATCATGAAGCAACGCGGGTCCGCCACCGAGATCGGCACGCCGCCGTTTATGGCCGTCGGCGGCTGGATTGAACGCCGAACGTTGACGTAACGTACGTACCGGTGCCCACCTGGGCACGCTTGCTACTGGGTATTTACACAAACGCCGTTAATTTATATCACCCGATTAGATGCAGGTGAGCTCGGGTAGGAATATGGGCGGGGACGCTGTCAAGGTGCTGTCGAGCTCGTTGTCGACGCTGGGCTCCTTGAGAGCAGTCACCTTGCGGATGTCGGCGTCGGTGATGAGGGGAGCGTACGCGGTCACGATGCCGGCGATGCGATCGCGATCCTGGTAGCTGGCCTCGAACGACGCTCGACCTTCATCGATATGCGCCGTCAGCAACTCGCCGAACGATTGCTGCGTGGTCCGGTCGCCCTGGCGAACCATCTCCTCGACGGCGGTCACCAGCAGCTCCACGACGCTGCGAACGTCTTCGCGATTGCGCCCTCCGGCTGCCCCGTCGTTCACCGACAATTCGTCCGGAAGCGCCAGCGCATTCGGCCACTGCTGCCATCGAGGCGCTCCTCGCATCAGGTTGCCATCCGCACGCAGCAACGTCGACGTTAACGACGAGAACGCGGCCCGCAGGCTGACCGCCGTGCCACGAACGGTCACCTTCCAGGTGCGCTCCGGCGCCATCAGCGAGATCGTGAAGTGGAACCTGCCCGCGTACGACTCGTCGGCGCGAACTCGTACGCGAAGCGAGTCCTTGTTCAGCGGGGCGATGGCCAGGGATTCCGGGGCCACCAGGACGGTGAAACCCGGATCCAGGCCTTGGGGCGACGCGCGAATCGACAATGGCACATCGCCGACGTTCGCCAGTGGCAGCTGCGCCTGACGCCAGTACCCGGCAGGGCAGTCGCCTATATCTGTGAGCGCGCCCGTTACCTTCAGAACATGGGCACTGCTGATCCGAGGACGACGGGCGACCCACCTAGTTCCGGCGCGGTGTCGAGTCGAAGGACGCCGCCGATCCCGTTGAGTTGCACCTCTCGATAGCGACCCTTGCTCTCGATGACGACGGTGCCCGTGTACCGTTTGAACTCCTTGGGCTCGAAGCGAACGCGGACGATGACGGATTCGCCTTCGGCCAGCGACCCCTTGCGCGGCGCGACGTGGAACCCTTCCTCGACGGCCGGGTTCGTCCAGCGTATGCCGACCCTGCTTCGGTTGATGACTTTGAAGCGCTGCTCGTAGACGTGGTTGATGGCGCCGACGCCGAAGTCGAGGTACGCGTTCGAGATGGTGAACCGGGGGTAGGCGCCGCGCCCTTTCAGGTTGATGTCGACGATGCCGAGGTTCGTGTGCGCCTTGATGGTCGACCGCAGGCTATACCCGCCAGACGGCACCCAGGTCACCGTGAACCTCTGCCGCGAGTTGCCCGCGATGGACCCGTTGGTCGGCGCGATCCGAACCGGGAACGTCGCCTTCATGCGGTACGTTAGCGGGAACCCGCCCGTGTTCTCGATCACGAACGTTTCCGTTGCCGCTTCCCCGACCAGGCAATCGCCAAAGTCCACGCGCTGGAACTTGGCCTTGTCGATGACGGGCGTATCGCACTGGCCACGAACCCGGATGAAGTGTCGCTGGCCTTCGACCTGCGTCTCCAGGCACAGCTCGTCGTCGAAGCTTGTCAACGTCGTCAGCGTCGTCTTGATCGTGATCTCGACGTCGCGGTTCGGGACGAGGAGCCCACGCCACCGGGACAGGGAGAAGCCGAGCACGTCCTGGTCGCGCGACGAATGAATGCGGAACGCGACCGCGATCGTGCCCGTGTTGCGGATCGTGATCGTGCGGCTGCAGGTGTACCCTTGCTGGAACTGGCCAAAGTCGACCTCGTCGGTGTCGACCGACACAATGGCGGTGCCGGTCATCACCGGGATCGGGACGTCGTTCTCCGAGAAGATCGACGACATGTGCATCAGGACCTGCGTGTCACATTCGCGGCTGGCCTTGTACGAGAACGAGATGTGGCGCTGCTCGAACGGCGCCAGGACGAGGTCGGTCGCCTCGAGCTTGAAATCGCCCGTCAGCGGCGTCGTCAGGCCACCTGGCTCGACAATCGACAGCTGCAGCGGGTACTCGAGGTCGCTGATGTTCGTGATGATCATCTCGCGCCTGTACACGTTGCCGACGATCGTGTTCGCCAGGTCGACGTTCTGCGCCTGGAACGACAGCAGCGCTTCGCGCCCGGTCCCCATGAGCTCGATCGGGACGATGCGCGTGTCGGTCTCGATGACGACCCGCCCCCTGAACACGTCCTCGCTCTGGGGCATGAACTCGACGTTCAGGTCAAAGTACGCGCCCGGGTCGATCATGAACCGGGTGACGGGCCAGCTCGCCCCCTTGCTGAACACCATCGTCTGGTCCAGCATGCACCTGACGACCGGCAGCTGGGCGTTGCCCGTGTTGAACAGTCGAATCGAGCGCTTGGCGACCCGCCCCTGAACGCGCGCACAGCAGCAGTCAGATGCACTGAGCGTCAGCACCCGTTCGACGACAGTGCTGTCGGTACCGCCATGCATCGCCCAAAGTCGAACCGTTCAAACGACGCAATGTGCAACTTAGGGACGCCACCGGCGCCGTCGAACGGGATCACGATCGCGTCGGTGCTGTCCGTCTCGATGGTGATCGGCGAGCGTTGCCATTCCTCGTCGACAGGACGGAACTGGAACGTGACGACGCACGTGTCCTCGGCCTCGACGAGGCCCTCGCCGGGCGTCACCGTCAGGCCAAAGTTCCGATGGCGAACGGCGAACTTGATGGGCAGCAGGCCGTTATTCGTCAGCGTACGCGTGACGGTCTCCATGGTGCCCAGCGAGATGCGACCAAAGCTCAGTGGCCCGGCGTTGTCGATCGTCATCTTGGCGCTCATCGGTCGCGCCGCCACCGACAGGGCGTACTCGTCGCAGCCGAGCAGGTCGGGCGTCACGAGCAACGCGCCCACGAACGCATCCGACGGCGGGAACGACGCCCGAATCGACAGCGTCACGGGAACGTCGACGTCGAGCGTGACGCGAGCGGGGCTAACGGCGAGCTGGCCCCGTTGGCCAGCAGGGCCGCCGGTCGTCAGGTCTGCTTCGCGTCGCAGCGAGCCGAACGCGGCCGTACGAAGGCTGGTCACGTTGGACCCCGCGTAATCCATCAGCGTGGTCAGCGGCGACTCCTGCGCCACGTCGCTCGTGGCGATGCGCTTCTCGATGCGGTCCTGGAGCAGCGCCATGCGCAGGCTGACGAGGTTGCCCGCCTCGCGAAGGCTGACGGCGGCGTCGAACGCCGGATGGTTCTGCGGCAGGGCCGCCTGCACGTCCTTGGCGCTCTGCCTCTGCTCCAGCGCCGTCGTCGTGACCGCGTCCAGCTGCTCCTGCAGCGAGCGCTGCTGGTTGGCGTTCGCCACCTGCTTGATCCGCATCGCCCTGTTCTTCCGGTCGGCGGTGATCGCCTCCAGCATCTGCTCCAGCGTGCCGAACCGGGATGCGATCTTGGCCACGCGCAGCAGGCGAACCACGAACCGGATCGAGCGTTGCCACAGGCGACGGGCCGGCGTCCCGTTCGGGTCGCCGAGCGCGACGATGGCGGCGGCCCGGTGCGCCGCCCCGGGGATCGACCAGGACAGGCGCGCCTGCGTCGATATCGACCCGGTGTTCACCAGCGTCACCGTGCGCTCGTAGACGTGGTCGACGCCGACCGACCCGAAGTTCAGGTCGCCCTGGTGGGCGATGTGGACCGTGCCGCCTTCGGCGCGCAACGGCACGCCCATGCGGTTGAACTCGCAGGCCAGCGTCAGGATGCCGGCGTACCGTCGCGGCTCGTGGGCGGCCAGGGCGATCGCGGCGACGACGAACTGCCCGGGCGGGATCGTCGTCTCCAGCGTGCGCATCTGGGCGAACAGCATCGCGTCGGCGAACTTGGTGTCGGGCGTCATGACGCGCGACACGACCCGATGGTAGCCCTGCTGGCGCGGCAGGCAGTCCAGGTCGACCATGGCCTTGAACGGTTGCGGGTCGCGCTGCAGGCGGATGGCGAACGCCCGGTCGTCGCATTCGGCCCACAGGCGGAGCTCGACCTGGCCCTCGTTGTACAGCAGGAGCGACTTCTCGACGACGACGCCGACGTTGACCAGGCCGAACTCGATGCCGCGCAGGTCGGCGTCGCGGTCGTGCAGGTAGCGCACGCCGAGGACGCCGTCGCCGCCGCGCCCGACGATCCGGCACGGGGCGACCGTGTTGTCGATGCCGCGGACCAGCAGGTCGAACTGGGACAGGCCGTGCGCCCGCGGCCGGAACGTGACGCTCAGCGGGACCTCGGCGCCCGCCCCGATCCGCCCGGACAGCGGCTGCACGACGAACGCGTCGGGCATGGTGCGACGCACGAGGAAGCCGGACGGCAGCGTGCCCCGGTTGCGCAGCAGGAGCGTCATCTGCTGGGGGCGGCCGATCGGGCGCAGGCCAAAGTCGCAGAAGTTGGCGGCGACGCTGCCGGCGACGCCGCCGTCGACGCCGACCGGGCGCGTCAGGTCGAGCGCCGAGATGCCGCCGACGCCGCGCACGTCCAGCTGCTCGTACCCGCCGCTGCAGACGACGCGGACGCTGGCGCTGACCTCGCCCGCCTTCGTCGGCGTGAACGCGATCGTCACGTCGCTGTACCCTTTGCGCGGGCAGGTCCCGTTGTACGACGTCGTGAAGCCGAGCGCCTTCATCTGGGCCGCCCAGATCAGGCGCGCCGCCTCGTAGTCGTCGCGGAAGGTGGCCCACTGCGGGTCGCGAACGTCGGGGCCCAGGTGGTACGAGTACGCCACGTTGCCCTTGTTCAGGACGCGGAACCGCCGCTTGAACGTGTTGTGGCACCGGCACAGGCCAAAGTCCAGGACGCGCTCCGGGATGTCGATCTCGATCGTCGGCTCGTCGCTGATCGCCGTCGCCACGAGCCCGAACGGCGCGAACGGGTTCCTCACCAGCACCAGGACGTCCAGGACGATCTCGGACGCCGGCGGCAGGAATTCCACCTGCATGACGCGCACGGTCAGACACACGGCCCATCGCCGATCGTGTTCGCGCCGCGGGTACCGCGAACGTGACGCGAGACCCGGTGGCGAACACGCCCGACATGGGTTCGATCTTGAAGAACGTGTCGCCGGCGTGCGCCGGGACGAGCTTGTCGGCCAGCAGCGCCCATTGTGGGTCTCGCGGCGCCAGACGCGGGAACTTGGACTCGACGGCGAACATGGCCGCGTTCCCCGCCTGCGCGTCCTGCGGCGCCCTGGTTTGCTCGGCGCCCGTCTGCGCCTGCTGACGCAGGACGACCACCTCGAACGGCACGTCCATGTTGCCCGTGTTGTCGACGTAGAACGAGCGCTGCGTCGGCTTCCTGACCATGCAGATGCCCATGTTCAGCGTGTTGCTGTCGACAGCGCCCGGGGGGCCCAGCTCGATGCAAGGGACGCCGACGCGCCCCTTGATCTGGATCGTGATTCGGTCCTGCGTCGAGTCCTTCGAGAACAGCGACGCCGGGGCGTTGATGGCCACGGGCGTTGTCGGGTGGAAGATCAGTTGCAGGTCGCGATGCTGGTGTGGTTCGACGAAGAACACGTTGTCGCAGTCGGCGCGGAGGGACGGGTCGGGGAGGTCGATCTCGACCAGCGCCTCGGCCGTCCCCGTGTTGAACACCCTGAGCGTCTGGACGGCATCCGTCCCCAGCATCGTCATGCCGAAGTCGACGGTGGAGACCTTCACGACGACCTGCGACGACCCGCCCTGGCCCGACATCGGGATCATCAGCCGGCTCTTCAGGCGGTCGAAGTGGTCGCCCCAGTCGACGCGCAGCTGGACGCTGATCGCTTCCGAGTCGACGGGCGCGAACTTGATCCACAGCGGCTGCCTGGACTTGGGCGCGATCGTCCCGCGCGTCGGCAC
The DNA here is from genome assembly GCA_039704465.1 of Plasmodiophora brassicae. NCBI lineage: Eukaryota > Endomyxa > Phytomyxea > Plasmodiophorida > Plasmodiophoridae > Plasmodiophora > Plasmodiophora brassicae. The sequence continues at coordinate 763,062 of JASFAU010000007.1, read as the reverse complement.
AATATGGAACAGCTTCGAGGGCGTACGCAGCAGGAACGCGGCCGGCAGCTCGCCCTCGTTGACCAGCATCAGCACCTTGCTCTTGGTGCTGCCCAGGCCAATGCACCCGAAGCGGATGTCGGGTTCCGAGGCGACGATCATGGGGGCGCCCGACATCGCCGACACGCCGATCTTCGTCACGCCAATGTCGGACGTGTGCAACGTGGCCGACGCCGTCATCGACAGGTGCGGGACGATCGTCACGAACGAAACGGTCACCACCTGTTCGTGCCCACCCGCCTAGCGACACGGCCGGTCAGACGCAGGCGGAGGTCGGCAGCGGCATGCCTACCAGGACGCCTGATGCAGGTTCACAGGCGAACGTGTCGTTCCGGACCGGGGCACGCTGACGATCGCCGACGGTTTGGGTGGCGACCAGGTCGGTGACGACGACGCGCCACGGGACCGCCTGCGTGCACTCGTTGTAGAACGACATGGTCAGGCGTGCGATATGCCCGATGGGCACGACGCCGAACTCCAGCGCCGACTCGCTGATGTCCATGACGTCCTGGACGTTGAACTTCAACGCGAACGAGAAGCGCTCGCGAGGCTCGCCGCCCCGTTCGACGGTCATGATGCGCAGCCAGGGGTGGAAGATCCCGGTCAGGTACCTGCTGAACGACAGCTGCAGGGTAAGCGACCCGCCCGGCTGCAGAACCTTCGGGAACGCTGATTCCATGGATGCTGTCGCTGTTGTCGCGGTCGTCGTCTTCCCTGGATCACCCTGGCGCTGCTGCTGCTGCTGCTGCTGGGCGGCCGCATGCGCCCGCTGGTAGGCGACTTCGTCCCAGTCGATCGCGAGGGCGTCGGGCAACTCCCTGCCGAACTGGGGCAGGTCGCCGGCCCCGGTCGCGACGATGTCCCCGTCCATGAACGCGTACGACAGGCCCTCGTCGGCGATCGCCACGATGTTGGACAGGACAATGTCGATCGTGCCGTTGTTGATCAGGCGGAGCGGCCGGGTCGCGACTGTGCACACGCGAACCGTGCCCATGTCGATCTCGCCAGTGCCGTTGCTGCTGCTGCTGCTGCTGCTGTCGACCTTGGCGCCGTTCTCGTTGCCAGGGATCCGTTGCTGCTGCTGTTCGATGACCTGGACCGGTGGGCCCATCGACGACGTCAGCGACATGACGCCGCCTTCGCCGAACAGGACGACGTCATGGGCGGCGTCGCCCTTGACGAATTGCATGCGCGTCCAGAACCGCCCGGACGCCATCGGCCGGAATTGCAGGCGAACCGGTGCCGATCGCCCAGCGGGCAGGATGACGACCTGGTCGACGTCGACCGTGTCCGCTGTCGACGCCAACGCGAACGGTTCGCTGACGACGACGTTCAGCGGCAGGTCGACGTCGTCATGGTTGGCAACAGCGAGGTCGCCTTCGGCCAGGGCGCCCACACCACAATTGCCAAAGTCGACGACGGCGGTGCTGACCTCGAGGTCGGCGTGCCCGGCAACGCCAACCAGTTCACATTCGAACGCGACGAATGTGTTGGTCGGCGTCGATGGGTCCTCGTACACGACCTGCAGGCGCGACACGTACTGGCCCTTGATCGACGACTGGAACCTGATGGGCACCGAGCGCATCTCCCAGGCCTGCAACGGGTGGGCGAGCTGGTCGTCCGACGAGAACCCGGTGTCGACGCCGCCGTCGTCGATCACGATGCGGAACGCGACCGTCAGCCCGGAGCGGTTCTCGACGACGATCGGGACGATGGACACGACGCCGACCTCGACGACGGGGAACACGATCCGCGACCGATGGTGCCTGGCGGCGTCGACGACGACGATATGGGTCGGGACGTGGTGGATGTGGCAGATCGACGTCTTGGAGAAGTTGTCGCGCACGACGACGAACCCATCGACGGGTGTCGTCTCGTCGGCGTGGTGGTACTCGGGCGAGATGTCGTTCGGGATCAGCATCTTGTCGAAGGCGCCGCAGATGCCATGGCGGGCGTTGGTGCCGACGAACGGCCAGGTGACCATCATGGAGAAGTTGTGCGGGCGCGACGACAGGTTCTCGACGACGACCGGCGGCAGGGGCCGCTGCGCCCAGCCCCATTCCTCGCGGGACCCGAACGCGAACGTCTCGTTGCGGTGCGAGATGCCGCTCCACGTGTCGCCAAAGATCATCCTGGACTCGATGGCGCCCTCGAAATCCTTGCTGGGCAGGCGTGTCAGGTCGGCGGCCTTGAACACGCCGTCCTCGCCGAGGAACAGCAGCAGCTTCTTCAGCGGGAACTTCTCGTTGTCGAGGACGGCGGCGGCGCGCAGCATGAACGGACGCCATTTCGTCGGGCGCGGCGCGACAACGCCGACGACGAACTCGCGCTCGAAGAACCCGGGCTTGTGCGACGTGAACAGGACGTGCAGGTAGACGGTCGAGCGCGCCTTCACCGAGTGCACCTTGTTGCGCGTCTGCGCCAGCATGTCCTTGAAGCGCTGCGGCGCCTGCTTCCCGGCCATGTCGCCGTCGAAGGCGGCCACGTCCTTGGCGTGTCGCAACGGGTCGACAACGGTGACGAGGAACGGCGTCCCGTCCAAGCCGTCGACGACGAACTCGGCGTCGTACCGACTGCGGTTGTGGACGGGGATCACCGACTGCAACACGAAGTGGACGCTGACGAACGGCATCTGCAGGCGCGGGGCCATGGGCGTCGTCAGGATCGGGCCGACGAACGCAGCGAACGCGATCGTGGTCGGCGCGCAGTGTGGCACGCGAACGTAGACGAGCTCGTTGACGTCGCCGACGACGTTGGCCTCCCAGGCGACGCTGATCGTCCGCGTCTGCAACGCCGGGATCGTCACCGACTCGATGACGAGGTTGTCCACGGTGCCGTCGAACTGGACGAACAACGGGAACGGGGCCAGGTTGGTCACGTTGACGGCGGTCGACACGCGTTCCAGCAGCTGGCACGGGCCCATGTCGATCAGGTCCTCGTCGAACTTCAACGGGAACCCGGTCGACCCGGACAGGACGACCTCGTTCGCGTCCGACTGCCCGACGCCCGAGAACGACAGCGTCGCGTCGGCCCGGGGCGCGCCCGGCGCCGCCGTGAACACGACGTCGAACCCCATCGTTGAGTTCGGGGCGATGACCCCCGACCGGGGGCTCAGCTCGAACGTGCTGACGGGGTCGTCCGTCATGCCTGCTGCTACCTGGATCAGGTCGACGGCGCAGACGATGTCGTTGATGCCGATGTTCTTGACGAAGACCTTGCGAAGGAACCGGCGCCCGGGCGGGCATGGGCCGAAATCCACGGTCGTGTTCACGATCTGCACGAACGGGCCGTTGTAGAACCGCAGCGACAGGCGCTCGAAGGCGAACCCGGTCCAGGAGCGCAGGCGAATGTACCCGCGCCCGGTGCCCTTCTCGGCGGGGTAGGCGCGCGTGAACGTGATCGTGATCGGGAGCGACGTGTGCGGGGCGATCTCGCCGAACGCGGGGCTGACCGAGAAGAAGCGGGTCGGCGCGACCTGCACGGTGAACAGGTGCGCCGTCTTCGCCGACCGGTTCGTCAGGTGCAGGACCCGGGTCGGGTGCAGCGTGTCGAAGAACATCTCGTTGTTCAGCGCCTCGGCCTGGAACGTCAGGTCGAACTTCTCGGGCAGCAGGTCGGCGATCTGGACGCGCCGGCTGTACCGCTTCAGGAACTGCATGACGTGGTCGCGGTCGGCGATGCCGAGGTACTCGGCCGGGCCGATCTCCGCCCGCAGCCGGTTGCGCGGGTTCGCCGTCCCTTCCGCCTCCGCGTTCAGCAACACGCTGTACTGCAATTCGGCGTACCCGGACAGCTGGTCGTACAGCGGGAACCGGTCCAGGATGGCATCGGGCACGCGCTGGTACCTGTCGTCGACACGAATCAGACACACTGAGAAGAAGACGCTCGCGCCGCTGGTCGTGCGCGTTACCATTGGGAGGCGAACTTTGAGATGGCCGTGGTCAGGATGGCGTCGGCACCCCCACCCGGCGCGTACATTAGTCGTCGGATCAGGCTGCGTAAGCAGGGCCAGAACCGCATGACGCGTTGCCGGTTGCGGTTCGTGGCTGGCAGACGCGCCAGGAGGCTGATCGCGTGCGCGCGCTGGACGTCGCCTTCGGCATCGTCTGGGCCGCCGACGAGCACCTGCAGCAGCTGGTCGGCGAGCTTGTCGAAATCGCCGTCCTGCACGTCGACGTTGTCCTCGACGAGCTTGCCGATCGCATGGAGGGCGCAGCATCGAGCCGGGCCGAGGCCCGGCCGAGGCGCGTCCTGCTGGAGCAGCATGAAGTGCTTCAGGCACCAGGCGAACCCGTCCCTGGCCGTCGACGGCATCGACAACCCGAACGAGCCGCAGACGCGCCCGAGGACGACGGCGGCCAGCGACCGATTGCGTTCGTCGACGTCGTTGGCGAGGATGTCACCCAGGACGCTGACGATTTCGCGTCGCGTCGGCTGGCTTGTCGAGGAGTCGGCCGGCACCGGCCCCAGGCTGTGGTCAACGCCGATCAGGGCCATGTGCCGTATCGCCGGTTCTGGGCTACGAAGCGAGCGCACGAGGAACTCCCAGCAGTCCAGGTTGACAGAGGACGCCTGCGCCAGGATCGTCGTCGTCGCCTTGCGTATCATCTGGGCGTCATCGTCGCCGCGTTTACGAGCGGCCGGCCGCTCGGTGGATGCCATGATTGCTAACTCGGCATATGTGGGCCCAGTGTCGTCGACTGCCGGCAGGCGATTCGGACCGCCTAATGACGTACCGGCCGGCAGACGTACCGTTTTCGATCGACGTCAGCAGGGACACACACGCGCGCGCTCGCTCTGGGAACAATGTCAAAGCGCCGTCTGGGCATAGCAGATGTAGACCAGTACCAGCAGGCACGTTATGTTTACAATGTCATGTCAAACGAACTGGGATTCGCGGCAGACCGGGATCGCACCTGTCGCCTTCTTGGAGGCCGTCCGCAGCCGCGCGTCGAGGACGTCAACGGCATGGTCAGCTAAGCAGGCACACGCTACAGCGCTGATGATGAAGACGGTCTCGAACAGGCGGCTGTGTACGCCACACGACAGGAGGCAGGCGGCGGCAACGACCGTCCTGGTGTGACGGCCGGGCGTCATCAGCGCATCGTGTGGTCTCCTAAGCAGGACCATGAGATGAACAATGATTGGAACGGCAAGAAGTGCATCGGTGCCAATTACGCCGCCGACGCCAGGGCCAAGGTAATGGAACGATCGGAGCCACCGCAGCTCCGTCAACGACGTTCGCTGAACAGCGGCAATGATCGCAGGCACCTTCAACAGGGATACGACCGCGTAGAGAAGTACAACCGGATGCCGATGCGGCTTCGGGATGCAGATTCCCGCCACACAAAGCACCATGACAGTGCACGCCCAAGGACCAAGGACCAAGCTCACGAGGAGTAACGATACGAACATGGCCCATGTCGGCAAACGAAAGCGCGGCCGTCGTTTCCGGTACAAAGGAGGTATTCGCACAATCAACGTGACAGCCGCCAACGCCACCCAGAAACCAACAGTAACCATAATCAGCCCATTGACCGGGAAATCGGGATCCCCCTCGACATGGATGCGGAGCATTATCAAGAGCCATGAAAGCAGGGGGAGTCCCAAGGTGGGGACGGCGAAGTGTGAGGCGCTTCCAGACAGCCGGTGCAGAAGTATGGAGGACAGCGGAGGGAACACGAGAGAAGGGCCACCGAAGCGGAGCCCTTGGAAGAGCGTGGATATTACGTCTATGCTGACGGACACCGAGTAGGGCCTCTGTGGCGGCGAAATGAAGAGCGTCGCTGACAGGGACCGAGCCAGGCCCGGATGCATCGCAACCAGAAACGTAGATGGGTCGTCCGCCTGCGTTAACCACCGAGATTCACCCGTGAACGGAGCATCTGTCACAACGCGAAGGACAGCGTTGCGCGCGCCGTCCACACGAACCGTTGAAACGGTAGGAAGAAGACCGTCGAAGAGCATACGACTCCAGAACGTGGGTTGACCGGACAAGATCACTGGAACGCCACCTGCAGCGCCAGCAGCGGGTTCCCTTTGTAGCTTGCGAAGAGCAATCACTTCAGAGCGGTGTTGGGACAGGGAAGAGCTTTCAAGCAAGATGGATCGAAGCGCATGAACCCTCGCATGACGAGAGGGTAACGCGACAGCAGTCATGACGCTTTGCAGGACGACGTCGACAAGCTCTTTGCAAGCTAGGATATCGTCGTGTGACATCTCAGACCTACGAGACGCGTCAGGTGTTGCGTCGCAATCGTACCGATATGGTCGTCGTTACCAGACACCAGGAATTGCGCTTGAGAATGCCGTTATGTCTCGTGCTGCGCTCATGGATGAATGTACAATGGCATCGCCATGCCCGGTGACGATCGAAACCTGTGTAACACTGTTCGACAGATTGGACCTATACAGCGACAGGAAGTAGGCATCGGAGAGGAACGGATGCAGGCGGAGTGGGGAGTTGAGCGTCACGAGTAACGGGATGTTGGCCAGGGTATCTTCCGTCATCGTCGCAACAGCGGCACGCGCGACAATGCCTCCCATTGAGTGACCCACCACTGTGATAGGCGCCGACGGGAACCGTTGACGAAGCGTTGCGATGGCCTGCCGGGCAAACACGACCTGGCGCATGGCGACATACGCATCGAAGGCAGATGCCCTAAATTCTCCTTGATCCAATGAGCATCTAGGGATGCATCATCATCAGTGAAACTGAACGAGAACGGGTTCACGCGCAGCACCATACACTGCAAGATTCAGACCAAGAGATCGTGCACGATCAGCGAAAGGTTGTCCTTGTACGAATGAACCAAGATGGCCATGTAAGAACACGATAACTGCAGCAGGTGATTTGCGATCCGTCCCGAACTGCTTCAGTTGCATGTCGTCCTGGGCCAGCAGCACCTTGGTCGGCATGGGACCCGTCTCTGGAATCGGCGAGCATGTCGATCGTCCGGGTCGCAACCGCCCGTGCCCGACCACGATCACAGTTGCAACCGTGGCCAGAGTGGTGATGGACGCGACGACATGGAGCGCCGTCGTCCACCTGTACCCCATGGTCACGAAGCGGCCGCAAAGCGCAGTGTCCGCAGTCAGCCTGCGCCGCGCCCCCACCCCAAGACTCAGTCTGGGCCACTCACGGGCCACGGCGTCCCGTTTTTGACTCCTGCACTGGCGGCTGCCTCGTCCAGTTCCGGCCTGCTGAACCAATCCGTCCGCTCCTGCTGCACCAAATTCACCAATCCAACGGGCAGGACGCTTCACGGAGTGTCGTATTGCCTATGTACGTCATACGTAGGCGGTCGATAAAACAAACCCAGCAGCCCGTAGCACAGCAGACGAGCGGATGGCGAATAAATGGAACCGCTGAGTGTAATGGAATCGTGGGTGGTTTACAGGTGAATGGGTTTGCAGCTTAATTCGCCCAGGGAGCCGCAAGACTGGCATGGTCTTAACATGCAATGATAAGTGGCCAGTACAACCGTGATTCACAGCAACGGCAATGCCGAACAGCAACGACGAAGACTGCTCAACTCGTGCAAACGTCGTCCGCTGAACCCCCCATCGTGGAAGGTTTGAGCTGGTGGGACTGGCTGGCTATCTGGGCGACGACTACAGTACTGTACGGTAGGCTCTTAGAGCATCTCCACCGCGCAGCCGTTTTCGGTATCGTTATCGTCTGATCCGACGATTTTGCTTGCAGGCAGTCACACCAACCGAACCAGGATTCTTTATCGTTACCTGCCAGATTTAGTGAATTCGTCACTTCCGGCACAGATCTGATTCAGATCTGTGACGATTCTGTTGTCTATTGATCGGTCGAGACGATGATGGGGCTTGTCGACGCAAGCGTTCGTAATGGTCCTCCTAGTTCTGTTACCGATTCCTCTGGTTCTGGCGACGTTCGTCCTCCTTCAGCTGCTGCATCTGCCGTGTCAACGCCCGGGCGGCGTGGCAAAAGGGAAGGGGCGAAGAATTTTACTCCTACAGACGCGGCCGTTGGAGTCGACCAAGATGGTGAGACGTACTACCAGCGAATCGCCGCTGCATTCCACGAGCTTGTCCATCGATCTCCTGCTTATGTGTGCGACAGACGGTCAACAGCCAGATGTAGATGGCGACGGCGTCGATGGGGTTGCTGATCAGAATTCTGCTGGCATCCCGAACCTGGCGCTTGCCCAACGCCCCAGTATTGGCAAGAAGAAAGCTAAGAACATTAAGTTCGAGAAAGAACAAACGAACGAAGCACCTTTGGCAATGCTCGGCCAGTGGATGCAGCAGATGGCCAAGGCCCAGGAAGATCGCCTATCTGTCGCGCGCGAGAAAACACGCATCGCGCGCAACAAGTTTCTTACGTCGTTGTTCACGGAAGACGACCAAGAGCACTCCGAGTTCATTCGTCTCCAGCGTGAGCAAGCACTTCTGGAGGCGCGCCTTGAAGTGGCCAAGAAGCGAAACGAACTCGCTCAGTGGGAGGAACGCCATTAATACAGAACGATCGTTTTCATTCGATGATAAATGCCAACTGTTTATTGGACTGCGCCCTGCTCCTTACCGTCGTCATCGTCGGCGCCGGGTCCGTCGGTGGTCACGTTCACCATGGTGCCTTTCCAGGTTCCAGCTAGATGCTGTCGTCGGCGCCGCCAAACGTTGACCATAAGTGTTCGACGGGGTCAGCCTTAAGCCGGGCATGCATAGGACGGTTGTGGATCCGCGCCATATTGACCAGCTTTGCATCCGCCGATAGCTCCTCGTCCTTGGCAGGAACAACGACGAACGGATGTTCAGGGACGTACTCGGACCCTTCAATGTATGTCGAGTCGATGCTATGCTTCCGTTCATAGTCAATGATCAAATTGTGCAGGATAACGCAGGTCTTGACAACGACACATAGCGTATCCCGATGCCAGAGCTTCATCGGGATTGTCAGGATATGGAAACGGTGCTGCAGAATCCCGAACGCGCGCTCGATATCCTTACGTTTCGCCTCCTGCTTCGTAGCGCTGCCACCTTTGGCCGGTGGTTGAGCATGTGCTCGCTGAGCAACAAGCCGGCCGTGACGACTTCACCAATATCATCATCACTGCTAGATGAGGACGTGTCTTCCGAGCCCTCGTCCGCTTGTCGCCTCCATACGCTGTCTCTATCGTTGCGCTCCATCTGACGACTGGCGGCGGCTTTTCTCCGCGGTGGTGTGGGACCCCAAAATTCATTATTTTCCCGATCGTCACATACAGATGTGACGATAACGAAAATGCTCTGCGGTGGAGATGCTCTTATCGTAACACCCACTCGAACGCGTCGGATGCCATTTGTTTAGAATATGATAATGGTTTGACTTTATATTTCCTCGCCATGGTCTTCCTCCATATCGTTTTCGTCATCGATAACCCTTTTCGAACGCTTCGATGATGGTCGACGCGAAACCTGGTCGGCCTCGTCATCTTCGTGATCGGCACCGATATCTGGCTTACTGCCGCCATCTTTTACGGCCAAATGATCGGACGCTGCTTCGCGGGCGTCTTGCATGGCAGCATCCTCGGCGAGATCGCCCGTCTGAAAATAGATATATCAACAAACAATTCTGTCGGACGAGATCGAGGGTGGCTTGCCGTTTCAACTGCAACCTTGCGCTTCTTCTTGCCTCTCTGTTTCCGCGTCTTCGTCTCATGATCCCCTTCCTCGGATTCTTCGCCATCGTCCGACTGAAGGTTCGACTACGTTGGAATTGCATCGAGATATGCGAATCAGGTGGACCACGTTACCTCGCGCTTCCGGCTGCGCTGCTGCATGGCTTCCTGGATTCGGGCGAGCTTATCGCGATCTGCTTGCAATGCCTCCTCTATCTGAGGTGTATGACAAATCAAATCCTGCTCCATCAACGTCCAGACAAACGCACCTTCTTGCGCTCATCCTCTGCTCGTCGCTGCTCCAGTTCCATACGGCCTTCTTCATCAGCCCGCCGGGCCGCTTGCGATATCTCAGCAGCGCGACGTTCTTCCCGGGCTTTGGCTTCACTCTTTTCAGCGTACCTTGAACATGTATAAGAGAGAACGACGGACAGGGATGGGCAAGTGACCTACTCTAAGTGTCGTTTAGCAGTAGTACATGACGACTGACAGAACAGGAAATGGCTAGACGACTTTTGACGGATAAGGTCTGAAAGACTAGGTAGTTAGATGGGGATGACATGAGCAGACAATGAAATGTAACCATCTGCATTTCCACTGGTCGACAGGCTGCCGAAGATGCGCGCTGCATGCTCGATTTCGCCGACAGCCCGCCGTACATCATGCACGTTTCTCTGTGGTTTGGGCCTCTGCAGGACGCCAATTGCAAAGTCCTCGCACGATAAGGCCAAATTGTACCACGACATCATTGATGAGGGATTGCATCGAATGGCGCGTTGCAAACACCTCTTCGCCTCCAGCATGTCTCCTGTAGAGTTGGGTATCCTCAATCAACAGGCTAGTGTGGGCAATGCCTGCCTTACCTTTTAGGTAATACGCCCTCGCCAAATACGTCATAATGTCGTTATCGGGAGTTTGCGGGTAGTGCTTTTTCAGACAGGTTTCGTACAATTTGGTGGCAACGTCGAAAGCACCTTCCGTCACTGAGAGATGTGCCAAGTTCACCCAGGCAGAAGAAATGAACACGGCAGCTTCACGAACGTCATTAAGAATAAGACGTGCTTTTTCGTTGTTATCTCTGCTGGCAAGGTATACTGCGAGCCCATTAGAGGCGTACACGTTCTTGGGATCGCGAGACAAAGCCGAATAGTATAGCTTGCCGGCTTTGCGCAGAAGCGATTGAAACTGCTGGGGGATCTTCTTTAACTGTCCCGCCCGCATCAAGAACACACTCGCAAGCGAAATGCGACCATATGCGTCGTTCTTTGCAATGGTCAGAACCTGGACAGACTGGTGAGCCGCATGAAGATGAGCAGGACATACAAATACCTTAGTAAACTGGCGTTCCGCATCATGTAATTTGCCACTCGACGCGTACAAACGGCCAAGTTCGATCAGCGCATCGATTTGCTCAGGGTTGCTCTCGAGCACAGCTGTCAGTTGCCGGATCGCTTCGTCGGTGTCAGCTCGTTTCAAAGCGTTCCTAGCCAATCGAATTCGGCACTCATGATAAGCGGGCACAGTGTCCAATATCTTGCTGTAGATGTCAGCAGCTTCTTTAAGTTGCCCACGCTTTTCATGCAGTAGAGCTTCATTGAACGCGATAGTCGGTACAGGAAGTGCAGAATTGGCATACACGGATGACGCGGCAGCAGAACTCTTTGATAGCCATGTGGCCGCCTTTCACATGGTTTAAGTTTGCAAAGGAGGTTCGCATCCGAACGACAATTCTACCTCGTCGTACAATCCCAGGTCCAGGCACAGAACTCCAATGTTGTTCAGAAGCTGAAACGAGACAGAAGAAGATCGCTTCTCAAACTGTGTTGCTGCTCTCGAAAGAAGATCCTTCGCTGCTGCACGATCTGGATCGGGACCATGAAGCAGCACTTGCGCAAGTTCAACAAGAACGCAGGTGTTCCGAGGCATGAGTTCATTGGCCCTGTATAACGTCAGCATCTTCGTAGCAACGCGCATCAACAGCGGCGTTTGTTTCCGTCCCACCGTTTCAAAAGAGTAGTCGCCTTTCCTGCTTCACCAAGGCGTGCATATACGATACCCAGAAGCCGCACACAGTCGAAATCGTCGGGATGCTTTTCCCGAATTGTTTCAAGAGCTTTACTTGCGCTTGAAAAATCCCCATCCCGAATGTGCATTTGCGAGAGGCCCATTAATGCGAACATGTTCGACGGGCTTATCTCACAGGATGCCGCGTAATGAGCACGAGCCTTCACAGTTTGTTGAGACAAGAAATGAGGATTCGACACATCATGTCTACCTTGGCAAACTCGGATTGTACGTGATAGCTTCGCGCTATCAGATAGTGGTTGTACGACTTCAACGGCTCTGATGTCGTGTTCCGAAGTGAACGATTCGCAAGCGAAACGACGTTGGCATGGTCGCCTTGATAAAACAAATGGTCGGCAATCATGCTAAGAGCAAGAGCGCAATTCGAATCTATGCTGTACGCTCGCTCCAAGTATTGAATGCTTGTGTGCAAGGAATCAGTCGAGCTGTGCAGAGCGTTACGATGGGAGCGCGCGAATCAAGCCTCTGATATGACGCACCTATTCGCTTCGAGCACGGCAAGCCCAACAAGAGCATCGACATTGTACGCATCCAGGTGCAGTACGCGCTGAAATGCCAATCGTGACAGACGATAGTCGCCCATGAAGAAAGCACATATAGCGATGCCAAGCCGCACGTAAGAGGGACATTCCGGGTTGGCCTTCAAAGCCATGCAGTAACTAGCCAGGCCTGCCTTGTAGTCCTTCTTGTAGAAATTGACACATCCCTTTCCGAGTAGAGCAGCGATACTACCTGTGAACACCGGTAAACATACGGTACCGCTGCTAAGGATAGAGCGGCGCATACTCGGGAACCGATTGACAGGGAACTTTTCGATGATCGAGTTGAACAGCAATTCTGCTTTGTGCAGATCCCCCGTAGCGAGGTACATGAGACTTTTTCCAAGCCATTGCTTAGATTCATGGATATCGATCGCATCCGCTTTCTTGAAACATTGAGTCGCCAGCTCGATGCACTGCAGACTTCGGTGAGTGGTCGTGGACACAGCGATCCGCTACAGCCGACCTTATCATGCTTGTACTTGTCAATTTGCTTCAACGCGGAGCGCGTGTGGTATACACCAAGTGCACTAAGAATGCCAATCCGCTCCGATTTGAACGCCTTATAGTGCTGTTCAATTTCTGCACGTGTGATGAGCTGCTTGCCTTCACATTTCGTCATCCGGCAACGCTACCGTCTCGAGTGCCCTCCTCCAGCAGCGTAACGAACTGCGTCTCCATGCCGCGTTTGTAGTATTCCACCTGGTCGAAGGCAGCTTAGACCGACCAGCACGACGCAGACGACCACGCGTCCTACAGCTAATTGCAACCACAGCCCGAGAGGAGCGGCTTCGGCACGCAGCACATCGACGACGGCGATGACGTCGTCGGGCAGCTGGTCGAGCGGCAGGCGAACGCCATCGCCCGTCCCGTAGATGGGCACGAACAACGACATGCTACGCACAGACCCGACTCCGCAGCCACTGTGGCACGCTGGCAGCGTCTGCGACGGCTCAGATTCTGCGGTGCGCGTTCTTGACCAGCCACGCGACAGTCACTGCAGCCATTAGTGCCTTTTGTTATCAGCCGAAGAACCATCATTCCGAAAACGTCTTTCCAACGAGATCGCATTCGCTGTAGACCCAGTATTGCCAACAATCGATGCTGTCGATCAGCGGAACGACGCAATTTGGCGGACACTGTGTGGTATTCGCGAAACAAGTGGCGGACATGTTGAGATGGTCATCTAGGGGACAGGTTGGTCAGGACGCCATGTCGTCGTACGCGTCTGGACTGACGTTGTCAGCACGGCATCTGCTTTTGCAATAACCCTGCGCGCGGGCGCCAGACTGTACGTAGCCGGTCGGATTGTCACGTCGCGCCCGAGTTCAACGACGTCGTCAGGTGCGATGCGTGGTCTGCCAGATGCAATTCCATACAGAATGTATTCACTTGTGCGTACCACTCGTTTGGTGTGCCGCGAATCTCACTGACTCGTGCCGAAGGGAATCGCCAACAGTAGCTCCGACTGGGTGGTCCTGCAGCCTTTGCCGTCCCGACAACACTGGAAGCACCATCTCAATCCAAGACGATGGACGTGTTCGAGTTCGCATCCCCAGAAATCTAATTGAAGGACGTCATCAGCCAGGGTCGTCGCCCGATCGTGATGCTGGCCTGGGGCCTCATCGTGTCTGTATCAAGTCAACAACGACGCTCAACGAGCCGGGTATTGATCCTGCTGGTGATCCCGATGTCAGTCGCACGAACGCACGCGTCGACAGGTGCATCTCGGCGCATGCCGGTGTGGGGAGCATCGACGGGTCTGCGTCGTGTACTCGCGGCACACTCCCTGCCCGACTGCGAATTGCCGACTCGTCGCCTGGCAGCGCTTGGCAGGATGGCGGGCACGGCGACGTCCTGTTAACCTGCCCGGACGGGTGCCAGCCGTTCCTGGCGTTCCGCGTCAACTGTCATCATATCCTGGAGCTGGCGCTGACACCAAGCCGGAAACCAGTTGTGCGATACCAGTTCCCGAATCTAGTCAGCGTGATGAGGTCGGACAGAGCCTTGCCTGGTCTAACCTGCCGTCGACAGATCATCGCCATGCCACCGGCGGAACCTGACCACCTGACCTGGACGAAGTACGCGTTCTCGTTCGACGTGGACTCGTCATCCGACGCCCCGCTGGCGCGCCTCACGCACGTGCTTCGTCGCGTCTGGGACTGCCAGGACCGCATCGTCGACGTATCGACTCTGCCTTCATTGCACGACGCCCAGGTCGCCGACGACCGCACCCTGCTCCAATCGTACATCGTCGCCCTGCGTGACAAACCTGAATTCAAGCAGTACTGCCACCTCGTTCGCCGTCTTCTGCGCGGCCAGGAATCGTGTGCGCAGTAAAGGCAACGTTCCCTTGCCGACGACGAATTCGTCGGGCGCTGCCGCCTCGAAGGGCTCAATTTAGGGCGCATGGCGTAACCACACGTGGCCGTGCGGCGGCGTGTCCACTTCCGGTCGTAGGGGCTGGGGCACATCGCCACGTCGCTGCTAGAGGACAGCCAAGTGCCCTGCGACGACGCAGGGCATCGCTCATTGTCCATTGCCGACCATGATCGACGGCAGGCGACAGGCATGGCGCATCGCATGGCGATCCTATGGTTCTATTGGAACCTCGGGTTCAACTTCAACGTCGTCATCCTACCGACCAAGATCATACTCGTCGACGATCTCGCCGTGGAGCCATCCGCCTTGGCAATGATCCTGGCCATCACTGGCTTGCCGTGGGCGGTCAGGCCCATCTGCGCTCTGGATCGGGCCGTTTCTGATCCGTGTCACAGATCAAGCCAGTGTATGGCTTCATCAGTGATCGGTTCGCGATGTTCGGGCGGCATCGTCTGCCGTATATTTTCATTGGCATGACTTCGAATGTCCTATCGCTGATGGCTGTATCGTTGTTTACGCCCACGCAAGGCCTACTGCTGATCTCGTTGCTGCTGTTTCTGTCTTCACTGACGCTTGCGTTCGCCGGTGTCGCTGTGGACTGCGTCCTTGTAGAAACAATACAGCAGTTAGGCGAAACTCCAGGCGAAATCCTGATGTCGAACACTTGTAGGGCTGTGCATCAGTGCTTACAGAAACTGTACTTACGAGGTTGCCACTTACAGGGATCACATTCTCAGGAGGATCACTGCTAGCGTCTGGTTTCTCGTGCGTTGCGTTTGACACGCTTGGGATTCCCGCACGTTCGATGTTTCTGATCGCGGCGGCGACGTCAATGCTGACGCTGCTCGTCTCGATGTTCCTTCATGAGTCCGTTCGCTTAACGGCCATCCCTTCGCTGGCAGAGCAAATGCGTCAGCTGGTCAGAGTTTGGAAGCTTCCTGACATCTGGAAGACGACGAGCATAGTACTGTTGTTCTCCTGTAGCCCTTCATGTGGCGATGCAGTATTCGTCTTTATGAGGTCAGTTGCCGAACGTGACGACCAACGCTCTGACTGATGGTACACTTTGTAGGCATCGATTGAATTTCTCGATGGACTTCTTGGGAGTCCTCAGCACCGTTGGCGTCCTTGGCGCTTTTATTGCGGCGTTCGTCTTTCGCCGCTTCTTGTTGGACACTTCGTTCCGCAAGCTCCTGCTTGGGCTCATCCTAACCGCCTTTTGTCTGGGCACATCTACGTTGCTTCTCATCACCCGCGTCAACCACAAATTAGGGATTCCCGACAAGGCGTTCATGTTCAGCGAGACGATCGCGCAGAATGTCTGTACGAGCATCGCGCTTATGCCCATCGTCAACATCGCCGCGAAGTTCGCTCCTAAAGGCGGGGAAGGGCTACTCTATTCGTCGATAATGTGCCTGTCGAATCTCAGCGAAGTTCTCAGCCAGGCTTTAGGCGGGTGGCTTACACACGTCCTGCACGTGTCTACCACCAACTTCACGAACCTGTGGCTCCTCGTATTGCTGTGCAACCTGACAACGCTTATCCCGCTCGGCTTCCTGGCATTTGTACCTAAGCAGCTGGGCAAGCTTGTCAAACCTGAGGGAACCGACCTATTCCCACATCGCAAACTCTACGAAGAATCGGAAGGCTCCACTGAATCGACCCCCATTGTTTAAGTGTGCATAGCTTCACCGAACCATCCCCTATTGTTTAAGTGCAAGACAACTGTATTAAATGTTTATTCGTTGACACCGAACGCCACTGTTTGCCAGACGCTTCACGAGCTGTACCCGTACTCGTCGTAGTATTGGTCCTGAAACGACCTCTGCGTGTACCCAGCTGGCGCGCATCCTGGGGAGCCTGTTCCATGGTCAGGAATGCGCCGGACGTGCCCTACAGACCGCGATGCGATTTACATAGGTCCGACGGGCAGTACGGCGGGGTGTTGTGGCTGTTCCCAAACAGTTTAGAGCACGGTACACGTCACCGTCCCTGACGATTCGAACCAGTTGTCGTGGCACCACTCCGTCGTCGCGATCGGGCTGATTGTGAAACAGTCTTCGGACGAATGCGATAGTTCGGTGACAGACTTCTGCTCGTAGCCGTGCGGGGCACATCCCTATCAAGCTGATCAGCTGGCGTACAATGGGTTGCGATCAGTGCTGTCGTGTGCCTTCGAGCAGAAATCCGACGGGCAGAAGACGCGCTCGGGGTTGTGGCTGTGTATACAGCTGAATCAGGCGATGACCAGTTCGTTATGCGGGCGTGGGTTTACCAATTGTCGATGCACCACTTCTTCGACGCTGTCGGGTCCACGGGGAAGCAGCCATCGTGCGATTCGTAGGCGTCGTCACTGTTGTCCGAGTACTCGCTGGCGAGAGCGCCCGTGCAGGCCATCGCCATGACCGCAACCAGCAGCGCTGTCATCTGGACCTTCATCATCTCACGCCGTCAAGCCGTGTGTCAGCGCGCCTCCAGCCAACCCCAAATAACGTTTGAATGGAATCCTGCTGGCGTGGTCGCGCCTGCTGTTCCCGGATTCCTCTCTTTCGGCTTCCCCACTGCTGAATCGTTGCTCAACTGTGTAACGGTATGCCAGGCAGAATATCTGAGAACACAGCCCGCGTCAAGGTCACTGACTGGCCGGGACCACTTTAATAGAACCATGAGGAACGCTCTGCATGGAAATGCCGAACTCAGATCCAGATGTTCCGGCAGCACTGTCAAACTCGTTCCACCTTCGACACAGCTGTGGACATCTGGCCAAGGCGAGTCTTCACAGGGCTGGGGCTTGCAGACGTGGCATTCGAGAATCCTTTCGATTTCGTCGCTTCACGCTGGTGGGTTCGCCACCAGACTAGGGCGGCAAGCACGATAGCGACGGTCTTGTCGACGATGTAGACGCAGAAGATGGCGACCGGACTGGTGCCGAAGTACGCGCAGAGGCTCGACACGAAGACGGCCACATTCGTCACCGTGTAGGCAAGCAGCATCACCCACAACCCTCGCATGTTCTTGCGCGCGTCTTCGCTGGCGTTCGACCAGTACTTCCAGACAGTGTAGTACCCGAGGCTCAGCATGAACACAAAGATGATGTATGTGGGGAGGACGACGGCCAGAAGCGGGGCGCCGTACGTGCCGCCGCACGAAAACCCTGTGCTCGACACGTGGCTGTTCGTCAGAGCGTTTCCAATGACCAAGATCTGAACCACTAGAATCAGCCATCGGGTGTTTCGCGGTTAACGCAAGTAACGCTTACAGCAAAGCAAGCATTCTGCACATTGAAGACCCACTTGAGGATGCGATAGAATCGAACGTTGGACTGGTAGAAGATAGCAGTCCGGAAGTGGTACAGGCTGAAGTCTGCCATCTGTCGGCCGTCAGAATACGCGGCGATAGCAGGTGGCTGAGCATCGCGTACCGAAAAGATGGTTTCGTGGAAGAAGAAGGCGCACGCGCGTGGGTCGATGACGACAATGACCTGGAGGATGAGGGAGAGGACGGCGGCGGCGAGGTTCAGTGCCGACAGGAACTTCCCGAATTGCGGGCCACTCGTGTGCGAGTACTTCATAATGCTGTACACAATCAGCGGGACAAGGATGACCGCGACCTGGACGTTTGCCCACACGTCGAGCCACACCGGCCCGTCGATAGCCTCACCCATGCTCTCGCAAGCAACGGCACCAATGCGATGTAGCGCCAGGTACGTACGCCTGGCGATCAGCGAGCTGTCAGCCCAAGCGCACGTGATCGCGGTCACGCGACACAATCGACCCGACCCCTGGCTAGTTCAGGTTGGTCAATCTGCATCACCATCCAGCCAGATATAGTGTCGTCAGAGCCAGGACCGTTCGCCAGACTGTACGACAGACGATCAGCAGCGTACGGCGCGTCCCGGTGATGGGTGAGGGGCGGTTTCCCGCGCTGACTTGAAACACCAAAACGCGTCAACCGCTTTAGGGACGCGCCGTGAAACTGGTGAATGATTCCGGCATACAGCTGAGCGCCTACATATGTGGGCGCCGTTCGCCAAGCGGCATGGAAACCTGTCGACGTCGACGAAGCTGTCCCTAGAGCCATGACCCGAGACGCGGACGCGAGAAGGCTTCTCCAGGGTCACCACATGACCATCAGACAGGCTGCCCTTCAACGTCGACAAGTTCCCATGACGATCTGCCCACGCAGCGAACCTGCATGCAGTCGTCGAGACGATCGCCGACACCCTTCAGCAACTTCGCGAAACCATGCGAGTTCTACCGAAGTTGTGGAACGATGCCGGCGTTCGCGCGAGCAACGACGTTCCAGACAGACAACGCGCGTTACAAGGCAGCGACGTAGGTCGCACCAGGCCCGAAACGGCCTTGTGCTGAAAGGAAAGCATGCCATGGTCACGAACAGTCTGACGACGTGTCCGCGTCCGGGCGGACGGACTCACACGGCAGAGCGGCTGCAGCCCGCAGACACAGCGCCCGTCGCCCGTCGCCCGTCGGTCGGGGGCGCCCCTTTTGGCCGCTGCCTCTGCGGGATGGCCCCGGTGGGCGATAAAGTGATTCGGCGCACCTATCCGACCATGACGATGGCATTGCTGGCCGCGCTGGCGCTATCGTCGCTGGCGAGCGCGTCGATGACGGGCCCACTTGGGGTGAATCCGCGCGCGCGTTCATTCTATTCGTACCTGCGGCAGGTGCACCCGCACCGGTATTCGTCGTCCGAGCCGGTTGGGGTCCGCACGTGCGACGGACACGGGTTCTGGTCGTTTGATGCCTTCGTAGGGTGACGTGGATGCGAATCTGCCCGAAGAACGGTGGTTCCCCGACCAGCAGGTTGACCATTTTAACGGAGAGAATACGCAGACGTTTGCGCAACGATACTTCGTGAATGATACATTCTGGGACCGCCAGAAGGGACCCGTGTTTCTGTACATTGGCGGCGAGGGAGCCCTCTCTCCACGGGATGCATAGTACGATGAGGTTGAAGTGGTCTAACCGCGTTCTGATCGGGCCGTGCGCTAGTGCTGGCCATCACATGGAGTTGGCGGAAAAGTTTCACGCTCTGGTCATCGCGATCGAGCATCGATTCTATGGGAAAACGTTCCCGTCCAGCGACCTGTCGACCAAGAACCTGCGTCATCTCTCCAGTGCTCAAGCCCTGGCAGACATTGCTACCTTCATAGCGCATGCCCGGGCCAAGTTCGGGTTTGGGAACGCACCTGTAAGCATGTCAACGCTCGAACGGCCCCGTGGCAGTACCTGAACGTCGTTTCCTATATCAGCTGATCTCGTTTGGAGGAAGCTATTCGGGAGCGCTGTCCGCGTGGTTCAGGTACGTCAAGGCGTCTGGCCTCATGGACAGTTTCCTGTAACGC
Organism: Plasmodiophora brassicae; assembly: GCA_039704465.1. NCBI lineage: Eukaryota > Endomyxa > Phytomyxea > Plasmodiophorida > Plasmodiophoridae > Plasmodiophora > Plasmodiophora brassicae. The sequence continues at coordinate 743,020 of JASFAU010000007.1, read as the reverse complement.
CCATCATGCAGAATCAAGTACCCGCATTTGGTCTTTGCAGCCGTCGCGTCATCGGCGCCCGTTCATGCGTTGACCGACTTTTATCAGTACAATGATGTCGTTGGACGGAGCCTGGCGGCGGCAGTGGTCAGACCAGAATGGCCAACTGTAATGGTTTTATTCCTGGTGGTCTGACGTTCGGTCAGGTTGGTGGGTCGGAACACTGCAAAGAACGTGTAAAGTCCGGTTTTGTCCATCTTGATGATATGTTGGACAAGGGGCTATACGAGGAGGCCTCTGCCGCATTCCGATCATGCTCGCCTGTGACTACGTCTGACGATGCTGTTCAACTAGTCTCCGACCTGGCAGGGATCTTCGAGGGCACCGTCCAGTACAACAACCAGATGTCCCTGAACGTCGAACGCATCTGTTCCATTATGACGGATCCTGAAACGTCACCGTTTGAGGCGCTCCAGAAGCTCAACGACCATGTCCTGGATTCAACAGAGACCGAATGCGCGGATTACTCTGCCGAGTCCATGATTCACCAACTGGCGAATGCGACAATCATTGATGACGGTAAGATCCGACAGAATCCCTCCAGGAGATGGGTCCTTTAAGCGTTGCCATAGGTCCTGTTGGCATGCGGCAATGGCTGTATCAGACGTGCACCCAGTTCGGGTACTACCAAACCTGTGAAGGACGAAACTGTATCTTCTCGAAGCGGATGACGCTGCGCTCGAATACGGATCTCTGCTCAGCCTTGTTTGGCGTCGATCTTGACAACCTGGACGCACGCATCGACTTCTCGAACGACGACTACGGGTATCATTCTGATTCTCCGACTCACCACTTCCCAGTCCCACACCTGATTCTGGATTGCGCAGGGCTGACCGTCCTGCGGGGTCACGAATTCTGTTCGTCAACGGCGTAATTGACCCCTGGCATGCGCTGTCCGTCCTGAAAGACGCGACATCGGGAGTCGACGAGAGCGCGTTTGTCATGAGGAGCACGTCCCACTGCCAGAACATGCACGGCTCGAACCCGGACGACAGCGAAGAATTGCGCCAGGGTCGTATGTTTATCGAGCGAAAGGTTGCATCATGGCTGTACGACGCCCAGCGTCCGCTCGTTTCCTCTAGCTGACACGATGTCTACACTTTTACTGTGTTATGGTTTACGTCGAAACTCAGTGGAGGGGCGCCAAGTTTGGCCTTGGCGCGGGTATGTTCGCAGTCGTCCAAAGACGGATGTGGCGACGCCGGCTGCTGTCGGTGGCGGCATCGTCGCCGACGCATGGCGAGCAGTTATATACGGGGCGCCTATCCGACGCTGTACGTAAGCTGAAGCTCCTGTCCGTTTCGTCGTGTGCAGTGACGGTTGTGACGTCACCGTTGTTCCTGTTGCTGGAGTCGGCGGCGTCTCCTGGCATTCGTGCCGCGATGTCCGCCATGTGTGAGTCGTTCGCGATTGGGCTTGGACAAGCACAACTGCTGTCTGAGATTTGCGGTTACTAGTTCTCGCGTTCTCGTTCGGGACGACAACGGCCTTGCATACCGTTTCGAAGCGTTACGTGACGGCCATATATCAGTCCGGTGACAGCGGGACCATCGATGTGCAGACTCTGTCGCTGTTGGGTCGCCCCAAGACGGCCAAGTTTGACGTTGCAGCGATACGGCGCACTGAAACGGTCCCGTTCGCTACGTTCGTTGACACGAAGACGAATCGAGCATTGTATATCCACAAGGAGGATGTACAGGCGCTGATCGACAGCGGCAAGCTTCCTGCAGGATTCGGGGTTGGAGGGCCGCAACTTGCACCATCATCTACATCAAGTGCATCGATGTGAAAGGCTGACTCAAGAGATAAATGCCGCTGACAAATACTACTGCCGTCCACGTCCTTGACCAGGCAGAGCATGCTCCCGTGCGGGAACGTCAGCGAGCTTTATTGTACTTCTGCAGAATCGTCTCTTGCGGGAGCGTCCTCTGTGACAGCGTCCTCGGTCAAGCCCCTCATCCGTTCGAAATCAGGAAGTTTCGCGCCAGGGAACACATAACGGTTCGGGGGATGGAACTGGAATGCCGCCGGTTCGGAGGCGTTAGGCAGCGCCCAATCGTCGCCAAGCCTAAGGTCACCTTAGACGAGCACGATAATGCAATGCAACACAAGGACTGACATGCTGGTAAGAGTCGAACAAATCCTATCGGCATCGCCGAGCAACTCAATGTCGAAAGCGTGTGGGTGGCCGACAACCTGTCAAACGAGGATTAGAGCCCAGCATCGAGGTCATAATCGCTCGCTCACAAACCTCTCGATTGATCAGTACGATGGGTATATGCGGCTCCAGCAGCCCGATGACAGATGCAACTGGATGAACGACGAGTGATGATCCGACGACAATTACCAGGTCGACCTGTGAGATCTGTCAGCGACGCGCCAGGTCGAGACGCATCGGCCACAGCGACTTTAGGGAGGTCCGTCGACAGCAGGTTGTCAAATTCTTGTCCGAGAGGTTCCCCGAAGAACACAATGTCTGGTTTCATGACCCCAAACGCCGGGTCCAGTCGCGATTCATCGGTGCTCTCGCCGTGGCACATGGGGCACAGAGGCTTCCGTCGCGCAATGATGGCTTCGCCTGGTCGCGGCGGACAGTAACGTCAGATCGTGCTTCCGCTGACACCCAGTACCGACAATCGGCTACCTATTTGGTCACCCGGTACCTGGCGCATGCAAGTGACGCACGATGCCGTTGCGAATGATCCATGGCACTGGTAAACCTGCGAACAACACGTCGCCGGTAAGACCGTTTCCGCATGAAAGCATGAAGAACGCGCAGCGGCAAAGGACCTTGGATATGCAAGCGTAGTGTTCGAGATCGTCGATATTCTGCGAATAGTTCCGCAACAGTTTGCCGCGCCGCTCGAGAAGAGATATGAAATGGTGTGTCAACGATGGCTGAAACCGACCCGAACCTAATGGCGACCCGCATCAGTTGACGTCGACACGGTTCTCCACTGCGGATGCACCTACCCGGGAAAAGTTCGTGGGCGAACGAGTAGAAAATGTCGGGGTTCTCTCTGAACAGACGAATGTCGAACATGGACTCCGGTTGCGATAGGCCGAATTCGTCCTTGATGCGCGCGTATATACCTACGCATGCTGTCAGGCCACTTCTACGATCGCATCATGTCGAATGTCACCATTCTTCGATCGGAAATCGGGAATCCCGCATGACACGGAAACGCCTGCGCCACTGAGTACAATAATATTCGACGACTTCTTAATCAGGTCGCAGGCATCGTCGAGCGTGTTCACATCAATGAGCTTGACCCGCGCCTGGATCATCGTCTTTGCAATCATCGACGCTGCATATCCGCGCGACCGTTACTACGCGGGCGTCGCGCACGTCGCGCCGCGATTCCGTACCTAACTTTCGTACAACGTCCCACATGACGGGATCGGGAATGTACCGAGTGGTGCAGTGCTGCAGGAGGCTGCGCAGTCTGTCATTCAGTCGATCCCACTGTTAGTGCGTGCGGTGCCCGCCATGGTTTGCAATGACGCAGTAACGTCACTGCAAACGACGAACGTACGTTGCGCCCGGGTCGCAGGCGCTCAGCTGACGCGCCTGTACCCATTCCAGCAACTCCGTCGCCGTGTCGAACGCGTTGCTCATGACCGACCCGGACGAGCACTGGTCATCTGCTACGAGTAACCGTCTCAGCCCAACGTGACAACAATATACACGGCTGGTGCAACGACCTTCGCTGAAATCGATATCCTCCTCGTCCTCGCTCAGATGGTTCAGAATGGTTCCCGCGATGTCCGCCCCAGCAACGCTTTCCGCTGCATCCGGCAAATCCGCCCTGGGACGCTTCCTTCCCGCATCGTCGCCGGCACCCTGCCCCGGGCTCCGTTGCCGGCGCGCCGCGGGCTGCGCGTCGTCGTCGGCGCCGTGGCGACCAACGACGATCGCCGTCGCCTGTCCCGCCATAATTTGCGTACGGGGTGCGGCGCGGCGCGGCCTCCCCGTTGCAGCACCCCGGCGGCCCCCGCCATCATCATCGCCATGCTGCTCCTCGGTCGATGCACCCGCCGACGATTCAGCAACTCTGTCGGCATCGTCGGCATGCCGAACACAGGTAGGGAACGGGGTGCGTGCGTCTCTTGGGTGGTCTCGGTGTGGACTGTTGCGCAGGGAAGAGCACGCTGTTCAACGCGCTGACAAGGACGCAGATGGCGTTGAGCGCGAATTACCCGTTCGCAACGATCGAACCGACTTGCGCGCGAGTACCGGGTACCCAGCTACTGTAGCTCCACTTTGGTCTGTTTCTGAAGAAGACACATTCTGCAGTGCCCGATCCGACGTTGAGGCGTTTCGCGGCTGTCGCCAAATCAGAGAAGGTCATCGAATCCCAAATCGAGTTCGTCGACATTGCCGGCCTCGTCAAAGGTCTGCTGCTCCGAACAAGTCTCGCTGCTGTTTCCAGATTGTAACAGAGATAGGGCAGGTGCGCATAAAGGGGAAGGGCTTGGGAACCAGTTCCTGTCGAACATCCGGGAGTGCGACGTCCTTGTCCACGTCGTGCGATGCTTCGAGGACGAAAGCATCATCCACGTAGAACAAGATGGCCCGAATCCGACTCGCGATCTGGCGACCATTCGCAATGAGCTCATTCTGGCCGACATGGCGTTTATTGAGAAACGCCTGGCCACGAACTCCAAACGGGTACGTCGGCGGTGCCGGTTTCTCGTCACGTTCATCGTGTTGACATGGCGCACGCACAGAAACGCTCTTCGCTCACGGCAGAGGGTCAGCTCGACTGCCTGCTAGGACATTGCCTTGACAAACTTGGTGGCGGTCGGGAATGCAACGAGGAGGCGTTCGCGAACGATGACCCGGACGTATGGGAGACGGTGCGCTCCTTCAACCTGTTAACGTCGAAACCCGTCGTCTACGTGATGAACGTCGACGAGGATTGTGTTACGAGCGGCAATGGCATGACGATTGAGGTGGTCGACACGATCAAGTCGGCCGGATCCAAAGCACAGTGCCTGCCAGTCTGCATCAAGCTGGAAGAGGAGGCGGCCACACAGGCCGACGAAATCGCCCAGCTCGATTACCTGTCAATGGCCGGTCTGGACGAGACGAGCCTGCAGAAGATCATCTCGGCATCGCACTCGCTGCTGTCTGTGCATTCATTCTTCACGATCGGGCCAAAGGAGGCCCGCGCCTGGCAGATCCCTGTCGGCGCTTGCGCCGCGAAGGCGGCAGGCCAGATCCACAGCGACTTTGAGAAAAAGTTCAAGTCGGCCGAGGTCATCGCCGCCAAGGATTTCCCTGCACTGGGCGACTTCCCCAAGGCACGAAAAGCTGGCAAGACGAGGCTGGAGGGCCGGGATTACATCGTTCAGACCGGCGATGTTATCCTGTTCTCGTCTGCAAAGTAAACGAAGCGGGGCCTGACGTACTCGAAGGTCCACACTGTATTCGAACCACTGGTGGCCCGACCCTCATACAACAGGGATCATGGAAACCGGGCACTTGTAGACGACCGTCGATTCGCCAATGTACAGGGCAGCGTTCTTGCTGGACAGGTCCCCCCATGCAATAGCCTTCACCTGGCAATGGATTCAGCTCAGCGTATGGGCGTAGGTGGGCGCCGTCTACCTCGGATGCGGCGCCCTCAGTGGGCGGGATCGTTGTAATCAGAGCTCCACGCGGACTGAGAACCGAGACGGATGGCCCCGAGCCCTCGATCTTCAAATGGTCAAAGTCGTAATGCGTCACGTAGATGTTGCCCGTTGCATCAACGGCGACGCCGACCGGTCCAAACCCTGACGAATGTGGCCTTCCAGGTAAGGAACCCGATATCGTCACGCATGAGCAATGAGTCCGGTACCGCCTTGGAATTGGTAGAACACGGACGAGTGGAACACGTTCGTTGAGTGCCTCGACTGGACCAGTCGCAGGAGACGGTTCCGTCCGGTCTCGGCCACGTAGATACACATCTGGTCCGGCGACAGACAGATCCCTGTTGGATGCGCCAGGCTGTTCAAAATGATCGGCACCAGGATCCGATCGCCACCTGCCGTTTGCACGTGGTTAGGTGGCACCCTAGCCGGTCCACCGGTACGTTCGACGCGACGCACCGGTGATGGCGAACACGGAACCGGTCGGTCTGGCCAGTGACGTTGTCCCGATCGGGCCACAGTCGGTGAAGAAGATGGTCCCGTTCGCATGCATGACAAGCGAATGCGGGCCTTTGAAGGGCTCGCTGTCATACTCGTCGACCATCTGCGAGATCGCCTCGCCATCGGCGTACGTCACTATACGATTTCACCATCCGTCAGGGTGCCGGCTCGATTCGTTCGATGATCCAGTCACCGACATATCGCTTTGTGCACGGTATCGGCAATGAACATTCGACCGGTGCTGTCAAAGGTGACGCCACAAGGGTCGCCTCCGGTTCGCACAATGACTTCCGGGTCCTCGTCCTCGCCGGTTGCCCCGATGGCCACGATGTCGCCGTTGTCCAGGGCGGCCACCATCGACCCGTTCGTCGGATCCACTGCAATGCAGTTGACGTGATGGTTGAACTCGGCGAACGTCTCCATCGTCGCCCCAGTGTGACGCTACTACTACAGCAGACCGGTTTGGACCTGGCGGAACCCTCTCTGAGTTTACTGATGGAATGCTGCCTGCGCCGAACGTATTCGTTGGTTCCACAGGCACCGTTGGAACTCCCGATGGACGATCGGCTCTTGAACCGGATCACGCAAGGTGACATGAAGGCGTTTCATGGCGTCCTGGACTGAGAAGCGCCGGGCATAGTCTCGAATTCGAGGAATGCGTTTGCGTTCGGAGGGAGCAGGTGGGACAGGGAGTGCAGGATGGCACAGGACACGCTTGTAGGATTGCATGAGCTCCGAAGGCGTTTGACGCAGCTTGTCAACAGAGATCGCATCCTGGCGAGCGATCTGAGACGCGTACTTCTGCAGGTCGGCCTGGTATGATTGCTGAAGAAGCGACAGTTCCCAAAGGCTGCTCGAGAACGGGTTGGCTGGCGGACAGCAAACACGTCAATGACAAGCAGCAGACCGGGCCAGCAATGCCATACCGTGTTCGGGATCTTCCGCATCGGGCAAATAGACGCCACCTGTGGACGGCTCATTATCAAGAAGGCGTGTGCATTGCGGGTACCGGCCCAGCAGTCTCTGAACGCAATGCAGAACGCCCATGGACTCAGCCAGAGGGACGTGCAGCGCTAGAGAGCACAACTTCTTGACATAGGCGCCAACACGGTCAACGGAAATCTGGGCACAGCACGTGAGCGTGGTTCCAGAGCAGACGAATAGTTCGCACGGTCGTACTTGGCGTCGTTTGATAAACATGAGGTCGAGACAGTCGAAGAGCAAGGGCAGGTTGCACCATGAGGCGGGACTGAGAAAACTATCGAACTCGCAATACAATCGACGGTAGAAGTCACGGGCATCGATCACAATAGCCGTCCCTGAGACCTCCGGGTTTTAGCGATCTCACACGACCCAGCACGGTTCCAATACACACCTTGCGAACACAGCATCTGGAACGCCGCGATAATGCAGTGCAAGGTGGACTCCAGCGCGAGGACGTTCTTGTCCATCAAGTCTTGAAGGCATGTCAACAGGTCCAGTACGAGTTCGACGTTGACCAAATGGGCGAACTTGGCCAGGCCTGGAGTCATTCGGTCAAAACGAACGTCACCAGTAGTCCACAACGCATCCCAACCTTCGAGGACGACAGGTAGGACATCGGATTCAGGGGCGAACTTCAGCAACGAGAAGAAGGTCTTGAAGATGAGTTCCAGGAGAAGCTGTTGCGTCCGCGCGTGACGAGCGCCCGAGGCAACTGCACTGGATGCGTCCATGTCCCTCTTCAGTTCACTCTCAAGACCTGCATCTTCATCGTCGTTCTTTGACCCTCCTGACACCTTCGGCCGCTTCTTCTGTTGCTTCTTGCGCCCAGAAGGAGGTTGCTTTTGTTCAGGGGCCTTGACTGTACGAAGTGGAATGGACAGCAGGCACTGGAGAAGTTCACGCCGAACCTTGAACTGCTGCTGCTCCACGATCTTCGCAATGAGTCGAACACATTCAAGGGCGTGGTCGAGATGGGCCGGCTGCCGGATAACGTCAACAACTGCGTCTCTTGCCATGGCTGATATCTCGTCGTTGAGCGGATGGTTCACAAGAGGTATTACAGCAACGATGATCTCCTTAATCAAGTTGAAATGCGGCAACGAGCGGAGAAGTTCGCATAGACCTCGACCAGCAGCCAGGCCCAGCCGCAAACGGTCGTGCTTCTAAGACCCAAAGCAAACCAAGTCACACATCGACGGCACGTACCACAAACGAAACGTGTACCGGTTGGTTATTATGGCGCTGAGTCCGTTTCGTGAGTGCGATCAGATGGTTGACCAGTCGGCGGTACGCGGACAGTAGCGCGCTTTCAAACCGCCATAAACGTCGAACATCTTTCGACAACTTGCCAGACTTTTCGGATTCAGTCGGGGAGCGAATCTGGTAGCCAGGTGCAATGTCAATGAAAACCGCAACCTGCTCAGAACGGCCACTTCAGAAAGTCGGACGGACAGTACACTAATGTGTGAATATACCTGCGACAATATGCTCAGCTCTCGAATGACAGGATCTGAGTCTTTCGACATGGAGAACAATTCGTCCAGCAGACTGATGTTCTCCTCTGGCGATTCACAAATGTTCTCACAGACGACACCAATCCGTATTCGGAGACGCTGCGAGCGCTGCTGAGGGGTCTCTGAAGGTTCCTGAGGCTTCAAGGTGGAAGGAGGTGGTCCTTCGTCTTCGCCTAACACTTCCTTGACCTTCACAGGTGAGCCATCGTTCTTGTTGCCGTGTTTAACTTGGAGTGATTGTTTGTCCGCCTGAGAAACCTTGGACAGCATCAGTCGGCCATCACTGGATTTCACAGGTAGACGCTGGGGCAGATCAGGTTCCGACCAGGATGAAACACGAGGCTGCCTCTCAAAACGTTCAGCAGCGTCGTCGGATTCATTATCCGACAATTCACGTGGGCGTTTCACGCGAGCCTGCTTAGGAGTCTGTACTTGATCCAGCTTGCAACTTGCAAGACTGCCCAGGAAGGAACTTCGTTCAGCAAAGAACTCCATGTCTTCATCTCCGATAACAACGCTTCCATCACTTTCTGCGCCACACAAGTCGTCGTTCTTTCTGCCGGGCTCGGATGACAACTTCTTGCGAGAACGAGGAGTATTCCGCTGTCGTGGGCGCGTACCAGCAGGCTTCCTCGAGGAACCCATTGGTGATGATCCGGAGTCCGTACGGACTCCGTCGTACTGTGCAAGTCCGCGCCGCGGCGTTGCTGTCAGTTTGCTCGATGATGATGAAGTTAGTAATCAGATACGACTGGCGTATGCCGCGTGGTCTGGGTGCGCTAGGTGACGAGAGCCGACCGCAGATCGAGGCTTGACGATGGGATCTCGGAACGAGTTATGCGTCGCATGCTGCTGTTTGCGGTCCGGCCTCGGATGAACCTGTTGTGCTCGGGCCCGCGTGTGGCTTCCAGGATATGATGAAATGGCACGATCTGAGGGCAAGAAACTACGTGGGAACTTCTGCCGTGAATTAATCTGACGAATCATGCCTGATGGCGGCAAGCCCGTTGCAGAACGACCTCGAACCGAAAGGTCGCTACTCGTACGTGCCAAGGCACGTCCTCAGAAAATAACAGTAACGCTTTCTATCAATTATGCTTCGATGGGCCAGGCGACTGCCGCGACTACTATAGGACTGTAAATTCGACACTGGTACAGCAATGTTTCTCTTACAGCTGCGTCGTGGCTTCCTGCTGACTTCTTGTCGATCGGCCGTGGCACTTCTGACGATTTTGTCACTAACGTGGGAATGCCGATGACGGCTGCCAAAGGGCCCGCAGCACACTATCTGACGATATCGCCATTGCTACTGCGGAAGATGCACATATCGTCAGCCTCGATCGCGGTCCAGTCATATCCTGTCCCGGTGTACTCGACGGGGAAGTAAACTTTTTCGATTGCTAGGTAGGTAGGTACAGCATAGGCGTCCATCTTTACGCCTCCTGCTCAATCTATTGTAAATGGTTTCCGCCAAGTGTATAGCCTATGCGAAGCAACCGCTAGCCGAGGTGCATATGCATACAAGCAGACGCGTTCGCCCGGGCTGTCGTCGTTGGACGACGGACGAAGACGCCCCAGTAGGGTGAAAAGCTAGCGTCCACCATGCTGGTCAAACATGTACAGTAACTGCCTGCCGAGTAGCTGTGCTGCACGCAGCCTTCCTACTGGTCAAACATGTACAGTAACTGCCTGCCGAGTAGATGTGCTGCACGCGGCCTTCATGCTGGTCAGAGATGCACAGTGGCGTGACTACTTGCCGTGGAGCTGTTGCTACATTACAACTGCAGGCAGCTGTCAGCTGTGCAGCACAGGGACGCGCACCATGCAGCGACCACCAACTGCGGCACTGCACCGTGCCCAATGCAGCACTGTGTGCACCGTGCCCAGGATTAAGGGCGGCGGTAGCTGTTGCATGCACGACCCGCGCCTATGCTGCACAACCCGGATGGTGTACCTCGATCGTGTTTCAAAGTCGATATCAGCTGTACTCCATCAACATGTTCGTGTATGCCGTCCCTGCCCTCTACCTGTTGGTTCCAGCACTAGCGTCGACGACGTCGCTGCCAGGCGGGATCGTGTCGCAGGTCTCTGGTGCACCGAGCTGTGGCTACGACGCCCTGGGGTCCGTGTTCTCCGTCACCAGCTCGATCGAGGTCTGCCTGCCGCCCGTCTACTGCAACCCAGAGACGTGCCCGCCCGCCCTCGGCCAGTGCGTCAACGGGCAGTGCCAGTACCTGTCCGGCTACAAAGGCCTGGCGACGTACCCGCACGCCATCGCCACCTACTACTGCCAGCTGGACACCGGTGGGTGCAACGGCGCCCTGGGCGGCTCCATCTTCGACATGGCGACCACCGCCGCAAGCCACCTTCACCTGCCGCTGTGTACCCCGACGAGCACCGGCAACTGCATGGGCATCGCTGCGACATCACCGATGCTGATGGGCAACTCCCAGATCGCACATGACGCGCTCGCCAACGGCAACGTCCCGCTCTGGGGCCTTGGCCTCAGCTACGTATCCGGCGTCTGCTACGAGCTGACTGGCCCTGGCGGCCAGGTCACCGTCGCCATCACGGATCGCTGTGCCGGTTACTGTCGCTGCGACGGGTCCGTCGCCAGCGACCAGGCGTCGTACCACGAATGCGGCCAGTACCAGTGCTACGATTCGCCGCAAATGCACCCGAACGTGCCCTGCGTGGGAACGCTGCCCCAGATCGGGTTCCCGTCCTGCGGCGGGTTCGGGTGCGCCAGCACACCCGTCCAGCAATGCGACTGGTGCGCCAGCAACAACCACCCGCACTTCGACCTCGACGTCTACGCCTACAACCACGTCTGTGGGTCAGCGGGCACGGCCGGCCACTGCGATATCACCGGCGTCAAGATCGTCTCCTGCGATCTGGGCGTCGCATCGCCGTTCTCCGCGTCATCGTCAACATCGTCGTCATCGTCCGGCGCTGTCCCTGCCAATGCATTCCACTGCGGTGGTGTGCCGCCTTCGCCGGAACAGCCTGTGATCCCGGGCACCAGCTACTGCTGCAACTGGGGAACTTCCCCAAATGCACAAGGGTCCTGTGGAACGTCATCAGCGTCACCGCCTCCTGCGTCTGGCTCTCCTCCACCATCGGTATCAGCGCCAGCGGCGTCCGGAGGCTCTTCGTCGTCAGCGTCTTCGCCGTCAGTGCCATCGGTATCAGCGCCAGCGGCGTCCGGAGGCTCTTCGTCGTCAGCGTCTTCGCCGTCAGTGCCACCGCCATCACCGCCACCGCCCGGCTCTTGCCCGCCATCTGCAACAGGGTGCTCGCTATCGTCTGGTCAAGGGCGGCACGTGAACGCGCCCGCGAACGCGTTCTATTGTGGAGGCGTATCGCCCTGTCGTGAGGAACCATTGGTGCCCGGTACAATGTTCTGTTGTCAGAAGGGGACGTCGCCGACCGCCACGGGAGCGTGTACCCCATCATCGGCCACGACAACGCATGCGTCGCATTCCTTTGCACATGCAGGTATGGTCTCGGTGTATGCCCGTCCAGCTACGTGTATCTGATAATCCGGCACAGGTCAGCAGGACGCCGGTGCCGGCCTGATGCCAGCGCACCTGAACACGGCGATGACGATCGGTATCGTCGCCAGCGCTTTAGCCACAACCATTGTCGCCCTGGCGGTCTTCTATTGCTGGAAGCGCCGCCCGTCCACACCTGCCGTCACCGCCACCCTGAAACACGCCGTGGACTTCAACCCTGCCGTCACTGCTGCCGACACCTGATCATTACCTCTGCTAGTCTCGTCTAGACGCATCTGCTAGCGGCCACCACCAATAAACAGCAACGCGCGCACAATCTTTGCATATAATCGGCACGCCTACGAACCTGTAGTATGTTTCGCGCCACTGGGCAGCCGCGCCCCGTCCTGTCTTCGGCCATCGCACTGGCCTGAACTGCAAGGTGCTGCCCGACGGTGGAAATTGCGGATTGCGCAGCGCCGGCGCCGTCAGTTCTGGAACGATCGCATCGATGGCTGATCGGGCAGGCAGTTCCGGTGCAGGGCGTCTGGGGTCGCTGAGCACCGCCTCCGATCGTCTGCGAGGACGAGGCCGGGGCCGGGGCCTGCGGAAGGTATCGCATGCTGCTCGCAGCGCGTCGTTTGGCCACGCTCAGACCTTGGTTCTCGATAGTTCGCGCCGACGGTAGCGCCGCGACGTGCACCGGCTGCCGCCGAGCCGAATGCGTCTGCTGTCCCGAAATTGCTGGAAGTCGCCCAGAAGCCTGCCGTTGAAGGGAAGGAAGCGGCTAGGAAGCGACCGGAGCGAGTGGCGCCCAAGGCGAAGGTTGCGTTCGTTGCGACGGAAACGAAGAAATCGTCGTTCGTCCCCAATGACCGGGCGTTGAGGACCACGTCGAGCATCGTCCAAACGACCCCGTCGGGATCGCCGACGCACGACGATTTTGACGACATGGCCATCGACGGCGACATTAAGCCGCGGGTTGACGACTTCGCGCCCACCGTCCTCCCATTCCCGTTCGATGCCGAACCCGACCGTGATTCGAAGGTCAAGCGCGAACATACCAAGGAAACCGTTGCATCGCTGGTGCAGCGGCATCATGACGGTGATGGCGACGGCGTCATGCTCTGGCAGTTGCCCAGACAGCTTCCGGTTAGCACTGCGTCGCAGCCCAACGTCAAATCGGAACCGGGCAAGAGCGATCATGATCCCAAGGAAGGAGTTCAGAATACCCCACCGTCGGGGCTAGTCGGTAAGCTCGTCGTCTACGCATCCGGTCGGGTGATGCTTCGGTTCGGTGACGTCGACTTTGAAGTGAGCCGTGCTGCGGTAGGGCGCCGGTCGTCCTACTTCGAATCGGCTACTGACATACGTGATTAGGATTACCCATTTCGTCAAGAGGTTGTCGACGTCGACCTTGCAAGCAAGGACTGCTACAGGGTCGGCGCGATCGGCTCGCGTATCGTCACCTCGGTCGTTGTTCCTGATGCCAGTGGCAGCACCTGTTAATACATGAATATTATATTAAGACATTTGCGGACCGAGCGTTGCCCTTGTTACGTCATTGACAGTGTCCGGACCTCTATCGAATGGTCATCCGACACAAACGCGCCGATCCTCGATGCCGGGGACCAGTCAACGCGGCACAGGGTCCCCCTGCTGCTATTTGGAATTTCTGCAACGACGTTGCCGGTATCCCACTCGTAGACCGCTGCATGCTTCGCTTGTCTGGTGACGCAGACCTGTTTGCCGGCCTCGTCGGCAGCGAAATCCAGGTCTCGATGATGCGCGTCGTCAACCTTGATTTGCCGAACGACCTGGGCAATGCGGTGCAGGTTCCATTCGACAACGGTGGCGTCCGAGGCGCACGAGATGACACTGGTTTCTCCAGCCCCGAACGCGACTGTGTGAACAGTGCCTGCATGTGCCTGCCAAGCCATAATCACGCCAGTGGATGCAACGTCCAGGATGCGGACGAACCCGTCTGTAATGCAGGTCAGCAACATGCGGAAAGCGGGTCGTATCTTCGTCGTACCGGTAGAGCCCACTGCACACAGAGAACCGTTGTGGTTAAACGCAGTGCATGTTGCCGGTCGTAGTTCAGGGTCCAACGCGAACGCCTGGATGCACTTCCCAGTTTTGGTTGACCAGAGCTGGAGCTTGCCGTGCGTTCGCGAAGGGTTCGAGCACGACGCAAGAAACGTGGAGTCGGACGGCGATGAGCACAGGGCAATGACGTTGTTGAGATCGTTGTCGCCAACAAGCATCTCAGAGAGCACGCGTTTGTTCTCAACGTTCCAAACTTTGACGCGGCCGTTGGCATTACCGTAGAGGAGAATGTGGTGCGACCGAACATCCCATTCGACAGATAAACAAGGGGACATGTCGAAAACGGGTGTCGAAGCTCCATCGTCGTCCCAGACACGTACAGTCCCATCCAGCGACGACGAGGCAATTAGGTCGCCATCGTTGGAGAATCGACACGAAGTGACGCTAGCGGAGTGCCCAAGTAGGCGTCGAAGCAGTGGCTGAGTAGATTCGGGCGAGGAGAGACCCAACGTCTCAGACGAAGGACGGTCGCCCTCGTCAGGTTTGTCGTCTACACCTACCAGGCTGAGACAGTGCCTCAATTCAAGGTGAGCGCAGGCGCACATACCCGACTGAAGATTGGGCATCGATCCGTGACGAAGTATAACGTTGCTTCCAGTGAGCTTTTCCATCAGGTTCCGATTCTCGTTCCGCAGCGACGCAATCTCGGCCGCCTGGGCCTGCGTTTTCAGTCTTTCAACGTGGAGCCTGGCACATGTTCAACGTTGTATGTTGGCCAGTGCGGGTGCCGCCCTTACTGAAGCAGGGACGGCAGGGGGACCGTATCGAGAACGGTCGCCAAGAAGTTGTTCAGGGCCGTAAAGGTTGCTCCGCGCCAGGCGCGCGTAAAGAACGGGCTCAGACGAGGGTGCGCCATGGGATGCGTTATGTACGGCAAGGCGAGCCAGTCTGCCCATCCGTAGGACCGGTCGGAGAGCTCCGACGGATTCTCAGCGAAGATGCGTTCGAGTAGGCCGGGCAGCTTCTGCCTCTCGCGACCGTTCACGACATCCTTTGCCAGGGGTGGAGATTCAGCAAGAAGCGAGCAGCATTGGGATTGTGGCGTAAGGATTACCACAATCATACAGCGCTGGAGCGATCTGAGCATCTGCCTGCCGGTCGCGTAGATGAACTCGCGCTGGGGCATCCGAGCGAAGAACCGCGTCTCAAGTATAGCCCAGAGACGCAGGAGCCCTTGAATATCACCATCCTTGCACATCGTCTTGACGGTTTTCACGATCGGCCCTGTCATCTGCCATCGATAAGATATTCAACACCGCCGCCTCGCCCGGCTCACTGACCGGCCTCAATCATGGGCGCCACCTCGGCGTCGACCTGCCTCGACATCGCCTCGTACGCGTCGGTGAAGCCGCGAAACAGCAGGTACTCTTTGACAAGCTCATCGACAAAGGGCACACCGTCCATGGGTGTGCCGCGCTGTCGCCAATCGTGACACGGCCGCCCGCAGGGCCACGCACTGTCCCGACGACGATCGCACAACCACCGCGTGATGATGATGATGTGCGACCCTTTCAGTCAATGCCCGATTGTTATTATTCCTGAGGCAGCAGAGCAGCGTGGCAGGGAGCGCTCGCAGGGCGACCGACGACGTTTCGACCACCATCCCGAGCGACGATCGAAAGAACAGATTCGGGACCGGTTGCGGGTTGCGACGCACAGAGCGGGGTCCTCACAGCGTCATGCCATTGAACTGAGGCACCTTTGATCGCGGCCAGTCAGGCATCGCGTCGGCGCGAGACTGACATGCTTCCCTGATCAGGGCAGTCGTGAAGGACGCTATCGGGAGTTCTATCGCTACAGCCGGTACCAGGGTTGGCGCACGTGGTCAGCTGATAGCATTCCTACAAGCAACACGAAACAGGATGAGTGGTCGAAGATATTCCTGAGCGGTACCGAATCGATACACGTCGGCCTGTGATGCCGGGCGTACGACAGATGGTGCTGGGGCACGGCCGCCCACAGAGCGCGGACATGGCAGTGTCCTCGCCATTGACGTTCGACTGCGGTTTGGACCTGAGCATTGCCAAGCAATGGGACCACGAAGTCAGCATCGTCGACGCGGACATTCAGCTGGATTTCGACTGGTCGCTGGACTCCCGAGTCTGGAACGACCCGCAGCTCCTCGTCACCTACCTGAAGGAGACATGCGACCGCATCAGCCATTGCAAAGGTCGCCCCCGTCTGATTGTTCTGCCCCGGAGCCATTGCGCTGAATGCTGCATGGCAGGCGCGGAAGTCGCTCGACGACTGCACTGCATTCGCCGGTGGGCACAATCTCATCGACTGTCCAACGATGACATCACCTTGCTGATCCGGTTTGTGATCGTCCCTTCCTCGCCGGACGTCCAAACGCCCGCCGTGTTTGATCGCATCCCATCCGACCTCATCGCGGCCTTCGTCTGCTCCCTGCTGCCTAGACCTGAACTCATCATCTGGATCGAGCGGTACGTCAAATGGCAGTGTTGGCCGGCCGCCTTCTGTGTGCTCATTGTAGCCCTACACAGGCATTCCTGTCCTGATCCGAACTTCCTGAACGCGCTTCGCCGAAGAAACGCCCACGTGCGGATACCGCCTGTTGGGTACCAGGCACCGCCGATCCTCGCCGCCGATTGCGACATCGATCGAATCGAGCGGCTGTGCTCGGCGCTGCACAACGCCTGGGAACAGAGCGCAACGGCGACTACGCGTCTGAACGCAATCGACCTCGTCCTGGCAGGCTCCTTCCCAGTTCGTCACCGTCGTTGCTCTCCAGCGTCAACGCCCCCGCCTGGTTCACCTCCCGATCTCGCCATCCTGTGCCGTCTGCAGAAGCAAATATCGCAGATGGACGTGTTTCAGCACCCGGCGTTGTTCTACTGGATCGACGCCCTCAAGAAGCTCAAGACGAGGTTGCTCGACGACGCCATGGCCAGCAGCGAGCCGGCCGGCAAGGTCCGCGTGGATTACGTCAGCAGGTGGCTGGTCATCCATTCGCACATCAATATCCTGCGCATGATCGGCCTGAAGTACGCCTTCGCCTGTATGGTGACTCGCGACCCGGACGCCACGAACAAGTTTCTCTGCGCCCTGCTGAACGACCGACTGCCGCCGATTTGAATATGAAATGGCCCAAGCGTATGATGATACGGGGTGTGTAAGTCAAACTACAGTGACAATGTTGCTGGAACCGGCTGAGCCATTAACCGGCGAAGGTATTGGCGGCACCTGTTTCGTCGTTTCGTTACCAGTGCCATCGTCCTGCTTGGAATGGGATACGGGCGACGGTAACGGCGTCGTTGTTGTCGTCCGGTCGATGTGCGTTGGAGGGACGGCACCTTGCTGTTCAACCGGTAGACGGGCGATGGCCATCTCCTCGAGGAACCCACGAGCAGGAAGTCGCCCGAGAGCCAGTAACTGCTGGATAAAGTCATTGTCTACCTGACGGCCTGCTTCGTATTGCTGTTTGAGAATTGGTCAGTGGCTGACGCGTTATAGGGAGCCTGCTGCGTACCTCTGAATATGATCGCATGACGATGCCTTCGACCTGCGACTGCATGCCGAGAAGCGAGCGAATCGTGAGGCGCGACACCTGCTCGTACTCGGTCCACTGGTCGTTGTCAGGGTGTACCCGGAAGCAATTGGTCTCCTCGACGACGGCGACCTGCCTGTACTCATCGTTCGTGATCTGGATACGCATGGTGCGGTCCTTGTAGTTGAGCGTGTTCGTCGTTCGGAACGTGCAGTGCGTGCATCCTGACAGGCGTTTTACCCAGGATGGGATCGGTAATTCGATCTTGCCGAGTACGATCCAGGTCAGTTCCTGGTTGGCGGCGTTATAATCGAACCCGTTGAACGTTGCCTCGACCAGGGCCGGGATCTTCGGGTGCGGTAACTGTCGGAAGCGTTCCTGGTAGGCCTGGATGACGACGTGCCAGGGTTCTTTGTAAGTGTGGACGAGACGCGCCTCTCTCATAGAGGCGCTGTACGTGCCACGCCACACCAACGCTATTCGCTGTGATCCCCTAAACCAACGTGGCGCGTGCCTGGCCAACACGTGCAACACCCGGTTGCGTCACGAGCCGACTCGGCGTATCTCCTCAAGACCGGAAGCGCGGCACACTTACGATGACAACGCGTTCATGTTCGCGCCGCCACCGATCTCGATCTGCAGTCGTTTGGACAAGAATCAGTGGCGCGCGCGGGCACCGTCACTGGCTGTGGACGGGCATTCAAGGGCAGACAGTTGCAACGTTACAGATAGCCCATAGCCGGCCAAACACTATACCGCCTCCTAGCACAAGAACGTCTTGCCCGTACCGTACTGACTCGGTACGTACAGAAACCTGCGCTGCGCGTTCCCCCATTTGTCGTCGCCCTGACGCGTCACCAGTGTGTCGCCGAGACGCCGAGGTCGTCACCGTGTTACGTCAGCCGAAGACCGAACGTCGTCAGTCGTGGTTTGCGAGCCGAGAGACGGGAGTGTCGTCTCAAGTCTGCCTCAGCGCACCCACGCGTCACCGCTGCCAGGTTGATCCTGCCTGAAAATGAAGAAGAGGAAAACCCGCGAAGACGACAAGTCGTTATCGTCGAAGATGATGGCGCAGTTGAGATGGAGGATTCAGACAGTGACGGCATTGCCGAAGACGTCATCGGCAGCGATGAGGTCGACTTTGACCACCTTTTCGACGCTTGGAAAACTGGATTCGGCAATGTTACTGACGCCTCGGTTGACGAATACGGTTCCACGGGAATGGATGACGTTCGTAACGGTATGAATGCAATGGTGAACGTTATTCGTTTCTGGGAAACAATACTTAACCGGTAACCCTGAGATTGCAGAACGAGGTTCTTACGTTCTTCCGAAGTGGAACGACCCGAATGTCCCTACTGAAGAACATCTCTGGTGAACGTGCCAAGAAACCTCGCTGCTTCCATGGCGGAGGGCAAACCTCTACAGGTTATTGTTGTTTTGTCTGCCGATGACGTGCCTGTCTATGTCTGCTCTGCACTGTCCAAGCAACCAAGTCGTCAATACCATCGCCAAACCCAGCTTTACAAGCGCCGATCGAAAAGGTGATCAAAGGCGACTTCATCGCTGCCGATTACGTCTTCGGAATGCCGTCACTGTCTGAATCCTTCAGATGCCCTCCACGATAATTGTTGCGACCCTGATCTTATCCGATGGGCCAAGCGGACGAACTTGACTCCGGACCCTGGATTCAACCTAGCGTCTTCGCAGTGGATACATAGGTTATTGTACAAATTCTGATTCGCGTACTCACTCTCGCTCGTGACAATGAAGCTGAGCGGCACGTCGTCGACCGCTACCGGACGTTCGCGGTTTCGAGGCGTTGTTGGCAGAGATAGGCTGGCATTGATGTGGCAGCGGTGACGCGTGGGTGCGCTGAGGCAGACTTGAGACGATACTCTTGTCTCTCGGAGCGCGAACCACGACTCACGATTGACGACGTTCGGGCTTCGCCTGTAACAGCCGCCAACCTACCTGCCAGTGGGCAGTGCACGCCGGGCCCCCAGGGCGATTTTGTGTTGAAACGTCTAGTAGAGACCTAAGTTGGATCACACCAGCAGTACGTGGACCGTTGCATGGAAACTTTCTCGTGCAAAGTCGCCTCCTTGGGCCATACGATGAAGGCTGTTAAGATGCTTTCGCCTGTCCTTGGCGGTCCGACCTTGGGTTCAAAACATCTTGACCGTTTTCATCGTATGGGTTCGAAGGATACCTCGCATGGGTGAATTTTCATGCAGTGACTGATGCGGTCCAACAAAGTGGGGGATATAAATGAACCAGGGCAGAGGGGGCCAAGCTTGACAAAAGGATGCAATCGGCCACCACGGTGTCCGAACACCGACTCCGAGGTACCGTATCGATAGTCGATCCAGCGACGCAGTCGGAAGTCTGAACAGAGGTCATCATCGGTGACGGACATTAGGTAGCGTCGGGATGGCAACGGCGGAAGTGCAATTGGAGATGGTGAAGAATTACTATGGCAAGACGCTGTCGTCGTCGGATGACCTGAAGACGACGGCCTGCTGTACTGCGTCAGCGCCGCACCCGGCTATTCGGGAGGCGCTGCGCCACGTGCCTGACGAAGTCATCAGGAAGTATTACGGCTGTGGCTCGCCGACACCCATGGGTATCGAAGGTTCGCATGGTCTGTATTGTCAAAGACGCTGCGTCTGATCTGTGACTTTCGGTCTGTCCATTCTTGATCTCGGCAGCGGCTCTGGCCGCGATTGCTACGTGGCCGCGTTCCTTGTCGGTAAAGAGGGATCCGTAATCGGTATCGATATGACCGAAGAGCAAATCGAGGTCGCACGGTCGAACATTGCTGAATTCGCAGCCAATATCGTAGGGTTTCTGCGTGTGCGCCGTCTGCGTTCACTGACGTCGCTGCAGCAATACGCGCCCAACGTACGTTTCGCATTGGGCTTCATTGAAGATATTCGTGGTGCGGGCGTCGCTGATGAATCTATTGACATTGTCATTTCAAATTGTGTTGTCAACCTGTCACCTGCGAAGGACGCCGTCTTGAAAGGCAAGCGGCTGTGTTGCTGTTAGCGACAGACGCAGGCATATCCTCACATAGCGTTACAGGCGTCTACCAATGCCTCAAACCGGGTGGTGAATTCTACTTCTCAGACGTATACTGTGATCGTCGCCTGCCGGACTCTGTTCGACGAGACGAGATCCTGCTTGGCGAATGCTTAGGTTCGTATTCTCCGGTGCCTGGCGGATGACGGGACTGGTTGTGAAATCATTTCCTTAGGCGGTGCGCTTTACGTCAATGATTTCATTCGACTTGCGAAGCAAGCTGGTTTCGCCGATCCTCGAGTCCTGTCCAAGGCGCCGATTAATGTCACGGATCCGGCCTTGAAAGAGAAGCTAGGACTGGCGAATTTCTATTCGATCACGTTTCGCTTGTTCAAGCTGGATAATCTCGAGACGCTCTGCGAGGATTACGGGCAGGTTCGTTGCAATTTGCTGCTAAACGGCATCGTGCCTATCTGAGGCAGGCTCTACGGGACAGATCGCCGTCTACAAGGGGACCATTCCAGGGCATACCCATTCGTACGCGTTGGACGATCATCATGTCCTCGAGAGCGGCAAACCACTCCTGGTCTGTGGCAACACTGCCAGTATGCTGAGCGAATCCTGGCTTGCGCCTCATTTCACTATCATGGGCGATCGCTCAACCCATTTCGGTATCTTCGAATGCGACGGGCCGTCTTCGAAGAGTCCAGGCCCAGGCACATGCTGCTGAATCGTCTTAGTGGGAATGAAACTTTTTTTTCGCGTATTGCTCGTCGTCTTCTTTATCGCTTGAAGAAATGCCAAACGGCGCGCGCCTACATAGCGCTCATGGAAACACCCGATCCGAGCTCAAACGACGCGCCCCGCCGCTCACGGAGTCGGGGCCGGTCTTCCAAGATCCAGGACTGAACCAGGCCGGACCGGAAGGGGGACCGGACCGTCGGGACCGACAAGCGCTCCGGGAGGACCGGACCGGACCGTGCTACTAGCAAAAAAGACCGAACTGGGACCGGGACTGCAAATTTGGGACCGGACTGGACCGGACTGGACCGGACTGGACCGGACCGGACCGGACCGGACCGGACCGGACCGGACCGGACCGAACCGGACCGGACCGAACCGAACCGGACTGGACCGGACCGGACCGGACCGAACCGGACTGGACCGGACCGGACCGGACCGGACTGGACTGGACCGGACCGGACTGGACCGGACCGGACTGGACCGGACCGGACTGGACCGGACCGGACTGGACCGGACCGGACTGGACCGGACCGGACCGGACCGGACCGGACCGGACTGTGCCCACCCCTATCGACCGGGACTGTAAATCTGGACTGGACCCGAGGTATTGATCCCGCGACGCAGTCAATGCGATCCATTTCCAGGGGGACTGAACAGAGCTCATCGTCGGTGACGGACAGTAGGTAGCGTCGGGATGGCAACGGCGGAAGTGCAACTGGAGATGGTGAAGAATTACTACGGCAAGACGCTGTCGTCGTCGGATGATCTGAAGACGACGGCCTGTTGTACTGCGGCAGCGCCGCACCCGGCTATTCGGGATGCGTTGCGCCACGTGCCTGACGAAGTCATCAGGAAGTATTACGGCTGTGGCTCGCCGACACCCATGGGTATCGAAGGTTCGCATGGTCTGGATTGTCAAAGACGCTGCGTCTGATCTGTGACTTTCGGTCTGTCCATTCTTGACCTCGGCAGCGGCTCTGGCCGCGATTGCTACGTGGCCGCGTTCCTTGTCG
Organism: Plasmodiophora brassicae; assembly: GCA_039704465.1. Taxonomy (NCBI): domain Eukaryota; phylum Endomyxa; class Phytomyxea; order Plasmodiophorida; family Plasmodiophoridae; genus Plasmodiophora; species Plasmodiophora brassicae. The sequence continues at coordinate 720,453 of JASFAU010000007.1, read as the reverse complement.
GTAAAGAGGGATCCGTAGTCGGTATCGATATGACCGAAGAGCAAATCGAGGTCGCACGCTCGAACATTGCTGAATTCGCAGCCAATATCGTAGGGTTCCTGCGTGTGCGTCGTCTGTGTTCACTGACGTCGCTGCAGCAATACGCGCCCAACTTACGTTTCGCATTGGGTTTCATTGAAGATATTCGTGATGCGGGCGTCGCTGACGAATCCATTGACATTGTCATTTCAAATTGTGTTGTCAACCTGTCACCTGCGAAGGACGCCGTCTTGAAAGGCAAGCGGCTGTGTTGCTGTTAGCGACAGACGCAGGCATATCCTCACATAGCGTTACAGGCGTCTACCAATGCCTCATACCGGGTGGTGAATTCTACTTCTCAGATCTATACTGTGATCGTCGCCTGCCGGACTCTGTTCGACGAGACGAGGTCCTTCTTGGCGAAGGCCTAGGTTCGCATTCTCCGGTTCCTGGCGGATGGCGGGACTGGTTGTGAAATCATTTCTTTAGGCGGCGCGCTTTACGTCAACGATTTCATTCGACTTGCAAAGCAAGCTGGTTTCGCCGATCCTCGAGTCCTGTCCAAGACGCCGATTAACGTCACGGATCCGGCCTTGAAAGAGAAGCTAGGACTGGCGAATTTCTACTCGATCACGTTTCGCTTGTTCAAACTGGATAATCTTGAGACGCTCTGCGAGGATTACGGGCAGGTTCGTTGCAATTTGCTGCTAAACGGCATCGTGCCTCTCTGATGCAGGCTCTACGGGACAGATCGCCATCTACAAGGGGACCATTCCTGGGCATACCCATTCGTACGCGTTGGACGATCATCATGTTCTCGAGAGCGGTAAACCACTCCTGGTCTGTGGCAACACTGCCAGTATGCTGAGCGAATCCTGGCTTGCGCCTCATTTCACTATCATGGGCGGTCGCTCAACCCATTTCGGTACCTTCGAATGCGCCGGGCCGTCTCTGAAGAGTCCAGGCCGCCCAGGCACATGCTGCTGAATCGTCTTACTGGGAATGAAAACCCTTGTTCGTGTATTGCTCGCCATCTTCGTTTATCGCTTGAAGGTATCGGGGATGGTCGGCGACTTCATGCCGCGGTCGATGGCGTACATTCGCGCCAGGGAATTGTATCCGCGCATGTCGTTGTGCCTGATGAGGTTGCCTGCAGGCGGACAGTGTTCACACATTGCCCATGGCATGGCGCGCCCAGCCGACCGGCGTCACAATTCAGTGGGCTGTCGGCTTCGGGATTGGACAGCATGGCCGATATGGCTCGACAGGCGGACAGCAGCGTCCACACTGGCGACCATTCCGCTTTCAGTATATCCAGGCAAATCTCTCCGGTCTGGCACACACTCAATCTGGGTCCTCATGAGTGCCAATGTTCGCGGCTGACCTTGTAGTTGATGTTGGGGTGGAAGATCGGCGTCACAAACTGTGTGCATGTAAGAACAGAGTGAGCGGCCGGAGAACCAAGTACACAGGAGAACCTTGATCTTCGGCGGCTCCACTGGATACGTTGACGTGGCCGTGAGGGCGAGTTCGAAGAAGACGCCTTCGTAAGGTGTACCCGGCGGGCCTGGCAGGAACGCACGCCATCGCTACCACGAGCGCGTCAGGCAGCCCGGCGACCACACCCATATCGACGCATGCGGACCGTCAGGTCGTCGGTGTCCACAGGGAACAAGTAGATACGATCGTGGTCGTGCGAGTCGGTTGCCCGGGTCGACTGGACGACGTCCCGCAACTCCCTGGCCAGGCGCGCTGCTGACCTCATCGCCATCGTAGCGCGACGCGTCGAACACTGACCTGCTGCTGTGCCCTGCAGCCTGCAACCCGTCTCGTATCTCTCGTCGTCGCCTTGTGGCAGTGGTGCGACCGGGTTGTGTATTCGGTTGAGAGACGGTTCAGTGGGTGGACGTGGTTTTGGATTGCTGTTTGACGACGAATCGGACACAGTGTGCAATGGCGGTAATGGCGACGCCGATCTGGGCAATGAGCAGGAACCCGCTGGCCATCGCCGTCGACGACGCGGGTGTGGCGTCCAGGACCCAGTGCAACGCCACCTCCAGATACGTGTGCCCGTGTGTGCCGAGGAACCCATGACGATGATGATGATAAGGTCGTCCATGGAGCCGTCGGTCGATGGCCAGGCCGGCTAGCACCCCTATCACGATCAGGCTGGACGCACCGACGGCGACGACCGCCAGCACCTGACTCTTCGTCACCGTCGGGCATCGGCGCTCGTCGGTTTGCGCCATATTTGGAGATTTGGGATCTGCATCGACCACCATCTTCCGACGTGACTCACGTGGCCATCGCTGTGACCTCCAGTATTCGCAGACGTCGTGTATTTCGCGCTAATGGTCAACGCCTGGACGTTTCCGGGCGCAGCAGGTTGGACAGGTGCTCGTGATGTCGTCGCAGCTCGTCGATCTGCTGCTCGAGGTGGACCAGGTCGACCTTGCGTCGCTCGAAATCCTGGACGAGGAGATTGCTCCCAACGAACCCCTGGCGTTCTTTGAGGCGGTTCGTCTCCTGGCGCAATCGGTCGCGAACGCGTTTCGCCTTGGTGACTTGGTCGCGAACCGCCTGCAGGTCGGTGTCGAGGTTGGTGAGAGATTCCTGCAACGAGACGTTCTCGAGTTCGACGAACTGGAGCTTCTCCTTGATGTGGGTCAGCACCTGGACGGTCGTTGTGATCTTCTTCTTCAGCTTGTGCAGGTCGTCGTTGCGCTCCTCGATCTTCTCGTTCAGCGTCTGGTTCTCGATCTTGAGCTGCTCGAAGTCGATCAGGTGCAGGCCCTCGCTCAGCTGCTCCTTCTGTTTCACGGCCGCCTCCAGCTTCCGCAGCTGGTTCCGATAGTGGATGTTCTTCAGGCGCAGGCTCTCCAGCTCCTTGTCCTTGTCCGTCTCCATCGCCTCGAACTTCTCAATCTTCTTCATCGATATGCCACCGCCCGTCCTGTCCAGTGACCATCAGCACCATCATCGTACGTGCAACAGCTTCACATCATCACCTGTTCGATATCGCTGCCTTGCAGATCTCTCGTTTGAACTCCTTGAAGCTCTCCCTGAGCTCGGCGGCGTTCTCGTCTTCCTCGTCGAGCTTGGCGTTCAATCTAGCGGCAAGGTGTCACACACGCCCAGCAGGGCGGACGTCCCCCGTCAGGCGGCCTACCTGTCGATCTTGGCATTGAACGCGTCCTGCTTGGCGCGGAACACATTGTACAGCTCAGCGACTTGGTCGACCTTCTTGCCATACTGCTGTTTGGAATCCGGAAGGCGCGCCGACAGGCCTCCTGGTGACGACGGTGAGGCTTTGTCGGCTGGTGCGGGCGCTGTGGGCGATTCTGCTCTAAGCGCCAGGACCCTTGCCTGCAACGACAGGTTCGTTGATGACAGTTGTCGGTGCTCCTCGTTCGCTTCACGCAGCATCCGCCGAAGGGACGCAACGTTCTCAGGGACCGGCCTCGGGGGCTCTACGGCAGCGACAGCGACGGTGGGCATCGCAGAAGGGGCCTGGCTGGACACGACAGGCGTAGGGACAGACACTGGCTCAGGTGCGGAAGCGGGTGCTTGTTCAGCAGGTGCCGCCTTCTGCTCGGGAACGTCTGAAGGATTCTCGCCTGCCGCAGCAGAAGACGTTGGATCACTGGCGGCGACCAGCTCTCCAGGAACATCACCGGGCTCAGGAGTTGGCGTAATAGCAGCAAGGACGTCTTCGGGTTCTTGCACAGTCTCAGGAGGACTGTCATCTTCGGGCACAACAGCGTCCTCTGGCTCGACGTTGTCGTCAACAGGTTCGTCCTCGACGACTGGGACATCGTCCGCGTCATCATCGTGCTCGCGAGGGCTCTCTATTTCGCCGCTGCTGACGGCCTCTTCGTGGCTGGACGCAGCCGCGTCTGCGTCGTTGGCGTCTGCGTCAAGGACTGACCCGGCATCGCCGGCCACGAGTTCGTCGCCGGCGCCCTCTTCGTTGTCAGGTGGCGTCGGGGTGCGGGCATCGGCGTCTTCCTGAACAGATGCGGCGTCGTCTTCGACGACAGCCTCGACGTCGTCGGGCGTCGACATGGCGGCTATCGAGGCACAAGTACGCGATGATCGATCTCACCCGTATCCGACTCCGCCATAATATTAGGGCGGCCTGTGTATATATACGTACACACGGACGTTACTACCTGGGCGATGGCAGCATGACGTCCGCGAACGGGAATATGGGAGAGAAGAAGGAATGCAGCACCGCTTCTCTTGGCGTCAGCCTTCTCGATGGGTCGTATTCCAGCAGCGCGCAGATGAACGTGATCAGAGCGGGATCACGAATGTCAAGCGCCTGAGCGATCCGTTCCAGGCGCGCCTCGTACGAGATGGCTTCGGCGTCATAAACCACAGGGTAGAACTTCCACAATCCGCCATCCTGGAACAAATGGACAGGGATGGGCCCCAGGAGGTCCTGCATTTGTTCCAGTAAGGTTGTTGGGTTCACCGCAGGAAAGAGTGGCCTCCCCGATACCAGCTCAGCGACAATACAACCTTCAGGACCGAGATGCGTCAGTTACAGCTGCAAACCCAAGACAGCACTGAGACATATCGTTACCGAGGGACCACATATCGATTGGGAACGTGAAATCCCGCATGCCAAACAGGACCTCGGGGGCGCGGTAGAACATGCTTTGCAGGTTGAAGTCGTCAAAGTACGCAGACGCATCCGCAGGATGGATGGCGTTGCCGAAATCGACGATGCGGACCTTGGACGACTGCCCCTTTGCGTCCGCCAGGAGAACGTTCTCCGGCTTCATCTGTAGAGCGTCTTCGACGATCAGCTCGTGCCGTCTCATGACCTGCACATGTACGTACATCGGCGTGGATCACATTCAGATTCTTCAAGAACGCCAACGCTCCTACGAGACGCAAAGCGATCTTACGGACCCGGTCTATTGGCATGCGACGCCGCGCCTGACACCATGTTAGTCTGGTTGATTGATGACATGGACAAAGGACGGCAGTCCATACAGAGATCATGTGAAGCGAGGGACCCAGGCACTCGAGGACAATGCACACGTGCCGGCCGTGGTCGAACGCATCCAACACTTCCACGACGGAACAGAATCGCACGGAACGCGACGAAGAATTCAGCGTCAGCAGATGCAGCAGCTCCTGCTGCCCAATGTACGCGCAGTCCTCGTTGTGAATCTTAACGGCCACGAACCGCTCCCGAGGCCAGTACAGATCCCGGCACTTGACAATCCTCGAGAACGTGCCCTGGCCCAGTTCGCTGACAACCGCATACCGTTTATGCAGCAGCGCAGCCCCAGGTCGCTGCCCATTGAGCATCAGACGCAGCCCAGCAGTGGCCGCCACCGTCAGATTCCTATCAATCACCGTCTGGCGCTGCCCTAGCCGGCGCCCGTCCCGCAGCACCCTCCGCCCATGCCCTGCGTCCCTGCTAACGGGAGCGAACGCCGACATCCGGAAACGTGACGACGTTGTCTGCTCCGTCGGCGGACTTTCCCGAGGCATGCAGCGGCGTCGTAACATCGTAACGTAAGGCCGCTGTGGCACGATGGTTCACTGCGGGGTGCAGCTCAGCGAGCTGCCCGAGCGCGCCCGCATATGCCTGTCGGCGATGCTGCGGGAGCAGTCGACGGCGGCAGCGGTGGCGCGCTGCAGCCGGGCGATGCGCGATTTCGTGCGCGATTACGTCGGCGAGGCGACGGCGCTGGACCTGTCAGGCCGGCGGGACGCCGTTGCCATCCTCGACGCTATGCCCGCAGATCGTGCCAGGAATCTGCGCGACCTGAAGTTGCAGTTCTGTGGGAAGGCGGTTGGAACTGGCGGGGATCTGCCCAGGGTTCTGGCGCGGTTTCCGTCGCTTGCGGTTCTGAATCTGAACGGGTGCTCGGAGGTCGTCCCCGAGTCACTGGCGGCGGTGGGTTCCGCAGCACTGACATCGCTGTCTCTGTACTGGGTGCCCAAGCTCACCGATGAGTGCGTAACTCGAATCGTGAGAGCGTCGTCGAACCTGCGACATCTGAACCTGAGCGGCGCGAAGCTACTGACTAACTCGGCTGTCGCTGAGATCGCCCGTTCTCTTCCTGATTTGGAAGAGCTGGACTTGAGTACGTTCTGTGAACCGGCTAGTCTCGTGTATGTTGATGGTGCTCTGTTTAGCAAAGGCCGTTCGACTGACGGATTCGTCGCTGGTGGCACTGTCAAAGTCGTGCAAGCAATTGACGTCCTTCAACAGCTATGCGTGCCCGAATTTCACCGATGTTGGCGTGACGTTGCTATCGCGCTCCTGTACAAGGTTGCGTCGCGTGGACCTATGCGGCAGCCAGTATTTGACTGACAGGGGCGTTGAAAATCTGGCCCGCAACTGTCCTTGCTTAACGCACCTAAACTTGACGTGGTGTGTGCTGCTTTCCGATGCGTCGTTGGTTGCTCTTGGTCGGCACTGCCGTGATCTCCAAGTGCTGACATTGTTCGGCATCGCTGCCCTAACGGACGCTGGTCTCGAGGCGCTCGCGAGAGGCGCAAAGCGCATCCATACACTCGATGTGAACGGATGTCCACATATCTGTCGTTCAGGATTCGATGCCATGCGAGACTTGTTTCCGAGGCTTCATTCACTGGCCAAGCTCTGACGCGGGTGATAAATTGTCCACACTCATATAAACCTAAAGGTGTGGGGTATAACGTTGGATCTGGAACGTTGTCATGGTTGCACGTTCCGGGCTTTACCTTGGCGCATGTTAAGACGTATAGGTCTTTGGCCCGGTTTGATACGTAGTTTATTACTGTCGGTGCATTGCTTTGAGACTGTCAATCGCGAATTCGTAGGCCAGGAACCCACCGGCGTTAGCTGTACTGATGAGGTCAGAAGACTGAACGGTTTCAGGACAATATGTGCATGGTTACCCGGAAACGCTCTTGCGGCGCAGGGCCCGAACCCCTTCCAGAGCCCTATCCAGCCACTCGAATTCACAGTGTGTCTCCAGGCGCTGATGAACCCCCCATCGGGAAAGAACCAATGTACAGGAAACCGGTTCCTAGGGTTAACCTGGAGGACGGTCTTGACGAGGTCCTGCAGAGCGAGGAGCGTTAATCGATCTGGACTGGCAAACCGATGCCCTACATACCTGTGGATATGATGCAACCCAACATGCAACGCCGGCGACACCACCCGCAAACAACTGCTGGCTTGTGTCTAGAGGCCCCACTTGGTCTCTTCTTCGGATCACCGTTTTCAGCGTTTCGTACGTGTAGAACTAGTCGTGCAGGCGTCAGTAAGCCACCCGACTGACATATCAGGCGAATCTCTCTACTTGGGCAGCGTAACAAGGTACTTCTCGTATGATTGTCTGGATGAGCAACGTCGTCAGCGTGTTCCCGTACGTTCAGACACGGGCGACTTACAGCATTCATTCCCCTGAACAACCCTCTAACGCCTTCTTCGGCGACAATCTTTTTCATGCAGTCCCATGGGCCTGCGTACTTCCTATCGGCGGCGCTGTACTGAATCTGTAATCGATTCTTGATGAGCTCAACGGGCGACGCGATGACTGCGTCGATCCAGTCAGCAGAGCATTGGGTAAAACAGCAGCGCATGCAATCGGCCAGACATGAATTGACGAATCCGGCCCAGGCACCAGCCACAGACGATTCGAACGCGGTCATAGGACGGTCCGTTTGTCCAAGAAGCGCTGCCCTTGCTTGCGCAAACGATGCGAAGACGACGGCATTCAATAACGGAACCGTTGCCAATGGCACTAACATTCCTATGTGGGCACACGTCGTCAACTGAGATGCCATTACTGTGATATTATCCCAGGGTAACCTTTGTAGAGGGCGAAGAATCCCTCCTTGGTAACGGTATCACGCAGGCAATGCATACCAGATCTGAATCTTTCCTTCCTCGACGTTTGTAGACGCACCTGGCTTTCATAAGTTAAAACCTTCATCCATAAGAGTGCGCTTGACCGGTGCTTGGGCGTACTTTGAGAGTATCGAAAGGCTGTCCTGTCATGGTGGGCCGGTTAGTTTACCTGTTGAGAAGAAGGCGATGGTTGTATCCTGTACCGATCAGAAGAATTGCGACACCGGCAACACTGCCGGCGACGAGATCGTCGACAACGGTAAGTTCGATTTTCTGTGGTGCATCCCCCATCGGCGACGTTCTAAGTCACAACGCGCCACGGTTCTATATCAACTGTGACGTTCCCTGACACGTCGCAAACGCCAGCGCCGCTGTATGGTCTACCCAACCCGGCCCCTGCTATCACCACTTATTTGGGTCGCTTCGACGAAACGTACTGGACAAGTCTAGAACCTCCTAGTGCAGCAACAAGTGCCGACAACGAGACAGAATACACCACAGACGCCAAATGGAATGCAATCCCCGTGGTGTCGAAGCAGTCTGTAACTGAAACGGGGGACCGTCGTCCTGATGGTATAATGTGATGCACTCTGATGGACGAGCGGGCCAAAAACGATGGAATTTCGGCGCTCGTCCAAAACTTACAAAATCGACCCTTGGCTGCAAAAATGGCGCGCTGCTGACGCAGGTTCAGTTTTTGGATTCTGCGGTCGATCGCGATGGAGGTCGCCGCGTCTTCGATGACGGTGCCCGTGCCAGCGGCACTACCTTCGGGGAAGCCGGTATTTGGGCACGTCGTCGTTATAAGGCCCGATGGCCGTGATGGTACGCACCTTGCGGGTCTCCTCTCGCAAACGATTGATTATGTTCGTCGGCAGGCGCGCGATTCCCAATCACGAAACGAGAAATTACGTTTGGACGGTTCGTGCTGGAACTGCCGATGCATGACGTTATGTTCTCCTCCTGACCCATGTGCGCTCGAACAGTGACTTGAGCTGTGACATCCGTATTCAGTTGCGAAGCGTGTCCAAGTCTCATGCCAGGCTGAATGTCGATGAGAACGGGCGCGCCTGGCTCCACAACGTTAATGAGGCTACCGAAACAATACTTAATGGCAATGCAATTATGAACCCGACGGTTGTCGGACACAACAATGTCTTCGTTATCAGCCAACGGTCGTTCCGTCTCGAATACCGTCAGTTACTTTCATTTCGATTTTCTCATCGACCGCCTTTCTTAATTTGGGTATCCAGCTGAAAACAAAATCTCTGTTGCCGCGCCATCGCTCCCGTCCAAGCCAGGACACGTTGGGGTCCGGTCGGAGAATGCTGGGGATCAGGTAACAATATTCTGTTGTCCGTCGGTGTAGGAACGTTGACGCAGAGCCTGTAGAATGCGCCCATAATGCTTGCGCAACAGAAGCCAAGCAAGAGGCGGTCGTCAGTAACACCGCTGAATGCTTCGGCCACAGCAGCTGTTTCCAATGCAGCTTTGACTGGATGTGACAGCCAGAGCCTTATCTCGGAAACGCCCAGGCGGTCACGTCGTCTGTCTGGGAAAGTGACTCCTGTTCCTTTTCCAACCCCAGTTCGCAAATCCTTCCGTTCGATGCCGTTACCTGCATGCAATCTTGATGCAAGTGCCAGCTCCGTGTCCGTGCAGATGTCTGTTGAACCTGTCTCGTCTGAGGTGGCTACCGCTGCTACCGATCTACAACTTGCAGGTTCTGCTGAACCCAGTTCGAATGTCCCAGCAACACCATCTTCGACAGGTGCTGACGGCGCTCTTGCAGCAGCGTCATCGGACCCGTTGGCGTTGCCCGTTATTGGATCGTCTCAAATGCCCACATCCCAACCGCCTGATAATACAAGCGCGGCATCGGCATTGCCTGACTCTCGCGCTGAAGGCGTTCCCCCCATTGTGACCGCAATGGATATCGACCCTGTGCCTTCACGTATTACAGCAGCTGCCGAAATCTTGAACACGCCCTCCACCCGCTCATCGCGAAAATCCACTTCCAAACCGTGCACACCAGCAATTTCAGCGGCAGCACTTCCTTCTCAAGAAAAAGGTACCGCGCTACCAACCCCAATGGCTGTCGAATTGCAACCGTCAGCGAGCGCAATCGCCGAAACCACTGCCAACGCAGCCTCGACGGAGACTTCGCAGATCAGAAGGTCTTCGCGGAAGTCTATCGCCAATATTCCTGTTACTGGCCAACAAGTTTGTGCGCCGCCTGCCCATTCCGCTTCCAGTTTTCCTTCTAATGCTGGCACAACCAGTGTGCCCAGCACACCACTGTTCTCTCCTGTACGACGAACGAAATCTGCCCCCAAGCCTTTTCCCGCTTCCGTTCGAAAGATTTTGAAAGAGCGGATCGGCGGGCACAATGCGGAGCCAACAAAGCGAGGCTCCTCTGGTACGTTGGAGTCCGGTCTGCGATTTGTTTAGGAATATTAATTTGTTCCCGTTGTTTTCAGGCATCGATGTTGTCTCAGAGGCTCCGGAAGAGAAGCCGCTCCAGAACAACCCTTCACGCGATGGCATCGTTTCACAAGCATCGTCTCATATCGTTTCATCGGAGGCGAAAGATGACAGGACGGGTCGCCCATCGGAAGCTCATCGAGATGCCAGCTCTGTTCAGCCGCCTGCGCTGGTGGAATCATTGGCATCTCCAAGTCGAAATGGTGATGATGCTCCTCACGGCGGCGACCAAGAAAATGATACTCTTGCACAGGTTCGTCTACCGCTCTAACTCCCTAGTTATAACTTTATAACATGACTGTTCAGAATAAGGGAGAATCAATCGATCGGAGGAGTGGCGAGGCTCTTATCTTGCCGACTAGCGCATCTGCTCCGGGGTTATCAGTTGATCTGCACGAGCAGCGACCTGTTCAGTCGCCAGAATCCACGATACGAGAAGCCATTGTCCCGAAGGAGTGTGTCCTTGGACCAGCCACTATTCCAGTACCTTCAGCCGAGCAGGCGAAGCATGCCACGTCTGATGATCAGGCGACTGCGGCAGATGTTCATGTCCCGCCTCCGGTTGAAACACGTGAACCATCATGTGGCAGCGTCCTAGACCAGAGCGCCGCCTCGATGTTCTCTCGTTCCATATTGACCTCGAGATCGATGGACCGATGTTCTGAGAGCCCGCTGCCTTCTGGCGCTTCTTCCCGTCTGGATTCCTTCAAGTCTTTGACCAGCCCGATCAGGTCCGCCATTAGGTCAGGGGCATACACGTTGCGGCCAGTATCAACCGCGACTCCTGTTGTCCTCCAGTCGGAGTCGGTTGCCGAACAGACTGGAAGCGATAATGCTCCCGAATCGGAATCAGTTGCTAAGCAGGCTGAAGCCGGTGATGATTCGGACCCAAAAGGCTCGTCTCTTCAGAAATCGCTGTCGACACCGGTCCGCAACGCCATCCGCGAGAAGAATTATTCATTGCGTCCCGTGCGGCTTGAGACGATTCCTGAAACTGAGCCGCCTCCTGGCAATGTCACATGCCTTTCTACACCAATCCGCAAGGACATTCATGAGGGAAACTACTTGCTGCGACCGGTATCTGACGTGTCGGGAGCTTCTGCTGTGGACGCCTCGGCTATTGCTGCGACTATTGGAGCTCCAGTATCTGATATTTCGAAGTCTTTTGACCAATCGCATGCATCTGCTCCCGGCGTATCACCGTCTGGGATCGAGTTTGGCAGTTCTGCCCCACTTGTGACGTCGTTGACGACCCCGATCCGCTCTGCGATCAAATCGAAAAATTACGCTTTGCGTCCGGTTGCGCGACAACCTTGCCTCGACAACGACCAGACGGCCGCTGTGAACCATCGCCCTATCAAATCTTTGACAACACCAATTCGGACTGCAATCAAAGCGAAGGAGTACAGTCTTCGTTCGGTTTCGGATTCCATTGTTACTGAGTCGTTGAATAATGCTCCTGAGCTGTCAAGTGTGGCGTCTGAGCTGTCCAATGTTGCACCTGGCGAATTCAGAAGCCTCGCCACTCCAATCCGGACGGATATTCGTGAGAAAAACTACTGTCTTCGATCCACATCCAATGCGCCGGCGTCCCCTGATTCGGTACCTATGCCTTCTGCCTCCGGTATTGATGTTCCCAAGACTTCTGACGCTTGTCAAGCATCAGACTCGACGATGCAGCAGGGTGCGAACGATGCTGTCGACGACTCGAGTCGCACTGGAATCAAGTCGGAGGACAACTGTTTGCATTCTGTGCAACAACCTCCTCCTTGCGACTTCCATCACCCTAGTGTCCCTGAGCAGAACCTTGTCAAATCTATGTCCACTCCGGTTCGATCCGCGATCAAATCGAAAGACTATTCCCTGCGTCCAGTGCAGCAGTCATCCTGCCTTGAGAGCGAAGCACCGCGTGCCGTTGAACAACGCCATATCAAGTCTCTGACGACGCCGATCCGGACAGCCATCAAAACTAGAGCGTTCAGTTTGCGCTCGACGTCAGGATTAAATGCGGACGCTCCTGAGGCGGGTCCTGCGTCTGCTTCAGAGCAGGTCACAGCAATCGACAACGTCGCCAAGGGCTCCTGCGACGATCACGTCATCTTCGCCCATATAGCGGTTCCGGAAACACAGCCGTTAGCAGGCGAGGTTTTCAACGAGGAACAAGACGGATCGATGGCTGATGCAGATGCAATCTCGGCGGCACCAGACCGTGCGCATGTTCCTTCCGAAGGTCCTTCAGTTTTACAGTCGAACGCACCGTCTGCTTCCATTCGTGCGAGACTTGCTTCGGACGTTACTTGCACGCCTATACCAGAATCTGGACGTCCTCAATCTGCGGACGATGGACTTGCACCTGCACTTACGTTATTCCAGCCGAATGTCGAAGAGGTCGACGTCCAGACAAACGAGGCCAACATTACAATGGAAAAGGATGACGACGCCATGCAGACTGATCCGCTTCCTACTGTGCCGAACCCAATGCCGGTCGGCTCCATCACTGACGGCAGTAATCTGCACTCTGATGATAAGCCTTGTCCCGCTGTGACGCCGCCTGATCATTCTGCTGCAAATGTCCCGTCATGCGATTCTGATGTGCAGAGTGCCCACTGTGCTTCTGAACATGTCCATACTCAGGAGTGTCTCAAACCGCGACCGATCCTTGATCACCCACCTTCTCCCGCCCCCCTTCGGAAGTCTCTCAATACCCCGATTCGCCATAGCATCCGTTCTCGGGACTATTCTCTGCGCAGCGTTGGCCTGCGTCCCGTTAGGGAGGTCGAAGAAGCGTCATCCATCGATCCTAACCAGGTTGATTTCGACCTGACTAACAGTGACGGGGCTGACAACCCTCATGTCGCTGCACCGATCGCCTCTGCGTTCCATCGGTCACTGTCGACTCCTATTCTCAATGATATTCAAACTAAGCGGTACGCGCTTCGTTCTGTGTCCGACACCTTACCTGCCGAAGCGGATGATGAAGCGGAACGGCTGTATCCGGCACTGAGTACACCGCTGACAACGTTGTTTGCAAAGCCGCAGACGCCCTCCCGATCCTCTGAACAACACCAGTTACCACGTCGTGTGCTGTCAACACCTCTCAAGGCTGAACTCGTCCAGGCGTTTTGGCGCCGCAGCCTGTCGGGGCTGTCAAACGTGTTCCAGTCTCCGCTCTCTGCTCGTTCTTCTGCCACCCCTGGGCCGGCCGATTCTTCGGCAGAAGATCTGTCTGCCATAGAGCAGCCATCGCCTTCAATTTCCATCGACCAGGCAAACACAGAGACGATTCGCGAGTTCGTCAAAGACGCTGTCGACGACGCGTTTAGACACGGTGGCGAACAGGCTGATGCAGTTCGATGCGCTCTGAGCCAGCACTTCGGAGCCTCTATTGAAGACGTGCCATCGGTCTTGCAGCAGTCCCTTGCAGCCGGAATCTGTACGCTACAGGCTGATTTTCAGGGTGCTGCCGGTTTCGAGGAAACGGCGCTCCCCGAGATAACTGCTCTGCTTTCAACTCCTCGTCGTTCCGCAGGACAGGTTCTTGTTTCATCGCTTTACCAAGGCTTGTACGATGTCGTACATGCACCAGCCGACATCCCAGTGGCGTCTCCTACTGATTCGGCCTCCGTTTTCAACGGCATCACGCGACTTCTGATGACTCCTGGGGCTAATCGGCCTGTTTCCGATTGTTTCGAGTTTTCTCCTGTGGCGTTCAACCTCCCTGGCGAAGGTGAAAACGCGGCCGTTCGAACGGAGCGGGAACCAGAATTGTCATCTACCTGTGACCTTAGTGGCACCGCTACTTCACTATTTTCTGCAGTAACGTTCCAGACGGATGCAGCGACTTGTATTCTTCCTGGCGAGTTTACAACCACTAACAGCCTGCCACCTGTGGCATTTGATCGGGACCCGTTTGTCGACGCTGATCAGGCGCAATCCTTAGACAATCTCGGTTCGGTTGAGGAGCATTCCTCAAAGGCCACCATTGAACCCCAGCCGGAATTGACACCTGAACTTTCGACTCGCCATCGGACGCGAAAGTCTCGTGTTCAGGCGCAAGACATAGACGAGTCTGGTTCCGTTGAGCATCATCCGGCAAGGTCTGTCGGAGACCCGCAAGAACAATCGACGCCTGAAACTGCGGCTCGCGGTCGAACGCGAAGGACTCGTGGTGCGAAGCAGGTCGTATCTGAACCGGATGCCGTTGATTCGACGCCTTCTGACGAACAACAGCTGCAAGCGGCCCCTGGAACTGCTTCGCGCTCTCGTTCTCGACGAACTCGTGCGACTGTAGACGATCCGGATTCTGATGTTCAACCTTCGTCAAGGCCTGTCGGTGAGGCCCAACAACCATCGACGCCTGAAAGTGCGATTCGCACTCGTACGCGAAGAGGACGTGGTCAGGCACAGGCCGTGCTTGACTCTGACCGTGTTGAGGAACACTCTCGAGGGTCTGTTGGTGAATCTGTACAGCAGTCGACTCCTGAAACTGCGACCCGCTCTCGCGCGCGAAGAGCTCGACCTGAACATAACACAGCGGATGTTCCTTCCGGCGACGATCACACGGTCGAAGTTGGCTCAAAACGTACGCGACAGACTGGTGAAACGGCTGGAACTGATAATGAGCAACAAACGAAGCGTTCGCGGTCGAGGACAGTCGCCATATCCCAGACTGCTCCAGCCGCATCCGGGCATGGTGAAAGCGTCCCGCTTCCCAAGAAGACACGTGGAAAATCTCGTGCTAAGCCTGACGACCTCTCTATCACGTCTTCGGAGGGCCCTACTCGTAGGACCCGTTCTCATCCCGAACCAGACCCTGAAGCGGTAGAGGAGACGCTGTCCGCATCGTCTAAAAAGCAACGTCGCTCAACACGAACGACGGGAGAGTCCTTCGCTGAAGTCGAATCAGAGGCCGCTGTTGAGGAAGCCCCAATACGTACTCGATCTGGGCGTCTTCGTGCTCCTGAAACACCACAACCTGTTGAAGAGCCGAAGCGCGGCAGGCGCCGGGAAACCATAGCTGATACGGAAGGCACACCAGCTCCTGCGCCTGTCAAAGCCAGTCGTCGAACCCGGTCCAGTGCGAAAGATGTCGCATCAGATATTGTAGTCGACGATATGGAACCCGTCGAACCCGACAGCAAGCCAACCAAGGCGAGATCGGCGCGCTCGGCCGCAGCACGTAAGCAGGAGTCTCCTGGCCGGACGACTCGTTCGACGCGCCGTCGCGCCTGAGATCCCTGCCCGCCCCGCCCTGCAGACTGCTTATATTCAAATTGCACTAACTATGGTACACAGATCCTTCGCTGCTCATTAATCTACAGTAGGCTGTACGCTGTCCTCTTCATTATGGTTGCTTGGATAGATGGTGAACCTATACTTGGGACGCCACAGCGTCATCAGCGCTAACAAACCCGTCGGAGGACATCCCAGCTGCCTCCCAGCGCTGCCAGTTCAGTAGCTGCCTTCTCCTTAGCTTTGTCCTCCTTCGGTATACTAGCACGCTGGCCACCGTCACAATGACGACCACGATGACGATGCCAGACAGGAGCGCGGTGACGCCGGTTGGCCCCATACTGCGTTGGTTTCGTTCATCCAGCTGGGTTGCCCCCGGTTGCGGCCCCGTCTCCGACACGGGTAACGACGACACAGCTGGGGCTACTGTCGGTCGTGGAGCTGTTGTTGTTCTTGGTGCTGATGTCGTAGATGCCGTGCGGGGGCGCTTCGTCGACGTAGGCCTTGCAGCGGTGGCTGGCGGAGGCGTTGACGATGGTGCCATGGACCACACGGGCAGATTGCAATAGTTCGCCGCTGGGTTCCACTTGTCGTTCGCGGAAAACGTTGTGCTCAGCGTCGTCGACCCATGCTCATTGCTGTTGGGGTAGGAAACCAACCGAAGTCCTTGGACGGCTTGGACGGACTCGCTGCCAAACAGCCAGCAGATCTCCATCGCGGCGTCGTCCCCAGGACGGAGCAGTACGCTCTGCACGAGGTGGCAAGAGGACCCGAACCGGGCTTTGGACTCCGAGCATAAGCGCGCGCAGGACCCGATCGACGGTGGCGATATCTCATTCGCAGACCCGACTGCAACGTTCTCATCACTACACCGTACATATCGCGTCCAATGGGAATCTTTACCTGATAACGGGAACGTAGATGGTCCTATCGCAAACACGGCCGACTGTTGCACGGAGGGCTTGCCGTCGACAACAGTTGCCGTGGTCGTCACCTCGATATAGCTGAGCAGGTGCCCAGGCGCCCAGACTGGTTCGTACCCGGTGTATGTGACGTGTGAACCAGTGGTCGCATAATTGCCGTCGTGCATCTTGGCAAATACGACAGCGGCATCGTCCCCTGGCGACGTCGACGAGAACGGTGTTGGAAAGGCACAGATCGGTACTGAGGAGGTTCGGCAAGGGCAGGCCTCGTCACTGAAATCGAACACGAACCCGGAACATGACAAGTCGGCGGCGCAGGCCCACCGGCATGAACGCTCGTCGACCAGACCAACGCGGCACATGCCGACCAGCGACTGATCGCGGCTGGCGACGACTGGAACGCGAACATCCAGGAAGCGAACATCATCGTGCGCGCCGGCCAACCCAACCACGAACCCCAGCAACAGGAACATCGTTGCACGCATCGGAGCGCCTCTTTTCAACTATGCCTGCAGAGGCACGCGGACGCGTTCCGCCTGCCATCAAACTTCGCCGTGATCTGGAACATCCCCCTGCTGCGTCGGATCCCGCTCGTCACACAGCCAACGGACCAACCGAGAACGCGCCAGACGACTCTTGTGCTGGTGGTATAAATATCGGCCACCAGTCACAGCAGGCTGCTTCACCGTCGGCTGCAGCTGCATGCTGGAATATTCTATCGTACCTCAACCTCAGTGGACAGTGACTGTTCGACGCGGCGCAAAACAGCTCAAGTTGGTGGCGGGCTGCAAAAAAAGGGGGGTGATCATCATCGCGCGCCCCTCATGTCACGACGCGCCAGTCGAGCGGGCGGCGAGTTGGATCGCCGCAAAGGTGCAGCTCATTCATGAAACGGAAAGGTGCGATCCGCAACGGGCGTGGCCCGGGGCGCGGCGAGGACGGTGATGCGGAGGGTGTCGTGCAGGACGCCGCCGCTGTCAGTGCGGCCGACCGTCGCATCGATTCGCAGGTCGTGATGGAGTTCGGGGGCCCGGCCGGCACCGGGTTCATGATGGCGTTCTTCCCCGCGCTGATGGTGTACCTGTGGGTGTGCATTGACGGGTACGACGGAGCACTGTCGGTCCCAACCGGCGTCACGAACGTGATCCCGTGGGCGCACGAGATGATCGCGTATGTGGGCGCGCATGCGGCCCCGACGGTGTGGGCATGGAACGTGTACTGGACGTTCGTCATCCTGCAGGCCGTACTTGCTGTTGCCATGCCTGGTCCAACGGTCCGTGGGCTTCCCGTCCCGTCATTGGGTGGCGCTCGTCTGTCGTACCTGTGCAACGGCGTCTCCTCGTTTTACGCCACGCTCCTTATCGCCGCTGCGCTGCATGTGTCGGGCGTGTTCCCTCTGTGGAAGGTCGTTGAGAACACGGGGCCGTTGATGACCGTATCGATCCTGTCCGGGTTCGCGGTCACTGTCGCGACCTATGCGATAACCGTGGCACGAGGTGCGTCACATCGTATGTCGGGGAACGTTGTCTACGATTTGTTCATGGGGGCGCCGTTGAATCCACGAATCGGCCCGCTCGACCTGAAGATGTTCGCAGAGATCCGCGTCCCCTGGCTGCTTCTCTTCTTCATATCGCTGTCGGCGGTATCCAAGCAGATTCACGCCACCGGGTCAGCGTCGCCCAGCGTCTGGTTCATGATGACGGCACACCTCCTGTACGTGAACGCTTGCATGAAGGGCGAGGAATGCATTCCGACGACCTGGGACATATTCTACGAGAAATGGGGGTTCATGCTCATCTTCTGGAACATGTCGGGCGTGCCGTTCACGTACTGCTATTCGACTCTGTACCTCGTTCTGACTAAACCTGGCCGTGAGCTCGTGATCCCGACCCCGCTGATGGTGGCGCTCTTCGTGGTCCTGTTTGCTGCTTACTACGTGTGGGACACGGCCAACTCGCAGAAGAACCGATTCCGCATGGAGATGTCGGGCACGTACATCCCGAGACAGACCTTCCCGCAGTTGCCATGGGGCACGATTACCGACCCGGAGTTCATCCAGACGAAGAACGGGTCGAAACTGCTCGTATCCGGGTGGTGGGGCATCGCTCGAAAGATTCACTACACGGCTGACCTCGTCATGGCACTGACCTGGGGCGTCGCCACCGGGTTTGCCAGCATTATCCCGTACTTCTACGTCACGTTCTTCACGTTCGTCCTCGTACACCGCGTCTCCAGAGACATGGAGCGATGCGCGAAGAAATACGGGAAAGACTGGGACGAGTACTGCCGCCGCGTCCCGTACATCTTCGTCCCCTACGTCATATGATTTGTCCGCGCCGGTCCAAGTGACAGCCCGGATCGTCCGCGAAATCAATACTAGAGCACTCATCCTTGTCGTACGGCTTGACGCGCAAAGTGATACTTGACGTATATATGTTTCGTTCTCCCTTTCAAGTCCATATGGTTGTTGGCCATCGCGGTTGCGCTTTGCTTGTCGGTGTACGCGTCCAGTGGCCTCTTGACGTCAACGGACGTAAATTCTGCTCCGTTACGACATACTCTGACTCCGCCGACGATAATGCCACGGTCTCCAGCAGACGCGATTTACATGCGATTGTCGATTCTCCTGTCTTGCAGACGAATCCGCTAGTAGAGCGTCTTGTGTCGGAGCATCCTCCCCAATTAGCGTCCACCGTGACGGTTAGTACGTCTTGCCCAACTCGGTACAGTAATCCCATATAGACCTTGTCCTCTTCAGATACCGCAGCACTCGCTTTACTGCTACCCAATGCGCCACCCCGTAGTTCGCCATGAACCGGCTCAACTGGCTCACCCCGAATGCCAGGTCTGGTCTTGTTGCGTTCACGAGGTGTATCCGCGACCCCACCAATTCCTTGTATGGCAGCTTGAGACATTCTCGCATTTGCTCATCGGTTTCAGGTGGGTCTCGGACGCTCAGCCGTGTATGCCCATCCATGGGTGTCGCTGCTCCCTTGCAGTCCGTCATCTTGAACTTCTCCAACAACGCGTTCACGTGCGCTTCATGTTTCGTGACCTTGTTCCGACAATCCAATCAAGGCGGTCTCGCTCCGTAACCTTGAAAGATGCTCTTCAGGATCACATCGGCCTCTGCCATCATCCCGATCGAAATTCCCGACGATCACGATATCCCCGCGATCCGTGGACTAGTACACTATAGTGTACTAGAGGTTTGACTGGACGTAAAACTTTAGCAAGGACATATTATTAAGTCATTGGCATTGTGATACACTGGTTACGCCATTCTGGATTGGGAGCTGAAAGTTGTGTAAAATTCGGCCACCTAGTTGGCGAGGAACAACGTTGCCAAGTTGAGCATATTTTTCCCGTCACTCCCTATCAAAATAGCCTCTAGTACACTATAGTGTACTAGAGCCTCAGCGGCATTCGTCGCTTAACTCCTCAACAAACGGACCGAAACAAGGAAATGAATCGAGTTCAATGTTAACACGAGCTGCTTGATCGGAGGCGCCGACTACGGCGACGTCCTGACTTCGCCTACAGCTCGGCTTCGATACGTACGCTGGCATACCTGCCGGCGTTCATATCAACTACCAAGCTGCGAGCACGTAGGTCCATGCGAACCCACCACCTGAAAGTATAGACGAGCCCGTTCTGAGAAGCATGGAACTCACTGGTCTTCCATCATGACCGACGACAACATGCCGTCTGGATGACTGATCACCTTCCACCCATCCGTGGGGTCCTTCGCGGCTATGGCCTCCGATCTGTTGCTGCGACCCGAGCTGACGATTCTGCTGGAACCTCTACCACGTCCACGACCGCGTCCACGACCGCGAGTGGCCGTTCTGCTCGTTCCACAGCGTCCTGCTGCCATGGGCGAGATGCTGTTCCTGGTGACGACTCTCCAGCAGCGATGCACAGGTCGAGGAACCGCCATAAATCTGTGGGTGGTATTTTTCGACGTGCTCTACCCAGCGGGCCATAAATGACACGATTAGTCCAAAGTTTCTTGGAGAGGCAGGCTTCAGGAAACTATCGCGAAACGGCGCTCTAGTACACTAGAGTGTACTAGAGCGCCATGCTGCATCTATTTTAGGCTACGCAAAAATGTCTCTAGTACACTATAGTGTACTAGACAATCGGCGGGATATGCTGTCCAGTGCAGAAGCTGGTGATGCTCAACGGTTTCCGTGGCGCAGTTGCAGCGCCCGGCATTGCGTAGCCTCCCAGCCATGTTTTGCCTAATGTTGAAGAGGTGCTGTCGTGCGCCGCAGTGTCCTGAGCGGGCGCGATTCAGCAGGGGGCCCAGTTGGCGAGTCTCTCCTGTTGTCTAGGTAGAGGGCTGCGGCTGCTCCCGCGTTCTCGCCTGGCCTACCGATCGTCATAGTGCAGGGCTGACCGATCGTTTCGAACTCGCTGTGATAATGTCGGGCAGCAGCAAACTCGTGTCGGCGCCGTTCGGGACGCTTCTCGGCGTCACCGACGGCGACGTGGAAGTGTTCTCGTGCGACTACGAGAGCCTGGTGGGCGTGAATCCGTTCGCCGACCGCGCCCAGTTCCAGATGTTCGTCGGCGATACGTACACCGGGTCGGTTGACTGACGGGCGTTGCTTTGCGGGTTCCAGTTTGATCTCGAACGCGTCCTGGCAGGTTCAAGTGGCAGTGCGTCGAGTTGGCCAGACGGTACCTCCTTAAGAATTACGGCGTCGTCTTCAAGTCGATCCCGATGGCCTACGACATCTTCCGCCTCAAGGTCGTCAGCCGCGTCGCCGACGACGCCCTGCTGCGAATGCATTCGCACAAGAACGGCTCCAGCGTCCGTCCCGGCAAAGGGTCGCTTCTGATGTGGGAACCTCTGGGAGAGTTCAACCGCACCGGACACGTGGCCGTCATTGTCGACGTCGCCGATGACCACGTCGACATTGTCGAGCAGAACGTCGACGACGCCGTCTGGCCGGCCGGCGTCAAATTCTCGCGACGCCTGTCGGCGAGGGTGGACCCGCAAACCGGAGCCTACACCATAACGTGCACGTTCCCGGATACGGCCGTCCTTGGGTGGACCACGGTCGCCTTCGACCAGATCTACACGTATGAAGACTTGCCGAATTGCACGACGAGCCAGATCGCCCAGAAGACGGTGACGTTGACGAACGAGCAAGCGGCCCAGCCGTACCTTGATCAGAGCCTGCCCTTCGTGAAGGTGTTCTCCGAGGAATACGGCCTGCTGTTAGGCAAGCCGGGCAAACCGTACCCGTACTACACGGTGACGCAAACGGGTCAGGCCGGGTTGGAATTCGCCACCGAGGAATTGCATCGCATGTTCGTTGACGCCACCGACTATGTCCTGCACCACGAGAAGGAGTTCGGCGAGCACTTTCGCATCCCTGAAAGGCTCTGGCCCAAGATGCTGCGATCGTTCTACTCCAGGTAGGGCGACGGGGGAAGCCGTCAGGCGACGGGGAACTCAGGGCCGCCCAGGAAGCATGATATCGTCGCGGGGCGATTCGATTTCGCCATCACCAAGGACGGTCTGAAGGTGTACGAGTACAATGCGGACTCGGCGTCCTGCTTACTGGAATGCGGCTACACTCAGGTACACACACACTCACTGCCACGACCACGTCGTCTGTCATCGTCTCATACCCAGTGGTGCAGGATCGGTGGTCAGAGGCCGCTGGTATCGGCGGCGTCGGCCGAAGTAACAGCGGCGAGCTGTTCGACCGCCTGGTGGCGACATGGAAGGCGAGGAACGTGGTCGGTCCGTTGCACTTGCTGTGCGACAACGACAAGGAGGAGATCTACCACTCGATGTACATGAAAGCGGCCGCAGAAGCCGCCGGCATCGAGTGCCACCTGCTGATCGGCATGAGCGCTGTCACGTGGACGAAGGACGGCGACCTGCAGGACGGCGAGAAGCGATTGCTGCAGAACGTATGGAAGACGTGGTCCTGGAGGACCGCCCTGAACGAACTGTCGGATGAGGAGTTCCTGCTGTATCTAGAGAAGGAGGAGCAGTTCAACGAGGCGAAGCGATCTACGCCACGGTCGTCCAGCGCCCGGCCGAAACTCGTCGATATCCTCCTTCACCTGGGCATCCGGATCTTCGAACCCCTGTGGACGATCCTGCCCAGCTCCAAGGCCATCCTGCCCATTCTCTGGAAGATGCATCCGAACCATCCGTACCTGCTCAAGTCGAGTTTCGAGATCACACCCGAGTTTCTCCAGAACGGATACGTCGCCAAGCCGGTAAGACATTTAAGTCGCGTGCCTGTTTTAGCCCTGACGCATGGCAGGTCACCGGGCGAACAGGCGCGAACGTGTCGTTATTTGGCGCCCAAGGCGGTCTGATCGAGAAGACTGAGGGCAAATGGGACCAGGACGTTGCCGTCTACCAGGAGTTGGCCATGCTGCCTAAATTCAAGGACGACTTCGTCCAGTTCTGCACATGGGTCGTTGGCGGCTCGTATGCTGGCACCATCCTGCGCGTCGATCGCTCTGGAATCATCGGCCTGCGGTCTGGGACCTATTCCGTCCGCGTTGTTCCAGACCCGCAGAGTTAACCGTTGCAAACTTCGTCGTCTAATCCACTGTATTACTTCCAAGTCAATGCCCGTTAGGGAAGGGTGCATCTTCTTGAAGCGGCGTCTGCTCGTCATGGCCGTTGCCGTTCAAGGCATGGCTCGGTAGTGGCCCGTCCGGTTGGCCTGCTTCCCAGTAGCCATTACGCTGATGGGGCACTTGTGGGCACTCGTAGTCTGCCATGATCCCATTTGTCCATCGATGCAGGCAGGTAACGACAGCGGCCCGAACTGATGTCGACGCCAGTGAGGATATGGTGATGACCAAGACGGTGGTGTCGACGAATAGGACGAATAGGCGCATCTTAGGCAGGCAGGCGTAGCAGAATTGCAGGAACAGATAACTCGGCAGGGCGTACTGGATAAGGTCGGCTGTGAGGAACAGGCGGCGCATTCTAAGGAACTTGATCGTGTGCTGAAGCGTGTAGATGCACAGGCCTATGGTTTGGCAATGCTGGACGGCGCTCATGACCAGGAAGCAGAGGACGAGAGCGGTCAGGAACTCGATCCATCCCTGGATGGTCGTGAGCGACACCGTCAATGCCGACGATAGGGACACAGTGACGAGGAGGGCCAATCGGATGACCGCCTCTTTGCTCGCCAGCTCCTTGGCGTTCCGCCTGGCCTCGTGCCAGACGCGGTCATCGGTTGCCGATTCCACCGCCGCCATCGCCTGACGATACGAATATCGGACGATACCGGCCGCAACCGGTTGCCGCTCCGAGCGGCCCCGTTCTGGTGAAGCTGTGACAGGTCGAATGCGCTTGCTCCATGAGCCGGTAGGTGTCCGCACGGTTACCGCACGCTCATCTTGATTGTTTACCACGCCAGCTACTGCACAACGAGGACTTCGAGATGCCACGCGAGAAGGTGCCCATCAACCCACAGCAAGAGTTGGCGCTCTTCAGAACGTGGGCGATTGTTCGCCCGATGCCCCATCGGTCCCGCCTGTACAACAGCCCGCCCTTTGCTTGCGAATGAACGGATGACCGTCCGAATCTCCCGAACTGGACGTCGCAGCGATGTCGACCGCGATACAGTACGGCTTGCCTACCGATACGCAGGCAGACTGGCAAGCGTTGGGGGCGCCCCCAGCGCAATCCTCCTTATACTTATACCCAGGGAACACCGCCAGGCCCCGGCGCTCTAAAACGAGGTTGGCCAGCGCTTGCGGGCGTTCCAAGAATAGCCAGGGGGCCCGCCCGCCCGGCCGTGGGCGCGCTGCATGTAACGTTAGCGGGCGAAGGTGCGCCACGGCGTTGCGTTCACATAGGTCGCGGAGCGTGGTGTGCACAGCGGTTGCTGGTCGGTGCCGGAGGATGGCTGTAAGGCGGGCGTCCGCTTGGTCAGCAATGCGGGCGAGCGCTGACCCGTCGTCGTACAGCGTGTGTTGCCCAGGATTTTCAATGAGGAGGGCGGTGCGCAGGAGGACAGCGGCGAGAACGCGCGCCTGTCGTCGTTCGTCGGGTCGTTGGCCATCGCCGACCTGATCAAGACGACGCTCGGCCCAAAGGGCATGGACAAGATTCTGCTGTCCACCGGCGAAGGTATGCCCCGCACTGGCATTTGTGCCGCCCGTCCTCCTCCTGATGACGTTACAGGGCCTGCGAGCGGCAAGGTGACGATCACGAATGACGGTGCCACGATTTTGAAATCGTTGCCTATCGATAATGCTGCGGCCAAGATCCTGGTTGACATATCGAAGACACAGGTATTTATACGCGCGCTTCCGCTGGATTCGTGCATTGGTGCTAACGCGGTGTTGCAGGATACGAACGTTGGGGATGGCACCACATCGGTCGTCGTCCTAGCAGGTGCACTCATTCGTGAGGCGGAGCGGTTGATCGAAATGAAGATCCACCCGCAAACGATCATTCGGGGATGGCGCAAGGCTATTACCACCGCCCGTGCTGCGCTGGAAGCGTCTGCCGTTAACCACGCCGACAACGCGGAACAGTTCCGGGAGGATCTGTTGAACATCGCGAAAACGACGATCAGCTCGAAGATCCTGACGCAGAACAAGGAGAAGTTCGCCGAGATCGCTGTCGATGCGGTGATGAGGCTGAAGGGGTCGACCAATCTGGACAACATTCAGATCATCAAGAAGAAGGGCGCACAGCTGAAGGACTCGTACCTTGAGCCTGGATTCATCCTTGACAAGAAGTTCGGCGTCGGCCAGTCAAAGCGCATCGAGAAGGCCCGAATTCTCCTGGCTAACACGCCGATGGACACCGACAAAGTACAATCCGGGTGGCGCGACGCGTTTCTCGGTTGCTGATTGACGTGTTTGTGTGTGTGTGTGTGTAGATTAAGATTTACGGCGCTCGCGTCCGTGTTGATTCGATGGACAAGGTTGCCGAAATCGAGAAGGCCGAGAAGGCGAAGATGAAGCAGAAGGTCGACAAGATACTCAAGCACGACATCAAGTCGGTGGTTCTCGCCGGTGAACCGTACCGGATCGCGGTCAGCTGACGATCGTTCCCTTTAGCGTATTCATCAACCGGCAGCTGATCTACAACTACCCCGAGCATCTCCTTGGCGACGCCGGTGTGACGACGATTGAACACGCCGACTTTGAAGGCATCGAACGGCTCGCCCTGGTTCTGGACGCTGAAATCGTGTCGACGTTCGACCACCCGGAGAAGGTTCGGCTGGGGACCTGCGACCGCATTGAAGAGTACAGCCTGGGCTTTGTGTACGGCGGCACAGTTCAGTTCGCTGACGTTGTTTGGCAGGATCATGATTGGCGAGGACAAGGTGATTCTGTTCTCTGGCGTCCCGAAAGGCGAAGCGTGCACCGTCGTCCTGCGCGGCGCCTCCGACCACCTGCTGGATGAGGCCGAGCGATCCCTGCACGACGCCCTGTGCGTCCTGTCGCAGACGGTGAACGAGTCGCGAACGGTCCTGGGCGGCGGGTGCAGCGAGATGCGCATGGCCAACGCGGTCGACGAGCTTGCTACCAAGACGCCTGGCAAGGAGGCCCTGGCCATCGAAGCGTTCTCGCGGGCGTTGCGCACGATCCCGACCGTCCTGGCCGACAACGCCGGCTACGACTCGTCCGAGCTCGTGTCGCAGCTTCGTGCCGCGCACAAGTCGGGCTTCGCGACGGCCGGCCTGGACATGGAGCGCGGGCAGATCGGCGACGTGCGCGCCCTGCGCATCATCGAGTCGTTCATCGTCAAGAACCACGTGGTCGTGTCCGCGCACGAGGCCGCCGAGATGATCATCCGGGTCGACGACATCATCAAGTGCGCGCCCAGGCCCCGCCAGCCCTCCCATCACTGACCGCCCGGGATCGCCCCCGTGTCTGTGTGTGTGCCATACGACGACGACGACGACTACTATACTCTGTTGTATCCTGCCAATACACGTTGCTCGGTGCACGACCACTGACCGATGGGAAATTGGCACCCGAAGGTGTGCGTCGTCGGCGTGTGCGTGCGGGGTGCGTCTCTGCGCAGTGGGCCCGCGAGCGCTGCGCCCCGTCCTGTCACGACATGTCGAGGAAGAGCATCCGCGAGGCCGTCCGCGTACGGTATGCACCCAGTCCGACCGGCATGATGCACCTGGTACGCGATCACTCATGTGTTGCTCTGCGCCTTGCCCCCGGATTGCTGACGGCTCTCAGGGTGGGCTGCGGACCGCGTTGTACAATGCGTTCTTCGCCAGGCAGAACGAGGGCGCCCTGATCCTCCGCATTGAGGATACGGATACGAAGCGAACAGGTATCCCCTTCGTCAGCGTTCCAGGCTGTGCGTGTGACCGTGATTCTGTGTGGGCATTAGTCCCTGGAGCGTACGAATCCATGATGAAGCTGTTTACAATGTTCGGGTTCGAGTTCGACGAAGGCCCTCACGTCCAGGGCCAGTTTGGCCCGTACAAGCAGTCGGAGCGCCTGGCCATCTATGCGACGTACGCGCAGGAGCTCGTCATGCAGGACAAAGCGTACCTGTGTTTCTGCACGCCGGAGCGCCTTGAGCGGCTTCGTGCGATCCAGTCTAAGCAAGGTTATCTACCTTGCCCTGGCACACTTCGTGCGTGCTGAACGTCGGAGCGCACATAGGCCTAGCGCCCACGTACGACGGGCATTGCCTCAAGCTGCATAACGATGAGATCAAGGAGCGCCTAGAGAAGGACGTACCGTGCGTGTCTCGACTGAAAGTGCCGCCGACAGGACAGACCGTCTTTGAAGACATGCTCCGGGGCAAGATCGTCGTCGAAAACTCGACAATCGACCATCAAATCCTGACCAAGCAAGATGATTACCCGACGTACCACCTGGCATCCGTCGTGGACGATTATCACATGAGGATATCGCACGTGATTCGTGGCGAAGAGTGGCTACCCTCTACTGCCAAACATTGCATGCTGTACGATATGATGGAGTACGAGCGTCCAGTGTTTGTCCACCTGCCGTTGCTGCTGACAACGGCGAGGGCCAAGCTGTCGAAGCGGCACAACCACGCGTAACCACGGGTAGTAGTACGATCGGGATTCCTGATCTAACGTCCGTCTAGGAGCGTGCAGGAACTCGTCGATGAAGGTTTCATCAGCTCTGCTATCGTTCACTTTGCGTCGATGCTCGGATGGCATCCCAGTGTGGACCAGGTCATTCCACACGAGGCTCTGTTTCCGATAGAGATCCAGGGACTCTTCGATTGTACGTCGCTGCGCTCGTATCATTGCCCTTGTCACATGTCCTGACAGATGCTCAGTGAAACGGGTCCAGAAGGCTGGGGCTCAGGTGGATATCGTACGTCTGCAGCACCTGTCTGGCATTCATTTCCGTCGATGGCTGCGAGACGACCCACGAGCCATCGAGATCGCACTGGAAGACCGTTACCCTCAGAAGACCCGCCACCTGTCTCGAGACTTCATGCGACGCATCATCAACTGTGTAGCGGAACGTGTCCAGAAGATCCCGGATATCCTGGAGTTCGGCGCCGGTTTCATCGAGACGCCCAAGGTGACCTGTAGCGACCTCATCCAACGTGGATGCCCGTCTGCTGCCCCGATCCATGCGGTCATTGACGCCGTTGCCGGAAAGGATTTCGACGATGTCGATTCGCTATCTAAGGCGATTGCCTCAGCAGAAGCCGATCATCACCTGCGACCTAACTCCATGCTTCCTGCGCTTCGCTGGTCCCTGTTTGGGTCGGACAGCGGTCCCGGCGTTGCCCGGGTCATGTCCACGCTGCAGCGTGAGAAGACGATCGAACGGTTGAAGGCGGCAGCGAGCACGTTCGATGCGATCCCGAAATCGAATGCTGCAATGGCTGCTGCGATTGATAATAAATAGACGTACAGTTCAGCACAGCACAGGGTTCCGCCAGGTGGCCATGAAGTATCGATGTAAGTTGCACGTCAACTTCTCCATCTGGCGTCGTGCCAGGGCACTGACGTTTGGACGAGGCGCTGACAGAAATCAACAGCACTTGGCTCTTATTAAATCGGCGTTATCGTCGACTCCAACGAATGCCCTCGGGCGAAGCGCCGCGGGCAAGGTCCTGCCCGTTGTTCTCCATGGGGACGCAGCTGTTCAGACCTTTACAGAGAGGATTCGTAAGCGGGCCCCTTCCCGTTCAACAAGGTATACTTAAACAATGTGCGTATAAATTATTGGTCTAGCTTTAACAATATACAACCTTCACTTGGGGGAATGCATGCCGAGCTTGGTATCGAAGACGATACGAAGACGTTGCTGATGTCGCCGATAGTGGTTGCGGTCGTGATTCTTCACAGCCTCGTCGATGCTCAAGGTGATGATCGGCCAAACGAGCAAGCCAACAAACGGGTACAGATTGAGCCGGCCGCTTATATCAGACACAGATGACACTTCACCCCAAGTAAATATGAACTGCGAAACAGCCCGTTAGATTCAAATTTGAGATATGGGCTAAAAGCCGAATGTCTGACCTGCAGAGCCAAGGCGACGCAGCAGCAGATGACCCAAATCCAGTTGACGAGTGGGTTCCTTCTGAATACTGAATCGTTCCTATATACAAATCCAACAGACAGCCAGACCAGGCAGTATACGAATGCGAACCTATACAGCATATTCAGAGCGCGTCGACATACGTTCGCAGCAATGCTTACATCGTATATGCCTTGGCAAGCAGAACAGCATCCTTCGTCGAATCGCTATATTCCAGGAAGATATTGGGCTGAGCAGTCCATACAAACATGAGTGGCGGTTTTGGCGAATTGAGAAGAAACTCGTTCAAGTAGAACGCGTACACGCCGGTGCAGAAAAGAATCGAAGGAATAAACCGTAACAGAAAGTACCTGAACAGATGTGAGAATCGACAGACAACCAAAAGGAAGGCGTGGCACTAACGCGGTGAAACGATTTACAGAGGAGAGATGAGCAGCATTCTTCTCCATGATAGTCTGCATCGTTTGTCGGTTCGGATGTGACAGGAGCAGCGGTAAACTCAAAAGCGGAATGATCAGCCAAACAAGGAACACCATTTGGCGCGCGTCGAAAACGCATGGCATGCCAAGACAAACTGATATCGTAGACATCAGCATGATGGACATGAAGCATGCCTGAGAGAAGATGTACGTCTGCGTTGCATGAATGAGCAGGTTCCTTGACTGTGATATTATCCCAGAAAGGTAGGTCCGAATGTTGACAGATGACGGTAGCGCGAACGCACAGGGCAAAGAGTTCATGTGCTTGGCGAACTCCAAATAGGACTCAGGCTGCTTCGGAGGGCGCCCGCGACGGGCGTGATCATCGTCGATCCGAGGTTCTAAACTTATTGCGACGTCGCTTTGCAGGAACGTTTTAAAGTTGAAGTCGTTCAGAGAACTGCCAATACAGAGAACACTCTCGCCGTTTTCTTGGAGGATCGATATCATTTCACGAGACGTGTCCGGGGTAGAATCAGTGAACAATGAGACAAGTAGGGGGACGTTATCAACATGATGAATATGGTCCCGAACCTTGCTGATACCTTCCGGCAACTTGGAGATATTTAGCGCAGAATCAGTTGCCATGTTAGGACCTAACATGAGAGGCAAGGATCAGTCCCACCAAGACTTCACTTGTCGCAAAGATGTATACCAGCAGCGTCAGTGCGATCTTTCAGAGAAATGAAGAAGTTCCAATCGGACTCAAGACCCAGTTTCGAGGTGAACGCAATGGACTTGCGTCGACCGGTGCTGGAGAAGAAAACGAACCTGAACGACGGTTAAGCCATTCCTACGCAGCATCGATCTGGAGTTTAACCTGATGCCCGCTTTGACGAGATCTTCGATGACATACGGCATCTCAGGCTTCGGTTGAGGCCTGCTAGCAGTAATGCCAAGCAAAATTTGTCCTAGACATGTCATATTCAGCGAACGTACATACGCCCCAACTGGAAGCCACGCTGGTACCGGTTAGCAGATCCTGGTATGCAGCAAGCGAATCTGCAGGTATCTCCACTTCGGCGTTGCCCCAGTTTGCATCCCTCGCATCCAGAACGCTGGGATCCGGTCCCTAAGGGCGCCGTGTATCAGCCATGTTGATGGAACTGCGACGCGGTCAAACCTGGACAAGGGAAGAACCGTCGTCCGCATTGCATGTCAGAACGACAGGCTTCACTGAAGACGTTTTAAATTTCGGCCATAGCTTTGGAGCCACAGGTGTGTATGCGAACGCAACGCATTTGAAGTCGACGTGCATCCAGTGCTGTAGAATATCAAAAGTCTTCTTCCTAAACGAGCTCGAAAACGGAATTGATTCGTTGCGGTTCCAGACGTAATCGCAATGTGACATGATCAATGCTGGGTCGCCACGGGAGAACAGCTGGAGCTGGCCAGAGTCGGTGTGCCTCATGACGCTACTCGCCATGTGAGTGATTTGAGAACCGGGGCGAGTTGGATCCAGCACTGTTGAGGACACGGAGTATGTTGTCGGGATTGCCAGGAGATGAACAAGCTGAGTACGGGAGAATGTCCTAATCGCGAAATCGTGTGGAAAGCCGACGGCCTTGCCGATTTGGCACAGACATTCCGACGACAAGTCTGCAACGCAGTCAGATCCCAGAGTTAAACACTCAGATATCGAAGGGTAAATCTCACCTTGATCACGAAGGACAGCTTCGTGCTCAGTCAGATTGCGACCAGAGTCGCCTGGTGCTGCTGCAGCGATGGGCGACCGCGCTGCCAACTCTGTAGACTCTAAGCACGTCGCGGTCAATAAAGTTGACAATCCCAAAGGCTTGAGTGAGTCGAAGTGATGCACCCAGTTCCTCTCTGCAGCATCAGTAAGTTATTGCGGCGAGCCACACAACGGTGGATGACGTACCAAAGGTGACGTGGTTGGGAAGTTCATGGTCCGCTATTAAA
Source organism: Plasmodiophora brassicae (assembly GCA_039704465.1). Taxonomy (NCBI): domain Eukaryota; phylum Endomyxa; class Phytomyxea; order Plasmodiophorida; family Plasmodiophoridae; genus Plasmodiophora; species Plasmodiophora brassicae. Next base: position 689,011 of record JASFAU010000007.1, on the reverse strand, counting down.
TCCAGCACAACAGGAGCACCACGATCCCAAATAAGGACATGTTCAGGTGTTGAAAACACTTCGCTGACGATTCCATCCTAAAACGCTAGATCAGTTGTTCGCACGGCAGCGTACCGATAAACGCATGCTTGCCTTGTCCAGAACACATACCGCAGTTATCTGCCCCAAAGTCTCAAACGGGTTGACGCTGCGAGTTAAGGACGTACCCAGTCCAAAGACTTCTGATACGACCCGGTAAAACGTCTGACGTCGTTCTTTCCAGAGGACCCGTAGATTCTGTAGCTTACTGGGCCCCAGACCAATGGATGAATCTTGAGGATGGACTTTCCGCAGGTCGATGTCCGTTTGTATAAGCACACCGTTGCCGAACGCGTCGACAAGAAACGTGTAAAACAGTTCCGACAAACCCAGACTCGGAATAACGCATAAAAGCGGCTGCTGAATGAACAGGACGAATACCCGTTTCGAAAGTTGGGAGCCCTTCAAGACTCCAATGATAACCGTGTAGATAACGGCCAGTAATACACAGCATATCGTTATCTGGATAGCTCGCAGGCGCATCGCCTTCTTCTGGTTTGACAGGGTATTCTCTGGTCGAAACGGTTTGGGGGATCTCGTCAGTTCTGAGATGTGATTCTGCAGAGGGCACTCGAGGACCCGGAACACAACTTTCTGGGACAGGCCACCGATCTTCGTACACGATGAACTGCTCTGATCAGACTTGTTTGCTGGGTTGGGCTCAACGGTCGCAAATTCCGAGAAGCGGGCTGTGCTTTCCGACATGGCAGGCGCCATTGGTCTCGGGGGATGAACTGTCGGCAAGCGCAACGTGTCGCCTTTGTTCAGACGTTTCGGCTTCTTGGTCTTATTGGACGATATTCCTTCCAGATTGCATGGCGCTTGCATGCCATCCCGCATCTGGATGAGGTCATCGGGAACCAGCGCCACGTTCGGCAACGACACCCATTTGGAGTCGCGAAGCACTGTCTGGAAATTGGGAGAGAACGACCTCGAGAACGGGTCGTTGAAATAGGCCTTCTGCGCATCGTCGACAATTTCATTTAGGAAGCGCTTCGCGGGTCCAACGCGTCTGCGAATTTCCGTATTGGCCAAATGCAAATCGAAGGCTGCAACGGCGAATGTGACGACCGCCGACATATACAGAAGGACGGCGGATGTCAGCACTGATGGCAAGCCAGGTACGATGACTTCAATGACGGTGAAGGCGATAGCGGCTGCGACGGTCGCCAATGCACTCGGGCAGGACAGTGCCCTGATCATTGGGGCTTTGACGTGCGCATCGGTCGTGTCGATGACGCCCTGGAGATAGGCGACGGCGTCGGCCGTCGTCCTGCCGTGGAGGCGGTCAGGGGCGACGTGATCATTGCCGATGTCCACGGAATGATCCGTCATGCGCAATGAGCGGCTTTTCCGCGACCGCAGCGAACCGCTCGGCGCTCGCGACGGCCCCGCCGAACTCATACACCAGCACGGCACACCGGTGGAGAAGCCACCGACACTGACAGCATATTTGATATTTTATAATGGGAGGCGCGTCTTCCCTGGCTGACAGGCAATAACGTACCGACGAAATGGTTTCGACACGTGCCTCATGACTGTCTACCTGCTCTTCGAGTACGGGAAACTTCGTCTGCCGTCAGGTGAAAACGACAGCCCTGTTCTCGGCCAGGTGATGGGCCTTATATCCAAGGAGAAGTACAGTGAGGCGCGTCTGCTCTGGCTGACAGGCAATGGCGTGAAACCAAACTCCAACGTTGTCGACCTGTTTGACAGTTTGGAGAATATTTTACATCGCTTCGTTCCCAACTTGTTCGCTTTCACGGCTGTTCAAACGTCTTACTGTACTTCCGAGCACTGTCCGGAGCGTTCGAGTCGGACCCGCCGACCTGGTTTCGACGTACTTCCCGAGGATCTGGATGCTGAGGATTCATCATTGAGTGTTGAGTGTTGACCAATCCATGGTGGATTCCTTTGTTGGCGATACAGTCACTAGCTGCACGCAGAGAGCTGACGAGGCATTCAGAGCGTCGAAGCCTGATTCCGCATCATTTGGGATGCTGGACGATAATGATGGGGAACGTCCAGCATCCCAAATGATGCGGAATCAGGCTTCGACGCTCTGAATGCCTCGTCAGCTCTCTGCGTGCAGCTAGTGACTGTATCGCCAACAAAGGAATCCACCATGGATTGGTCAACACTCAATGATGAATCCTCAGCATCCAGATCCTCGGGAAGTACGTCGAAACCAGGTCGGCGGGTCTTAAGGCGACTCAAACGCTCCGGATAGTGCTCGGAAGTACAGTAAGACGTTTGAACAGCCGTGAAAGCGAACAAGTTGGGAACGAAGCGATGTAAAATATTCTCCAAACTGTCAAACAGGTCGACAACGTTGGAGTTTGGTTTCGTCGGCACGTCATTGCCTGTCAGCCAGAGCAGACGCGCCTCACTGTACTTCTCCTTGGATATAAGGCCCATCACCTGGCCGAGAACAGGGCTGTCGTTTTCACCTGACGGCAGACGAAGTTTCCCATACTCGAATAGCAGTTAGACAGTCATGACTCATGAGGCCCCTGTCCATCGGGCACGTGTTGATAAACCGGATACCGCCGGAGGTGAACCCCCATGGGATACCGAAGGTTTCCCAATCCACTAAGGCTCCAAGTTTCGGAATGGTATTCGTGCTCCGAGGTGGGCGCCTGCATGGGAGATTCGCGGCCCCTCTCTCCTGCATAAAAGCTGTGTGAAGACACAACGCGTCGGAACCGATGCATACGAAAAGCTTTTCACCTATCTTCTTTTCAAACGCTAGGACTTCAGACAAGGATGAAGCCGGAAGCTTCATGATTTTGGCCTTGAGGTACCTGAGGCGGTCAACGTTCGCCAGGCTGCGTCGAATATCACCTGATGCTGGTCGAGTTATTGTACCCATTTGTAGCTGCTTGGGAGCGAGCAGGAGCCGTAAGATGATGTGGGCGAGTGCATGCATTGCTTGGGCACTTGGGCGCAGGGCTTCTGGTTTGGGATGGCGATGGTATCCCTGATGACTGAAAGTTAGCAAGTGAGGGTTGTCGCTAGTCGTCTCGATGGCTAGAATTGCCCGGCATGCAATATGAGAAACCGGGCGATTGTGCACAGAGCATGACTCCGTACAAGGCGCAGGACGACAGTGTTTGGAGCGCCGCTTGGGCAGTCGGGGACGAACGGTGAACCCGCATCCGTCCACTGAACAGGCATACACCTCCAGACACGACTTCTTCACTCGTGCAGACGAGGTACTAAATCGCGCCATGGATCAAGAAGTGTTCAGGTATGAAACCCTCGACTGGTCAGTGGGTACAGATACGTACGGTGTGCGTGACGTTTCCATCTGGCCACTCTGGACTGACATCGGTTGGCGTAGAAACCTCGTCAACCGGGCTGGGAACTGGCACTGGATGCTCCCAGTGAATGCGGTTTGAGCCAGGAGGAACGGCCAAATGCGGGTCTCGCGAATTCTGCTCGGCCTCCGAAGTATGTCGTCAATCGTGCTGGGAACCAGCACTGGATGTTTCCGCTGATGCGAGTTGGGCCAGGAGGAAACGGCCAAGTGCGGGTCTGGCGAATCCTGCTCGGCCGCCGAAGTATGGCTGTAGAGTTATGCCGCCCCTCACGTGCCGACTCCGACGGCAAATGGCTTCGCATGAAAGCATCAATGCGCTCGTTCCACTCAGCCTTGACCTCATTAGCAGTTCCATAGCAAGACGGCATACGAGAAACTTCGTAAATTCGTCTGTCTTCGAGGCCATGTCCGTTAGCCGTCGCTGCCGATACGCAAAGGACGCACGTTAAGAGGGAAGACTTTGGAACTGATCACCTAGAGTATGGTACGTCGCACCCAGTCATTGGAACTCAGCACCTAGAGTTTGGGACACAGCACCTAGAGTTTGGGACACAGCACCTAGAGTTTGGGAAACATCACCTAGAGTTTGGGACACAGCCCCTAGAGTTTGGGACATAACACCCAGAACTGAGCATTACCACCTAGAATCTGGGAAACGTCACCCACACCTGGAATTTCGCACCCAATTAGGTTTTGGGTTCACCACCTTAAGTCTGGTAACTAGCACATAAGCTTTGGAATAAACCACCTAGATTTCGGTACTGAGCACCGTACGTTTGGAACTCGGAACTCCACACCAATAACTTTGTAGCATAAAAGGACCCAGTTCACCAGTAGGTAGACCCCGCGGCGCCATCTACAAGGCCGCATTTTCGTTACCGTTGGCTTGGCACTTACGTTACACTTTGGGCCAGAGTGGACGCGTAGGGGAGACCTCGTTGGAGCCATCACGTGGTCAATCGTGCATGATGTCAAGTGCGACTTCTTTTTCGAATGACGCGGTAAACGTTTTAAGTAGGTCATTCTCTGTGTTATTCGTAATCGAGTGCACCGCCTAGTACCCTTGGGCGCCCAGGTCCGGGCAGATAACCTTGCGGTCCAGCCCGGACCTCTTCTTGTAGTGCTGGGACAACTCGTCCACCGCCACGAGGTCCCTGTCCGGCACGACGTTGTCCATTGATCGATCCGCACAAAAATGCCAGACAAGGATGATGCCGGAAGCTTCATGGTTTGGCCTTGAAGTACCTGAGGCGGTCAACGTTCACCAGGCTGCGATGAATATCATCTGATGATGGTCGTGTCATTGTACACCCATTTGTAGCTGCTTGGGAGTGAGCTCAGGAGCCGTAAGTATGGATGATATGGGCGAGTACATGCATTACCTGGGCACTTGGGCGCAGGGCTACTGGTTTGGGATGGCGATGGTACCCGAGCATTGCCGGTCGAAGGTTGGCAAGTCGGTGTAGCGGCGCACAGGTGCCCTGTGCGTTGGCTCCTAAGTGATCGGGTTCTGTGTACATATCATTGCGGCCGTAAAAAAGTTCAACCTACCGATCCCAGGCCAAATCGCCCTATCGGGAGGTCTGTCAATCGCGTCCAACAGCGGGCGTCGTGGCCAGCGTCGTGCCGAACAGGGACCTCGTGGCGGTGGACGAAGTGTCCCAGCACTACAAGAAGAGGTTCTGGCTGGACCGCAAGGTTATCTGCCCGGACCTGGGCGCCCAAGGGTACAAGGCGGTGCACTCGATTACGAATAATACAAATGCAACCATGTCAGTGAGCTGCACGACGCTGGCCACGACGCCCACGGGTGCCGGCCGGGGGGCGCGATTAACGAACTGCCCGACAGGAGCTACTTGGCCGGGTATCGGAAGGTTGTGCAACTAGGACCAATCGCCAAACTGCTGGCGACCTACACGACGCTGACGGTTGAGTTGGAGCTGCAACGCTCCGCGGGTGCGGAATGTGAAGTCTCACATAGGTCGGCTAAGGTGGAGTGCGCCAGTCTCTTGGTAGAGCGTACCAGTCTTTGGGTTGACAGCACCAGTCTCTGGGTGGAATGCACCAGTCTCTGGGTGGAGTGCTCCAGTCTCTGGGTGGATTATACCAGGTTTTGGGTGGAGTGCACCAGTTTCTGGGTGCTGAATCCCAACTGGACACCCTGTGACCTGTTTGGGTGAAAAGTGACAAAGTCTGGGTGTCGCATCCCAGGCTCTAGGTGTGGCATAAAATATTGGGTGCTTCAACCTTTTTCTCGCACGCGCTACGGAAAATCATTTACTTACTTTGCTTGTTCAATCGCCCGTACTATTGCCAAACGTAATGCCTCGACACAAGAGGCCCCTCTGCCAATTCGCAACTTTTGGATAAGTTCGTCAAACTTGATATTTTCATACCGAAGTTCGTAGGTACGTACGAACTTGTTTCGCAGCACTCATTTAATAGTCATCTTCAACAGGCTGCACGGGTTCAAATCGGGCCCGGCGGTCAGCTTCCGGCAGGACGGCCCAGTTGGGAGAGTGCCCAGAATGGTGCCATTTGAAGTCCTTGACTTGGTCGAATTTGTTCGTGACAGATAGGCCAGACGTGTCCCAGTCTTGGGAAAGGGACCGGTAGACGAAGTTGTAGGGAGCGACAAGGATCCCGGAGCAGTCTTCGATAATGGGGTCGGATATCACATGCATGTACAACCGAACGTCATGACAACCGTGAATGCGAGCCTGTCAGACGGCTAAATACGAACCCTGCTTGATGCAACGAGAATCGACCTGTCGTGACGCGATAACAAACGTAGAATTCGAGCAGTTTTCGATATGTACAGACCCAGCTGTCGGGCCGATCATGACAGTGCTGTTCTGACGAAGCAAATGTCATAGCGTTGTTATACGGATATCCGGGTATCGTACATGCACACCATCCACACGTAGAGCTCGTATTGAAAAGCATACGCTTATGGTGGAGTTTCTGACGTTGTTGATTGAGATAGAGTTCACTGTGCGCTCTCCACGCTCATGGCAAACAGTTGCCAGGTTCCTGCAAAGCGCACTGAGATCACCGACACCCTTGGTGAAGCCATAGCGCTCCATACAGATTGGATATTGTCAAGTCGCTGTCTTGGTCCCGTAGCAGAATGGAATCTGCCATCAAATCTGAGTAATGATGACATGGACCGCATTCGAGTGGTGGACTACCCAAGACGTCGTCATCAGCGTCCTCAGGGACAGGTGCTGAAGCTGGTTCAGTCAGTGCCCCTGGGCTTGGCCCCGATAGCTTTTCCTTGCTGAACGCGAACTTAGGCCGAGGCTGGGTCCGCAGTCGCCAACTCGAGATATCGCGTTCGACATCAGCCAGCAGCTATAGGCGCCATATTGGAATAGAGACGCACCGAGGACAGCAACGCCATTGTACCTTCATTGTATACTTGATCGTGTACGACGGCAAGAAGTACTTCGAGCGTCGGAGAAGGTCGGCGGCGTCCTGATGCAATTGCTGGGCGCGGGCGACATCCCCATCGGGCAGCGCGTTACGCGAGTCCCGACACAGCCGGTTAAGGTCCGCCTCGAACCGCGTCACATCCTCCGCCGGCACGGCCGCCTGCGCTCGGGCCGCCTTGGCCTGCTCCTGCCGGGCCAGGAACTCCTCGTGCCGCGCTTTGAGCCGCTCCGCCATAACGCACTGCGATTGCTCAACGGATCGCGGATAGCCCGCCGCTGCGGACGACTACCACGAAGCTCGTGGTGCTACCGAACTCCTATGCCAGTATCGAACGCTCCAACGGTTTTGTCTATGCGGGTCAATGTCCAAACGTCCGATGTACTCTGAGCAAATCATCGGTCGATGCGGTAGGTGAGCTCGAGAAGTAAACTGTTGACGGTAACGCTGACCGAACTCAACGCCATTGCCAGGCCGGCCATCCATGGAACCAGGGCCACGTGGAGCCAAGGGTACAGTACGCCTGCGGCAACGGGGATGCCTACACAATTAAAGCCGAACGCCCAGGCGAAGTTCCACCGGATTCTGGAGAACGTCCTGCGGGACAGGTCCAGCAATACCTCGACGTCGCGTAGGTCGGATTTGACAAGTATGATCTGGCCTGACTCCATGGCGACATCGGAACCGGTCCCGATCGCAATGCCAAGATCCGCCTGTGCCAACGCGATCGCATCGTTGATGCCGTCGCCGACCATTCCGACAACCTCGCCCTGAAGTTGAAGCGATCGGATGCATTCAGCTTTGTCGCCTGGAAGGACTTGACTAATGACGTTGTTTGGCGGAATCCCAATGAGATTGGCGACGGTTCGGGCAGTATTGTCGTTATCTCCGGTCAGCATCCAGACGGAAATGCCACGCTTGGAAAGCGACGAAACGAGATTAGGCGCCTCAGGCCGTATCGGGTCTGCAATTGCGAGACCGGCGAGAACCATACCGGGTCTCCGGATTTGCTCGGAAGGCCAGGAAATGCCAACCAGCACCAGCGACCTCCCAAGGGTCTGCCACTGCTCAATGTGGGCGCGAAGGTCTTGCGACGCGGCGTTAACGACGCACCCATGTTCTGCAAGCCAAGATTGACTCCCGATGACGACTTCGAACGCATCGTCGACGCGTGCTTTAACTGACGCGATGAGGCCTTTGCCGGGCACCTCGCGACTCCCAGACACATCGCACCCTGCTGCTGGTGCAGACCATGCGTCACCGGCGACACTTCTGACGTGATCGGCAACGGCACGAGAGAGGGGGTGTGATGACAGGCTTGCGGCTGTACCAACCAGCGCCCAGAGCGACGCCTTATCGCGTGCGATATGAGGAAACTGATGGCAGACGTCATCAGAAATCCAGGCCTCAATGACCTTCGGCCGCCCTTGGGTCAACGTTCCTGTCTTATCGAATGCGAGTATCTTGACCTTCCTGGCGGTTTCTAGTGCGGCACCGCCACCTTTCAGCAGAACGCCATGTCGCGCAGCGATACCGGTTGCAACCATGATGGCTGTCGGCGTGGCCAATCCAAGCGCACATGGACATGCGATCACGAGAACGGATACGGCGAACTCAACGGCGAACATAACCGGCGTGCGACCAGGCGGAATCCAATCGCTCGGAAACGAGCCGGTCGTTGCCAATGACCCCCACACCAGAAATGTCAACAGAGACACAACAAGTACGAAGGGGACAAACACGGCCGAGATCCGATCTGCATAGATCTGGACCTTCGCTTTCGACGACTGGGCATTCTCGACAAGGCTGATTATTCGGGCAAGAGCAGTATCTGGGCCTGCACGGGTAACTTTCACGAGAATGGTACCTGTTTCGTTGATAGTACCGCCAAGGACTTCGTCACCCGGCTCTTTCGCGACCGGTATGGATTCCCCAGTTAGCATCGATTCATTAACGTACGAGGACCCGCTGACCACGACGCCGTCTGATGGCACCCGGGCACCAGCATGGACCTGAACAACATCGCCAACTTGAACGAGATCGATTGGAATGTCAATCGTTTCCATTATTGCTTCAGGGTTTTCGAAAGACAGGACAAGAGTAGCCGTTCCAGGCGACAACGCCATCAGACGCGAGATAGACTGTGACAAACGCCCCTTTGCGAGAGCCTCAAGAAACTTGCCGAGTAAAATGAAGAAGATCAGGAAGACCGATGTCTCAAAGTACTGGTCGACAAGATGTGCCCCAGTAGCCAGGTTAACAATGACGGCATACACGGAGAAAACGTAAGATATTGTCGTCCCAAGTGCAACGAGCACGTCCATGTTTGCGGTCTTCAGCTTGGTAATGGATTTCCAACTGTGAATGTAGAAACCTCGTCCGAGCCAGAACTGGACGGGCGTAGAAAGAATCCACAGCAGTACGTCATGGACGGCCACTCCAGGCAGAATGTCGTCCATCAGGAAACGGGCAAACGCGTTTGATTGGGGCAAGAACATTGGGACCATTCCAAACACGAAGGTCGGGATCGCGAATCCAAGGGCGATTAGCATCTTGTGGCGGTATAGTCGAAGCTCAGGATCGCCTGATCGCGTATGACCTGCCGTGGAAATGGACGCCTCGTATCCACAATCGTCGACGAAAGCAATTAGGTCGCGAACGCCGACCTTGGACGGGTCATAGTCGATCGATGCAGATTTGGACAGGAGTGATGCCGAGACAGACTTGACACCTGGCTGTCGACCGAGTGCATTCTCCACAGCGGATACACAGGACGCGCACGTCATGCCTTGTACTGACAGTGCCACATGTGCAATGTTCGTGGAACGTTGTTCCACTATCGCCCTTGAAACGACATTGAATCCCGCATCTTTGATGATGCTCGCGATCTCGTCCGGCGATATGATATTCGAATCATGGGACAGGACGACACGTTGCGGCAGCAGCGAAACGGCAACAGAGCCACGATCCACTCCAGGACGGGCTTTTAGCAACGACTCGATTGACCTCACACACGACACGCACGACATGCCGGAAATCATGAACGACGATGACACGGTTGCTGCGGATTGGACAGAAACAGCAGACGCATCCGGGTTCGCCTGATATACTGCCGCAGGTGTTGCCATTGTCGCGAGATCAGAGATCTCATTACCCAGGAGAACGGAGGCGCACCCGCACCCGGATATCGCCTGGCGAACATCTTCGAAATCGTTGACAGGGGCGGTGAAAATGATATCCAAATAGGCAACTGGGCCATCTCCAGGGTCATTCGAGCTTAGACAAGCGCTGCGGAACGTAGGGAGGCGGGTCGCCAGGCTACGCGTGATCTCCCGGGTCAGGACGCGATGGTGCGTTTGCCGCCTGGTGTCGCCGTACTCGACACGTGCTGGGACGACAACGAACTTTCGCCTCTGCTGCGACACGATAAACGCGCACGAGCACCGAACGCAAGTGCAGTCTTCACATTGTTCACAAACACGTTGACGCGCGTCGCCTTTGCTTCCCTCGCCGTTCCCGGACAGCAAATTCGCAGATAGCATGGCGGCAGGTGGCCGGATCGAACGCAAACACGGCGGGGGAATGTTTCAGACGGCGTCGACGAGCATCGCCCTATGCTAATCGGTAGGCGCTTGCCGTCAGCCCAATTGCCTGTTGCGCCCCACCTGCCCGTACCCGATCTTCCTACCGGCGAATCTGGGGCTCCCTTCGACTGATCTTGCCCTCCGCGGAATCGTGCTGTGTTCGTATCGTGCGCGTTCGTACGAAAAAGGGGGGCAAAACGATCATTCGCTGTCTGTCAGTGACGGGAAGGGTCAACAGCGGGATCGGCCGTTGCGCGGTGCGATGATCAAAGCCGTGGCGACGTATGGCCTGAGGCAGCACGACAAGGACATCGTGAAGGCGACGTGGAACGATGACACGCCCACCGGCGAGGAGCTCATTCAGTCGCTGATCGACTACTCGTCCCGATCTGCGCGACACGGTCTGGCCGGTGCCATCCGGCAACGAATAACGCCACAATCGCCGTGGAAGGTTCGTTGATAACGCAGGTTGGTTGCGTCCGTTATGATAATGCTTGAAGCAGGTGGTCCTCAAAGCGCTCTCCCTCGTTCACCGACTAATCCGTGATGGTGACGAGTCATTCTTGCAGGTGGACAGCGAAGCGTATCTGCTCAGCTCGTCCTTGTTGACTGTGCCAGCTAGGATGCCTTGCATTGCCACCGTATGCTCGCCCTCGATAATTATTGCGACAGCTCGACGCAGGAGGGCGTGGAGCAGTCTTCGTTCATCGGGCAATATGCCCGCTTCCTGTCACAAAAGCTGGACATGTACAACGAACTCAACTATGTTCTTGAACGACGCTTCAAGGATAATTCGTCGTCTGCCATGGAGTGGATTGGGTCGCTACCGTTGACGGTACGCGGAAACGTATTGTGTCAGTGCGAGTCAGCTTCAATGTTGTATACAGGAGATTCAAAGAACGTTCGGGCTGGTGTTCACTGCCATGGAAAGACTGATGGATTGCGAAGTCTACGTCATGTATGACGACATTCATCCGATTGCTCGCAAGACTCTAGTCATGCTTCTCAAAGATTCGTTGCGTTTCTATTCCTTTCTCACCATTTCGATATTCCAACTCATCGGTAGATGTCCATAGCCACCAGCCACGATCGCATATCTGACTCTGTTCGAACCAGATCAGGTTAATACGTTCGACAACCTAGTTTGCGCATGGATGTCTGAACAGCTCGACCGATTCTCAAAGCTGAATGTCCGATACAAATCGTGGAGTCATAAGCTGTGCGCGCTGAAACTCATTAACGAGACGTTTCTGCCGAACTTCGACACCATTCCTGCCGGCGTGATCGCCAATGTGAAAACGTTGTTGAGTGCCAAGGCTCACGAAAGACGAACGTCCAGCAAGCCAGAGAAAGACCGCAGCAGGTCGGCGTCCAGAACACCCAAGACGACTACGGCCTCTGAACAAATCGCGTTCGTGGTTCCGCCGTCGCCTACAAGCACTAGGACACGTAAGTCGAAAGGTCAACAGCAACAGGGCCAGCCCACGCCACACAAGCATGAAGTGGACCTGCTTGGCCTTGATTCCATGTTTCAGTCGGCCGCCCAGCTGGCACCCTCTAACGCCCAACCCAACGGCATCTCGAACCCGTTCCAACTGGACGACCGCAAGACTCAGCCGTATTACACGGGTGACTTCAACGACTTTAATCAATGAAGCAGTGTTGCCCATGGCCTCTAGGTGCGCGCCTGGCACACGTCATTGGCATGTTCGGCTGGGGGGTGGCGCGCCCCGCCCCGATCTTCGGGAATGATCCAGAATCATTCTGATCCTGCTGGCAGCGGGTGATCTTTGGATGATTGTGCGGCTGTGTCGATGAACGCGATAGCGGTCAAGGCAGAGCTGGCACGTGCCGCTGCCACCGTCAAACGGGGCCAATACGCCAACGCGATCACGGAATTGACGTCCATCCTTGATCGCCTACCTAAAGAGGTTCGGGGTTCCATGTCCCTCCCTGGGAATGCCCTGCTGACGACGACGACGGCTGTACATAGGCGAGCAACGATCAATATCGCGGGGATGCGCTGGCATGGCGTGCCGTCTGCCACTTCAAGCTGTCCCGGCTGGACCGCGCCCTGGCCGACTTCTCGGCCAGCATGGACGCCGCAGGGGCGAGCGTCCGCGGCCTCGTCAACCGCGGCACGACGCTGATCGAGATGCGCCGGTACGACGACGCGCTGTTCGACATGAACCTGGCGGTGCAGCTCGACACGGCCGCGGACTCCGTCGACGGGCTCCTGGGTCGTGCATTGGCCAATTGGCGCGCGCGCGACTTTGCAGCCTCGGCGAACGACCTGCGCCTCGCCTTGCAGAAACGCCCGGCCGACATGGGCCTGTACTGGCGGTGCGGGAACGCCCTGATACGCGCAGGGTTGTACGACGACGCCGTGGCCGTGTTCGAGGCCGGTCTGCGGCAGGACCGGTACAACCCGGGCATGTACGCAGGGATCGGCGAGGCGCGCCGCCAGCAACGGGATTACGACGCGGCGATCGCGCAGGCGAGCCGGGCGATCACGCTCGACCGGTCGGACCTGAACCCGGTCCTGACTCGCGCGATAGCGTACACGAATCAGGCGTCCCTGACCGATGCGCTCGACGACCTCGGCTATGCCTTAAGTAGGCCTGGTACCGGTTCCATGGGTGGCACAGTAATTGACCGAGTGGACGCTTACAGGTGTCACGAGGCGAGGGTCGGAGACGGAAGGATGGATCCGGCTGATTCGGGCCGTGATCAACGCCCTCTGCGGGAAGTACGACGTCGCCCTGGACGACGCCAACAGAGCTGTCGACATTTGCCCAGACCAGGGCAATGTTTGGTTCGTTCGGGGGGCGATCCATTCACGGCTGCGCCGCCTGGACCTGGCCAGTAACGACCTGCGCCGAGCCATCGCGATTAACCCAGAACTATCAGGTCGCTGAGTTCGTAACAAGATTCGTACAACGGTGCCTGAGGCATTGTGCTCTGTGGCAGACGCGTTCGACATTGTGCAGTCAGTGGAGAGACCGATTACGCCACCGACGGCTCCGATGGTTCCACGCGCGGATCCTGACGACAATGAAGTCATTGTGGTCCCTGAGGAAGAGAAAGACGCAGATGATGTGCCACCGAGCGTACCTGTGCCGGAGGTGGCAAAGGGCAACGACGCGCCACAAATTGAGAACATCGTACGGTCAGCGATCGTGGCATCTCCCGCAGGACGAGGGCCAGGGCCAGTTCCCGCAAAGGCCATTGAGCAATGGGACGTCGAGGAAGTGGCGGAATGGGTGTCGTCGAGATGCAATGCGTCGCGGATGGGCCTGGGGCAACGGTTTCGCGAGGAAGAGGTGACCGGCGAACTGCTTGTGACGCTGGGACCGGAAGACTTCGCCGAGCTGGGCGTCACCAGCACCATCCAGAGACGTCGCCTGCTCCTCGAGATCAGCAAGCTGCAAATCAACCCTGGGAACCAATAATATATAACAGGCGCGCGCGCCGAGACGTTCTCGGGCGCGTCGGAGATGGGACTAATGGGAGGAGCGGTAAGACATGGCTGGGTTGCGCCTAGCAACCGCGTTCCACAGCCCGTCACTGACGGCCACGACAGCAATGATGGACGACGACGATCACGAGATCCAGGTCCAGATCGAGATGGACGAGGAGCTGGCCCGGCGCCTTCAGCTGCAGGAGCGGGGCATCGTCGCCGTCGACGATGCCGTCGAACGCGACGACGGCGATGACGACGGCCGGGATTCGTTTCAGAACCTGCTCAGCCGACGCGCCGTCCTCATCGCTTACCTCACCTACCAGATCCTCGAGCTCACCGCCGCTTCCGTCGTCCTCAGCGTCACCGCGAAGGAGCCACGGTGCCCCCATTACGACCTTCGCCTCTGGATCGTCGCTTGGACCGCTCGCCTGGTAACAACGACGGGCGCCATGACCCCTGCCGGATCATAACGCGACTTGTGCAGGTCGTAACGGCGCCCTTGACGCTGCGACGGCTCGTGGGTGTCCACGCCGGGAAGTACCATCGGGCGGCGGAGGTGGTGACCGCCGCGTACTGCGTCATGATCTTCCTGGCCGGCAACGTGATCCTGTACTCGACGCCGGGCGCGTGCCGCTCCGTGTCGCCCATCGCCTCCACCTACATGATCACCGTCCTGGCCGTCATGTTCGCGTACTTCGCCGTGCCCGTCGTCCTGGCAGCCGTCCTCTGCCTGTTCCTGCCGTTCGTCCTGCTAACCGGTGAGGCGCTGTCGGGCGCCATGGGCCAGGCGCGGCTCTCATCTGCCCGGCAGTGCACATGGTTGGGTACCCGTACACTGCCCCGGGTGCCACAGACCGGATGCTGAGGCCGTTGCCGTCCCAGCAATTCCCAGGCAAAGAGGGCGATAGCCGCTGCGACTCGTCAAGGTCGGGCCGGTTGCCACCGGTTGCATACGAGAGACGGCGCTAACGGCTGTCGAGTGTCAGGTGCGCCATCTGCATGAACGAGTTCGTGACCGGGGAGAGCATCGTGACAACGCTGCCGTGTGGTCACCAGGTCGCCGGTTTCTGTTCGTACCATCCACATCTGGCGAGATCGTCTGACATGCCTGTGCCTGCGCTGTGCACATAGTTCGACAGAGACTGCATCGAGCACTGGCTGCGGATCAAGCGGGAATGTGCCCTGTGCCGACACGTACGAAACCGGGGCAGTCGTTCCGTCCCGGCCTGTATCTGACAGGTGCATGAGCGCAGGATATCACCATACCCGTACCGAATGCGCCCAATAGTTAAAGTCCACGTAATAGGCGCCTAGTAGGCTGTGTGGGTCGGCGAAAGCGCGACCCGGAGCGTTGTACGTTGTCGACCCCGACGAAATATCTAGGCCGAATAGATACGCCGCCACGAATGTACGCCTGCGTGATCAGCGTTCCTCGGGTGGGCGTCGCGACGGTCGCCGGCGCAATCGGCAGGAGATGGTGAGCCCGGCGATGAGTGATGGGCTTGCGCGCTCCGCTTTCTGACATGGCACCGCCCGATGTTGTGTGTGTAGAGACAGCTCGTAAGGGGGTCGCTGGACGGTCCCCGTTAGGATGTATGCATCTGATGAGAGATGCAGAAGCTGATCCCGAGTGGATGTCGGGTGCAAACGACCAGGGCGGTGGACGCCACCAGGAACAGGTTCGGGTACTGCACGACCATGGCCATCTACGTGTTCGACCTGAACAGGTTCACGCTGGAGAAGCTCATCGCCATACCGAACCGGTGCGATACCCTGGACGCAGACCGACCGCGCCCGCGTTCTGACATAAGCACACAGGTCGGTGAACTCATTCGCCTGGGCGCCGTTCGACGAGAACCGCCTGGCGACGTCCAGCGGGGACGGTACCGTCATCATCTGGAACATTGCCGACGAGGTCGTCGTCGGCGACGTGACGCTCCCAGCAGGGTCCATCCCGAGTACGAGTGCCAGGGTTGTCGCGCTGGAACGCGTTGCTAACTCCACCGTTGTCCCAGCCCTGGTGGACTGGTGCCCGCAGGACGTCATGAAGATCGCCGTCCTGGGCGGCGTATACTGTTTGACGCTCGACACAGGCAGCAACCGACACTGACACGCGGGACAGGGCGACGTCTTCCTATGGAACGCGGCGAGCGGCGCCGGTCAGAGGCTGTCCGTCATCTTCTCTGGGCAGGCATCGACCATGCGCTGGTGCACAAGGAGCGCTGACATGCTGATCGCGATCGGCACCACGTCGGGGAGAGCAGTCGTAGTGAACGTGTCCGACCGGAACCGGCAGATTCGTCTGCCGACAACGTTCGGGCCCAAGGATGTCATTCCCGTTGCCGACGTGCGATGGGACCCGCGAAGCTCGACCTACCTTCTGGTGCTGTTTGGCAACGCCCAGATCATCCTGTACGACGTGGACTCGTGCACCGTCGTCATGGAGTTCGACGTTCA
This sequence comes from Plasmodiophora brassicae, assembly GCA_039704465.1. NCBI lineage: Eukaryota > Endomyxa > Phytomyxea > Plasmodiophorida > Plasmodiophoridae > Plasmodiophora > Plasmodiophora brassicae. Next base: position 672,675 of record JASFAU010000007.1, on the reverse strand, counting down.
GAAGGGCACCGTTGCCATCGCCTGGAACCGGAACGTCCCCGGCGAGTTCTTCAGCTGCGCCACGAATCGCACGACGCTCGACGTCTGGAACGTGTCGCAGCGGACGCCAACGGCGCGTTGCAAGGTCGGGGAGAAGACGGGCGGGGCGCTGACGATGGAGGCGGCCAGACAGTCTTCCCACCTCCTGATCAGCTTCGTCGACGGCAGCACTGCCGTCTTCAACCTGGACTCCAGGCGCCTAGAGTACACAACGCAGCCCGGCCACTGGGAGACCATCTTCGACTGTCGATTCCATCGTAAGGCCCTGATGCGCACCCGCCGCTGCTGCCCCTTTCTCTGCCTCACTGGATCCCGTCAGCTGGCGACGCGAACATCCTGGCGACGGGGTCGTTCGACGGCACCATCAAGCTGTGGAACACGCTGACGGGGACGTTCGTCCTGGAAATGGAGAAACGGACCGGGTGCGTCTACGCGCTGGCCTGGGACCCCATCCCGTCCCGCCTCGTGTCCGCCACGATCGACGGGCACATCGACCTGTGGGACGCCAGGACCGGCGCGCTGCTGCACACGTTCACCCATCACAGCAAGGCGTGCTACCGGGTCGCCTGGAATACGCGCAACCCGACCCAGATCGTGTCCACCTCCAGCGACTGCACCGCGTAGGACGACGTTTCGTTGTTGTCGCCCCGTCCTGCATCGTCGCTGACGCCGCCGCCGCCACCTGCAGAGTGATATTCAACCCGGACGGGCACGTCATGCACGTGCTCCCGCACCCGGCGGCCGTCTACGGCTGCGACTTTAGCCAATTCAACGAGAACCTGCTGGTGACCGGCTGCCACGACGGAATCGTATGGACGGTTGGCCGGCGTGGGCACGCCCCCCTGACCTTCCGACAGGTGCGCGTCTTCGACCTGACGCTCTCGACGTTCAACGCGCTGCACGAGCTTCGCGGGCACCGCGAGCGCGTGTTCAACACGGTCTGGTCGCCGTTGCTGAAGGACACGGTCGCGAGCGGGAGCGACGACAAGACGATCCGCATCTGGAACCTGTCGGCGAAGACGTCGGTGGTGCTGGAGGGCCACCACGACAAGGTCCGCGCGCTGGTCTGGAACACGGAGATCCCGTTCCTGCTCGTGTCCGGCTCCTGGGACAGCACGATCCGCGTCTGGGACACGCGCACGCAGACCTGCATGACCGTCATCCAGGACCACCAGGCCGACATCTACGGGCTGGCGACGCACGCCGCCCGGCCCTTCACGTTCGCGTCGTCCAGCCGCGACACGTCGCTGCGGTTCTGGGACCTCGACCAGGACGTCGTCACCAGGATCCGCATCGCCTGCACGATCGACCCGAGGACGGCGCTGGCCAAGTGCGTTGGCCCCGTCGAATGGGCGAAGCGCGCGGCGCTGACTGCGCGCACCTCTCTGCAGACTGCGGGGCACGCCCGACTCGGCCATGGCCCTGGGCAGCACGAAGATCCTGTGCGGGACCGGGTCGCAGGAGCTGCTCAGTCAGCTGCAGGCGGCCGCCCAGGGCCCCCTGCTCTACTCGTACGCGCTGACGACCAAGTTCCTCATGTCGCCGTACGGCATCGGGAACCTGTGGGACCTAGCCGACGCGGTCAGTGGGGCGGGCGGGCGGGCGGTGCCTTGCGGAGGCTGACCACGTCCCTAGATGGTGTCGGGGACGCCGGTCACGGCCATGTCGTCGATCCAGCACGTGAACCATTTGGCGTCGACGGTGGACGCCGGCGTGCAGCAATTGCAATCGAGCAAGTCGGCGGCGATGGGGCGCGGCAGGCGCCGCGAGCTGATGATGCAGTGCGCCGAGCAGCTGATCCAGGCGTCGCGATTCGAGGAGTACTGCCAGATCTTGGTCGACCTGGAGGAGTGGGAGCGCGCGCTGGCTGTGGCGCCGGCCGTGTCGGTCCCGTACTGGAAGGACCTGTCGGGCAAGTACGCCCAGCACCTCGCGGACCGGGGCGACGATCGGGCGGTCGCGTACTGGCTGGCATCCGGCAGCGTCGAGCCCGCCGTCGAGCTGTACAAGAAGGTCGGCGATTACCAGACGGCGCTCACCGTCGCCGTCTGCAGCCGGGCATCGTCCCCAGCGCCGCCGCCAACGCAACCGGCTCCACCTGCCGCGGAACCATCCGATGACTCGAAGCGTACGAAGGCGCGCGCCATGCCCGGGGATGATCGCTGACCCGCATTCCGGCAGGATCGGATCGCGGCCACGTCGTCAGCGCCATCGTCGGCATACGGGCGCAGCGAGCCTTCGAATCAGGCGAAAGCGTCCTGTCGGCATGTCATCACCTTTCGGCGTCGCAGGCGGCGGTAACGATGCGCCCGACCGCCCCCTTCCCACCCTGCTGCTGCGTTGCTGATTTCGACCGGGCAGTTGGCGGTTCGCAAGCTGATCCGCGGTGGCGAGTTCCTCCTCGCCCTGGCCCTGGCACGATTGCTCCACGCCGACAGCGTCAGGGATGCCGCCTCGTACGTTTGCCGCCAGGCGGAGCGCTTGGCCATGTGGTAGGTGACCTCCGTTATCGTCCCGAACGATGGCGACTGAGGGTCGCTCAGGGACGAGGTCGTACAACTGTGGGACATGGCGCGTCTATCGCCATCGGACCGGGCCGCCGTCTGTGCCAGGAACGTCGGCCAGAGGGACCCCGCTGCGTTTTACAAAGAGGTCAGGGCCGCGAAACGCTCATTGTCGAGCGGCCGATGATGACGCTAGCTGCTGTGTGTCCAGCTGGGGGTTCGCCCACCTGAAACCTTCTCGAATGCCGGCAAGACGGACACGCCGGCGGCCGTTCGGGGGTTCGTGTTCGCCCAGGCCTACGCTGAGGCTGTCGCCAGCGGCGTTGCCATCCTGAATCGTTCGTGGCCGCCCTGCATCGGCCAGCATCAGCTGACGTTCCTGCTCTGCAGAAATCATGTCGCGGACTCACTGGGGCCTGGAAACGGCCTGGGACATCGTCGCCATCCTCCACAACGTCAACGCGCAGAAGCTGGATGAATCGTGGGGCCACCCGCGTACGATGATGCCGACAACACCATTCCTGAGCCGCTCCCCCACAGGCAGCGCTGCCTGCTGCTCTGCTACTGTTCGTACATTGGCGCTTTGGTCGCCAAGCGCCGCGGTCTGACCGTCGTTGCCTACGCGATGTTCGACAACGCCAGGTACGGGCGTTCGCCCGTGTCGAAGTGCAATCGTGCGCCCTTAGCCCCACCGCTGTGCAGGAGGTTGGCGGCTAGCGCCTGCGTCGGTGATGCGTTCCCGATCGACCCGATGCTGATCGCCGTCCAGCAGCTGCGGCACGCGCCCAGCGCCTGGGCGGCGCTGAACCTCGCCAACGACATCGCCAAGATGCAGGCGCGATCCAAGCACGTCAACGAGCAACTCCAACAGGTCGCCGCCCACGTGAGGAAACGCCTGGAAACCGGTTCGTCGCCCACAAGTCAGCATTCGCCGACTGCTGCCTCATGTTTACTGTCGTCAGGGCACACGGACGGCAGCGGATCGCCCGCTCCAGGGACGAACGTGACGCTGCTGTCGGGGTCGCAGATCCCTTCGGCGCGTCACGCCAAGTTCCCCACCATCTCCATGATATCGGGTGGCATCATCCGCGGGACGCCGTTCCCGTTGCCAGACGGCGACGGCTGGGCCGACCGCGCCGAGGCCATGATGTGGGCCAGTGTCAACCCGTTCTCCCCGCTGAACACTGGCGCCAGGTTGAACCCGTTCTGACCACCACCCGTATGCAATACACATCGACCTCACCTGCTGTGACGATCGAGGCCATTAGTGGTACAGAAGTAGTAGTACGCGGGCGGGGATGGCGGCCACGACGCTCCAGGATCCGTTAGGGCGCCCCACACAGCACCGCGCCCTGCAGACGGCGCGCTACGTTGTCATGGTGGACCGGTTCCAGGAGATGACACGATCGTTCGACGGGAACGTACGCCGCGTTCGCGCCAAGTTCGAGACCTGGAAGCACCTGGCCAGACCACGATCCGACTAATGCAGTACCGTACACCGTTTCGGGCTAGACCATCTTTAGTCGGATGAGCTTGCGTCTGATGAACGATTTGAGGTCGGATTCGACCTCCTCGAAGGCCTCCAGGTTGCGCCAGGGCAGAGCCGACTGCACCTTGATCCTGATGGACAGCATCTGGCAATTCGGGGTGACTTCCGTCCTGAGCGACATCTTGCGCCAGTGCACTGAATCCTTCGCCACACGCTTCTCCAGCGATCGGCGCAGCCGCTCGATGGCCTCGTCGGGCGTGTTCAAGCCCGTCTCGAAATCCATTGTCGTTGTCGCATTTGAGGACGCCGACAGGTTCGTGATTCGCTCCTGAGCGAAACGTCAGACGCGAGCGGTGGATCGTAGCAATGAACAATACCTGGAGAAGGACTTCGTGCGGGAAGACAGTAACCTTCCCGTTGGACTGCTCCAGTTTCGTTTGCGAGAAGGAGAACGACCGGACGCGATACGTGACGTCGCCGATGATGACCAGGTCGTTCACTTGCGGAACAGATCAAAACCGGGGTGTGGGTTTCAGGACTGAACGACAACGCCGTACCTTCGTATGGCTTCGAGTAGAAGATGAAAACGATCGACTGGACGAGTTGCTGGATTAGTGATCCGAACGCGAACGTACCCGAAATGATAATGGCCTGATGCGCTCGGGGTTAGGCAAGTCGGGATCAACGACGTTCAGGTGGTGCACCCCCCTACCGAGATAGACAGGGCGAAATTCGTGACCGAGAACCCGGAGACCCAGACGAGCAGCAGGATGCCGATGACGGCGAACGGGATGTCGGCGACCGACTGCATGAATTTCGCGGTGCTCTACAGGGCACCCATCAGTCGTGCGAGAGCCAACTACTGCTGCTGCTGATGACGGTGAACCTGGAACTTCACGATGCGTTCGCCAATGTGCCGACGCGCTCGAAAGTAACGCACGGCGCCGGTGGCGAATTGCGAAACGTCCACCGCCTGGTGCTTCCAGCACTGATTGTCGAAGAACAGGCGAAACGAACGCTTCGCGTCTGTTTGGTCCTGACGCAGGCAACGATCGGCACGGGACGATTGCAACGACCTGGCCGGCGTACCGCTAAGAGGTCCGCCCATTGCTCGAACGTGATCACGGTGGAGTCCGAATCCGATCCCGAGATGAAGTTGTCGAACACGATGATGCCAAACAGGGCCATGTCGCGCTCCGAGCGTATCGTCAACTGGTGGTCGTCAGAACGAACCCATCGATCGTCCAGCATCCGGATCGGGAAGTGCAGGTCCTCGTCCATGATTCTCTCAGCGCGATCCATAATGTTCATCCTGTCCAGCACGTTAAACTTCAAACGCGGAGCCGCTGGGCCGAATAGCGCATGCCTCCACATGCCTTTGGCGATGTTTGCGCCACTGTTTGGTAATCAGTATTCGTTGCAGAGCCGATGACGTACACAAGCGATCGAAGATCTCTTCCGAAAAGGTCAGGTCTTCCATGGCGTGGTTAAACACCTGGTAAACGGCTCGCCAGCTGTGTCGACCACATTCTCAGTTACCGGTGCGCAATGGGGACATGGCGACGATCGTCTGACCGGACGCTGCTGTACAGGATCGCCCGGGCCAGAGCCAGCCAGCTTACCAGCATAACGACGAACGTGACCGTGTTGATGGCGCCCAGGACATCGGGCGTGCCCGCCCCGGACGACCCCAGCGCCAGGGCCAGCGGGAACAGCACCTGCGACTGAATCGAATCTGTCCCATGCGGGGGACGCTGTCAAACGGCGGCGCCGAACAGTATGACGATGCGACCCGCATACGTACACAGCAGGACCAGGCTGATGTTGTAGTGCATCGACCGGACCACGATCCGGGACCACTGCAGACAGACAGAGCACTATGAGGCGTTGGTGCCGCCCGGGCAACTCGCGACGTGTACCCAGGTGCCGCCCTGCAGAACAAAGTCGACGGCGGTGAGCAGGGCGAACTCGGCCGTGTCACAGACGCAGTAGTTGAGCAGGATCTGTCACCATCGGGTCCGCATCAGTCGGCAGGCGCCGGGGCGGGACGTAGCAACGAACCAGTCCAGGGATGGCACACCAGGCCCAGACGGCGAGCTGGCCAGCGACTTTGCCTGGATAGGCGGCCTTGGCGATCGCTCCAGACAGAACGCTGCCAGCCACCGGAATGGACAGCATTGCCAGCTTCCTCAGCTGGCCGCGCCACTCGGCACGCCAGTTCTTCATCTCGTCCTTCATGGTGCGTTTGCTTATTGACGACGACGCCAGAAGTAGGATCTGAGGACGCTCGATGAGAGCACAGCAGTGACAGCAAGAGCACCTTTACAGGATCCACAAGCACGTCATCATCGTCGTCGTCGAATCCAACGCCCTTGGACAGGCGATGTAGAAGAACCTTCGACCTGGATCGCGCGGCGGGCGCGCAAGTCGTACAGGTGTCGTTCCCCTTTTCGACATCCTTGTCATCGACGTTGGCGCCCGTCGGCACATCGTGAACCTCTTCGTCGGCTTCATCCATTCCCCGAGATTCCAGCGGCACACGCCGAACGATATCTGACCGGGTTCGTGCACTGGATGGTGGCATCATCGCTCGTTTATCGTTCATAGTGAGCTTCCAGAGCCGGCTCTATATCGCCCCAGTATGTGTCGTGATGTTGACGATACCAATCAACTGATGGAGGGCAATTAGCCCGAGAAGGTTGTCCATGGGGCATCGCGGTCGGAAGCCTACTGGTCTGTCGTAAACCGTCGTCGAAGGCAACGGTTGGCACCCAACCCAACGCCGCCAGCTTGGAAGCATTGATCCGGTACCGGCAATCGTTGCTAAGACGGTCTTCCGCGTACTCGATGATCTGCCAGTCAACAGTCAGCACCTTCGTAAATAGGAGTGCCCCGTCTGCGAGACCTGATGGTCGGGTTTCTCCCAGATATGCGCTAATCGCCTCGCGACATCGACGTTCGATATCTCGTCGCCGCCCCCGATATTGTACGATGCTTCTGCATGACACCGATCAGCTTCAACTGTACGTGACGTCCAGTTCAGAATCGTTCAGCACCGAGTTCTCCACGTTCGGTGATACGACGAAACGCGGCGACCGCATCCGACACGTACAAATAGGTGCGTTGGTTGTCACCTGATCCATGCACAGGACTTCACGTGGTGTCAGCCACTTGTCGTTTGCACGAGGGCGGGTGGCATCTACCACGTCTGACCCCGCAGCAACCTGCAGATGAATTTGGGCACGATCTTCTCCGGGTACTGCCTCGGCCCGTACACGTTGTTGCTGCGCGTGATGATGAACGGCAACCTGTGCTTTCGACAAAAGTGGCGCAGGACGATCTCGGCCACTGCCTTCGTCATGGCGTACGGGTTTCTTGGACACAACGGCGCGTCTTCATCGAACTCTGCAATCGTTGTTCAGGAAGAGCAAAAGCAATGCCATGGAAAGAGGGAGCGGATCTTGTACGTTCGATGCTGCTGGGCGTTTCGCCATAGACTTCGTCGGTGCTGACGTGCAGGAGGAGGCGGATACGGCCACGGAACCGTCGGCAGCATTCGAGAACGGCAACGGTGCCGAGGACGTTTGCCCGGGCGAACGCGTCCGGGCAAACAAACGATTTATCGACGCTCGTTTCTGCAGCGAAATGCATGACCAGGTCGATGTCGTACTTGGCGAAGACGGACGCCAGGCTATCGACGTCGACAATGTCGCCCCGGACAAAGGTGAAGTTAGGGGCCTTGTTCAGGTCGGCGAGGTTCGCGATAGAGGCGCAAGGCTGCAGGATGTCGAACCCGACGAACCGTGTCGATGGATAGGCCTGCGCAAGCTCGCACGCAACGTGCGACCCGATGAAGCCGGCGGCGCCCGTTATCAGGACGCTCCTGGCGTCGCGCAGCATCGCGCCGCTGGCGTCCGTCACAATCGTGTCCGCCGTCACCAACCGGGTCGCAACCTTTCATGTCAGGCAAGCAGGACTTGTACCTGCGCTGCTTGATTTGTGCTGACGGGCTGCTTATCCAGGTGTTAGGGTTGGCAGGTGATACACGTTGCCCACGGATTTGGGCTGGCAAGCAACACTGGGAGCTGCAGACTGACTTGCGCAGCAGACGCGCTCCCGCGTCATGAGCGCCGCCATCCGAGTAGGGCGCGCGGTGACTGCGGTCCGCAGCGGCGACGTCATTGCTGGCGCCGCCATGAACAAGTCGTTCTACAGGCGGACGCTGCCCGAGCCACCCGCCATTGCGTTCTCGTCGGCACAGGGGCGTCAGGTATTCCTGCGGGCAACGCAGAGCGGCCACATGGAGCGCTTCTTTCCGTTGTGTGAGCAGGTGCTGTCATTAAACTGTTGTTGTCCGGCCCTCGTGTTGATAGCGGGGGACGCAGTTCAGGACGCAGGATGAGCCGAGTTTCTGTGGCATTTCGACGCTGGCGATGGTACTAAACGCCATGGGGCAGGACCCGGGGCGAACGTGGAAGGGTACGTTTTCAGAACGTGACCTGGGGCCTGATCGAAACCGACTCGTTACGCGCATAGGACCTTGGCGATATTTCCACGAGGACATGCTAACATGCTGTGTCCCTCTTGAAGTGGGTGTTCGCGTGCGCTCGCGAGCTGTTGTTGATACTTCTCGCCAGGTCGTCAAGGAGGAAGGCATCAACTTCAGCCAGATGGAATGCCTTGCGCGTTGCAATGCCGTACGTGTTGAAGCCTTTCGAGCTGATGATCCTACAGTGTCCATTGACGATGCAGGATGTCGTGTAATCGTTATTAATGCTCCTATTCACAGAACCGTGGACATGTTTCGTGAACGGGTGCGCGCTGCGACGGGTATTGGCAACGAGTTTCTCGTTGTTTCATACGGGCGTGCACACCTGGGACAATCCGGGGATGGGCATTTCAGCCCCATTGGAGGGTATGACCCTTCAGAGGACCTGGTCCTGATCATGGACGTGGCACGGTTCAAGGTTGACCTGAATGTGTCGTAATCCTGTCATGAGCACCAGGTCATGTGATGCGCTTGTCCTCAGTATCCCCCGCATTGGGTGAAGTTGCCTCTCCTTTTCGAAGCCATGAAGCTACAGGACTCAACGACTGGTAGAGCCCGTAAGCGCTTATGGATCCTGACCTCAACAGAATGGTTCATGGCATGCTGCGTCCTACATAGGAGGGTTCATGGTGCTGACAAAGGAGAACAGCAATACGCTATTATTCGTCGTCTCCACCCGCAACCGTACGTCGTGGTTGGATCTTCTTCAGAACGTAGGCAAGTATCTCAAGCCGCTATGCTCGAATGCGATCGGCCATCTGGACTGCGACGAGGGTACAGTGTCCCTGCACTGTGAGGGTTCTGGGGCGCCCACACCTTCGTAGATTCCATTGAGTCGATGGCGTCTTGCGTTGCGTCGCAGATATCACCTGACGTTATTGGTCTTCTGGACACGTACACAAATGAGTTTGGGCTTAATTATATCACGCCAGGTACGCAGGCAGCGAATGTGTGACGGCCATGCCGATTTGACAGCCACCTATGGTAGAGCACAAGACAAACGTCGAGGATCTCTTGAACCAGATCCGCCAGACCAGCGCATTTCAGATACTCTCAAGGTATGCATTCGACGCCATGCACCCTTTCATGGGACAAGATCCCTCATCGCATACAGGTACCGCGAACAGATGAAGTCCACCGACCCTATTGCTGTCGAAGTCGTTACGATCCTCGTTCTGTCCCTTCCTCGGTCGACCTGGGAGGATGCGTCCGGCCATATCAGTCCATGTGCACAGCGCTTTGCCCTCCCAGAACTTCCCGAACCATTGCTCAGTGAGACCAAGGCGCTACGTCGGCAACTCCAGGCTCTACTTGTATATTGCGATGCGGTCAATTGCTCAACAAGTTGCTGCTCCTCTGTGCAAGCCACATAACGTTCTCCACGACTTCATGCTGACACTATATTGAACGACGACAAATGAATTATGGTGGGTTCAGTAGCGCTTCAGGGCGTCTTGGCGTTCTTTGGCCAGGCGCACGTTACGGTTGTAGGTCAGCAGCGGCAGGAAGCACGCGACCGTACCAGCAAGAAGCGACAGCGTGGCAGCTGCAGAAACGGTCACGATCAACGGAAAACACGAACGGCACGCCGTACACACCGGGCTCCTTATACAACCCTTCCCGCACCATGCCCACAAACGTGACCTTGAACTGCGGCTCCTGGATGAACGTCCGCTTGAACCATGCGGTGACCTTCGACATTCTCGGACCGACACGACGAGCACGTACGACAGCCCCTGGCCGAACGCAAAAAATACGCGGGGGGCGCTCCACTCTGACACTGGACGTGTCAGGTGTATTCCCCCGTTTCTGGAAATATGAAATTCTCTAACAGCGCCTAACGCCTATAATCGACACAACGTTGCACTCCTGTCTAGCATACCGCCATGCGGAAACAGTCTAGCGGAGCTGCGCTGTCAGTTCGACAGTACGATTGCTGACAGACGCTGTGTGTGCGTCCCAGTGCCCAGAGCTCCTTCGCGACCTTGCATAGCCTGCATCTTTGCCCGCGTTCCGGACACTTTCGTAACGGGCGCGGCACGGAACGGCTTGCCCAGGTGAGCATTTTATGTCGAAGGGAGTTGACGGTCAAGCTCAAGGCTGCCGTGTGGTATAAACACTTATTCCATGAGGTTGTCCAGCGGCCCGTTGTCGTTGGCGGCGGGCTTCTGCGTCAAGCCCGGGCTGGCCAGGATCGCTTCGATGGATTTCATCCGGTCCGTTAACGCCGGCGCCTCCGTCAGCGCCTTCCCCGATATGCTGTCATCCGACATTGACGACTTCGGCTCGTCGTCGTCGACGTCGTCGCCTTCCAGCTCCACGGCTTGGACGATCTCCTTGACGAGGTCCGGCGGGCTGATGATTTCGTCCGGGAACGATGATCGACGTCGTCGATGACGGTCCTCGGCGACGGATCCACCGGTGCCATGAGCCGAATCCGGCGACAGCCTGCTCTCGGTAACGAGGTCAACCGCCACTGTGGATCCTTTCGACGACGTGCCGCTGAACGACTTCCGGCGCAACGATCGTGTCGACCGTTTCGCGATCCGCGGGCTGACGTCCCTCTGGTTGCGATGCCGTTCAATCGACTCGCTCAGCGCGCCTCTCGCCAATTCGCCAACAGCGGCACTCGGCCGGAGCGATGTCATGGACGGATCCGCCGCCTCTTTCCGGGTCAGAACCGAGAACCGCTTCCTGGCGGCTGCGATCGCATCCGACCGGGTCGCCGCCGGTGCCGCCGAACTCTTGAATGGCATCAGGTTGCGGAACCGGGACGTCGCCCCTGTCTTCCCGTATGTCTTCGTGCTTTCCGCCAGCACGGTTCGCAAGGGTTTCACCACAGCGAACATCTGCGTCTGGCGATCCTCTTCCTTCATCTGTTTGATCTGCGTCAGCGTCTCGATGGCGACCTTGAACACAGCCAGGTCCGCTTTCAACGACGCCAAGTTGCGTTTGAAATTTGCCTAATCCCATGTCAGATCCGTGTGGAGAGAGAGAGAGAGCATGTGACCGGGGCTGGTTGGTACCTTCTCGTCACTTGAGGCGTTTTCAGCCATGGCCGCTTCGTCGGCTTCATTGCGAAGCAACTTACGAATGATGTCTTCGCAGATCAGCATGAGACCTTCGTCGAGGCACTGGCCATTCAGGTACAGGGCGTCCGCGTTCGCAAATATCAACGGGCTCTCGTCCAGGAACACGAACTGTATGATGACATGGGTGAGCTCGCGAAGGTTGCCCCACTGTGGCCGCTTAATGTCGTGTCGGAACTCCTGCAGGTGATGGGTTATCCTCGAGCAGAGCGAGAACAGGATCAGGCGCTGGACGTCGGTCGTATCGTCCGTGTTGCCGAAACAGGAGACCAGCTCCTCGAACGTGGATCGCAGTCGCACCGCCATACCCGATGGGCGGTTCTCGAAATGCCAGTTCAGCAACGTGCTCTCGGTGATGATCAGCAGACGGAACGCTCTGCCGTCTTCCGGCTGCAGGATGGCCAGACTTTCAATAAGGACAGCCTCCCATTCGCCCAGAGGGAACTGGGACGCCCGCTGCGATGCGTATAGGACCAGATCGTCCAGAAGCGCCAAGACCCGGTCGCGTTTCTCCGTCTGGGTCGCATACGCTGTGCCCCACAGGCACTGTATCAGCGATGTGATGGGCGATTCGTTGCCCGTCAAAGACATTCGTGGCTTGGCGCCGAGGGGCTCCTCCGTCGGCGCCCGTATCCGTCCCGTTGTCAAACGCAGGGACGACTGTAGGCGATGAAGCTGACGGGTCCGGGTCGGCGTCGGCGCTGACCCGTCCGCTGGGAACACTTCGGGCCAGGGCAGCAGACGATGCGACAACGAGATGATCAGCGTCGGCTGCTCGTACGTCTGCTCGCCGAGTGTGTACGATTGTCGCAGGAAGTCACCCACGCCGTACAGCTCGTCTTCGCTGCGCCTCTTCATCGACTTCTTCTTCAGGGCGGTATCAAAGTCGAACGTCTGGAACGCCAGGAACTTCTCGATACGCTGGGAGGGCCCCGCTTCGTTCACGTTGACGTTGAACGACGCGAACATTTTGATCAACTTCTGGTTCTTGACGGTAGCGCTGGACTCGTCGCCGCTGTTCAGGGCCCCAGAACGCGCGTAATGATCGCGAAGGTAATCCATCAGGTACCTCAGGATTGGTGTTGTCGCCGTCTTACTGCTTCGACGTCTGTCCAGGTACTTGTTGTAGTCGGTTTCCTTCGTGATCAGCTCGGCTGTTTGCAGCACCTGCTTCTTGTGCAGGTGGATGGTCAGGGTTTCCTCCACCTCCGGGAGTCGGATGATGGCTGGATTCTTCAGCGCCGCCAGCAACGCGCTTGCGTGATGAAGATTTCCCATCGTCTTACACGTTCTCATCAAGCTGATGATCCATTCGATTGCTTGGACCTGCCCCTCCGTATCTGTTCGCCGGAACGACAGAATGGCACGTTCCGCCCACAGTTCCGTGAACTAACGGGCAACACGCGTGTCAGAAGGTGGCCGATGGGAACGATTCGGCAAAGAAGAGATTGACGGTACCTTCCAGTCGCGTAGCATGTTATAGACGGGTGCCGTCGTGTCGTTCTCGCCGACATTGGTTCCAGCTGCGGCCAGGCTAGCAGGTGTCAGCGCCGCATAGAGCGAGTTCGCCTTAAGGGCCAGCGCGTAGGCCATATCTGACGGATCGAGTTCGATCATGCGCTCGAACAGGGGCAACTTCCCCTGAGCGTAATCACCCATGATGGTGTTGTACAGCCCGATCGACTATGATGCGATGATTCGGATTGGTCAAGGCACGAGCTTTCCTAGATATTTCCATCCACAACACAGATCTTGAGGGTACCCTGTGCGCGAGCAGCAGCTGCGCCAGGGCACTGAATGCGAGTGGTAGGAAGGCATTGGTGCCTCCATGACAGACCCGGCCAGCGTCGCATGGAACTGCCAGCGTCCACTGATTACGCAAATTAGATCTGTCTAGGGTATACACGTTGAACGTCCAGCTTCCCAACTGGACCATGACGTGGCTCTTGCAACTCCGAAATGTTGTGCGAATCAACGCAGACCTTTGGGCAAAAGCATCAATGCAGGCTTTAGCTTGCATTGGTGACTCCGCATCCGCACCAAAGCCCTTCGGCAACCCGAATCTTCTGGGCCATTAAGAACCCTAGCCAGCTCGGAAAATACATAGACCAGAGGGTAGCCGTCAGACGAAGGGTCCGCATGCCGCTTGACTACAGCTATTTATGTAACTGCGCGCAGTCAGACGGAAGGCCCCGCTGCAGAGCTGCGCGGCGGCGACGTGACCGCTTGCCGCGCCCTCCGGCCATATCATTTGTAGCTGCATTGTGGAGCCATGTCGTTGGCGAGATTGCTGATGCAGGTGCTGACGGTTGTTGGCGTTACTAGAATGCTACCGGCGCCGACTCTCAAGCCAGCTGACTCGCGCCGTGTGTCTGCGCTTCTGCCTCCTGACCCTCGCACTAAGCGTTGCGAGTCATCTTCGATACGCAGTGTCGACTGGGCGCTCCCTGCACTTCCCAAGACGCCGTCTCTCCTCGCTACTCCTGAGCTTAGGAAGTACATGCTGAAAGGCCGGGCTCGGTCTTCAATGGCCTCAAGGGGCTCCTTGATATCGTTGTTGAGATCTCGCGTCTCAGTGCAGCCCGTCAAGGTAACGCCGAAGATCGCTAGCATCATCCAGGAAATGGCCAAAACAGAGCGCGACTACTTCAGACAAATCAGGTGTCTGCGAGAGGAAGTTTCCAATCCGACGTTTGAGGTACGCATCATCTTGTAATGCCTCGCCAAGGTCTGAGTATGCGAGCCCGCCCGCAGAGCGTCGTGCTGCCCAAGAAGGTCGTCAATGACATCATCACGGGGCACAAGGACCTTGCGCGAAAACTGAGAAAGGCTAAGGTTTCGTCCGATCCAGTTCGAGCTGTCGTCACCATCCTGTCGAAGAAGTTCAGCCTGCCGCTCACCGAATCCAGTCTGTCGATGGTATGTAGTAACGATCTGCGAGAACACCACACTGACCGGTTCCGTGCGCTTTTGCAACTGGCAGGCCCATGCGAAGTACGCTGCGTTCTTACATGATTGGAGCAAGCATTACAAAGTGGTACCTAAAGCGCAATCCGGGCGCGCATGGGAACGTGACAATTGCCTGATTCGTCCCGTGCAACGCGTTGGCAAATACTCGCTGTTCCTGGGCGACCTCCTCACAAGCCTTGCAGACGACAACGGGGCCGAGGAGGTGGAGGCTACACGGGAGAATATAACGGTAACCTACTACGTTCGATGCGTGTGTGTCTTTCATGCCGACAGTTTATGACCAAGGAATTATAGGAGGTGGTGAAGGAGGTTAACGCGTTTGTTATATTGCACGAGGAGAGACGAGCGCGAAAGATCCCGGAGAGCATCCCGTTACCTCAGTACCTACAGGGTGGGCGATTGTTGCTGCGGTCGGAGTGTGTGTCGCTCGCCGGACAGCCAAAGAGGCGATCGAAGCGTCTCGCGACCAGGCCTAACAAGTGGGACATGATACTGACGACGGACGCGTTGACTATTCTTCCGATAAGGTTCGATCGAATCGCGTCGGTCACTCTGTGGGCGATTAACGACTGCTACTGTAGCAAACGGGACACGTTCGAGCAGAAGTGGCCCACACCCGTCCGGGTGTACGACCTTTCCGATATCGACTCGCTTTCGAATCTGTGCCAACTGGATTCGTCAATCGATGTCGTTCTAGACCAGCCTGCAGGCAATGTTGGTGGACTCGGCGGTTTCCGGTTGACCTTCAAGGACCAGCGAGACTGTCAGTCGTGGTTTTCAAACATTATTGACGCCCGCAAGCAGAACGTGTCGGCTCGCTGAGCCTGGACGCCTGCTCATCCTGCCTCCACGTTCCTCCCATTGCCGAAGTGAATCCAAGCGAAAGTGTACAGTAAAATTTGGAGATTCGTTGCTGTTGTCTGTATCGTCACACCCAGTGGAACAGGCGGTGCTGGCGACGGCAGTGATGCAGCGCTCATCGTTTCCTTGGCTACTTATTTGGCAACCAGCGGTCGATGCTCGTTCGGGGCAGCAACCGGAGATACCACTGCCTCCCTTGGCATTGAGCGCACCGGCCTCTCCCACCAGGACTGGATTGTCTATTCGAAACCAGATCCTGTAATGTGAACCTCGACCTGCTCATCATCGACCTGCGGGCTCCGGCATGGGTCGTCCTTACAGAGCCGTGTGCGGCGACGGATCAGACATCCGGGTGGGCGCACCTCCAGGTTCGCCAACTAATTGGAAATTAGTTGGCGAACCTGGACGTGCGCGCACCTGTAGGTTCGAACATGTGACTGGGTGGGCGCACCTCCAGGTTCGCGCCCTTGAAATGAAAACCCGCTGGGTCTGTGCCAGTGTGCCATCCTGTGGCTGTCCAGAGCGCATTTCTTCATCAGCGTCCGACGTGGCTCAGTTACGCCCGCGGCTGTTCAGAACGTATTTCGTCTGCCGCGTAAGACAGTGCACGCGTACGCTCGTCCCATGTCGGAAGTCAGTCGTCCCGCGAAACCGAAGCCCAAGCCCACCTTATACCGGCACCGCAGCGCGAAAGCCACGCGCGAGGTCAAGGACACGGCGCACGAGTACGACGACATGCTCGGTGTCAAGGACACGGCTCACGAGTGCGATGACATGCTAAGTGTCAAGGACACGGCGCACGAGTGCGATGACATGCTAAGTGTCAAGGACACGGCGCACGAGTGCGATGACATGCTAAGTGTCAAGAACACGGCGCACGAGTACGATGACATGCTAAGTGTCAAGGACACGGCGCACGAGTATGACAACAGCTTCAAGAAGATAAATAACGTCTACCCGTGCCGCACGGTGAACGTCATGGGCGAGGTCAAGGATATGGCCGCGAAACCGAAGTTCGAGCCCGCCGTCTACCCTTGCCGGAGCATGAACGTCATGGGCAAGGTCAAGGACACGGCCGACGAGTACGACGATGGCTTCAAGAAGATGCAGAGCAAGGCCATGTTCCGAGTCATTAGCGAGGACCTCGCATCACAGTTAAAAAACCGATTGGACCTGTTCAACCTGCAGAGCGAACTCACCGCGCACAACGACCTGATCATGGAAATCGGCCCTAACGGTGAAAAACCCGACGTCGACCTGCTCTAACCGAACGTTCCCATAAAGATCACGGTTTCCACTCCAGTGAACCTTCCTACTGAGGCTAATGTCATCAGCACCCCGAATGATAATAAGGGCAACCAAGTGGTCCCCTGTCATGTTGAAGCGGCCTGCACCGGTGCACGACAGGTCGAGGGGAAAGCGCGCGCGCGCCAGTGCTCGCGACGATCGCCAGCACAGGTTTGTGGCGACCACGGGACGGCTCTGGGTCCGGGGCCGCCACCATGCAAGGGCTGGTCGCGTCGATCGTCGAGACGGATGGGGCGCTGCGTTCGGCGCAGACGAAGCTGGACGGCAAGCGGATGATGCTCGAGAACCTGGTTCGCGAGGTATCGGCCAGCGAACAGCGACGTCGCCAGGTCAAATCGGCGCTGTCGAACCGATCGGCCCTGAGCAACAGGCAAATGCGGAAGCTGGGGATGCTCGATGTCGACCGCAATGTCCTTACAGGGCCGTGTTTGCGATGGATCAGACATCTGTGACTGGGTCTGTTCCAGTGTGGCACCCTGTTGGTGTTTACTTCCAGAGCTCATTTCTTCAGAAGCGTCCGACGGGGATCAGATACGCCAGCGGCTGCCCAGAACGTATTCCGTCTGGCGCATTACACAGTGCTCGAGCGCTCGCCCATGTCGGACGTCAGTCGTCCCGCGAAGCAGAAGTTCAAGCCCGCCGACTACCCGTGTCGCAATGTCAACACCACGGGCGAGGTCAAGGATACGACCGACGACTACGACGACGGCTTCAAGAAGATGGAGAACAAGGCTATGTCCCGGATCGTCAGCGAAGGCCTCGCCGCACAGTTGAAAACCCGATTCGACCTGCAGGCCGGCGAACTCCCAGCGCGCGGCGACCTGATCATTGAACCCGACCCTACCGGCGACAAACCCGAACTCGACCTGCTCTAATCGAACGTTCCCATAAAGATCACATTCACCACTCCAGCGAACCTTCCTACTGATGCTCCTGTCATCAGTGACGCACTCCAACCAGCGTGTGCGGGTGCAGTCGCGCATTTTCCGCTACGGCGCGCTTCAGGTCGCCTGCCATGTCGAAGCGGCCTGCGCCGCCGCACGACAGGACAAGTGGAAAGCGCACGCGCGCCAGTGCTGGCGACGATCGCCAGCACTGGTCGGTGGCGACCACGGAGAATGAGGCGGTGCTGTATATGGAGCTGGACGCTGGCATCATGGAGAGCGCCGGTTCCGGGGCCACCACCACAATGCAAGGGCTGGTCGCGTCGATCGTCGAGACGGATGGGGCGCTGCGTTCGGCGCAGACGAAGCTGGAGGGCAAGCGGGTGATGCTCGAGAACCCGGTTCGCGAGGTATCGGCCGGCGAACAGCGACGTCGCCAGGTCAAATCGGCGCTGTCGAACCGATCGGTCCTGAGCAACAGGCAAATGCGGAAGCTGGGGATGCTCGATGTCGACCGCAAAGAGATCAAGTACGACCTGTTCGTTCCCATCCATCAGCTCTGGCTGCAGTACTTTCAGCAAACGACGGCGGACTCGACAGCGTGCGTTCTGGGACTATACAGTGCCAGCATCGGATGACTCTATCTGACTGGGCGCCCTGATGTCACAGCGCAAGCGTTCTCCAGTCGAAGCTTATGAAGGCAGATCTTCACGGTGCCATTATTGTTGTCATCCGGAGCCGGTGCCCGTCGTTGATCGGGCAACGCGGAATCGTCTATCGTGAGACGCAGTATACATTCCAGATCGTAACGTCGACGAACGCAACGAAAGGTAGGTGCCTCTTGGATCCGTCGTCCTGGAGATTCTAAATGTTGGAGCATGGCCCCAGTTCTTCCCAAGCAGCACAGTGTGTTCGGCGTCGTTGCGCAAGGGTGCCTGCTGGAGATATTCGGCAACAACTTCCTCTATCGGCCTAGCGAACGCAGCGCTCGAAAGTACAAAGCGCATGGCAAATCTCTCCGCCTATAATGTTATTAGTACACCGCATCACTGTGGTGGACGAACCGGGGCGTCCCGTGATACGATGCCGAACTTCCAGTCGATGATATC
This sequence comes from Plasmodiophora brassicae, assembly GCA_039704465.1. Taxonomy (NCBI): domain Eukaryota; phylum Endomyxa; class Phytomyxea; order Plasmodiophorida; family Plasmodiophoridae; genus Plasmodiophora; species Plasmodiophora brassicae. The sequence goes on along the minus strand of JASFAU010000007.1, from coordinate 653,873 downwards.
GCCCGTGGACAGGTTGGATACAATCGGGTAGCCACTGGTCGCATCGTCGACGACTGATAAGCGTTTGCGCCCGCAGGGTTTGACCTGATGCTCCAGATTGCTACAGACGGCAGCAGCGTAGAGCCGCGGGTCCTTCACGTTAGGCGCCGGCGCTTCGCCCTGTACGTGCGGGCGTTCCCGCTGCAGCGTTTCAAATCTCGATTCCGATATGCTCCTGTGCAACGTCTGGAACTGCGCCTGAATGGAATTCAGCCTTGATTTCAGCCGGGGCGTCAGAAACGACCCCGTTCTCGACATGGATCCACCAAACCTGAACAAGACATGCCCCGACGTCAACGATGCACGTTGTTACAAACGATGGGCCGAAACTGACTGGCTTTTCGTCAGGGAATCCGAGTGACGCATCACGCTCGCAGGGAAGATCGATGGCCGTCCAGCCATTGCAGCCATCATTGGCGAAATGCCTTTGCAGTCGAACACAACGCGCTTCGGGAACGTCTTCGGAGGTGTGCTCTTGTCCTGAAGCTCAACCTGATCGAGAGACTCCTGTATAGACGTCAACTGCCTGGATGAGGCCAGGCATCGCCCTTCCTACTTTCATCGATAACTCAATGGGCAATACCGAAGGACGTTTTCGCCCAAGTCCTCCCCAGTGGATGTCGACATCAACGGGCCGAGAGATGTCAGGCTTCCTTGTCGTTCGGGCCACAGTGCTTAGGCGCGGTTGGGTCTTCCTGCGACGCCTGGGAGCGCCAGCCAGCGACTCTGTGATCTATCGGTCGCCGCGTTAGCTAACGCTCTGCGCGACGAGAACCGGCAACGCACCCGACGGTCGAACACATCAGCACGATTGCAGAATGCGCGGTCTCGAAGCCGGCTGATCGTCTCGTCCGACTTGCGCACGCCTGATAATAGATATTCGGTATCGCTTTCGAGGCGTAGACGGAACTCGGGCTCTGCAGGTCAACTGGATCGTCAGCCCCGGTAAGCGGTCGCTAGCGAAAGTTCGCCCACTGTTGAAAACATTGGCAGCTGGCGCCAGAGCGAATACGAAATAATGCCTGATCACGTTCGCGAGCAGCATTGGGTAGACAGCTTCGAACCGGTCGCGAAACTTCACCCGTGTCGACTGGAGCGTGTCCTGAGTTTCGGATTCATCGTGAACGAGGACGTTCAGTTCGTTCGACAGGCGAAAGTACGCTCGCGACGTTTCCCTGAGCAATTCGCGCTGCTGGATGTCGGATCCAGGTTGAAAGTACTCACAGAACAGGTACCACAAGACACTGGTGAAGACCTTCTTCGAAGCTGACGGAAGAGGTTAGCGCTGAAAGGGTCCGGCACCCACTGAACGGTCTACCCTCGCTGAGAAGCGTTTCCTTGAAAAGGCGAAAAGGGACGACAGGCCAGGGCCCGCCAATTGCCTCCCTTGCAAATATGACGATCTGGCCTGCACTCGGGCACGTCAACTGCACGAACCTGAGCACGTGTACGTACGAGACGCCAACCCAGGTACATTTCACTGTCGATATCGTCAGGAGGGGTGCCGAAGGCGGGGTAGAACGGCAGGTGCACAGGTTTGCGGCAGCCCTCGGGACGCTGAAGAACGTCGCTGACGAGATAGTCAGTTCGCTTCTATAGTCGCTCGTGCGCAACCTATACCGTTGTGTGAAGCTCTCACAACATGAAGCGTCAGGTCGGGAAGGCGCGTCTGCTTCACGGCGACGATTGTAAGGGTCGGACCCCGAAGAACCATTCAGCGACACTTCGACAGCGTCCGACTGCGACAGCAACGCCCGCATCGATGCTGGCACTGGAGGCCTCGGCGGCCGCTGTAGGACCTTCTTCGGCCGGTCGTACGCCTCACCAGGGGAATGGTGTTGCATGGGCATTAGGTCGCCAGGGCGAATCTGTGGGCCCAGTGTCATGTCTGATGGTGCGACAGCGAAGCATGGAGCGTTTACGCGTGTTCGCCCGCTGTCCAAACGCATGTAGTGGTAGCGCGCCCCTCGATTCGGCATGATGCCACGTAGGAACCGGTGGCGATCCGCATTGCTCTGGATTCGGAATTCCTGACGCTTCCCGACGCATGCTTCCGCCTCTTTCCGAACTGATCCAACATTGAGACGCGGACGTGGTCGGGCGCCGGCGAGTGCCGACTTTTCTCATTGACGTGCAGCAGCGCGGCTCGAAGCTCGGACGTCACTTGCCTGCCGAGCCACCTGACGTCATCGGCGTCTGCAGATCCCGCTGGCGCCGACTCGGTGCCGGCCGAAGCACGTCCAGGGACCCGACGCGCCATCTATATCAGTGATGCATAACGCGATCGCGACGGTACCTCGCAACCGCATCCTTTAGTGCAAATGCAAATAGGTCGTTCCGTCCACACTTCTCCTGAGGGATCCGTTGGCATGGCCGACACAGGTCCCAGCAACGGAAGGGCACCAAGGTGGCAGCGGCTGCCGAGACAATGATTCGGAGATTACATCTGCACGCTCCCTGTCCCAATCATCGCCAACCCCTGTTTCGCCCAGCGGTCCGCCTCCAGATCCGTCCGGCTGCCACTGAGCTGAAGACAGACCGGCACGCGCCTGCAACTGGCCCCTGGATCGTTAACACGACGCACAGATACCCGCAGCACGATGCGTACCTCGTGATCGCACATGTTGGTTTAACACTTCACAGGGGTGGCGCTTTACAATGCCGACGCCGTCCATCGTCATCTGCCTGCTGGCAACAGCATCACAGGCGCTGACAATCCGGTCGGCAGCCACCGGCCAAGAACGCGCGCTAACCAGCTATGGGTTCGCGCTGGGCAACACGACGTTCGACGTGTCGTCGACGGGCGTCCTGTACTCGCTGTCCCCCGAGAACGACGCCTGGTCGGGCCGAATCCTGTTCGTCGAGGTGACCACTGTCACCGTGAACGTCGCCGATTGGGCGAACGCCTGCCAACGGAACCATTGCGCCGGCCTCGTACTACACATCGCACCGTCGAGCCTGCTGCGAACGCTGATGCAAACGCTGGCGTGGTCGTACTGGGTACGACAGCCGGGCGCGTTTGCCACCCTGCCCATCGTCGTCGTCGTCGACGACATCGGCGCGGTCGGCGCCTCCGACGACGTCGTCATGGCAATGTCACCGGGGCGCATCGACGCGAACCCGGCTGGTGCCGCCCTGCGCCTCCCGTCGATCATTGGCGCGTTCTCCTGCATCGCTGTCTCGTACTTCTTCATCGTCGCGTTAGACGCCCTTCGCGTGTTGCAATTCGCGGTTGACGACCAGTGGAAGTTTCGGGCGCCGCCCTGGAGAGCCATCATCACGCTCGTCCTGCTCGTCCTCGGCCATGTCGTGCGTGCCCTGCGCGCCGCCAACACCGCCTGGTACAGGGAGCGGGCGTTCCCGTACCCGGTCGCCGTCTTCATCACGTACGCCGAGTTGCCGATCATGGCAGCGGCGCGAACCGCCATGGGGTCGATCATATCGCGGTCGGTGGAGGCGCAGGGCCACGATCGGTCGCTGCTGATGGCGGACCGGGCCGCGGTCGTCCTGGCGGTCCTGGCGACCATCGCGTCGTACATCGCCCTGGGCATCGCCGCTGTGACGCAGGTGATGCCACTGGGCGTCGTCGCGTGCTACCTGCTGTTCCTGGCGCCCAGCATAATCTACACGCTCAGCCAGGGGTACGCCTGCTTCGTTCTGATAATGGGCCTCGGCGAGGCGCCCCGGCAGGTCGGGCTGGCCAGCGATGCGATCGAGAAGCGGCAGTCGTTCGGCGTGCGGATCGGGGCCACCTGGACGATCGCCATGCTGATGCTCGCGTTGCAGCTCCTGGTTCTCGCCATACAGAACGTGTCGCCGACGTATTTCCTGGCGACGCAGGCCGCCAGCCAGGTGCTCGGCGTGCTGGCCGCCGCCGCCACCGTTGTCATGTTCCGCCCGAAATCGTCCGCCATCGGCAGCAGGTGCTATTCGCGCAGGGTCGCCCCCTCGTCCAAACTCGTGACGCCCGTTATGCCCGCTACCGTCACGCCGGCTTCCAAACGCTGGTAATATACTGACGGTCTATCGGCCGCGACAGCCCCGAACGATGGCGGACCACGGCGACCGACACGGTGAGGACTAACGAACAGCAAACGTCAGGTCGGCTGCAGGACGTATCGTGTGTTCGTCCGCGCGCGACAGCAGCATTCCGACATGCTGGGCAACGGCTACGTTTGTGCTTACGGCGAAGACATTCAGGCATCGCGGTCGGCCTGTTCGGTCAGTGATGACATGGCGCTACGCTGTCGTACATCGACGACGCGTCGTCAAACGTAGGTGTGCCCATCCGATGCTTAACAGCTGCTGGCTCCCACGCGCCGTCATCCCATGAAGTAGATCCCGCGTGACGCCCAGCAGGCCCGACCTTCGGGGAACGCAGGCCCCCGGCCCCCGTTACCATTACTAATCGGTAGCGCTCCACGTCACTCGGAGGCAGTGTCACGGGAAGTGGCGGGGTATGGAACCAGCACCTCGGGGGGAGGGCATCCTCCTTTGTAAAAGCCGCTGGGTCGGCTCTCGAAGTTTCAGTCTCTCGAGTCTCAACCCAAAATAACCGCGTGCGGGTTCACAACAGCGTCGGCGGAGTCAGGGCTTGGTCGGGGAACAGCCGCGGAGCGACAATGACAAGAACAACAACGGTGGCGCTCAGGGCGGCGGCGGCGGTCGTCGTTGCCTGCATCTGCTTCGGCGGAGCGCTCGGCGACGACGACCACGACGACGATCACATGAGTGGTACGAACGCAAGGAATGGCGGGGGTTGCACGGGCTGTGTTGACTGAGGCTTTCGTAGAGTTCCCGGTGGTCACGATGCTGAGCGCGGTTCAGCTGCTGCACTCATCCGGCTACCGGCTGCATTCGCACCCGATTTCGTATGGTTCAGGTTCGGGACAGCAATCGGTCACCGCATTGAAAGGGTACTCGCTTGCCCAGCATCCGACAACGTACCCCTAACGATAACCAATCGCTGGCAGAGCTGCCAACCACGAGAACTTGTTCCAAGTACATAACGCCGACAAAGAACCCGTTGTTGCGGCAGGCAAGCATATATCGCCTCAAATTGATGTAATGTTTCATCTGAGCGCGCTTTGGGGCAGGGTCGCCCGTTAAGTGCGGAAGCGTGGTCCGTCTCCGACATGTTGCAACGAAGAAGTGGCTTCACAGCCACCTGCATGACTCGCCGATATCCAAAAACCAGGAGGTGTATATATGTACAGCCTTGACGTTTCCGGCCGTCTAATATGTAAGATGCTGGCCAGGTCAGCTGTTTCGGTGATGCTGGCCAAAGCGATACTGGAGACAACTGGCGCGTTCAATGCTCCGGTGAGAACTGGACGCGTGACGCAGACGTTCAACTTGTCCACGTGGACACCAACACGTATCTGTCGGCCCGCTTGTCGAACATGTTCACGCAGGGCAACTGCCCTGGATGCCCGATCAATGGTCAACTGGAGGTATACTGCCAGCGCTCGTCTTCTGACCAGCAAACCAAGTGGAAAACTGCCGAAGGTGTGTTCTTCAGACCGTCCGGCAAATAAATATACCAAACAATTGTACTGTGTCTTCTTATCGGGCTTCATCGTCCTCGTGATCGGTGCTCTGCGAGGGCGGAAAATTGATATTCCAATAGCCTTCGGGGGTGTCAGGTCGCCGTCTAGTCGACCTATGCCGAGAGACAGCATTCACCAGCGTGTTGACGTCGTTCGGAAGCGGTTGCATGTCTTCGTTTGTTGGTAGATTGACGCCGACGGCGTTGTAAAACTGTAACAGGAACATGAATTGGCGGACGGGCTGAACCAGTGGGGCCTTACGCCTTGGCACTGAGAGCAGTCGTGACCTTCAAGTTCGAGACGGCCTGCTCCCCTAATGGTGTTGAACTCGTTGACACACTTTGACTTCTTCGCGTAGACTTGAGTCGGCGCGTTTCTAGAGAACAAGCTGGCATGATTCACAGCTTTTGCGGCAGGCGTCGATGCACAATCCCTACCGCGGCGAAGGTGGTGAATCTTGACGAAGAGCAGAACGTTTAGGCTCGTCACCGCTGCTGCGCCCAGCGACCGATCAGTCAGACCGTGCAACGGGATGCATATCCGGTCGCGCTACCTGTGTTTCCGTTTCTTCTCCGACGGCGGCAGCGACTGCTTGGTTTCGTTTCCCTTTGGTGGCACCCCAATTCCAAGATCTGTGGTGGATTCCCTAGTCACACGATTTCCAGTCAAACTGTTCGTGGAAAAGCGGACAGGGGCGGTCGCACCTTGCCAAAGGCGGCTTGGCAGGTATTTCGTCAGCGAACCGGACAGTACGATGTTGTTCCGTTGGCGTCTGCGACATCGACTCGGTGCCACTCTTCGGCGGCACATTAGAGCCTGGTTTCTTGCCAGACGAAGACGAAACAGCAACCGCCTGGGAGCGGGCACGACCGGCGTCCTCAAACGTATTGGATGACTCCATCCAGAAATCAGCCATTTTCTGTGATATCATCAGTGGCCGGGCAGAATGGTTGGACCGGGACACGTACTGGCTCCTTTTCGGATCGAAGTTTCTGGTACGCCTTCTTCAGAGTCTGATACTTTGTTACGACCCGCTCATACAGGTTCACCAGCCGCGATTTGTCGTTCTCGAGCTTCGCCATCCTGCATTCCATCTCCTGCATACGCTGCTCCCGCGCGGCAACTTGTTCTGTCAGATCCCTGGCAAGGCGCACGACGTCGCTTCCATCGCCGACGGCGCTCATACCGCACTGCGAAATGGAACCACGCGACGTGTATTGATGGACATTGATGTTCGTTCAGTCGCTGGCAGGGGGCCTTAGATCGATACAATATGGGGATATGCAGTGCTCAGAGTAAATTGCACGCCAGCATCGATCAGTTTGCCCCGCATGGCTTGTTCGGAAGTCGGGTGAACCGATTTGGTTGCATCGGGACAGACGATGGTTTCAAAACCGGCCGACTTAGCGTCCAGTGCGGTGCTTCCTACACAGTAGTCGTAAGCGAGACCGACAACTACAACGCGGTCAATCTTGTTCGACGTCAGCAAATCTTCTAAGTTCGACTTGTACATCTGCTCAGCGTCGAGTCAGTGTACAGAAACCAGTGACCCATCGTTGAGACCCTGTTGTTGTCCATGAATCCAGAGTACGAGTCCGCATCAATATGAACGCCCTTCTGAACGATGGTATCCGATGGGAGCACTTCGAGAGCTGGGTGAAATTTAGAGCCATGTGTGCCCTGTTTAACGATGCGTTAAGAGTGCACATCGGTACATTTACCACGTCATGACGTACTACGACGCAGTGATCAGGCCACAGCATTTGGATCTGCCCGTTCGGCAAGCTGTATGGTTCGAAGAGTTTTGCATTCGGGTCCTTGGCATGGGTCGAGTGGAACGATACATGGCCCACAGGGTGATACTGTATCATGTCATCCTTAGATCCAGCACTTTCACGCCACACGGTTATCGGCCCCACATCCTGCGTCAGCACCACCAGATCGAACACGAACCGATCGCGCAGGGCATTGACCAACGGAACGACCTGCTCCCCGGCACCCACGTACAACGACCCGTCTTTCGACGCGAAATCGTTCTGCACGTCAACGATCAGCAGCGCCGTTCGCGTCATCACGCTCGGCCACAGGATCGAAAAACGTCCTCGCAGCGGGTGCACGTCGCCCGAGCGCTCGGCCGTAACGCCGTTACGAACAACCCGAGTCATCGTAACGCCATGGCACAGCGTGCTGCGCGCCGGCCCAGTGTGTTCCAAAGATAGCCGATAGGTGATCGGTCGGCAGTCTGACGCTGATGCCGGCGGCGGATCTGCATCGCAGCGGCGGCGATTGCCCGGATATGACGACCGGCAGCGGCAGTCGTACGACGGTCCTGTGCCTTCATGGCGGGCTGCAGACCGGGACCGTGTTTCGGGAGCGGTTGCAGCGACTAGAGGCGAGGCTGATGGCGCAGGCATCGGACCTCGCCCTTGATTTCGTGTACGTCGACGGCCCGTTCGAAAACGCTGAGACCGGCTTGCGGGATTGGATGGATCGGCGTTCATCGTTCCCGTGCATGTGCGCGGCGATGTCTATCGTCGAGCGTGCCATGCCGTTCTCGGGCGTGATCGGGTTCAGTGCCGGCGCCGCTGTCGCTTCTGCAATAGCGCGAATGCCTGGACGCTTCCCTGGCGTGTCGTGGTTCATTCTTGCCGGGGCACCAGACATTGACCCTTGTCTTTGCGCGAAGCGTCTCTCCACAGACCCCACAAGTCCATCGGCTGTCAAGACCCTTCATATCGTTGGAGATGGCGACGAGGCCGTTAAGCCGGAGGAAAGCCTGCGGGCATGGGAACGGTTCGACCAGGCAGAACTACGTCGTCATGACAAGGGGCATTGTCTGCCAACCTCGGCACATGATCTGGATGCGTACGTTGATTTCATCAGGCGCTGCTCAGCGCCAGATGATGAGCATCGGCTGGCCCAGGACGAAGAACTGGAGGCAATGAGCGCCATCTTCCCCGACGAATTCGCAGTCGAAGCGGGCGGACCACCTGGGGAACGCCTCTGCACCGTGAAGATGCCACTGGCTGATCTGGAACTTGCTTTTCGTATTGGACCGTCGTACCCCGCTACCCTGCCGTTCATCCACCTACGACACTCGATGTCTCTCAGTCAATTTCCACCTGTGCTAGCCAGTGGGCTGTTAAAGGCTGCTCGATCTGCAGCAGTGGAATTGTCTGGCACTGCAATGCTATACGAAGTGGCAAGTGCAGCGTTGCGATTCCTGGAGGATGCACCAGCCCCGCCACCGACGGGTGCGTCAGTCGTTGCTTCGAGCTCATCGTCTGATGACGCTGACGACGATGTACGTATGGTCGTCAGTCTATCCACTGGAGGCAACGATGACCATCTGTCACGCAACGCGCGTGGCGAATGGCGCCATACGGTTGGTCTTGTCGGTACGACGATCCCCATTTGTACAACAGACAAGCACGCGCCTGAAATGGTCGCTAGGGAAACCGTCTGCGGGAAAGTCGACTCTCTTCAACTGTGCAACCCGGTCCCTGAATGCGAAGATGGCAGCGCATCCTTTCACGACAATCGAGGCGAATGTTGGTCATGGCGTATGGCGTTCACCTGATTTCGAAGATCGGCTCTTGCCGCTTCTTGTGAAGGATGTCGCTGGTCTGGTCCCTGGAGCGTACGAAGGCCGGGGTCGCGGTAACCAGTTTCTCAATGATTTATGTGACGCGGACGTCCTCATTCATGTCGTCGACGGGTCCGGCCTCAGCGATGTCGATGGAAACATCATCCCTGACGATGGCAGCGATTTGGGTCAGGATCCCCTGCGCGATGTTGCCTGGGTTCGCAACGAGCTTCACCAGTGGATCTTCAGCAACATCCTCCGCAAATGGCCATCGATAGTTAAGCGTCCTCGACGGTTGCTGGGCATGTTCAGTGGTTACCGGGCGTCCAGGTCGCTTGTCCAACGAGCCATCCGGGCTGGCGGGCTCAACGTTGACGTTGATCCATGCTCGGCGAAATCGCAATGGACAGAAGCTGCGCTGCATCGCGTCGTCGATGCGTTCCTTCAAGCCAGGTTCCCGATCGTTCTAGCGCTGAACAAGGCGGATCTCAGCACGGCGACCGTTCACATCAAGCGGGTCCAGGACGTTATCGGGAATCACGCTGTTGCTGTTAGCGCTGGCGTTGAGCTCTGGCTGCAGCAGAAGGCCAGGCAAGGTCGACTATCCTATGAGTTTGGATCGTCGAGTTTCCGTTGCCTGGGCACATCCGATTTTGACGAGGATGACAAGAGAAGGCTGTCCCAGGCGGCACACGTGTTCGATACCTGGGGTACAACGGGCGTGTTGCAGGCGCTCACCGCTGCCGTAATGACGCGACCTCCCGTGCTGTGCTACCCAGTAGCCGACCTCGACACGCGAGCGCCCCTGATCGCGGACGAGCCTTGCATCATGATGAAACCGGGAAGTACGGTCGACGACCTGTTCGATGTCCTGCGGCATAACGCTCAACGGGCCGCCCTCGACGGCCAGTTTGTCCGAGCCGAGGCGATGGCCCTGGACGGGTCCAGCCGTAAAGCCATTCGACGGGATGCGGAAATCGGCCCCCAGTGCGCCGTCATTCGCCTCTGGACCACCAGAAAGAGCAGATGGCAACACCATGCTGACCGGCAGGATGCCTCGGAATCCAGATAAACACGTTTCGACAGGTCAGCGTGGCCAAGCGGGAACCCTCAGTGGTGCGGTGTGGCCCAACTTGAGAGACAGTCGCAAATTGAGGTCGCTGACGTGCAGCCGTGTTTTTTTTTGGTAGGAGGGCGCGCCCCGCCCCCCGACAGACTGCGATCCGTTCGCTGGGGATACCGTGTCGCCGGGATGGGTGTACCGAAGCAGATGATGGTTGCGACCGCTGTCGTGACGGTTCTCTACCTGTGGCTACCGAGTTTCACTCACGAGCAAAGGTGGACGGACCCGGTCGGCGAGGTACTGTCGCCGTGTGGCGGTTTCCGGGTGTGCAAGGTGGACTGAGTCTTGACCCCTCCCTAGTACAACAAAGTTCGAGCGATGGACAAGGCTCGCGCCAAGGCCCGCTACGGCGGTGGTGACCAAGACCAGCAACCGGAACCTAATCATCACTGAACTAGATAGACGAATGGAGTCGATCTTCGCATCGTCTCTATTTGTCTAGGTTGTTGGCGTAGAGGTCCGGGCGACGATACGGATTTCGAACTCGCGGCGACTGGAAATCGATATGGCGCCCCTGGCCGATGCGTTCGCGGTACTGCCGCCACTTGTCTTCGAGTTTAAGTAGCTCCTTCAGGTCGTCATCGGCCGGGCACCGGAACAGGTTCATGTACAGTTGACGCGTGAGACGGTCGTTCAGGCGTCGCTGCAGGTCGAACGTGGATACCTCAAAGACGAGCACGTGGTCGAGGGCGATAAAACTTGCTGGGATGAGGCCACGTTTCTTGCCCTCGATGAACGGGCAGCCAATGGCCGACCACTGCCCGAGTACGGTCACGTCGACGAAAACGGGTTCGCGATTCGATCTGGCCGTATGGTGAACGACGGGGCTCGCCACGCTCGCTTGGGTGGTGTTCAGGGATTTCTGTTTCAGCTTGGCGACCTCGGATTCGTATCGTTTCCGAACCGATGCCATATCCATGGTCGGCAACGGCGTCGCGTTAACCCGAGCATACCTGCCATGGGAGCTGGACCGCCGGTGCAGAACAGAAGTACGCCGAGGTCGACGAGGGGGCGTCAGAATCGGTTGGGAACGCTCCAGGAGCTTGTCCAGGCTAGGCAGTTCGATATTCCGCCATTGTTTCCCGGTGGCTTCGTTCAAGTTGGACGCCCTACTGTCAGACACGTTAGTCGACCGCTTGCTTTGCGATCTGCTGGTCCGGTTCGACTGCAGGGCTGGGCGTTCGGTCAATGCTTGAGAATGGCACACGTCGCCTTTCAGCATTAGCTCCCGGATGACGCTGCTCTCCTAGTCAGTACCAGAGGCGGTTGATACAGGACACGGGTCTGTACCGGACGTGCCCGCTCTTGATGAAGAGTATTACGTTGGGGTACGTCTGATGCTGCTGATAAATGATCGTCCTCGGTTTGATCATGCGGATACGCGCCTCGTAGCTGATATCAAATATTGCTTTGGGGTCCATGCCAACCAGGTACGGCAATCGCTCGAAGAAATGCAACTTGTCGTGCTGGACTTTCCGAACATACGGATACATGAACGCCCGGAAGTCGCTGCGTTCGAGGAGGCCCAGAACGCAGTCGCGTTTGGCGATCAGCGCGGCATGGCGGATGCCACCTCGCTGCATGAGTGACAGTTCGCCGAACGCGGTCCCGCTTGGGATCTCGCTGATTTCGGATTCGTGAGCGACGTTGTTGCTGGACATGACCTTCTTCCTGACGCCAATCAGGCCATGGAACAGTACGTAGAACTCGTCGCCTGCATCGCCCTATGCGCTGCTGAGTGAAGTGCATGTTAATGGGTCGGCCCGCGCAAGGTGTTCACCTCTTGGCAAAGGTAATCACCGGCGTTGACGACTCGAAGTTTGAGGTGCGTGAATATGGCACGTAACTGCGACCTGGCGAAATTGTACTTGAGGAAGGATTCCTTAACGATATCGATCAGGAACTCGAGCTCCTGGAACAGGCGCTGCGTCCTCGACAGAATGCCTATAAGGACGTTCTCCATCGATTCCGCCTGGCTGCCCGTGATCGACATGTTCGAGAACGGTTCGAGAGACTTGTCCAGCTCCTCGAGGCCGTGCAAGGTGCTTTCGGTGTCCACGTTCGCGCGTTCCCGTTCCCAGTCGGGTATGACGAACATGTAGCAGAAGACGGCTTGCAGGTCTTCCCGGGTCATGCGCACCTCCATACGCTGCGACTCGTCGCCCACCAGCCGTACCAGCATCGTCTGCGTATGCCGACTAACCGTATTGTGAATCAGGGTGTCGGGGATCTTACCAGCCAGGTGCTGCACGGCCGGGATGGACATGAGGAAGCTCCGCACCATCGTCTCCAGGTCGTCGAACTCCAGCACGGTCTTCCCATCGGACACGAACTCGTCCCACGCCTCCCGCAGGATCTCGTCCCGCTCCACGTTCGTCTTCAGGTTCCTCAGCACCGCCCAGTGCCGCATGAAGAACGGCTGCCGGGGCGGCGGCTTCGACCCTGATCTGCCGCCCGGCACCGGGAACAGCTGTGCCAGGACCATCCCGAATCCACACAGCGCACAGCAGCGGGTCTCCCCAGCAATTAACGGTCACAGCGTACCAGATCGATTCACGAATCATCACGCCCCGCGTAATAGGCCAATCTTGGCCATTCCCAGTCCGTTCACGGAGTGCTCGACATCGTCATGGTAAGCCGCTGGACGCCGCGGTCGGTGCGGTGCCGACCGTTCTAACGGCTGTGTGGGTGCAGGGTTGCAATTGGAGCAAGAACCAGGGTAGGTTGCGGTCTGAGGGGGGAGTCGATCGGGTGTGTCCGTTATGTGCGACGCGTAGATATCCTGCAGGATCGTCAGCGTCGCAGCGCGGCCGTGGCGGGCGGTGCCGGGGCCGGCGGGCAACCGCTGCATGCTGGACCGGAACGCAGCCCCGCCATTAGCGTTGCTGTCGGCAGTGTCCCCCAACCCGTCGACGAGGTCACGAAGTTCTACGGGTACGGGGCACGCGTTTCGCATGCGCCTCCACGCTGACATATATCGCGGTCAGGACCTCGCATACGGATCGGCACATGCAGGAGGCGAACATGCTTCGTGGGATCATCGAGCAGACGCACCAGTATGCTCCAGCTGTATTACCTGTCGGGCATCTGCCCTCTGAAACGTCGAGCGCAGGGATTTTATCGATGTCACGCAAGAACCCGCATTCATGGATGAAGCGGAAGCCGACGAAAGGCGGAAGAAATACGTGGCCGAGTTCGGCAATGGCGCATTCGGCCAGCTGCTGAAGCCAATACCGGAAATGTTCGACCACGCGTTCAAGTCTGCAGAAGACCTGGTCGCTGCTCTGGATCGCCCTGTTCCGCCTGAAGATGAGCGCGCCTGGGTACCGATGCTTGGCGCCCTGTGCCACCACAGAACGCTGTCTAACGAGTGTGCGATCAGGTCCTGGCCACATGCGAGTCTGTCTGCAGAGCGTCTAGGGTGGCGCCGATGACATCCGATGGGCGCGCTCTAATTGTCACGTTCGACAGCGTATGACGTTCTATATTTCGGTTCCTCATTCCATGCTGCTGGTTACGATCGGCCGTACGCCTTCTTGGCGGATCGAAGCGAATTGCGCAGCTGAAGCGTTAGGCCGTCTCGTGTGCCGATATGCCGATGTGCCATTCGAAACGCGCGCCTGTACCACTGGTGTACCCACATTCAGCGCTCGCCTGACCACCGGTCGTCTGCCCCGACTGTTACCGAAATGGCGACTCTGCTGTCGTGAAGGTAGTCGTACTCAACGCCCATAGCATGGTAAATCAGCGCGAGGAGCACAATCGTTGCCGGCAGGGTGTCGCTGTCGTCGGCAGGGCTGTCACCACCGTTCGCGATCAGGGTGCGATGCGTCGATCGCATGGCAGCGCTGATCTCTTGTATGGCATCGTGGTGCCTAGCCGCGGTTCAACATGGGAGGTAATGTGCGCCGGGCAGGATTGGGACCCCCCACCTTCCAAGTTGTGAGTGCAGCGACCCCATATTCAAACGTATCGTCGCAACCGCGAGATCCGATCCCCCAGGCCCATGCGTGTTCACTGCGTCCGTCATGATCTCCAGTGCCTTCACCGTGCGACCTAGCCTGCGCCATCCGATTCAGGAACACATGCTTGACGATGTAGGCGCATACGTACGATCGCTGAGTGCAGCCCATGTTGTTCAAGGTCTGCAACAGGGTCGCATCGCCTGCTTCGTTTCGCAGGGCCTTCTCGAGCAACTTCACCGAGGCACGAGGGTTCTGTCGGTGCATCAGGGCGATCGCCCGAACGTTATACGCCGCCGCCAATCTGGCGGTCGATCCGATCAACTGCGTTATGTCTCGTTGGCCGACGCGCCGTCCCTACTGTTGCTCACCGATGCTGAACTCCTTGGATTGTGGCCCGAATCGCTCCCTACGCAGGTCGCTAGCTCGCTCCAGGAGCGGAATCGCCTTGTGGGCCCGGCCCTACATACCGCGCGTCAGCCAACTTTGTACGATCAACAGAGCGCCGCTGTGCCTTCGTCATCAAATCCGCACTCAACCTGTCCAGTTGGCGGATGGCGTCATCAGCGTCCGAGAGCGCATCGACCTTAGGCATTGCCGGCCGGCTATCTACTGAATCGGCGATCGACGCCTCGTACTACGAGTCTGATAATCGTGGTTTACCAACGGGACCACACGTTTCCGTGCCAACGGGGACCAGTCGCTTGATCCCGGGAAACGTGTCATTCCGACGACGGCTTACTCGACGTACAGGCCCTCTGGTATGCCCCACTTGTTGCCTGGATAGATGCCCACAAGCGTGAATGCGTCCGGCTTGTACTCGAGGGGCTCGGTGAACCCCAGTCGGGTCAGGCCCTGTCGAAGCTCGCGTATCTCGGTGACGTTCGCGAAGCTGGCCGTGTAAATGCAAATGTCGTTCTTCGTCTTCGTTCCTGGCGAGTACGGCGACACCTACACAGGAACGCGTATCAGAGGTCATCCGGGAAACGGAACCTGGTGGACCTGCCTTGGCCGCTACGCCCAGCCTGCCAGCGGCGACTTCACGAGCAATGGGATTCCAGGCCTGGTCGATCGTCGCCCGGTCCCTATAGATCATCCATTTCCCGGATAGGACCCGATTCTTTAAGGCCAGCTGGAGCAGGGCACTCTCTGTCGCTTTGCCCTTGGCATCCAGGGCGTCCCATTCGCGTTTCAGCCGCTTGACGTTGCCGGGTTCGATTTCTTCCTCCGGGGAAGGTACGTAGATCCACGCGTACTGATATGTTGTGATCCGAGACGGCGGGTACTCTTTCAGGAACTCGTCAATGCTGGAGTATTCGAACGGGTCGTAGATCGTCCATTCCGGGGATGTGTGCGGTAGGCGCCGGCGTTGTGGCGCTGCCGACACTATCGCCACCACCAACGCCAGACACCGCACCCAAACCGTCATCACTACCGAGTGCCAGCCGGCCACATAAATCGTCCGATTCCGGAGCGACAATCTAGGTAGACAGCCCCAGCGCGTGCGTGGGAACCGCCCGTCAGCCACATTCTTGGCCGATTCCGGTAACCAGTACGTACCACAGCGGCCAGACAACCTCTCGCCCGGTTTCCCAGTTACCTATGTAGGTCTGCAAGCACTGTTGCACGGCCGTCCCTCATATAGCGCTTACGCAGAGGAATCCATCCTGCCGCCCGTCTCGTGAAGAGGGCACTCGCAGTCAGGGGCAAAACGGGGAGGGGGAGGGCAAACCGTGCCGCGACTCGAACCGGCGCCTGTCTGGTCAGGACGCCCGCATTCGCATTGTCGCCAACGCGAAATGACGGGAGATGCCGCCTGGTGATGGTTGCAATGTGTTGGACGGGTGGGCGCCGGGCGCCCCGGTCCCGCTCAGCCGGGTCCTGGACCGGAAGGCGGACCTGCTCGCGATGGCCTCATCGCTGAGGACGCAGCTCCTCGAGAAGCAGGCCGAGATGAGCGCCCTGCGCGACAAAGCGGATGGCGTCATCCGCCGCCTGGCGTCGGGGCAGCAGTCGTCGGCGACGCTGTCCGAGATCGTCAACGATGCATGTTCATGCAGCGCGGATATTCGACCGCGGGCCCAGCATGCCCTGCAGGCGTTGCAGAGCATTGTGGCGGCCCGCAAGTACATGGACGCCGTTGCCGATGTCCGGTCGGCGATCGGCGCGCTTGGGCCTGTGCTGACTGCCGTTCAAGGCGCCGCCCTGAATGATTCCACGTATCGCCTGCTTGCGGACCGGACCAGCGACCTGATTGACCTGTGGGGGCCGAAACGTGGTGCACTTGGAGCGGCGTCGCTGGCGCACGTCTGGGCCAGCGCACGAATATCGTCGATGGTGGACAAATGGCGAACGTGCCTCGAGCGTGCAGCGTCCAATGCGCTCAATGAGATCGGGTGGCCGTGCACGTCGGCCGGGTCCATGCTGCGCCTATCGGTCGATGCCCGGGCGCGTACTCACGCCCAGCTGATGCTCACCTGCCTGGTTGCGTTACAGAACGCCTTTGAGTCGCCGGATGCGATATCGGGTCCGGGCAGCTGGGTGCTCCCGCTCCTCTGCGATCCGATCATCGTGCGTTTCAAGTACCATTTCGACCGCGAGTCGTCGGCGACGAACCGGCCTGACAAACCCGAATGGTTCCTCGGGTTCATCTCCAGAGCGCTCGCGCAGCATGTCCCCCCGCTTCGGAATGATCTCCTCCCCGGGAACGACGGCATTGTCACTGCCTTCGTTGACAGGCTGCTATCGCCGTTGAAGGCTAAACTCGAGGTCCTGTTGCGGGAGCTGGCCACACGAACCGACCTGTCG
Organism: Plasmodiophora brassicae; assembly: GCA_039704465.1. NCBI lineage: Eukaryota > Endomyxa > Phytomyxea > Plasmodiophorida > Plasmodiophoridae > Plasmodiophora > Plasmodiophora brassicae. The sequence goes on along the minus strand of JASFAU010000007.1, from coordinate 636,806 downwards.
CTGTTCCAGCACTGCGTCAAACACGTCCTGGCGTTCGAGCCATGCATCGTGGACGTTCTAACTCGTACGCCGTCCATGCGCGCCATTCTTCTCGCCGTTGAACGAGACACGGCTCTGGCCCAGCTGGAGTTTATCCTCGAGGGCCTCCCGTCGCCATGGGTGACAATTCACTCGACGCCTCTCGTGGTGACGACGAATTCAGCGGATGCCCTTCTGTCGACTCTGTACCAGATCACTGAGAAAACAATGTCGCGGCTGCCGATTCTGACGCATCGCCTGGAATTCGCTGCGTTGCAAGGCCGGCTCGTGACCGTGTACACCCAGCGATGCGAAGCACTGTTAGAGCTGGCGCTGAAAGACATTTCAGCTGCTGGGGTGCGCACCTCGGCAACGGCATCGTCTGATTGGGCGACGTTCATCGGCATCGTTAACTCGTTGGACTGTGTCCAAAGCGTCCTGGACGACTGGAGCGACCGGGTCCTGTTCGTCGAGCTCCAGTTCGTTCGGGGGAATCGTGACGCACTGCCCAATGGCGTTACGTCGGACGACCTGCTCGCCCTGCAGGCGTTCACAAGCAACACCGACTCCACCGCTTTCTTTGCTGACGAGTGTGCTCGCATGTCGCAACTCATCGCTGAATTCGTTGACCTGCTTGTTGAGGTTGTCGTGAAAGCGTTCTCCCACGCGGCATCGTCCTACCTGACTCGTGGCATTCTGCCCCAAACAAGCACCGGTGGCGACGGCGAGGTCGCTCTATCAGCCTCCATTTGCGATGCCTTGTCGACCCTCAGCACGTCGATGAATATTGTATCGTCGCAGCTCGCTGGGCGTTGCTTCCGCAGGTTCTGGACAGGGGTTGCGCAGGGCCTCGACAACGTGCTGTACCAGAGAATGATCGTCGACAAGTACATTACACGAGCGGGGACTGTCCAGTTGCGGGCCGACTTTGACGCTATCACTCTTCTGTTTCGGGCACACTCGGAGCACCCTGCTGCCGCCATGCCCCACATGAGCACGTCACTCTCATTGTTGGAATCTCCTCTGTCTCGCGTGCAAGATATCGTCAACGACCCGGTGCCGATGGGTCCACTGTCCGCCGACGAAGTTGCTGGACTGTGTAAGCGAATAAGCGCTGCTGCATCTGTCGAAATATGAACATACAATTGATGCCCACGCCTTGTGTATCTGGACAATCTATCCTGTTTCATTATCGTCTCGATGCACATTTGTCGGAATGCACCGAAAGGCACCGAACCATCCGTCTGACTAGAAGTCGCAGAGCAGATAATTCCCAACGGCGGAACGCACCACCATCGGGATACGTTCCTCCCGAGCCGATCATCTTGCGTTGTTAGAACGACGATAGGCCATTTGAGCTCGACAGCCTTCGGACGACTTAACTGCAAGCTCTGAGACCAGGACTGGACACCGCGATCTTCAGCAACCTTGTACAATAATACTGTTGGGACGGGCTGCTTGGTCTGGATCAGGAACGCTGTGGGGGTGACGAGATCGTGGACGCCCAGCAAAACAATGTCGTCGTCAGTGCAGGAACACATCTGGACATCCTGTACGACTTGGAGTACTGGGGCCAAGGCTGGAGGGTCTGGAAGCGACCAGAGGCACCATCGAAGTGATTCAGGGGTGCGGTCAAATGCAGTGACGATTCGAAGATCATCGTCAAGAAAGCACGCTGCCACAACAGACGCTATATGGCACACCGCCGTCCAATGCGTCATCGTCGACACATCGCGGCAAATGTACGCGACCCGATCACAAATCACGGCGACAGAGTGCTTGCCGGCAACCCACTGGACATGTGAGGACGAGGTTGCCGAAAGGAATGGCAAATGAATCGCGGAGTCGGACAGTGTGGAACTGACAGAGCAACAGTCGAGATCATTCTCGGGTTGGACAACAAGCGAGAGCGCACCCCAAGATTCGGACACAACGACGGGGCCCACTCCTGGCGTTATCCGGGGCCAGGGCCAGGAGTACAGATTCCGGAACCGATCGTGGCCATGGATATGGGAAGAGGTCGAAGCAACGCCCCGAAAGGTGTGGTCCCTGCCGGGCGCGTGCAATCGCTCAACAACAACGCTTGATGCGTCACCGACGGCGACAATGTCCACCGTTTCGTCATGCGCCACAGCCAGAAGCATACCGTCAGGTGACCACGCCACTAAAGTTGGGGGAGACGCGCCACACGGCGTCTTGGGATCACATACTCCTTCTACCGCGTGCCATGCCCATGACTGCCTGGACCCGGACAGTAGGGCAATGGATCTGTTCCATGACGCTAACGCGAGACGGTGGTGACGCTTCTACAGACAGCGTGTTAGTGAAGCAGCCTAACGTGGCACACGTGGTATTGTGTACGCCACCTGCGACAGAGCGGGCGAAAACGCGGCAGATGTGATGCGATCCAGAGGCTTCGGGATAGGGGCGCTCCACGCCAGACTCACGTCATCCCGGGTGACTTCGCATAGGGCAACGCGGCCATCCAAACATATACATGCCTTGGGAAACGTGTTACACCAGATGGCAGTGAAACCCGACCAGGCCAACGCCTTACAAGATATCGGGCGTCATTCGAAAATCGCACAATACACACCGGCGATCGGTCAAGGAACGGGCGACCCCGCTGCGATACGGATTTGGACTCGATAGAAACGTGCAGGACCAAAGCCCCGCTGGCGGATCCTGCTCGAACATGTCATCGATGGGCAATCGGGGTATGCATCAAACGCTGAGGACCGATGGCCACGAGATACTGGTTGTCATCGGCTACAACGTCGACATGCTTCGCACTGAATCGCACGCGGTACGACAGCGGCAAACGGCGCCCATTGCCGTCGAAGAAATGCAGACGGACGGGCGTGGCAACGACCAGTAGGTCGCCGGCAGCCGCCGCACTGACAATTGTGGCGTCGTCAACGCAGGTCGCGACGCTCGGTCCCGCATCATCATCGACCACGACAACGCGGTGCGACCCGATCAGGACGACGCGCGATCTCGCGGCCCAGGGGACGGCCGTCGACCCCAACTGGGTCCACCCGTCCACCAGCCCCGCCGCCTTCAGCATTTGCCGCCGCCGCGCGACCATTTTCAGCGTCGAACACACACGGGACCTGCCTCTGCTGAGCCCATGCTGTTGCGTACGGCACATCCACACACGTTGACAGAACGGATACGGGATACCCCAACACGACAGATGGCGTGCCAAGCACGCGTGGGCATCGCTAGAGAATATCAATATGGTTGTCAGAAAAGCTTCAAAATCCCCTATAAGGTATAATAGAAATGGGCGGCATACGAATAAAGACGCTCTGTAGGCGCGTTACGTCATCGTGGTAAGGTGAACCCGCGTCGGCCCGGGGTCTTCCGATGGAATGCGGACTGGGGGCTGGCTGGGTGGGGCGCAACAATATCAGCGCGCACCGGCACATTAGTCCGTGGCGGAGTGCTCCCTTGACCAGCAAAAGTTGCCGCCGAAATGTCCGCGGGCTGCCAGAACTGCAATCCCAACAGTTGCTTGGACGTCGATCGCCGCCACGCCTGCGACACCCAGCCTGACGTCACAGCCGCCGACACGGATCCGTCCGCACCGGGCGCCAGAATGCCGGGCCGGCAAGGTACATCGTCGGGCGAGTCCCTGAATCCGGTTGCCACCGAATTCGTCCCGAAACTGCGCGCCGACGCCACCGAGTTCGTGCCCGGCGGCGGGTTCACGGTCGCGCCGCCGCCGCCCATGGTGCACCAGTACCCACCTCCCTACATGAACATCCCCATTCACACGATGCATCCCATGGGGCCCATCCAGCGACCGGCGTACATGCCGCGGGGCGCGCCACAGTACCCACCGCCACATGCGATGCAGTATTTCTACGCGCCACCGCCGCCCATGATGGCTCCAGTCGCCCCTGCCACGTTCGAACGCGAAGAGCGCGCTGCACGACCCGCGGACGAGGCTGTGCATGCGACAGCCGAAACGGCTCCTGTGTTGAAACCCGAACCGGTAGCCGTTCAGGATCCTGCCACACTTGAGTCAGAATCGGTCGAGGTCCAGCGCAAAGCGAACGACGATGTGGCATCTGGGGATCTTCCCGCTGAGCCTGCCTCGGAGGAAGAGGTCTCGGGTCCTGGGGCGTCTGACGATACGGCTGTTGATGCTGATACGCCGGCCGATCATGGAGAAACCGATGTAACCGTTCCACAAGACGGCTCTATGCCAGAACAGACTGAATTGCCGGTTGATGCTCAAGTTCCGGTTGATGCTGAAGTTCCGGTTGATGCTGAAGTTCCGGTTGATGCTGAAGTGCCAGTTGGTGCTGAGGTGTCAGTTGATGCTGAAGTGCCAGTTGATGCTGAAGTGCCAGCTGATGCTGAAGTGCCGGTTGATGCGAGCGCCTCTGTTGGTGCTGAAGCTCCAGTTGATGCTGAAGCGCCAGTAGATGCTGAGGCGCCAGTTCAGGTTGAAACCCCGGCGGATGCTGATGCACCAGCTGAAGTTGAAACGACAGCTGATGCGGATGCGCCAGCTGGAACCGAAACCTCTGTTGACAGTGACACAGCAATGGTTCAAGATGCGCCTGATGATGCTGAGGATACCACGTCGGCTTTGAATGAGGATGAGGCGACTGCGGTTGTGGAGGAGTCCGGTAATGTTGATTCAGAGGGCTCTGCAGCGGGTGAGGGAGCGGCCGCTTCGGCTGAGGAGCCGGTGGATGCTTCTGGGCCGCCTGTCAAGAAGCAGTACACTGTTGACGAAATGATGGCGCTGCAGTCCAAGTTCATGAATGCGCCTGATGACTTTGCGAAAAGCTCGCTTGATTGCATCGGCTCGGCGTCAGCTGTCTACCCTAGCCAGCAGCGAGACGGTGACGATCGGCGTCGCTCTTCGGCTGCCGACCGTGGCAGACGTGGATCGTACCAACAGCACCCGAGGGACGCATCGGCGGGTCACGGCCAACGACAAGGACGTCAATACGAATCTGCTCGTTCGCATTCCAAGCCGCGCGAGCCTTCTCGAGAAATGTCGAGAGCCCAGTTCGGCAACCTGCGCGGAACCATCAAAGGGGATCGCGATCGGGGATCTCGACGTGGATCTCAGTACGATGGCCCTATTCGCGCTGTTGAACCCTACGTTGAGCCGCTTGCCGTTACCGACTCGCGGTATGTCGTCAAGAAAGCCGTCGAAGGCGAGGAGCTTGTGCTCCGACAAGTTCAAAGCATTTTGAACAAGCTCACACCCGAGAAGTTCAGCAAGCTTGTCCAGCAACTTGTGGACCTGATCACGGACAATGTGGAACATTTGGAGATGGTCATCGGTCTGGTGTTCGACAAGGCCGTCGGAGAGTATGCCTTCGCCAACATGTACGCCGATCTGTGCAGCCACCTGTCTGCAAGGTTCGCCAAGATGGAGGGCGAAACCGCCAAATTCAGGAATATCATCCTCGCCCGGTGCAAGGTACGACGTCTCTTTATTCCGCTGTTGGACATGCATAACTGATGGTGCTCACTGGTAGTATGAATTCGATAACCGAGCCAAGATCGAGGACTTCCAGGACATGGAGTCCGAGGAAGAACGATCTCCCGCCATCACCAAGGCCAGACGCCGCTCCCGTGGTCTTGTCTCTTTCATAGGCCACTTGTACAACCGCGACCTGCTGCACTACTCTATCATGCGAATCTGTACGCGACGTTCTCGATGCTTGGATTGGCCACTTCACTGACTCCTGACGTGCAGGTCTTGCGACACTGTGCCCGAACGCCGAGAATGCTGTCGAATGGGACATCGAGGATATGTGCATTCTGTGGGGCGTGTTCGGCAAGAAGTTCGCCGCGCGCCAACCCCGGATCGTCGACATTTGTTTCGATATCATCCAGAGCATTATCGCTGATCGCAAGATGCCCAGCCGAATTATATTTATGCTGCAGGATCTGGTCGACCTCCGCGCCAACCGTTGGGAACCGAGACGCGAAGTCGTCGTTGCGTCAACCATCGCCGAGGTGCACAAGAAGGCTGCGGCTGACGCCGCTGCCAAAGAGCAGGCCGCCCTGCGCGCTGAACGCAAGCGTCGTCATGGAGAGAGGGCTGAGCGCGAAGAGATGCGGTACGGCGGCTTCCGGAGAGGAAGCACCGCATCCGGTGGCTCTGGGCGTTTCGGCACGTCGTCGGCCTCGGGATCTGCCAGAAGAAGCGCCGACATCACGACATCGGACGGCTGGACGACGAAACAAGGCCGTCGCTCGCTCGCTTCAACCATGTCGACGGTTACGACGGCTGTTGGGGCTGGCGAACGTGCGCCATCTCCTGGTGCCCGGGCGGTGGCCATCTCACCCGAACCACCTGCCCGCGACGAAACGCAAGCCAAGTACGGGTTCTCGGTCCTGGATGGCGATATGGAAGCCGAGGAGGAGTCGGAGACGTCCGAGGACATCAGCTTCAAGTCGGAGGACACCGATGTTCCTCTGATCAGCGAGGAAGAGGCCAGGAAGAAGTTGGTGTCGATGGTGAACGAGTTCTTCCGCATCAGAGATTTCGCGGAGGTCGCAGCAACAGTCCAGGAAGTCGACGCACCGTCCATGATGTATCTCGCCGTGTTCGAGGGCCTGATGGTCGCCGTGGACGGCAAGCCCGTTCAACGAGAACGCCTGGCTGAACTGGTCCAGCACATGGTCAAGGAGTCGTTCCTGTCCCACGACCAGCTGTACAAGGGCCTGAACGAGTTCAGCGAGCAGATCGACGATCTCGTTATCGACATCCCTCAAGTGCGAACCTACTTCGCCGAGCTGATCGCGTCGCTCATCCTGAGTGGGACGATGCCGATGTCGTACCTGACGCAGGTTGCTGGCGTTAGCGGCGTCGTGATCAAGACACTCGAGCTCCTCCTGCGCGCGAAGGGCGACGACAAGGCCTTCCAGCAGATGGTGTCGGACTCGGATGTCGAGCTTCAACCGTTGCTGGAATCGACGGTATCCGGCGAACGTGTCGCCACTCCCGATGTACAGTCTCTCCTCGAGCGGCACGGTCTCAACGCGCTGATCCCGTGCCTCTGACAGCCCATCCAACAAAATCGATTTCCAATTTCATCTAAAAGCAAATTCGATAGACAGACTCCCCAACGCCCGTTGGCCAATCCGTTGCGTCCAAGGGGACCAACCAGTCCGCAACTTGGTCATGAACGCGGCCATTACAGGCGTCGGCATTGACCTGTGCAGAATCGGGCGCATTCGGCGCCTAATCGAGGTGCATGGCGATCGATTCCTGAGGAAGGTCCTGCATCCGGACGAGATTGCTGCGATGCGGGATATGGCGTTCCCGAGGCGCCGCGTCGAATTCGTCGCCGGCCGTTGGGCAGCCAAGGAGGCCGCCGTCAAGGCCATCGGCAAGCGCGTCCCGTTCCCCGACATGAAGATCACGTCGACACCCGCCCCCGCCCTGACCGTCTACGATACGATCCCGGTAGCCTCCCATGTCTCCATCTCGCACGACGGCGACTACGCCACGGCGATCTGCATCGTCACCGCCAGCGCCGCCCGCCCGCCCCTTGATAACCACTCGGCGGATAGACGACAAAACGAGATCACTTCCAAGACATAAACTTCGGTCCAGTAATCTCCATCGTCATTCGCAGCCGGACGGACCGGTCTGTCAGTGTCCGGACCTGCACGTCTGCAGGCAGCAGCAAGCAGTGCGCCGACGTCCGTCCGTATCGCAACCCGGTGGCAACCAGCTGCAGCGCGGGTTACGGCGTCGCCTGCCGAGTCGGACAATGCTGCCGATGGATTACCACGGGACGACGCTGCACGCCTGCGATGTTGCGCTGATCGACGCGCCGTCCTGGCTCAACGACAACGTGATCGGTACGGCGCACTGACCGTTGTGTCTCGCCTGGGCGGCTGGCCGCTGACGCGCTGCAGGGTTCGTGTACGAATGGTATGCGCATGAGAAATACGCGAAAGAGCGCGACCTTGAATTCGTGAACCCTGCGGTCGTGTTTATCATCATGCACGAGGACGGTATGCTGTCGCGTTATTTCCGACATTGGACCTCGTCAGGCAGCCTCATACGTATTCTCTCAGACGATGAATGCCTGGCGCCGCTGATTGAGAGCGTGGACCTGGCTCGGCGGTCGCTCGTGTTTATGCCGATCAACAACAACGTGAACGTCACTGCGGCAGGGGGTGGCAGCCACTGGAGCCTGCTGGTCCTCGACAGGATCGCCCAGCAGTACGTGCATTTCGATTCGATGCGCGGTTCGAACATGCAGTATGCCCGGCAGGTGGCGAAGCAGATCGGGAAGTGCTCCCCAGAGTTGGCCTCCTGGACGATGTCTGTCGGTGACTGCCCTCAGCAGGTCGGCACCCTGGCTGTGCTGCTTGTGGATCGATGACTTCTAAACCGGTTCGCACAGGACAATGCGAATGACTGCGGCGTGTTCGTTCTGGAAATGACCCAGCAAGCCAGTGACTGGTTTAAGGATCACAGGTCGCTGAACGGCTTTAAGGCTGCCGTCAAGCCGGGCATGATCGGAGCCCGACGACGTGCAGTAAAGGAACTTGTTCGGGAGATCGAACGTCGGTCCTCTGGCTGATTAAAACGACTATGATTCGTTTGGGTATATTCGAAACAATTTCCTGCTGGGCCATCAGCGGCATCCGAAGCAATGGCGAAGCGGGTTCCACCACCCCTGGTGGGCGGCGGTCTTGCCGGGCGCCGCCTCTGGGCAATTGTCCTTCACCAAGTCGGCCATCTTCAGGACGCGTTTGGACCAGTCATTGGTCCAGATGCCGCTGCGGCTTAGGAGTTCTTCGGATGCGAACAGTATCACGATAACGCCCTGCGTTGTCTTGGGATTCACCGTCGCCATGTAGACCTCGCCGGACGCGCCGTGGCACAACCGTTCGATGGCGTACCCGTCCTGGGACATCTTCCCGAGGCAGTACTTTGACCATTGCGCCTTGCCGAACCGGTTGTAGTAGCTGTAATACAGGCATTCGTCTCTCGGCTCGTAGACCATCAGCGGGTCTGGCATGGCATCCTTGCACTCGATCGTTGCCGGGTGCTCAAATCGGTCGTCGCTGCTGTAGATCGTCATCGTCCCATTGCCGATGCGCTGGTACTGTATATCCCATGTCAGGCTGTTGTAGCTCGCAATGAGCGCAGCGTTCGCGGTGCATGACATTGTCGTCCAGTCTGGAGTCGCCCTGGCCGCCTCGATGTACCCGGCAACAACAGCAAGAGCAACAACAACCGTCCACGCCATGGCAATCGCTAATAGGTGCGTCAGTCGGCAACCGTCCCTCCAAACAAGGTGCCAATAACAAAATGACACCTCCACTCATATCACATTTGTAATTTTCATGACATACCGCCACTCACCTAAAAATACCCGCATGCCACCTCCATCGGACCTTCGATGACTGGGTGACGGGCGCGTGAAGCAGGTCCAAGTCGCTCTCAGGGTCCTGAAATCTCTTCCGCCAGTGGCAGGAGTAGGCCGCGACAGTCATCGGTGTCATTTTGAACATTTCGTGCTACAGGACGTCTGCGAGATGGGTTCCCGCCGTTCAACGCCAAGCCAGACCTGCGGCGGCAACTCGACTGTCCCCACCGAGTAAGGCGTTGAACGAACCTGTTACGAATTCTGGGTTGACATGTAACATTCTCTTCAGTAGCCGCGTCCAAAACTCATCAACGCAGCGGCGTCAGACGTCCCGTGGCTGGACGTAAGGAGCATCCCTTCGTCTCCCAGAACTTTAGCCGAACTTCCTTGCTGCTGATGTTAACTGTTATCTATATTACATGGCGCAGCGGTCAATGATTCGACCGATGGTGGAAACGTTAACGGAAACGGAGGGGACAGCGATGAAGAAGTCGATACCGTACTGACAAACAGTCCCATCAACTCCCTGATTGCCGCGGTGCAGACTGTCATGGATGACGAGGTGCCGTTGACGAAGAGGTCATGGAATCTGGCTCTGTCAGCATCATTGCCTCTGCCTGCGATGATGCCCTTGCTGATGAATTCACCTTGCCGGAACCCGTGCCATAACAGCCAAGGTGCCGCGAAAGTGTTACAATGTTTACAATCGCCAACACCTGTGCCTGCTTGATCAGGCACTGGAATCACCTCCAAATAACTCAGGGGGGACGATCGCGTCAGCGAAGATTTGTTCCAGTGTGCGATTCATTGACCGAGCATTGGACAGCTTGCTCAGAACCTCCTGAGGGTATGAAAGTACGTTATGATCTGACAGAGGCGGAAGCTGCTGGTATGGCACGGATCCCGGCAAGGTGAATTCATCAGCAAGGGCATCATCGCAGGCAGAGGTAATGATGCTGACGGAGTCAGATTCCATGACCTCTTCGTCAACGATCTCGTCATCCATGACAGTCTGCGCCGCGGCAATCAGGGAGCTGATAGGACTGTTCGTCAGTTCCATATCGACTTCGTAGTCCCTGACGTCACCTCCGTTTCCGTTAACGTTTCCACCATCGGTCGACTCGTTGACCGTTGCGTCTGCATGTAATATAAATATGAGTTAACATCAGCAATAAGGCAGCGGCGGCGAGCAACCTTGTTGCGAAAGAACTGGAGCTAGGTCCAGAAGAAGACGACGCCAGTTTCACACGAGGTAGCTCGTTCGCGCTGATCGATGATACGGTTCTTTGACTTCACGCCTGTCGAAGCCGCGCCAGTCGCCTACTTAATTTCCGCTCGTTTCTTCATAAGGTCATCTTTGACTATCATGTTGTGCACGGTTTTGTTAACCATTCGATTGCGCGCTTTCGTGTGAAAGAGGGCGAAGGCCTTGAATATTCGTTCGCATGTTGCCGATTGCATAGCCACCGACAGAATAAACATCGCAAGGTCCCTGAGTTGAGCGCTTTCTTTCCCAAAGTACGCCAATATGCGTTAACACGTCGAACGTGCAAATCCGCGACGTCTACCTTAGGCGCTGCAGACCTCTTCTTGGAACAGGATAGCACCCTGGATTTCTCTGTTCCCCTTGAAACGCGTCGCAATGGGCGGAGGTCTATAGCGGTGGCTGCTGAGATGATGAGAACGTCCTCAGCAGCCGCTAAGACAGGTAACATTACGATATAGTGGGGGCCGGTGATGAGTCGACAGTCGTTGTATACTGGGGCGCTACCTACACGAAGCTAGTCTAGTGTCGAACCCGCTTGGGGGGCATTATCGGCACAAGCGCAACCATCACAGCATCTGGTGCGAGCCATGGATGCCTTGGGTTCCGCGCGGTTGTCGACAAATGCAACAATGTAGGCTGGCACGACGTTTCGAGGACGGTTACTTGATCAGAAGCACATGAGCCTTCGTCGCGTCCTTATGCATCAAGTTTGCGTCCCTGAAGATTTTTATCGGAATGGGATTGTCGGTAGACCGTAACAGGATCACCCGGGTTCGAGCGGTGGCGGGCGGCTGCCGCAGAAGGTCTGTCCCCAAACAGGTCTAGCGCATTCGGCCAAGGCCGGACGACGTGGCCGCGGCGTGACTCATTTTTTTGGAGCGTGTCGACGTGGGCAGGTCGACGACGACGCACCGTCACCACATCGCGGAACGCCACCGAACGGACACCATCTGGTTCGGTGCTATTTTCGGTCCTACGCAGATTTAGGGCCGGCCGTTGTCGACACGACCGGCGGCGCGGGCGGATCGCCAGTTCTCCTAATCGGACTGTCACGCCGCCCACTTGCTGCGTGGCACACGCGTTTGACCCTCTACACGTGACCTCGCTCCCGATACCGCGTGGCCACGTTGGCGCGCTAATACGGCCAGGTGCCGATGCCCATCGCCGTTCCCATCGCCATCCGCGCCATACGTGACAGCAATGCGCTGCGGGCGCGTATCGCTGGCGTGTTCGCCAGCTGCGCCTGGTCGACGTTGGCGCTGGCGATCGTCTTCATGTCGATCCAGTTAGCATATTGGCAGAGCAGGAGGTTCTCGGCCCGGTCGAGGTTCAGCTTCCGGTTGTGCGCGCTGATGAACCTGGCGGCCACCGTCGCCGTATTCCAGATCGGTGGCCTGTTGGCCTGCTGTGTGCTGGGCCTGTTCTGTATGGTCGTCTCCGTCGCCTGCCTGATCGTGTACCGAAAGCGCATTCGCAACTATCAACTGCTGAAAACCTACCACCGCTCCTATGCGATATCGCTGTACACGCGTAACCAGCACTGGTTGTTTCTTGCCAACTCCTTGGTCGCGCTTGCAGCGTTCCTGCTGCTGACCATCGGTGTTGTCGTTGTTATCGCATTGCTGGCCGTCGCAACGCTGGCAACAGCCATCGCATGCGCCATCGTCGCCTACCGATCGTATGTGGCCGGGGACGACGAGCCGTACGATGAATCTAAATTGCACCGCCCTTCGTGGAACGTTGTGATGTTCATCACTGTCCTGTGGATGGTCGCGGCGCTATCGCTCCTGGGCAACCTGACGTTCCTCGCCAGACCCGGGTACCAAGTCTGGGACCGGCAGGGGCAGGTCGCCGTCAAGGAGTTCATCCCAACGTCGGTTGCTACGCCACTGGCGCTCTTCTACGCCATCCCTGGCCTCGCTCACCGTCTCGGCATGAACGGGTTCTTCAAGTTCGTCAGCGACTACAGTGGCACGAAGTTCTCCAAAGTCCTCCATACCGACGCAGAGAAGGTCGCCACCATCTACAACGGCTTCATCAGTCGGTATGCCATCGACATGTCCGACTACGACCGTCCCGATTACCGGCAGTACGTGTCAGTGAACGACTGGTTCACGCGCCACATCAAACTGGAACGACGCCCGGTCGGCGCCGGCCTCGTGTCAGCCGCCGATTCCAGGGTGATCGTGTTCCCGCGTATTGACTCGGGCACCGAGCTCTGGCTGAAGCACGATGCGCTGACCGTCAGGCAGCTCCTCGGCAACGAGTTCAACGGCGACGCTCTCGCTGCGTTTGGTGGCGGCTGCGGGTGCATCCATCGGTTGGCGCCTCAGGACTATCATCGCATTCATGCACCCGTGTCCGGACGCATCGTTCAGCAGTATGAAGTCGCTGGGCCGCTCCTGTCGGTCAGCGAGATCGCGATCAGGTCCAGTAACGGCGCCATCTACAACAAGCGTGGCGTGACCGTGATCCGCATGGACAATGGGCGGCCCTGCGCTGTTGTCGCCATCGGCGCTACGGCGGTCGGATCGATCGGCATGACGAGATCGGTCGGCGACCGTGTTGCCAAAGGCGACGATCTGCAATTCTTCCAGTTCGGCGGGTCGACCGCGGTGCTGTTGTTCCCGCGTGACACCGTCCGCTTCGATGACGATCTTGTTGACAACTCAGAGGCTGAGGTCGAGACGCTTGTCAGACAGGGCGAACAAATCGGCTCGGTGACCGCTTAGTTTGACGTTCGATGAAAACCCCCCTAATTCACTGTTTTAAATGCATAAATTGCACAAGCTGTCGCACGCAGGAACGTGTTGCACAGTCATCAGTTTTTAGAAATTTCCAATATGAGATCGTACAGGAAATCGAGTGGGCCGTCGTCAACAATGATAACGTCGTACACTTCCTTGAATTCGTCCAGCCTCGCCGACACGTTCGTGTTGAGCAGGCCGACCTTCAGGTGCACTTCTGCATACGGTATCGAGTCGCTGTATCGACAAATCAGATAGGCTTCACGTGTCACCTTGCCCGCATACCACATCAGGGCGTCATGTATGTGGTCCCCGACAACAATGAACGCGGCTCGTTCAGGATGGAGCACGTGTGCAGCACGGTCGACAAGCAAAGCCTTGTTAGCCGAGTGTACAATAGGTTGCTGGAAGGCGACGAGGCACCCGGCCTCGTCCATAACCATCCCTGGCGAGGGCGACAGCGTCAGAGTCGTACCGCAACCAGCAAAGATTACATGGGACATACGGTTGCTTAGGATATGGACATTGTCAAGGTGGAGCCCTTGTTGCTCCATATACCTTTCAATGATATCTGCGATGCCGGCGGAAAATACCAACAAAGGGATGTCGTTCTTCTGCAGCAGGTTCAACAGCTGCCGACATCCATGGCGCAAGACGATCTCGGATCGCAGCGGATGCAGGCATTCTTCGATCAACGGCGCCGTGATGCGATGACGCACCAAATTCTCATGTGCCAGCGTCCACCACTCCTTCATGTACTCGAACCTCTCCTCTTGCGTCAGGTTCGGGTCAATCTCATGCTGATAGTACCTACCAGAGACAGCAGCTTCAATGCAGGTGACGGCCAACACCTCTCGAATATCTGCTACTTCTCGTAGAGGTCGCGCTCCAATTGAACGAACGATTCAGGCAGCAATCCGGACCTGAAGTTGTCGTTAACGCACGGTTGCCCCATCGTACAGCGTAATTATAGCGTACCTGGAGAAGACGCCATGCGTGCTAGATGCCATATCCCCATTCTCGAGGAACTGCCCAGTTATGGTGTAGTCGAAATCCATGATGACCTACGAAACCGGGGGCGATCACTGGCCTGGGACTGGAACGGCGCATCTGATCCTGCCCAACCTGCAACGCGGATTTCCCGCCTCGAAACAGGATCTGTTTCTTCTCGTTGAAGTCCTCCTCATCGACGATGATGATCTTGGCGGCCTTCCACCGCCGTTTGGTCGCCTCGCGGATCCACCAGATACGCAGGAGCGCCGCCCCGGATATGACCGACACGGACGCGACGACGCAGGCGACGAGGGCCCGCATCCGACCGACGTCCCGAGCGCGGGCACGGCTCTCTCCGCGCGCCTCCCACTTACGGGTTTGCGTGACGCGGTGGCATTCATTATTAGCGCAGGCCCTCCCTATCGCCTAATATACCGATGGACTGTGCAGAGAGGCAGAGGGCACGGGACGACGTCTGGGCGGCAATCAGGTAGACAATTTAGAGAGCGATTTCCGCAGCACTTTCTGAAGGGCACTGCAGCGTGTTCTAGCAATGGCGATGCATTGCCGGATGGTGGCGTCGCCCATCGTCGCCCCGCCGGGCTTGTAGATGGAGCAGATCTCGTCGCGGTCGTTGATGACAATGGAGAGCGTACCAGCGCCCAGGCGTTCCTCCTCGGCGTTCGCGTCGGCGATCACATGCCCGTTGACGACCGTGAACGACAGCGAGAGGGGCACGTGCCTTACGGGCAGCTTTGTCGTTTCATCGTTTTTAACGCGAACCATGCCGGTCGCTTTCGGTGACGTATCCAGAACTGGAACCGGGATGCGTAGGTCGGCAAGGGCGCCGTTAACTGGAAGCAGACACGCATCAGGGTCCTCCGATTCCACACGTATCGCCTCCTGCCCTTACCGGCCAGTAATGTAGCGTCGAACGCATTGCCATCGTAGTTGAGGCAGACGACGTCGACATAGAGAACCCAGACGTGCTCGCCGTTTTGGATCACGAGGTGTTCCAAGGGTACTGCGCCCGACGTTTTCAGGATGTTGGAGACGCGAGCGGCAATGCCATGGGAGAGTTCGTTGGGTTTCCCAATCGTGAACGACGTCGAGCACAGCGGGCTCAGATTGACGTTAACATCGATGAACCCGGCCGCGGGTGCATCAACATCCGGTTTTGCAACCTCGGCTTTGATCGCGCAGATCACCGTCGTGTTGCCGATTTTCGCAGTACACGACCCATCCGCCGTCCCGATGGTCCGCAACGTCGCGCTCGTCTTCCTCCATTTCAGCAGTGCGCGCCCGTCGGGCCTGACATCGTTGCCCAGGAACCGGTCGTAAAACTGACTGGGGTTAACCACGCGGAAGACGCTCGGGTCCAGGGCCATCGGATGTGATCAGCAGCGAACTCCGTGGCGGACTCCGTCGCTGGGTCATCGTTACACAATGTATTCGGGACCGGCACGAGGAGGTGCGTCTGCGTCTGTCGACGCGAAGACGTGCGACGCTGATACGTGTTGCAGGGACGCGTGGTGGCCAGGATCAGTTCAAATGGGAAGATGTAAAATCGGATAAATATCGGGAGAATTACCTCGGACACAGCGTCAAGGCTCCTCTAGGTCGATGGCAGAAAGGTATCGTAGTCGGACAGCGCCTGTGGTATATGTGTCTGTTGCTGATCGTCGATCTAGGTCGCGATCTGACCTGGTATGCGAAAGAGAAGAAGGCGGGCCTGTCAGGGCATCTGAGCGAACGAGAACGACAAATGCTAGAGGTCGTTAGGCAGCAAGAGCAGGAAATGTTGTTGGAACAAATGTGATAAGCGCCTGTATCTGTGTTGACAGCAGTGCTCATTGTGTTCGTACAGTGGGGCAATCCCGCGGAAGAAGCGGCAGGCGCAAGAAGGCGTCGACACTGTGAAAATGAAAGAGATTCTCGCGCGCGGTCAAATCGAACGTGACGAGAAGTTTGACGTGGAACGCGTCAGCGGTCTCGGATGTGGTACCTCGTTCCACCACACTAAAATCGGTCCTGCTGAGCAAGTCATTGCATCCAACTGGACTGGCGACGACGCCGCTTTTGAGCAATCGGGGTCGGTACCGGCAACGTCCTCAGGACTCACAGGTGAACAGCAGCGCAAGCTGGAGAAGCGTGCCGCCAAGGAAGAGCGCAAACGCGAGAAGCGTCTGAAGAAAGAGGAACGTCGCAAGCGTCACGATTCGCCATCCCCCTCACGAGGCCGTCGACGCCATGACTCGCCAGATCGAGGCCGCGAACTTGGGAAGCGCAGACGCCACGATTCCGTTGAGCGTGGTCGCCGCCGCGATCGTTCGCGAAGCCCTAGAAGAAGATAATGCAGAAGCGGAGCGATATTATGCAACCGGCAACAGTCTTCATTACTTCTTGTGTTTGCGTCCTTTCTTGCCCTTCTTGGCCGCTGCTTGTGCCTCCACTGACGGCGCCTCGGTTCGTGATTTTAGTTTGGGAATCAGCGACGCCATCATGATGAGCAGATCGCGACCTGCAGCGATTGGTTAGAAGATGCCGTTAACGCACAGACGCGTTTGTACGTTGACGGATGTCGGGACGGATCGGCGAGCCGTCATCCTGTTTCAGAAGGACGCGTAGCCGTCCAACTTGGAAGAAATCGCGGGAATAGCATTTGTTCGCCTGATCGACGTACACTAAGCACGTGCAATGACAATGGATACGCGATAACGTCAACCTCGATTTCGAAAGGAAGCTTCAGGTACCGGCACAGCTCGACGCATTCACTGAGCGTCGGCTTCTGCACAGCCTTGTCAAGAGGAATCTTCCGGCCTTCGGCGATCTGTTTCGTGCTGTCCATGTAGATCGGATAGACGATGTTCCATCTGGACTTGTTGAGACTCAGCGGTGCAGCAGACGACGACATCGTTCGCAATCCCGCGGCGCAATCCGAACACGACGCGCCGAATTTTTGGAATTGGCAACTGTTCCCTGCTGGGAGGCGCGGGAGCGTCCGTTAATTACGAAGTTTGCTTTATCATAACGATACAGGTGCAGGACAGAACATTGCGAACATGGAAAGTCTGCAACCTTGTGCAATTTTACGGGACGGCCTACCTCAATCACACGGTTCTCGAGTCGGGCTTCCTCTACAGGATGAGAGCAAACGAACATGCCAAACTAAAAGGTTAGAGGGGGACATCTGGTGGCTGGTGACGCACCGGCAGGGCATCGGGACGTGACGATCAAGACAGATCGAGTTGTCATCTGTATGGCGATGATCTTCACCCTGAAGACGTCCGTCTCGACTTCCTTAGATGACGTGCAGGCCGTCATCGTTGCTCAGGACCGAAGTGGCGACTTGTTTACATTAGAAATGGTATGCGCGGCTTTGGTGTCACGGCATCGACGCCGTGTCTCAAACCGCGACGTCACCAAGGCAGAGCCGACCCAGCTTCCGGCAAGCTGCCTCGCCACACTTCACTTCCCCCTAGTGGATCCTTTCCCACTACACCTGGTATCACCGATCGCGTCCTTTGTACCCGAGTAGCCACGTCATTTGGCAACGAAAGACGGCCCGAAGACGTACTACTACGGGCGCCTGAATGCATCGATGAAGAAATCGCGCATCGTTGCGCGATATCCTCAATCCTCATTGCGCAACGACATTCGTCCTATGCGTGATAGCAAGCGCGCGTGTCCCATGCTGGCTACGCCTGAGTTTCACCTAGTACTTGAAAGGCATACCTGCCCACGAACTGGCACCGAGCGCATGAGAACCAGAAAAACACCTTGTCGTCGAGAAGGCGAAAGAGCAGTTTCATGCATACGTTTGCAGTATCTACATGCCAGTGACGGTCTGACGTGAGGCACCTGTTTCATTTCGAACATCCACTTACATAGTATGACAGGGTCAATGACTGTTCATTGCGTAAACAACGCCAGCGCTTGCATTAACCTCATCCTATGTGGTATATGAAGTTGCGAGTAATAATAAAACATTACTGTACATGATGACGGGGCTTTGTCTGCGTTTGCTCCCGGGCAGAAAATGAACTGATTTACATCTCGGTAGCGCCTGCCAGTCGTGAGCTATAATAAACTGGAAGAAGTATATACCTCGTATATTTGGAATCGACATTATACATAGTAGGCAAACTGTGTTGCTATCAGGGGTCGTGGATCTAAAGAAGGCATTGCAATCAGCGTTCGCATCCAGCATCTCATCGTGTAGACGCGGCGGACCAGTTTTGAAAGTGTTAGCCAGGACGGAACGGTTTCTCGGACATGCTGTTCGTCGTCGAGAGCATCGTCAGGCGACCAGACGACGAGCTTATTTACACGACCGCACGTCTACATAAGTATGAATGGAATGTACCGCCTCAGAATAACGATTGTACAGTACGCGTACCTTCCAGCTCGTATTCATCAAATCTCGTTGGACGACAACCACCTTGGCATCGTCCCCAACTTGAACTTGCTGCCCCGTCAGTTGACGTCCACCTGGCAACTTGACATCATTACACGTTCTCCCATGCACTACGCCCACATATTACGGAAAGTGGCTCTCATAACAGGGGGCCCGTCGACGGACGTTGTCGGATGGAAGAAGCGACTGCGAAACGGTCATCAGCGTGGGCGACCAAGCAGCATCCCGTGCGGAACAACACCTAACAGACGCCTTGCCAGTATAATCAATCGCGCATGGAAGAAGATGTGCTTCTATGTCAGGCGTGGACGCCGTGCCGAGCGTGAACCGGCCCGCAGGCACCATGAGCGCGACCGTTGTTCGGCGCACCCTACGTGCGATCCGTCTGCCGGCAAAACGGCACTGCCGGCGCCCACGTCAACACTCAACACCGACTACTGTATTGCACATTTCCCTTTGGCCTGCTCAAGAACGATCGGCTTCTCGTCTGGGTCGTTCTGCTGGTAGTTGACGATTTCGGCCTGGACGATCTTCTGTAGGGAGAGAGAGGGGGGCGCGTCAGTGGCAATTCTGCCTGCGGATGGGGGGCCGCCCACCGACCGTGGCGGTTTCGAGCTGATGTCGGGACAGTTTGATGCCGGCGAGGTCGGCGGCGACTTTCGTGAAGCAGGTGCTGACTTGGTCGCCGGATTTCGCGGACACCTCGAACACGGTCATGTTGTTCGATTCGGCAAACGTCGATTGCGCTCTGCTCTTGACAACCCTTAGGTGAATCAAATCCTCTGCCGTTACCTGTTTTCAGTACAAACGACCGCCGTCATCCGAGTAACGTGGTTTACGCTTGTTGGCGACAAGGACCAGGATGGGGAGGTTCGCGTTGTTGAAAGTCGATTTGACAAGCGCGAGCCAGTCCTCCAGGTTCTGGAACGACTCGAAATTCGTAATGTCGAAGACGAGGAGGACGGCGTGGGCGCCGAATATGTAATTCTTGATCATCTGGCTACCGATGGACTGCCCTCCAATGTCCCAGATCTGCAGCGACACCGTCATAGAGTCTGGCGCAATAATGCTTCAACAACAGTGCATAGAAACGGCTAAGCGGGACAGCGTACCGAGGACGACCTGTTTGATGAAGAAGTCGAGACCGACGGTCTGCTTGTACGACTTCTCAAAGTTGTCATCCGTGAACCGGTGACATATCGACGTCTTCCCGACGGCGCCGTCGCCAAGGACGACGACCTTATACTGCAGCTGGACGTTACCGTCGTCGTCGTCTGAGCTCCCATCGGACACCATCCCACGCCCCTGCCCACACGACCTACCACGACCTGCCACCAGTCGACGTCACACAGCAACAGCCCAGGCGGCACGGCCTCGGCGGCACGGCCTCGACGCGACGCCCAACGCCATGCCCAAAACGCTCGCAGCTGGAGGCTGGATGCCTCTGTAGACCCATACGAGCTGCATACGAATTCGTTTCCTCAAACGGTATTATGATTATTCCTATCGCTGAGCCGACCCATGATGCGGGCAGCAGCCGCACTCCGTTCAGCCGTCGCGTCGTCAGAGTTATTCCGTGGCCGGTCGCTGCAGTTTGGCCAATGGCGTCGTCGGCGAAATCGCTGTCGCTGGCGGAGACCAATGCCATGCGGGCCCAGCTAGGCATGGAGCCGCTCAGCGGAGACCGCGACGATGCCGAGGCGCAGGAGCGTGAGGAGGTCGCCGCGGCGCGCGCGGTCGACGAGGCGCGCCGGCGGAAAGCCGACCTGGATGAGGCGGCCGCGAAAATCCTGGCCCATAAGGAGGAGCGACTGTATAATGCGTCGATCCAAGGGGCGTCTATCGCCGAAGAGTATGATGCATCGGTATCTGCTGCTGACTGGGTCAAGAACATTAAGGCCAAGGTACAGGGACGACATTGTCAAACAGAGCGCCGTCGAAACGTCATCTAATCGTAATCTCTTAGGGTACACCCGCTGTGCGTGCATCCGCTGCTCCAAAGCGTTCGCGGCCAGTTTCAACGGGACCGCCTGCAGAACTTCGTGTCAGGCATGACGCCGATGAGTTCGCTGAAGGCGAGACGGTTGTGCTCACCTTGAAAGATCGACGTATCGGCGAAGGTGACGACGACGCCGAAGACGAACTGGAGAACCTTGATCTTGTCGCGTCCAAAGCCGTCGAAAGGAATAAGGCGAGGAAGGCGAAGAAGCCCAGAGTGGGTGATGAGGACGATATCGACGCATCACGTGGGGTCCTTCAGAAATACGACGAAGTCAAGGACGAGCTTGATGCTAAACGTGGGGGCATTCGAATTACGGCAGCGACCAATGTCGTTGCCGATCGCGATCGGGCAATACGTGCGAAACTGAACAACAGCAAGCCTGCCGCGAAAGTGGCATACGATGCGAATGTGCCTGCAGCTGCGCCCTCTTCGGATTACTACTCCAAGGACGAGGTGGTTGCATTCAAGAAGCCGTCGAAGAAGAAGAGAGCGGCGAAGTCGTCCGCCCGTGCCAAACTGGTTCTCGATGATGAGCCAGTTCTGGGTCCTAGTGCTGATCACGGCAGTCGTGGGGCGGTGCGAACAACCGTACTAGCCCGGATAGACGCTGCCAACGCCGAACTTGCTGCACGAAGAGAACGGTTCCAGGCTGCCATGCAAAAGTCGGATGCCCGCTCCCATCAACTAGTCGACGGCCTTGTGTTCGAACAAGATCTCGACGACCCTGAGTTACAGATATCGCTTGCGAAGGCCCGGCGCGTTGCGCAACGCAAGAACGATGAGCAGGCAGAAGAACAGCTTCCGGCTAGGAGATCCCAGCCAACTGCGAAAATCTCAGCTGCAGCCAACCCAGCCGACATTGAAACTGTGGCGTTCTCTGCAACATCTGAATTCATGACGAACCTTCGCGTATCCACCGAAGAACTGAAGGAACGGCATCGGCCTGTAAGGAAGGAAGTACAGGTTGAAAATGGGATGCATCCAGAGGAGCACGCCCCGAAAGAGGCTGTTGCAATGGTATGTCGTTTTCGACAGCGTCTACCTTTTCATGGTGTTAACCGAGGATATCGGCAGGACGTCGGCGGTCACGACGAAGAAGACATGGATGTCGACGGTCCTCAGCCAAAAGCGCCATCACAAGAAACGGCTGGGTCGGACGAGGAAGAGGACACGGAAGAAGAAATCGACCATGATGTGCGTCTGCATTGTCGAACCAGTTTGTCTGGCACTAACCTTGTGGTGTAGGAAATTAAATTCATGGACGATGTCGCGCATGCTTCGCGAGGTGTATCTGACGCCCTCCGTCTAATCAGGAGTCGCGGTCTGACGCGGGAAACGAAACCCATTCTCATTGCTGGCCGATCGCATGATGCCAGACGTGAGGAATACAAGGTGATGCTCTTCTGTCTCTTTACATTATCTTTGTCTGACGGCTGTTGTTCAGGACCCGGCACCACACATCCGACTCGACCGCGTAGACGAGTTCGGAAGGCCTATGACCGCCAAGGAAGCCTTCCGGGAATTGTCCTACGTATTCCACGGCCATGCGCCAGGTGCGAAGAAGCGCGAGAAGCTGCTCAAGGAGATGCAACAGCAGATCAAAGCCCAGCACGCTGTCAGCGGAGACGCCATCAGCAGCTCGGAGCGTCTCAGAGATGCCACTTCAAAGGTCGGACGACACTACGCTGTCATGGACTCCAAGAGCGGCGCGTTTGGTGCCGTGGCAACTGAGAAGCTGTCGATCGATACCGATGCCTCGAAGGAAGTCAAGCAGGAGCCCGACTCCAGTGTCCACCGGGTTTGAATAATAATAATGACGACCAGTATTCCTCGCAAGATTTTACTGTCTGGCAGGATCCCAAGCGCGTGACATTCATTAGACGGCTGTTCTGGTGTGTCCCGCTTTTGAAGGCGCCAGGTGCAGCAGGTCGTTGCATTCGGCGCACAGCGCCTGACTGCACTCGGCACAGCTTATCTGGACGGGTCGCTCCTCGCAGAACTGGCACGATTTGACTGCACCGGAAGGCGCTGCCGGTGAAGGTGATGGTGCATCGGCAGGGCCAACTGGCAGTCGAGCATGGCTTGCCTTCGATGGCGCCATGTGCAGAAAATCGAAACAATCCATGCATAATGACGATAACATGCACTCCTGGCAGCGCACAGCTCCCGGTCTCTCTTCACATTGCTGGCAGCCGGGGCCAGCGCCAGGTGCCGAGGTACCGCTCGTAATGACATATCGCTCACCGACACGAGTGTGAGACGCCTTCGATGGGGCCATATGCAGGAAATCCCAACAGCCATTGCAAAGCGAGACGTTGCACTGCTGACAACGGCCGGTGCTTGGTTGCTCTTCGCATTGCTGGCACATGGATGCCTGTGCTCCAGGAACCTGCTTTTGAGATGGGATTGCAGGATCCTTAACGTCCGCCTTAGATGCCGCGGGAACCTGCAACGGGGCTCGTTTGTGGGATGCCTTGCTGGGCGCCAGGTGCAGGAGGTCTTCGCACGATACGCACAGCTCAAGTGCGCATTCGTTGCATTTGAAGAAGGCCTTCTCGCTCTCACAGTGCCGGCAGGTGCCCTCACCGATGCTGGCACCGAGTGCCACCAGCGTCGTTTGCTTCAGAGCGGTCTGCTTTTCGCGGAACCCGAACACGCGGAACATGATCGCTTCGTTCTCGAAGTACCTGCAGGTTTCCTCGGTGACGACAGCGGGTGGGATATCGGCCTCGTACGCGAATTCCGGCTGTGTCGTCTGTTCTTCCATCGGCCCACAGGTGTACTCGACCCCCATGAACGTAAACGTCACCGACACATCGTGAGAGAATATCAACGGCAGCCCGCTTGCCCGAACAATGCGAATCTATGCAATCATCAATGACGAATTACCGGCATCGCCGACGACATGGCATACCGTCCAACCAACGGTCATGCCTTTCAGCTCAGATGCTCCGCCCTGCAGGTAGTCGAGGTCTTCACCGTTGGGACCCTGGGGGAGAATCTCGACCCGCAGCTCACCGTCGGTGTCGCCCTTATAATTCACGATAGTGAACTCGTTCTCGATTTCGACCAGGTGCGACAGGGCCTGATGGGAACGAATCGGTTAGCGCGCAGCCAACTATCGGGCATTGAACACGCCGTACCTTCAGGTACACATACGCTTTGCCGATTTCGAACGGCTCAGGCGGATCGTAGAACGGATCGTCAGCGTTGTTGCGTTCTTCTCGACTAACGTACAGGTCTCGCATCATGAACAATCTGAACAAAGTATGTCATTACAGTCGGGCACGGCAAGCACGTCAAATTTCATGAATGCCCTGAAACCTGTTTTCGAATTTCTCGGCGGACCAAGTCCAAACGTTCTGGCTGACCGTGTTGGTGACCCTAACGACCACCTTGATTGTTTTCAGGTGGCGCAACTCGTCGAGTACGTCGACGACGTTGGGCGATTCAATTGTCAGTTTCGCCTCGAATTTGATATTCTTCTTGAGAACCTCTGATATCGAATTCGCTTCGTTAACCAGAGGTACTAGACGTCCAAGCTCCTGCGGAACCGTTCAGTGGCACAGCAACCGTTGGCACATTTGCCTATCGAGACCTGCTCGATCTTCTTCGTTTGCCGTTTCCGCTTCATCTGATCCTGAACGATTTTCTTCGTCAATTCGCGCTGCGCCATTAACGACTCTTGCATTTCTTTCTCCTTGGCTTTCATCGCTTCTTCGCCCTCCTTCATCAACGTATCGATATCCTCAGGGTCGCCACCGTTCTCAATGAACAATCGCCGCTGCTCTTCAAGGCGACGCGCGGCTTCGGTACGCTCATTTTCCATCTTCGCCTCCATCTCGGCAATCTTCTCCTGAAGCATCTTCTTTTCTTCCTGCTCCAGCTGCGACACTTCCTTGTCCATGTTCTGCTGTGTCCTGAACCCTTGCTTGATCGACAGCTCCTCCATAGCCTTGTTCCAGTCTTTCCATTCGGCGGAGTCGTCCACTGATCCAGGTGGCATGAACCTAACGGATTACGGTATTCAGGCACAGCTCAACCCCCGACACTCGGGTGCAGAACCTGAAGACAAAGTTGTTTCCAAGGATGACTGCATCGCCAGGAGAGAGCTCTGTGCTTTGACCAGCGGCCACAAGGTCGCCGTTAACAAAAATCTTCGCCTGGGCCCCTTCGACGGGCCGGATAGTGACCTTCCCGTCCACATTCTCGACAACAGCATGCTCCTTCTTAATGTTCAGCCCGCTCAGCATTACGTCTTGTTTCGTGTCGGCGTTCGGACGTCCAATCTTGGTGATGCCGGCTTTGAACGGATAGACGACGCACTCGGACAGCATGGGGTCTTCGTGCAGGTTCACGAGATGTGGAAGGCGACTGGCTTCTGCGCTGTGAACGCTGACAGATCCATCACTGGGCCCGGCTTGCTGTGCTGCTGCTAGAGCGGCTTCCCGTGCCTGCACGCGAGCGTTCAGTTCAGTCGTCCGGCCGTTCAGGTTTGCAACTGCACCTCTTTCAGCTTCTGTTCCCACGATTTGGCCATTTCTTGCATTAGCCCTGCAACGTTTTGAGTGAAGCACCGATACGACGTCATGGCATCTCCTGCTTACTGTCGTTCTCCTCGATGGTTTTCTGCAGTTCAGCGATATGGGAGGCGCCTTGACCGTCAGCGGCAGGGGCTTCTGAAAGAAGCCCATGGTCATTGAGATCATGATGTGAAGGTACAGCTGGATGTCCACCAGACCTCCTGGCACGCCACCATCAATACCCTTGCTCTCGAGAAGTTTCAGCAACCGCGCATTCTCCTCTTTCAGTTTCCTGAAGACCGGCTTTGTAAAATGCACATTATCACAGCACTTCTGTCAAACCGGATCATCGTATCAGCGGGATTTTCGTTGATAACTGCCTTGTTCTGTGTTTCATGCGATCAGACAATGCCACGAACACAGAGTCGGCAGACGGCAATGTCACCTGAATCTTCTTGGCACGATCGGCATACTGTTGAAGCCAGTTAGCAAATGCTAGCTCGAGGACATATCAGAACCAACTTTTAGAGTGCTAAGCGTTTCGTCATAGTTCACGTCTGCTGGAGACAAAGCCGCAATCATGACAGTCTGTAGACCATTAGCATCAAATCGACAAGCACCAAATCATCGCCAACGAACTTTAGAGTTTCCACCAAGCGCGTCCTGTCAGCTGACACTGTTAGGTGTGCAATCAAGCATGCGTATGGCAAGGAGCGCGTTTGCACCTGGAGCAGCCGAGTTAACTTCGACGATCGATATGGGACGAAGACGCCCTTCTTGCCGCCCGCCATGTCAGCAAGCGAAGAAATGACGTTACCGAGCGCCGACAACGACTGGTTAATGGCACAGCCTTCTTTGAGCCGGTCACCGGTCGCTCCTGTCGAATCGGCTCGCTCGGAACCGGCCAGGTCGACCAGGTTCACTGAAATAGGTGCTCAGTTTATGGCTGAAGGAACCTGTCGGATTGGCAAACCCCACCACTGACCATTGGACTCCTTGACAGATTTCACCTTTGGATTGTTTGGATCACTGGACACTTGCCGGAAGACAATCGTGAACACGGTATGAGCACGTGAGCTGGTTGCGTTCATGTTTGTGGAAGCGACCGTCCGGTTCTTTGTCCCTTCCTCCATTTTCGCATCGATTTCCTTGTAACTGGTCACCGGTTTCTTGATCAGCCTAGAAACGCCAAGCCTCTACATGATTCACGAGCGAGACTCCTGAATGCTTTGTTACCCGTCAACGTAGACGCCGACACCAGGTTTCTCCCGGATCTTCAGCCCCCCTGCCGGGTTCTTCCCCGGATTGAACAGATCTTGAATGGCTTCGTTATAGATTTCAAGCATGGACACTTGCACTTCATACGACATATTCGCGTCCGTGTTCATTTCGATACGCTTGAACCTACCAGGTCATCAGTTCACTCAGTCGCACCACCATTCAGCAGCACCAGCCTACAGTTCGTCGCAGGTAATTGGGATGATTCCTTTGTTAGGTCCATAGCCAACCATACTGGATGAAACACAGGTTAGTAGTTGCCGACATTATGGTCCAGGCGAGTGAAACCTATAGCTTTTCCCAGCACCGGTCTGCCCATACGCAAACAGGGAGCAGTTGAATCCCTGGAACGCGTTATTGAGAACGCTAACGCCGATATCGTTGAAAACTCTGCGTTGGTCGGCGTATTTGTCGTTGTTTGGTTTTGAAACCGCCAACCCGCTCGGATCAACGTCGAACCCATCATGGGACCAGTAGGAGAAGTCGAATGCGAAGTTGGAGACTTTACCCGTCTCAGGATCTTTTATCGACGTCTGCGGCCCGTTCATGTCAATGATCAATGTCGCCTTCATGGAGACCTCTCGGGCATTAAACGGTCTGCATCGGACGGCCACAACGACCCCAGATGTCGCCATCAACCCAAACTAATTCACGTACGGGCGCTTCACTGGCGATGATGAAGTGCTAACCCGAGCAGTTAACTCGGCAGGGTCAGGCAGTCACATGCTCCTCAGTCCTGCCAGAGATGACCATGTAGGGCTATACACTAACAACAAACACTGTGGTTGTCTTCTGGCACAGATCAAACAGTTTCCCAAGGACAGAATTGACGCGCTGAAGCTGCGATCACACACCGACGGTTTACGGGAGCCGTTCGAAGGGTGCTGTATCTGCAAAGCAAGTATCCCATACAGAATCGACAGCGGTGGCGGCCTGTTCGTCGTTCTGGCAGTTCGGGTTCATCCGAACCGACAAGATCGCTCGACGACGGACGCAGGCCTGGTGTTGCTTCATGACCTTGTAGTGACCTCGCATGATCTCGTTCATGAAGCGACAGTCGCCGCTTAGGCTTGCGGCCCGGATCTGTTGGCAATCAGAACTATCGACAAAGGGATGCTAGTCGATCCCAGACCTCCGTGCAAGCGTGGTGTTGCAAGTTACCAGGATCGTGGTGCGCTCTGCAATTGTCGAACGCGTGTATGAGCTCATGGGCGGCCACTGTAGCCGTCTGGCTCTCCGAAGTCAGACGGTTCTCACAAAGAATGACCTATGGTTGACATTCGCAAACCGTGGATCGCATCCGGACGTCTCCTACTTTACCGAGCTGTTCCCATCGTCATCGTAGTACAACCCACCACCAACCAGCCTATCGCACGGCTGACACTTGAAATACGACGCGTCAATACGACACCCGGCCGTCGCCATGGCCGCCACCATGAAGCGGACGTACGCGTCTATCGCGATGTCAATCGACGCGGTCACCATCAGACCCAAGCACGCACCTTTCATCGCCGAGTTCTTCCATTCCTCGCACGTGTCGTGCCGTCGCTTGTCGTCGTCGCTACCGGCGCCCATCACGATACGAAACGTGCAGCAGCCAATACGATTTGACGAGCGACAAGGCGTGCGCAGGACGCTTCTTTTTGGTGAGCACGCACCGCCACCGCGCACGTCTGACATCCTCACACGATTACTGTATTTTCGACGGGTCGGTGTCGCCGTCCGATGCGTTATTTCGAGTTCGCAGGGCGCTGAGAAGTTTCCGCCGATGGGTAACGTCCATGCCAAGGTCAGTTAGGCGATCATCGGTGAGGCCGGCGAGGGAATCGATGGATGCGTTCTGCATTGGGGCCCACCATCGATCCATGCCGACCGCAGATAGGAGTTCCTGTAGTTCGGAGGCCGGCGCGTCGCCCGTGATCGCCAGCGATGCAAGCGCTTCAGATAGGGTTGATTCTTCGGTCGTGGCCTCTGTGTCAGCGTTAGTCGTAGACACCCTCTTGGCCACGATGCGTTCCTTTCTTGATCGCGTTTCCTAGAAGGAGCGGTCGTCAGCGCAGCGCACAGGTACAGTAGCAATCAGGAACGACCGTGACAGGTGTGGTCTCGTTCCTCACCCCAGACCCTCGAGGTCGGCGAGGGGTTCGCGTAATCCGGTCAGTTCGTGTACTTCGTTCTACTTTGCACTCCTCGGTATCCTTCGCGGCTTCCTTCGTTGGCGTTTCTGTTTGTGCGGCGCAACGGCGTGCTTCCTAACACCTCCATTCAGGCGCGCGCGCATAAGAGGCTGACCACCTGATCTCCAACCAGGACGATCCTCGGCCGATATGGCGTTACGTCCGCATCGTTCAAGTATCCAGCGCGTATGCGTCGGGCCGGGCGAATCGACCCATCCGGGCGGCGCGACTCGGGAACAACGCGTTCCTGCTGGAACTTCGGATCCGACGTCTTCATCCTCACGCAGTCCGCTCGCGGGCACAAGAATAGGTAGGTGGACTGGAGTCTGAACCTGGTTTGGTTGCATGTGCTTCCAGTTCTGGTTGTGTATGTAACACGTTCAAGGATCCCGTTTGTCAGTTGTGGTGGACAGGCGCAGGACCCGGCAGCATACGATTACAGCGGCTAGAAGGTAGAGGAGACTGCCGAACACGATAAATTTCTGGTTGATGGTGAGCCCGAACGTGGATGTCAGCGCTTGGATGGTCGATTGCACGCCGAGAGAGACAACGGTATTGTAGAACAGGACCAAGCCCCGAATTGACTCGGGAATCTCGACGGCAATGATGCTGTTCAATGAGGATATAAGACACACGCTGGAATTGGCAGAGATGCAGCACGTACCTGTAGGCGGCTACTGTTTCAACCTCAAAGACAAATGCGACCAGTACAATCATGGCATAGCATACTAAAACATTCGGAGCGACCGCTGCTACTGCGAGGAAGCTTCCTGAGACAAGCAGACCTGTATACATGGACAACCCCTCTCAATGAGTCCAACCTGGAATCAATATGCTTACGTGCATACCTGTTAAGACAACCGTCATGTTATTCTTGCGAATAAAATTGGAACGTCCAGCAACAAGCGCTCCGAGAACAGCGAAGACCCCAATCAGGGCAGAAACGTAACCATTGTGGGTCGCCTTGTCATCGCCGAACGTCGAAAACAATGGAAACGACATGTCTCTGGAGAGTTCGATAATCGCATATGCAGTCCACCACCTGAACACGGGTATCACGATTTTGGTATAGGGAAATAACGCCAATTTGCAATACCAGAAAGACCACAGTAGCACTTTCGGTGACGAGTATATCCCGCGCAGACGTGATAACGACAATTTCGATGGGGAGTTTGAAAGATGGCCCGTGGTGTTCTTTGGCTGCTGCCGGTTACCACCCACAGACATAACCAGGAAAAGCACAACCATGAGTACAGCTCCAACGAAGACGGACACCTAACGACGATTTCGGATGATTGGCACTAGAATTATTATGTCGCAGCGTGTCCTATAGGAGCTTACCTGCGTAATCATGAAGACAGCGGTGAATGGGTTCGCTGCGAAGTTGACGATGAGGTTGCTGACGATGCCTTCGGAGACCTGCCCGAACAGGTTGGCTGCTCGCTTCCAGCCAGTCGTGAACTGGTAGGCGGACGAAGGGACAATCAGGTAGAGGAATGCCCTAGATGGAACAGGGTTTAGCAGAGCGAATCGTACACCAGAGCCAACATCCTAACCCATGCACAGTTCTGGTTGTCGACGCCAGACCGCGCAATCCCTGCGATATGCATACTTCAACGAGGCCATTCCCGTAGAACAGCAGAACTTGTTCAAAGAGACGCGCGGTGACACCGATGAAAAGTGCCCACTTGTACCCTGAGTTCTCGCATCAGAACCACCAGATTTTGCATACGATGCGGACGGTGACTGACCAATGACAAACTCTGCCAAGACGATCATCGGAACCATGAAGCCGAACGTGGAGTAGGCGCGGATCGGGAACACATAATGGTTTTGCTCCCTTAGACTGAGCTTCTTGATTTCGGTGAGGTAACGAGGGAGGAACGACCCGGACGGCTTGAAACTCTGCGCCAGGGTGCTCAGCATGAACAGGACGCATAGCAGCTTCCACCGCCGCCGTGGAATGTCTTCCGCACTGGTAGCCTCCTCTTGGAATGCGTCCGGTTCGTTCTGGCATTCATTGGCATCGATCGGGACTTCAGTCTGAACGGCATCCACCTCTGGCACAGGTTTCGTCACCATCGCTTCGTCAGAATCGTCGTTCTGGATTGGCGACCAGGGACCTGCGGCTCCAACCAGCCCGTTATTGTTGCTGCGGAGTACTACTGCGTGCGCGCGCATGCTCTGCGCAGGGTTCTTTGCCGCGCGAAGGCGTCCTCTCCATTTGCGGACCGCGGTCCGCGGGCCTGCGGCAACCCTTTTGCTGGAACGCTCCTCATGTTGCAGGTTAGTACACCTCATCATGACCGTCTTCTGCCGCGGTAGACCGGCTGGCAACGATGCGGAGTTTGTGCACAAGGTCCAGCGTTCGGGTACGGTGCTCCGCACACCGGCGCATATTCGCTTTTTCCGGGCCGCACTGGGGCAGAACCTTGCAAAGGCAGGCTTCGGCCAGTTGTGCTTTACTTTATTCCTGGCCAGCCCGGTTCACAGTCTCTGGGCGAAGATGCTCTTCAGCCAGTTTGCCTGCTTTACCTACTCCTCATCAGCCAGCCCAACCGGCTGCTTCGGCGACAATGAGCCGTGATAGCAGCTGACGGGTTGAAGCATCCGTGACGTTTGATGAATGTATTCCACTTGCACCATTATATGTCAGGTGGTCACCGCCGAGCAGGCCGATTGTTACTACGACCCCGTCCGCGACCACGACCTTGGTTGAAACGATTCCCGACGTCGGTCCACCCGTCGCTGCTGTCGTGGCTGGCATGACGACCTCGATCGGCACCATTGTTGCCCCAACCAGACTCGCGCTGCAGTACAACAGTTAGAGTGTACCTCCCGATTCAAATATGACATACCGGTGCATTTGGCTGGTCGCGGTCGCGAACAGGGTTGTTGGTGGCCTGCACAGCTCCGCTGCCCCAAGCAGGGTGGCGCTGAGGCTGTTCAAGCATAAGCAATCAGAGACGAGCATATTCAGTGAAATGACGCCCAGCACGGTGCGCACAGGTTTGGGCGGTGCAGAGGAAGCAGGTGGTTTGGGCGGTGCAGAAGAAGCAGGTTGATTGTTGACACGGTTAGCGCCCCCGCGACCAGACCCATTGCCCCGGCCACCCTAACAGCGCATAAGCAATAATCAGTTTAGGTACGCTGTGCTTACTACCTGGTTAGCCGGAGCTCCACGTCGAATCGGGCGGCCCCAATTGCCATCCTTCTCGGCGCTAACTGCAAATTCTGGTTCCGATGATGCTGGAGTAGTATCAGAGGCCACCGCCTCCTGAACCTCCTGATTGTCCCAGTAGCTGTTCCAGCGATCCGCCCACGAAGACGACCGCATGACGGGCGCTGCAGGTTCAGACGGTGTCGGCTGAGCGGTAGTACCCCAGTTGGCCTTCGGGTCCCTGGCACCGCATATCGCTGGATCTCGAGCAACGGTAAGACATGCGTCGTTGTACGACATCGTCGCAGTCGATTGTGGACGACGAGAACGTCCGCATTCGTGGGCACCGTGGTCAAACGAGCCACAGTCTAGGCATTCATGTTCGTCCTCACATTCGGCGCTGGTTAGCTCGCAGTCGCCGATCTGGAATTTCTGACACGATTTCCCGATCGGGCCCGTCAAATAGATCTCGCTGCCATGCGGGCGGACATTCCGGGTCGAGACCGGCGAAGGGACAGCTCGAACGCAATCGATCAGCTTAGAGTACCCGAGCTTGTCGACCTGTCGTCCGTAATACCGCTCGTACACCTCGGGCAGCTTGCAGATGTTCAGCCGGTGCTCCGGCTGCTGATCCAGCAGGCGTTGCAGCTGCCGCCCCAGCTGCCGCAGGCCGACCTCGATATGCGCCGGGACGATCTTCGCCGGCCTACGGTTGACGCAGTAGTCGTCGTCATAGCTGTCGTCTGACGAGTACATCGCGATTCGGCTCTGCCGCGCAGCTGCGTGCCGTTCACGGCGCGCGCAAAAATCGATGACTCACGTTTATCCGATTCCGGACAAAGTGTACCTTGGTAGGTAGCAGCGGCTATCCGGCCCGCGCCCTGCACCGCTCCGACTGGGAATCGACCGTTTGCATATCGTGGAGATGTGTTTCGCTGCGCAGTGGCGTTACCTGGGCGACCGCCACGTGGATTGCTGGCCGGTGACGCAGACACGAATCATGCCGGTGGGCAGGACGGCCTGGTGGCGTGATACGCGAACAGGCCGGCGTCCGGCGATGCGCTGCTGTCGCTTGGTCGCCTCGATGGCGGCGTGCACATCGAATTGCGGAGGGCGTCCCGGTCTGGTTGTAGATTTTACGGTGGTGCCACCGATTGTGATTTTCGATAGGGCGTGGCTTTTGAGAGATTCGCCGCCCTCCTGCCGAAGAAGGCTACGAAGACCGATTTGTTGGCTACTTGCAGACCGAATCAGGGCGACTCGCCGCCAGGTCTCCATGGTAGGAGATGATGAGGATCGGGACATGGTCGCCGGCCGATCCGATGCTGGCCGACTGGTGCCCACCAGCATTAAGCTGTTCGGCTGCGGACGACCTGTCGCTTGACGTAAACGCAGCGGCGCCATTAAAGGTCGAACCGGTGTGGCAGCGGCGGAGCGAGGACGTCTCAGCATTAGAGGCCCAGGGCTATAGTCACGGCCAACGTGAAGGGAACGAACGACAAGAAGGCTGTGTTCTGGCATGTTGTGCATCGGCGCGGATGCAGGCCTACGCCTTCGACGGGACGGCACCGGATTCCAGCGATCCGACGAATGTCCAATGGACGTGCTAGAAGAGCTCCGTCCTCGCATCGTTGACGTCGCGGATCGGTCAACGTACGATATTTACCTTTGAAGATTCGCTCATGCGCCTCGTACCTGAAATTGCTCGACTTTGTCAATCGTGTTGCTGCATGCCATCACGTCGCGAAGACATGGCTACCCTTTCTCACAGCGTCCGCTTTGGATGGCCCAATCTGTGACCGTCGATTGTGGAGCCCGTCCAAGGGGGCTGCAGGCGCTGTCTCGGGCGAGCGAACCACCGGAGCTGGCGCCAAAGTGGCCTGTCGCCTGGCCTAGCACGATGTCGTGGTCACATATGGCGAAGCATGCCGCTGGCGAGATTAAGAACGTGCTGAAATGGGCGGCGCCCCAAGGCGCTGCCCAGACTTGCGTTGTGCTGGACCCGTCTCTTTCCAGTTCCGTCTCGCGCCTGGTCGATATGGTCGGTAACGGTACGAACCATCAGTCCTTTAGTCTAAACACGTGTCCAGGGAACCATGAAAGAGCATCAGATCGGGACGGTTTGTGAGCTCGGCGGCGTCGAACCACTGGAGACGAACTGTGAACATATACTGTACCTGGTGCGGCCGACCGAAGAAATGATGTCTGTACGATGTATCGCCCGAGAAACGTGTCCGATCTCATTTGCTATATGAGTGTAGTGGACGGCTCGTATTTCAAGTGCTGAGGCTGCCGGCGATCAAAGCTGATCCAGAGATGTCTGATTCTCAAGTTCCCGTATTCGTCGCGTTCGTACCAGCAGCGACCTCAGTTTGCGCCAGACAGCTGGAGACGCTGGGTTTGTATGGACGTCTGCATGTCACTTCATTACCATCGCTATCTGTCCTGTGTCTGGATGACGACCTCGCATCAGGCGAGAACGTCGGCGCTTTCAAACGCGCTGTACTGGATGGCGACCCGTTCGTTGTCGACAGTGTTGTCCAGAGCCTCGTCGAGATCCAGAATGTGTATGGGCGGTTCAGTGAAATCACCGCCAAAGGACGAGTGTCGTCCTCTGTTGGCGAAGCGCTTTCCAGGCACCTCGAAGCCAATCCTAATATGGGGTCCATCCCCACAGCCGGCAACCTGCCCGAGGAACAAAGGATTTCCCGGGTTATTCTCCTCGATCGCTCCCTGGACATGATAACGCCGATGCTGACCCAGTTCACGTACGAAGGTACTTCAACAAGCACATTTGGAAGCTCGTTTTGTTGACTCGAGAGGCTATAGGCGTAATTGATGAAGTGCTTGGAATCGAGTCGGGATTCGCTGCGGTCCAACCGCACATTGTTGTATCGAGCAAGAAGAAGAAGGGTAGAGACCCTGCCAGTAATCCGGAAGGGGAGCTAGCGTCACCATTGTCCGTCCCCCCAACTAGCCAAGGGACGGTGAAGTGTCCGCTGTTTAGTACTGACCCGCTGTACGAGAAAATTCGCGATCGCAGGTCAGCGAATCCTCGATGGCTTCCCACTGCTGGGTCTCTGACATGTCTTATGAAGTTTTCCCCATGTCCTGGAAAGCATGCCCCGGTTTGTTGCTGATATAACACGAAAGCTCGAGGAGCAAAAGGGTCTCAAGAATGTCAAGGAGCTGAAGGAGTTCGTGAAGTGCCTCCCAGGGTACTTATCTGAAAAGGTTGCTATTATCGAGCTGCTTACCGGGCCAGCGTGGCTGACGATAAATGTGCAGGACTCTATTTCTACTCATACCAATTTGCTACTCCATCTTGGTCCTATGACGACTTCTGCTGAGTTCCTCAGCGCTCTACGGTGTGAGGACACCCTCTTCCAAAGGGGTGACATTTCCACTGCGCTGGACACAATCGAGTGAGTGCGCCCGCATCTAATAGCTCATGTGCTCATTCCGTAACAGGTATTCAATCGTGCAAGGGAGGCCTTGGCAGCGCGCTGTACGCCTCATGTGTCTGTGGTCGCAAATTGAAGGAGGCCTCAAAAACGATGACTACGACTTGTGCTGGTAGGCCGACCTGCATGTTCTTTTCAGCAGCATGTCAGTGATTTCATGTCGTAGCCGCTGGCTGATACATGGATATGGTGCCGCCCTGATGCTACCACTCCTGTCGCGAATGCAACGTTGTGGTCTCCTCGGCAGATCTGGAACCCTAAAGCCTCCTCTGAACTGGAAAGCGTTACGAGCAGACCTCCAGTTGATCGACCCTAGAGCCAACGAGCTCCGCTCCGACAAGGTTGCACATGACATCCACTTGTTAGTACCGTACCTCATGGGAAACGGTTTACGACACCTGAATGCTGACGTAGCGTCCATTCCTATTGTGGCTATGCTCCACTCTCGGTCCGCCTGATAGGTAAAATGCGTCAATGCTCATGGCGCAGGATGATGTATAACTCCTGCGCGTGACTAGAGAAGAGAGTTGCTGACAAATCCTGGTCAAACGTGAACGCCGTGCTCGACAACGACGAACCGTCTTACATCAACCGCGTCGGAAAGAAAGGCGACAGTACACTCCCCGGTGCCACCCTCGTCTACTTCGTCGGGGGTATCACCCGAACGGAGATCGCCGCGCTCCGTTTCCTCAACGCCAAATCCAACCGACAATCCCCTTACCTGATTTGCAGCACCGGCATCGTCAACGGCAGCACACTCCTGAAGACACTTCAAATGCTTCCGCCCGCATAAACTATAGCACCGTCAGTGGACCACGGTGACCAGCCGGTGAAGCTTCGGCGTACAGACACGGGTGCAGGCCTACCGACTGGCACGGGTACCTGTAGTTCCTCCGTTGCACAAACGGTGCAGCTCCAGTGGTGCCGCGATACGGGTGCTGCTGCCCCCCGACGCCGCGGACTGCGTTGCGGCAGGTAGGTAGCTCCTTGCGGGGCGTCTCTCACTCGGTCAATGCGACGTGTCCTGCGCCAGCTGCTACGGCCTGGAGGATCACATCGTCCGCAACGATGCCGGTTCCTGTCAGCTGGACCGGACCTGCAGCAGGAGCTGCAGCGCGAGTTGGGCTACCTGACGTCGTCGTTCCATGATATACAGAAGGAGATCGCATCGGCGCAGTACATCGCGCGGTACAACCCGCACGGGCACAAGGCGAGAGAACGTGCCGGGACGGCGCAGACCAGGCTCGAGCACCTGCACGACCAGTTCCAGATGGTGCTTCAGCGCGAAGGGCACCGGGATATCACCCGCGCCGAGATCTGCCTGGACGCGTACAAGAAGCTGTTCGAGGCGCGCATCTGGCACTACAATGTCCTCATGGACTCGTTCCGAAGGCACTCGCCTGGCCAGTGCAACGCAATGCTGGCGCGTATCGACCGGGAAGATATCACGCCCGACACCGAGTTCTTCAACATCTGGCTGGACGCGCTCGCCAAGATGGACGCCAGCCTGCCCGCCATGCAGTCCGTCCTGGACGAGATGCAGAAACGGGAAGTGGAACCGGACCGGTACACGCATTCGACGATGCTGGAGGTGCTGGCGGCCAACGGCGAAGTCCAGCTCGTCGACGCCACCATCGAATCGATGCTGGGCGATGCGATCTCACCCACCCCGAACGCGCTCGCCAAGGTCATGACGCTGTACGGCGACGTTGGCATTTTCGACAAAGCCGATTCGATTCGCGACTCGCTTCTGCAGGCGGAGGAGAGCTCGTACTCGATGGCGACCTTCACGGCGCTGATGAGGTACTCGATTCGACGACGGCACAGAGACGTTGTCGAGAAGATCTGGGAGCTCGTCGACCAGAAGCAGACGCGCCCGGCCCCGGACGTGTTCGATTCGTACGTCGCGTGGCTGTTCGAGGGCGAGACCGACAACTGGGACGAACGCAAGGAGAAACTGAACCGGGTGCTGGCCAGGGCGCTGGCAGGCGGCGTCCGGCTCACGCTACGACCCGTCCTGCCATACCTGCACGAACTCCTTCGTGACTACATCGGCAGGAACGAGATCCTGACCATGATCCTGTCGGCGGCTGCCCACGCGAACTTCCCGGCCAACGAGGCCGTCATGAAGGCGCTGCGGGACTGGTTCTACGAGTACGGCGACCTGGACCAGCTGATCGTCGTGTTCGAGACGATGGAGAAGGTGGGCCTGTCGCCGCAGTCGCTCGGGTACTCGATCATCCAGAAGTGCGCCCAGTCGAACCCGAGCGGGTGCCACGCCCTGATCCGGTACATGGTCGCCCGGGGCATACCCGTCTACAGGGAGGCGTTCGCCACCGTCATCTTCGCCGGATCGAACCGTGCCGACCTCGAAAGCTGCGACGAGATGGCGGCGATCATGAAGGACCTGGGCATGGTCCCGACGGCGGCATCGCTGAACGCGCACCTGACCGCCGCCATCCAGGCCAACTCGATCGTCCGCATCGACGAACTGTTCGACGAGTCGCGACGGCTCGGCTACGAGCTGAACGTGGACAACGCGCAGTACCTGCTGGTGGCGTCGTCCGCCCGTGGGCAACTCGAGGCGTGCACGTACCTGTTCGACATGCTGAAGCAAGGCGGGAAGCGGACGCCGTCGAGCCTCGAGTACGACAGCATGGTCGCCGTCATTGTCAAATCTGGCGACCCGCATCGCGCGCTGGGCCTGATCCGCGAGATGCGAACCGTTGCTGGACACGCGCCGTCGTTCACGCTTCTGCACGATGTCGTCAAGGTGTTCGTCGCACGCGGCCTGCTGGACGACGCCCAGCACCTCGTCGAGGAGCTGTCCCGGGACAACCTGGCCGATTTCATCACGACCTGCAGCAGCCTGATCGAGGCGCTGGCCGGCCGAGGCGAGCTCGAGCGCTGCGAGCGCATCTGTGCCCTTCTCGAAGAAGCGGGCGGGTTCCCGCGCCCGGCGGCCATCAGCTCCATGATCGTCGCGTTCGGCAACGTCGGCATGGTCGAGATCGCCGAACAGCTCTTCTCTCTGCTGATGCAGCGTTCGCCACCCGAGCGTTGCATGATCAACGCCTACAACGCCATGCTGCATGTCCTGGCGCGCAACGCCATGTTCGACGAATGCGGCCGGATGATTGGCGAGTTCCAGTCGCGTGGCATCCCGATGGAGTTCTACGTGTTCAGGGCGCTGGTCACGTCGTTCGCGTTCCGCGGCCGCCTGGACGAGTGCGAAGCGACGTACCTGCATTTCAGCTCCAGCTACAGGAAGAGCATGGAGACCGTGTTCGCCTGGCTGGCCACGCCGTACGGGCGCGCCAACGCGCTCGTGCGCCTGCAGGAGTTCGCCGAACGGGTCGCCGCAACGCCCGAGCAGGCCGCCCGGTTCCTGGACGCCGTCCGGGAAGGGCAGAACAAGATGCTGAGAAGAGCGTCCATTAACCGGACCCTGGCTAGGCAACCAGCACTATAGTGCCGGAGACTGTTTTGTGACGACTGTGTGCGTGCGTGCGTGCGTGCGTGTAACGCCCGCGCCGGAATGGGTGCGTGTGTGTGTGTGCGCGCACTCGTGACATGCGAGCTGCGACTTGAGTCACTCGGACGGGGCGTGTGCCTCGCCCACCTACCATTTGCGGTTTGTGACAGGAGCACGGACAGAGACCGATGCTGTCGTCGGCCCATGATGTTCACCAGCGCGGGGGACGACGCCCCGAGTACGAACAGGCGCAGCAGTACGGCGGGCGCGACGAAGTCAAAGAGCACGCGCGCGCGCGCCACGCCATCTTCGAGGGGTCGTCGGCGGTTACGTTTGCTATCGCTGCGGTCGTCCTTCTGGTGATCCTTGTCGGCGGCGTCCTGCTGTTCGTCGATAGTTCGGGCAACCGGGTGGCCGAGATCGAGAACCGGTACACGGCCATGAACCGGGTGGCGAACCCGAAGAAGCGCATAGAGGAGCAGATGGCGAGGAGCGCGGACGACGCAGCAACGTCAGCGGGCAAGCGGAACATCCACCCGGTGTCGCCCGTGTCGCAGGATGACCGTGCGGATTCGTACGCGAGGAAGGTTCGCGAGAAGTACCATCAGCGTCTGGCGCACATGCAGGAGATGCAGGAGCGACAGGCCCGAGAGGCGTCGTCGCCCGAGCCGGAAGCGATCGCGCATGAAGTGAAGGGCGCGGATGCATTCCAGAATCAGGCGGACGCGGTACCTGCGCCAGAGGCACCCGCTGCCAACGCCGTCCCACCACGACAGGACGCCAGCGACGCACTCGAGCAGAGCCTGAAGGCCATCCAGGACCAGCTGGCACGCCTGCAGGAGGGGATGAACAAGAAGCAGGGCGAGAACCCGACGCAGCCGCCGAGTGCGGCCCCACAGGCCGACGCGGTCAGGAAGGCGGAGCTCGACGCGCTGATCCAGCAGATGGCCGCGTTACGTGCACAGAGCGCTGCGCTGGAAGCCGCCATCGAGAAAGCAAAAGGGGGTACATAAACGATCTTCGACAATGCATGATTCGTAACTGGCGTGGTTGGGACTGCTCGTGCATCGCTATACAAAGTGGGCCTGGTCAGGGTCGAACGTCCACGTCTTGATGGTTGCGTCCTGCGAACACGTCGCCAGGACAGATTGTTGTTGAATGCATCGCGCGCTGAAGACCGCGCCCTTGTGGCCAGGGAGGCGCTGGACTAATTCGCCGCTCTCAATATCCCATATGTAGACCCGTGCGTCGTCCGAGCCTCCAGCGACGAGATTCTGCCAGGCAGTCAGTCGCGTGCGCCAGTGGGATGCAGGAGGAGAGTGTACCTGACTGGGCCCGAACTCAGCACGAACGAAATTCTTACTGGTGTTCTGGTGGCCTTTAAGTCTCTGAAAGGGTCGCCCGACCCGTATATCCCAAATACGGTTGCTGTTATCTTTGGAGCAACTCAGCAACTGAGTGCCGCTCGCGTTCATTGCGACTGATGTCACCTACAGCACGATGTGCTGAGCTGACAGGTTCAGTCTGATGTTCTGTTGCCGTACCTCGCCCAGCAATAGGCTGTACGTCTTGATGCAGACTCCGCTGAGAATATCCCAGAACTTGATGGAGTTGTCTTTGGAACCAGACACGACGAGATTCCCATATGGATTGAACACCACAGACGCAATTGACGACTGATGGTCCCGGAACGTAACCGTGTTCGAGCCGGTTTCCAGGTCAAACAGGCGGGCAGTCCTATCGTAAGCGCCGGTGACGAGATGGGCCTATGCAGACAGGTGGGGACGGCTATGACGTCGCGTGGAACAGGCTCCCGACATCGGCAGCTTACGTTGTTTGGATGGAACTTGACAGAATATACATCGCCTTCGTGGCCCGCCAACGTCAACAGAGAGTTGCTGCTGGCAGCTTCTAGAGCGCTTGGTCGCGTGTCCCAAACCTACGGCACGATGCCTGGGTCCATCAACTTTCACGAAACCCTGCGGCAGTTACCTTGACAGTGGAGTCTCCAGAGCAAGAAGCCACCATGGTCCCAAAGACGTTGCTGGCGACATCCCAAACACGAGATGTGTGTCCTTGAAAAGTGGAGAGGCAATGCGCCGTTTCAGTGTCCCATATCTTGATCGTATTATCGCTTGAACCCGACACAATATGTCGGGACTCTTCACCGACGAAGTCAATGCCTTTCACATTGCTTTCGTGCCCAATGAATGTGTTCCTGACGACCTGCGAGCGCAAATCAATCGTGACACGAACTTCATCGTGGAGCAAGCCATCACCAACGTTGGGCAACAAGAAGTTGCAGTGATCGCTAAGCAAACTCGTCACTCTAGTCTTGAGCTTGGGATGATACCGCGAGAATTCAATCTGATAAGCGACCGCTTGCTAGAGACCGCGATTGAGGATCCATCAATTTGCAGCCTGGGCAATCACAGTACCTGCAATAGCTCAACCAGTCGACCGGCGGGGACGTCGTCGCAACCTATTGTCCACACATCAACACATCGCTGACGATGCGGCAATGGCTGACGCACTTCTGATTGTATCGACTTCGCTCTGGAGAATGGCTTCGAACTGTTCCGCCAACCTGTCCCGAGAGGCAGCGACCCCAAGCCAATCCTTGAACGAATGCGCTTCTTGAACGGAGCGGCATGTCAGCAGGTAGCACAGGTCGGCGAATTCCTTCGCGTCCGCGGTCGCCTCAAACGGTTTCAAGTACTTTGTCAGGAACGAAAACGCCTGCGACCATCAGCTGTCCCAGGCCAATCGACTACAGTCGAACCAAGGCCCGCTACCTTTTGATACTCTTGCCGGTCAATCAGCTCGAGATACTGCTGCTTGTACGTCGCGTACAGCAGGCACTTGCTCAGGCTGAACGGTATCTTCTGGCACAGCGACTCGACTTCGGACCCTGGAAGAGACAGTCGATTGACACGGATCCCGTCTGTCAGCAGGACGATGTCTGACATTCCCCTGCACATATTGACGATTGCAACCTGCGTATTCGCGCCCGCCTCTGAGCGCTTTCCGCAATCTTGACGTTCGTCTCGTCCTGGACCGTCAGCATGGACGCCATGTACCCCTCATCGCGCAGGTACTGAATGATGAGACGCATGACATCCTAGGCAACCGATCGTCAGCAGTGGCAACCACCGGGCTGCCATCATCGCGGACCCGTTTGATCCGGGCGTCGGCGGGGTCGAACGTCTCGCCCTTCGGGTCGATCCGCTTGCACCGCAAATCCACCTCGACGACATTGGACAGCAACTTGTCCAGCCTGCCGCCTCCCCATCAGCCCAACCAAACGCCATTTCGGAGCGCCCGCCATACTCTTCCTGTTTGTCGCTCAGCGTCGGCTGCATCTCGTTGCGGGGCGGACGTCGGCGCGCGTAACAGCGACGCGCCCTGCTGCTGCTGCACGCACCGTTTTGGCAGCCGCAGTCGTCGCGAACGACTCCCCACCTTCCAATTCGGCAGGCAACGACAAACACACGATGAACGTCGGTCCCGTTGGACAATTACTGGTTGTGAACATGCCCACCTAATCTTCTGCACTGGGCGACGCGCGCCATTCCAGTGCGGTTTACTCTGCGGAACGTTGGCCAGCCTGCCGACGACTGGCCCGCACTTTTTGTCAGCCGACGACCTGCAGGCTGGATGATGAATACGAGAACGCTGTATGGCGGTGCATTCACGATCGACGTGCCAGCGTCGTTGGTCGACGTCAGCCAGTTCCGGCAGGTGCCAGGTACGACGGGTGCGTGCGTGGTACCGCCCTCGGGCACTGACTGCGCGGTCATCGGAAGACCATCAGGAGGTGTTCGCGTGCGCCGACACGGACCAAAGCGTCATTGTCGAGATCGTGGACCGCTCCGAGGTCGCTGACAGTGACTGTGCAAAGTCAGCGTTGAGCTTGTACCGGTTGCCGACGGCGTTTCCTGATGCGTCCTCGTCAGGTACTACTTCCAGGACTTGGCTGAAGTCAACTCAGCGATCGCGTCGGACACTGCCGACACGGGTGACGTCCAGACCTGTCAAGGGCATACGGCCACGTACGTTATCGGGCATCAGACCGTTGCAAAGTTCAAGGATGCGCCGTCGGCCGCGAACCAAGTCGAGGTGGCCCGCAACGCTCTTTGCGAATCAGCACTTTCTAAACGTGCGCCGCTAGGTGTACCTTGGCGTTATCCGGCTTGCCGAATACGGGGCCGACATCCTGTTGACATTGAATTCGCCAACGTCCATATCACCGGAGAGTTCTAGTCGTCACTGTCTAACGCCAGACGCGAGGATCACGCGTGACATCGCCGCGGAGGTCTTCAGGTCGTTCACCATCGTCAACGCTGACTCTCTGTTCGGTGAGCGCCCATGAATCGATACATCTGTATTGGTGAATCATTGCCTATCC
This sequence comes from Plasmodiophora brassicae, assembly GCA_039704465.1. Classification (NCBI taxonomy): domain Eukaryota; phylum Endomyxa; class Phytomyxea; order Plasmodiophorida; family Plasmodiophoridae; genus Plasmodiophora; species Plasmodiophora brassicae. The sequence goes on along the minus strand of JASFAU010000007.1, from coordinate 593,503 downwards.
TGTTCATCGCGCGCGACCCTGATGGGACCCTCGTTTAACGCCTCGCCGTGCTGATCGACGACCCCTTGCGGGCTCTGGCGGCAACGTCTCGCCGCCTCCCGTTGCGCGAGTGGCCGTACCATCTCGTCCTTCGACGCGTGCGCGTACGAGAACGTCGATCAGGTCTCGATTGCATTCAGCGGCCTCGACGGGAGCAATCGTGATGGCCATCGCTTTTCTAGCCGCGAATGACAACCTTCCGAAGAACGCGCCCACGGTCGGCGGGAGGCCCATGTTGACCACAGCGTGCACGTCGGGAAACCACATCGAGCGTAGTGCGTCGTCGGTGCTCACCAGCGCCATCACGTTGCTGTTCTTGAACAGCCTGGACATCCAGTCGCGCTCCGTGTTGTCCCTCCCCTCCCGCAGCGACAACGTCGGCAGGCCATTGGACGACAGCGCTTCCGCCATCTGACGCGCCTCGAAGCTCGACTCGACCAGGACCAGCGTCTTCGTATCGTTCGCCTGCAGGACCTCATGCAGAACAGCTACGCGGTACCGATCGTCATGGCAAGTGATCAGGATGTGTGCGCCCGCGAGCGTGCCCGTGACCCTGTAGCCGACCACCCTCTCCGACAGCTCCCGGACGATCGATACGTCTTCGTTCTTCTTGCGAGCAACCGTGTCCACCTTGTCAATGACTTCGTCGACGTCCTGGGCCGACCACCATGTCGGCAGCAGCTGATGGCGTTGTGCGCGATCCAGGAACTTGGCGAACGCAACCGGGTCGTGCTGGTTCGTCGCCGGTGTCCGTTTGGCGAACGCGTCGCCGATTATCGGTCGCGTTCGGTAGGATTCGATGAAGCGATGGTGGACGCGCGCCTTCTCTGTGGGCGTCGGGCGCATCCCTTTCTGCAGTGATCGCCACCAGCGATCCGTTGCCACCCCGGTCGCCATCGTCGGGGCGCAACGCGCGTGTCTACCCTGATCGGCGTCGACTCTGTGATGTATCACTTTGAAATCGCAGAGGATAGCAGGTGCCCGACAGTGTAAAGATATCGTCATCCCTGGGCGACGCGTGCCATCTGACGCTCTCTCAGTGGTGGTGGTGTTCCCAATGTCGTGGCAGCGGAGCCAGCCGACGGGATTGTGGATGCTGCCGCCCGTGGAAGGCCCCGTTCGCAACGTGGAACCGTCGGGTCGGGTGCCGGCCCTTCGGGGCGACCAGCTGATGAAGGCGAGGATTAAGCAGCGGATCGGCGTGACGGATTCGCATCGCGACGCGATCGACCACCCGGTCGAGCAGAAGGAGACAGCGCCCGCGTTCGCGACCGAGTCCGCCCGGTTTGGTGCACTGCCCTGGTGCGAGTACGAGTCAAGGTTCGGCCGGCCTTCCCGTAGGGGTTCCGCCATTGCGCATTCTTATTGCGGTTCTGCAGGGAGCGGCAGCGCCGCCGAGACGTGATCAGGCAGAGAGACGCGGTGAAGCGACAGCAGCACCTGGGTGATGACGTGGAGCGGATCAAGCGGTTGGAGTACAAGCAGTTCTCCAAGCTGGCCGTCCTCATGGCGAAGACGTCGCCCACGGCGTCGTCCGTCAGCTATGACATTATCAATCAGTGCCGGTTCCCCGGCCTGTACGGGCAACTCCTCAAACACGAAGAGAACGCCAAACACGTAACGTGATCTGCTGTACATGGCTGGGCCCGAGAAATGTACTGATCGTGGTCGGTGCTAGTATCGGGATTTCCTTCGAAGCAGGCGCTGCGAGGAACGATGTAATGGAAAGCACAACATCCTGACATGGGAGGAACGGAGCCCGGCCCCGGTCCCCAGGCACCATCATCATGCGGACTGAACACATGTTCACACCATCCCTACATGTCTTGTATACACTAGAGCGAGGTGGATACTCGCGATCCAGTCCACCGTACCTCAACCGATCGTCATGCTGAGCGATGGGTCGCTGAAGATGTTGCTTGTGGGGGACAACGGAGTGGTTCGTAGGCCATTCGAGATGGGCAGCGCTCGCATGTCAGGCTGATCGGAACGCTAGGGCAAGACCGCCCTGTTCCACCGACTGATAACGAATACGTTCTCGCGGGCATATCAACCATCCGACCGAGGTCGGTGCTGGGCTCCTCTAGCGGTCGGTGCCGGGTGCCGTTCATCACACCTGTGGTGCAGTCAGCATCGGATGTCAAATGCTCAAGACTGGTGACTTCATCGAGCTGTGGGACGTTCCACCCCACCAGATCCTGGATCATTCGCCGGCCTGCCTGTGCGACGCCGACGCAGTCTGCATCGTGGCGAATGACGCTGCCGATGATGACCACCTGCGGTCTATCCCAGCCTGGACCCAGATCCTCGATCACTGCTTGTCGCAAGCGGGCCATAAGCGCCCACTCACCTTCGTGCTCGTTAACAAGGTGTCGTCGAGCACGTTTCATTGCAGTATTTGATGGCTGATCGGCGTGCAGGTCGCTGAACATGACAGCGGCGCGCCCACTGTGCCTCCAGATGGCGTTGTCGGCATATTCATCATCGACATTGCAAGAGATTTGAACGTGTCCCAGGCCGTCCTCGCCATGGTCGAGGCTGTCAAGAGGCGGGGAGCGACCGAGGACGCGTAATCGCATGGATAAAGGCTGTATTGCCAATAAGAGGGCAGTGGGTGACAGCCCCCGTACGTCGCTCACGCTGGCCGGCCCAGCTTGTGCAGGCGTTCAACCATGGCGCAGAACTCAGCGAGGGTGTCGAATAAATTATTCAGCGAGCCGTCCGTCATGCTCAGGTAGGATCTCAGATCCGCCGTCGCCGACAGCAGGTCGCGATGCAGTTGGACAAGGCGGTCGATTCGCGGCCCGAACCGACGCTTGAACTTGGCGACGAACGCAGGGAACCCGTCGTCGGGCTGGGACGGGCTCGCAGGGGCGCTGACGGAACCGCCGGGTGACACGACGGCCCGAATGGATTCAATGTCGGCCTGGAGTTCGTCGGCGTCGATATGGCGGGCGCCGCGCAAGCAGTAGAACTCCTGCACCAGCTTGGACAGGTCCGCGTGCTGATCCAGTAGGTGCAGCAGCGATTTCCGCTTGTCGAGCGTCGACTTGGTCATCGACAGCCGGTTCAGGCTGTCGATGGCGAACGCCTGGGCCTCCCCATGCCTTTGACCGCTGTTCAGGAAGTTGCCGATGCAGAGCGTCACATGGAGGGCACGACGGAAGCTCTCGCTGTGCCGAACGGTGTGGACGGCGGCGAGGACGCGCTCAATCCGGGATCGAACCTCACGAATGCGTTGAGGAAGAATCTCCCAGGAACGCAGCAGCAGGAGTCGCTTGTTAACGTCACGGACGCTCGCCAGCCTGACCAGGAATCGCTCCTGCTTGCGCAACTCAACAGCAACGTTGCACCCGCGCGGCAGTTTGGAGATCATGTACAATTCCGATTCTGTTGGGACCGCCTGAAACAACTTCGAACACGCAGATTCAGTAAACGGCGCCGTACAGACGTGACTAGCGGCTTACCGTGTCAAGAAGGTCGCCATTGATGACATCGCTGCCCGAACGATAATCAGAACGTTATCATGGACAAGCAGCGGGTGGTCCGTCCACTTACGTGTTCATGGCCCACAGGGCGACGGTGATCGTTTCGCTATCCATGCCACGCGACGCGATCCGCCTCATCAGGATCGCCAGGTTCTGCGCCCGGCGACCATCGACGAAGGTCGCCAGGCGAACGTCGTCTTCGCCCCCCGCGCTTTTCGGGTTCGGCGTTGACGGCCGCCGAAGATCTTCCCTGCCAAAGTGCAGCACGATATCATGATGGAGGGCGCCCAGGTTGCAGAAATCGCCAGCCATGCACCAGACGCTCGTATTTGCAATGTCCTTCGGCGGGATCTTCTCCCAATGGAACGACTTCAACGTTCGGGCCTTCTTTGGTGTCGTCGGCGTCGGAGGGCACGATGGAGGCGGCGCCGGTGGTGCTGGAGGCGCCGGCGGGGCAGGCGGCGCCGGCACGTTGAATACAGGCGGCGTGATCTGGTCGACATCTTCACCGGGCGCGACAACCAATTTCGCCGCCGCCGCCTTCGATGACGGCGGGGCGGAACGTGCGATTTCGCAGCGGCGGTTCCTCTCGATCGAAATCGAGACCCCGCCCGGCAACCACAGCGTCAGCGCCTTGGCCGAGAAAACGTACCGCAGCAACCGGGCAATGCACTCGACGACGCGTCGCGGCAACATCACCGCCAGCTTCAGGCGCTCGAGCACGTCCTGCAGCAACGACACGATCCAGTCCCGCATGACATGGACGTCGTCCTCCTGGCGTCGCACGCGAGCCGCTATCGTCCTGGAACGATCCCGCCCGCACAGCCCCACGTTCCGAAAAGGACGGCCGCAACAAACCCGAACGACAATGATTTTGTGTCGTCCCAGCAGCCAGGCCGTCGGCGGCGTCGGATACGCCGCCACGCGCGCAGTTATTAATAGAGGCCCGGCGTTGCGGACGGGGGGCGCACCGCCAGTTGCCGGGTGGCCACCACGGCGTTGTGCTGCAGCTCCCCGTCGTGTCGCACAGTCGCCGCAGCTGCATATGGTGGTGCCCCGGGCGTTACATGTTGTGCGCCGGCGATTCTGCCGACAGGTCGCACGTGCAGCTTGGACGTTCCGGGCGTATGGCGGGGCGGCATCGGCGGCGGCGTATCCGTCGGTGAGGGCGGATGCCGGGCAGGCGGCGGCGGCGCCGTCGCCGAAGGCGTCGCTCCCCGAATCGCACGAGATCAACATGAGAATCAGCGAGTGCCGAACGCATGCCGCGCTGTACTCGCTGCTGTTGCAGTTGCGGAAGGACGGGGTGCCGATGACCGGTGTCAATGTCGCCACGGCGCTGTTCATGATGGCCCGGAAGCCGCCGACTGAACTGCTCGAAATGCATCGATGGCTGCTGGACGTCCTCCGCAAGCGCGTTACGGATTTAACCGTTCGTGAACTGCCGAACGTGCTGTGGGCGCTTCCCAGGTTGACGCGCAATCGGAAGGACGCGTTCGATAAAGCGCTGCTCGCCGACCTGGCCGCACACTGCTCCAACCACCTTCGATCGCTGGCTGACCCGGCGTTCAACAGCATCATTCTCGGGTTCGCGCATCTCGGCGAACGCTCGGAAGTGTTCTGGACGTCGGCCGCGCGCGAGATCGCGTTGCGATCGCTGCTGGCGCCGCCGCAGTCGCTGGCGAACATGTTCTGGTGCCTGGGCGCCGTCGCACCCTTGTCTGAGGCCGTGCAGAAGGAAGCGCTGCCAGGGCTGACATCGCGTCTGCTTGCGATCGCCGAGGACTTGAACGGCACCGACGTCGGATCGTGCATGTGGGCCGCTGGGCAGATCCTCCTGAGCCATCGTCCGCTTGTCGCTGCTCTCATCGAACGCGCCATGGACCTTCGCAACGACCTCGACGATCGTGCCATTGTACGCGTCGTTACGGCCGCTGAGCGGCTGAACGTCCTGTTCCACGACCCGATCTACGGCGTCCTGGCGAAGGTGGCGGCCGCTCGTGTCCCCAAGATGTCGTGGGCGAACATGATCGAGCTCGGCACCGTCATCTCGCCGGTGCCGTACTGCCACGAGTGGCACAATGCGTTCCTGGCACGCCTCCAGACCGACTTACGGTATCTGAAGCCGCATGACTTCGTCGCGGCCGTCGCGTTCCTGGCCGAATCGACGCGACCGCCCGGGCTCCTCGACCAGATCGTCTGGCATGCGATGACTCACATGGACTCGTTCGATCCGCTGCAGGTCGCGAGCCTGGTTGCGTCGATGAACACGATGTCGTACGCGGACTCCAAGTTTTACAACAAGGCGGCCAAGCACCTGAACGAGAAGGACGCGTGGCGCACGCTACCCATCAAGGACCTGGCCGAGACCGCCGTCGCTCTCGTCAAGCGCCACGCGTCCAACATCAACATTCGGTCGAACGTCTGCAAGGCGCTGTACGAATCCACCGACAAGATCGCCAACCTGCACGATCTCGTCATTGTCATGCACGGCCTGAACGCGTTCGGCCTGTCCCGCGACGACGACGTCATCGTGTCGATTGTCCGTCGCGTCCAGGACCTGACCATGTCCGTCGACGACTACCCGGTCGACATCATGTTCTTCATTCAGGAAGTGGCGCGGATCCGTTTCGGGGACGACGGCGACCAGGAGAAGAAGAAGATCATGGCGCTCATGGCGGACAGCGTCCTGCGGATCCTGCCAAGTCTAAGTGGCGCCGATGTCGCCATGGTGGCCGCCTCGTACTGCACAGCGTCGATCGTCGACCTGAAACTGTTCGCCGAGATCCACCGCAAGCTGTCGGTGGTGGGCGCCCTGGATTTCCAGCTGGACGACGAGATCGGCACGCTGCTGTACACGATGGGCGACCTGGGCCAGCTCAAGATGAACGAAGTCGCCGTCCTGACGCCGGAGCGCCTGATGAAGATGGATCCGGAGGTGCTCAGCGCTGTCACCCTGTTCGGCCTGGAAGCGACCATGTCTCCGTTGAGCAAGCCGTACCCGACCAGTATCCTCGACGTCATTGCGAAGCGCCTGACGGCCATGCACGACGGGTCCGAATCAACGGACGACGTTGCCGACGACACCAGGTGGCGATTCTGCCACGCGGCCATCATCTGGCGGTACTTGGTCGACCACCACCCGATGCCGGAATCGGTCGACAAACTCACCAAGCGGTGGCTGTCGCAGTTGGTACCCCTCAGCCAGCGCCCTGAACCGTCCAAGTTCGCCCAGCAGGTCTCCCGGGAGCTGAACCGCCTCGGGCACGTGAACTCGCTGGAACAGTGGATCCCGGAGCTCTGCGTCCACGCTGACCTCGTCATCACCGGCACCCGCGTCGTCGTCGAGGTCGATGGCCCACACCACTACTACTCGGTGGTGGGCAGCAGCAAGCCCCGCCTGCGAATGTCGACCATCGCTCGGCACAAGCTCCTACGTGCCGCTGGGTACCGCGTTCTCGTCGTGCCCCATTCGAAGTGGGTCGAACTCGGCAACGCCGACGCCCGACGCCAGTGGCTGGGCGCCGCTCTCAAAGCCCTGCCCAGACACGACTCGTCGTCGACCTCGGGCGAATAAAAGCAGAACCTGGCGCGCGCTTGTACAATAATGACACGTGTATATGTACAACCTTTGTGCATCTCGGACGACGCCCGAAATAATAATCAAGACAACGCCGGCGAGGCTACAGGGCTTGACTATGCGGCAATGAGCGCTTCGTCGTTCTTCAGCTGGGATCCTGGCTCGCCTTCCGTGGTGGCTTGCGCGGCGGCACGTTGCTCGAACTGGCTGGTGGGCGACGATGCGACGGATTGCACCGTACGGGGGCTCCCCGGCCCATACCGGCACACCCATTCCCCTTTCGCGTCCTTCTCCAGCGTCCCGAACTGATTCCTTGCCAGCGAGATCATCGATTCGGCGCTCGCTCGCATCGAACAGCTCTGGTTCTTCCTGCCGCATCGTAGATGGCCCGACAGTCCCTGAATGCGGCACCCGATCAGCAAAGGTGGCCCGGCAATGCCCATCGCCGGCGGCGCGTCGTACCTTCTGAGTCGCGAACCTGGTATCACAGTGCATACAGGGGAACGGGAGCTCCAGTTTGTGCACTGAGCAATTGTCAGACGACGGGCCATGGGGCGCGATCCAGGGGGCGCACAACCTCGCATGTGTCGGTTGAGGCTGCCGGCCTGTGTGAATCGTTTGTTGCAGACGGTGCAGGGGAACGGCTTCGTGCCGGAGTGGGAGACGGCGTGGCTGGTCAGGTGGCTGGCCCGGACGAACACCTTCGAGCAGACGTTGCACTTGAAGACGTTGCCGTTGGCGGGCGGGGCGCGCACGCCCGTGGGCGACGGCGCGCCCCAGGCCGGGGACGCGCGGTGCGTTCCGGGCTGAACCCGTCGCCATACGCCGGACGCGTTGTCGAAGAGCCCCATGATGCCGTTCGTAGAGCGCACGACGAGATTTTCAAACTGATGGACCAGGCTGGGACTCGCGGGCGAGTCCAATCTCCAGCCCACTGTTGATCATGTTACTGCGTTGCGGTCGGGGGGACGTGCGCGCGCGTACCCCGCCGCCACGGTTACACACGAGTGGAACGTGGGCCGACCGGGGGCATGGCCACCCGCCCCCCCCGTCTGCCAACGATCCCCCCCGTTACACCATGGCACGAGGCGCTGACCGACGATGGCGCGGCCACCTCCCCCCGCCTCCGACACAGACACACACGTTCGCCACGGGGCCAACAAAATCCGACGCTCCGACGTGGACCGCCTCCCACATGCTGCGTTCCTAGTTCCTGCTCCGACAGGTGGGACCGCCTGTGTCGTTACACGACATGTTGGCACTGTTAAGGCATATCGGGTGTACTACTGCATCAGCAGGCGGATGAGATGCCGCCGATGGTTTGTTTCGTGACGATTTCGTAGATGGAGAGGGCGGTCATGGCGACGGTGGCGATGGAGACGTAGCTCGCCAGGACGAAGACGATGATCGACCGCTTGTTCAGCGACAGGATCAGGGCGTTCCAGAGGCGCGTTCCGAAGAACGCGGCGGTGAAGCCGGCGACGATGAAGCACAAAGCCAGCGGGAGGTCGAGCATGTCGAGAAAAATGAACTGGGGTGAATGAGCGGATGATTGGCGATGAGGGCGTTCATGCCTACCTGTGCCATCGACGATGAACAGGTTGACAACAGCATGAACGCGGCCGTGCTCGATGCGACATCGGGTGCGCAAATGTGGGCCAGGAACGGACCCTTGATTGCTACGACGAACTTTCAGCTGACAAAGACGGGTAACATCGAGCCACATACTTGATCCACCGACACCAACCAGTGCAGACAGGATGCCTGCGAACAAGGACACTGCAGATAGGGTGACCACGTTCTTCGCAGTCCACTGAGGTTCGTCATCTTCCGCTTCCGACCGCAGCAATGCATGCTGCCGTTTACTACTGAGCTTGACTTCGTGAAGCGCGACGAAGAACGATATGACGATCAGCAACAGGAGCGATAACGTCATGATCGCACTGTACGATTTCGAGGGACACTCGAAATGAACGCCCAAGCGTCCACTGAGAAGCAACGTCGGGAATATCCCGATCGCCCAATACACGAACAACATCGTGATAGGGTACCACGGGAACTGTTCCTCGTTTTCCACCGGCTGATTGACAGAGGCAGCCCCGTCGGCGTTCGCATCGCTGGCAACCGCATCTCCACCGATGGCGATCTCATTCGTCGCTGCCAATGCCTGCTCAGCGCGGTGCAGCGCGAACGCACGATGGAACGTCTTCAGCGCGATCGGAACCAGCAATATCACCATTAACGTGGCGATCACCGTGAACGGCAACAACTTGTTCAGTCGAACACCCTACATGCCACGTCGTAACATTATACCGAGCATCAGACATGCAAGCCGTCAATGATCGTACAATGACAGTCCCGACGAGCGTATACGGTTCCAGGATGAGAGCCTAACCGAATATCAGCATTGGCCAACAGCATGCGTGCCACCATGTGCATGCAGACCATGCGATAGTCAATCAACGGCCGCGTACCTGACCCGTTCGCGCGCCGACGGGTCCTCGGGGAATTCCTGATGAACATGGCCACACTGGCGCCGAATGCGCATGCTTTTGACAAGGGAATCGCGACCTTGTTCGGCGACAGCAGTATAACGAACAGGGGAATGTATAGCGCACCGCCTATTCACCACTGATTACGGCGCTTGCATCGTGGGCCGGCAGCAGCTGGTAAACCGACCTCCTACACCGGCGCCACTCGCAAGCGACCCGAGGATCAAGACGAACGAAATGGCAATCGCCTCATTGAGGATGAACATTCACAGCGCGGGGCGATGCAGCGCTGCGCGATGACGGGTGTGGGAGCAGACGACCGCACCAGTGTACGGGGCCAGCGACAACCGTGTTTGGCCGGCGGCTGTGGGACTGAGTGATGTACAACGCCTACCCGTAGCTATGACGGCTGTCCCACTCCCGCGGCAGTGGACACTCACGCGGACGCGCATTGCGCGCGCAGTCCATTCTGACCGCGCCTGCACCAACATAACTATACCTATGTACATAGCGCCGTATCTGGCCAATGCCGTACAATGGTCCTCCATGTACATTGTCACACACAGTCCTCCAGATGCATTGCCGATGTACCCTATATGCATGGGAAGTCGGCGCCAGCCATAACTCGTTCGATGTCCTCGACAGATCGTGGTACGCGCGTCAGGTTGCGGCAGCCGTTCTCCGTGCTAGACCGAGACACGGTGAGATAACGGAAATGACAACGTTGCGATCGGTGACCGACATGACAAGGTCGTCCTCGAGACGGATGCCGCCGAACGTGAGGTGATCCATGATCTTGTCGCGGTTCAGGAATGTCGACAATTTCGGATCGTTGAGGGCGGGGAGCAGTAAAGCTTCGATGAAGTAGAGGCCAGGTTCGTTGGTGACGACCATGCCGGCTTGCAGTGGACGGTTCATGCGCAAGCGAGACAGACTTGGGCCTGTCAAGCGAGTGCGCCCGCGTGGATACCCTCCAACGTCGTGCGTGTCCAGACCCATGAGATGGCCGAGGCCATGAGGCATGAACAGATCGGGAAGATGAAGGGCCATGGCCTCGTCAACCGTTGCATTGACAAGGAATCGATGCCGAAGCAAACCAGTTCCGATGACTCGCAGCGCCAGCGAATGCATGTCGGCCCATTCGACGCCAGGACGGGCCACAGACTCAACTGCTCGCTGAGCCTCCAGTACGATTTCGTAGATGACGCGCTGTTCAGGACTAAACTTTCCTGCAGAATGCCGAGATCAGCAACCTTGGGCAGTGCTGCAGGAGCCCGATAGCGCCTACCGTTGGCAGGGAACGAGCAGGTTATATCGGAAGCGTAGCAATGCCATTCTGCACCCATGTCCAGCAGGCACATGCCACCGTCTTTGACGGGTGCATCATTCGGAGCGCCGGCGTGGCCGTAATGCAGGACGGCGCCATTCGGGCCCGATCCACAGATGCACGTATACGATTGATACCGGCAACCGCCATAGAACTCGGTGAAATGAACAAACATTGCCTCCAGCTGAAACTCGTGCAGACCAGGTCGACAGTTCTGCATGACATGGACGTGAGCCTTCGAGCTGATGTCGTTGACATATTGCATGACAGCCAGCTCTTTCGCGGTCTTGATTAACCGCGCTTCGGTCAAGATCTCCAGCAGCACAGACCCATCAACTTCGAACCGCTCAATCCCATCAAACGCCATCGGGGAGATCGCTGTTCCGCTGTCACTGTTGACGCCCTGAAGAACCTGGATCTTCTTCACGCCCAGGTCGCTCAAGTACGCGGAGAGCTCATCAACAAACATCACTTTGTCGACACCGTACCGCTCCTTGTACATGCTTTGCGAAGGCAACTTCCCACACCAAATCTCGTACTCCACGCCGTGCCTCGGCACCAGCAGAGTTGCCGTACGTGTGCTCTCATGCAGAACACCATACAGGCCAGGCTCGTTCACGCCAAACAAATAATGAAAATGCGACTCTTGCCTGAACAAGTGCTCGTGATCCGTATCATGCCTAGGAGTACGTAGCGGTAAGCCACAGACCCAGAACGATGGACGGCCCCGTACCGAAACGCAGCCGCCCCGCCCCGAAACACGGCCGTGGACCCCGGCGGCATACGCCCCATCACCGCCGCCCGGATCTCGGCATGCATGGCCACGAGGTCGACATCGGGGCTGGTGGCCACCATGAGCGATGCCGAGGCGGTTGACTTGTGATGACCCGCTAACCGGGGGCCGACGTCCCCAGGACCAGGTGCTGATTTTCGGACGAGGCCGATGGAGGCCGCGCCGTCCGCGTGACTGCAATAATCGGCGGCGTCGCCGGGTACAAGTTACAACTGCATACTACCGTACAGTGTGCCCCGCCGGTGGGCTGCACGCGCAGGCCATGGCCGGTGACGACGGCAACCGGAGGCCGTTGCAGTTCGTGCGTGTGCGCAGCGAGATCGATGTCGGGTTCTGGTGCGCCTTGTCGGAGAAGGTGGGCGGCTGCGGCCCCGTGCGTGGGCCACCGCCGACATGCGCCTGATAGATGGGGGTATCGACAGGTCCTGGCAGAGTGGCAACGCGAGTCGAGCCGAACGGTGGCGATCATTGCACGTTACGACGTGCGCCGGAATCCATTCCCAGAGGGTCCGCTGATCACGATTGACGCGAATGGTTTTACCGGCAGGTGATGTTTCGACTCCATCGCGCAGCCTGCAGGTTCTCATCATGTTTGCAGTGACGCACAGGGGCATCGTGCTCCAGGGACACTGATGTGTTTCGGGACGTATCAGCAGTGGTCGTCATGGGTGGCTCATTCTACGCAACAGTCGCTCCAGGCAACGGCGAACATGATCTGGGACGACATCGCAAGTGGTGCTGTGCTTGAAAAGCCTGCGTTGTTAGCTCGCTTTGTCCTGGCGGCATACCCTGATCTGAAACAGCACAAGTTCCACTATCTGTTTGGGATTCCAGCCATCGCGCCCAAGCTGCCGCTGGAGTTGAAGAGTTCCGAACCCGCAACGAATGTAGGTAGCGGGAGAGGCTGCGGTGCGTCTGGCACCTAACACGTTCGTGTAGGTTCTGACTCATGAACAATGTGGGGCGGTTTCGCGAGCCCTGACGTCGGGCGCAATGAAGGACGGCTTCTTTGCCGTTGACTTGGAACGTGTGGCTGTGTTGACCCTTGCACAGTATGACGCGGTCGCATCTGCGCGTGGGACTTCGTCATTGCTGCTCGCAATGGTTGACCTCACCTCGCGTAAAACGGGCAACGACAACCCATGCTGGCTGTTTCGAAACTTTGCCACATTAATCGCCCGGACGCGTGGTGCTGGAGTAAACGGTCGTAGTACTTGCCTTGCTCGTCAGTGCTGACCGTCTGTAATGTCCAGGAGTATCGCTTCCTGTGCATTAGGTCACCTGACGCTGTCAAGTTGTCGGTCGTTTTGACGGTCGTCATGGAGGCATCCGTCACAACATCCGACGTACAACCAGTTGGATGGGAACGCAATGTGAAGGGTCCCCTTGTGACGCGAACCGTCGATCTGGGTGCGGACGAACACAGCGCGTACGTCTCGGTATGCTGATTGGGACACATAGGTTCGTTGATGAACCCGCAACAGCTGGCGTCATCTGGTGCCGACCTCAACTTGCGTTTGATGAAATGGAGACAGTTTCCCGGCCTGAACCTTGAACGTTTGTCGTCACTGAAGGTGCTGATACTGGGTGCCGGCACGCTTGGCTGCAATGTTGCCAGGAACCTTGCTGCATGGGTGATCTAGGTCTGCGGCACTGTACTGCATACCAGCTGAATGGACATGTCAAACACAGGGTGTTCGGCAGTTCGCCTTCATCGATAACGGCCGAGTCGCGCATTCGAATCCCGTCAGGCAGTCGCTGTTCCGCCTCGAAGATTGCCTCAACGGAGGGATGTTCAAAGTCGAGGCAGCCGCCAGAGCAATGCAAGACATATGCCCGTCCATTTCAGCAAAAGGTGTGCATTGGGTGCACATTCTCACGTCGCATATCACTGGCTGACCCAACGAAGGCGTGGCCCTGACTATCCCTATGGTGGGACACCCGGTGTCAGACAAGAATGCTTCTCAGTGCCAGCAAGACTTCGTCACCCTTACGAGATGTGTCGAGGAAGCTGACGTTGTGTTCCTCCTGACTGATTCACGCGAATCGCGATGGCTGCCAACCGTGATCGCGCGTGCCAAGAACGTTTCTCTCGTGAATTGTGCCCTCGGCTTTGACACGTTTGTCGTTATGCGACATTCAACCGAACGCGATCCTGGCATCGGTTGCTACTTTTGTGCCGATGTCACGGCTCCTGCCGACTCCCTTTCCGATAGGAGTCTCGACCAGCAGTGCACAGTGACTCGCCCAGGTAAGCGTGCCCATTTCCCGTATTTGCATGCTACTTCATATGCGGTAGGCGTATCCCCTTGGGCATCTGCGATCGCCGTCGAACTGTACATGGCATTACTGCATCGCAATGGAGGCGGGGAAAGCGAGCTCGGCCTGTGCCCAAGTCAGATTCGCGGATGGGTCTCTCGATACGAAACGCGTCCTCTGACGACAAATGCATTCGACAAATGCATTGCCTGTTCGCCGCCCATCGTACAAGCCTTCGTCGATCGCGGGTGGGATTTCGTCCTAGAGGCCGTCAACAACCCGGATGCCCTTGAAGAGCACAGCGGCCTTGCTGCCATGAAACGCACCGTCGAAGACCACGCCTGGGAACTGGAGAGTGTCGACAGCGACCAATGAACAGTCTAGTCTGTGTTGGAAAGTAGGTATCAATCTGGTGTCAATGTCCATCCGGCAGGACAAAAACAGTGCAGGGCCAATGGCAGTAGGTAGCGCGTTTACTTGCTGCCTGTAGGTGCGTCGTAGACACCAAGTCGATGGATCTTCGATTCGTTTGGTTCCTTGGAGATCACGTCGCTCAGGCGATCCCACCATGAGCCCAGCTGACCCTGGGCAATCAGGTCGAACCATGGCGTGAACACCATGCCAAGACTATCTCGTCGTCCCATAAGGTCGTGAAGCTCTTGCTTCGTCACCCATCGCCAGGCAGCTACCTCGTTGGGATTCGCGTCGATCTTGACGGCGCTGACTTGACAGAACAGAATGTAATCCACTACAAAGCAGAACGGACAGTCAGTTGAATTCTTCCGAGTCGAATTATGATACTGACTTTCGTGCTCGACCCAGATGCCATCGCCCTGGAACGCTTGGTACTCAATACGAGTGATGAAGCGCAGGTCGTTCGGGTCAACCGATCTGATCCCGAGCTCGTCGCCCAGCTTGCGAACGGCGGCCCTTTTGATTCCGATCCGCTGGGCGTCGTCAAGCTCCGCTTCGGTGTGCCATGGGTGGCTGCAACACGTATTGGTCCACATCATCGGGAACGTGATCTTTGACTTGGCGCGCTGCTGCAACATCAACCTCCCCGTCGTATCAAACAGGAACACGCTGAACGCGCGATGCAAGCGCCCGCCCGGGTGCTCCGCGGTCCGCTCGTGACATTCGCGCTTCGACGCCGACCCCAGCACGCGATCGTCGACGTCGACCAGGGCAATCGTCTCCGACATCAGCTCGCGCTGCACCGGGTCCATCGCCGTTGCCATCCGACGCAACCCACAACGCCAACTGACCCGGAACGCCGTCAAACCCATCGATGTAACGCATTTCTATTTTCCTCGCACAGGCCGACAACTCGGCAGCCTCCACGGGGCCCACCGTCGCGCAGAACGTACTGCGAGCTGCCCTACGGCACCCCACAGTGGACGGGGCTGCTCCGGAGAGGGGCTCCGATTCTCCGATACTAACAGCGTCCAGCGTTACCCGGCGTTGGTAGCGGGGCCACCCCCCGCAGGAGCCGGGCGGCGGCGTTATTGCTCGCGGTGACCTGGTGGGTTGCGTCATCGTTTAGGTGGGGCACGCGCCCATCCCCATCGTCAGAACACTGTCGGCGTCGGGTGGTGGACAGCAGCGCGGACGGCACCGATGGAGGACGAATCCTTGTACTTGGCGCTGAAGGCCAAGGTCAAGGCCGCCAGTCGCGCCATCATGGACGAACCGGACTGGGCGGCCAACCTGGAGATCGTCGATCTCCTCAACGAAAACCAACACTAGTATGCATGCTGCGCGCGTCGACCGCTGTGGCGGTACTGATAACCTGCCCCTGTAGCATTCCGCATGTCGCCCGAGTGCTGAGAAAGCGCATCCGGCACTGGAACCCGAACGTCGGCTTGCTGGCCTTGCATGTATGTTCGCGTGAGGCCGCCCTTGCCCGCATCGCGTTCGCTAATGGTACCCCAGATCACCGAGGCGCTCGTGAAGAACTGCCCAGCATTCCATGCCCACGTCGCGCATCCCGATTTCGTGGATGTCATGCTCAAGGAGCTGTACCGCAAGGTGGGCGTGCTTTGGCAGGATTTGTCAGTAGCGCTGTACTGAACGTGCCCCTGGTGCAGAAAGAGAAGAAGACGCTGCTGCAGCACCTGCAGCTGCAGGAGCAGAAGGTGTCGGAGGTGAGCCGCCTCCAGCGTCGTGACAAGATCCTGCTGCTGGTCGAGAGCTGGGCGCGCGCCAACAAGAAGCCGAACGACGCGCTGGAGATCTACAGGATCACGTACGAGGACCTACTTCGACAAGGGTTCACGTTCCCGGCCCCGCTGAAGGACGAGGTGTCGCCCGTGTTCACGCCCGCGGCGAAGCCACGCGTCCTGCCAGAAACGGACACGACCGGGCCCGTCAAGGATTACGGCCTGCAGAACGACCTGGCCACGATCGAGTTGTTCATGGACGTACTGAACGGCACGAAGCCGAACGAGAACCTGACGGCGAACGATGCGGTCGTGTCGCTGAAGGCGTCGCTGGAGGCGTCGCAGCAGGAGATCATGAACCGGATTGGGCAGGACCCGTCCGAGGAGCTCATGGCCGAGCTGCTGATCGTCAACGACGAGATCTGCCAGGCCATGGAGTTCTACGAAGGCATCCGGTCGGGGAAGGTCAAGCCGAAGAACAAGAAGGTGTCGCAGAAGAAGGAGCGACCAAAGGGCCAGCGCGTGTCGGTCTTCGCCAAGGACCCTGTCGACATATTGGGCCTGAACTCGACGTCGCCACCTCCGTACGAATCTGAAAGCGAAGACGAGAGTGACGACGATGACGATGAGAACGACAGCGAAGCAGAGGTGCCTCAGAAGGCGAAGCAGGCGCCGTCTAGTAACAAGCAGTCGCCGTCCAGTAACAAATCGCAGCCGAACGAGGAAACGTCCCGGGAGCTGGTGCTGGCATCGAAGGCGCTGGCGCCACCGCGAAGCAATGCGAAATCGAGGAACGCGCAGAAGGCCATCATGGTTGACGAGAGCAACGACGCGTTCAAGTCGTCGGCGCAGGCGTCGTCACCGTCGGCCGAGAAGGATCCGTTCGACGTGTTCAGCGCGTCGGCACCCGTTGACGCCAACGGCCACCCGCTGTCGGCTGCTGATGCGCTCCTTTCGCAGCTGGCCATCGTCCCGAAGAAGGCACCGCAGCAGCAGCAGCAGCAAAAGTCTGACCTTAACGTATTCGACCCTGTCTAGACGCGCGCCGTGGTCATAAAACGCAATCGTCCAGTGTCAGCCCTTCGAACTATGCTGCGAAGCGAGGTCGTCGATCCAGACTCGGATGGCGTGTCTATGCCGACGGGGTTGGATGGATGGACGACGGATACGCACATCACCCGCAGCGCCCCTACCTGAGTGCACATGGTGTGCCATGGATGTACTAGAGCAGCTCTGCAGTCCAAGCGACGAACGAAGGGCCATAAGATGGCCAGGAATGGACGCGAACTGCGGCCGCAACCTTGTCGAACGCTTCACCAGGTGTCGAACCGGCATACACGTACGGCCGGGTACGCTCATTCATTGCAGACCGGCGTCCATTTGCGATAGCCGCTGAGCGAGCGCGCCTGGTTGTACGTTGTTGCCCGTTCGCAGTGCTCGACTGATCAGCGTGTCAAAGCGCGCTGTCAGAGGCTTCCACGAGAGGATCCAGTGCATCTCTTTGAATAGGTCAGCGTTGAATTCCCAAGGCTCGGACGTCTTTCACGGTCCGAATGAAACACTGAGCGTTGTCCGACTCTTCCTCGATGCGGTGGCAGTGGTACTGCTTGAGCGTTCTTGTGCACACGTCCTGAAAGCTGGGCTCGGCACCAGTCGAAGACCCGTTCAAAGAGGGTCCGGATCGTATTCGACACAAACGCGGAACTTTAGCTCGCCTCACGTAAGCCTGCAGGCCTGTTCGGCTACCCGTTACTACCACCGTCAACCTATGCGACGGAACCTGAGGTTAACCGCCGGGAATCAGTCCAAACATGGTTTTGACGATGATTGAAGGCTATCTGCGAGTTTGCTATCGGCGCAGACCAACGGCAACTGGTCCGTGCGTTCATAGACACCCTCACCGACACCCTACTGTTTACTGATTAAGACCTACGCCTGTGCGAGGCTCGGGTTTACGCCTCTGCGAGCAAAGTCGACCGTTCGGCGTGTAGCAAGGGCATTTAAGAAAAGCGTCTGGATCACCCGGACTGGCCCGCCCCACTCGGGAATGTGACTAAACGGTAGCAGCGACGGAAATGCTGCCATGTTGGCTCTCAGGCAGCACCGCTCGATGCGACACAATTCGCCTTAAATAATGAAACCGTCTATGGACCATGGGTTGGAGACGCGCTCATTTTCGAATACAAGTTGAGGATGCAGGCGGTGCAAATCAGAACGTGCAGATGGCAGCGGTTCGCGAAGATTCCATTCATGGGGGAGATTGCTAATCAGGACAGAATATCCAGAAAGGACACTGTCGCGCACAGTGGTGTAGGCTGGTGATGGCTGAAGCTGGGCACAGCACGATGCAATATACTGGACTGTTTCAAGCTGAACGAAACTGAGATCGCCGAGAGTCGTTGCCACTGTCAGAAGATGGTCGAAGATTGCTGCAATCAAGCGCGGCATGGTGTCAGAGATAGACCGGGGTAGGGCAGCATCATCTAGGGGTTCCACCACTGAAACCCGTTGCACGTATGGAAGGCCTTCAACAACCAGGCACATCGCAAGGGCGTTCACTTGATCACGATTCGGGACACATGCCCAAACATCATTGGAAAGCTTCGCTAAAGCGTCCGCGCGCATTTCACTGCATTCTGCCGCGACCATTAGAGTGATATTCGCCAAGTCGTGCAGAGCACGAGCGCAGGACCAACTCGCAACGGGGCGAGACGCATCTAGCTCGATGCTTCTCGACGCAAACTGATATATTAGCGTCTGAAATTCAACGCTGGCGGCCGTCACAATGCCATTGTGCTGCAGTACATCCGCTCGGGCGATGCACGAACGAATGTGAACAGAATGATCACGAGTAAGGCGGCAACAACGAGGGATTACAAGGCCAATATCAGGGGCTGTAGGACGCGGCTGCCCCAGCAAATACAAGCACAACTGCAACGCACGTCTAGTCGATGACAGGATATGTCTTGATTCGATATGATTAATGGCAGGAAGGAAGAACCAGTGGACCAGGTAGCCAATAAACTCATCAGGGCAGTTTTGGATCGCGGCAACCCAAGCTTCGAATGGGGACTTTGGTAAAAACCGTTCAACGGCACGTGCAAGGGTTTGGCTTAGGCCGCGGTCTTGAACGTAATTCAATTGCGCCAGAGACGGCAGAACATATTCGACAGAGCTGTCGTTGCCTTCAGGAGCGCGAAGAAAGATGTCTACCAGTCGTCTGAATAGCGTCGTGCTCGTTGTGTTCAGATGCAGGAACGGTGCGCAATGCACTAAAACGCTGCCAAGGGCGCGATTCGAAAACTCGTCGTACCAACTAGGATGATCGGCTCGACGGGCCAATTCAGTGACGGACAACAAATTCATGAATGGCGATGCAAACTGCAATGCCAGCATTGAAGATCGGGGCTTGGAGTCAAACAGGTGGCGGGTGGCGCGAACCACGGCGACGACAGCGTTCGTGCGGTTTTGAGCTGCGACACTGATGTCAACAATGAGGCCTTTTGCAGCGGTAATGATTTCCCAAGAAGGCATATCCCCGACGTCAAAGACAGCGTTGAGCCATATGTGCAGCAGCTGAAGGTCAGGCAGATTCAGGACTTGAAGGTTGCGCACCTGACCGACTATGGCACTAGGTATGCGCCTGACGAACAGGCGTGGACTATGGCACCAGTTGTACACCTGCTGCTTTACAATGTCGCCGATTAGATCACAGGCGGCAGAGGGTTGTTGACAGCGGATGGCGTGCGTTGCCACTTGGCTGATCGAGCGAACGAGGGCGGACGCTGTCAGTTCGTTGATCGTCTCAACGCGGTCAGAAGCGACCCATCGCTTCAGCGCCAGAGCGACCGGCATCAGAGTCGGAAGAATGGCCGTCTGGCGATCTTCACAGCCAGCCACCATGTCGAGCAGCGACTCGACGATTGCTAGGTTTGCATTGAAGACAGCAGATGGTAATGTCAGATCGCATGCACATTCGGCAAACCAACCTGATAGGATGCAGTGCGCATCGGGAGCACGAGCAATGACATGAGCGATTGCCGTACGCAAGGCATCTGCCTGGACGGCATCGTCCCGCACGCTCCGCCATACTGCAGAGGCCAGTAGCGATAACGACCGAAACTCCTCGACCCCAGCCTGTCGTTCAGCAGCAGCTGCTGCGATATAAAATGTCGATTCAACAAGGATGGGACGTGGGGCTGAGCCCAACCAGCCGATCATGATCCTGGCTACTGATTCAAGTTGGTGAGGAGCGAGCATGCTCATCACAATCAGAGTAGACACAGAAAGGGTTGACGGAGAGGAAGCGCATAGAGCCCCGAGCTTCGTGTACAAGCGCAGAAGTAGTGTAGAATTGAGACGTCTCCCGTGCACATACAAAATGTGCAGGAATCTGCCGAGAGGACCATCACTTATGGATGAAGCCCTTGTGAACTCCATCCCATCAGCATGCTTCCGTAGGCTACTTGGAAACGATGCTGTTGTAGGTAGATCGGAGAGCCGGGAGAAACAGCACTGGATAACAGCCGCTGCATCACGATGCGTCTGTTCGTTCCAGTTTACGAAAAGGGGGACCAGGTGGGACAGAATATCATCAAGTGCTGTCGACAAGTCTCGCTTGAGCAAAGCAAGCACAGCAGTCCAGTGAGGCACGGGAAGACATGCCAGAACATCCCAGGCAGCCTTAACAGGCACTTCAGACAGAATGTCAATGAACGCTGCAGATGTCGCAGGCGTGAATAGGTTCGCTGGTAACTGGTGTCGAGCAGGAAGACGACATACCCATCGCATGACGTTTCGCACAGATTTGTCGTCATTGACGGCGACAATCACCTCGACGAGGGTTTCGAGCGCTTCCCATAACCTTTCGTTGTCGATATCTCGCGACAGCTTAATAAAGATCGATGATTGCACCAGGTTGATAAACGAGAGCAAGGAAGGCGATGCCGAAGGCGGCGACGGGATCAGCGCGCGAAGCTGAGAGAGAAACACGACCGCCTGAGGCGTCCCGAGCACGCCTCGCAGCTGTGCCGCTGCCTGTACGCCGATATCATTATCGGCCAACGACGCTGCCGCCTGACCGCTCCTCAGCAACCAACCCGGGTCAATCGCAACAACGGTCTCCATCAAGCCACTCACCCGGAACCGAAGGAAGGCACCCCGTGGCCCGTGCAAGGTTGCGAGACCTAGTTATAACTTTTTTGATGTAACTAGTTTATATTAAGTTATAACTTGTTATAACTCGAGGCCGGATTTAGGGGGGCTAGTTATAACTGCCTTGGTAGGGGGGGCCGCCGGCATACCGACGCTCAAGAAAGTGAACATCCTCATCTGCAGTTGCTTCCATCTGTCTGTCGGACGCCAGCACCTGCTTGGGAAGACTCTTCATCTCAGCAGTCTCAAGCGTCTGCTGACAACCCTCTACAACTTGGCGAAGTCCTCGTTCACGACTAGGACTGATGTGCATAGCCTCTCGACCGTCTCCTTCATCGAGTACGCGTCCACTATTAGGCGCGCCGCTATCTCCGGGTTGACTTTTCGAAGCATGTCGCCGGGTATCGCGGCAATGTTAACAGCAAGGAACTCCAGCAGAATTTCTCCTGACCATGCAAGGAGCGTTTGCCTCGGTAGACCAACGTCGTCGCACGCACGTGCCAGAGCCTGATGCAACGCTGACAAACAACCCAACGATTAATGCAACATCCCCGTTGCTGCCATTGCACACGGAGCTTACGATGATTAGGCTGCTCGCGCGAGTCGTTGACCGCCTTTAAAAGAGTGGGGTAGATACATCAACACGCTCGCAGCACACACTGTAAGGAACCCAGGGGACCTCCTATTCCATAGGTTCCAGTTTGGACCGAAGAGCGCAAGTATCCAATCGTCAACACGTTGCTGCTCGGCCGTGTCGCCTGTGGCGAAGGCGAAAGACATCGATTTCCCCTGAGTCGCTCGGCCACCCAGCCAGAACACGACCGAGGCGAACGTCACCGATGCCGCCGCCAACGATGTACTCGAGGGCAGTACACATGGATTCAAGTTTCCGCCCACCACGGAAAGGAATGCAGGACACGGTGACCCCGCCGGCGTCGGCAGCAGCAGACGTTTCGCAACGACGTAGGGAATGCGACCTCGTCCCTGGAAGCATATGGCCGCCCCTGTCGCCCCTGCTGGGGGACATCGTCACCAGGTGCTCGTACCGGGCCACCAGGGTGTTGATCATATTGTTCAGGGTACGCCACGATGTCTTTCGGATGAATGGACACATTCTCTGCAAACCAGATAAATCAGTTTGAAAGAAGTTCTGCCACCAGTCCCCTAGTTCAACGTACCTGTTCTGGTCGGGGACAGTTGCCACGAGACTGCCGAGGGTGTGAAAGAAGTCGGCCCGAAAGTCGTTACGCCTTTGTGCCGGCCAGGTGCCCTATCGATGATAACGGTCCCAGGGTCGTTGGCGGATTCCTGAACGCCTTCCTCAATTTCTTACCAACGTCCTTGTACCACTTCTCGTTGAGGAGGCCGTATACAGGATTGTTCGCTCCGAAGCGCCGAACGAGACGGTCCCTCATCCGAGACACGTAGGAACTCGCCGTTCCGAACTTGGTAACCGAAGGGGGTCTGCCGATCAGGAACGACCCGAACCGCTCGAACAGGTCCACTGTGGCATCGTCACTCGTGAGATCATCAGAATGTCGTGCCGAGGTGATCTCCCGCATTGCAGGGTCAGCCAGGAAACGGTGAAATTGATCCAGAGCGCAACCGACTGGTTACGCCTGCTGGTCCCCAATTCTTCGTCCTGGACGACACGAGGAGTCGGAGCGGCAGGCTGGATGTGGACGACGCGTCGGACGTGGACGTATACGACGTCGTTGGCGCGCAGCGGAGCCGCGTTTGTCTCAGTGTCCGCCGTGGTTCTGACAGCCCGATACAATGCTGAATCGTGATCACGCGCTGTCGGGGTCGCCCATGTCGGCGTCGAAAGCAATCGTACCGTTGCCGAAAACCGTCATGTCGACTGGTGAGGACATGAGCTCCCCGGTTGCTATCTGGCTTCAGGACACAGGCGTGTCCAGGACGCCAACCGGCAGCCCAGGTTGTGAAAGGCGCTCCTCCTCCACGTATTTGTGCAGGAGTCTGGTCAACTCTGAAGATGACCGGCAGCCTCTCGAACGTAAGTTGCCTACGTTGCCCAGCGTTTTCAGCGTCAAGTTGAACCCCTCGAACGCCATTGTCGCGCCAGTTCGACCCATCATTGCGTTTTGACATGATGTCCACCTTAGGTATCTCTGGACGGCATCGACAAAGAGCTATCATCTTACATTGCCGCAGTCAACGAGAACGTGCAGCCGAGGCATACAGATATAACCCGCTGGTGGCAAGATCATCGGAACATAAGGTTATATCCCATTGCGATGGATTATCTGGCAGCCCCCGCTACATCGATTCCATCCGAGCGTGCTAACAGCACAGCTAGGCGGATTTTTTATGCTCGCGAAACGTTGTCCAACGTCATGTTCAAAGCGGAAATCTGTGTTTCGTCTTGGATGGAGGATGTTGCTGTTAGCACGCTCGGATGGAATCGATGTAGCTGGGGCTGCCAGATAATCCACCGCAATGGGATATAACCTTATGTTCCGATGATCTTGCCACCAGCGGGTTATATCTGTATGCCTCGGCTGCAAGTTCTCGTTGACTGCGGCAATGTAAGATGATAGCTCTTTGTCGATGCCGTCCAGAGATACCTAAGGTAGACATAGTGTCGAAACGCAATGATGGTGGCAAGCACAACCTGTTGCTGCTCGCAACACGCTGTCATCCGCTTTGAACATGACGTTGGACAACGTTTCGCGATCATCAAAAATCTGCCTAGCTGTACTGTTAGCACGCTCAGATGGAATCGATGTAGCTGGGGCTGCCAGGTAATCCACCGCAATGGGATATAACCTGTACTTGTTCGCTAGGTGCGCGCTTTGAATTGAACCTACAGGATCTGTCGCGTGCCTACTGGGTCGTGTGTCTGATACCATCTTTTGACGCATGCGCTGACGTAAATATCTTGTTGGCGGGCATAGCATCCCATGCGGTGCGATGCGCTCTGTGTATGGGTCGCACTGGACACCTACATCCGATACGCTAGAGTATGGGCAGCGATAACGTTCCCGATGGAGACAAACGGCCCCCTGGCAGGCGCGTCTGTATACTCACCGCCTCTGACGCAGTATATCGGGCCACAGCCAGAGGATCCAATGGACCCCGTGCTCGCCACTCTGATCGTATACCAAGGCAACATCTGCAACGCAGACACCGTCGATGCCGATGTCGTTCGGGACAAGGCGGTCGTTGTCGGGCCCAACTTTGAAACAGCCTGCTCTCAGGAGCAAACATACCTGGCATTCCAGTCGAAAGGCGCAGCTGCCATCTTGAGTCAGAATGCGCCCAGTGTGCAACTGTGTCAGCAACCTGACGTTGTGCCTGCAGGCTGGAGCTATACACCAGGCAATATGGTGTACTCGCATGATGGGTCCAGAGGCGCCCGAACGCGCGCCTTGAAAATGCTGTCACTCGAATTCGCGTATACCGACGACGTGTACAATGCCATGGTAGGGACGGCCAACTTGACAGTATCGCTGCTCCCCGATCCCAACGTCTGGGTGCCAGCGTTCGCATCGGCTCCATACCAAATCTTTCTGAGATGGTTGCCGGCGTGCATGCTGTCATCCGCGGGTATCGCTGCCATGGTGTTCGGTGTCGTGCATTACCGGCGAATGCACGAAAAGTATATGCACGACGTCCCCGAGAGCGCACAGTCTCTTAGAAGATGGTTCGAATATCTCCAGCCTCGGCTTGGCCCGCAGCACCTTGCGCTCATTGTCGAGTCGGTGTCGGCGACGACGCTCGGCGTGGTTGCGTTTGCCATCGGAGGGTTCTTTTCAACGCCAAACCTGCCCGCTCCGGCGATGCTGTTCTTCACCACGCTCATGTCCGGATTCGGGTACGTATCAACCATCATGTCGTCCATCGTGTGGAGCCGTCAGCTGCACCGCGCCCTGCCAACCTCGAGTGCAACGTCCCGGGTGGCGTCCACTCTTCGTGGCGACTATCCGTGGGCCACCGCCCTCCTCTGCTTGATCCCGCTGGCAATCGACACGTTCATGTCGGTGCTGTACGCCGCCTACTTCGAAACGTCACTCACGGACACGCTCAACTCGCTGATGTTCGCTGGACTCCAGATCATGGTCAGCGGGCATCTCATCTTCAGCGTCCGCGCGTACTATAAGGAAGCCCGTCTGGTGACGTTCGCAGCGGCGAACGACCGCCCGGTAGATTCGGCGCTGCAGGGCGTTCTTCGTCGCTTGAGCCGGTGCGCTCTCGGGCTGTCAGTCTCAATGCTGATCTACGTGGCGGGCCTCGTCGTCATGGCAACGTCTCCAGCGTTCTTCTACTCGCCGACCGGATGGACCCTGACCTGGTCCTGCGTCGTCATGGGCCGCGCCCTCGACTCCATATTCCGCGTCCTGATGTTCATGCCCCGCCTCATCTGGCAGTCTGGCATGCCGACGAAACTCCAGCTGATCTCCAACAAGTCTGGGGACAATAATCGTCACTATGCCAGTGGAAAGAGTCAAGAGTGAAAGCCATGACATGATACCGTGCATGCTATTCTTGTACGGCCAGTAGTAGGCAAATGTGCCAGTGGAAAGAGTCAAGAGTGAAAGCCATGACATGATACCATGAACAGGCAGGATACTGTCGTAAGAATCTGGTTAGGTTGGTATCTAGTCGCGTGCGTTGATCCGGGCATCTAGGCGGATGAAAAAGCACCCGATGCGGCGTGGCGTCTGGGAGTGGGTTCTGGTTCTTGGAACCTGCATCCGGAGCATTGGAGCATGGGCATCGATCACGTTCCCGAACGAGGCGGCCGGCCCACTGGCAGGCGCGTCGGTTTACTCGCCAGCCCTGACGCAGTACATCGGACCACAGCCGGAAGACCAAATCGACCCTGTGTTCGCCGTCTTGCTTGCCTATCAAGGCAGCATTTGCGATGCAGATGGCATCTCTGCCGATATCGTTCGGGACAAGGCTGTCATTGTCGGCCCCATTTTCGAGACAGCCTGCTCTCAGGAGCAGACGTACCTGGCATTCCAGTCCAAGGGTGCCGCTGCGATCCTGAGTCAGTGAATCGTTCCATATGCCAGCGTATCGCCAACCTAACAGCTGTCTGCCTGCAGGCTGGAGCTACACGCCAGGCAACAACGCGTATTCGCACGACGGGTCCAGAGGAGCCCGGACGAGGTCGTTGAAAATGCTATCTCTGGAATTCGCGTACACCGAAAGCGTGTACAATGCCATGGTGACGACGACCAACTTAACGGTGGCATTGTTCCCCGATCCAAACGTATGGGTGCCGGCACTCACGTCGGCACCGTACCAGATCTTCTTGAGATGGTTGCCGGCGTGCATGCTATCGTTTGCAGGTCTCGCTGCCACAGTATTCGCCACCATGCATTACCAGCGAATGCTCATGAAGTACAAGAGCGATGTTCCCGAGAATTTGCAAACCCTCAGTCGATGGGTCCAGTACGTTCAGGCACATTTCGGCCCACAGCACCTCGCTCTTATCGTCGAGTCGCTTAGTGCGACAACGCTCGGCGTTGTCGCGTTTGGTATTGGAGGGTTCTTCTCAACACCGAACCTCCCTCTGTCCGCAGTGCTGTTCTTCATCACACTCCTGTCCGGATTCGGGTTCGTATCAACCATTATGTCCTCCATTGTGTGGAGTCGTCAGCTGCACCGCGCTCTCCCTGGCGCTGCTTCTTCATCTCGCCTAACGTCCATTTTACGAGGCGACCATCGATGGGCCACCGCCGTCCTCTGCGTCATTCCCTTGGTAATCGACACGTTCACCTCAGTGTTGTACGCCGCGTATTTCGAAACGTCGCTAACGGATACGCTGAACTCTTGCATATTTGCCTCACTACAGATCATGGTCAGCGGGCATTTGATCGTCAGTGTTCGCGCGTACTATAGGGAGGCTCGCTGGGTGACGCTTGCGGCGGCGACGGATCGTCCAAAGGACCAGGCGCTGCAGGCCGTCCTTCTCCGTCTGAGCCGCTGTGCTCTCGGGCTATCGATCTCAATGTTAAGCTACGTGGCCGGTCTCGTTGGTATTGCGGTCTTCCCAGAGTTCTTCTATTCGCCGACTGGCTGGACCCTGATCTGGTCCTGCATTGTAATGGGCCGTTCTCTCGATTCGGTATTCCGTGTCCTGATGTTCATGCCTCGCCTCACGTGGCACACCGGCTCGCACGTGCGTTCCACCAAGTCAGATGGCAAACCCTGGGGCACTACGCGAGACGCGAAAGCAAGCGAAACAGTCTAAAGCGTTACGGAAGCGGTCAACGTTTTCGATGTTTAAACATCTGTTTGACCGTTTGAGCATGGACACCCGGGATCTGCGTTCCTGGCACAGGAACGGTATATGGCAACCGTCCTACATAGCGAGAGATCAACGGTATCGCGCGAACGCAACCAGTTGTGAAGAACAAGCCTACCGTAGCGTGCACCGGATAGACTTGAGAATGACGACTGAAGAACCAGGACGCCGAGTCAAGGCCTGGGCATCTGGGTTGGTGCCGGAACGTGGCTGCACTCCAGACGTCGAAGGTGACGGGCGCGAGTCACTGTGGTGATGGCTCGCGACATCCGTATCGATTACCTAGAGACACCCCCCACCATCGCGCCAGTGTCGATATGTAGTTGGTCGCGATCCCGCCATGCCGTTGACCTCTGGGATGGTTGGCGTAGAGTACGGCTTTCATAACAGGAATACTGGGTGCCTGTCGACGTCGATCCCAATAGGCAATAGCTGATGGCTGATGGGCGATGGGGCTCAGGTATTTTGTATTATACACGCTCAGGCCATGAAGAGTGTATAATACAGCATTACATGTATAGAATCTGGGGAGACAGCCGGGAGAGGGCGAGAGGGGCTCAGGACAGGCGCCACGACAAACTATGTCGGAACGGGATTGATCGCACCCCTTTCCCTTCCTCAGATTCGACAATCTCTAAGGGGCGCGCGAGACCGATTGTAGCGATCGGCGGACGTCCAGGGCGCCGCCTGAGGAGCAGGTCGGCGCGACGCTGGCCCCGCCCCGCCTACGCAGACGTCTGCTGCCCTGCAGGTGCTCATGCTGGACGGACGACGGCAGGGATGGGCAGGCGTGTCCTGTCCAGCACGTGACAGAGCGCCTGGGCGCCTCTGCATCAGACGACCACTGGAACCTGTGCTGAAGGTGCAGGACGTTCACCCGGACAGGTCGAGCACGTCGGCAGGAACCCAGCAGGAGGAGTTTTGGTCGTCTTGGGTCCGTTCGGCAGTGCCGCTGGGAGGCGGCGACTTCGGTGCGGGTGCAGGCAGGCGCGTCAGGGTGTCAAGGGCCCGCGACGTGCGATGCCGATACACCGGCAAGTCGGGCGGGCGTGTACGACGATGCAGTGGGCGCCGTCGGGATGTTTATGCCCTACTTGGATTGAACGGTTCTCGTTGTGGCAATATATGGATGAGGGCGGGTCGCCGATGGACGCAGGCGTTCGCATGTCGACCGGCGGCAACGGACGCTGAGCGCCGCCGACCTGCTGCTGGGCAGCATGCAGGGCGCTTACGTCCGTCCTTCCAGCCGCAC
The DNA here is from genome assembly GCA_039704465.1 of Plasmodiophora brassicae. NCBI lineage: Eukaryota > Endomyxa > Phytomyxea > Plasmodiophorida > Plasmodiophoridae > Plasmodiophora > Plasmodiophora brassicae. The sequence continues at coordinate 564,680 of JASFAU010000007.1, read as the reverse complement.
ACGACCGGCGCTTGTCAATAGAACGACGATGACGCCTGCTTAATCGGCTGCGGGGTGGTCAAATAACGATATATGACACCCTGGGAAGGACGATACATGGAAGGGTCCCATAAGAGGCATGCCGGCGATGGCTGGGCGGAAGGAACCCCGGCATTCGGCAACCATGCACGGGACGTCGGGACCGAGCTCGGCTAACCGCCCAGACAAAGCACGGTCCCTTCGAACCCTGTTTTTTTGGGGCCGATTTCTTCTTGCGTCTTGCGTTGTCACCTGTCAGGAGTCGGCGACGCGCACCTGTGCTGAAGATGCAGGACGTCGCACGCTTACACACTGACTCGTGCACGGGGGAGTTGGGTGCACCGCGCGTCCGCGCCGCGATCTGCCCACGATACCGCACCCCGCACCCGCCGCCCGGCGGGACTTTGGAGGCACTCACCTGTCTTTTGCGAGGGTACACCTGTCAGAACGTAGAGACCCCCTACGTGGCCCATCGCCCCGTGCCCGTGGGCCGTGCCGCCGTGGGCCGCTTGCAGTTGCGGACTTGTGGGTGTTCGTTCGCCTGTTGCCCGCTGCAGTTGCGGACTTGTGGGTGTTCATTCGCCACTTTGCTGACTGTGGCCGCTGGTACGTTCCGACGCGGCACGCAGTCGTACCATGGGCCCAGGTGCGCATCGGGGACGCCCGGCGTCGCCGAAAGCAGCGACAGGAGGTTGTGACGTGGGGACGGGCCGAAGGAGGTGCAGGGCGGCTACGGGGCAAGAGGATGGCGACTAGCGAGGGCGACGTCGCACACGCGCGATCTCCTGACGCGGACGACGATTGTCAGCTTGAATTCGTGCGTTGCCAGCTGGAACGCGACACAGCTGACTTTGTAGGTCATGAACAATCTGACGGAGCTGTTCAACCTCTCTATGTAAACCTGTGAAACGTGATGTGAACATCAGTTCTGCTTTCATTGTGGCACATCCGCATGGTGATAAGCAGTATGTCGAGCATGCAGGCGCCTGAACCATTGTGTAGAATGGGATCGATCGAGCAATGAAAGGTTCATAATCCAAACCAACTCGCCATATGGAGTCAACTGGGAGGCGAGAGGGGATCCCGCCCTTGGACCTATCCAGGTTAGCCCAGGGATCGACTATCTCGCCGCCCGCCGTTGGCGAGCCAAATCATGTACCTTCAGGCTCTCCAACGGCCGGCGGCGAGATAGGCGATCCCTGTTCTAAACCGGATAGGTCCAAGGGCGGGATCCCCTCTCGCCTCCCAGTTGACTCCATATGGCGAGTTGGTTTGGATTATGAACCTTTCATTGCTCGATCGATCCCATTCTACACAATGGTTCAGGCGCCTGCATGCTCGACATACTGCTTACCACCATGCGGATGTGCCACAATGAAAGCAGAACTGATGTTCACATCACGTTTCACAGGTTTACATAGAGAGGTTGAACAGCTCCGTCAGATTGTTCATGACCTACAAAGTCAGCTGTGTCGCGTTCCAGCTGGCAACGCACGAATTCAAGCTGACAATCGTCGTCTGCGTCAGGAGATCGCGCGTGTGCGACGTCGCCCTCGCTAGTCGCCATCCTCTTGCCCCGTAGCCGCCCTGCACCTCCTTCGGCCCGTCCCCACGTCACAACCTCCTGTCGCTGCTTGCCTATCCGACTATCCGTCATGATAAACAAACGTGTCTGCCTGCCACGGCCCAGCCTGGCCAGCTCTTGAGGAAACATATAAACGCTTTCCAGGGCATTTCCATTCTGGAGGACGGTGACGGATGTTAGTGGTGACCACCGATTGAGGGCCCCGGTTGGACCTTTGGCCTCGTCCGAAGCTATAGGACGTCGGCGTTAGCCCAGAGCGCGGCCCTCAGGATGATTGCTGTTCGAGAGAGCGTTTCCGAAAAGGCATTATGGTTAGAGTACAACACTCCATTGGCCAGGGCCACACGGCTATCTGACACGTTGCACTGCGACAGGAGCTGTGTGCGGACTGCTGGTTGCAATATGAATGAAAAGGTCCTGAACGAGTCCCGCGTTGGCGCCCTAGGAGGGGGGACACTGGGAAGACCCGTTCACGTCGCTAATGGACTGACTGCAGCCGCCCTGGACATGCGCCGTCCCGCTGTTGACGTTGCTACGCTAGATGGACGCTGTCAGCACCGCCGGGAACGTCAGTTTGGGCCTTCGAGGATGACGCTCAGTTCGAGACGGATTACGTCTTCCTCGAGCTGCTTCGCAACTCGAATCAGGCCAAGGGAACAGATCACGTCCCGCGGCCGATGGCGGATGATATGTCGACGTCTGTTGTCGAGATGACGTCGATGGCATGTCGCGAGTGTAGGTTGGCCCCCCAAAGTCTGATTGGTGTATTTTGACGGCGATGCGCCCGACACCGCACCTGGGGTCAGCGCTGCGGCGACGATTTAGCGCCTGGATTGCGCCTGGGGCCGTCGTCGGCACGAACGTACGGCTCGGGAAGAAGTCGTCCGTCTGGTACAACAGCGTCGTACGAGGTGCGTGCTGTGGCCGAGCGCGCGCGCGCGCTCGCTCTTGAGTGACGTGCCTGTCAGGAGACGTGGCTGTTGGACCGGAGTCGAATATTCAAGATGGGTCGGTGGTCCTGGGGGACGCCAATAGCCCAACCGCAATTGGGGTGGAATCGGTTGACGTGTTCTACGTGTGGCAATGTCCTGATGCTCTGCGTTTGGCAGAAAGGGGTCACGGTTGGGCATGCGGCCCGGATTGTGTCGAGCACGATTGGGAGTTATAGTCTCGTTGGCATCGGGTCGGTGATTGTCCATGCAGAATTGCAGGAACGATCGCAAGTGGCGGCTGGCGCCGTTGTGCATCCCGGATCCGTCGTGCAGACTGGACAGGTTCTGTGACATCCTGCCGATCGCGCTCGCTGGCACGATGATTCATTTCCTGCCTTCAGCTTTGGGGTGGCAATCCGGCCAGGTATCTTCGAGATATGAAACCAGAAGAGTCCGCCTTCCTGGAAGAATCCGCTCGCATTTACGTGAAGAACGCCGACGCGCACCGATCGAACGAACCCGTTGAGTAGGCGCACGTCGCATGCAAGACACGAATTAGATGACAGTGTATTCGGGCCTGTCTTTGCTTGATTATGACTGAGCGTAACGGCAGAACGAATATGCTTCCTGGCGCGACGGACCCGCGATCTGAAGCGCCTACCTAGTTTGGCAGCGTGATCGTGCACGACGTGGCAACGCCGTTCGCGTCGGTCGTGGTCGAGATCGGGTTTGGAACGTTGAGGAGGCCAACGCAGTTCAGGCCATCAGCCCCCAACGCTCCCCTGTTGACAGAGTGTAAGCGCTCGTCATCTGTTGCCGCAGCGTTCCACGTTACTGGAGACGGGCACAGAGGAACGTGAACAGGTTGTTGCCGGTGGCCGGGTCGACGGACGTTGCGTTCGCCGTCCACTTCGAGTCGAGCTGGATTCGGGCCGGACCGATGCTCAGAAGGTTCTGGCAGAAATCCTTCGTAGACGCCGGCGCGCATGGCGGTTGATTAACGCCCTGGCGGTACAGAGCGAGCTTGTCCATCGACTCGCCGCCATTCACGAGGATCATGCCGTCACCCAGCGGGACCAGGGCGAGTGGCGGCTCTAACGGGCAGGGATCAGATCTGATTCAGATACGCCATTTCGGGACGTACGCTGGTGCTTGGCGGCCGACAGTTCGTTCAACGCTTGCGATCCAACCAGGGCGTTGTCGTCGGCCAGGTTAGGAGCCTGGAACGCCGAGCAGCCCAGGACACCATCGACAACCTCCAGGAGACGATTGTCACTCCCGTTCGCGAGGACCGTGAAGTTCTTCAGTTTCTTGCGGTTCGCTGCGGTGTCCTGGGCCAGCTTCTTGTCTGCCGACAGCAGGTACTGGGTCACGACGTTGTCGCTTGGGTCCATGTCGACGTGGCCAAAGTCACGCGTGGTCAAGCAGGGTTTCCCATCAACGGCGGTGCCCAGTGGCGGCACGGGAACAGCCTGGGTCGCCGCGAACCACTCCTTGGCGTTGCAGAACGCCACCTGGCCGAACAGTGAGCTGCCCAGGCCGTTCACACAGTTGCCCGTCGCCAGACCGGGCCCCGTCAGCGTGATCGAGTCCGCGTTCGATCCAAACCAGAGCCCGACAACAGCGTTCTTGGGAAGCTTCGGCTTCTTCGGCATGATGGCTGGCTTCGTGCCGTCGTTGATCAACAGCGGGCTGTAGACGGAGACCTGGTTGTTGGCCGGATCGTAGACCATGCCCTCAATGAACGACGCTTGCGCCCGGTCTGTCTGGTCGCATCCTTTCACGGTGAAGGGCGTGGCCAGGCCCTTGGCCGACAACGGGTCCGCGGGAATGTTGATCACGCACTGGGCGCTGATCAGCGCCGGTAGCGCAAGCAGGACGATCGCCTTCATGGTTGGAGCGCAGTTTCACGAATAACATAGTTCAGGGGTACCCTCGTGGCACCTCATGACTGCGACCGGCTGTGACGTTCTCGAATATTCCGGGCCTGTCCCAGTCGCACAACGGAAACCGCCGACACGCGGCATGCATCTCGAATATTCCGGACCACTGGCGGTCCGCCTCATGGGGTAGCCAGCGCGTTCAATCCAGAGGATGGGGCGGGGAAGTGTCGCACGCGTCCCTACGCCAGTGCTGGATCGTCATCCGGCGCAGTCGGGTGCCCGGGACGACTCTGCAGCGGCGGAGTTCCCGCGACACGACGAGGTCAGATGCGGTGCACCGCGCTGGACGCCAGCCTCGGCACGCCGTACCTGCCGCCGTTCACCGATGCCGATTTCGGGGTCGGCGCCGGCCTGGCGATGCCGTTCGACAATGGGAGGACCGTGAACGACGACGGTGAGGGCCGGGTTCGTGTGTTCGCGGGCGGTGCTCGCTGATTGCGTGCAGATGGGCGATGCATGGTTGCCGTTGGCGGGTCGTACACGTTGGTCCAGAACGAGGAGATCGACCACCGGGTACAGAGCGAACGAATGCGTTGGTCGGGAGCGTCAGCGAAGTCGATAATGACGGCGAGCACGGACTGGCTGCGGATCATGCTCCCGTTCCATGGCGTCCCGCGCCCGTTGCTCGATGGCTTGCTGCGCGAGGACATGGAATTATGGCGAATGGAACGATTCCATTACCTGCGAGGGAATTCTGTGCGACTGTTCCATTCGCATGACCACGCCGACGGCCTCCTGTTCGCGACTGGCCCCATGATGAACTGTGTGTCCGCTGGGATCTTGTCCAGTGCACAAACGCGTTCGTCGTCGTCGTCGTCGTCGTCCAGACTCGGAAGCGGTCATCCCCGCTTCATGACTGTTCAGGATTCTGTTGATCTATCGTCGACTGTAATTCATTTGTCGCCGGTACCGCTTCAGTCGGAATCGGCGCTGCGATCTGATCAGCTTGTCGTGGCGTCCATGAGTACCCCACAGGTTCACTTGCTGCGACTGTCCAACGTCGGCGTTGGGTCGTTCCACATTGACGACCTTCAGACGATCCCGTTAGGGCAAGCTCGCCCGTTCCCGTCGTTTGCCAACAACGTCATCCAGCATGAGTGTGCCATCCTTGCCGAGGATGGTCGAATGGTCTTGTGGGATGCTAGCGCCATGCAGACCTCGGCAGTGTTCACTGTCGAAGATGGCCCACCTGTAAGAACAGTGTCAAACCGTTCAAGTATCGACGGTTCACTCATCGTGGTGTTCGTCCAGTGGCTCCGCGGCGCCTACGCGGCACATCCGCGTGTTGTTCTCGTTGCGTCCCAACGTGCCGTTCGTCGAATTGACGTACGAGACCGTATGCAGCAAACTGCCAGGGAGGTGGTCTCTGGGTTCACTCCTGACGGACCGGCTGTCATCACCGCGTTTGATCGCTGTCCTGCAGACGCGTTTCGATTCGCGCTCGTTGACTGGTCGCGGGTGGCCCTGTACGATGAGCGCTACACGTCGCGACCGCTGCTGCAGTGGTTGCATCATCGCAACGACCAACGGCACGACCAGGTTATCGTGCACGAATTCGACAGCGAACAGCAGGCGATTGTGACGTACTCCAGCGAGTCGTCAGCAGTCGATGTGTACCGATTCGCGTCGGATGGGCGCGTCTCGCTTGGAAACTGCCAGGCGCTGGACACTGTTGCTGGGGGTGTCGACCTGTGCGGCCTTGCCATCAGCAGTGATTTGCATCGCCATCAAGGGCCCGGCTGCGACATCATTCGTCTAACCGGACGAGGCACCCTGATTGGGAGGCAATACCGCGTTGAGCAGGATACGAACAGTGAACGAGACCCGTGCCCTCGCGATGTCCACGAAGAACCATGCCCGGAGCTTCTTCGATCAACGTTGGTGCCGTTCGACACGATCGACATGGAGCTGACGTACAACGATATCATTCAAGATGACGGCCCTGCACTGCAGGTGCACTCTCTTGAAAGTTCGCTGTATGCGATCCTGGAAGACCTTGTCGACTTCCTAAGGCATCCAAGACCGCTGCCAGAAGTCATCGACTTCATTGTCGCCAAACATCCTTCCCTGAACCGGCTCGCCAGCCGGACGTTCTTCGACGGGTTCAGCGCTTTCGCTGCAGGAAACGGTATCAGAATTCGGACGCAGGTGCTCCATGACACTGTTCAATGCACTGCTGTGGGACCCACTCCAGATCTGCCACCGGGTTCCAGCGTATGCACCTGCTCAGTGTCCGATATCGAGGATGGGACGTGGCGTCCTCGCCCATCTTGTCGATCCCTGCAGGCCTGTACTGCTCTCTGCAGCGTTGTTGTTGACGCGTCCGCGTCGATACATGAAGCCCTGCAGGCTGAACTGTTTGCAACATGGGCTCACGCCCGAATGAGCGGCGCTGCTGCGTCATCGGCATCGTCCCGGGTCGACCTGTCGCTGGACATCAACGCCTTGATTGGCATCATGTCGCAGGATGTCGAGGAGCAGCAGCCATCGGCACCGCACGCGCCCCGAAACAATCCATCCGAGGACCCACCTCATGAGATGTTCGAGAAGTTGACGCAGACCTGGCAAGGCATGGCGGCGAACCTTCGCGACGACCGGCCGCCTTAGGTAAGCGACCCGCCGTTGCTGTCCAACAATAACTAACGCCTGCGTTGTATCGTACAGAACGGATGTGGGTCAGTGCGTGACGACGCGAAGTGGCGGTTCTGATCGAAGCAGGGTCGTCGAACACGTCCTTGCGTCGCGAAGGTCGAGCTCGATCGGTGACGGTGGCGGCTTCGCGATCGAGAACCGAACGTGCTTGGGAGCGGTGTTCTTCAGCGACCGTTGTGGCCGAATACACGGTGGGCGCATCGTGCTCGCTCTGATCCGCACCGGTGCCAACCGATGCGCCAGCTTGCCCTTGACACGTTGGGCATGTTTCTCCAACGGCGCTAAATCGATCTTTCCGACGTAAGCGCCGGTTCTCGCGTGGATGGCACGAAGACGATCAGCGTTGCTGATGCAATCGCGTAGCGCTGCGCTGTCGACGTGTGACGATGTCGTGACCCAGTGCAGCGTCTCCTGCATCCGATGGTGCACCTGGGAGAACACGCTGGTGAGGGTTGCTACGAGCAGGCGGAAGAGGAAGACGTTGAACGTCGGGTATGATTTCGCTGTGCGCACGGCGGATGCCAGCTGTTCCAGCTGGGCGATATCGGCCCGGTTCGCGTCCGTACGCGAACAAAGCACATACGCATCCATCTCCACCTCCACGACGGCAAGCGACTTCCCCGAGCAGAGCCTGCAGACGCGCTGCGGTTGCTCGTTGCCCCATCCGAGCTGGGGGAGAAACGCGGTGTACGGCGAACAGTCGTCGCAGGTGAGGAGACCGCACGAACGACAGTGGTGTCGTGCGCGGAACATTGTGAAAGGCTCGTGGCAGAACGAGCACCTTGGTCCTTCGTCTGCCCAAACGACAATGGACCTGTTCAACGTCTGCAACGTTCGCGTCAGTTGCGCGGCGGCGACCTCGTCCAAACGATAAGCAGACGTACCTGGCCCATTGACGGAGATCGGGCCAGTCGCCGTGGTGCTCCCTGGACTCTGGGGGGTCGATGGTCCGTGCGCAACGGCGACGCGACGTGGGCCGGCTGGGAGTACGTAGCAGCCTGCAATCGTTCCCCGGCGGTAACGTCGTTAACAGTCCATTGGTGCGCGGCCTCCTCGCGTCTGCTTCCCGCTCTACATCAACGACGAAATATGGTACACTGTCGGCACCCGCCAGATCACGCGTACCTATGCAGTGTCGAACACGAATACATTTCGTGCGACAGCAGTATTGCAACGTGTATCGAAGCGGATCACGGGGCAACAGGATCAGGTCGGCTATAGGCCGAGCAGCGCAAGACTCTGGGGGCCTTGGCAGGGGGTATCGTGCCGAGTCGAACGTCGAGATGGACCGTCCACGCGGCTAATCTCGAGCCGATCACCTGCGAACCTTGGAGGACTCGATGAGCCCTTAGACTCGCCCCGGAGCCGCCACCCTGCAAGACCCCAGCACAGAGGTGACAGGCCGGCTCTGCCAGGCCGGGGAAAGTGAGCGTTCTGCGAACTCCCCTACGGTCCTCGGATCCGAGAACGAGGCGCCTGCGTTAAAAGCGCGAAACACAAATAAACTAAACTAAACTAAACTAAACTAATCTCGAGCCAGATTCACCGTAGATGCCCTAACCTTTCGGTACTCGTTGATCGATAAGGACCCGTACCCCCAGGCGACCCAGCCGAATCATACCAACTGTACACCAAACGATCCTGTTGAGCAGCGGCGATCCAGCTCACTTATACCCCACATCGACGAAGCATGGCATCGTGGGTGCGCTCCATAGTCGTCATCGCCATCGCCTTGACGACCGCTGATGCGTTAACGCTCGCCGACGGCAGCATCATCGCGACCTACGACTTCCCCAAAGGCCGCACGTCGCCATTCGTCGTTAACGCTACCTGCCGGTTCGTGGCCAGCGACAATGACATGTCGGGCGCCACCGATCGGATCGCAATCGTCACCGTTCACGATACGGCCGTCAACGTCGACACCTTGGCGTCTACCTGCCTGTCAGCTGGGTGCCGTGCCCTCGCGTTGTACACGCCGCCGTCCACTCTTCTACAGACGGCCCTGGAGCTGACCGCCTGGCAGTACGTGCCAAGGAACCCGTTCCCGATTCCCATCGTTGTGCTCGGCCGTGCCGACCCGCAGCAGATCGCCCGATTACAAACTGATGCATTCGTTCAGATCGCATCCGGTGAGTTCGAGAACCCGGCGGGGATCGCCCTGACAAGCATCCCGGTGAAGGCATTGCTGTCGTTCAATGTCGTCATCTTCTCGGCCACCATTCTGTCGGGTTTCTTCAAGCTGCTGTGTTTCGGTATCAGCAGCAACAGGAAGCCGAGGGCGATCCCGTTCCTGGCGCTCCTTCTTCTGGGCTCCATTCTATTGTTCGCCGCGTTCGGCCTGGTTCCACACGTGAACCTGGTCGTATTCAATGGCCAAGGTCTGCCATGGGCCTTCTTCCTCTATTTCTCATATGCAGATTACGGGCTATACGCGTTGGCGCGTCTAGCGGTCGGCTTGACGGGTCAGTCGTCGGCCAAGGCAGCCACTGCTGCCAGTAAGACGCAGACCATCATCCTGCATGTACTCTTGACAGCGACCGTGGCCGGGACAGCAATAGCATTCGTGGCGCCGGTGGTGTTCACGGGACTGGGTCGTGTTCCCCTTGGGATCGTCGTCGCCACCGGGCTGTTCATGGTGCCGGGTGTCTTCTTCTCGGTGATGAACTCGCGCAGCTTCGTCAGCCTGGTCAAGTCACTGCGATCGCCCGGGAAGAACCTGGGCGTGTCCGGGTTGGAATCGGCTGCCCGGACGAAGTTCACGTGGCGGGGCGCCTTGGCCTTGCTGTGCGGGTACTGCACGCTGCTTGGGCAGATCGTATTCCTCAGCACGCAGCACACGTCGCCATGGCATTACCTGGTGGCGCGCGGCTTCGAGAAACTGGCCGCCTCAACACATGGCCTGTGTGGCATACTGCTTCTTCGGAACCCACCGTCGGCCCTCGACCTGTTCAATGGGACGTCCACGAAACAAAGTGGCAAAGCCGGTTCTGTGGGCACCCCTCACAAAGCCGTAATTGTCACCGCCAAGACGAAATCGTAAACGGTTGCTGTCTATCTAGTAAAAGGCGCACTTGGGGAAGAGAGGCACGAGCCAATCGCACCGAGGCTGCTCGAGTCGCTACCGCGTTGCGGCTGACCTACTGCCTGAGGGTTTGGAGCCCCCGTCTCAAAGCCAACTACGAATGCAGTAGCAGCCGTTCGAACGAAACGACAATGCCAACACGATACCAGGGCACGTTTATATGAACGAGAACAGGGTCAGGAGCACATTCCAGCCGGGACCGGGATGTTGCGCGGCAGACGTCATTCGTGATCGGCCATGCCCTTCGCGGGGGCTGCCCGTCATCACGTCGGCTATGACTGTCACCGATCGGCTCCTCATCTGCCATTGCCAGTTGAAGATGGTACTGCGGTGTGCATACCAGCCAGGACCAGACCGTGCTGATGCCACACGTTGCGTCCGGCGACTTAACGTCGGACCCGTCATGGAGGCGCGCTCGAGGCCGAGAACGCCGAGCTGCGGCAGATGGTTCAGAGCTTGTTCGCGAGAATCGACTCAGCGGACCTGGCACTGGCGAACCTCGCCGGCGGATCCGGACCTGAGGCCGACGCTGCCGATCGTGTTGCGGCGCTCGAGACCAAGGTCGACGAGATCGGCCGGCGTGTTGCCGCCATGGATCAGCCGATGACCCAGTGGCCTCCCGCTGGCGCCCTGAGCTATGTCGGGGCCGTCGAGAACGCCGCAGGAGCCGGAGTGCCGGACCTCCAGCGCCAGACGTTCGCCGGCACCCAGCGACGATGGCATCGTGGGATATGACTTCGGTCTACGTCCGCGGTATTCGCCGCCAAGCGCTCGGGCGCGTTGGTTCGCTGCTGAAGACCTGCGGCGTCGACATCCGCAAGGTCGTCGAGATTTCGTTCTTGCGGGCCTCCAGCACGCTGGAGGTCTGGACGTATGATCACGAGCGTGACGGCCTCGTCTACTCGCTGCGTCGCGCCGGGCTTGTCGTTCTTGAGGGCATGCGCCCGACGGACCCGTCCCTGCTCGGGACGAAGGCGTTCCTGAAGCTGACGCCTGAGCAGCAGCAGCAGTCCGCTGCCGAGCACTTCGTCGAACGGCTCAGGCGCATCACGTCGCTGGTTGACAGCAACCTGCGCCGTTGCGCCCGCCGTCAGTTCGCCGCGATGCTCGACGAGCAGGTGCGCGAACACGACGTCCCACGAGACCAGGTCGACCGCGCCCCCGGCGCGAATGCAGAAGAGTGCGCTGAGCGTCGAAGCAACTCAAGAAGCCGCCGAGCCTCGAAACGCCCACAGCCGCCACCGATCGTGCCTGTGCCGCTGACGGCGTCGGCACAAGGGGTGGACCCGTCAGGAGCCGAACGTGTTGCCGCTGACGACGACGACAGCCGCACCTTCATGGACACGGCGCCGCTCGACGTCATTGCCCGCCGCCGCAGGACGACCGACGACGACGACGTCGAATCCGAGCGCCCGACGACGTATAACGCTGCAGGTGCTGGAGGCACGACGCATCGACGCAAGCGCAGGCCGCGTCGGCGCCCTGCGAACGCGTCTGAGCGTGCTGGGCAGGCAGCGGAGGTGCCCGCGCCTCCCGATGCCCCGCCCGACGCCCTGTCGGACCGCGACGGTCTGATCCAACTGCCCTCCGTCGCTGACGTACCGCCCCAGCTGCCCCCGACCAACACGATGGCCGGCGAGCGCAGCGAACTGCCGGACTCGACACCCGAAGTCGAGTCGGCAGCGCCGCCCACTTCCAGTTCCATCTCGCGATGTTGATCGCGGGGTGGAACGTCGACGGTCTCAAGCCTGACCGGCTTGCGGCCGCCGCCACGTTGTTCGACGGATTTGGCCTTACGGCCGCAGTGTTCGTCGAGACGTGGATGCCGTCGGAGCAGGACCTGCCTGCTCGAATGTCCGAATTCAAGTTCCTCAGCACGAAGGCCGTCCGGGGTGGGAGGGCGGGTCGGTACAGCGGCGTGATCACCTTGATGGTCCGCGCGTCCGTCCCAGCGCGCGAGCTCGCCCGCGAGCCACGCGCTGCCAGCCCGCACTGGGCCCTCTGGCGTGTCGCTGACGACGTGGTTATCGCAGGCGTGTACCTGCAACCAGCGGTGTCGCTGAAGCTGCCTCAGTACCGGTGCGTGCTGGCTGGCCTGGGTAACGCCATTGAGCAGCATGCGGCGTCCGCCGATCGTCTGATTGTCATCGGCGACTTTAACGCGCACCTGGGCTCGCTGACCGGCGACCAAGCCTGCCCGCGACGGCAACCCGTCCTGGACTTCTTAGCGCGATGCTCGCTTGATCTTCTGAATCAGGACCTGAGCGGGGATCCGTCTAGATGGACGTACGAGGCGTACAACCGCGGCAGGTCGGTGGTCGACCTGGTCATGACTCGCGGCGTTAGGGTAGCGCGTGGCTCGCGGGCGAGCTCGCGCGCTGGGGCGGCCGCGCGGACCATCAAGGTGATCCCGCCGCTGTACCGGCCCGCCCTCCCACCCCGGACGGCTTTCGTACTCAACGACTTGAAACCGAGCATTCGAGCAGGCGGGGCCTGCTCGTTCGGCAGCCACGTTTCGACGAACACTGCGGCGGTAGGGCCATGTTCGTCGAACAGCGTGGCGGCGGCCTCAAGCCGGTCAGGCTTGAGAGTTGAGACCGTCGACGTTCATCCCGCGATCAACATCGCGAGATGAGTGGGCGGCTCCCCCCTCAGGTGGGTTGGGGGCAGGGCGGCCGGGTCGCGAGACGATGCCGAAAGGCCCGGTCAAGGTCGGCGGCGGCCAGCGCCAACCGACGTCTCCGGACGCCGTGAGGCCTGGTGCAGCTTCGACAGGCGATCAACTGCAGCAGGTGCCTAAGGACATCTTCGAAAGGTTCCTAGCAGCACGGCGCAACGGCTACAAGCCGACGTGCCCTACCTAGTTGCCTTGAGTCAGGTACGTTGATACTGACCAGTCTCGGACACTGGAGGTGCACCAGGTCGAGCACGACGGGCGTGGACCCGTGCCGGCCTCATTCGCGCGGTCGTGACTCATGCCTGCCTCACTTGCCTGGTTCCGTCGGATGATCCTGTACCGAACCGTTCAACAGCTTCCAGGAACGGAACTGTCATTTCCAATCGATATCCAAACCAGGAACAACAGCAGCAGCCACTCGATCCCGGCCCGCAACGACGTCCATGTCCGCACACACGCCCCTGCTTCAGGACAACGTCGACGCTCCCGTCTATGAACCCATCGGTGCTGACGACATCGTAGAGAACGGAGTTGAAGTAGTACCTCAACATCGGCACCGATGTCGCTTAGCCATGATTGCGGTCGCGGTCATCGTCTCGTTCGCTGTTCTGGCCGGTCTCCTGCTGGTCCCCCTGTGCCACTCCAGCAACGACCGCCTTGTTAATGTTGTCATTGTGAACTACGAGTTGGACCCGGTGGACATCTACGAGGCCGACGACAACAGCAATGAGGTGCACATCGCGCGCCTTGGTCCATTCGATCGCGTCGGAGGGCTTGCCTTCTGGCCGAACAGTCGGGTCGTCATCCGAAACGCACTCACAGGCGGTTTCATTCGTCGGACGACAGTCAAGAAAGGCGACGTCCTCATTGAGACTGATGGCGGTTTGCACCGGTCACCAGAGGACGCTACCGAATCGACAACGGTCTCGTTTGTGAACCGCGAGGCGTTCTCGAAGGTCGTACTGAGCTGGGTAGACTACCGCGGTGTGCCCATTCAGGTTGCGATCCTGGCTCCAGGAGAGGAGGTGACTGTCGCGACCACCGTCAGGCACGTGTTCATTCTATCAGGTGAGCACGACGGCAAGGTGCTGTACGAGGCGACCATTGGGTCCACGTCTGGCGTTATCGGTACGACTGGACCGGAGGAAAACAAGGACAATGCCTTGGTCGTTCGTGTCCGGAATGACAGCGAGGAGGGTGTCGCGTTTCTCTGGCTCGATAACGATGGCGTTGAGCACATGATGGAACAAGTTGCGCCCGGAACCACGACAACGATGACAACATACCAGTCACACAGGTTCGTCTTCCGGACGAACGATGGCAACGTTGTCCGGCAGTGTGTCATCCACCCATCAACCGACGAGATCCGACCGTCCTCCTGTTAAACCGCTTGCTGCATAAACGACCTACATAGCAGATTACCGTATGAAGGGTTTAATGAGTCGTCGACGAGTACGTGGCCTATTCAAAGGCTGTGATAGGTGCAAGGTCAGAATTTGCCGGCAGTACGCCTCATCGCAACTCGTGTTACCTTAAGGCATCGTCAATATCCTGGATCATTTGCGCGCCGCCTTGGGCACGCCCTGCCGATCCTCGGACATCTTCTTCATCGTCCGATAGGAGCAACGTTGACAAGATCGCGTCGTACGATGTTGCCGATTCTTCCAACGCTTTCTTTTTGGAAAGCGCAGGTTTCTTAGAGGCCGTTGCCCGCTACACCGATGATATTAGATCCACAAAGCATGAAGGCGCGTCTTCTGGTCGTACCTTGGCAGAAGGGATGTTCGGGTCCACCTGCTCTTTCGCAGCAGAGGAATGCAGCCGAGACAAGAGCTTGGGCGCAGACATGCCCTGGGAACCCTTACCAGTATCTTCTACCTTTTGCCTCTTCTTGGCCTGCCGCTGAACACCGACGTCACGTTTCGTTTGGGATGACGTCGGGCGCGATGATGCCTGTCTTGTAGAAGCGTTGACAGGACGGGCAATGGCCGCAGATTGAGGATCGCCACGTGAACTTTCTCGCGCCTTGGCTGCCGCCGCCGGCAAACCTTTATCTTTGGCGGTTTTCAGCTTGGGAGGTGGCAGAACCTTTTCCTTGGGCGCTTTCGGCTTCGGAGGGGGCAAAGCCTTCTCCTTAAGACCTTCATCTTCCGTGGGACGGCGACTGGAGCGTAGCGGAAAGCGTTGGACAGGTTTCAGCGCCACCGACGGCGTTCCTGAATTACTTGAAGGCTTGCGGGAAGATGGTTCTCGCGATGAATTCGAACTCTTCTGGCGCTTTGGAGGCACGGTGACCCTGGGGGATGACAGCGCAGCAATCCCGGTCATCTTGGACTTACGTCGTGGCCCTAACTCGAGAGGACCCATGTCAGGCAAGCTGGCAACAGCTGGTGATACTGGTTCGGAAGGATATGACATGCTTGGGGCTGGCGAATCGTGCCGTCCGGCCTCGCCGGCATCAACACCAACAGATGCAGGTTCTGCATGCAACGCGGAAACGCCTCCATGGTCGTCATGCTTCTGCTTATCAGCACTATCGTCCCGGTCGTCACGTTTCTGATCATCAGAATCAACGTCGCGGTCACCCTCTTTCTGTGCACCAGCACAATGGTCGCGACCGTCTAGTTTCTGATTACCATTGCTCTCGTCTGCCTGCGCATCTTCAAGAGAAGGCTCAGGGACCGAAACACGTGCCGGTGACGAGTACAGGATGGGGGCATCCTGAACGTTCCCATCGTCCGACAACGCTGGTGGAGCAGATGGGCTTGAGTCGGTTTGCGACGGACGAGGCCGTCGCCGTGATATCGATGAGCGAGCAATGGACTCAGGAGTTTTCGATGCGGCTGCCTTACGAGAACGCCTTGTAATCTTCTCTTTCGGTTGACGTGCTGGTGGGCCTGCGCGAGCTGGGGGTGGGGACGCCAAGTCAGCGAAGCGCTTCGCAGGCGCCTGAAGCCGCCGACGGTGGACGGACTAGGTACAGCATCAGCACGCGTGCCACATCATATGTGCACCAAGAGAGTACCTTGACTGGAGCATCATCTGAGAGATGAGACTCGTCGCCACTTGATGCCGAAGGAATTACGATATCAGACAGAGTTGGAGGACGCGGCACACTTTCCATTGACTGTAAACGAACGTCAGTCGACATTGCCCAGAGGCCTGGAAACACCACGTACCGCGTCTGGTTCAGGAACGGGCAGACGATTAGCTGCAATCCTGAGGTCAAGACTGGCGATTTCCGCTTGAGACAACGGCATGTCTGGCGATGAGTCTTTCAGGCTTAAAGCAGAAAGGCATTTCGTCAGTTGCCTTAAGGATATCTTGTCCTCTATTTCATCTGTAGCGCGTTTTGCTAACAGAGTCAATTCCTGTACGACGCGGCTGAGGCATCGAATCATACTGGATCGATTGCGACCCATTACCTTGATCTGAGTGCCGGTTACAGCGTCGAGTGGAACCAGAGACAGCATGTGAGACAGGAAACGGACGTGTGCCGGATTCGACGTATTTGATAGCAGTTCCGCTACCAGATCAAACGCCAACGACCCGATGTCATTGGGGTCATTTCCGACCAGGAAGAGAACAAACGGTGCCACCTGGACAGACCACCAATTACTGAAAACTCGAAAACGATGGGATGCAATGTCTGACCTGCGAAGAAGCAACTTTCCGAAGGGGCGACTGATGCGGAGCATTGATGAAAATCCTGCACGCGGGAAGGATTGCTTCACCGAGAGAACTTCGGTGTGTGTGGCTTTCCTCGCAGTAGAGCGGGAAGAACAACGATAGAGTCTGACGCAATTCGACGTCGTCTTCAGTCTATGAAAACTGTTCAGTTGAGAGCCACAGATTGCATCATGCATGCTTACCGTAGGATTGAACAGCAGGATGATCAACGTGCATAGAATGTTGACATTGCTGATACGGTCGTTGAAGAGCAGTTTTGCAAACCCTGAAGGTCATTATGGATTCTTGTAACAGGTGTAGGACAGAGGGTTTGACCTTTGACAGCTGTGGTGCGGAGCTCAGAATCTTCTGACGACAAAAACTCGACAAGTACACCAATGACACTGGTTACGATACAGTCAGAGAATCAGTTGGCACTGGTGCGCAAAGGGAATCATCCAGGCTACCTCTCCCGAACATCGGCATCTTGGCAAAGATCATGGACCATCAGTAGATCGAAGCAAGATTTGATAGAGGTTAGCTGCACAGATGGAACATCGTTGTAAATTGCTTTCGTGAAAATAGTAAGATTCGATCGCGCAGTCTCAGCATCAAGTAACGAGTACAGGCATAAGCAGCGTAACGCTGGTTCCCTGGAAAACAAGAATCAGCTTGTGGCATTGTACGTGGAACGGTAAGTACCGTATCAATTCGGATTCGTGAATAATCGCAGGGTGGATTGTACTCTCACAAAGATCATGAAGACCTATGCGACAGCATCAGCTATGTCGAAGCCCGGAACAATTGTGTCATACTCGAAAACGGCGTTCGACGAACATGCTGAAGAAGACTGGATGTGACAGCAATGAGACGCTGCCACTTCGCATGCTCGACGGTCTCCTTCGCAGTTAGGACATCGTCAATGTCCTGCATCTCTTTCTCGATTTCGGAGATGAGCTTTTTCTGTTCGCTTGCCCCTCCAAAGTCCTCAAGGCGAATGTATTCTAGGGATGAATCAGAACGCAGCGACCTCATCAATAGGTGACTGACCAGTCTTCAGTGCCTGTGCCTCCTCTAACTGTTGCTTTAAGTCTTCGTATCGTTGCTCCATTTCTGCCTCCTGCTGTTTTCGTTGATCATCATTAGGGCCGATTTCCTCAAGTGGGTCGCGTAAGTCGGCCAAGACGAGGCTGTAACGGGTGTCACTGATCCGATGAATATTGAAAGGCTCACTGGCATACAGTGTGTTGGTTGTGAACTCAGATTCACCTGTAACGACAGACTGACGATGGACCAGGATGCGGTACAGTGCCTTCATTATGCTGGGGATGAGAAGGACGTCGGTTTCACTTGATCTCAGCCACTCCAGAAAAAGGTTTGTGAGAACGCTTCGCCCCACTTCATCAATTTCGATCCTGCACACCAGGGTCAGCATATGAATACTCTTCAGACAATCGATGCACCCACACTGTGAAAACTTTCAACAACTGAGATGTAACGAAGGTATTCGTGTGATGGGCCCGTAAGGTATCAGCGAATTCGACGGGAACAGGGAAGGCTGAAGCGAGAAGCTTAATGTTACGCGTGTCAGCTTGGCTGAACTGGTATTTGTACCAGATTCGATGATGTCGAACTTCTTTTGCTTGCGCAACTGCTCGGCATACACGCGCCAGACGAGCGCCTTCTCAGGACTCAAGTCGGCATCAGTCTCAAGCTTCCAGTCAGAGCACATCTAAACCTCGTTTAGGTCGATGTGCATCAACTATGTGGAGCATCTACTTACGTCCTTGGAAATCTGGTGGCTGACGCAGAATGCGGCGATGCGCTCTGACTCTTTCTCGAACTCTTGCACGTCAAGGCACGAAAGGAACACGAAAATGCTGTTATCGCATTGAGCCAGCCACGTCGGGATGAGTAACTCTTCGCAAGCCTTCTTCACTTCATTGTCCCGATCAGTGATTGCCGCATATAGCAATGTTGTACGTTGCGAAATGCTGAGCGCTTTCATTGCGAGCTTCTCTGAGCACACTATTTGGCCCCTTCAGGTAACGCAGGTAATAGATATCACTAATCGGATGATACCTTTTAACGCAGCCAAGCGAACATCGGCGCATGTGTCTTTAATGCGGGCCAGAATGTATGGCAGAGTCGCTTTCGAAACACCTACAGAAGGTGGCGGCTGTGAGCATGTTCAAATAAAACAGTGTGGGAATCTGACCGAGGTTTGCCAGAGCAGATTTTCGAACAATGTTGCTGGAATCGTGCTCAGCGGCGAAGATGATGGCAGAGACAACGTCGTCATCGAGATTGGTAGGATCCTGTAAGCGTGCCAGACACAAACACGACATAGCGCGAACGGCGGCGACCTGCACTTTCGTTGAGCGCTCGTGTCCACAAGATGAAACGTATATACGTACCTTGTCCTTTATGCGAAGGAGCATCGTCGACTGTATTTCATCTAAGAGCTCATCGCTGAGCTCAGTGCCGTCTGTCATCTTGCTCAAGATTACGCCAATGATCTGGCAAACCTATCGTGACATCCGTTGGTACCGAGATGCATTCGCACAACATGTGAAGATATACGCGAAATCGAACGGCCTTGTCCTTGGCGCTGTGAAATCCGAGCAACTTCTGAACGATAACAAACGCCATTTTCCCGTTCAATCGCGGGTTGGTAGTCGGCTCAACAGCAAGCCGGCAAACGAACTGCACGACGCGCTCTACGGAAGCACATCGTTTGAAGATCAGTAGCAGTCGATAAATCTGCGGGAGAAACTCTGTCATGAACAACTTCGGCGATCTACAACGAGCGGACGGTCATCCAGCTGCAGCCATGCGCTGCCGCACACGGCTATGACCTTTCAAACGCGTCCAGCAGGTGTTTGGCCCATCGTCCATGCGCAGCAAACGACTTGCTGACCTCGGTCAACGCCGTTGCCAACTCCTGTTGGTCAACTGCGTCCATTCCGGTTTGACAACCTTCGGCGCCGACTTCCAAAAACTGCTCGCAGACCGCAGTCCTCAACGGACGATGGCACCCCCTCCCGCGCAAAATCGACATTCCCGCACCGCGGGCGGATGTATGACTCCAGTTGTCTCGCACCCGGATGAGACGACGAATGCATCGGTTCCGGGGCCACATTATAACCAGAACTTTAACAGGAAACCTCAGAATGGGCGCCCTTTGTGCACTTCTGGGTGCCTGCCTGGACTGTCGCTGCCTGCCGAATTCCGCTTCCTCGTTCAGCGCACCGTTGGGAATTTATCTCTCTTTCAGGTCTGTAGGCCCCCTTTTCGACAGCGTTGGCTGTGAGGATGAATCATTGCAATCAGCAGGAAGAGGAAACAGGGTCATTTCCAGAACGTGAGCAGCTCCATTTTGAACGCCGGATTATCGATGCGAACGACGGCACGTGCCAAAGGGTGCTTTTGGATGCGTGTGAGCCGGAGACCGTTAGGTTGCGAACACGTGGTGAAACGGCGGGATCCCATACGAATGAAGGTAAATATCGACGTTCACAACATCCTGGACGGAAAGAAGAGCATAGCATTGGGGGGATATACATCAGAATCACTCCTTCGATGCCCATGCAGGTCTTTCGGCCGCACTCCTCTTGATGCCGCAGGCGTCCTGCGCCGACTGCAATGCGTTGAGGCAAATACGTGCCTGCCTTAATCGCATGCGCGTCCGATGACAATCGTTCAGATTGAGGGGCAAGCACGCGGAGGCATGTAGGGAAAGCACAAGATACGTCTCTACGCAAGCGCGTAGTCTTGTCGTACTCAGGCGGCACAGATCCTGGTAAATACGGCGGCCTGTTCATGTGCAGGACGTGGACAGCCGTCGAAGCGGGAATTCTGCGTAGCGCAGCAATGTCATGCTCGTCAGGCACAGTTGACAGCTTGTAACAGTCTCAGCCGTCGGAGTGCGGGCCCATGATTGCGCGCGGAGTCCGCGACGGCATTCCGCAACCCCGCATGAAGATCTGTACGGCGCGCCCTTCGCTGCCGGTCCCGCCGATCGGGATCACCAGCCCGACCGATACGTCCGACCCTCGTGATGTCCTGCTAGTATTTATTCGTACGGCGCTGACCAACAAGCTACAGGTAATTGTATCTTCAGTGTTGCGGCTAGCAGCTAACTGAATTGTATTCCAAAAGGGGAATGGATTGGCGTTCAACAAGATCTGCGAATCGCTGTCTGGAAAGTTAGATTCAGGTGCCATAGTTCGTTGGTATTCGACACTCAACAACTGTGTATCGCTGATTGTTCCTGGTCCGGCTCACGCCCAGCTTGTCCAGACGGTATTTGCCTTTGACGCCTGGGATGTATCTCCCGAATCTACCGAATCGTACGCCCAATTCATTGTCGACTTGGTTTCGTGCAACGGCAAGTTCTTGCCGATGTGCTTCGGTGCCCTTGTTGAAAAGCTGCGTTGCCACACGACGTCTTGCGATGTAAGCGTTACGTCGCCGTACGCCTTGCCCGGAAGAACACCTGAATCAGTGCTTGCCGTGTGCGAGGGCGTGTCGTCCCTGATCTGTCGCATATTGCAGTTGATACCATCCGCACTCACATCCCTGTTCCCACTCATCGTCCAGTCCTTCCCTCATCCTCGCATGTCTGCAGACGAGCATTTGGCGTTCATCGGCAATATCCTGCGCCTGTCGCAAGATGCTCCGGAACTTCGCGACCGCATCGTTCAGCTGATCGTTCAGAAGGTTGTCCTGCTCGATTGCGAATCGAATGAGGATCACAGCGCGGTTGACGACAAACCCGCCGGCCCTGCTCTGGACCGGCTCGACCGGATCCTGGCTTTGTTGCTCGAACACTTACAGTCCGTTCAAAATTCTCGGCCGGATCTGTGCGGGTCGCTGTTCGCCTCTCTCATGCACGTCTTTGAATCCACCGTGCTGACATCGTGCAACTGCCGTCACGTCCCGTTTCTCATGTTCTACATGTGCTCGTTCCGCAACAGTTTCGCCGAAACGTTTCTGAGTTTCCTGCTTGAACGCGCCCTGGACCTGACGCAGCCTCAGCAAGTTCGCGTCAGCTGCTCGCGGTACCTGAGAGGCTTCCTGATGACGGCCAACTACGTTCGCCATGCTTCCCGTATGCACTGCTTCGAGGTAATCCTGAAGTACATCCACTCGTACATTGAAGTCCATGAAGACGACCTTGATGAAATGCGGATCGTGAACGACGACACGATTGGTGACGGAAATGGCAAAGGGTTGCACGCCGTCTTCTATTCGTTATGCGAGACGATGCTGAAACTGTTCTGCTGCTTCAAACCGGAACTTCAAGAACTTCTCGAAGAGGCACCCGACCTGGCCGAGTTCTTCAGGTTCAGCTCCATTGTGGAGTCGTCCCTGAATCCTCTGCGATTCTGCTGCCCTGATACGGTGGCCGAATTCGCAACCATCCTGATATCGATGGGACTTGGCGATTGCTATCCTGTTATCCGTCGCAACAACATGCTGGCGTCCGTTGCTCATCCTGCAGTGTCGACGACGCCTTTCACCGTCCTCCGATTGCCGCTCTCGCGCGCCTTCTTCAGTGACATCCACCACGAGTCATGGCATTCTTTAGGTGACACCGCTTTCTCCGACGACGAGGATGAAATTATAGACAACATTATATCGCTGTAGGGTAACACTCAATCTTGTACTGTCGAATCGTAGTCGATCGCGCTAGGTGACGCCCCGGAACTTATAGCTTGCGCCGTAATCGTGAGCGGTCGTCGACACGAAGCGTAAGATCCGCATTCAGAGTTGTCTGGCACAGGCGCGCACTCGAGGTCGTGAATTTGGTGGCTAGAGAGCTACGAGGAGACATCCCCACCGTGCCGGACATGAACCTCGCATGTGAAGGTGTTCGTGTTGATGGGGCTTCTGAGCAATACGACTATCTGCCAGGATGATGCCGATGGATCCAAGGATGAAACCGGCTGATGCTTTTCGTACTCGCTTCTTTCACGTCGTCCTGGGGTTTACCGGGCCGGGATGCTTGCTGTGCGGATCGGGCAGATATGCGATCTGCATCATGGCGATTGTGGCAAGTTTCCACTTGCCATCGCGTGATCCGCGCGTCGGGCGATCGTTAGGACTTAGGCGATCCTGAATTGTTTATTCGTGAAATAAACACCTGGACGACGCCCGACCCAGCAGCGTGTGTGCTACGTCGGGTCGACTGGCGGTGTCCAGTCGCCCGACCGACCCGAGGCGAAGGCCGTGTGTGCGCACTATGCACACGGCACACTCTCCATTCTATTTTTGGCACTGGCGACTGGCAGGCCACGGCAGCTGACGACAGCGTTTCTGCGCAGTAGACCTGAAGGAGGGCGGTCACGGTGTCCGCCGCGGTCTCACAAACGATCGGGGCAACCTGAACAGCACGAGGATTGCTGACATCTGAACACTATGATGCAATGTGTATGCAAGGATGCACAAAGGGGCGGCTGGTACTATAATCAGTTCGTCGGGACGGTGTTCAGCGAGTGCCTGTATTATCCGGTCGACTATATTCCGCTCGTCTGCGGTCTGATCAGCACTGTCCTCTGGATGTTCGCTCTGATGCCACAGATCATCACGAATTACAAGAACAAGCAAACGGAAGCGCTGTCCCCAGTGTTCGTTGTCGTTTGGCTGGCTGGCGATGTCTTCACGTTGGCCGGCGCTGTCATCAGTCAGCAGCCAATGACGATGATCCTCTGTGGCGCGTACTTCTGCCTCAACGACGTCTTCATGCTCTCTCAAAGTTACATTTATCGTAACAATTCCTCAGGCGGCCGGCGTTCGTCCAGGTCGAAATCCGTTGCAACGCTGTGTGCCGTGGCACTCATGGTTGGTGGAACGATTGCGGCGACGTCTACGTCAATGTCGCCATCCGTTACTGGCCGAACGCTGCTAAGCGAAAACACAAATTACTGTGACTACGAGAGCGATAACGAGATCCGGTTTATCTTGGGCAGTGTCATCTCGTGGATCGCCGGTATGCTGTACTTCTTCTCGCGTATTCCCCAGATCCGTCACATGGTCTCGTCTCGAAGCGTTGAAGGGTTAGACGTGCGCATGTTCATCCTCTGCGTCGCCGCCAACACGTTCGGGGGTGCACAATTCATCGCCAAGGCTGCGTTGAGCAACGACTTCAACGTTCAAAAGTGGTGCGCGAATACCCTCCCTTTCGTCATCGGCAGCACTGGCACCCTCGTCTTCGACTTCATCATCATTACCATTTACTTCAGGTATGGCCGACTTCCTACGAGGGACATCGAGAAGCAATGATATCCGTGATCGTCCACTATGTGGAAATAAAGTCGTTCGGAATCGGTTCAAGCATGAATCTCGATCAGGTGGATGACTCAACCGACGGGTCAATCAGCTGCTGTTGAAGTATCTGTCGCATAGAATATCAGCGGTCATCACCTGCAACGAGCTTGTCGCCAGGCGACGAAGCAGGCCTGAAGTGCGCGTACGGCTCCGTGGCGGCGCAGCCTACGTGCCCTGGTTGAGGGTCGAGACGTTGCAACCTGCTGCAGGGCCACGCGTACGGCTGTCCCGCAGGCTCTGGGCATCTTATTTATCGCTGGGCGAGCCCGGTCAACCCATCCGTTCCCACAATGTCCGACTCGCTGTCATCATTGCAGAGTGAAACCGAGGAGGTCGGCGGCCTGGTCGTTCCCCATGTCGCACTGCGCCAGTTCGGGTCTTCGTCGTCGGCCGGCGTGCCTCGAGGGCTCAGCCTCAGCGTGTCCATGGCCGACACGGACCTAGACCTGCCGATGGGGGGCGTATCGCCCAGCGACAAACGTTTTCACGTCCCGGTGCATGATTTCAGAAGGTATATTGCTGAAGTACTCGAACCGGTCAACGAAATCTGTTGCGACGGATACGACGAGGAAATGGATGTCAGCGTGCGGCGGCTGTGCCTGTTGCTCCGTGTCTTAATGCTCGGCGCGTAGGAACTTCAACGACGATGCGTCACTGCAAATTTGAAGCAGCTTGTGTACCCGAGGTCTTCGAAGCTGACGAAGAAGAACCGGTACATGAACATTCTGCCATGTAAGCCGTTTCTGCTTGGGTACCGTGTCAATAGTGCCTGACGATCCGCGTTGTTGTTCTTCACAGATGCGCACACGCGTGTCGTCCTGGACCAGCTCAAGCAAGATGCCGACTCGGACTACATCAATGCCAACTTTGTCAAAGCCGACGTTGTTGGATCTACCACGACATATATATCAACGCAAGCGCCTGTTCCCAACAGCGTCCAGGATTTCTGGAGGATGGTCTGGGAGCATAAGTCGACCCTAGTGGTCATGCTGACGCCTTTGAAAGAGAAGGAGACGGTGAAGGTCCCGCGTTGCAGTACTGCTATGCGTTCCGACACTGATAGCCGTCCACAGGTGAAGTCAGACATTTACTGGCCGAAAAAGGTCGATAAGTGCAAGGAATTCTCGAATGGGATTTCGGTCCGGATGACCGCAGAGGCGCACACCGGCGACATCGTTACCCGCATGTTCGAAGTGTTCGCGACTGCGGTATGAATTGCGCATATGAACGACATCTCCCACCAGCGCTAACGATGCTGGGGAATTGTAGAACCCAAACGATGTCAGAGTGGTTCATCAGATCCAGGTGCGCCCTGTCGAATTCCGTCTTATTGTCGCCCTACTTGTCTAACCGTCGACCCCCACCCCCAGTATATTGCATGGCCGGACCACAATGTCCCTGTATCGTTTGACTCGTATTTGGCCATGCTGGACGCCTACCGTACGGTTCGCGATAGGTCATCCGGGCCCGTCATCGTACACTGCAGGTACGTATGGCGCTGGGAGCGTTATCCTCATCTGACTTGCGTTACCATCAGCGCCGGTGTCGGTCGGACGGGGACGTTCATCGGGATTGACATTGCAGTGGACCATCTGGGTCACATTATTCGCTCTGGCACCCCAATGGATACAGTCTGCATCGTCGATATGGTGTACAGCATGCGGACACAGCGTCCTGGAATGGTCCAAACGAAGGTCCGACGTCTGGAGCACTGTCCGGATACTGGCACTCATTAATTCGAACAGACGCAATACCGTTTCATGTACGAGTTCCTTGGCTTCTGCATAGAGCATGGGCATTTCGGTCTTCGAGTCGCCGCGCTAACCACACCGTCACCCGTTCGGGTTCCGATAAACTAACAATTGTCTCCACGTGTTTACTCTACCCATCATGCTGCTCCTGGCTGGAGCTGGCAGCCGGCATGCCCTTCAGGACGCGATCTCGGATCGCCTCCATATGGTCCTCGAACTTCATCTGCCCGTTGACGATTCCTAGCTGAACCGACGCGTGCGTGAAGGCCTTCAGGTTGCCGGTCGCCTTGGCGACCTGCCTGGCCTGATGATACAGCAGGCGAGCCTGTGGCAGGTCTTCCTGCATCGTGGCAATATCGGCCAGGTGCGCGTACGCGATCCCGGCCGCTGTCGTGTTGTGTGTCGCCCTCGACAGCTCCAGGAACCGTTCCATGCACGCCTTGGCCGTAGACAAGTCGCCACTGAGCCCACCGACGATACCCAAGTTGTTAACCGCGATCGCTTGCGAGGTCTGCGACTCCATCCGGATGGCGTACCGCAGGGCGTGCTGATGGTGCTCGAGAGCGACCTGGTGCTCGCCAAGGCACGCGTACACGCATCCGAGGTTCGTATGCGCGACGAACTTGCCTTGCAGGTCTGCCGACTCCAAATGCATGTGATGGTACTTCAGCGCCGTTCCCAGATCGCCTGTCTTCTGGTACATAGCCGCGATGCTGTTACAGGACACCGCCTGGCCCGGCGCGTCCTTTCGTTCTGCGCTGATCTCCAGGTGCCGTTTGAACGCTGATATCGCTTGCGTCAGCGCGCCCGTTGCCTCGTGCAGCAACCCGATGTTGAACAAGGAGTTGGCTTCAGCGGATCCCCGACCCGCTCGCCTACACGCTTTCGCTCGCGCCTTGTAATCCGACATCAGCTTGGGGTCGATCTTATCCATCCGCGACGCTTTAGCGACCACGTTCATGTTGGCTGGGAAGTCGACACGAACAGGCTCGGGTACCGGGCCGTTGCTCGCGCGTCGCTGACCTTCCCATGGCCGCCCTTTTGGTTTCACCAACGGCGATCGTCGCTGCGGCGAGACGGATCTCGATAGCGAGATCGGCGGCGGCGGACAGTTCGCCCTGGCCGGCCTGTAATGCGGCCGATGCCGATCCGGGGAATCGTGCAGGATCGACCGGAACGCCGGCGACGCCTCGAACGTGTTGAACCCCTGCAGCGACGCCGAGTGTCGCGGGTCCAGCGCTGGCAACCTTGCCGGGGCCGTCGTCGCCGTCTGCGACATTAGATTCCAACCTTGGGGCGTACTACTTTGATCAACGCGATTGCATGCGGGTGCCACGTGTCGCGTAGATATTAATGTTGCAGCGTGACTCTTGGTAACGTTCCGCGTTACGACGACACGTGGTTCACGGCAACGTTTCGCGTCACACATCATGAGTCGGGTCCTGTTTCGTGGGTCAGAAACGTGGACTGCGCGGCACCCGACGATGGCGACGTCGGACGTTGACGATGAGCGCCGTGATGGTGGTGGCGTCGACAGGTTGTCGATGTGCCATGCTATTGCGGTGCTGGTTGTCGGGGTCGCGGTCGCCATTGTCGGGTTGGTTGAGACCGGGTCGGGGGTGTCGTGGCTGCGTTCGCCGAATTCGGGCGCGGCGACGGCGCTGCTGGTTGGCAGCGCGTTGTATTACGCTGTTGACGTGGTGCGGTTGATATGGTGGCCGAATCCGTGGACAACGGTGATGATGCAACGGGGGCTGATCGCGCACCATGCCCTGTGTCTGATAGCGGTTGTCCCGAGCGTTGTCGTGGGGCGTGACGCGGCGATTGTGGTGACGGGGATGGTGATTGGGGAGGTGTCAAACCCGCCGAGATTGCTGGCGCATCGGTCGAAAACGTGCCTGGATATCCATTTGGCCACGTTCGTGGCGACGAGGATCGCGGCGGCAGTGTTCACCAAGTTTGCCATTCCGTTCATGCATATGTGGACGACAGCGGTCGGCGCGATCGGCGTTCTGCTCGTGTCGGCGGCTGCCATCATGCAGAACTGTCACCAATTCACGGCACCGCTCATCACGCGCGATGGGATAGAAGCGAACAGATCCTAAATAATTGTATAATGTTCATGAGGCCAACTTGCCGGATTTGCCCTTGACGAGCAGGTCCTTGGCCTCGTTAATCTTCTTCGCCAGATACGGTGACCCGCCACTGTCCGGGTGGTTGTTCTTCATCAGCGTTCGGTACCGTTCCATCAGTTTCGTCTTATCGGCGCTAGCGCGAATTCCGAGAATACGTGCCGCTTCTCGTTTGTTCATCTGACAAATCATTACAATAAAGCTTAGCGGGTTCAATCGAAATACGTACAACAGCCTCAAAGCCGCCTTCGTAATATCGCTGGCCAAACATAGTGCCGCCAGCTTGCCGCCACGCTGTGTAGGCTTGTCGTGCCATACGGCTGCCAATCAGCGCACCGGCAACGCCGACGCCAGCCAGCAACGGCCACACCTTCCATAATGCACTATCAGCATGACCTTCCCGACGATCGCCGCTCATCATTACCATAGCGCGAAGGGGGAAGTCCGTCACGGAGTCCGCGACGGACACCTCGAGGCAACCCGAATTCTAACGGCTGGCACAGATGCCAGGCCCTGCTAAGCGGCGTAACCTATTTACGACCGATGGCAGCGATGATGAGTCGGACGCAGACCCGTTCCAGACGTTGCTTTCATCGTTGAAAGTTGACCAGAAGTACGAGGGGATGCTGAAACGTCGCAAGTTGGAGGAAGACGGTGCTGATCAGTCGGAGGACGATGATGACGACACGTCAGTTGAGGACGGGGAGCGAGTGTTAATGTCAACAGAGGAGATTGTTGAGTTCCAGAGGAAACATGGCGACGCTTTCGAAGTTGCCGAAGACGGTGAAGAAGACGACAGCGAACAAGGTGATGACGAGTCTTCGGATGATGGTGTCGCGGATAGTAATGACGACGGTGACGACAACGTGCCATCCGACGAATCAGAGGACGATGAAGATGTTGCCAATAACGATAACGACGACTCAATTGCAGCGGACCCCAAAGATGAATATTCGGATTTGGACGATGGCAAACCGCAAGGCGAGGATCCGGTTCTACCATACCACACTCGAATGTTCTCCAACGAGAGCGCATCTGGTACGCGGACGTGTACGCGACCTAGTGCAATCGAGCTGATAGATTTGCTTTTGTAGCCCTTCAAGCGAAGGCTCCGTTTACGAACGTGCCGGGGGGTCCTCCGCAATGGCGCGTTACAATGCGGCGCCTAGCAGAAGATGAAAACGAATCCGTATGGCAGTTGTCTCCTTCGACTGACGATATACAGGTCAGCTTTGCCCTTGTATTTCCCGTCGTTACGTTAACATTGTGACGTGCAGAAATCGTGGCCAGGAAATGTTGTTCGGGGTGTTGAGCCGGAGCCGTCTCCTCTTCAGCCTGTTGTCTCCAGATACCAGGATCTTGTATATACCTGCCGCAAGCCTGGTGATGACCGAGCAACTAGGTAGATGGTCACGATGCACCCAGCTTACTGTCATTTACTTATGGTCGCTGCAGTGACCTGTACCTTCGGCATGTTGTTCGACATGTCCTGCGAACGCTGAGGACGATCTCGGACAATGATGCTACATTGGAGAGTGATCCGACCTTTGAAGCGCGCGACCAGGGCTTTACGCACCCGACCGTCCTGATTATGTGTCCCTTCCGGAGCAGCGCACACAGGATCGTGAACCGCGTGCTCGAGCTTCTCCCATCGAAGTTCACCCGGCAGGTGTCGAACATCAAACGGTTTAACGAAGAGTTCGGCCCTCCTGAGCCAGACGCTGAAGAGAAGGACCGGTTCAATAGGAAGCCATCGCTATACAAAGACGTGTTTTCTGGTAAGTCGCTGTCGACTCACGTTCTTGACGACCCGCGTTGTGACCATCGCTTGTGCACAGGGAACTTTGATGACAATTTTCGCTTGGGCATCAAGCTGGGCAAGCGGTCGGTCAAGCTGTTTGCAGACTTCTATGCTGTACGTCCCAGCGCTGCAACAGGCCAACGTATCACATCGCTGACGTGCACCCACAGTCTGATATTATCATTGCCTCGCCTCTTGGACTGCGAATGATTGTCGGCGGTGAAGGGGATCTGCAGAGCGAACGTGACTATGACTTCCTGTCGTCGATTGAGGTCGCGGTATTGGACCAGGCCGACGTTTTTATGATGCAGAACTGGGAACACCTACAGGCAGTGCTCAGTTGCATGAACCTCATCCCGAATGTTAGTTGTTGCTACGATCATATTGCTGTGATGTTGTTTTGATCGCTCCTTAGGATTCGTCCCACTCCGACTTCTCCCGTCTGCGCTCCTGGAACCTGGATGGATTGGCGGCTTACCACCGCCAGATGCTCATATTCGCTTCACACGGGTTTGTCAAATTCCCTTTTCCACGGCGCCCGTCACCTCATGCTTCGTACAGGTTCCCTGAGTTGAACGCCCTATCGTCCAAGCACTGTCTATCGCTAGCGGGGTGCGTTCGCATCCGTCGCCACGAGTTTCCTGGCGTCCTGGAGCAAGTTGTCCTCCCGATACGGCAGCAGTTCCAACGTTTCCATCATGGAGATACGCCTACCGACGCCAGTGAAGCCCGTTTCAAGTGGTTCGCTGAAGAGATCCTCCCGCAACTGAAGACCAACCTGTCGTCACACATTCTATTGTTCGTTCCTTCGTACTTCGATTACGTTCGCATCCGGAATTTGCTTCGCTCTCAAAAGGTCAAGGTTGCTCTTTGCTCAGAGTACACCAAGAAAGGTAGTACCAGTCCACACTTCGACGTTACGCGAGCATGATCTGATAGCGTGTACAGGATCGGTTGCGCGCGCTCGAAGCCGGTTCTTCCACGGCGAGCAGAAGTTCCTGCTGTGCACCGAACGATTCCATTTCTTCCGCCGGTACTGCATCCGCGGCGCGCACACGATCTTCTTCTACGGCCTGCCCCAGGAACCCACCTTCTACCTCGACTTCGTCAACGCCATTGAACCCGGCTCCCACCAGACGACGATTGCGCTCTTCTCCCGGTTCGACGCGCTCGCTCTCGAACGGGTCGTCGGGTCGTCCCGAGCCGCCCGCCTGCTCAGTGCGCACAAGGACCTCCACATGTTCTGCTGATTGCCACTCCTCCTTGTCTATCTATAGTACTGCGGTTGCGTCGTGCAGCTCACTGAGCGTACTCATCGTCACTCGTAGTGGTCAGCAACGCGAACATTCGTTGACGGGTTCGGGATCCGGAGCGGACAGGTAGCTGCTGTTTCTGCGCCGCATGGCGTTGTCCGTCGTGCGATCGTTGGTCAGCGCCCATGGCCGGCAGGTCGTCGCGCTGGGCCTGGCGACGACCGGATCCGCGCTGGCGTACTATCATGCGCCTTTCGAACCGGCCACTCGCGTCCTGGTTGGCGATCTGTCGGGCGGTGTTTCGGATGTGTGCTAACCAGTTCCGCTAGAGGACAGCGTCGGTTGCCGCCTCCATCGCTCTGGACTATCACCTGTCCAGTTGCGGCGACGACGAGCAGTGCTTGGCTCGGGTGCATGAGAGAAGTGCAACGAAGATCTTAGAGCTGTGCCTGAGGCATGGCGGGTATCCATCACGATACGCCTGAATTGTGTTCAAACCTTCGGTTGACACGATAATGTAGAATCTTTGTCAAAGCGGGGCAGTACCTGGCTAGCCTAACTCACGTGCTCCCGCCGCAGTACACTGCTACTCTGGCAACGCTGCAGGATAAAGCGCACCCGCGGCCATTCAGAGACGTCGTGGCAATATTTGTCGAGGCAAGGCGACGTGCGTCGATTCCGCCGATCGTACCCTTATACCGTTTAGGAGCTTGGCCAGCATCCTCTGGACGTGTTTGAGCACATTGACAAGGAGCCCATTGCGGCTGCGTCACTTGCCCAGGTGCATCGGGCGGTGCTTCGCAAATCTGGCGAACACGTCGCCGTTAAGATCCAGGTCTGGCATTGGCGGTACCATGCCTTGCGGCGCTGATCTTCTGGGATTCAGTACCCTCGACTGCATGCACTGCTGGATACCGACATCCATTCGTTGACGCGTCTCGTCAAGATTATCGTGCGTTTGTATCCGAACCTGGACTTTATGTGGATGATTGATGAGTTCCAAGGTTAGTTGCCCGGTACCTTAGCCAATGTACTGGGTAACTGCCATGTTGCAGGCAACATGGCAAAGGAAATGGACTTTGAGTTAGAAGGTCGTTCGGCAGAACGTGTTGCCGGCTATTTGAGAAACCGGCGAGACGTTGCCGTACCTCGAATTCATTGGAACCTGACGACAAAGAGACTCCTTGTCATGGAGTTCATGGAGGGTTGGTCCGCTCTTCTTCAGATGAAGGCCTGCCTGTGTGACAGCTTGCCTGCAGGCGTCCGAGTCGACAATATCGAAGCGATTCGTAAATATGGGTTTGATCCGCCGTCTGTCAGCAGCATCGTATCCGACGTCTTCGCCCATTTGATATTCCACCACGGCTTCGTCCATGCGGATCCCCACCCAGGTAGAGGTTATCACCTGCCACCAGCAGCACCCGTTTACACCACGTGGCATCCACACAGGAAACATCCTCATTCGTCCCCGTCCAGATCAGCCAAAGCTTCCTCAGATGGTACTGCTTGACCATGGGCTCTACCAGGAACTTACAGATGAGTTCCGACTCGACTACTGCCGCCTCTGGGTCGCCTGCATTGTTCTTGACCTTCGTACAATCCGGGATGTCAGTAGGAGGTTCGGCGTGGAAAGCTACTACAAGTAAGTGCTTGATTCAGATGCTCGCTTGGATGTGCGCTGAAAGTCTGTGCTAGGCTGTTCCCAATGTTGTTCACGTTCCGTCCGGCTGGCGGCGAGCGGAAACTGCTAGGCACCAGCATAAACAAAGAGGCTGTGCTTGAAGAGATCTACAAGTTCGGACAAGAGCGCAACAGCCCTCTGGTACACATAACGTGGACCGATTTATTTGACACTACCACTGAGGGATGGGCGGTCAGAGTTCACGACAGATTACTATGGAAGCGAACGACTTTCTCTCGTCGTTGCCCCGACAGGTACACAGACTCTGCCGACTGATATGCTTGACCACGCTAACAGCCTGCAGATGCTGCTTGTTCTGAAGACACAAAACCTTGTTCGTCAGATCAACAAGCATCTGGGTGGGACGTCTCTCGGTCGGCTGAAAGTCATGTTTCGTCAGGCCGTTCGTGGCAGCTTTGTTGTTCACGACCACAGGTACATACCCACCAGTGCATCAAGCCACGTTGCAGCCCAACGCTCACTTCATTGGACAGTGTCGTCAGTCGAATGATATGGGCAATCGTTGCTGAGATCCAGCTGGTCAAGCTTCGTTTGGCGCTGTGGCTGGTTGAACTGGGGACCTGGATCTCTCGGTTTAACCGGTCTGATGACCGTGTCATGATAGGATAGCAATGTGTCCTATCAGATTCCTGCTCGTCAATTTATAAATTGTTCCATGCCTACATTCGCCGACGGGACCGTGCCAGAGCCAGATCGGGCCCCAGGATGGCCTCTACAGCAGCAGCGGCTTCCTGTCTCTCGACGTACTTCGTGAAGCTGGCCACACCGGCGGGATCGTTTTCAGGGCCTTTAAACTTCGCCTTCTCCAGCTCCAGCTTTCGAAAGTGGTTTTGCTGTTCCGAGCACATTTAACAGAAACGATACGGGCACAGCAGGCGCAACCGTACGAGATACAACGTCAGCGAATCGCACTGCGTCTCGAACTTGGTCAGGCTGTTGAACAGCGCCAGCTTGTTCTGGTCATTCGGGTCGTTGCTGTCAAGCAGAACATGGGACGCGGTCGTGAACAGGTTCTCCAGGCACGCCTCGATCGTCATGGCCTGCTGCTGGGCACGCTGACGCACGCCTTCCGCCATCGTTACGTCTTGTAATACAATCGCGCGCAATGAGCGCCCTGCAGCCTGAGCCGCGGCTTGTGATGCCGTTGGCAATGCCGAATGCGATTTTTGGAGACGGCAATTTCACGTGAAAGATTGGGGGAAATTTTGGTGACCACTTTAGGCGTTGGGCGAGGAGTGCACCGGGAGGGAGGCCGGCCGGGGCCGTCAACGTCGATGGAAGCGCAGCTCTCGTCGGGCGACACGGTCCTGGCGTCGCGGTCGCTGCCGCCGATGGTGCGCGCCGCCATCGATACGCTGATCGAGGAGTACGCCCGCCTGGAGCAGACGCGGTCGAACTGGCTGCTCCAGGAGGCGACCATGAAGGCGAAGATCGAGGCGATGGAACGCGAGAGGGCTGCGGAATCGCAGGTTCGCGCCACACTGTCGGCGCGGATCGGCATGCTCGAGTACGCCCTGCAGCAGAGGCAGCAACGAGACACGTCCGACGATTCGAAGGCGTCCGGGAAATCGGTGCAATTCCAGGTCCCACCTAAATTGCAACGAGGAGCGGTGAGTTCGCCGGGAATCAACGTTCCGGACGAGAACGTCGAACCGGTGCCTGTAATCCGGTCGACTGGCTCCGATAAGTACAAGACGCTGCCGTCGAACTTCATGTCGCGGTCAGCAAAGTCGATGAGCCCCGGCAGGCGAATGCTGTGGAAGTACCTGGAGGAACTTGGGTACGTTCCTGATCCGTCCGCGAACAAGCCGACTTCCGGAACCGATGGCCAACCTGAGTCTGCCCATGCACCAACTGTCAGTGTGGCGTCCGTCGCGCCCGACGTACCCGAACCGGTGGTGACGAAACCTGTCTCTCGGAACCACTCGCGGAAGGAGACTGATGAATCGGTCGGTGGTGCTTCTGACCTGCAAGGCGACCTCGTGGAAGACGATGACGTCGGCGCTCCAGACGCCACCGACCTTGATGAGACGATTCGATCGCCGCCAATCTTGCCGAAGATCGCACCCGTCCTTGCACATCCTGAGTCGGTGACAGACGCGCAATACTCTTTCGAATGGACCTGTACCGCCCCTCAGGATATGTCGTGGAAACCAAAGCTGACACTCCTGCATCACCTTGATGGTGTCCGGTCCGTGTGCTTCCACGATCGCGAACCGGTGCTGCTGACCGGCTCTGAGGACGGGACCACCAAGCTGTGGAATATCGATGCAGAGCGTGGCGCTCGTCGTATACAGCCAGTGCACACGTACCGGGGCCACTCGTGTATGGTCACATCGGTCGCCATCCAGCAAAGCACTTGCGTGACCGCCTCGATCGACGGGGCACTCATCGTCTGGGACCTACCGGACCTAGAACGGGGCGACCCTTACGACACTCATGGCTCTGCCAACAAGTTCAGGTGTGTCCCCGGCGGTTTATGCGCCCCATTTCGCTGAATACGCTGTTCCTCACAGGAGAGCCGTTCTGAAAGGGCACACGGATGCGATCTGGGACGTGCATCTGCACGGCGAGCTTCTCTACTCAGCAGGCGCAGAAGGGGTTGTCCACCTATGGAGCGTCAGCGATAGAGGCCCGAAAACCTCGTCGAAGCTGCGCTTAACGCGATCGTCTGACGACTCTCGGACAACCGCTGGCTCTGCATCTGTCACAACGCTGGCTTGCGACCGCAACAAGGTTCTTGTTGCATATACGTCTGGGCACTTGGTACAGTTCGACGCCAC
This sequence comes from Plasmodiophora brassicae, assembly GCA_039704465.1. Taxonomy (NCBI): domain Eukaryota; phylum Endomyxa; class Phytomyxea; order Plasmodiophorida; family Plasmodiophoridae; genus Plasmodiophora; species Plasmodiophora brassicae. The sequence continues at coordinate 529,368 of JASFAU010000007.1, read as the reverse complement.
CACGGGACAGGCTGTCAGAGAATTCAAACAAGTGTCTCGTCTGACGAAAGCGGTATCGCACCCCATTCACCCACTTCTTCTATGTTCTTCCGTCGACAACACCATCCTGTTCTGCGACATCAACGCTGGCACACACGTGCACCGGATGCTGTCTCATGCGCAAGCTGTGTCCTCGTTATCGGTTTCCAGCGATGGCGCATCGATGATGTCATCGTGTCACGACTCCTCGATCAGATTCTGGGACGTTGCCAAACGGGCGTGCGTGCAGGATCTCTCTGCACATCAGACTCATCGTCGGAAATACGGAGAGGTTCGTCCCCGTCCTATCTGATCGATGCGTACCTGTTCATCCGAACCCGTTTCAGGCAATTCACAGCGTTGCCTACCATCCCAGCCAGGCATTCGCGGCAAGTGGCGGTGCGGATTGTGCGGTCAAGGTATGTATTCAACCGTGCCGAGTTCCCGTGCCGACGGCCTGTCACTGACAACCTGCTGCCCAGGTCTACCAGTGCTAACACATATCGATGAGCCCATCCATGTCCCTATAATACACCATTATTACGCCAGTTATATTACGTCATTTAGTAGGTACGTGTTACGTGGACGGGTCGCCATTTGCGGCGCACCGATGGATCGTCATGCAACGACGACCGCCGAACGAGCGTCGTTCCTGGCGCGTTACCCCGGGTACAATGCCGACATTGAGCAGTTCAGGCGGGAGCGCATGCGGCAGATGGATGCCGATGGCGCGATCGTCTACCTCGACTAGTGTGTCCATCGTCGTTTCTATGTGGTGGCCGGCAGCCTAGGTAGCTAAAGTGTGGGCGCTGTCCAGTGCCGGATTCGCACCGTTTACCGATGATCTTGCCGATGCGCATTGCTCGTCGCTCAAGTCGAGGCAGTGGGCGAATCCCCATTCGGTCGGAGTGATCGGGGCCGCCGTTACCGAACGGGTCGACCGTGCCCGTCACCGGATCCTGCGTAAGATAACGACTTCGTTTGCGATGTATCACCCGATTCACGCCAAACCTGTTCGTAGACATGCTGAATGTCACGTCGGCATCGCATACGGTCATCTTTGCGGCGGGGGCGACAGCCGCACTGAAGCTCGTCGGCGAAACGTTCCCATGGAGCGCATCGTCGACGTTCGCCTACACGCAGTTGAATCACAATAGCGTTCTTGGTATTCGGGAGTACGCGCTGGCAAACGGGGCTACTGCCGCCTGCCTGAGCGATGATTACCGGGTCCTTGCCAGCTTTCGCTCCAGTGCACGGTCATCGTCCAAGACGACGACGCCATCGGTGTCGCTGATGGCGCTCCCTGCTGAATGCAATTTCTCTGGTATCCGGCCACATCTCGACGATATCAACCGGATGAAGACGAAAACGATCCGGCTTCCCGGTGCAGGCACGGATTACATGATCTTACTGGACGCGTCGAAGTACTGTGCCACGGCAGCGTTAGACTTATCTGCTGTCCAAGCTGACTTCACCGTCGTCTCGTTCTACAAAATGTTTGGAGTGCGTTGGCCGTTTCCTTCAGGATGCTTGGCCACATCTAACTGTCGTCCTGTGGATAGCTTCCTACAGGGTTGGGTGCACTGATTGTTCGCAACGACGCAGTGTCGTGCCTGACCGAGAAGCGATACTTTGGCGGTGGAACGCTTGATGCTGTTTCCGTTCTGGATGGGTTTCGTGCGTTCAAGTCTGACACGTCATCGCGCTTCGAAGACGGCACGGTCCCGTTTACGCTCATTGACGCTGTCTGCGATGGGATCGACCTTCTTGTTGATGAGTTGGGCCTGTCTCGGATCGGGCCGCACTGCTCGGCCCTGACCGCGTACACAGTTTTGACGATGCGAGGCCTACGCCACGCGAACGGCAGGCCTGTATTTACTGTGTTCGGCGACCATTTGACTGGAGAGTCGCAGTCAGGTCCAACGATTAGCTTCACTGTGTTGGGTTCCGATGGCGATACAATTGGACATGTGTACGTTGCACGTCTCGCTGCTCTGTGTGGGATTCAGGTTCGCGCGGGCTGCTTCTGTAATGCAGGCGCGTGTCAACGGTTTCTCGGTCTTTCGACGGATGATATACGAGCGCATCTCGCTCGTGGGCATGTATGTGGCGATGACGTCGACGTTATTGACGGTCGGCCCACAGGTTGCGTTCGAATCTCTTTCGGCTACGCTTCGACATATCCGTCAGCTTTCGGAACCCGCCATTTGAGCGTGCTTCGTTTCCTGATGATGTGCCTGTTTCATAGGGATGTTGCAGCATGGTTTCAGTTTGTGCGGACGTATCTCGTCAAAGGCGACATTGAAAGGCCCGTCTCTGGCAATTGGGCCCCGAAAGCAACAACTGTCGTCAAGTCGTTGACGTTCTATCCGGTGAAATCCTGTGGTCCTGTCAATGTCGCTGATTGGAGCGTCATGTCCAATGGAGCTCTCCAGTTGTAAGTTCTACTTCGATCGGCGGATCTGTACTGCGCTGACACAACGTCGTAGTGATCGGCAATGGGTGGTCGTTGGTAGCGAAGGGAGGGTGATGACGCAAAGTCATTGCAAGGCCATGAGGAACGTCTTCCCTAGTGTCGACATGACACGTGGCGAACTTGTTCTTCGCTGTGACGGCCTACCTGTGTTCGCCGTGCCATTGACAGAGGCGCAAGGGCCCGCTATAGACATTCGCGTCTGTGGACAACGGCGTTCTGCTGCGTTGCTGGAATCGTCTCAGGCATGGCTTACAAAAGCGATTGGTATACCGTGCACCCTTGCCAGGGTCATGGACGGCGCTGATGACAACGACATGCTTCTCGTTTCGCAAAGCAGCGTCGCCTGGTTGTCCCAGAACTCAGGCCATGTTTGGTCTGCTCAGCAGTTCCGGCCAAACATTGTTGTTGACGGCCCTGTTCCGGCATTCGCGGAAGAAGGCTGGCAAGAGATCATCCTCGGCGACCACTTGCGGTTCGAAGTTGTTAAGCGGTGCACCCGGTGCACAATGATTGGTACGCAGTCGTACCAGGAGCTGTGCCGGCTTCGACATAAACCCCAGGTACGACAATACTCTGTACGGTGCCTCGTGTATCTGATGTACGAACAGTTTGGCGTCCTGGTTAGCGTTGCTGCAGATCACCTGGCCGGCCGTTCGGGAACGATTTCAACTGCCATGCCTGTAACTCAGGTCTAAACTTCCATAATATTTTGAAGTGAGATGCCCCGTCTGTTCGGTCCGTCTGCGGGCAATAGCACTAACATCTCCACAATTCATTACGGATGCGAAACATCGAATGCTTGGTTATTTATCGTCACGAATGACCAAGCGCATCTTCGTGGACCGCTTCAGCGTCCCGCGTAGCTCGCTTGTCAGCAATGTTGGTATGACTGCGTTCCAGAAACGCAGGTGCAGTTTAGATGGCGCCTGAAGCCACAGGGTCCATTCGTTCTGGTCATCACCGATCACCAGACCGAACGCCTTGGGCCATATTGCCTTTCGTATATGACCTCGTATGTCTTCCAGGGCAACTGGGCGGCAGGCGCTGGTCAGTACGGCTGCTGCGCGACGGGAGCAGTGCGTTTACCTTCTAGATCCTTATCTGGCCTCGCCAGTGCGAATCGTTGGTTGTCCAAAGAAAGCCGGAACAACGAGAAGGTCGCGGTTCCTGTTTGCCGAAGTGGCAGGCCGGCATGCAGTATGGCCATGGCGTCGAACGGTGTCTCGACTGGAAACCAGGTCATATTCGGCTCTCCATCCCGGACGCTGTGCCTCCGCTTGTGCACGGGTGGCTCCAGCTTCGTCAGCAGCGTCTGGCTCGCGTCGCCCGCCGATCTCGCCCGGCGCTGCAGTCCCGGCAGTACCAACCCCGCTCGCTCGTGCGTCTCCGAGAACGGATCAATCGACGGGGCACGCTGGCGCGCCCCGTCGAACAGCAACTCGTCGTCGCTGGGCGACACCGGCGACCCTGGCTGCCGTTCCATTGGCGCCCCTTGGATTGAATCCCGAATGGTGCAAAATTATCAATGTCTTCACCCGACCGGCGGGACTGCCAAACCAGTCACCTGGGTTGGGTTGCGCTGCACCATGTACTACTTATAGACCGTGCAGGGGGGATATATCATGACGGGGAGCACGGCCTGGCCCAGGGCGGCCGGGGAGGCCGTGCCACGGAGTTGGAACGCGTCGCGCTGCTGGGACGAACGCCCGCGATGCATTCGGTGTGGGCGCGCGGCAATGCCATCTTCTTCTACATGCTGTCGGCGATGGCCGCCGTCGCCATCCTCTGCGACCTGTCGACGACGGTCATCGAGCGGGGCAAACCGATCACAAAGATCCCCGATGTGAAGATCACGTCGCTGTATGGCGATGGGTCGCTTTCTTCGTCGCAGTGCCTAACCAGCAGCGTATAGGAAACACAAGCAGGGTAGCTATTTCACGTTCGAGGAAGCTAAAGTGAGGTTCGGATTGGATTATGATTTCACCCGCATGTTCCACTGGAACGTCAAGCAACTGTTCGTGTACGTCCTGGCGTCGTACACCAGCCCGACCGGCGTCGACAACAATGTCGTCATCTGGGATCAGATCATACCGCGCATCGGACGCCACGACGTGCATATCGACTGGCAGACGCCCGAGTACAAACTGTACGACGTCCTGTCCGAACTGAGCGAGGCCAACCTGACCTTGTCCGTCAACTGGGACGTCATGCCCAGCGTCGGCCTCATTCACGGGCACCAAGGGCACTCCCACACGATCCAGTTGCCTGAGGTTGAAAACCCGCCCAAGTCCAAGTCCAGCAAGCGGTCACGAAACTGACGCACCTACGAATACATCATGTCCGAGCCTGGCCAGTCGACGTTTAAATAACCAGTTTTCATTTGTCATTTGTTTCTATTGTTGGAAAGCGCGACAGAATCGATGAACGCTTGCCCAGTGCCGCACACGGTCGTCGTCAGCTGGTTCGCAGGGTGGCGGCGGCGCTGACGTGGACGCAGGAGCGGCGGGTTGTTTGCACACCGCGCGAATCAGCCCGTCATGGTTGTCGATACGCGCAGCAAGCGCCTTGATTGCATCGCGGTGCTCGTTGACCGTCGACCGGATCGCCTGGAGGTCGCTCCGGATTCCGGCCAGGTCGTTGTCGCGAACATCGAGCCGCCGCCCGAGCGTGTCGACCGCGTCCGCTAGGTCACACGCATCATTCGGCGTCGGATCTTGCTCGACCTTGGACCACTGCTGCCGTCGGCGAGGGCCTGCGTTCGTATCCAGAGGGCGCAGCGGCGAACGCACCGGGTTGCCGCGCTGACTCTGCGCTCTTACCATTTTGGATCCCAGCAGCGATGTAGTGAGAGGGGAACCGGGCCACACGTCGAAGGTCCCGAGCAGATACGCAACCGTCACAGACACAGCCAGGCTCGCACATGGTGTCGCTCTCTCTCACTCTCGCTCTTGATCTTCCGCCCTACGCAGGTAGTCGACCGCTTGTATTGTACCCTTGCGCATGTCACGTACCTCCCGTTCGGTGCCGTTTGCAATGGGCGGAATCGAACCGAACCGGCCGAACCAGGCGCAGCTCGGTTCGAGAGTTTCGTTGTGGTTCGGTTCGGTACACCCCGGAACCGGTTCCGAGCCGGGTGCGGGACCTGGATAGCGTTGCTGCGGACGGTAGAAAACCGTCAGTGGAACCACGGTTCAAACCGGTTCGGGGCCTCCGCCGCCCACAGCGCAGCTGCCCAGAGCCGCCTCCACCCTGGCCGGCTACCCCTCCCACCCCAGACCACTGGCCACCGGGCCGCGTCACCGCCTCTCCCTACAGTCCTTTCGTGCTCTTGTTCGGGATTCTTCCCCGAAGTACCTACCGCCAGCATCGTTACTCGGCGTTCTTTCCGTGGCGATGTCCGTCAGCAGCGGTTCGTCGTCGTCCTCCCACGAGCGATGTTGCCCTCACGATCAACGTGCCCTGCCGCAAATTTATGGATATGTTCGATCCTCAGGAATTACGGGCCCGCCTAACAGTCATCCAGGAGGAGCTTGATGACGGGGTCGCTCCTTGCGAGCTCACGGGCTGCGACTGATAATGCAAACCGCGGTTGAGTTGGTCCGGTTGACGTGGTTCGGTTTCGTTTCGGTTCGGTTGGGGGGTCGCTGGTTCGGTTCGGTTCCTGGTTCATAAGTCTCATGACGGTCTGGTTCGGTTCAGTTCGGTCCCGCTCGGTTCAGTTCAGTTCAGTTCGGTTCAGTTCGGCTCAGTTCGGTTCGGTTCCGTTCGGTTCGGACACCACCCGTTCCGAACCAAACCGAAGCACGCCGACCCCTAGCTGGGACTGTCCGTTGGCGGGATGGCCCCTGTCGAGTGTGGCCCTGGCCAAAATTGGTGTGTTCCGTCGAGCGCCTTTCCGTGCGGGTCAGGTTTCGCAAGAAGCTGCGGTAAAGTAAACAACGCATTACTATTAATACAATACATGTCATCTTGTTATCGCATATTAATTTAATATGGTTATGATTCACCTGCAAGTCAAGCTAAGAGGAATTACTAGAACTGTATAGAATATGCTTATGCACGACGAAGCATGGTCATGGTATCTGGTAGCGGGGCTTCTACGAGTTTGAGTTGGACGAGATTCGCGCACGCGCAAAAGATGATTCGGTGACGTTTCCTGGTATGTCGAAATGACAGTCGTAGACAACCGAAGTCTTTGAACCGCTTATTGACCATCTCGTGACGTGCTTGGATGAGTTTTAACTCCCGGTTGAGACGTCTGTCCCTAGAATTTAAAGGATGCTCGATCGGCGTGAAGAAATGCGTTCGATGATCTCTATAACCCTTATCTGCGGATGGCATTTCGCCTGGAAGCAGTTTCGGGACCGTGCAGTGACGAGCTAGCCTCAAGTCGGGTCAGGACCCAGCAGGAACGCCTCCGGCCACATGGACAATCTTCGATACGCCAAGAGCGCAACCGACTTCATAACGTAGACCAGCATGGTTGAGTTTGTGCGACATATCTCCCCGATCAAAAACGGTCTGCTCGAACACCCAACAGTCCGTCCCGTCAAGACTGAATGAAGGGACTAGGCGATCCCAGTTCTCGAAGCGGTCCTCCCATTTGATCTGATTTTCTTGTCAGAACCCACATATACGTTCAGCGCTATGGTGACGTTTACGTAGTCCAATGCCGCGATGCGCTCGATAACGAACCATGCCCATTTTCGAAACGTCTTTGCAGTAACACCGAACTTCGGTGCTGCAACTTCTTCGGAGGGATAGCACTGGAGCATGTGCAGCGCCATCAAAAGGTGCTTACGTCGCAGCCCACGAGGTCCTCGGATGTCCAGCCATACGCGCAGGCAGGCGCGGAGACTCACACCAAAGTGCGCTTTCCATTTGCGCTTCCAAGCTGGTTTCTGGTACGATTCTGGCCGTGCATGAAATAGCTGCGATGCATATTCGACAAACCACGCAGCCTCGCCTGACGCCATGGCAAAGCCTACCACCAGAAGACAGGCGCGCCGCGTCCGCACAATTTCTAGAGTCTACGGATAGCCGCTACGTCCTAGGCTACGCATACTGTTGCGACTGAAACGACCGGTCGCGACTGCAAAAACCAGTCGCGACCGGTCGTTTCAGTCGTGCCCGTCGCGACTGCCATTCGGACAACAATAGCAGCAGCCACATTGTCACGTTGATCATGGAATGGGAAATACATGGTGGTCCCCCAGCAGCCGTAACGCATGCACGTATCGGTTCGTCATTGCAACACTTATTGCGCGAGTAAATTTCGAAAAACTTGTACGTGGTCCCGTGCACATGTCTGCCGAAGCTGAACATCACACCCATTCGAGGTCGCGAGATATGGCCGATCAAAGTTTTGGACAAACAGTCGCGACCGGTTTTGGCAGTCGCGACCGGTCGCGACTGCCAAAACCGGTCGCGACTGTTCGCCGCCTGTACCTGCTATATTTGGCCTCTTGCTCTGGACGCGACTCGGATCGGGGGAGCTAAAACGGGGAGGCTAGGTGACAGCGCCAACTTTGAATTAGGGGGTCCATCATCCATGTCATGCGGCTCGGGAAGCGCAAATATGGGCGATCGGGAAGTGTGGGACTGCCAGTGCAGGAGTGCGCATCGCTATACGTGGTTGCTGGCCGGTCAACATGACGCAGAGACGTCGCAGCAACAACTTGACAACTGCCTGGACAGCGTATCATGACCAGGCATTGCCCCGAATCCTCGTGGACCTCGGCGACGGAGTAGACCGCTCCAAGGTCACCGGGGCCGCAGTAAAGCAGCACGATCTTCAATTCGACCGCCTTGACAGCAGCCTCCTGAACCGGAAGATTCGGGAGTACCGAAAGCGATCTACAAGTAACGGTCGGTGTATATTCCCGTCCAGGCCGTGATCGCTCTAATATGTGGTTGTTTCTAGCTGCGGCGCATAGGATGGTGGGTGCTGACGACGATGAAGCAGAAGACGACCGTAGTACGGATACCCCTCTTGTCATTGGCAAGTCCAGTCACCCAAAGCCGCCGGTGGACGACGACGACGTCATTCATGACCTCCCTGCTTCGAAGCGTACGAGGACGGGCCTGAGTGGCTTCGAGTCCAACCTGCGCCTCTTCGAGGTCGTATGGTGGACCTCGGGTACCAGGGCCAGCATATTTCTTTCGATGGTGGCGAACCATCTGATCGAGTACGCCGTCGAATCCAGCGGTCGTGCGCTGGTCGTCACGTACACGCAGAAGAACGTCGACCCGGAGTTCTACATCAACCAGACGATGAAATCCAACGTCCTAAAGTACGAGGAGTCGAAGTCAATCCTTCACGACTTCGAGGGCAAGGAGCAGGAGAGGTTCACGGTTCGCATTCCGTTACCAAAGAAGGTTGAGCCGGACGTGGATGAACGTTACATATTTAACGAGAATGGGCCACAGTACCCTGTGGTGCTCCAGTTGACGTTGACCGCAGTAAAACTGGCCCAGTATGGGGTAGCTTCCCAGGTACAGGCGTTGTGACCTGGGGTTCTCTTCTGAGTAAAGTTATTGCATGTTTCTGTGTTATACCAAAATTACCGCAGCTTCCAACCCGTTCCCGTGCCCAAGATGACGGGGATGGACGACACTGAGGTGGATTCGACGTGCGGTAACGAGTCGTTCCTGGCGCCGTCGCCGCTGTACCGGCATGAGACGCTGGACAGCAACGTGCCGGCGGATGGGTCGTCGTGGCAGGATGTGATCCTGGCGGAGCTGACGGCGAAGGCGCCTGGGAACGCCATCGCCGCTAGGCTGCTGGATGTGATCGAGGAGTTGGCTGATGCGCTTTCGCAGCAGTCGACCAGCATGACGCCGGCGTCCCTATGCGCCCTGATATCGAATGCCATGGCGTTGACGCAGGCAGCGCAGCAGAGCCCAGCGAACGACACGGACGCGAAAGTGTTCGCCGATGCCCTTACGATAATTGCCATGCAGGCCACTCGTTGGGTCTTGCGTCACGCGCTTGAAAACCATCTCGACATTCTGGTAGCCTTGTGGCCCGACATTGTAACACAGGCCCTGGTTCCATCGCGATGGCCATTGCGTCTGATGTCGCGTTATAGGAATTCTGGAAAGGTCGGCTACGTGTCAGGAAGCCGCTGCGTGATCTGCTTGAACAAGGCCCAGTGAGGTGGTTCCGGTCCTTGTTTGGCTTTCCGCCTGAGCCGCCGTCAAAGCCGCGCTCAGCGGTGATGTTTCGTGGCGAATCCGAGTATCCTCGCCTGATACTTCGTTCTTTTCGCACCGGCATCAAACCGTTTATAAGCAGTGTCAGCCTGAGCGGACGTATTGACATCCAGGCGAAGGTGGCACGGCTGTGCGATTTGAAGAGGAAGCTGTTGCGACGTGCTGGGGCTTTGCACCATCACTCGTTCAGATTGAGCCGGACACAGTCAAGCAGCATCGAGGAATGGCTGATTCCCATCCTCGATTTGTATCGCATGTGCATCGAGGCAGACCCGCCGCCAAATGCGACGACAACGAACGACGCCCTTCAGATGCTAGTCGCCATACTTGAGGCGCTACCAGCAATGAGAGACCGACTGGAAGCGGAACGTGCCGAGGTTGGTGGGCTTGCGTTGCCGTCGGTTGCTGGTGACTAACGTGAACGCCTGCAGTTACAGCGACCTGGACACCTTCAACGCCACTGGTTGGGATACACAGTGGGTGGCATAGCGCTCCTTTTGGCAGGACGAACCGTGTACATGCACAGGGACTGGTTTGAGAACATGTACCACAAGTTCGCCGTCGCTGCTAAAGACTTTTGGGTATGCAGTAGTCGTGTATCAGACCTGCTTTAAAGCAACGCCGCGTTTGACCCGACAGTATTCAGGTCGAACATGTGTCAGACCCGCTACATGCAATTCACAAGAGGCTTCTGAGGGATCAGCTGCCGGCTATGCGACGAGACGAAATCCAGCAGGAACGGAAGACCCTTGAGGTGTGTGTGTTGCTGTTCTATATTCGCTCGCCCCCTAAATGGTTGCAGAGCATGCTTCGCGAGTTTGGTATGGAGCAGCTAGACAGGAACCCGCAGTTGTTCCCACCCGGGATGAGACGTGAAGATGCCGTGGCTCAAATCGAAAAGAGTGCTGCAAGTGGCAACATGAGCCTTGTTCTAGAATCGTACAAGACAGAGGTTTCAAAGCCACTGTACGCACTCGCAGCCGGCGACCTCCTTCGCAGTATCTTAATTGTAGGTCGACCGTAACCCTTTTAGCGAACCTTGTCTCAACACGTATCGCAGCAACTGCAAAAGCTCAAAGTTGACCTCGAGACATCGCTTCTCGAGCTCGACCTGATGCTTGACCAGAACGAAATTACCCTGGACCTGATGGCGATCGCGCCGGCTGTGCTCATTGCTATGCCGCTTTTTCTTCTCATACTGATCCCTGCCAACAAACGCAGCAAGGCTGACACGGCATCCCATAAAGGTTGGCGCATGTCCCCTGCTGCGGCCTCAGCGGTCTCACATGCCCGTGCTTCCGTTCAGTGATTCGAAGGAGTGTCCACTCCATTCACCGGCTGCTCATATGCAACTACGACGCTACATCAGTGAATGGTTTCGAGTCGATCGAAGACAGTGGTAAAATCCTGACACATGTAAGATCGGCGCCCGCCCCCTATTGTGAATCTGTGCTCATGCCTCCACTAGATCCACCGCATTAGCAAACGCGCTCAGCACCTGAGGAACCAGAAGCTGATGCCCTACTCCTCCTTTTTCCTGCTGCGGAAGGATATCAAACGCCTGATCTCGCTGGACTTCACGGTCAACCAGAAACGCCTTCTCATCGAGCGGATGTACGTCGTGCATCCGTTTCTCACGAGATAAACCGTGGCAACATGTGCCTGTGCCCTACGGTTCGACATGTCGCATCGGGTGCGAACTCTGATACATATCGACGCCCGGCCAGCTGGGTGCCCATGGGCGCAGATGAAGTTCGCACCCGATGACAACGAAGGGTGAAGCTAGCCGGGCGCGCGCCATTTAGCGAGGAGTGCGCCCCGCGCACGATGCTCATCTCGATGGAGCGGTTCGCTCTGCGCCAGTTCGCCCGGGACGCCGCGCAGCAGAGTGTCGGCGTCATCGATTTCGATCCGGACGAATTCACCAGGCGCGTCAATGAGGTCGGCGTACCTGCTTGCATGGGCCCCCCGCCCCGCCCGCCCCATCGCTGACCGAATGGTACAGATTGTGGAGAGGCGCATGCAATCGAACCCGGATGACGTACGGCCAACCAGCGAAACGCAAGGGCATATCCAATCTGACCCCGCCTCTGTGCACAGCCGCCATTGAAGCCCGGGTACGCGCCGTTCTGTAAGCACGTGTTCGTGGACAATTTCACGCCGGCGACCGCCTATGCGATCCCGATCACCGCCGACAACAGGCACCTACTTCGGTAGGGCCTGTCCGGGCGACGTGCACGTCATGCTGACGGGGGCGCATTGACAGGTCCGACTATGTCGCGCGAACGCCCAAAGAGTTACCTGTCCTGCAGCGGTGGTTCCCGAAGTACAATCGCATCGGACGATGTCGTTGGCGGAGCACTACTGACGTTCGCCTGCAGAGATGCTGTGCAGCCGCCCGTAGCGAAGTACCTGGACGTCATTCTGTACAGCCGAGAGCAGATCATGAAGGAGAACGCTGGTTTGCCATGTTGACTATACCGTCATGCGCTCGTCGTCTCTGATCTGGCGCGGCGTTCAGCAACGGGCGAGGGGAACACGATTCCGGACAGCAGCGAATGGGGCATTATATCGATCAAGGCACAGATGGTCGACGAGGAGATTCCGATGGCCCCGATTACAATGATGCGCAACGCCCTGCCGCTGAGGGAGGGCGGTTCTGGAGTCCCCTTGGACCACGACCTGTACCTGCAATCCGTACAGGTGTGGAGGACCCTGGCCACTGTTCTGTGAATCTTCAATGCACACACGTACTCTTCGCCGCTCCCCGCGTTCTGTGCTGATGGTGACTCGGGGCATCAACGGGATCGCAGTGGCCATCACTGCATGTTTGATAGTGCGATCACATGCCCTGTATTGTTGACGCCTGCTGGACTAGACGTGTGCCGTGTAGTCCTCGGCGGTCGTCTCAAACGCAACGTTGGCTATGATGGCCAGCATGGGGTCATGCGTGTTTTCTTCGACGGCCGGCCCTGTATAGGCGCCCATGGACCTGGACGCCGACGCCAGCATCATCATCTTCGAGTGTTCCGCTGCCGATGGTACCACCGGCTGCACCGCTGCGCTCATGTCGTCCAAGTCCAGGTTGACGACCTCTTCCAGCTTCGACGCCAGCTGTGAGTCGAAAGCGAAGCTTAGCGGGGCGTGTTCCCCACCACCGCTCTTTGCCGTCGGCAAGACCGCATCGAGGTGCCCACAGAACCTCAGGTCGGCATCGTTCATCACCGTCATGTTGACGACCATATCCTCAATGGGCTCGTCAGGGAACACTGCGACCACGCCCATCGCTTTCTTCTCGGGGATCACGACTACTGGAGGCGATTCCCCATCCGGCAGGTCGTGCGGCCCATGGTACAGGACCTGGGCCGTGTTGTTCTTGCGATGCTCTGCGAGATGCATGCTGAGGACTGCATAGGACGGGAACCGACGTGGGCAATGCTTGCACAGAAACGGGTCCTTCTCTGAGTGCGTTCGAATGTGCCTGTTCAGCGTCCCGCTCTGGGTGAACCTGGAACATCCCATGTGGTTAGGGCGCTGCCAGGTCGCACTGTTCGCGGGTGGGCCTTCACCGTTTATGACAGACTAAGCAGGTGAATGGTTTCTCGCCCGTGTGGATGCGGTTGTGTCGCGTCAGGGAGCCGGCCCAGTAGAATCGTTTACTGCAGAGCGTGCACTTGAATTGTTTCTCGGGTTTGGTGACGTCGCCGCCTTCGCCGCCGTTCGTCGGCATCGGTTGCGAGCTGTGCGACCCACGACCCACGACGACCGCCAGGGTTGTTTGTTGCCGCGGCCACAATGCCGCCCAGCCCGGCACCGTCCGAATGGACCCGACTCAGTGACTGCACCGATTGCAGCCTTCCCTCACATGGCTGCCCTGCATAGCTTCATGTAGGCACCGGTACGCGCGCTACGAACGTTCATCCGGAGATCCGGCTGCACGCAGTGTCGCACGTGCACGTAGACGCAATGCATCGTTGAATGAAGGCTGTATATAAGCGACGGGCAGGTGCGGCATCGTCTGAACCGCGCGCGTTAAAGAGCTAGTCGTGCTATTGGTAGATATCGGGGCACTCCTCGGGGCTAAACGGGCTGGCGTCAGAAGACAGCAAGGGTCGATGCGCAGGGCCAACCTTGGGATCATCGTGGCTAGGAACGCCATGAACTGCGGGAATGGGATGAACTCGTTGGCGTCCGCCATCGGGAGCCGCAGCACGTGGCCATTGTATATGATCCGTATAAAGTGGGCTTCAGGCGGCCTTCCAACACTATCAACACGTCGGTACAGTTCCAGGGATATGTACGAGGCACTGTCGGAACGGAGCGGACGTCAACGACTGCCGACCACGGATGCGGTCGTCTTACAAAGGCGCCCATGGGAACTGGTCATCGACACCAAAGGCGCTCAAGAGAAGCATGATCGGGCCCGTGTCATGGCCGCTGTACAGAGAGAACTTGGGAAGCGACCGCCCAAGAACCGCTTGCTGCAGGTGGCCATGGATCTCGCGCAGCAGTGGCCCAATCACCAAGCGACTACCGCTGACTCGGTCTGGGTACTGGATCATGCTGTAGACACGGAACCGATTCTGCCAACACAAGTCAGCATCAAATCGAGGACTGCGAACGCGTCCCGTTAACTGACGTCGAATTCGACGTCGGTGACGAGGTCGCGATCGACACCTTCTGGAACCGGATCGCCTCGGCACAGTGAAATAAACAGGCAGTCGAACTTGTTCTTCCCGTCCAACTCATTCGTAGGAATCCTCATGATCTCAGACAGCCTCCTACGTAGCGGTGCCGTAAACGTCTTCTCGTGTTCGACGAATGTCGTTGTGTGCTGCGCCTAAGCAAACATGTTGGTATTGTAGCCCAGAAACAGCAGATCACATATGGACCTACGTACCTTCTTGTATTGTTTGGCCACGCCTGGGCATTCGTGCGCGTTGACAACTTCAGTCTCCCTGTCCACATCCATTGTCCACAGGTTGACGATCTGGGTCGGTGGAGGGGAATCGGGCCCTTCGGGCGGAAACAGCCCGGTGAAGAAACTTTCCGCTGATAACACTAGAACTGGCGTGTCAAATCGGAGGAAACACTGAAGAGGGGGACAGCCGCAGACCTGTTCGCGGGACGTCATCGCTGCGAAAATGCACCTGCGAATCACTGAGGACACGAGAAGAACGCACCAAGGTCAGCATGTGCTCCGGCGCACCTCGGAATTGTTCAGAACCGGGCTGATCAGCGTGCCGACATATCGTTCCCGGAAAAGACCACCTAGAACTTCCTCCTGGTGGTACCCATGCACGGTCAGCTGGCCTATGCGGCAATTGCCCTTGTAGTCGTTTCTGACGGCAAACGATCTGTCAGTTCACACGAGTCCCGTACCAGCGCCCAGCCCGTACCGATTCTTCATGAAACGCTTCCTGAAGATGCGATTCGGCGGCTTAAAACCCAGTGTCAAACACGAGACGCCGGCAGCACGGTCGCGCTCGTCGTACCGGAATGGAAGCATCCGTCATGTTCGTCCCCGGAATCGACATATGTGTCAATTCGCAACGATACGATATCGTGTCCTGCCCGGGCCAGCATTGCCTGCCCACGGCAATGACCAGCCGGTTCAGTCAGGGCAATTTGGCGTCCTACGTTCGCTGATTGAAGAACCGCGCCCCGTGCCGAATGAACGCCTGGACCTGGACGATTTCCAGATCGGGACGATTCGGTGCGGGGATCTTGGGCAACGTCGCCTCATTTAGGGGATCCAGGCCACCTGATCCAGGGGGGTTCCAGTCTGCACCACTGACAGGCGGCGAGCAACGCTACGTACAGTACGGCAACGATTTCAGCTCGGGCAACGTGACGAACCTGGGCGGCCGCTGATCCGCCTGCAGTGCTCGGTCAGTCAGCCGAGGCAATGCCCACCTGTCGTATGCCCGTACCATTTCGGCCTCATCGTCGCCGCCGGGCGATCCTACCCGGGTCGGTCGGACGAGGAGCAGCAGCGTGACCAGCGTCACCCCGGCCAGGATCGCGACCACGTGCCGTCGCCTGGCGGCATCGTTCCAGTACGCGCCCCGTCGTCGGGATCGCTGCAACAGGATCGGCGACCAGGCCCGGTCGTCATCATCATCGATCATCGGCAATCGCGTCGGGCGGGGGCGACGATCACGCGCCGGGTGGAGCGACACGCGACCCGCTCTGCCAAATTGCAGCGCCGCGTCACCTGTGACGACGTGGCAGCGACTGGCGAACCCCATTTTGCCCTCCAGGGGCGCTTTGCGCTCGAATCTGCAGACGACCGTGCGGGAGACAGGCCACCGCGCAGTCAACGCCGCGACACAGGCGCAGGCACATCGTCAGCAGTTCGCGTTGTGTGCCCCGTCGATTGCGGACCGTCTGTCGTCGACTCAACGCACGCCGTCGGATTGGACAATAGGCAATTATGCATGTTATATTGATGGGCGACCTAAACAGTCAGGACGAACTCGCTGATCATCTGTTTGAGCTTGTCGATGCAGATCGGTTTCGTCAAGTACTCGTTCATGCCGACCCGGATGCAGCGTTCCCGGTCGCCCTTGATGGCGCTGGCCGTCAGCGCGATGATGGGCAGCGCCTGACGGTGCGGGATCTGGGTCCGGATGACCTTGGTCGCTTCGTACCCGTCCATGATGGGCATCTGGCAGTCCATGAACACCATGTCAAACGGGTCCGCGCCTTTCAGCTTCTCCACAGCCTGAGCCCCGTCTGTTGCGATCTCGACGCTGTGACCCAGCTTCTGCAAGATACGCTGAAGGATCATCCGGTTGATGTCGTTGTCCTCGACCACAAGCATGCGCAACGGCGGCGCCGGTGTACCATTCGGCGCATTGCGCTCCGCTTGCGGAACCTGTTCGCCACCGCCCGCATGTCCACATTCCAACCCGGCGGACGCCTCCCGTTGGACACTGGACCCGCCGACGCCTTCGCTGGCGCGCAGGAACGCGAACGTGACGACGAACGTCGACCCTCGGCCTTCCTCGGATGCGGCAGAGATCGTCCCACCCAGCATATCGACCAGCTTACGACAGATGGCAAGCCCTAGGCCCGTGCCGCCATACCGACGCGTGGTGCTCTGGTCGGCCTGGTAGAAGTTCGTGAACAGTTCGTCCATGGCGTTCTTGGGCATGCCGATGCCGGTGTCGGACACGGTTAGGCGAACCGTGACCGTGCTGGACGACGACGATAACTCTGGCTGGGCTACCGATGGTGGCAGCACGGCTCTAACGCCATCAACGGGATCGATGACCTCGAGCTTGATCGTGATGTCACCACCGTCCCCGGTGAACTTGAACGCGTTATCGCAGATGTTCAGCAGGGCCTGACGAACTTTGACCTCGTCGGAGACGACGACAACGGGGGTCTTCGGGCAGACCACGTTGAACGAGATGTCGCAGTCGGTGGCGCGACAGTCGAACAGGGAACGATGCTTGCAGACCAGGTCGCACAGGTCGAACTCGACGAACTCGATTTCGGCCTTGCCCGCTTCGATCTTGGAGAAATCGAGGACGTTGTTCAGGATGCCCATCAGCATACGAGACGAGTCCATCATCATCTTCAGGTACAGACGTTGCTCGTGACACAGGTTGGTCGTCGCCAACAGATTCATAGTCGAGACTACGACAGTCAGTTTCGTTGCCGGTGCGATGTCCAAATAAGTGCATACTTACTGATACCGTTCATGGGCGTTCGGATCTCGTGGCTCATGTTGGCCAGGAACACCGACTTGAGACGCGACGACTCCAGTGCGATCTGGCTGGACTTGATCAGACTGGCCATCTCGAGCTTGTCGGTGATGTCTGTGATGGACGCCAGGATCAGCATCTCGCCCTCGCTGCTCCCGTTGATGACGTTCAGACCGATGGCGATGGCGAACTCGGTGCCGTCCTTCTTCAGGCCGTACAGGGTTCGCTCGCCCTTGCCCATGGGCCTGGTGGCCGGATCCCGCATGAACATGGCCATGTGCTGGGCGTGATGCTTCCGGTATCGTTCCGGGATGACCATGTTCAGGTGCTCACCGATCATCTCCGTCCGTGTGAACCGGAACAGCGCCTCCGTCTTCGAATTGACCAGGACTATCCGCATCTTGCCGTCCACCATGATCATGGCCGTCGGCGACGCCTCGACGGCGATCCGGAACATTCGTTCGGCGCGCTTCCGCTCAGTGATGTCCGCGATGATGGCCGCCGTGAAGGCATTGTCGGCGATCTTCATCGGGCTCAGGCTGATCTCCAGCGGGATCTCGTAACCATCCTTCCTGACGCCGTACAGGTCACGTCCGACGCCCATCGGCCGGCAGCAAGGGTTCGTCATAAACTCGACGACGCGTTTACAGTGCGAATCGGCGTAGCGATTAGGGATCAGCGTGCCGACGTTCTTCCCGATCAGCTCCGCTCGCTGGTACTGGAACATGTCCTCAGCTTTATCGTTGACGAGCACGATGTCGCCGAATTTGTCGACGATGACCATGGCGTTGGACGACGCTTCGAAGATCTGCCCGATGGCCAAGCACGCCGACGAGTAGCGCTTCAGCTTGCCGGTTTCGATGAGGCCGTCGCGCTCGACAGGGTCGCTGGACGCATGGAACTGAGCCCGCTGCGTCGGTGTCAAGTAGGAGCTAATCTTCGAGAACTTGGCGCAGTACGCCATCGACTGCCGTCAAGGGCAACTGCAAACTGGCGGTGAGCCGTCTGGACCGGAGAAACGCCGTATAGTCGTCCGCACCGACCCGCGCAATCCGCGCACGGAGAGGGCTGATATAGCCCCTCGCTGGCAACACAAACCCCGATCCGCGGCACTGTTTGGAGATTGAACGGCCACCAACCATCGCCACGTGCGGAACGGGACGCAAACAGCAGGTAAAGTCGGGGCAGGCAACAGCGACGGCCGTCTCCCGGACAGTTGTGTGTCCGCAATACCAATTCACCGCAGCGCCAGCGATCAGCACCGTCCGGATCGGGGTCGGAAACCAGGCCGTCAGGCGCTGTGGTTGAGTCTGCGTACACCCTGCGTGAAACCGATCCGGTTAACGTTGCCCGTCGCGTCTACGCACCCACGTACCTATGGTACACCGGCCGTCGCTGACTGCGGCTAGGTAAGCATAGCGCACCGTGCCCGTCCCATTCCTGATGTCATTGAAGGCTTTGCCGTAACAGCTCTTGGATGAGTTGGATGCTTCGGCTAGCGTTGACTTTCCCACGCGCTGCCTTGAAACGTCCTGAAGCCTTTGATGACGGCTGCTAATGTCCTCGTGGCCTGGAATTCTACAGAAGGAGCATGACGTCGTCATCGGAAAAGGGCTTCAGAACGTTTCGAGGCAGATCATGGGAAAGAGTCTAAGGCGTCCACCACGTCCAACAGGTTATGGGCTTGGTAGCCGAGCAGATGCCGTGTGGGGCTTCACCGGGAACTTTCGGGGTACCTGGAAGGCGTCCAGCAGCGGTTCTCACTGGTGGCCTTACGGTAGCCTGCTCGTACTTTCAACGGAGAAGCGTTACGTGGCTTTTGATTACATAGGTAGACATTCCGGTTAACGCGTGTGTATTAATGGAGCGCAGGACAGCCGTTTCACGTGTGAAAGTATGGGTCAGGGCATTCGTCGTGACTAAACCGGAAGCGTTATTAAGTAGCGACAACCGCCAGCAGACGCAGCGGCACCTTGGAATCATGGGCTGCACCATAGCGGCAAGATCGTCGTAGCTGACTGCGTTGCCATTCAGGGAGGTCAGCGGTAATGGCAAGGCCTTGCCGTTGTAAACCATTCGCACAAGGTGTTGCGGTCCGATGCTTGATTTCGATCGGTACAGTTCTAGGGATATGTACGAGGAACTGTCATCCAAGTCAGTAACGGTAGGACGTAAATACACAATGCTTACTATGGAGCCCAATATGGGTCAATCGTGTCCACGCCGAACGCACTCAGCAGAAGCATTATTGGCCCCGTGTCATGACCACTGTACAGCGTGAACTTCGGATCAGAGGTCGACACACCCTTAACGGTGCGTTCCATTCGCGCCAGTATCTCCCGGAGCAATGGCCCGAATGCCAGTTTTCCGCCGTTGACGCGATCGGGGAACTGAATGGGGTAGTAAAACCTGTAGCGCGCCTTGGCATTTCGGGTCAGGTATTAGCAACCACCAGAGCGCCCTCAGCGACTACCTCAGCCTCAAGTTCCTTGACTAAATCAGCGTCAACGAGCTCTGGAACAAGCTCGCCTCGACACAGAGATACCATCAGGCAGTCAAACGCGTTGTCGCTCACCTGCGAAACTGGTACGCCGAACACGCGAGACAGTTTCTCTCGAAGAGGCGTCGAAACTGTTCGTAAATGCTCTTGATAGGGACCTGAAGCTTGTGCCTGTTAACTCAGTTGGATAAAGTGCAATCGGTCATGGCAATTATAGGGTTCGGACCTGCTGAAACTGCTGCAACAGACCAGGGCAACAATGAGCATTGGATATCTCCGTTTCTCGATCGAAGTCCATGCTCCATATCGGAACAATCCGGGTTGAACCCGGTGCACGACCGTTCTCAGGGAACATCCCGGAGATAACGCTTTCTGCAGACAGAACTACCACAGGCTTTGGGTGAGTTTGATCCTTTGGCATGATGCCATCTTGCAAACATACCAGTCCGAGGGACGTCGTCAGATCGGAAATACACCTACGATAGGCCCGCAAACATTTAACATCCGCCAACTGTCCTGCTCGTCGACGTACCTCGTCGAGATTGAGATCCGGATTGAGCAAACGACCGACATACGCTGACTTGAAGATGGTTCCGAGCGTAAATTCCATGTCGTGCCCTTTGAGGGTAAGTTGCCCGACGCGGCAGTTCCCTTCAAAATCGTTCCTGCACGATGACTAAGGTTACGAACTAAAACATGGCATCTTGGATCTAGAGGCCAAAACCTGTTCTTCATGTACTGGACGCGGTAAATTTGACCTGGAGCCTGGAAATTGGTCAGACGCAATGCCCGCTGGCATTTCCGGGATCATACAGGCATGGAGACGAGCGACTCATTTATCCCCGGCATGGACAGGTGAGTCAGACTGCAACTATAGGAAATGTTCTCCTGGCCCGGCCAACATTTGCTAACAACAGAATTAGAACACGTTCATAATCATCGACCTGGTAGGTAGTCGAACTCTCCAGTATCGAAGAACCGGTCCCCATGACGAATGAAGGCCTGGACGAGAACCAGCTCGAAATTTTGATCATCCAGGAGCTGGGGTATGCCAGGATACGTCGAAGGTTTAGCGGGGTCAAGGCCGCCTATTGAGTGTGGTCAGAATGATCAAAGCCAAAGGCACACCGCAGCGATGTTACAGTAATGCAGGCCCATCAGTTCCGGCTTTCGAACGAGACTCGGCGGTAAAAAGACCTGAGGCATGCCAAGCGCGATATGAGACCGTACCCGCCACAAGCACGATCGCCAGGCACCGTTGCGTCAACAGAGCGCGTCCTTTCAGAGAGCACCACCGCCAGCACGATGACAGATACGAACACAATACCGACACCGATCGCAGCGGCCCTCTTGCTCGTCAGGCACGAGCGCCAGCCCGACCCGTCACGTGGCCCCATGTCCTCATGCAGTATCGGGATCTGCTCAAACATACCGCTTCAAGGAAGGGCAACAAAAGACCAAATCGCCCCCCCGCCGTCGCTCTACACGGCGGCCACACTTGGGACGGGGCCGCGTCCACGTCGCCATTTGGGGGAACCCGCGGCAGTTCCTCGGGCGGGGGGAATACGGGGGCCCGCTTCCAAAAAATCGATGGCCAACGCCAGCCGGGTTGGTCGCTGCGTTTTGCCATTCCTGTCGGCGGCCCGCGTCCCGTTCACGTTTCGTGATCATGCAGCAGCAGGTCCGGGCCAGCCACATTCTCATCAAGCACGCCGGGAGCCGCCGGCTCGGGTCATGGAAGGACCCGGACGGCGTAGACATTCGCAAGCGGACGAAGGAGGCAGCGGTGCGTCTGTCGACGTTCGCGAACCGCTGTGCCGCGGTCTGATACATAGCGGAGCAGGTCGCGGAGATCGAGCGCCTGCGGAACGATATTGTCACTGGTGTGGCAGATTTCGGCAGCATTGCCAGCAAAGTCTCAGATTGCGGGTGCGCTCAGCGTGCGCTCGATTCACATGCTTCTCAGTGCCGCTGAGTAGGTCTGCGAAAAATCAAGGCGATCTGGGGGAGTTCCGCCGCGGCCAGATGCAGAAGCCGTTCGAGGATGCTGCGTTCGCGTTGCAGGTCGGGCAGATCAGTGATGTCGTCAGCACTGACAGCGGTGTCCACATCATTAAGCGTACGGCCTGACTTGGACTCGATACGTAAAGGCCAACCCGCTTTATTGGGCTAAGGGGACAGATCAATTACTCGGGACGTGCGGTAGGCATGATGGCGATCGTATGCGGGTCCAGCTGTGAGCTCTTACGTATACCGGCGGCAATGATGGTTGGCTTTCGCAGCAATACAATGTTGTCGGCGAGCTTGACAACTGGTCCAGATCGGGCCATTGTCATGATGATGACGACGACAATGACGACAGTGAAGATGAGATTGAACACATCGAATAGCGCTCTGGGCTGCGACCAACTCGGTTCTAAACCGACTGGGCTGTTGTAGAAGAACCTATCGGAAATCGTCAGCCGCGCGTCAAGAACAAACCTGATCGAGCCTACGCCAACGTCAGCTGGCCAATCGCCAGAAACGATACGAACGCATCCGTGGTGTTGTCCAGCCAGTTCAGGAACGGTCGATGAACGATCTTCAGCCCGCAGATGATCATTTGGATCAGAATGCCTAGGAATACCCGCTGGGATGAATCTTCCACGGTGAACGGGACGAGCAGGACGATGGCCATAGCATGAACCATGCTGATGAAGTTCCAGTACCACATTTCTCTCCTGTACGACCGCGTGTACGCGGCGAACGGCATGTAGGCACCAAGGCGCGCGTTCCTCTGGGCAGCAGGAATCTGCAATGCGACATAGACCGGGATGGCAATCAGCAGGACGGCCAGGAACACACACGCGACTGGCAAAAAATGGGTCGTCCAGTACGAATCGTAACATAGCACTGAAGGCGCAATCAGTAGGAAGCGCCTACCGTCGACCTCGGGCGTGCACTCGAACACCTGAAACACGTGACGCGCTACAACACAACATATTGGTAAGTACATATAGCAGCATCATGCAACTAACAACAGAACAGGCCGTACCGATCATTGGGAAGCTGAGGGTCGTCACCGCAGCGATGCTTTCACAGGCCTCGTACCAGGAGATCTTCAGGTAACCCGGGAGCGACACGATGCGGTCGAGAATGGAGGAGACTGCGAAGAAGAAGATTGAACAGCACCAGAAGAACGGGATTAGCAGGAACTCGGCCAGCCATTCTTGGAAATCCGAGATGCCCATGGCGCACATGAACGACACAATGGACACGTCGATGCTGAAGGCCCGGAATATGGTGAACGCCTCGGTAGTGGGCGACGGCCATCGCGTCGAGAAGGTCGGATACAACGCGAACACCTGGGCAGCACTGTACGCGATGTGTAACCCGGCGTTAGGAGCGGATTTCTGGGCGAACCGAAGATACATCACGACAAGAACGGAGACGGCGATCCCAGCGCCAACCAGCAGCAGCGCTAACACTAGATTTGCATTTCCTTGAGAAGGGCATTCTGTAGGAGCCGGGATCAGTAACGATTAGGCGATGATTTTCTGGACACGGGTGCATACGGGAGCAATTGCCCGATCTGCCCCTGGCCGCGCCGGGTGCGCACGTGCCACAGTTCAGCCCAGTATAGTTCGGGTTGCACATTTGGGACGCGTTGCCGCTCAGTGCCTCAGTGCTGTCAGGCTCGACGGCGCACGCAGATGCGGGTATGCACTGGAAGAAGACGGCCGCGTCCCATGGCGAGCGAACGTAGCCGGGCCTGTTGATCATCAGGTCACCTCCGGAGCAGTACCCTCCATTGCTGCAGGGGGTGCACTGGCCACCGTTGCTCCTACAGAATGCGTCAGACAGAGCTGGACGGTGGCACGCAACGACACTGGTGCCACCCACCCATAGTATCCGGCGATGCATTGACACTGGGTTACGTTGACGGCGCCGGCAAAGTACGTTCGCGCATTGGTCGGGCACGCTAAACACTGAGCGGTAGCAACGCGGTCGCTGTACCACCCGTCCTGGCACTCCTGGCAACGACCCGTGTGCACGTTCGCGGCCGTCCCCGGAGGGCAGGGTTTGCACTGGTTGGTGATCGGGTCGACGACCCATCCGGATTGGCACTGCACCGTTAGCAACGTGCTGCCTTGGGCGGCATACGTCCCACGACGAACGGCGTACTGCGACGCTTTCAGCACCTGCGCGTAGCGGAAGAACCCGGTCAACGTGTCGACGACCGTGGCGATGTTGTCGATGAAGTCGTATCCGTAGACGGGGAACAACGCGTACTCGTCGCCGCCCAGGCGCATATACGAATTCGTCGCGACCGTATAGACGCGGTTGATGTCGAACGGCACCCAGGCGGTCTGCGCAACGTCCATGACCTCGATCGCCGTGATCCGCCCGTTGGTGTTCCCGTTCGGCATGTTGGGCAGCCACTGCCATCGTAGGCCCGCCACCTGGGGGAATGCTCCGCGCAAGACGAGCTTCGTCGCGCGCTGTAACGTCAGCAGCAGGTGGACGCCGTCGATCTTGAACACGGAGACCGTGTCTGCAAACGGGCAAATCTGCGCCCGGGCCACTGTCAGCGGGGTGCAGTTCCATCAGTCTCCAGCCGTAGAACTTGTACCTTTTGCGTCTGGTAGTGCGTGATGTTGCCGGCCGGGACGGTACCGCGGATCGCGCCCCAGTTGACGATGGCGATGGTGGCGCCGTATGCCGACCCGATGTGCAGATACGCGTCGGCGACGATGTCGCCCGTGGAACTGCTGTTGATGGGCGCCTTGCTCGAGTATTCGCCGCTGGATGAGAATTCTGATATGCCGTCGATCGCCTGGTTCTGCGCGGTCATGATGTTCTGTTTGATGGCAAGGAACGCATCCGTTTCCGGATCGTTTGGAACGTACTTGTCCAACGTGATCTCTCTGCTTGATGACGAGACGAGCTTGCGCTTCGAATCAAGCTTCAGATCGATGCGTAGGATCGAGACGCCGTCTGGGCAGTCGATGCAGCCGAAGGCGTTGTCAATTGGCGTCGCCATCGTCACCGGGTATGACAGAATGTTCAGGTCGACAAAGTGGGCGTATTTGGCAAGTGTCGCCTCCAGGCTTTGCATGAATGCCATAGCATTTGGGCCCTGAACGTCCGACTGGGCAATACCGTTCGTCAGGACAACGATAATATCAGCACCCGCAGCGCGAGCTTCGCCGATGGCCTCCCCCAGGTACGCGTCCGAAGGCGCCAGCCCGAATAGGTCTGTAAAGGTGGGCCCAACTGCCGGCGGCATGAATGACCCCGTGCTGGACATGATCGCGACCTTGACTCCGTTCGGCAGTGTCCGAATTGTGTAACGCTGGAACGCAGCACCGCCTGTCGACAAGCGGATCATGTTCGTGGACAGTATCGGCACACGCGACATGGCATTGAAGAGGTCCAGCTCGCTCGTCGTTGTGGAACCGTACATGAAATCCAGTGCGCCTGGCGTTATACCTACTGGGCCGTTAGGTGCTTGTATGGCACCCGGACGCAGTTTGCCCGACCCGTGAAGTTGAACATTTGCATGAAGAAGGTTTCGATCTGGCCCCGGAACAGACTGTACGACGGGTCAATGCAGAGCGCATTGCCCCCATCGACGAAGATCGCGTTCCCCGACGTATTCGCCAGGATCTCCTTATAGACGGTTGCTCGACGCGATATGCCACCCAGGCCTGGTTTGTCGAGACAATCAGTATGGCCCACCCCGCTGATGTGGAAGGGCTAACAAGTGTTGGATGCTACGTCGGCGCTCGTGCACGGGTTGCCCTTGGCGTTGAACGGCCATGTACGCGCCGACGTCCTCCTATTTGCTTGGTGAATCAGTAGTCTCAAGTCGAACCAATGATGCAACGCACGTTTGGTAGGCGATCGAAACGTTGAAGCCATCCGGTAGTCCTGCAGCCACTGTGGCCAGCAAGGTGCCCACGAGGAGGGCACAGATCATCATGGCCTCCGTGAGCACCGGATATGATGAGCTAGCCACGCTCCGCTTGGGCCAATTAACGGCCCATTAGTACCTGCGCGTACGCGACGATCGCATCGCAATCTCGCTTACGTGGATCGTGGACAGCTGGGAAGCACTCTGGGTGGGATTGTTCGACAGGTTTCCCCACCCTCGTCTCCATCGTTCACGGTACCCTTGCACAGGCCACATCGACGCCGTCTACCGACCAACTGAACATTTGCTGCACGTTTCATGACGTGGACACCAGGCTGGCAGCGGCCACAAAGGTCTTTATTCGATGAGAGGAACAGGAACGTTACTGACGACTCGCGGTGGACATAACGACGTCTGTGGGCAGATCCAGTTTGGGACCACCGGCGACAATGTTGACTGGCTTTCGCAGTGCAATGACGCGGTCGGCGAGCTTGACAACGGGCCCCGACCGGACCATCGTCATAACGATGACGATGACAATGACAACGGTGAAGATGAGGTTCAAGGAATCGAAAAGCGCTCTGGACGCCGACCAAGTTGGCTCTAGGCCGGCAGGGGAGTTGTAGAAGAACCTGTCAGGAAACGTCAGCTGTACGCCTAGAACAGACATGGGCTGACCTACGCCAGCGTCAGTTGCCCGATCGCCAGGAATGCGACGATCGCATCCGTCGTATTGTCCAACCAATTCTGGAACGGTCGATGGACAATCTTCAACCCGCAGATGGTCATCTGAATAAGGACGCCTAAAATGACGCGCTGAAATGAATCTTCCACGGTGAACGGGACGAGCAGGACGATGGCCATAGCATGCATCATGCTGATGAAGTTCCAGTACCACATCTCTTTCCTGTACGACCGCGTGTACGCGGCGAACGGCATGTAGGCACCAAGGCGCGCGTTCCTTTGGGCAAAGGGGATCTGCACGACGACGTAGACCGGGATGGCAATCAACAGGACGGCCAGGAATACACACGCGACTGGCAGGAAATGGGTCGTCCAGTACGAATCGAAACATAGCACGGAAGGCGCAATCAGTAGGAAGCGCCTGCCATCGACCTCGGGCGTGCACTCGAACACCTGAAACACGTGACGCGCTACAATCCAACATATTAGTAAGAACATATAGCGGCATCAGCAACTGACAACTGAACAGGCCGTACCGATCATTGGGAAGCTGAGGGTCGTCACCGCAGTGATGCTTTCGCGAGCCTCGTACCAGGAGATCTTCAGGTAACCCGGGAGCGACACGATGCGGTCGAGAATGGTGGAGACCGCGAAGAAGAAGATTGAACAGCACCAGAAGAACGGGATCATCAGGAACTCGGCCAGCCATTCTTGGAAATCCGAAATACCCAGGGCGCACATGAACGATACGATGGACACGTCGATGCTGAAGGCCCGAAATATCGTGAACGCCTCGGTAGTGGGCGACGGCCATCGCGAGGAGAAGATCGGATACAATGCGAACACCTGGGCAGCACTGTACGCGATGTGCAATCCGGCGTTAGGAGCGGATTTCTGGGCGAACCGAAGGTACATCAGGACAAGAACAGGGACAGCGATACCAGCGCCGACGAGAGCAAGCCCCAATAATGCACTTGCTGATGCTCTGCCACCGCACTCTATCGGAACAGGAATTAGGCACGAACTACGATGACCATTTCGCAACGTACGGGAGCACTTGCCAGATCTGCTCCTGGCCGCGCCGGGTGCGCAGGTGCCACAGTTCAGCCCCGTATAGTTCGGGTTGCACATTTGGGACGCGTTGCCGCTCAGAGCCTCGGTGCTGTCAGGCTCGATGGCGCACGCAGACGCGGGTATACACTGGAAGAAGACGGCCGCGTCCCATGGCGAGCGAACGTAGCCGGGCCTGTTGATCATCAGATCGCCTCCGGAGCAGTACCCTCCATTGCTGCAGGGAGTGCACTGGCCACCGTTGTTCCTACAGAATCGGTCAGACAGCGCTGGACGACGGCACGTAACGACAGTGGTGTCCCCCACCCATAGTATCCGGCGGTGCATTGACACTGGGTCAAGTTGACGGCGCCGGCAAAGTACGTTCGCGCATTGGTCGGGCACGCTGAACACTGAGCGGCCGCAACGCGGTCGCTGTACCACCCGTCCTGGCACTCCTGGCAACGACCCGTGTGCACGTTCGCGGCCGTCCCCGGAGGGCAGGGTTTGCACTGGTTGGTGATCGGGTCGACCACCCATCCGGATTGGCATTGTACCGTTAGCAACGTGCTGCCTTGGGCGGCATACGTCCCACGACGAACGGCGTATTGCGACGCTTTCAGCACCTGCGCGTACCGGAAGAACCCGGTTAACGTGTCGACGACCGTGGCGACGTTGTCGATGAAGTCGTATCCGTAGACGGGGAACAACGCGTACTCGTCGCCGCCCAGGCGCATATACGAATTCGTCACGACCGTATAGACGCGGTTGATGTCGAATGGCACCCAGGTGGTCTGCGCAACGTCCTTGACCTCGATCGCCGTGATCCGCCCGTTGGTGTTCCCGTTCGGCATGTTGGGCAGCCACTGCCATCGCAGGCCGGCCACCTGCGGGAATGCTCCGCGCAGGACGAGCTTCGTGGCACGCTGTAAGGTCAGCAGCAGGTGGACGCCGTCGATCTTGAACACGGAGACCGTGTCGGCAAACGGGCAAACCTGCGCGGGCGACTGTCACGGTGACGGTTCGGTGCGCGAACATACGTGGGAACTTGTACCTTTTGCGTCTGGAAGTGCGTGATGTTGCCGGCCGGGACGGTACCTCGGATGCCTCCCCAGTTGACGATGGCGATGGTGGCGCCGTATGCCGATCCGATGTGCAGGTACGCGTCGGCGACGATGTCGCCCGTGGAACTGCTGTTGATGGGCGCCGTGCTCGAGTACGCGCCGCTGGACGTGAACTCCGATGCGCCATCGATGACCAGGTTCTGTGCGGCCATAATGCTCTGTTTGACGGCAAGGAATGCGTCCGTGTCCGGGTCCGTCGGGATGTTCTTGTCCAGGACGGTCTCCGTACTTGACGACGAGACGAGCTTGCGGTTCGAATCAAGCTTCAGGTCGATGCGTAGGATGGAGACGCCGTTGGGGCAACGGACGCAGCCGAACGCATTGTCGGTTTTCGTTGTCGTAGTAATGGGGTATGATAGAATGTTGACATCGACAAAGCGATCATACTTGGCTAACGTTGTTTCCAGGCCTTGCATCAGGGTCGGACCGTTTGGGCCCTGAATATCCGACTGGGCGAACCCATTTGTGAGGACGACGATAACGTCGGCGCCCTCTGCACGAGCCGCGCCGATTGCCTCGCCTAAGTACGCGTCCGAAGGCGCCAGGTCGAACAATCCCGTAAAACGGTACCCTGCTGCCTCTTGCATAACGGTCTGGGTGCTCGCCATGACCGCCACTTTGATGCCGTTTGGCAGTGTTCGGATGACATAGCGCTGGAATGCAGGAGCACCCGTTGACAGTCGGATCATGTTCGTGGACAGGATCGGCACATGGGACATGGCAGTGAAACGGTCCAGCTCGCAGGTCATTGACGAACCGTACATGAAGTCAAGAGCGTCCGGGGTTAAACCTATCCGACCGTGAGTTGCTGACATGGCATCTTTGACCGCCCTATACCTGTGAAGTTGAACTTCTGCATCAAGTATGTCTCGATCTGCCCTCGGAACAGACTGTACGACGGGTCGATACAGAGTGCGTTGCCCCCATCGAGGAAGATGGCGTTCCCCGATGTGTTCGCCAGGATCTCGTTATAGACGGCCGCTCGGCGTGATATGCCGCCCAGGCCTGACCAATATTCAGCCTGGCGTGCCGAACTGGATGGGGCAGTCCCAACATGTGTTTGCTGCCACGTCGGCGCTCGTGCACGGGTTGCCGTTAGCATTGAAGGGCCATGTACGCGCCGACGTTCTCCTATCAGCGCGATGACTCAGCTCCAGCGTTTCCCTCACCAGTATGCCCAGGCAACGCACAATTGGTAGGCGATCGAAACGTTGAAGCCGCCCTGTAGCCCTGCCGCCGCTGTGGCCAGCAACGCGCCAACCAGGATCCCGCCGATTCCCACTGCCTCCATGGAGCCCCGCGCGCGTCAGATGTCAGATGAGTCCGATTAGCGGGCCACAGTGCGTACGTGTACGTCGCGATCGCCTCCCTATGTAGGCAGCAATCTCGCTTGCGCGGATCGGCGTACGCCCGGGAAGTAGGACATCTCATATCGCCCAGAGAAACCGCACGCGTCCGCTGGTCATGGGAGAACGCCTCCCTGTCAGCGGCGACTAACGCGTTCACGTCGCGTGCACGCATTCCGACCACGTCGTCCTCCAAAGCATTGCCGGACACTTCCGTGGCTCGCGAGTCACGGGCTGGGTATTTGCCCAGAACGTCTCATGCGATGGGGGCCAAGCAACGGGAGCGGGCCATGGCCTTTTAGTGCTGTTGCGCGTCACACGCGCCTGCGACGTCGGGCCTGGTCGTGGGATCGTGGTCCGTCAGAGCGCATTCGGGTGACCGACCGAGCGGGGACGGGTCTGGAGCGCCCCAAACCCAAAGCACCACGCGGCCAGGACTGGAGGGCGCACTGCGCGGCCGGCCCCCTGACACCGACGTGTGACGTCTCATCATCCGCATCGGGGCATGGCGCTCGTCTCGCCGCCCAAACCCTGGGAGCGACAGGCCGCCGAGTCGCACGCCGCCACCAGTCTGGCAGCGTCGTCGCCGACGACGACCGCGATGACGCCGCCGGTCGCCGCCCTGCCGGTGGCGTCGTCGCCGTCGTACCCGGCGACGTCCGCCGTCCCGTACTCGTATGGCGGGTTCCCGTCGTATTCCTCGTATGGGTCGTCGTATACCAGCCCGTATGCGTCGTCGTCGTATGGGCGGACCTCATCGTACGGGGGCATCGGGTATATGACGCCGGGTGCCGGATCGCTCCCGCCGCCGCATCCCCTGGACATGTACAAGGGGACGCCGATCACATCGCTGGTGTCGGGCGGGCAGTCGTTCATCACCGGTATCCATCAGCACGTCAGCTCGTTCGGCAGGTTCTCCCAGATTCTGCATATGAACTTCGAGGCGCTGCACATGTCGTTCTCGTCCATCATGCAGTTGCTGACGAACGCGTCGATGCTGCGGCATGAACTCGGCGCGTTCTTCGGCACGTTCGGGTCGCTCAGGATCATCTACGTCATCTACAGCCGGTGTCGAAGCCTGATCCTCAGGCTGCTGGGCCGGAGATCGGAAGCCGTCAGCCACGAGCTCGACCACGTCTGGAGGGAGGCGAAGCACGGCACCTGGGGCTGGCTTCCCAGCTTCCTGACCATGTCCCTGGCCCTTTGGGTCATGAAAAAGGTCGTCGCCCACCTGTCCAACTCGAGACGTCCTGCAACGCAGGCCCCGCCGACCGCATCATCGACGCCGTCGCCCAGCGGGTGGAGCCCGCCGTCGCCGACCCAATCGGACTGGTCACGATCACCGACGTACACGTCGACGCCCTGGTCGCCGCCCTACAACCACACGTACCCGCAGACGTACCCGGCGCAGTACGCGACGGCGACGGCGTACCCAGGCGGCATGCACCACCGGCCGTACGACCATCACCAGTTCGCCGGGCTCTACCCGAACGCAGCGCTCCCGTAGCCTCGTGACCGCGTGTTAAATTGCACATCGTAACTGTATGGGTCGTCGTGTGTTCATCAGGGGTATACCACAATGCATATGCAGGTAGGCGCCTGCGTACACCAGGTACGGTGGTGGGCTTAGGGTGGCTGGCCCACCACGACGCGCGGTCGACAGCGCTCTGCGGGTCGCCGCCGCCCGTGTCTTGGGGTCGCGCATTGGTACGAAGGCCTGGCAGCGGAGTTTGGCGCGACGCGACGACCGATCGGCAGCGGAGGGCGCGGGCATGGAGATCCTGCAGGAGAAGCGCGCCCTGGCCGCCCTGAGTAGGCAGTTGATGTGGTGCGCCGCGTGCATGTCGATGGGGAGGCTTACGTCGACGCCCCCCAGGTTGGACGCTGACGCAGCTGCTGGCGTTCGCTATGGGCATTATGTATTTCGTGGTCGCCGCCGGCGTTGGCCATGGCGGCGAGAAATTTGCATTCGTGTACGACGGTGGTGCTCCGTCTTCATGGTTGTCGTCCAATGTCGCAATTGCTTGCCGTGTAGATGGAAGGGCCTTTGGTTCTGGTGTAGCATTGGCGGCACGTTTGTCCTTCTGTTCCGGAAGGGCACCGAGCACGCGTTCTCGATGGTCGGTAGAGTGAACCACGCCAGCACGACAACATGGACTGACGTGTTATATGCGTCAGTTCGTTATCATATCCATCTTCCTGAACCAGATCGCTCTCGTGGATGCGTCCGCCGCTCCTGGGGGATCAAAGGGCCTCTCCGGATTTGGTCTCGGTAACAATGACGCTGTGTTTAGTGCCTCATGTCCACCTTTGACGTTCCGAGTCAGCGTACTTCTTCGTCAGCGCGCTATCGCTGTTTGGCATCCTGACCGCCAAGGAAGAGGTGATCACCGCTTCGACATGGTGTCCGTCTGCGCTGAGTTGATCGTGTGTCGCCTCCCAGTTCGTTGATATCGGTCCGTCGTTTGATGATGGTGGCGTCTATGGTCCCCCGCCGGGCGATGGATACCAAGGCGTTGTCTGAACCATTCCCTTGTTGGCCGGAGGTATTCGAAGACAATGATTATCAACGGAGCCCAGCGCATTTCGTTACCCTTATTAGGTTTATCGTGACATTACCTACGACGCGTACGCCCATATGATTAGATCGTGTAGCGCCGGCGCCTCTGTTTACGCTCCTCTTCGAAGGTGTCGTCCAGGACCGACTCTGGGATCCGGATGTCCCCGAACACGACCAGGCCGACGTTAATGGCGATGATGACGACCAGCGACGCGACCATGATGACGGTGGCAACGAGACGCTCGTAGTCGGTGCCACGAACCGTCATCTGGTACGAGTTCAGCGCCATCAGCAGGCAGATGACGAGGAACGCGATGGACGCCAGCCGCAGCCGCAGGACCTTCTTGTATGAGTCCGCCTGCGCGTACTTGACGTTGACGAACACGGCGCTTAGAGGCAGGCTCGTCGAGACAGTGCCAACAACAGCGAACGCGATCGTGAATGCGATCTCCTCGTTGGAGCGTTTCAGCGCCTGGATGATCTCACCCGATTTCCTGGCGAACGCCGTGTACCCCATGCCGACCCACAGGACAACGAACAGACAGGACATGATGTACCCGCTGACGCGAACCAGATGGATCCACGGTTTCGTTCGCGGGTTACGCTGCCCGCCCAGCGTGTCATCGGACGACGGGCCGTCGGTCTCGTCGAACACCGTAATGGCCACGTCATCGACGTCGCTCGACGACGGACTGTTGCAGTTGCTCGACAACGACGCGGGCACGACGGCCGCCGCTCGCCCGGTCATCGCAGCGAATGCGCCCAAGCCGCCACGAAGTGCACTGGGTCCCGAATTTAGGTTTGGCCGGAATGTTGGCCGCCGCCCAACGGCGAACGCCGCCACGCACGCCGTACACACGTAGGGCAACAACCCGCGATTTGGACCGGACTGATCGTTCGGATTAATCGGGGCGGCAGACCTACATACCTATTGCATCAGGCCTTCTCTCAGCATGGCCTCGTCCGCAACGCTGCTATCGCTATCCTGTCTGCGAGCTCTGCCGTGCACAATCGCGCATGCTGAATGTGCCATTACACGGACGCATGCCAGAGGTCACTTTATGGATTCCAGGAGATCACGCGCCATCCTGGCGACGTCACGGTCGAGGTCAGGTCGGTCTTGGACGCTTCTGAGAGAGCGGTGAAGGTCGCTCGCTCGGTGCGACCTGAGCGAGGCGGCGACGCGAGTGTCACCCGATATTGCCAGGCAGGAAACTGTGAGTAGATCAGGGATGGGTGGCTGTTTGACGGCAGGTCTCAGATACCTGTTTGGAGGATGGACGCAATTGCTCCAGGCGTTGATCGAGGATTCGCAAGAGCGTTCCCCAGTGACGACAGCGCCATGGTTGATGACCAGAGCTAGAGTGCACTCGTCAACGTACAACGGAAAGACTAGCGTGAGCAAACTGACAATGAAATGTGCTTCGGGGTATCGTTGAACTAGGTACTGGACACACGTCGTTGCCTTTTCACAGAGTATAGCATCGTTCGACAGCATTAACGATAACAGGAACTCCGCGTTATCAAGAAGCGCCTGATCGGGATCATCACACGAAGCTGGCTTGTTATGATGCATATCGGCTGACCTCTATCGATTCATTTCGAGGTTCATGTTGGAGAAGGTGTAGGATGATGTCCAGAACTGGATCCGAAAGCAAATCAGCCGACCTGCCGAACGAATACGACAGGACAGAATTGAGCTTCGGAACAAGGTCCAGCCCGTACAGCCAGGAAAGATCCACATGGCCGGACCTGACGATGGCACTCACAATCTGTTTGGGAAGCAGACCATTTCAATGCTGTCGCTGACAACAGGCAAACATGTTAGAACACGTACCTTCACGTTGCCGAGAGTAACCTGTTCACGGTCCGACAGAAGGTCAATGAACAGGGGAAGGATTCCGATAGACTCCAGGGAAGAAACGAGATCCAAATTTGCATCGACCATAACGCTGAGCAACCGGATTCCGTATCTATCGACAGTTCATGCAGTAAGCGCCGGTGGCCCTTGCGGCGAAGAGAAGAACCCATACTGGGGAATAGGGTCTTTCTCGTTCAAGATTCCGGGTATGAGAGGAAGAATTTCTACAACAGAAATTAGCCGGTAGCAGATAAAATCTAGGTTCTGGTAAGAACCTTTCATCATCAGGCTATGTAATGCCGACGTTGTCGAGGAACGCATCTGGTTTAGAAGGTGGCCGCGGTCATAAAGACTGGGAAGCAGCGTGGAAAGGATCTGGAAAGAGCGTAAATTGTACACCAAAGAGATTGGCGAGAAGGCCCACATCTGTGATGAGCTTGATGCAGAAGAACCGAGTCCCGTCAGAGAAATTCTCTTCGGAGGACAACTCGGGGTTTGATACGCCAATCTTTGGCCGAATGAGAGAAATCAAGCTCGGCAGCAGATGCTGGACGATGCGGCCAGGAATTGCACCTTTTCGATACAGTAAGAACGTTGCGCGCCATGTCAAGGCATTCAGACCCACCAGATGTTAGAAGATCGGTATCGGACGCAAGTGCGTCCACAATGCAGAGCACGTCACTTATGGAGATGGGCGACGCTGCTTTGCCCGGAGCACTTCGATTCGTAATCAGACGAGACAGCCTGGCAAAACGTTAATGCACCCAGACGAGCCCATATGACTGGTACCATATTACCACTGGACAGACTGGGCTGTGATGGCGGCGTGCTTCAGGTGAGGACTTGTTGCGCAACTCAGGATGACTGGGAACGCAACGATTTGTTTGGGGGTCAGCGCAGAGCTTATGTCAGAAGAGAGACAAGCGGTAGCAACAGCTTCAATAAGCGACTGGACGGCGGCGGTTACTGATTGTACGAGAAACGCCGCAGCCTTCTGCACGTAATCGTCCTAAATCCAAACCGTTATCGCATAATTACGATAAGGATTCGTGTCGGCACACCTTATCCTTTGCCGTGCGCTCCAGTGCGTTGTTGAGCTTATGCGAGAACGCGAACCGCAAGTAGGCGAAATGGTCGACGTGCTTCGTAAAGATGAGTGCAAGCGTTAACAGAGCTTTCGCGCGGATCAGAGATGTCGCATTCTCGATGATGTGGATCGAGTATTCGATGAGGATGATGGGATCAAAATCCAATGGGGCGATCTCGTTTGCGATTGCACTCAGCAGCATGTTGAAGAAAGCCTGCTGGCACTTTGCGGAATCGATTTCCAGCCCGCCAATTAGGAACAGCCATCCGAATCTTAGCAGGCGGCGTTAGAATGATAGTCCGTTACGTGTTTGATAACGATGACAAATATTGGGACCTTGGCAGAACGCGTTTGAACAGGGTCGTCGAACTTCGACGTAGAAGCTGCGATAACGCAGCGGCGCTTGTAACTCGAAGCGCCTTATGTGTAGTCGACTGGAAGATTTGTACAAGAGCAAGGACAATCTCTGGGGTCGCGAACCACTCAATCGCAGACCTGAGAATTGATCAGATTGCACGCGTTATGCTACCCATTATGACGATCGTTACCCTGGACTTTGGGCGGCGACGTTCTCGATTGTCTTGGCAGCGTAGTGCCGAACAACGTTATCTTCACCGGCGCGTAGGCCGCGGATAACAGTGCCAATGGCGCAGGCTGGGATGGCCCAGTTATTGTTTTCGTCTCTTCGTGGAGCCACGTCAGATGAAGGGGCACCCGGCGCGTTGACCTGAGCGTTCGGTTCCTGAGTCGCAACGTAAAACAGAAGTTCGCCTAACGTGGCGACAGCGTGTCGTCGAATCTAGTGCAAGACCCTGAGTAGTTCCTGGTTGCAAGGGTTGAAAGTATTACCTTGGCGTTAGGAGAACGACTGAGGTTTGCGAGTACCTCAAATATGCTCGCAGAAGCAAGATGCGCTCCGATGTAGGATGCATACCGGATCAAGGTTCCCATTGCATGGATGAAGTACATTTTGAGCTCAGGTTGAGGTTCATTCCCCGCCTGCTGGATAAGCATGGACATAATGCCACTGTTGATGACACAATTTGCAAATCCGGTGTTTGTGCATAATGGGATAAAGTACTGCGCAGGGGTCAGCCAACCTTTCCCGTGCGACAATACTACTTCAGTGTCTACCTTTAGGACGTTGAGACGCTCAGCACTATTGGTTCCTTTGCGATCAAGAGCTCGATAGACGTCCTTGAGGAATCTACCTGACAGTTAGAATCCGAACAAGGCCGAATAGCGTGACACTCAGCCACCGCTCCAAATCTGTATGCTGCAGTGACAGAATGCTCTCGATATCCAGAGCAGCAAAGGGCAGGGTTGTTGCAACGAACACCATGGAAGGCATCTGTGCAAATGCGTAAGCGGTGCTGTCTATGTACGGCGGTGAGAAGGACTACCTTTTCGATTCTTGTGTTTCCAACTAGCGGGCGGACCATAACGTCGCATTCGTGTTCCATAAGGTCCCCAACTGTGAGGGGCTTCTCAGCAAGAGGTAAAACGCTGATCGTCTGACGCCCTGGAAGAGCCAACCGGTTAGTGGGGCGTAAGGGACGCTAGCATTTGGCCAACGGTTCGTTCCGGGTGCCGCTACAGCCGGCCGTTGTTCTGCATCGCCTCCGATCACAACTGAACCGTTACTGGTAGACGACGGCCGCAATGTTTGGAGTAATTCGTCATCTTCGGTATCCACATCATCGTCCTGAATGTTCCAGTGGTAAGCAGTCGGTGAGAAAAGGAGGCGGTGCCTGGCCACCTCGTCGTCCTCGGTCTTGGGATTTGAATGCTCTTGATCGGAATCCAGGCTCTGAAGCGCAATGTTACGACATAAGCGTTAACGTTCAAACAGACGTTACGTTAGAGGTAGAGTTGAGCTCCGCATTCGTGCGTTCCTCGTCGCGGTCATTCCCGGCTGACACGGCCTGTGTTGGGGTGTTATGGATTGACGAAACGTCAGACAAGGCCAAGGGAGCCAATGATTCCCGCTTGTGTTCGATGAGGAGAGGAAGCGGTGACTCCCAGAATGGGTGAGAGCATATTTCCGGCCATGCTATGAAAGGACAATAAGACAGGAGGCCCCGATCCGACTGGATGGTGTCATACTGATTCGTTTTGAAACCGACTTCTGCAAACACCTTGTGACCAAGTCGACAAACTCAGGGGATACATGACTGGGCATTTGGGGCGGGGCCGAATTCCGTATTTCTTTCACGAGCTCTCGCATTGGCCACTGTGGAAATGGCACCTGTCCACAGGCCATCTCATAAAGAAGGCATCCGAATGACCTGTTGCTTCGTCAGTGGCTGCAAGCATGGCCGGTTCAACTGCGACAAATGCCTGACCAGATGTCGCTTGCAACTGAGAACACTGCCTTGGAGTTGAACTGTTCCGGGCTCATGTAATGAGGAGTTCCTCGTTTGGATCTGGGTACCTGACGCCAGGGCCATGTTTGTTAACTCCAGAACAACTGAGGATGCGAACTCTACATTTTCGTCTGATGGACCGTCCTTGAGATTGCGAGCCAGGCCAAAGTCGCACAGTTTCAGCACAGCGAATTCCGTCAGCAGGATGTTTGACGGCTTCAAGTCGCAGTAAACAATCTGCTTCGAATGTACATATCTGCTATCATATCAGCGTTGCACTAGCGACTGGCGCTGATATCGACTCACTGTAAGCCACAAGCGATATCCTTTGCGAACAGGCGCAAGCACGGTTCCGGAAGTTGTCTGTCCTGCTTGAGAAGATTGGCAAGGCTCCCTGGGATCCAGTACCCAACCGATCAACCGCTGCCTCTGAGATGAGATCACGCACGGGACTTACCTCCAACGCAATACTCCATACACACCCAAATGTTATTGGGCGTCTGGTACCACGTGAAGAACTTCATGATATTTTCGTGCGACATCTGCTTCAGTATCGACACCTGGTACTTGATTCGCTGGCTGTGCTCGCGGTCGATGCTCTTGACGGCGACGAAATCCAATGTGAAATGCTTCCGCCCCCGGTACACAGTCGAGTGCCGGCCGCGCCCGATCTCCTCGTAGATCTCATAATCCGACAGCGATTGCGACGCGGAGCTTGCCATTGCTCCTCGGTCACGTGCGTTGGTCACAACTCACAACGCGCCTGCTGTCATGGAAAGAGGGTCACCCGCGAATCCACGGAGCCTTGACGTTACGGTCGTGTCGGCGTAACACCCGATGGCCCCGCGCTGGCCGGGTGGGCACCGGAGCTACGTAGGTAGGTAGACGGCCCTGCCGCGCATAAGCGCTCTGCCCCACATTGGTTAGCAGCTGCTTGATCATTGATAAACGGACGGAAAGGTTTATAAACAGACAGAAACGTTTATGTGGAACTGTTAATCTCGACTGTCCAGAGTACGGGAGCCGAGCATCGGATCGTGACTGTGGAGGACACTACAGCGTTGCTGGTGGACACCAGGTGGCCGAACTCCAGGCGGTGTGCGGAAAGGTTCCACTGCAAGCCTAGAATGCATGGAAGTCAGCAAAGATGTGGCATCGCAGCCCCGTATCCTAGCGAAACCTGAAGTGGTAACTGATTCGACAGCACAACCTATTGGGATGAGGCCGCATGTCGGTCCTGACCGTTTCGGATGGCATTCCTGCGGTGGCAAAGGTGCTTCAGGACAACATAAATCATGGGG
The DNA here is from genome assembly GCA_039704465.1 of Plasmodiophora brassicae. Classification (NCBI taxonomy): domain Eukaryota; phylum Endomyxa; class Phytomyxea; order Plasmodiophorida; family Plasmodiophoridae; genus Plasmodiophora; species Plasmodiophora brassicae. The sequence continues at coordinate 490,169 of JASFAU010000007.1, read as the reverse complement.
CCGATGGTTTACAATGGAAACCGCGGATTCGGGCTGAATAAGGCAGGCTAGAGTCGTGCTCGACAGCAGCGTCAGTGACGCGAACCATTTCCGGAACATGTACAATGCATTGATGGAGCTCATCTCATGGTCAAAGCGACCACCAAAGGCCCCAAAGATGGTAACATGTAGTGGCAACTGATCGCTCCGTTCTAACAAGACGGCAATCGTCGCACAGAATGATGCCGCTCCTTCAAAATGCCAACTTACCTAAGTTCAGAATCTGGCGTTCAGGGAAGCACTCCATCTGCTTCGACGGCTGCCATAATGCCAGAACCCGCAGGCATTTCGACAGGTCGGTATGGTCCTGCGACGGAGCAGAGATCACAGGCACGCCTTTGGCCTTGTATATCGACAGGATGTCCGGATCGGCCGAATCCAGGTCCCCACAGATGGCATGCGGGACCAGGTCATCAATGATCCCCAGCGCATTGAACATGTCCGCCACCTTGTTACATGCACCATCCGCAAGAACCACGACGGACGCCGACCTCCACAGGCGCACCAGCAGGTCCACAGACCTGCGCTCGTCGAAATTGTTCACGACGACCAACGCTGTATTCCGCAGGCGCCCGTCGAGCAGCGCGCCGTGATCCAGGACGACAATGTCGCCCGTCATAAGGTCACTTTACGGTTCCGGGCACCGAGACACTCCGTGGCGGCAATGTTCTGGGACCTGAACGTTCCCGCTCCAGTTGCCGGCGCCATCGCCGACACCGCCCGACGGCGTAAGACATCCGGTCTGTACGTGCATTACTTTGTCGATGACAACGTGCGTGCAGTGGGGTTCGATGGCGTTGCCGTTAACGAGATCGTGTCTGGGAAGGTCACTGCGGCGTGCCAGATCAAGCCGGTTGCCGTCGCCGGAACGTTAAAGCAGAAGACGCGGTTAACGGTGGTGCTCAGCGATAGCAACCAGATATCGTCGCTGTCGTCCGGGAACCATTTCCTGAAGTCGTACGATATCGTCGCGTTCCGCCCGACAACGGACAAGCTGTTCCAGCAGTGCTGCATGTCGCTCGACTGTGACATCATCGCGCTGGACCTGTCCGAGCGCCTACCGTTCCCCATCAAATTCCCGACGGTCCACGCCGCTACCCAACGCGGTGTCTTCTTCGAGCTATGCTACGGCGGCCTGATCGCCGACCCGGCATCCCGACGGCAACTCATGTCTAATATGATGAACGTCGTTCGCGTCACCAAGGGCCGCAACATTATCCTCACGTCGCAGGTCATCGGCGCCCTCCACGTACGTAGCCCATACGACATCATGAACCTCGGCGCCCTGTTCGGCCTCAGCCACGCCCAGGCCCGAGCCGCGCTGTCCACGAACGCCATCAGCGTCCTGGAACGAGGCCAGCTTCGACGCACCGCCCAGGTAGTATTAGCGCGTCGGTCTGTGGCCACTCCCGACCCCGGTACTGAACACACACCACCCCCTGTCAGGGCGTCTGCCGCGCTGTGGAGCTGTCGTCGCTGGACCCGGAGAAGGACGCCTGGATGCTCCAATGAATGGTAGATACATGACTGGTGGGCAGCGACTCCGCGCGGTAACCAATGAATTGGGTCCACCACCCATCGGCAGCGCATCGGCCATGGCGTCCAGGCCGTACCAGTGCGACGTGTGCTATCTGGATTTCTGGTCGTCGCAGGCCTTGCAGCGGCACCTGACCTGGTCGCCCGCACATGTCTGGGACAGCGGTGTGGGCGATGGCGCGAACGTCTGCCTGCACTGCGGGTGGCGGTTCCTGTCGCCCGACGACCTCGCCGAGCATCAGCTGTCCGCCGGCAGCGCCTTCCAGTGCGACATTTGTGACGAGTGGACGACCTGCGCCCATCGCGTCGATGAACCGGACATGATCGTCGATATCGTCGATGCTGGCGACCCGTTGCCGACAGATGTCTGGCCGGTCGGTGGCGATACGGATATGGATTACGACGACGACAATGACGACGACGACGACGACGATGATGATGATGATGACGACGAGATCACAAGCGAGGCGTACGCGTCTGATGATATGTTTAGATGCGAGACGTGTGGCGAAACGTTCTCGACGCAGACGTACCTGATGTGGCACGACCTGTCGTGCGAAGAGCGACGGGAGGCGTCGATCCCGCCGCCGGCATCCTTGGTCGAGCAGTACGAACGCATCGTTGAGGTGAGCGGGTCCCGATCGCGTGCATCCGCTTCCAGCCTGCATTGCCTGATCTGCATGGACGACAATCGGTGCATTGTGTATCGGCCCTGCATGCACCTGGTCGCCTGCGTCGCCTGCGCGTTCGACTGCCTTCTGAAACCGACTCGCCTCGCCCAGTCGTATTCGTGCCCACTATGCAGGACACCGGTCGACACCATCGAACGGATCTTCGTCTGACACTCATCCTATATAAACACATTGTTGTTGTAGTCATGGTGCTGGGGTGGTATTCACTCGTTGCTGTCCGCCGCCGCCGTCGTCGTGCTGCCTCTGCCTATGCTCGAGCAGGTCTTTCCAAGGATCTTTGAAGAACGACTCGCGGATATCCGGGCCTTGGACGTCGTCGTCGTCGTCACGACATCGGTTCTGGTAAGGATGCCCGCTGCTGCCACAAATCCCTTGTGGAACCAGTGAATGCGGTTGGCCGGGCGCGTGAACAAGGTTCAGTCAAGGGCGCTTATGTGCTCGCTTACGTTGGTGATGCTTGGTGCTTAGGTTGGTACTGCTTTGATACCAAGTATAAAATCCGATGCAGCATTCAATAAAAGTTGTACGGACCCCGCCACGGCGCATTCGTAGCATGAGCCATTGAGCCCCTGAAGCGCTTGAGCGCCACTGGGGATCACACTCCGCGCACTGCGTGGGGGCTCCAGCAGGTCGCGGCCTGCGTCCCCTCTGCACATGGGTCTGCATCGGCTGCAGGCGACCTGAAGCGCCGAAACGAACCAAACCGGGGCACCAGCCCCGGGGTACGTCTGCGCAGCATGCTCGGCGATCCCCGCGTGTTCCCGAATATGGGCCGCCGCAATCTCAACGCCAGTCACGCGCGGCGTGCCCCGGTCGGCCTCCTTCAGTCTCTTTCGGGACCGAACAACTTCCTTGGCCGCGCACACGGGTGTCACCTCTAGGGACGGCTACGATCCGCACTGCGACAGGCGGCGACACCGCGCTGGCGTTGACGTCGGTAAGGGTACCGAGGGAGGGGATATCAACGTTGTAGTTCATCGCGAGCGACGCCGGCAATGAAACATGACTCGGCTTGCGCGTACGGACTGTTTCTCGCGGAAAGACCGAGTCATATTTCATTGCCGGCGTCACTCGCGATGAACTACAGCGCGGATACCCCCGCCATCGGTGCCCTTACCGACGTCAACGCCAGCGCGATGTCGCCGCCTGTTGCAGTGCCGATCGTAGCCGGCGCACCCCTGGAGGTGACGCACGTGTGCGCGGCCAAGGAAGATGTTCGGTCCCGAAAGAGACCGAGGGAGGCCGACCCGGGCGCGCCGCGCGTGACTGGCGTTGAGATTGCGGCGGCGCAAATTCGAGAACACGCGGTGATCGCCGAGCACGCCGCGCAAACGTACCCCGGGGCTGGTGCCCCGGTTTGGTTCGCTTCGGCGCTTCAGGGCGCCCTGCAGCGGACGCAGGCCCACCTGCTGCAGCAAGTGCAGCGGATGCAGGCCCATGCGTACGCTCGCAGGTTACTAGTAAGTGCATCTCCAAATTTCTGAGTACATCATACAGCGAATCGCGGTCGATCGCGCGGGTCCTCAACTCGGCGATTTCAGAGGACGGCTTCGCTCTACATCCTTTGGTCGGTAATGACGGCGCAGTTCCCTCGGGATTCCCTGCCACAACGGAGGAGCTTAAGGGCATGCGAGGAGCCGACGTCAATGCCCTGTTGCAAGCGAATGGCTTGGTGCCGAGAGGCAACGTTGCTCACCGTCGTCAGCAGCTCGGCACGTTCCTCGGCCTGTACAGCCGTTTCCACTGATGCCGACGATCGGTGCGCGTTCGACTGCCTTCTGAAACCGACTCGCCCCGCCCAGTCGTATTCGTGCCCGTTATGCAGGACACCGGCTTATATAAACACAGTATCCATTGTTGTTGCCGTCATGCTGCTGGGGTGGTTATTCACTCGTTGCTGTTCGCCGCCGTCGTCGTCGTGCTGCCTCTGCTCGAGCAGGTCTTTCCAAGGATCTTCGAGGAACGACTCGCGGAAGTACGGGCCTTGCGCGTCGTCGTCGTCACGACGTCGGTTCCGGTACGGATGCCCGCTGCTGCTGCCACGGCGGCGACCTCGGGCGCGTCCCCGCCCTCGCCATTGCCGAGCGGCGCCGTCGCCGTTCATCGCCGCACTTTTCAACCTGACTATGGCTGGGCTTTATGGATTACGTACTCTATGGCAGAGGTGCCGACACGCGTCGTAACGACGCCGGGGACAGCGGCCCGCCCTTGTCGAGATGGTGGTACCTGTGTCGAGCCGGGCCGGCGTCGCTGTCGACGAACCTGTAGTATAGCGACGCGTCGTTGGCGAAGACGGCAGACCGCGTGTTCACGGGTTCGAATCGCTGCGCGGCCAGCAGCAGGATGGCGATGTACGCCGCCGAGTCGGGCGCGGCGGCGAGCCCAGTCCCAAGTAACGCGTCGACCAGTTCGCTGCCGGAGAATCGAGCGTTTCGCCTGTCTTCGCATCCCAGCGACCGTCGTATGGTCGTCAGGACCGCCGGAATCGGAGGCCTGTCTTGGAACCGGTTCCGCAGGTGATACTCGAGGACGCGGGCTATGGTTGTTTCGTTCCTGTGCCTCTCGTTCTCCCGTGTGCCTACTGGGACGGCGTTGAGACGAGGGCATGAGGCGACACCGAATCGCCTCGTTCTTGCCTATGGGTGCACTGACCAGCTTCGCGCAGATGTCCAGACGCTTTGCAGGCGACGAACACTGAAGGAACGCTCTGATCTGGGGCCCAATGTGGACTGAGGCGCTCAGGGACGCGCGCCTCGCTGACGAATCGTCATGTCACTACGGTACTGCACCGACCAAACCCATTCAACCTACGGGCGACGACGGCGAGCAGGAGCATTGCGTCGCGGTAAAACTCAGCCCAGTGCTGAAGCGATGCAACAACGGGACGCTCTTCCGGGAGGGCGGTGACGCGGAACCCGGCCTGCCGGGTAAATTCGTTGTCAGGCCCGACCGACGCGCGCACGCTGGCGACGGTCTGCAACGGACCTGTTCGCTGTCGCCGTTGAAGCCGATTGCTGCCAGGAACTTGCAGACAGCTTCACTGACGTCGTACGACGGATCGTAGCCGTGCTGAGTAGGTACGAAACGGGTGGCCGCATTGTCAGGCAGCGCGAGCGACGAGGGTAGGTCCCAGTACGAAACGGGAGGGCGGAATTCCCCCGGGCATTCAGCCCAGTCCCAGGTACAGAAGACAAAGTTGGCAATGATCTCAAGCAGGCGGATAAGGTTTCTGAAGGAGAGCGCGCGCGCAGGTCAGCATGGAATGATATCTCGGCGGTGAAGCGTCCCTCGCTTACGAGTAGTACGTTGCCGTATAATCGTTGCGGAACAGTTGTTTCTGGCGGATAAGCTTGGACAGAAGGAAGCCGATGATGGTACTGGCTGAATCGCGCCCGCTCGATCCCCACCGACACATATGCTCCAGCATTCGTGTGAATACGGTCTCGAATTCCGTCGACGTCATCATCATGCTGAAGTGCAAGATGACGACAAAGTGCATCCGAAGCTGGACCGAGGCCGGTCAGTGAGGCTATCGAGCGACCCGAGCGAAACGACGCACCTGGATATGTGTATCTCGCTGCTGAGTCGATGCGTTCTCGAAAACGACTGGCTGAAGTAACCATTCAGGCCATTCCGCCTGCGACAGCAGCGTCTGTGAATTCGTCCTGAACGAGCGCCGGTTAGCGAACCCTTCCTGCAAGCCTTGGATGTGCGTCATACGGCTCCTCCAGGATCATCCAAGTCAGTTCCCGAAAGATGGAGTTCTTAACCGGAGATGGAGCGTGAACAGTGGCGATCAGCAACCCTTTCCAGGCAGCGGGAAACCTCAGCAGCTAAATGGGCATGTGTAAGCGGCCTTGTCAACAGGACGGGCGCAGGGGACACCTTAGGAAATCGCTGCGTCGGTTCTCCTTTGAGGCACAGCACGACGGCGGCACCGACTTCCTCGGTGAACCGATCGCCGCTCAGATGCGACTCCAGGAAGGACGCGAACTTGTCCCTCGCGCCCCTCTACGGGTCAGTTCGTTGTCAGTGTCCGTTTGTGTAACAACCCTCTTCAGCAGCAAGCCTACCTTGCCCTTCACTAGAGACCACTTCAAATGGACTGCCACAGCGGAAGTCTCCGGGTCGTTGCACAGTGGAACGAGGTCCAAGGCCGCCTCGAACCGCGCGTCCCGTAAAAGAGACGTCAACAGGGACTCGATCTCAGACTGTATGTTCCCAGTACCCGACCCGCTGTCGGATGGCTTAGTCACCACCAGCCATCATTGTAAACTGATCCGCGTAATAGGAACCTTTTGTACGTGTCAACGGCGGGTCTCCTTCGTCCTGCAAGATTAAGGAGCTGCCTGAGAAGTGACCCTGTTGGCCGTCAGACGGCGCACGTGTGCACAGGCGTCTATTTCAAAGTCACACACCGTCGTTGCCGATGACGTCCGCGAGTCGCACCGCCTGGATCCCCCCGATATCGGACAGAATGGACGAAAGCGCTTTCCTGCGATGGCGCCATTCAGTCGCCACCCATGAGGCACGCAGGAAGCTGACGGTACCGAAACTGGGAGGTATCCTCGTCATGTAGAGGCTGACGTCGGACGTCGGATTGCTGGCGCCTGTGTATTCCTGGGCGTGCCAGACGCGGTCTGTCGTCCTCGACACTGGCGTGGCTTGATTCGGCGTCCCTATATGTATGATGCCTGGCAATCGTCCTGCCTGCAGGGTCAGCCCCCCTTGGCGATCCCCTTAGGTCACACCGACCTCGAACGCCCCCGTTGGGCGGTACGATCACTGACATCATCGAACTCGGAGACGACGAACGGTAGGGAGAACCGCTTCCGACAGGACGAATTCGCGGATTGCTCCAGAATAAGACTGCCATTCGCCTGCTCCTTCCACAGGCCGTCCTTCCTGGTCGCAATGGCCTGGACCCAGACCTGTGCCTGGTCGGTGCTCTCGCACGACATGGTCAGGGTCTTCAGTTTCCCGGTGCTCCGATGGATGAACGACACCACGAAGCGTTCCGGGTTCTTCTCCAGCTGGCATACGTCGCCGATATGCAATAACGGAGCGACGTGATGCACGACGGGTTGGTTCGCCGACGAGAACACAATGAGCGCGTCGGTGCACATGCGTACGAATCGTTTCGACCACATATGCATGGGGCCGCTTCCCGACCGAACGTCAAGCACGCCTTCGTACAGGCCATCGGGTGGCGCCGTTGCCATCGACGCCGTGTTGTGGCTCATCCGAAGATTCATGTACGGTCGTCTGCCGAGCGTACACACACCGTCCGTTCGACACCGACCGCAATATCAAGACTGGCCCTGACCTGCCCCATGCCCACGCTAATACGACGGTGGAGATCAACAGCGCGACGTGTATCGGGGGGCCATCACATGCACATGGCACGACGTAGCTCGCGCTCGGACGCCCCGCCTGGCCACTCCTTGTCGGCGGTGCGAGGCGACTCCTCACCGGTGCACTCCAATTCGCCCCTGCACATCGACGTTCGTCAGGTCGAGCAGCATCCCGCCGGCAGGCGCGCGTCGCTCACATGATGGCGACTGGCGAGCGCGGCGCCGCCTCCCACACGACGTCCCCTGGGGTCGCCGTCACCGCACACTCCGCTTTGCCCTTCGCGTCGCTCCCGGTCCCCACTTTCGCATGGCTGCCCTTCGTCGACAACATTGCAGGCGTCAACCCGATCGTCCCGGTCCCCCGTACGAATGCTGCACCGCCGTGTGGCCGCTGAACCTTCTCTCTCGTCTGGAGGCCGCACCGGCTCGGCCCGTCGTCGCCCGACCCCGTTAATACCGTGTATCCTTTGCCACCAATGTATTAGGTGAAATAGCAATAATGATGAGGAGGAGGGTGCGCCTATAGCCAGCAATTGGATTGCAATGTACAGTGGACGTTAAATGCGGATCAGTCATCGTCGTCGTCGTCATCTTCGTCGTCGTCGTCATCGTTATCGTCGTCATAGTCGTGGTGCCGGTGATGGTGATGGTCCTCGTGGTCGTGGTGATCGTGATCGTCGTGGTGATCGCCGTGCTATATATCATAGGAACCAGTTAGACAGTTGGTCGCTGCACACACACGATAAACGGCAGGGCCCCGTACGTCGTGGTCGTGATGCTCGTGATGTGAGCTCTCATCGTCGGCATCATGGTGCTTATCGTCGTCGTGATCGTCCTGTGCGACACGTCACGATCAGTCAGGACGTTTCGCATGTGATGCCTGCCGGAATTCCTTACATGGTGGTTATGATGGTCATCGTGCTGAGACAAACAAAGGTCAGAATGGCGGAAGTGACCAAAGAACGTAACGACGAATGATTACCTCCCTCTCCTCATGGTGGCCATGGCCATGGTCGGCAGAGTTCCCTTGGTCCGCATGAATGCCCGTGTGCATGGAATCGTCGATGTGCTGATCGATGTCCTGGTGCTGCGTTTGCACGGTCCACATGTGCGTCTCGAGCGCCGGGTCCAGCCCCGTCATCTGGTGCTGGTCGAACCCAGCCTCCGTGTCCTGATGGAGCTCCTGCTCCATACCTGGGCAGCAACAGTCAACGACAGCACCCCTTACTCGACCGTATGGAGCCAACCCTGGTGCTGGTCCTGATGCTGCTCGTTATCCATTTCGTTGTGGTTGTCAGTGTGGTCCTAGCAGGTAACTCGTCAGAGATCGTTGCACAATGCCAGCGCGCTTCCGGCTACCCAGTGGTCATCATCTTGATGGTCATCTAAACACATATTCAGAGGCGAGCACATCCATCGCCCACGGTTACGTGAACGTACCATGGTGGTGCCCGTCGTCATGTTCATGATCATGGTCTACCAGACAAACACGCGCGCTTAGCCCATGACGTTGTTATAACATGGCCGTCTCGCTTACGATCATGGTGGTAGTCGTGCGAATGCTTATGCGAATGGGATCCTTGGTCGTGATCTAACCGTGCAATCGTCAGCGTTTCGAGCGTGCTGCGACACCACACGTCTGAAACGAACGATCATGCGACCCGTCATCGTGATGGTGTCCATGTTCGTCGCTATGGTGATGCCCGTGGTCATCACGGTCTTCGTCGTTGTGGTGGTCCCTATGGTTGTGGGCATCGTGATGGCGATCGCGGCCGGCAACGGCCCCGACCAGCAACATCGCCGCCACCAGCGATACCGCCACGACTACTGCTCGCGACATACGTGATATATCGTTAACAAATATCGTCTGGACTCATGCTACGTTGAGTCACCCCCGGTCGAGCCCCGGCACCGACCACTACTCGTGACTCATCCTCGTCGGGTTGCTCGCTGTCGCGTTCGGCGGAACGATCGAGGCGCGCATGCGGTCGTCATGTTTTACGGGATGGCGCTGCGGCGGGCGACCCGCTTCGGGCTGATTTCGCCATGGCCATCGCGCCGGATGCCAATCCGGCCACGCCCTGCGCCGCCTTCATCGCCAGCACCTTGGCGGCTTGCGTCGCGGTGATATCCGCTTCCTTCGAGTCGTCAGCAGGTTCCTGGCGGCGGTCTAGTGGCGCTTGGGCACCGAACGCCGCCGGCTTCCTCACGTCCTGCCATACCAGCAGCGCACGTCAGAGTGCACGACAGCTGACGACGGGATTGTCGACGAACCGCATCGTCCTGGACGATGTCGTCGTAGGCGGGTGGCGGATCATTCAGCGGAGGTGGGGCGGCCGCAGCAGGGCCAGCATAGCGATTGTTCGACGGCGGGTCATTGGGAGCCGGGCGGGCCATGGCTGCGACGGGTGGCCGTGCTGGCTGTTGCTGCTGCTGGCGCGGTACAGGAGGTGCTGGATTGCTTGCCAGCCCCTCCTCGACGTCGTCTTCGCACAGGCATCTGATGAGGCACAACGGAGTACATGGACAGGCGCACCCGAGGCCTGCAAACGCGTGTTCGACGATGATTCTGATCGTGGCGAACGTGACCTACCGAACGGGTGCGCCTCGGGATCCATGTGAATGCGGCGCGATCGCGCCTCAGGGCTATCATCGCAGCACGGGTCGCAATGGCATCCCTCCGGGCAGCAGTGGAAGCAGGGATTGTGTGGGAAGCAGATGGCAACGCGTTTGGCCCGAGATTTTCGTCCACTCCCAGCGCACAGGCCTAGACAGGCAATGGGCGCGGGCAATCACGTGGACGGTGGCGTTTGCCATACCAGTGTGAGGCGGTTTGCGAACAACGTGCTTCCATCCGCAGCACAGCCAGCCGCAGCAGCACGAGAAACAGGCAAGCACCTTGGCGGTTCTGTACCTACACGCCGGGAAGTCTGAATCCGAACACGCGAGACGACGTTGACGGGGAGCGACCAGAATCTCACGCGGTACATGTACCAGATGATGAGACAGGCGACGATTGGGACGATGATGACGACGGCCACGATGGTGCCCGTGGGATCGTCTCTCATGGCGGGTCGACACGATGGACACAGACTGTGTCCAGAACACACAGCGCGCTTCGTGGTGTGTGACTGGCAACTTGTCAGGGCAACGCGAAACCGGCCGTTGCCTCGAGGATGGTCGGTTTATCTTGTCATTACTGTAGTAATATAGCTTACGATGGGCCTTCGGACAATGATTGTAACGTGTTCTCTGTTCCCAAACCAGGACGCGAAAACACCCTTCGCTCAAATGGAAGCAGTAGGCTCTCGTACGCGTTCGACAGGATGTGGCAAACGTCGCTCTCTCTGGCAGGGAGATGGAAACCGAGATGGTTTGCTATGCGACGCCACGAATCCGCTGGTACCTACAACCATAATCAGCGACAGTAGTCTCGCCACGTATCAGTGTAGCATGCGAACATTTTCAAACCCGCCCATGACGACGACGCTGTGGTACAGTACCCACAGGTCGACCGGTTTACCGAGGACCTTGCCGTCACGTTTGACCGTTTGACTATCCGGGGGCAGCGTTGCTTTCAGTTCGTCGAAAAACCATCTTCGGGACTCGGCGTGTTTCGGATCACAGCGGATGCAGCGGAACGCCATCCCAAGATCGCCGATATCGTTGCCGAAGGGGGCATGACGAGCACAATAACTAGGCGCGTCGTTTGAGTATACATGGACGGATAGCGGGAGGTCAGGCAAGCACCAACCTTATCCAACAGGTAGAACATTGTAAGATGGGCGAACGATGCGAATCGCAGAACACGCATTGGTGTCGAGGGCAACTCCATCTGCCTTGCGGTACTTTGGCCAGGCCGATACACGATGGATGGTACAGCTGGCTGCACGAATCCTCGTCGCAGATGATAACGGTGCCGCCGCGCTGTCTCGAATATGAAACCAGGGCACAGGAGAAGAGAGATGCCTCAGCAGTACCTTACAGACGAGGCAGAATTCTTCGTTATGCCCCGCAGAGCTAATTCGCGAGCGGCCTCTACCAACATCACGATGACGCCTAGCGACAGAGGGTGTCATTGCAACAGAGCACAAGTAGTGATAGGCCTGGGGACGAATACCCATCGGGAGACGGCGGCACTTCAGGATGGGTGACCTCGGTGAACTGGATGGCGGACGGGACATTGTGCTCGAACGCCTGCAGGAGTTGAAGCGCCGATTCTTCGCAGACTTCAAACGGCTTTGGAAATCGTTCGTCTAGACCGATGATGATGAGCCAGGGCGGTTGCCTCAGACGTGACAGATAACGACGGACGTAAGGCGGCGACGAACCGGTCGATATCCCGGCTGGAGCACGGCGACGAATGCGCCTTCCAAACGAGCTGGGCAGACTGTCCTCGACTGGAGGCAGGGCGCTCAGCATGTTTGGGTACGACCGCCTGGTGCTGCGGGCCGACGCGGATGCATCTGCTGCCCCCATCCATCATGGCCTACCTCATACGGTCCGTGGTAGAGTCCCCCCGTTTTCGACTCTGCCACAGTCCCCACCACAGGTCGAGCCGTACGCCTGTCCTCGACCTCCATGGCTCCGGACCTCACGTCCACACTGCATCTGCAACGACCGTACCTGACGGGATTCCCGATGCGGAATTCAACGCGACCGCACGGTCAGATTTCAGCCCTGATTCGGTAATGCAAACCAATCTGTACATCCTTTACGGACAGCAGCCGGGCCACGTTTCCACCCGCGTCGACAGCGAACATGGCCAGTTGGCCACTTGTCCCCGACCGGCTCCACGTACGGCGGCCCGGCAGACGGCGCTTCGCACTTCAGTGCAGTTTGGGCGGGAGCAGTCGAGCTGCACACACACGACGTCACTGGCGGCGTAGTCGCAGCGACTTATTTCGGCGCTGTTCGTCATTTCGCCGTGGGGAATGCTCGCAGAGCGATGCCGACCCGACGCGATGTGCAGCGCGTGCTGACGGGCGCGGCCCTGGTGGCCGAGCAGGTCGCCTCGCAGTGCGGTCGGTACGTGCCAACCCTCGGGTCGGCGCCAGCGCTACCGTCCAAGAACCAGCCGGCGTACCCGGACCAGTTCGACAGCGTGCCGACAGTGCAACCGCTGAAGGCGTTTGTGGAGAACGCGGTGCCGGTGTCATCCGTATCGCGAGGGCTCCAGTTTGGGGCCCTGGCTGCGTCGATGGCTGTCGGAGCCGTTACAGAAGCGGCTCGACGTGTAATGCAGTTCCCGTCATCGAACGAATCGTCCAGGTCTAGTTCGTCGACATCGTCAGCGTTTCTTTCGACTGCCAACGGCGAACGCCTCGCCGCTGGTCTGTGCCGCATGCGAGGTGCTGCCCTGAAACTCGGTCAAATGCTGTCGATCCAAGATGAATCTATTGTGCCGCCTGAGTTCCAGCTGGTTTTGGACCGCGTCAGGTCGTCGGCCAACATCATGCCCAGGGAACAGGTCGAACGTGTCCTGGTTGAGGATCTCGGCGAAGGTTTATCACCGTATGCTCTGCGTATACGCTAGGTGTACTCAACTGTGTCTGATGTAGACTGGAACGCCAAGTTTGCATCGTTTAATTTCCAGCCAATTGCTGCAGCGTCCATTGGGCAGGTGCACAGAGCGGTGCTCCCGACTGGGGAGCAAGTTGTGCTGAAGATTCAGTATCCGGGCGTCGCTACGTCTATAAAGAGCGACCTGATCAACGTCAAACGGCTGTTGCAGGTTCTTCAGTATACCCCTTTCGTTCACTTGTGTTTGCTAACGGTCCATTGCAGTATACGAATGTATTCCCGAAAGGGTTGTATGTCGACAACCTTCTCGAAGTTGCCCATGACGAATTGTCGAAAGAGTGCGACTACACCCTGGAAGCAGCGAACCAGAAGAAGTTCGCCGCTCTTATTTCACTAGATTCCGATTTCGTCGTACCCGCAGTTTACGAGGAGTACTGCTCGAAGCGGATTCTAACGACTGGTACTCTCGCCGGTACCGTCTTGCGTCGCCGCTTTGACGCTTGCTTGTGTAGACTACGTTGAGGGTGTCCAGCTAGACGAGATTGTGAAAATGTCAGCGGAGCGTCGCAACGCTGTGTCGTCGCGCCTGTTGCGCCTTTGCATGAACGAATTGTTCCAATTCCGATTCATGCAGACTGATCCGAACTGGGCCAATTTCCTTTATAACCCTCTACGTGATATCATCTACCTGCTGGACTTTGGCTCATGTTCTGCCTATGGGGACGCTTTCTTGCGTCAATACCTTGAATTGGTTTGGGCGTGTGCAAACTCCAACCGGGACGTGATCGTCGATCGTTCCATCAGCCTCGGGTTCCTAACAGGTCAATGTCACCTCGACCAAGTAGTCGTTTGCAATATTGTCCCTGACGGTTAGCATTCTGCAGGAAAGGAGTCCAAAACCATGATGGACGCTCACATCGAAAGCGCCATGGTCGTCGGTGAACCGTTCCGCACAGAAACGTACTTGTCGCCCGTATACGACTCCATATGGAGCTCGCTCTAAAGATGACGTTCAGGTACGACTTTGCCAACTCCACGATACCGAAGAGGCTATCGCACCTGGCTCGGATAATGCTTCGGGAACGGTTAACGCCGCCACCTGTCGAGGCGTATACTTTGCACAGGAAGGTATAATCAGGCTAGATCCACAGTCGCCCAATGTGCACAGTGACGTCTGACGATTCGTGTAGTTATCTGGCCTGTACCTTGCATGCATTAAGCTTCGGGCGCACATCCCCTGCCGTGCCTCTCTCGAAGCCGCTGTCCGATCCCGTAGTCTCAATACATAAACGCGAGCGCCCCTTGCGGGGATCTGGTGCTGAATTTAGCGGCGTGCCAGCCTCGTCAAGATGCTGCTTGGTGGTGCTAGACGCTGTGAGCACGTGACGCCCCGCTTCGCTTGCTGCCTGCGTCTGAGAAGATATTCTCCCGTGCGAAGGTTCTCTACGCAGGCAGGTCGCTCTCGTGACGCACCGGCGCCTTCCCGACCGGCGTCGCATTCGCGCTGTACCACTGCAGAGCTGGTCAATGCGTTTGGTCAACGCTCCTCTGTTGCACTGGCTGTCCGTATACTGAGGCAGACCGACGATCCTGACATTGCATGGATGGTATTCAAGCACGTCACCGACTCCCACACCAGCGCCGACGTCCGGTTTTATCAATCCATGATGACGTACTGCCGCCGACATATGCCATCGAAAGCCGCCGACGTTCTCGACGCTGCTGTCTCTCGTGGCATCCACATCTGTGACGCCATGTTCTGCACATATCTGAGCGCCTGCCATCAGCTAAGCCCATTGCCAGTGCAGGACGTCGTCGACCGCTACGCCAAATGTGGCCCGCGTTCCCATAACGTCATCTTTGGCGTTGCCAACATCTGCAGAATGTCAAAGCGTACGGAGCTGGCGCTTCATCTCGTATCGGATGTCGTCGAGCACGACGTTGCTGTGAGCGAGCGCCTTCTGTCGATCTTCGCGGCATGCTGCTCTGAAGCGTCGGGGGTCCCAAACGCTGCTGATACAGCGGACCAGCTTCTCTGTCTTATGCAGGCGAAGGCGATCCCCCATTATGCCAATCAGCAAACGTTCGGAAACCTGGTCAAATCGCTCCTGGCGCACGATCGGGTCGAGAGCGCTGCCCGAATCCCATCGCTGATGGATGCCCTCAGCGTACCGCCATCTGTACGGATCTTCAACCACATCCTATCTGCGTTGTCCAAGGACGGGCGCGTTCCTGCAGCTATGGACATGTTCGATACTATGGTTCGACGAGGGCTCCTTGTGGACTATCCCGTCCTAGGGACTCTTATGGTCGCTTGTGGGCGGGCGCTCCTTATTGCGTATGTCGAGGTACTGCATCAGTACTCCATTCGTACCGGACTCGCCGACAACAACATCGTTGTATGTGCACTTGTGACCGCCTACGACCTCTGCAGCGACATCGGGTCGGCTGAGACAGTGTTCGCCAGTATGCAATCCGTTCCAGACGTCGCAACGTTCTCATCGATGGTTGCCGCGTTCTATCACCATGGCTTGCTATCGAAGGCGGTAGAAACGATCGAACAGTTCTGGGCGTCAGGTCTAACGCCGACGGCGGAGACGTATAACATCATCATCTCGGTTCTCGTCAAAGCTGACCGCGTACCGCTGGCGTTGAGCAATTTCCAGGAAGTCATCCGTCATGGCGTCCGGATCGGGGCCCCTGCTACCGCGATGTTCATCTCTGCATGTGGCAAACGCCTCGATCTGTCCACCGTCCAAACACTGCACGACTATGCGGAAAGGAGTGCGCTTCTCGATAATGATTCAGTTGCAAGCGCGCTGATCTCTGCCTACGGGCGCTGTGACAAACTCGACGTCGCCGAACGATTGTCCCATGAGCGCCGCCGCCCGTCGCTGGCAACGTTCAACGCGATGATGTCCGCCTATTACCACCACGGTCTGATGCAGAATGTGGTATCAGCGTTCGACCGTCTTCAGGACGTCGGTCTGTCGCCTTGCGTCGTATCGTTCAACATTGCGATCTCCGCCCTGGCCAAACACGGTGACCTTGACCGGGCCATGAACCTGTTCAAGACCATGGCCCAGCGCGATCTCCATCCGGAAGCGCCTTTGTTCCAGTTGCTGGTCACCGCCTGTGGCCGGGCATCACAGCTGAGCGCCGTGCAGACTTTGCATGCCTACGCCGACACGACCGCCCTGCTGCTAGACGATACGGTTACCAGCGCTCTCATTTCGGCCTTCTCCCATTGCGGCAGTCTGAGGCAGGCAGAGCACGCCTTCCTTTGCCGACTGTGCGACCGGTCGGCACCAACGCCAGACGTCGTCACGTACAACGCCATGATTGCAGCGTACAGCCATCACGGGCGCCTCGCGAAAGCCATGGCGACGTTTAACAGCCTTAAAACGGCCGGGCTCCGTCCGACACCAGCGACCCTGGCGTCGCTTCTTGTCGGATGCAGCCGTGCAGGGGACAGCACCCAAGCGGAAACCATCCTGTCCGAGTTCAACGACGTCTGGCACATTCCCATTTCATCGATGAACGCCTGCGGGGCGCAACCTGGCAATGTTCCGGATTCCGAACAGGACGATTCTGTTGAACCTGCTGACGACACGCGATCTCGTGTCCTGTCGTTACTTCACTCCTTGAACCGACAAGGTTAAGGAGCCCTGTCGACCGGTGATGCATAAGCCGTAATCAGTGAATATCTGTGGGTAGTACGTACCAACAGTGTGTGGGGAGGGGCGCGTGCCCACCAATAACCTCTGTGTAGGATCAGTCGTGGTCGTCCTGCTTCGTCACAGATGTCGTCAACGCATGGGGACGTCGTCGTCCCGATGGAGAATCGGCCACCGAACATGTCGAGACCAGCCGGGCCGCGTCGAAGGAGCATTGGCCAGTACCAGAACGTGTTCGGCGACCTCGGGTACAGCGCGAACGGGTCGCAGCCACGCGACGAGGTCTCGCATCAGAGCGTCGCCGTGCCGTCGTCGTCGTCGCGCCCGCCGCCCGTATCTATCAAGCCTGCGTCCAGCCGCCCGTGCGGCCAGCAGTGCTGTCTTATCGTCACGATCCTCCTCGTCATCGCCGTGGCCGGGTTCCTAGTTTTCTACTTCCTCAGCGCCAACGGGTGGTCGTTCGCGGTCAGCAAATCCAGTGGTAAGACGACACCTGCTCCAGCGCCAGCGACGATGGCACCGGCACCCGTCAGCCTAGCCCCTGTGGATCCAGCAGACCAAGGCCCGAACCTTGCAGCTGGTGGCAATCCAGCCCCAGCGAATACTCCATCACCTGTACCTGCCGTTCTGGTAGCTGCGCCGCCGGCCAACAACCCAGCACCTGCTAACACGCCCGCACCGCCTGCGAACACTCCTGCACCACCTGCGAATACGCCTGCGCCACCTGCGAATACTCCTGCACCGGACCCGCCGGCGAATCCGCCTGCCGATCCGCCCGCGAACAACCAGGGACCTGCACCAAACGCCAACCCGGCGCCTGCACCGCCTGCCGTCATCGCTGCGCCGGCCCTGTAGAAGTCGATCGGTCCCCCATCACCCCTTCCTTGCCCTGGCCGCTGTTCGCCCTGATATAAAACACCATGCGCTGACCCGACACGGTCGTCAACGCCGGCCAGCCAGCCGGGCCTGCTTTTATTGTTCGGCTCAGTCATGGGGCGACTGTATGGCGCCGCGCCCATTCGAAGATCGCAGGCGGGCACTGGAGAGAGTCGCGCTGCAGACCGCGCGGGGCAGGGTCGACCTGTCGGCGGGATGTCCGAATTTAGACACGGCAAGTGTCAGACCGGTGGGTCCTTTCTGCAGCGGTCTGCATCGTGGACGGTGTCACGACAACGCGAGGCGCGGGATGGGATCGTGGCGCTTCGTATGGGTAGCGGTAGTTCTGGAGTTTGCCAGATCGAGTGCTGCGGGACAGGAGCAGTACCATCCGTGGACAGGGCCTGTGCCCAGGTTCGTGTTCGACTTGCGCGATGGTGAATGGTTGATGGATCCGGACGTGCACATGTCGGAAATGAAACTGGAGGAAGCTAAAGACTGGGCGAAGAAATTCGGATGCAGGCTCCCTCCGAAAATGGCCTACGCTGAACACCTGTACGTTCGTGTAGGTCGAGCTGTCGTCAAGCGACTGACAGGTGCTGGCCGTTGCAGTGTGCTTAACGTGACCGACGACAGAGTAGTGGACGAGAAGTTTCGTCGGATTCGAAGGGCGTTGCAGCTGTGGTGCAAATTCAGAGATCCAAAAGTAACGGTACCCGAACTGAAGTTGAGCATCGTCGGTCTTCGTCGACACATACCCAATACCGAGAAGTTCCTTAAGCAATGCCTTACGAAGTGGTATACCTTCAGAGGTATCGTCTTCGTTCATCCAGCCGCAAACAAGATCGTATCGATATCGTAAGCTGTGAGTTGATCACCAATTTGCCTGTCTTGCTCAGGTGTAGGTTGCCAGAATCTTCCCGTCTCCTGTTGACGATGAAGCGCATGCCGATGTTATAAGCGACAATTCCCACAAGATCCTAGGGCAACTATTCCGGGTGAAACACTTTGGCCTGCGTTGTCCTCCGTCACGAACGCGACGTGTTAGCGGTACGTGTTTGGGCCCGGACGTGGCTAACTGCTTCGGGAAACATCCTGTACGGCCAGCAAACTCGGTTACAGGTGGCACCGCCACCATGCTCCAGTCCGAATCCTGCGGGAACGTTGCCGCCGACGAAGAGAACAGGAATACCAGCGAACCTATGACGAACGCGAGTGAATCCATCCTCAATCAACAAGATGGCGAGGAGAACAGTATGAAATCGGGGCCTACGAAACCACTCCTCAGCTTAGCGAATACCCCTGCTACGGCCCAGGGTGCCGAGCACCCCAGAGGCTCTTCATCAAGCCTTGTCAAATGGATGCTTGCGTTGCCCCTTGTTCCTGCTGCCTTTGTCCTGGCGTATCCTGCTCGGCACGCCTCTGCAGAGCCCCCACCAGAACGCCCGTGCGAACCGACTCGGTTCAACTGGAAGCCTCTATCGCTTCAAGTGTCAGGCGCGCTACTAGCAGCCGGCGCGGCTCACATGGCTGTGGGCACGCTCACACGTTCACGATCACAACCCGCAGCACCCAGTGCTCCGCCTGCGGCTACCGTTGCAACACAACCACCCCTATCATCGCGGCCACCATCCTCGACAATAGCCGTCGTCGTTTCCGCTGTCGTTTTGATGTTGACATTTGGAATCGTCCTTGCTCTGCTGCGGCGGCACTGGCAGGATCGCCGTGTCTCCGGTTCCAGGCTCAGCGTCTTCCTCAATCCAGCGGCCATCCCTGATCGCGACCGGCTTCTTCCAATCTAAATTGCCAAGCATTGAACGTCCTCGGTATTAATAAACGATCTATGTAGGCGGTGGAACTGACCGGCATCCATTTCGAACCCGGTTGCAGGACAGGTCTGGGTCTGTCTCCCCAAAACGTCGCAGAGCCCCGTTCCATCCGACGGCGAGTTGTTTTTGGAGGTTCAGGTTCCGCCTCTGTTGGGCCTTGGCATCGTCTGAGAAGAACCAGGGGCAGATGGCCGAAGACGAAGATCAGGACGGCAGTCATCGCGGGTTGATCGATGAGCAGCGATCGAAGCCGGCGTCGCCGGTGGCACCCGTGAGGCCGGGCAGCGGTACGCCCGTGTCGCAGGGGCACCCGACGAGGTCGAGGTCGGCGAGCCCGGTGCATGGCGCGGAAGACCTGGCAGATGCGGGCATTGATGCGTACTTCGGCTCTGGGGATGACGGCAATGATTTGTTTGCTCCAACCAATGTGTCGGATTTCGGCCATTCCGCATCGTACGATACCTGGGGAACGTACGCTACGGCCGCCGACGCTTCTCAGCCTGAGGTATTTACGAACCCTGATGTCACCATTCGCCCTTGAATAACGCTGCCACAGTTAGCTGAGGCTGAAAACACTGCTCACGAGTATGCCCCAAATGACGACGCTCACAATGTCATGTCGTATTTCGGTAGCAGCCCGGTGATTTGCTCGTGAGCACCGTGTATTCAGGCTAGGTGCCCAACAGGTGGCGACGAAACCCATTTCGACGACCCACACGCGTTCAGCGTTAGGGGCTATCATGACGAACAGGTACTGTTCAGACTTGGTCGTCATACGCACAGCAATTCATCTTCTGTGTAGGCTCACCTGGATCCCTCCTCGTTTCACCCGAGTGAGCATACGTACTTCCACAGCCCACTGTATTCGACAAATGTACCGCATCAGCAGGTTCTTCATGCTCGTTTGCCGTCCCTGATTATTTATAACGTTCATATCGGTACAGCATCCTGACGACAGTGGTGGTCAACAGGACGCGTTCTATGACTACGACTACCAATATAGCAATGTGGGGGTCCCATTGTTCGGCCAATTGGATGTGTTCTGATTGGAGCTAGACGGACGAGTCAAATTGGCACCAAGGACAGAACCATCAGGACAACGTTGCTGAGGCGCAATACGACGACTCGCATCAGGGTTACTTTCAGGATTCGGGGCATTTTGATTATGGCGGCGAACACTGGAATACTGACTATGCGGCCACTGGCGACCAGCATGCCCAAGAGGAATACCATACAGAGCATGCGTCGCAGTCCGGTCCTGGACATCATTACAACGAGCAGCGTTCAGGTGTTCACCTTGATGATATCGATCTGGGAGACCATTACACGCCGCCTAATGAACACCGAACCGTGACGAGGAGTCTTCGCCAGGGCGAAGCCGTGGCAAGTCGACAACCTTTCGTCGCTCCTGATCCCCATCCAATTCCTTGCTTCGCGTTTGGTATACCGTACGAGGCACTTTGGAAGGAGGTAATTTGTTAAGGTTGTCTCCACAGGGGGGAGGTTTGCAATTTGTCATCCAGGACGCCAATCGGCACGGTAAGTGCACATCGTGCCAGCAGTGCCAAGTTGCTATGCTCATTGAGGTACCATCCAGGCCTTCGAATAACCCGAACCTGTCTCAGATCAGAGTGTGCAGCCTTCGGGTGCTGCTTAGCAGAACTCGTTTGCTGCAGGAAATCGAGTCGTTTCCAGGTTTGCATGGGGGTGCGATTTAACTGCGCTGCGTTGTTTAAGCGTGTCTTGCAGGGCCTCTCACCAAACGATCTGATTTGACATCCGTGTTCCTTCAACGTGCAACCCCAACAGGACGGCATCATCTTCTTTGGCAGCTGCTCGAGCTGTACTCTGCAGGGAAAGGATCCGTTGATATGAGCAAGGCAAGTGGTTAACGGTTCTACTGTTGACAGCGTCTATAACAATGCGATGTAGGCGATCGTCCTTCTCGGCGGGGGTGCCTCCGGCGATAGCGAATGGCTTGACTCGCGCTCTCGACAGCGCCGGTCCCATTGTCTCCTGTCCACCGCTGATACCCAGGCAACGTCGTTTAAAGACGAGAGTCGGACCGTCACGAAGCTTCAGCAGCTCATAATATCTGGCCAGTTGCACGAAGCCATCAGGTTCGCCACTCAGAACGGTACGGTGCGATTCGCTGCATGGCGTTCCTTTGTAATAGCTTGCATCTCCAGGATTATGGGCGCATGCAATTCTCCTATCTCAATGCCTGGGTGACGATCAGCGCCGTTCAGTGGGCCTGATGTTTCGCGACACGTTTCTTGCTCGAGGATCTCCTCTGCATACCGTTTATGGGTCAGCTACGACAACAATAGTAATGATTCGGTTTCCGTTGATGTGCGTTGCTCAGGGTCCTGTCTGACAACTTCAGTGCCAGCGATGAGTTGTCTGAAAACTGGATGGAAAATGTGGCATCGATCATTAGCGTGCCCAACGCGGCCGGTTCGATCATAGAGGTTTAGTCTATGCCGAACGTTGCGTTCCGAATGCTTACACCGATGGACAGATCGGAAAGAAACTGTTGTCGGGTGGCCGCGTCGACGAAGGCCATGCGTGTTACTTGCTGGCTGCCGCCCTGGGTACCCTTGGCGCTTGATTGCCAGACGTCGCTCTTTCTAATTGCGGCATCTAGGATATCCCTATGAGAGCCTGTTCGAAGTTATTGGTTTGGACAGCTCTGCACCTCGACGATCGTCGCCCATGCAATGCCTGGCTCCTGATGCTGTTCAGATGACTGAGACCTACGAGCACGCCGGTAAGCATCGTAGGCCGTTCGTTCAGTGGTGAGCTCTTACACGGTGATAACTAGTTCGTCAACGAGATTCGCGTTTTACTGTTCTGCCTCTAGTTGCTCAAAAGTTCGCCTACGCCTGCCTGCTTATTGACGTGGGCGAAACGGGCCATGCCCTGGACTATGTCACGACGGTAATGCGGTCGATATCGGAGATCGAGCAAAGTCGTCGTGGGCCTCCGCAGCAGCCCATATTTTCAAAGGCGTACTGCAATTGTGTCAAGGTCGTGCAACAATGCCTTCAGCGAGTTACGTCTGGAGGTCTGTCATGAGCCTAAACTGCATGAGCGCTCCCACTCACCAGGACGTACAGGTGGGCGGATTGAAAAGGCGGGCGTGTTTGGCTCGTTGTTCGACAACTTGTCGCGGTTTTTGATTGGGAACGAAGACAGCGCCCAACGAGATCCCAATTCGCAGCCGCCGGTACCCATTGCCAGGTCGGCGCCAGCTGAAGAAGCCGCTGTGCCAGCGCCAGCGCCGCCAGCCATGCAAGGTGAACCATTGGCCGCAGTCATTGCTAGGCGACTGAGAGACTGGGGTAGGACCGACATCGTCAGGTGCTGAACAAGAGCCCGATGCAGGGAGCGTCGAAGACAAGAATATTCTGAACAAGCTGACTGGGTTCTTATCTGGCCTCCGCACGACATCTCCGAACAGAGCCGACGATTTCAATGACGATCACGAGGAGAAGTTCGTGTGGGACGCCGCGCTTGGCAAATGGGTATGCTTGCTTTGCCTGTTGGCGATACTGCTGCTGCGCGTCTAACGGAAACGTAGGTGAGCCAAAGCGGTATCCCACTTCAGCCTGCCTCACCGAAAGAGAAGCCTGCGTCGGCCCCACCGCCACCTCGACGGCCCGGCTATGTCGCTGGCTCCGCGGCCAAGCCGGCGCCTCGTCAGGGTATCGTATCACGATACGCTCTGTCTGAAGAGACGTCATACGCGCCTCCTGCTGCGCAAGCCGCGCCCAACCGTCGTACGTGCACCCGTATTCGTCTGAAGGTTGGTTCGCCAATGACACCCATCGTTTCAGCGCCAGCTCCACCCCGACGTTATCCACCGGTAGCCCACCCGCGTTTGCCTGCCAGGACGGGGGCAAACCGGTGAAACCCATCAACCAGCCTGTCGCCCATGTCAGAACAACGTGCTATCTACACATCGTTAACGCATGCTGATGCGTCCAGTCTACTCTCCCGCGCGCCCCCCTCGCCTATGGACTGATCACAGCGTGTCACCAGGGCATCACAGTGTATGTACGGCAATCAGTCGAGGAAGTCGTCGTGGCCGAACTCGTCTACGTCGTCCTCGATCAGCTCGTTGTGGTGGAGAAGATCGTCCATCATGCCGTCGTCCATCATGCCGTGGTGGCCGATGTGATCGTGGATCGCGTGGCCGTGCCCCAGCAGGTGGTGGTGCGCCATCTCGTGGTGGATATGGGCGTCCTGGTCGAACATGCGGTTGTGCGCCAATCCCATGTCGTGCTGGTGTATGTGGTGCGGCATCATGCCCAGCAGCGCGCCGCGGGCGAGCAAGGCGCACGCCGCCGTCGCCCCCACCAACAGTAGCGTCCTCGTCGCCTGCATCGTGTTCCCTTGTCCTGCCCTTTCGCCAGAGTGCCGGTGCCGGAAGTCAGGCACCTGTTGCCGCTCCCGTCTGGCCGTGAGTCACGTCCCCATGAGCTCGCAGGCGCGTCTCCCCCGAACGCGCGCATGGCTCACGTCCGCCATGACGTCAGCGTCAGTCGCACCGGAAGTGGGTCGGTCGCCCGGGCCACCCCCGTGACGTCCTTCTAACCGACCGACGTCTACGCGAACGCGCGCGCGCGTGTTAGCGCTCCAAACCGTGACGCGACGTTGGCGCCGGTCTGTTCGTGGATCGCATCGGGCAGGGCGGTCAGTGTGTGCCACCAAATACGGGTTTATGTCAAACGTATGTGTTCAGTGGTGGAAGTCGTCGTGGAAGCCGCCGATGCCATGGTCGGCGTCGCCGATGAATTCGTCGGCGCCGGCAAAGTCGTCGTGGACGTCCTCGTCGACGTCGCCGAAGGCGCCCTCGTGCGCAATGTCGTGCCCGTCGTGGTGCAGGAGGTCGTCGTGGCCGAACGTGCCGTGCGCCAGCAACGTGTCGTGGTCGAGCATGTCGTGGTCGTGGATCGCGTGCCGGTCGTCGCCCAGCAGGTGGTGGTGGTCCATCTCGTGGTGGACGTGGTCGTCCTGGTCGCGGATGACATGGTCCCGGTCGAACATGAGGTTGTGCGCCAGCCCCATGTCGTGCTGGTGCATGTGGCCCATGTCGACCAGCGGCGAGCTCATCACGCCCCTGAGTTCCGCCCGGGCCACCAGCGCGCACACGGCGCCCACCACGACCAGCATCGCCTGCGTTGCCGTCCTCATGTTGTTTCCTTGTGCTGCGAGAGCGCGCTGCCGACCTCGATCTCCTGAACGGTGACGATTTGTGGGAATGCGGGTGTGTGTGTGTGTCGGCGCTGACGAATCATGAATCACGTCTGGCCGGTCCTGGCCGTGACTCACGTTCCCCGGTGCGAGCGAACACGTCATGGGGCCCGGGAGCTTCTGCACCCCTCCCCAATGGTTGGCATCGGACCCGCTGTGGTACAGGAGCGCAGGTCGACCCTCCCATGTGCTGCTGGCACATCCTGCACCACGAGTCTCACTTCCTCCGATCGGATAAAGATCCACCGAGGGCGCGCGCGCGCTCGTCATACTCTGACTGGGGCTGGCCGGTCACCCAATGGGACAGGTAGGTCCACGGGTGGCTCCCACCCACGCCCCCTTCCCCGAGAGAGAGACCTGATCGTGGGCTCTTTGCCCTTGCAGACGATCAACAGGTCGGTGATCTGCTGGGAGGAGGACGGCCCCGTCTGTTCGCTGTGCCGCGGGTCGTTCGCGCCGCTGTTCCGCCGGCGACACCACTGCCGGTCGTGCGGGCTCCTCGTCTGCAACGACTGCTCGCCGTACACGTCGTACCTGCCCCAGGTCGGGTGGGGCGACGACGACCCGCAGCGCGTCTGCCAGGTCTGCGCGCGCAAGTCGCTGACCGTCGCCGAGGTCGAAACGCACGCCTACAGGGTGTGGTCGTGCACCGACCCGCGCCGGCCGCGCCTCGACCACCTGGAGCGGCTGGCGCCCGTCGTCCGCGCCGCCAAGGCCTGCCCGACGTTCAACGCCGAGCTCCTGCGCCTGATGGCGACGACGCTGTCCAGCGTGTTCGCCCGGGTCCACCATCGCGTGCAGGACGACGTGCACTGGGCCACGAGGTCCACCCGGGTCGACGACGCCACGCTGCTCGGCTGCATCGACAGCGCCGAGCGCCTCCGCGTCGTCTACGACACCGTCGCCGACGACCTCGCCGCCGACGTCCGCTTCGAATCGCTGGACAGCGCGACGACGACCCTGCGGTACAGGGTGGCGCGTCGCACGGCGCCCCTGCCGATACCACAGCGACGGTCGTTGCAGAGCACAGCGCCCATCGTTCGCGTCCGCGTCCCGGTCGTCCCGGTCGCCGGGGAACGCCGCCGGAAGCACGCCGCCCTGCGACCGCACGTCGACGACGCCATCGGCAAGACACGACGACAGGGCCGCTCCACAGGCAGCAGGGTGCTGACGGTGGGCGGGCGCTAGCGAATACAGATGCACCTATACGATAGCGTTTATGGAGAGCGCGTTCAGTGGTGGGCGTTGTCGTGGAAGTCGCCGATGCCGTGGTCGGCGTCGCCGATGAAGTCGACGGCGCCCTCGAAGTCGTCGTGGACGAGGTGGTCGACATCGCCGAAGGCGCCCTCGTGCGCAATGTCGTGCCCGTCGTGGTGCAGGAGGTCGTCGTGGCCGAACGTGCCGTGCGCCAGCAATGTGTCGTGGTCGAGCGTGTCGTGGTCGTGGATCGCGTGCTGGTCGTCGCCCAGCAGGTGGTGGTGCTCCATCTCGTCGTGGACGTGGTCGTCCTGGTCGCGGATCACGTGGTCCCTGTCGAACATCAGGTTGTGGGACAGGCCCATCTCGTGGAGGCCCCACGACGGCTGCAGCGAGGCCCGCGTCCCCGTCGTCTGACCTCGGGCCACCAGCGCGCACACGCCCACAAGCACCATCGCCTTCGTTGCTATCGCCATCGTTACTACTCGCGTCCCGCACCAGGACGACTTGTGGGAATGCGGGGCACGCCGAGGGGGTGCCAGTCATGAATCACGTTCGCGTGTACCGGGGCCGCCAGGCCGGGGGCGATGATTCACCCACAGCAGCGGTAGTGACGTTTCGGTTGGGCCGAGGGAGGCGGGGGTCCCCTCGCCTTGCTATGCCCGACTAATTGGATCAATCGCAGCGCGCCCCCGCTCCTGATCAACGGCAGGCGAGGGGGAGTGCAGGTGCAGGACCTGTGGCGACCACCTCCTGTAGGTGTATATACAGAGAAGCGTGTAGTACGGGGGAGCGTTATCGCAGCATGCCCAGAGCCCGGAAGCGTTCGAGCAGGTGCCGGGCTCGATCGCTGGCGACGAACGCGGCCAGGGCGCTGGCGACGCGTTCCCCGACGCCCTTGACCTCGCGTAGCTCATGGGCGGGCGCCCGCAGCAGGCGCTCGCCGGACTGCCCAAAGTGGTCCAACAGGCGACGGGCCACGGTCCGCCCGACGCCGTCGATGCCCAGGCTGGTGACCAGCCCCAGCTGGTCGACACGTTCTCGGACCACCTCGATCGACGCGATCGCCGCCGCCGCCTTCTTCGTGTCCCAACGCGGCAACGCGACCAGGTCGGATTGCCGCAGGTCGAACAGGTCGGGGACGTCTCGGATCAGGCCGACGTCGACCAGCTGCCTGATGGCGGATTCGCCCAGGCCTCGAACATCCAGCGCGTTCTTGCTGACCGCGTAGACGAGGCGCGCCACCACGACCGATGGGCAATGCGGGTCCACACACCAGGCGTCCGGTTCGCCGTCCTCGAACCGAAGCTTCGACCGGCGCGTGCACGGGCACACGTCGAACACGTCGTCCCGGTCCGCTCTGGGCCCAACCGGTTCGACGCGAACCACATGCGGGATGACGTCACCAGACCGCTGGATACGAACGACGTCGCCTTGTTGCACGATGCCGAACTGCAGGACGTGCCTGGCGTTGTGCAACGTCGCCCGGCAGACGACGACGCCCCCCAGCGTCACCGGCCGCACGATCGCCACGGGCGTCACCTTGCCCGTTCGCCCAACGCTCAGCTCGATCCGCTCCAGGATCGATTTCGCCTGGAGCGCGTCGAACTTGAACGCGAGCGCCCAACGCGGTGCACGCGCCGTACTGCCCAGACGCAGCCGCGCCTCCGACGCGTCTACCTTGACGACGACGCCGTCGCTCTCGTACGGGAAGGTGGCGCGCGACGCTTGCAGGTCGTGGATGGCGGCCGCGACCTGGTCCGGTGTCTGGCAGGGAACCAGGCCGGTGTCGACGGTGAACCCGAGCGACTTGAGCAACGACATGTCCTCGACGTGCGATCGCGGCGTTCCACCCGAGGTCAACAACAGCTGGTAGCAGATCAGGTCGATGGACGACGACGCGCGGCCGTCCAGCTTCCGTCGCAGAAGGCCGGCCACCTGATTCCTCAGCGGGCCCGTCGCTGCTGACGACCCGATCGGCATGACGGCTTCGCCTCGAACCTCGAACGCCACGTTCATGTCGTTCCGGACGTGGACGGGCAGGTTGCGGGCGGCGCGACGAACGGCATCGGTGACATCGTCGCCGAATTCGCCATCACCTCGGGAGATGGCTCGCCGGAAACGCCCATGCCGGTCGTATCGTAGCGCGATGGCCATGCCGTCGTACTTGCGCTCAACGGTCCAGGCCGACGGTGCGGTCTGCTCCAGGAAGGCGTGCACGTCAGCGAGGCGTGTCACGCTGCGCAGCGATAACATGGGGGACGAATGGGCGACGGGTTCATGCGATTCGGGTGGGGCGCCGACGCGGTCGGTCGGTGAGGTCGGCGAGCGCAGGCTGGGGAAACGGGCTTCCAGGTGCGCCAGTTCGGCCATGGCCACGTCGAACTCGGCATCGCTGGCCAGCGGGTCCTCGCCGCCGTAGTACGCCTGGCTGCAGCGTGCCAGCCAGTCGCGAAGCTCAGCAACGCGAACCGCTGGATCGTGGGCCTGCGAGAATCGCCGCCGCCGGCCCACATGCTGGCGTAGAAGTCGGCGCAGCATGCCAGCACCGACCTCTTATTATGGCTGTCGCTGGCAGACGGCGGCCGGCGACCGGATTGCGAATCGGGTATACGCATGTACGCCTGAGCGAAAGGGGTCCATCGAAACGCAGGCGGCAACAGTGGCACATGTGGGCGGCGTGACGCGACACACCATGATTTGGCCCAGTCACACAGGACGTGTGTGAGTCACCGCAAAGGTTACGTGACCTGATTGACGCTCATGCGGCAGCGCCATTCTTGATTATACCTGACAAACGCAATCGCGCACACGTGAGAACACTCTGCTGTCGAACCGCCGCAGGGACACGGCATCTGGCTTGCACGTGCACGCCACAGACGCGCGCCCGTCCCCTCTACGATGATCGTACCGTCGGTTCAGCGTGTGGACACCGCGACAGCTGTCCAGCTGCAGTATATGATCACCAGCAGCAGCTGTCAATGTCTGCCCTGCTCGAAACGACTGAGCCCCGCGATGGGAGCGACACGCATGCCTGTTTCTTACCCTCACCCGAACTACGAAGTCGCAGTGCCCACGTACTGGACCGGAATGCCCCACATGCAGTACGGGGCGGAGGACCTTGCTCACCATGCTGCTGCATGGTCGCATGCTCCACAACCGACAATACGAATGGTCGTTCAGGAGCCCCAGCCGAAACCGCGCCGACCCGCGAACACACCAAAGCGTGCATACTTTCGTCGCTCAAACTTCATCGACGCCAAGATCAAAGCCTTACAAGATGAGTAAGCTAGGGGGTTGTCTATAAAAATGATCGGAGTGTAAAATAACGTCACGGGACTTTGACTCGTCCGTTCGAGAAGAGACGGCGATGGATAAACGGCACGACGACAACCAGCGCCAGGCCCAGCGTAATGACAATGAACGCGATGACGCCCACGACATCCGCTGGGATGACATGGAAGTACATTGGCATTACAACTGGGGGGAGGGCACTTAGTCAGCTGACAGAAACGCCGTCCACGTAACGCGAGACGGACTAATGTCAAAGGGGACGGGGCGTTCTCGATGCGATGGGTTGACGGGGACGCCATGATATCGCGCGGTCAGACTGACTTCGGCATCTGCCACACCATCGCCGGTCGTGAACACAGATTTGTCCACGTCGAGCAGCCTTCTCTTCGCACTCTTCATCGATACACGTACGTCAAAATCGACGGGATACTGTCAACCATCAGGGCACTGCCGGCCGTCACGGCGCGTGCACTTCGCAAACCGTTGCCGGATGTGACACCCGAGCCTCGTACGTCGTCCGCGGCCGCAGCCCCCGAACGGTGACCCGGATCTCCCTCCCGGGAACGACCTCCATTCGTCGCCCGACGCCGGCGACCAGCTCGCCGGCCTGCTCGCCGTCTGCCGCCGCCATTGCCCACAGCACCAGCACGGCCACGCCCAACATCGGCCCACTCGCCAAAATAGAGAATGAGCTGCAGTCGCCACATGCCGCCGACGCCGCCGCTGCTGCCACCTGACAGTGACCTGACCTGACCTGACACTCGTCACCGCCATTCAACAACGCGATCTCTCGTCTTGGCGGGTCGGCGTACTGTGCAACGAGGCCATGGTGGAGGGTGCCAGGCCATGCCGGTGGGTGCAAAGTGCACGCCCCCGTGTCACACTGCCCCAGCGAGCGTGACGTCACGGCCAGCTTCTTTCGTGTGAGGCGATGCTGATGCTGCTGCTCGCGTCACGCTGGCGTCATTGCTACAGAGCATTAACCGCGAGTGTTCGCCTCAGTTGAGTCACCCGATGTCGTCGCGAGATATTTGCATGGTGGACCAGGCCGCGCGGTTCTGGGGCGACGCACTCATAACGCATTACACCGAACTGACGGTACATCGATCATCGAATTACGCGGCCGGCACCCCCGGACGAATTCAATGCTGACCATCCCGAGTTGCCAACGTATTCACGACGCTAGCAGCGCCCATCGCATCTTGCAAACCATTGCCACCAGCTGTCGCTGTCGGGTCTGCACGGGCAGCCCGCCTTCCCCGACGTCGCTGCCAGCGAGCCCGCCCGCCTCCCGAACGATGCACGCGGTATCGGCCCCGTCCTCGCCTGCGTACCACCCATCGGCTCCAGTAATGGGCCCGTCGTACGCTCAGGCGGCGATCATCCAACAGTTCCCACCGGTGCGGATCACGCGCGCCAACCTCGTGTACAGCGATCCACTTGCGATCGAGGCCGCCTATGGCATCGTGCCGACGAAGCGCGCATCGACGAAGCGCCCCAACTTCATCGACAAACGAATCAACGCCGAGGTGATGAAGGCGATGACCGGGGGCGGCGGCAGGCTGTAGGAGGGGGGCCCCGCCGATGCCCCTGGGTTGTATAGTAGGCTATCATTAAAGTTTGTGTGCACAACGTAACCCGTTGCAGCGATTGTGTGTACGTACCCCCGAAATTAACGTGGAATGCAACACGGCACCCGCCTGGTTGAGGAGCAGGGTGTGTAGGCGGATGTCAGTCTTGTTGATGGTCGCGCGGGTCGGTCGGGCACGACGACGCGCCATGCGCCTCGCTGCCACACTGGCTGCACACGTGCGGGAAGGAACACCTTCGGGCGCTGAACCGACAGCCTTGCCTCATATTATAGAAGGCGCAGACGTTGGGCGACGAGCGCGCGCGTTTCGCCCTGCTGTTCTGGAACCGGCCGACCAGCGTGGCGACCGTCCCGTCCCATCGTATGTCGATGCGGTCGTCGATGGCGCTCAGCGATCGGACCAGGTCGGACAGCAGCGAGTGCCCGCACCGGTTGATTGTCCTGCCGAATCGGCGCCGGTAGGCGTCGGGCAGGAGGCAGAGCGCGATCTCATGCGCCTGGGCGCGCTCCAGCAGCTGGACGAACTGGTCGGCAATCGTGCGCAGCATCGACGACGACGACGACGACGACCGATGGTCGAACACGACGGACGGTTCCGCCTGCGCTGTCGACGAATCGCCCTGGCCGGCATCAATGCCGGCCTCCCGCGCCTGCTCGACGGAGAGATACACGACCTGCGCCCGGTTGTCCGCAGTGACCTGCTTCAGGACGGCCGACAGCAACGCGTTCGACGCCCTGTGCGCCTGGGCGATCTCATCGATGACGGCGTACGCCTGCCGCAGGCGCGCCTGCAGCTGGGCGACGGCCTCGCAGCAGCGATGGTCGTCGAGCGGCGTGATTTCGACCATCGGCCCGACGGCGGCGGCGCGGCGGACGACAGACCGATTTGCTGCAGCCTGCGGACCTGGCGGCCCGACTGGGACACTCATCATCTCACGCCGCCGCCCCGCCCCGCCCCGCCCCGGGCCCTGGCCGCCCACGGCCTATTGCGAACTGCAACACGAGCCGAGTCACGGGGGGTTACTGTACCCTGCGCAGCTGCAGCAACGCACGCCCAGTCAGTCAACAGGGGAACAACGTTGTGCGAAGCAGAGCAGGGCAGCGGCGCACGCGGCGGAGTTCGCCATTCAATGTGCGATGGGCGGCGGCATCGCCAGGTCGTCGCGGTCGTCGCCCGATGGTACCTGCCTGTGGTGCTCGTGCTGGCCATGGTCGTTGGGGTGTCGTGGCCGGCTCCCGGGGCGTTCCTGGCCAGGTCGCCGACGGAGAGCGTCGCTGTACGATTGGCTGCCGTGCGGCGTGTGCCCCCATCTGATGCCCGCCGGTTCAGATCGTCGCACTGTTCTTCCTGGCTGGCCTGGAGCTTCATCTGGAGAACGTACGAGCGCTTGTGTCGCTGTGGCCGGCGTCGCTGTTTGGGGTCGTGTCGATCCTGCTCATCACGCCGCTCATTGCGCTTCTTGTTCGCTTCCTGCCGGTCAACGAGTTTGTCGGTCTAGGAATAACGTCGTTCGCTGTGGCGCCCACGACGGTCAGCTCAGGTTGGTTCGCGCAGACGGAGACCCGATTAGCGACCCCCCGGGGTGTGCTCATCCTTCAATAGGCGTTGTCCTTGTCGCGCAAGGGCATGGCAACGTGACACTAGGGTTGCTGCTGACAGTCGCGACGAACCTGCTGTGGTACGTGAATGCGCCTGTCACTAAACTGTTCCCCTTTACATTGCATGTTTAGTGTCGTCACGATTCCGTTCCTGCTGCCGTGGATCCTGGCCTCGCAGGCTCGTGCGCAGAAGGTGACGGCGAACCTGGAACCAATCCCTGTGCTCATCCAGCTTCTCTACCTGGTTCTGTTGCCTCTCGTCGTCGGCCAAGTCGTGCTAAGGGCAATCGCTGTCGTCCGTCGGCAGGTCCAGCGGCATCGCGTCGCCTTGAAGTTGATTTCAAGCACGTTGCTGATATTGTTGCCGTGGATGAAGGTGTCCTCGTCGGCCGAAAGTTTGTTTCAGTTGTCAGGGTACGAGATCCTTTGGGCAGCTCTTGCTGTGATTGCTATGCACGCCGTCTTCCTTGCATTCCATGCGGTCGTTGCGTCTGCGACTCGGATGCCCAGAGACATTGCTCGGGCGGTCGTCATCATGTGTTCACAGAAGACTCTTACCGTGTCATTTGCCATACTGGCAACGGTGCCTTCACGTGACGCCGGTATCGCCGCGATCCCGATCGTACTCGGGCATCTATCGCAAATCCTGGCCGATGCGTTCCTCGTTGCACACTGGGAGACCCGCGATGCCAAGGAGGAACGGAAACTCGGCAACCATGGTGAACGTAGCCCAGAGGGCATCCCTCTCGAGAGTAGTGATACCATATAGACATCGACATTGTTTTTGGTTACGAGGTGTGTGCCCAGGGTATCGGGCGTTGCAGAAGAAATTCAACGTGAAACAATCAGCGTGATTTGCGTTACTGTGGGGCAGGCCCCAACGAGCGCTCGTCACTTGCCGTCCGGGCAAGACCGCCGGACCCCCCAAAAGTGACCGTTTTCAACGACCCCGCTTATGGGACCACTGGGCAGGGCCATCCTTCCATCACTCGCGCGCGACATCCACTATGATGCCATGCATACCGGAGGTATTGGCGGTGATGGTCGGCGGTCCTCCCCGAGAACGACCCTGGCCTTCTTCGCAAATTCGAACCGGCCCTGCGTTTCGAGTCCGAGGTTGCGCAGGCGCGCGCGGTCGATCTAGTGCGAGCTGCACATGGACACGGTCATGAAGGGCCTCGTCGGAGCGCTGGCCGCGATTGCGCCAGTGGCCGCCCGTCTGCAGCGTTCGCGCTGCGCGTCAACGGCAGTCGGGTTCGACAGAGCGGAAATGGATTCCGAGGCCAAGATGGAGTTCAAGCCATACGGCCTGCACATCATGGTCGGCAGCGGAGCGCCGTCTACATGGCCGTCGAACTGGGATACGACCGACACCGGGAAGGCATTCGTGGCAGCGGCGAAAGGCGTCAAGAGCGATGTCAAGGTGAAGGTCACCGCTTGCGACGCTCCCGTCGGGCATGTCTTCGTGTTTCCGGCCAGTGTGCGGTACGAGTTCCAGTCGAACCCCACTAGTACGGACGCAACGCGTATCCTGCGAGTCCATGCCAGCAAGGAGGCGAATGAAGGGATGTTGCTGCCAAAGTGCAGCCCGGTTGGGTCAGTGACGACCGTTCCGTCTCCTGTCCTACGCGATGCTGAGTGCGCCCGTCTGTGTATACAGGCCGATGATTTTCGTTTGCTCGCATGCTGCCCGGGACGCCCGATGTGGGGCCTGCGTTAGCACTCGTCGAAACGCAACTATGATGACCGTCGCTCTGAACGCGATTCTTAGGGCCCCGTCCTGGTGAACACGTTCCGTGAAGAGATCGCGTCGTTACGATTGGCCGCCGATGTATTTGCCTGCTCCCATATAGGTAGCCTGGGAAGATCGTTGCTCTAGGCAGATATCGTGGACTTACGGTGCCCATTCCAGGTGGGCACAAGTACGCGGGCAATGCTATTATTTTCGCTGCTCGTGACCGCCAGAGCAGAGGCGACTGGTTCGGTTACGTCAAGCCTGACCGCGTAAGGACGATACTGAGGTACACGTTGGAGGGCAAGAGCGACCTCAAATCGGACCCTGTAATTCAAGGGACATGGCGCGGCTGTGTGGACTGCGAAGATATCGAAGACCTAGCAAGAAGCACATAGTCGACCTGCCCACATTTGCCAGCACATTCGACTGTAATACAGATCCCTTGCCGAGTACGAGCAATCCGCATAATCGCGTTTTATCAATCAATGACGCCGGATCAGGGATCTGTCGCGAGTTTAGATGCCCGAGCTCCCATGCATGTATTTCTCCACTACAGAACGATACGTCAGTCGGTGCCGGGATAGATCAAGTTCAAACTACGTACTGAAGTCAAAGAAGGCAAACTCGGGAGCCGTCAGCCCAGCTTCATAGACGAAGTGCGAGGCGAGGTACGCGCCGAAGATGGCCTGAACGTACGATTCAGGAAGCCTTTTCGCTAATGTCTCCACTCCGAGGAGGCGGATCAGCTCTCCCGGGCAGGCGTCGCCCAGGACCTGCAAGCGAGTCAATGCCTGTTCCGATCAGCGAGCCAAGTTGCAGACCTTGAAACGCAGCTTCGTGTTTCCCCACAATGATGACGTGCACAACGCGGCATTCAGCGCGTTGATCTTGTTCGAAAGGTTATCGGAGATGATGCAGCGAGCCGTCCCGGTTAGCTCGTGTTCACGCCAGATGCAGTTGAATTCGAGACGGGCATTCTTTTCGATGATCGCCTGAACTTGCTTGACATAGGCCGAATAGAACGCGGGCGGACTCTCTGGGTCGTCGACCATCATATGCTGGGCGAACTCATCGTCCGTCAATGCCAGGGCAGCCAAAACCTCAAGTGAGGACGACGTGACTCCTCCCTTGTTCGCCGACGCGTCCTTGTAGATGATAGTACCACGCTTCTCCAGTTCAAAGCGCGCCTCTTGTGTCAAGAACAGGTTCGCACCCTCAACGATCACCTTGAAGCGGCACTTGCCATCCTCTTCGATGATCTCGTTGACATTGTTGAGGTTAATTGCTTCGGGACGTCCTCCGCACGGGACGAAGAAATCGGCACGAGCTGACGGCAGCAAATGGTATACGTTGCGGTAGACAAGACCAGACTCAACGACCTCATCGTGACCTGGAAGCTTGACCAGGCGGTCATCGATATGGATAAAGTACCCATTCTTCGACAGTTTGGCTCGGTTGAAATGCTCGCTCATTTGTCGGGCTCGGGCCAGCCGGCGAAGTTCTTCGCGATCAATACCCTCCGGGTCATGGAGAACACCACTTCCGTCAACTATCGACGTGGTCTTGTCTTTGGAGATCAGACATTCGTTGCTGCCTAAATCGCCATCTGGACCGCCAGTCTAACAATCACCCCGGTTAGCAATGGCAAATAAAATGAATAAGCGAAACGCACCTGCAGCTTTGTGATCTGGGTCTCATCCAGACCAAGCTTCTCGAGAACTCCCAGGACGTACTGATGCACCGAACGGGTTGTCATTCCGAACATGTCATGCCTGCGGTAACATATTAGTGTTGGTATATTCCATGATCACGAAATGCAAATGGACTGACGGAATGCCACCCAATGACATGCTCTTTCCAGTTGTAAAGGCCTTCCAGAACCGAGCGCCACGAGCTGCGGCACATTTTAACATTCACACAACGAGGGCACACGCACAAGCGGGGTGACCTCGCGCGTGCTGCGATGCCCAATCCATCAAGTTGGCTGTGCCTTCGTCTGGCCCGAAGAACAGAATCTCCTCCTATCCGAAACGTTAGGCAACGGTTCGCCAGAATCCAATGCTCGCGATACCTGTTGATAATAATCGCGGATTTCCGGGTCAGGTAGCAGGATATCAAGAATGGCATCGACATATTTGCGGAAAGCCACGACATCCTTGTCCTGATGGCTTTGGGAAAGGAAGATGGTTCCTTTCGACCCGCCTTCCGGTATGTCCTTATTCTATACGCACCATAAATAACGTCGAAATTCGACCAAATTACACTTGTCAAACCTTGCGAAGCTGGGTTAACGCGAGGTTGTAATTCTCGTCGAAGATAGACCCAACCTGCATGAAGTCAGTCTTTCTACGTGCGGTCTATGAGGGCTGGGAACTCACATTCTGCGCGTACTGCTGGCTGTTCCGAGATTTGATAATGCGGATGCCACCACGGGCAACGTCAGTAAAGCGAACATGGAATCCACGGAACTCACTGCCCACGACGAAGAAGACGCCGAATGGTGCCACAGGATATTCTTCAGATGACAAGAAGCCTGGCGACAGCCGGAATGATATAGCAATCTTGCGATGCTTGAAGAAATTCGTCTTCAGGATGTGGCGATTGAATGACCTACACAAAGAGCAGTTAGGAGACGAACCAGCAGGGCTTACAATAGAGGTTTCACGCCTTACAGTAGCGCCAGTAAGATCTGAGTGTCAAATTCGGATGTGGAATGCAGTTTGATCAACGACTCTATAGCGCAATCAGACGAGGGGTGATCATGCTCGACGACACACTCACCAAACTCTGTCGGGTCTAACGGAGGCGCGTTCGGCTTGGCCCGCCCTCCTGCGTGCCTCTCGGCGAATTCTCGGTACAAAGCTTTCACGATAACTGGGTAGTTTCGAATGCATTCAAGTAGGCGCTCCTCTAACCACAAACGAAACGGATCAGCTTTGGCGAAGGAACACAAAGTACAACCGACCCGTAAAGGTATCCTTGCGAAGGTTCTGCTTCAGACGGAGCAGGTGCGCGATCAAGGTCGGATCGTGTTTTTCAACAGAGCGAAGCAGGGCACCGTATTCCCTTCTGTATCGTGATAGGAACTGATGGGCAAACTTCCACCCCGCGTAAGCAAATGTCGCCTAGCAGTAACAAGACATTCAAGGGCCCATTGGGTAAGACACCTTTACAGCTGGACCTCTTCAGCAGTGAGCACCATGTCGGTGAACATAGGCGTCAGCGCATGTCGGGGCAAGACGTAGATCAATGAAATATCAGATTTCACCTACCAATTAATTTAAGCGGCAGCGTACTCGGACGACGATGGGCGATGAGGCATACCAGCGCAACACGTTCATCAACGACACTGTCGTTGAAAGCGTCGTCGTCGCTTATAGGAAGCGGTTTCAGGTACGCTGAGACAATGGTCACCCCATTGGCGAAATGCTCAATGAACTTCTTAATCGAGTACAACTAAACCAAGACTAAGTGAAATGAAAATTCGATTCGGCGACACAAGACATACGGCCCGCTGATGGTAGAGGTCTGTAAGGGCAGAAAAGAACGAATGAACCGACCCATGATGGTAGGCCACAACGAGTCGCCGTTGTCCAGGGGTTGAACCCTTGGCAACTGTAATTGCCGGCCCTACAACAGGAAGGTATTGACATAGATTCCATAATCCCCGCGTAATTCGACGAACCGAGTTGCTTAGCAACGCGCTCGATTAGTTCTCGATAAATGCTCTGCGTCGTTGGGGAAGAGCGCACGATCATGCTGTGGAACATGTCACTTGACAGTCTCAACAGGTCGCTATCGTGGAGCACTCTACCGACTATCACCGATTTTCGCAAGGTCGGTCTCTGCCGGCTCGACTACACCGGCAAGGTAACTGGGACGCCGAACCATTTGAGGAAACATTGGCCTTTGAAGCAAATAGAAACGCAGCTGGATGTTCAGGTTCTCTGCAATAGGTCCTGCACTGCGAAAGACCTAACAGGTGTCGCTCAGGAGGGCAACAATGTATCGCGGAAAAGATAGCACACCTTCAAACGATACGGCAAAGGTGGACGACCATCGTCGTCGCCTCCCGCCTGTGGCTTACTGCCACTGTACCCTTCGAGAAGGTATTTCGCGTCGAGGTGCCGTTCGAGGTCGTACACTTGCGAAAGACGAGAACCGGGCATCGATCGGACAGCATAGAAGGCTTGATCCTTTTCTTCGTGCCTCAAGTTGAAATCGTTCTCGTCTGTGCCTCCAACCATTGCAAGGATTTTGCCTAAAGGTTCAAAGTTAGCACTGATAACGTACAACGGCAGCAGAAGGCAGTACCGGCATAGAGACAGGAGATGAGCTTCGCTATGCTCCGAACAGGAGTCGATGTAAAGTACTCATCATCGATTCCCATGTTGTTGAAGAACCAGTTGACCTCCTAAACAGGCATCCGGTCAGCTAGATACCTACGTCGTTCTCGCACCACGATCTGACCTTGATAACAAGCGAGGTGTGGACGAGACCTTCATCGACAATCTGCTGGCATACTTCGACAATTTGCGACTTCTTCAGTTCGGCAATGTCCTCGGGACTACGCACTTGTGAATCGCTAGCCTATGAAACAACAGCACTGCGACATACCGTCTCGGACCGTTGAGGGCCATCGTCAATATGTGGCTGGTCGGTCAACCACACCGCAATCCACCAACAGACGATGCCGTTACAGACGAGTCAGCGACGCGGCGAGCCGAACGAGACCCACCAAAGCCCTTCGGCGTTGCGAGTGGTCAACTGTCAAATGGCGACTGACGGGGGCCCAAAGCCCAAAACTCCAAAAACACGGAGCGTGCCGCGACCGGCACTCGCGAGTGTTGCCGCTCGTCACTGACCGGTCTGCTCGATATAGCTCCCCCGTTCTCGAATGCTCGCGATTCGCGTGCCGCGCGGGCTGCGAAACAAGTCCCACGCCTTTTTATCGTTGAGGTGGTTCGCGAATCGCCATGCATAAAGGCAACACCTTTGCAGGTCCGGGGCCCATTGTCGTGGCACGCCTGTGACTGAGCGATCCAAACCCCGTGCACAGGTCGGGTCACTTTTTCTGCGAGCCGCCGATGACGGCCCGGCGAACTACTGCTGTTGGCGAGGACGTGGATCTCAACACCCACCCAGAGCCATTATAGGCCATAGGCCCGCACAGCCCAGATCCCATTCAGATATCGGGCCCGTCGACGGAGATTTTGCGTTGACAGACGGGAGCGTGAGAGACTGCCTATGAGCGAATACTGCCATTCGTGCGACCGACGGTTCGTACACTACGAAGCGCTACAGGCGCACCTTCGGAACAGCTCCTCCCATTACTATTGCAATGATTGCAATCGTGACTTTCCTCATTACCGGGCGCTGGAGCAGCACCTGCAGATGTCTGCTGCCCATCGGCCGCGTCCAACGCATCACTGTCCGTTCAACGACTGGAGCGGGTTCTCGCAGAACGACCTGAACGGGCACCTCGCAAACGAACACAACTACTGTTTCGGATGTCAGCGGGCCTTCGGTGCACCTCGTTCTCTCCAGCAGCACCTGCTGTCGGAGAAGCACAGTCCAAAGACTGTGAAATGTCCATTATGCTCGTCTCTGTTCTCGTCCCTGTCCGCCGTCGCCGGCCATGTCGAGTCGGGTGGGTGCCCTCGTGGGAAACGCTTCAACCGGACAGCCGTATCAAATGCGATTCGAAGCTGGGAGCGCAGCGTCGGCGCTCAGAATACGTACACCGTCCCGTTGCTGACGTACAATGACACAGTCGACGACATCGATGTCAGGGATTGTTACAACGCCTACTACAACTGCTTCTTTTGTCCTCTCTGCGACAAAGAGACACGAACGGCCGGGCAGTTGCAAGCGCACCTGGATTCGAGCGCCCACGCTCCAAACGCGTACCGCTGCCCTGCATGCTCGGGGCAGTTCGTCTCCCTATCCAGCCTCCTCAAACACCTCGAGCTCAGCGCCTGCCGCGACAAACAAGGCCGTCATCTTCACAAGCTAGTCAGCGGAATGAATCGGCTGACGTTATGATCGTGTCCATCATGATTGTAGGCTGCTGTATAGCGGCCAATTGTTCGGTTCAGTAAACGACGGTAAGCATTCGAACGATTCATCGGGCGTAGTGGCTACTAACGCTCTGGACGAGCACCGTCGCCATGACCATTTGCAACGCCGTTAGACGTGCCAATTCCGTCCCGAGGTCTGTGACGCACGCGGAGGCACAGATTTTATTGTATAGCCGCTTGCGTATTCGAGGGTTCCGGACAAGAACACGGGTCAACGACGGTGCCAACGCAAGCAGCTGGTGGCGTTCGCAGGTGAACGCGTGTCCTGTTCCTGGTCGTTGGCCCAGTTATGAATGCGTGCGATTTCTTGGGACGCGTCTTTCGCCGACCGTTTCCGACTGCACGTCGCAGGTAGTGACGGATTCGGAACGCTGACCCGTCTCACCATCACCACACGGGGCTCTTTGACGGTTAAGCGGTATCGGGCCATCGTTTCTCTCTGTGCTGTGCGACATATGGGTAGCCTATGTGATCCAGACAGGCTGTGTCGCGCAGAACCTCGGCCGCAACCTCTATCGCATTAAGTTTCGATTGCAGCGACGGCGCTGGTGGACCCGCTGGCAACGAGTCTAATGGAACCAGCCCAGCAGGTTGTACGACTTGGGAAACGAGTATTTCGACTATAGACGACACGGAACTTACGCGATGTGGAAAACAAGACACGGCGTCCACGCCGCCAGTGACGACGCCCGAATCATTTCTCAGAATGACACTGGCTTTCACGAGCGTACGACGAGAATGTTCGAAGGCGAGATCGCCGCTGATGTAAACCGCAAACGGCATTCTTGTAGCACGCGTCTCGCCGTATTTCGGGCATAGCGCGGCGTCCAGATGGTCGTTTTTGGAAGTTGGCACTCGGACTCGGAGTGACTAC
Organism: Plasmodiophora brassicae; assembly: GCA_039704465.1. Taxonomy (NCBI): domain Eukaryota; phylum Endomyxa; class Phytomyxea; order Plasmodiophorida; family Plasmodiophoridae; genus Plasmodiophora; species Plasmodiophora brassicae. The sequence goes on along the minus strand of JASFAU010000007.1, from coordinate 449,014 downwards.
CGCGTGTACCGATTGCCATGAAGCGGAAGCGACCAGCGGAAAGCGCTATTCCTTGGCAGGCTGTCGTCCACTTTCGCTGCATCCGAAATGGGTTGGTTGGGGGAGGGTTTGAGACCGCCGTCGACGTTTGCAAACAGCTGTTCGGCATTCAGGCGCAGGAAGTGATGCCCTCGTTGATTTCGATCTGGAACCGCCTAGCGAGCGGTGCTCATGCCGCTTCGGACGGCAGGGAATCCGATGTAACGCACGAGCATGTCAAGAGGCGCGACCAAGGCCTGATCCGTATCTGGGCGCAACGAGGAACTCTACATGTCTTCCACTTTGACGATTGGCCGCTGGCGCGATCCTGCACTGGCGACAAAGTCATCGCCATGTACGGTGCCCGCATTGACGCAATGTCGAAGACTCTCGAACAACAACTTCTGAAGAAATCGCCCAGGACGATTCTCGATAAGACGAAAGATCCCGATGCCCGGCATATCAGGATGGTGACTGTAACGGAAGGTCGAGCGGCGTGGCATATCGGTGAACCTCATGCCAGACGTCTGACATGCCGAGAGGAGATTGCGCCGGGCCTGAAGTGGAACCTCCCCGAACGACACGATGCCCTGGTGGATGCCGCTACTCGCTACTTCAACGCATATGGCCCAGCGACAGAGCCCGACTTCCGATACATGATGGGAATCCACGCGGGGCCTTCGAAAGCCGCCGTTGAGCACCTCGTACGCTCTGGAATCCTGTCTACGGTAGCTGTTGATCGAGACGGCCAGGAGATGGAGTTGTTGATACTCAGCGATCTCGTCGATCAAATCAGGAAGCTAGCGCAGACTACGAAGCCGCTCGGCTTTGTCAGGCTGTTGTACAAGTTCGACCCTGTATTGCTCGCACACAAGGACAAGTCTTGGCTAATTGATGGTGAGCACAAGCAACATATCTGGGCGCCATTTGCGCAAATCCTTCCTTCTGTCGTGGTCAATGGTCGTATTCGGGGCACGTGGCAGTACAAGCGCAATACGAATGGCGACATCGCGTTCGCGATTACGCTGTTCGACTCCGTCAAGGACAACGATGATATCCGGTCAGCCGTTGCGCTTCAGGTGGCAGGCCTAGCCAAGTTCCTCGGTGCGTCCTCATACACTGTCGAATACTAAGATCCGGCTCTCAGGCATGCCCGAAACAATATTACGCGTGTTTATTTCTTGAACTATACATAAGTACTATACGCTTCTGGAGCGTCATGCACCAGATGCGACACAGCTGCCGCCGCCCCCGCCGCAACGCTGGCGGAGAAGCCGTTCAATATCTGGATATTCGAACGACTGGGGAAGTTCTGATGCAGCCGCCAGTACCTCAGTCGCACTGGGACGCCTTGATGGGTCAGGATTGAGCATGGACATGATCAACTCGGAAAGCGCCTAAAGACCGTCAGAATACAAAGCGGTTGTGGTTCTCATATCCCTCCTCACCGTAGCGCAATCCAGGTATTGACTCGCACTGTGACCATCTCTCAGGGACTGCCAGGCCGGGCCAGCACTGGGCAGGTCAAGCTGAGCAGTAAGCTCTAAGGCCAACAGGCCTAATGAGAAAATGTCGGCAGCCGCAGAGACCTGCTGAATATCAGATCAAGTAGTTGTGGGGTAATATTTCATGCTCGGTCAGTTACCTGCGGCGGCGTTCCTTGCAACAGCTCCGGAGCAACATATCTGCTGTCGCCCTCATGTACATCTTGATCACTGGCGAGACTGGAGTTCGCGATGTGGCACTAATTGTCACATCAGAAAATGCCAACTGAGATATCCGATCCGACTTCTTACTTGACCAAAGTCTCCGATCTTCAGTGTACCGTCTCGAGTCACGAGGATGTTGTCAGGTTTGATGCTATGGATACGATCAGTGATAAATACAAATTATTGACCACTACACATACTCAAGGTGGAAGACTTGGCATTGGTGAATGTGGACCAACCCAGCAGCAATCTGCACTATGCAGCGCGCAATAAAGCCTGCCGAACTCGAATCAGATATGCAGTGATCTCATTTTGACGCACAAGCATTACCGGTGTCAAACATCTGATTGTCACCGCCAGATATGCTGTCGAGCAAGTCGGATAGGCTGCACTCGCAAAGACCAGTCTGGATGATCAAATGACCTATTATTTTGATCAGCATACGTAGGTCCATACTGGTATGCAACGGCGGGACGGTCACTATACCTTCTTCTTGCCAGGCTCGGTAGTATTCCACTACGTTTGGATGAGGAGGAATAAGCTTCAGTGCATGTACCTCACGAAGATACGACTCTCTATGTACGTCGATATTAGATCTGCATAGTCGGTGGAGGGTGACGCAAACGTGCCAACCTATCATTTTTTCCTCGGAACGGCTTCTTGGATCTCTTCAGCGCGTATGGGCGTTCGTCTAGCGTACTAATCGCGCGATACACCTGCGTCAGACGGTCTCAGATTGCAAACCCGCTTCAGAACCGGGGACCTGTGCTTACCTGATAGAAATGCCCATCGCCGCAAATATGCTTGTCTTTGAAATCTTTCAGAAACACTTCCCGGGAACCTTTTTCTACTGTCGGCGCGTCGTCAATCTGCATCTCTTCGTAGAGAGATGTCAACGCGGTCGTCGACCACAATGCAGCACGATGACGATTAATTGGCGTGAGACTCTGGGCTGGAGGACGCTTCCTGTTCCATCGTCAGCGGCACCGTCATTCAATACACAGCCGGGAATACCTCTGCTGCTGTGGCGTCTTCTTGAACACGCGGTCCTTGTCGAAAGCGGTCAGGTCGGGAGACAGCAGCAGCGTCTTCTCAGAAACGCGTTGTGGCGTCTCGGGCGACAAAAGCGGCTGGCATGGCATGCGCCGTACGCGCGCTGCACGGGCCTGGTCATTTTCCGTTGATGTGCAGACGGGCGTTATAAATTCTGCACAGACAGGTTAACACTGGGCAATGCATCACCTCTACGGCGTCCACCAGACCTATGTCATCTAGAATGGGCAGGCGCGGCGTTTGCGGATGCGGGATTTCGTCATCCTGGAACGTTAACCGCACGCCGAACGACGCGTTCGGCATGGGCGACTCCAGCGCAACGCGTTTCGACCCGAGATGCGGCGTGCCGTTCGCGGCGGGCTTCATCGCGGACATATGATGCAATTCCATCGCGTCCGAAAACGGTTTCTTGGACCAGCACGACGACCGCGGTCTGTAACTGGCGGCCGGTCACGGCGGTTGTCGACCGTCCCCTCGCGACAACAGCACTCCCCTTCAATATGCAATGGGAGGACCCGATGGTCCGACCGACGCGGCAGTGAAGCTAAAAATAACCGCACAGTGACAGTCGGGGAAGGCGGACGGCAGGGACCGCTCCTCGTCGCCACTGCCCCGCAGCAACAGACACAACAACTTGAGGGCATATCGGAGCTCTTCGTGTCACGTATGCATTTCGTGAACGAAGGCTTCATACGTGAACCAAGCTATTGTGAATAATTATACATGCAAGGCTGGGGCGGGTGATATAATCATTTGGTGGTTAATAGGCATGCGAGGCGATCTGATCCTACCAGTCAACAGCCGGCGCCGAGCAGTGTCCCAGCCCCCCTGCCATCGTTGTCGAGCGACGACCGACGCGACTGATCTGACGCCACGCGAGAGCGCCGGGTTCAAATTTCGAGAAATACCGTCCGTCCGCAAAGGAGGACAGGGGGGTGGAGCCGTGGGTGGAGGACAGAATCCCCGGCCGGCCGTGCGGCGCTCGTGAAAACGGCCGCCGCCAAAAATCCCCTCCCTCTCGCCCAGTGCCCGCCGATACTGTGCAGGTCATAACTCATACGAAGCGATTCGTTATGTTGCAATAACAGTACATAAAGTTGAGTAAGCAACAAGGCTTGCCTGACGAAGATTCTGTCGAGCTTTCAAGGTACATCGCAGTACATGCAGTGCATTAAATTGATAAGTGTACCAGTCCTAATGTTAGGCTCATATCTAGACTTGCAGTTTAGCAGCGTGCATTGGGTCATTGGAGCTGCGAACAGGCCTGGGACTCGGTTGCCGAGATCGGGCTAAACTGAACTACGGAGTTGCGGACTTGACCGTTGCAGAAATGACTGATGCTCAGCTGGAGGCCCAGACGAGCCCTGCCGCAGCCGTCGACAATGCCGACGTGCCCGGAAACGCAACGAGCTCAGGCGTAGACGGGTCGGCTGCCGCTGTGCCGTCGGAGGATCTGCCGTTGCAGGAACCGTGGACGCTGTGGTACGATGCGCCGAGCAAGACGAAGCCTGTTGTCTGGGGCGAATCTCTCGTCCAAGTCCACACGTTCGACAGCATCGGTGGGTTCTGGTCCCTGTTCAATAACCTGGTTCCACCGTAAGATTCTATAGACAATGCTTTTATTACAATACGAAATTGATGGGCTTCTGTGGTAGGTCGCGGTTGACGCAGGGATCATACTACCATGTGTTTCGAGCGGGAACGAAGCCTGAATGGGAAGACGCTCGCAACGAGGCTGGCGGAAAGTGGGTTCTTTCGGTACAGAGACAGATGGTGCAGAAGCTAAACGAGATCTGGCTACACACTGTGATGGCGATGATTGGCGAGAACTTCAACGAGTACAGCGATCACATTTGCGGTGCTGTGATCAGTGTTCGCCCGCAGAAGGACCGTATCGCATTGTGGACGAAGACGGCCAGTGACGAGGCTGCCGTGATTGCTATCGGCAAGCAATGGAAGTCGTTGCTGAACTTGGGCGACGGGTTTCGTATCACGTACCAGGCCCATAAGGAGTCCATGAAGACCAACAAGAACCGAGGAGGGTCATTATACGAATGCTGATGACCTCCACTGGCAATCATGTTCCCCATGTGTCTCTAAAATCCAATGGAAATCGTCCCATATCATCGTTGTGTTTACTTGACAGTGAATTCTTCAGGACTATCGTGCAGCAACTCAGCCATCAACTGCTTAGCCTCATCATACGATTCAGCGTGTGGGCATGGACCGTCCATTGTTATACGATGCCTCCCGTCAACAACGTCCTGTACAAGTCGCTTAGAACAGCAAAGGTGCACTGAACGATGGACAAGACAACCTCGCCATTGTACAGTCGATTCATCACTTCAACTTCTGAATTCCGGGGATGCGTATTCGGCAGAAGAAGCGCAAAAGCCCTGCAGACGGGTACCAACGTTAGCTTGCAAAGCGTCGCGATACGACCAGGGATACATTAGCTGCCCGCGGATGCTGCCTTCGTCCAATGTTGTCTCGAAGGCCTGTTGAAACCCATCCTCGAACTGCGACTGTAGATCGGCCTGGTCGACAGAATCGCTTGCAATGTCAAGCCCTTCGACGAAGCCAATCTTCAGATGCCGTCGCCTCAAAGACCGAAACGTGCGCCCTGCAACGGCCATCTCTCCGACCCGCTCCAGAATTGCAGCCGTGCACCCACGAATTCGTCGACAGGTTGCATGCAGAGCAAGGACAGCATCGTACCCTCCATACGCCGCTACAGTCTCGAGCAGCGCCGGCACAGTCAGAAGGTCGTGCAGTTCGACCATTCTTGGCACGGTGTCCGCGTCGGACTGCGCGCGACGAATCCCGGGTCAGGTCGATGCAGATTGCAGTTGCACACAGCAGCACACCGCACGATGCGTTTATCAGTATCACAGGTTGATGGCGTCAGCTTTCTGGATGACGTCCTTCGATCGCTTCTTTTCCCTGTCGTGCTCGGAGCGGCTGTGCAGCGAACGCGGTTTAACGAGGCTGGCTGATTGGATCTCCTTCATGGACACTGGGCTGGTGTACGAGTCGTCGGGCTTGGGTTCGGCGAGAGGTCCCCAGTCAACTCGAGCAAACATCGACTTGGAGCTACTGCTGGCTGGTTCTTGGCCCCATTCTTTCTCCAGGGCGGCAAGGGCTCGGTCGTTCTTAACGCGCTCGTAGTGCTTGTAGTACATGAAGGCAGAAACCAAGATCGCAAGCAGGAGCAGAGCGGCAAGACTCAACCACCTACGTGACAATTGAGCCCTTGCATTCAATACTTGATGTGATTTGTGTCTTACACGGCGAGATGGTTGTCACTTTCTGATTTGCTAGGAGCACTGTTGCCACCCGTCTGCAACAGATATTCGTATCCCGGAGGCGCTGAGCATGCGACAACCAGGGACGGATCGTCGCTTGTTACGACAGATACGTCAGATAAGCTGATCTCTGCCTGCGGTAAAACAGCAACGGCTAGACCCTCTTGTCCGCCCTGGGGATGGGCATAGTCCAACAAGACGTTCCCTTGGTAGTAATGCATTGGTGATTCGACAGTCATCTGTGCCCGCGTGTTAGATTCCAGATCGGGCTTGGCCTGTTTACACCCACCTGAAGAGTTCCAGGCCTTAGCGCTACCTGTACAATCGGCATGAGCATAATCGGGCACCGGCCCTGTCAACAAAGAGACATTACCGTGAGACGAGTCCAGTTAGACGCCAGGGCACTCGTCCCACTCTGCAAGGTTTCGTCATCTAACGCAGCGACCACCTGGACTCTAACTCAGGATACAGTTACCAGATTCGGAGCGACATACTGACATGGCCAGAAGTATCAACGGAGATGTTGGCCTTGCCAACCTTCAGGATCGTGATATTGTTCGAGCGAGCGTTGCCATTGACCTCGATCCACGCCGACAACGACACGGTCGAAAACGGGTCGATGTTAACCAGGAAGTCGTAAGGTTTGCTTGAAGGACGCACCGTCCCATTGATCAGTGACGTCCCCTGCTGACATGTCGCAGCATCATGCGCCGACGTATGCGATACCACCAGTAGAACAAACGCGACCAAGCATTGGACCGCCATTGCGCCTTGGCGATGCCCCAATCTGCTGGCGACGGATGGCGTGTGCCCCTAGAATCACCAACAGGAATATCCAACTGAATGACGTCGTGAATGAACGCCGCTCTACAGGAGATACTGCCCGCCGGAGTGTCCCCACTGCTCAGTCTTATCGGCGTCGCGCACAGAGCTACAATTCCGCTGTTCTGTCGTTACAAGTCCCTATCGTCACGCATGACGCGTTTTTCCTGGGAGGGTTGACGCGGCAGCTGGTTACACTGGTTGCCGGTTGGCAGTTCGATCATGTGCAGCTCGGTGCCGCATAAGTTTATTGGGTGTGGGTGGAGATGGTCGCGGGCGGGAACACGTTCGACTTCGAGGTCGCAGGCGACAGCGACGACGCGGGTGAACCAGGCGATTGGCGTCTGTATCCACGCCGGCTTGACTTTGATCGTGTCGGTGATGCTGTTGCACCGTCAGTGATGACGGTCGTTCCACAGCGTCGGTTCCGTTGGAAGACTCTGGTCGTGCTTCTGACTGGGCGCGATAACCAGTTGACGAGAACGGCGTGCGCGTGTACGTGGAATTCGAGTTACGGAGGCAGAAACGGTCGAGGAAGGTGCAACGGTCGCTCATGGACGAGATGATGGCGTGTGCACCCGAAGGGCTGATCAGCGATGACCCGGCCGAAGAAGGGGGAGGTGGCGGACCTGTTGCCCTGCCTGATGACGTATCGGAGGTTTCGTTCCCTTGCGTCGCACCTGATCATTTGCCTGACAACGACACCATCTTCGAGACACCATCCTATTCTACCTGCATCGTTTGCTGATCAGAGAGCCCGTTGACTTTCGCATAGATTTGCAATGAACCTCACCCGCTCCACTTCAATGGTACTGCAAGAGTCGGAGCAGTTGACTCATGCATGTGCCTGTGTCTCAGGTGGGATTCTTGACATGTCGGTGTCACACTGGCTGATACAGCGCCCCCTTGTCACTGGAGCCGTATCCATCCATTGCACTGTTCAATTTTGCCTACAATCGATTAACCGCCATGGGGGCACGCTTAGCCCAATCTGCTGTCGTGGCGATGGTTGCCATGCTTGCCCTATCATGCCAAGCTCAGTCCAACGGCGCCAACCTTGGCGCTCGCAAAGAAATCAACTCAATGACGGCCGACGAAATCAACGCGTTCCGGGCCGCCGTCCAGGCTCTGTACGACTCTGGCGATTGGGTTACGATCGCCAGCGATCATGGCGTGCCGAATGCGTACTGCCCACATGGATCGCTGAAATTCCTACCTTGGCATCGTCGGTTTATTGCGCGAATGGAGACGGCTCTGGGAGTCCCGCTGCCATTCTGGGACTGGACCAAAAGCGGGATCCCGCAAGCGTGCCAGGATCAGACCTACACGGACGCCAACGGCAACCAACTGCCGAACCCGCTATTTGCTGGCCCCATGGCAGGTGGAGGCATGACGACGCGCGCTCCTGTTGCGGTCTGGCCCGTCGAGTCACTTCAGAACCAGGAACAGATGGCAATGTCCCAGACCGATTGGAAGGATGTGTCCAACACGATCGAAGGCGCGCACAACGACGTACACGGTGGGATTGGCGGCTCAAGTAAGGTTTCGATATGCCTTGGTTCCCGGCTGGTACTGACAGCGATCCAGTGAACGAACTCGATTATTCGGCGTTCGACCCCATCTTCTGGATGCACCACAATAACGTCGACCGTATCTGGTTCCGATGGCAGGTCCAGAATCAGTTCGCAAAGTACCCGGAGGAGGCGACTGGCCCAATGCAAGACTCCCTCGGCAGCTTCACGGGTACGACCTGGATCCACGACCTGTCAGGATGGACGCGCAACTCGGACTCCAGCCAGGCCGTCAAGAACGAACAACCGATCATGAACCCGGACGGAACGATCACGTCTAAGTCCGGCAGGACGAGCAGGCGTCACGGTCGCAACCGCGCCGAGCTCGGTATCTTTGGTGGACCGCCCCTTCCCAATTTCAGCGTTCTCCAAGCAGGGGCTACGTTCTTACCGAAGAGCGCCGCCGTCGCAAGTGTTCCGGTGCCTCCTCACCATGCGGTCAACCACATGACGTCGGCCGCTTCGAATAAGTCGACGAACGCGACAATGGCTTTCGCCAGTCGCTTCATCGCCAACGAGACCGACCTGACGCCGTCAACCATCCAGGTACCGATCATGCTGGAGAAGAGCGTTCATCTGGACCCGGCAACCCGAACGAGCTCCGAGATGCCCGGGTACCAGCCGCGGCCGCGCGTTGTCATGGTCCTGAAGAGCGTGCCGGCGTCGCGCGATCCACTTCGCATCGACATCTTCATGAAGGAAGTGAACATCGGATGGGCGTTCGTCTTCGGCATGGGCAACGTCGGCATGATCCACTTCGTCACAGACCGACCCGTCGACATAACGAACCCGTACCACCAAGTCCTCAACGCGTGCGACATGAAAGACGTCCCAGCGCAGATGCGCTTCGTCCAGACCAACGTCAGGACCGGCGAATCGAAAGAGATCCCGCCCTACCAGATGAGCGTCGAGCCGATGCTCTTCTAAGCGTCGCATGCCGTGAACCAGTATTCAACCAAGTACGAATATAAAGTGCGAACACCCGAGTCTCCCTAAAGCCAGAGACTGGACTGCGATTTTGGGGCGACAGTGATTCGTCGTCGCAGGCGATGTGAGGGGCGGCTTCAGTCGTGGGGTCTATTTTCGCGCCCCGCCATCGTCGCCTGTCCTCAATTAGCCGACGGTGCGCGTTGGTCGTCTGCGCACCGGCCGGCGGCGTCTCCCGGGCTGCGATTCATGACACGACGAATCTGATATGTGCAATTTGCTTTGGTACGGTGCGATCCAGGGCAGCCGCTGGAGTTCTGAGGAACGCGTGTAGTTGCTTCGGGTTCCTGACGTGCCTTGGGTGTCGGGATCGTGTCGCGCGGACCCTCCTGTTCTTCCCGCCAGAGACGGGATACCATATGGTGATCTTGTAGATTGTACTGGGTTACCCCATTGCCTCTGAGCCATGCTTCTGCCTTAAAGGATTTCGAAGGGCAAACTATGTGTCTCATTAATTCAAAAGGCGAGCCGACCTCTCCTCTGCATGATCCATCGGTGGAACTGAAAACGCTACGAGTGGGCAAGAACAAGATTGCCACGTTCTTCATCAGGCACCCGAAATCAAGGTGACAATATTACGTACCATCTTAGTGTTTTAGTCGGACTGAGTATCGCCTGTACAGGTTCACGATTCTCTTCTCTCATGGCAATGCGGTCGGCTATGCCCATCATCGTGGTTTGTTCCCATGCAGTTAGACTGACCGCCGCCTACAGACAGATCTGGGTTACATGAGGGATCACTTGGTCGATATGTCGAGTCAGCTACAGGTCAATCTCTTTGCATATGACTTCTGCGGGTCAGGACGATTCTAGCGCCCCTGATCTCTGGTCGTGCTACTAATCGCATCACCAGATACGGGGAAAGCACTGGGTTGCCTTCCGTTGCATCTCTCAATGCTGAGATCAGGGTCTGCTTTGATCACCTGACGAATGAGCTGAAGATCCCTCGACCTTCGATTGTTGTTTATGGGCAATCCTTGGGTGAGTTGTCATAACTGAAGAGGTCTTACGCGGCTGTTCATTTCTACGAATCCCATCAGGTACTGCGCCTACTGTTGCCCTGGCGTCACAAGCTGGCGATGTTGCAGGTGTAATTCTGCACTCGCCTCTGCTGTCGGCGTTGAGAGTAATTCGACCAGTAAAGAAGACGCATTGGTTTGACATTCTCAGGTTGGTCGGTTTCGTTCCGTCATTGCAGTGTTGCTGACTGTGGGACAGAAACGTAGATCTAATCGAACAAGTCAAAGCGCCAATACTGATTGTACCGCCAATGATCCCCAAACGTATTCTCCCGTGTGGCTCAACTGCAGTTTACAGGTTCATGGCGATGAAGACGAGGAAGTCCCCGTACTACACGCCAAAGTAACGATATACGAAGCATATCGCCTAGCGTTGCTGACGTTATGTCTGTCTCAGACGCTCCACGAGATGTCGCATCAGCGCTACCCGGCCTGGTTCGTTGAAGGCGCTGGCCACAACAACATTGAGGTCGAATACCGGGGTCAATACTTTGACTGCCTGAGTAAGTTCCTCTCCTTCCTCGAATCCGAACTCGCCTGTAATAAAATTTAACTATTCCCTTTCAAGCCAGGTAGCACATCACGACGACGGTTACTTTAGTACTTTATACGAATCGGATCGCAACGACGTCATGTGACAGCCGCTCTACAGTACTGACGCCATGGGCGACTCCTGTCCATTCAAACCACTGCGTTCCGACACAGTTCGTTTCACATGACGCGCCTGCCAGAGGCTCGCCAGACCAAGCCTACCCGGAATACGTTTCAGCAGGACTTTACGAGCGCGTAACCCCACCGCAGATCACGCAGGTGTTAACACCAATGGTGTAAGGGTGGCACTGGTCGAGGACACATCGACCTGGGGACTTTATACGGCGGCAGGTTGTTGTTCTGCCTTTACGGGCGGCTGACCCTCTTTGTCTTGAGCGCGCTGTTGCTTGCCCTGGCGTGACCGTCTCGGATTAGGCTGATTCGGTTGGGGCTTATTTGCAGAGCCCTCTGGGCCGGAGGACTCCTCTCCACGAGGACGCTGTCCCCCACCGCGACGACGTCCAGGTTTCGGACCTGTCCGCTGTGATTGTTGCTGGTGGGGTCCATCCGACTTCTTGGCATCAGCAGCAGTCGACTCTCCAGCAGGCTCGCCGTTCGGAGCAGCGTTGTACGGGACGGGTCGCATGCCTGTTTCGACCTGAAGGTGGTGCAGCTGCTTCTGGACTTCTTCCTGCTCCCGCTGGTACTTCTCGAACTGCGACCGATACGCCAGGTGCGACTCGATCAGCATCTTGGCGTTGCTGACCGAGTCCCTCGTCCCGAATATCGTCACCGTCCCGTCCTGCACTTTGATGCGGTTCGCTTTCGACGACGCTTCAATGTGCTGGATGACACGCCCATTCTTGCCGATCACCCAGGCGACGGCATCGGGTGTTAGCTGGATCGATTCCTGCAGGAACTCCAGCTCGTGCCTGGCAGCCGCAGCGGCTTGGGGGCTCTCGGCCAGGATCCGAATCTTGCCCGTTTCCGCATCGATCTGCACATTCATGATGCCGGGCATCTGCTGGACGCGCTGGACTCGCGACCCCTTCGCGCCGATCGCATAGCCGATAGTACTGAGATCGACAGTAAACTCCTCGACATGCCCAGTGGTGACCTTCTCCTGGGCCTTGGCCAGCTCCGCCCGGTACTGCTCCGTCTTGTTCCGGATCACCTGAAGCTCCGTCAGGTGCTGAACGTGCAGGTCGATCAGCAGTTTGGCTTTGTTCAGGCAGGTCTCCGTCCCGACGACAATGATCTTGTGCGCCGGCCCGTCGTACGTAATCGCGATGACGCCCGTATCGGCTCGGATGTTGGGCAGCGTCGACGTGATCGGGCCCGCTGAGACACTGCGAAGGATGGCGGGCAGCGTGAGCTCGACCCTCTGGATCGGGCGCAGGTCGATGCTGGGCGACTTGTTCGCTGGGCGGATGTGCTCGAGGTCGATGATGTCGTCGCAGTCGTCGCCAAACCCAGCGAATCGCACAAGCGCAACCTGAAATGATCATTCAATCAGCTGCCGCGCCGGAACACTGGACGCGATAACGTCATTACGTTCGCTTTCGTGGATTTGATGACGGCGGGCCACCAGCCCCAGGGTTCGTCTTCGGCACCCTGGGCGAGGACTTCGACCTCCATTCCAGGTTCGTATTTAGGCGGCGACGTTAACTCCTCGGGGACGTAGCGGACCTTGTCGGCCGGCACCCAGAGCGTTTTCCACCCGTCCTCGAACTCAGTTAGGACCTTACCGAGCTTGATATCACGAATAGTCGCCTGGCGGCACCCGGGTCAGGATGGACACAGCCGGCGGAGCGCACTGCGGCGCGTACCTTGAAGTAGGCGCCCGTCTCGGGGTCGTTCGCCTCATAACGGGCATCGCTGGTCGCCATGTGACGCGCCGGCCGACTCGCAACGCCAACGACCACCACCGCCACCGGTCCGTCGGGTTTGGCCGCGGGGCGCAACTCCGTGGCGCACCACACACATTGGGCCAAACAGGTGAGGAGGTGAACCGATCCATCGCGGCTGGCGCGCCAAAAACCGTCCGCCCCCCGCGACAACAGGCAACACGGGCCAGCCTGACTGGCGCGCCGGCCGCCGCGTATTACCCACAGCTGCCCATATAGCACAAATATTATTATTGCCTGGTGTGATCTATTTGGGAGTCCATGCGTTGTCGGAGCCGGTCGAGGAAGTCGACGATGGCCGACGCCGACGGTCGCTGGGCAGGGTCGGTCGACAGGCAGCGATCGGCCAGAGCGCGTAGATTCCTGGATCGGACCGAGCGGACCTGTTGCGCGCGACGCTCAGGAGCGGGTTGCTGCCCAGTGCACATTTCCGTGAGCAGGACGCCCAATGAGTAGATATCGGACTTCGTCAGGTACGCGGGGCCGTTCGACTGCAGGACTTCGGGAGCGGCGTAGATCGGCGTGCCCGGGACCGTCGTGGTGCACTGCTGGACGAAATGGGCGGAACCGAAGTCGCTCAGTTTGACACCGGTGATGCTGAACGACGACGCCGACGGCGTAGACGTCAGCAGCACGTTCGCCGAAGACAGGTCGCGATGCACGATCGGCTCGGGCGACAGGCTGTGCAAGTAGAAAAGCGCCGATGCGACCGCTCGAGCAACAGTAACGACGGTAGGCAGGGACAGCGGGCCGGCCGATAGCAAGGACCGTAACGAGCAATCCATTCGCTCCAGAATCAGCATGGGCCTACAAGGTAGACGGCTCAGAGGCACGCTATGCAGACCGGGGTACACACGAACATGCCGTCTGCGTCGGTACAAGCACCAAAGCACTTCAGAAGATGCGGGTGCGACAGCAACGAATCTGGATACGGCCACGATATGAGGCATGGCTAACAGAAAAGCGGACGGCGCGGTCGCACTGACAAATGTACATTTCACGTTCGAACACAGAGCGGTTGTATTCCGACAGGAGAACGCGATGGATGGACTTGATAGCGACTTGACAACCTCTCCATCTCCCGCTCCGTATCGCACCATCTGTCGTGACGGTCATCGAAATTGAGAAACAGGGAAACGATGGCACCGATATGCCTACAAGCTCCACGCCCGATGATCTCGTTGGATACGTCGACTTCGCGCCGGTCAATGACCCAGCCAGGACGACACAAATCTCGGAAGGAGGCCTCGAGGGACGACGCCCCACTCGACACGGCTGCACTCGGTTGCGCGACAGGCGGGAGACGTTCTAGAGAATGGTCGCGATCCGCCCTGGCTTGTTGCAACTCGGACAGCAGCCTGTGCCGCTCCGCTTCCGATCGCGTCCGATCGTCATTCAGCTGCCGTTGCAGATCTGATGGAATGTTCATTCCGATATCTCATCCATCGTCAGGCAACCGTGGTCACCAGCAATCTGGTAGTTGGCAGCGCGCAGCTGCTCCTGGACGCCACGAAACTGCTGTCTGGCGGCCGCCAGCCCCGTTTCCAGCTCACGGGCCCGGCCGGCCAGCACCCTGTTCTCCTGCTGCAGCTCGCCGGCGTCCACAAGGCTGACGTGTGCGCCGAACCGCTCGGACAGGTCGATCTCTGGCAGCGAGACGGCCAGCGACGACAGCGACCGCCCCAGCAGAGCGTCCGCCTCATCCTGCATGCCCCTGTGGCGAACGACTGATCGGCAGCGCCCAGCGGCAGCAGCCCCGGCGCCCAGTGGCGGTGCGACACTTCCACCTCAGGGGCGCCAGTTCGAGTCCAGGATGGGCCGTCCGCGTTGGTTGTTTTGGGGGGGGGGGGGCGCCCCTGCCTCATTCGGCTGACTGGGACTGATGATGATGATGCCGCTGCCGGTTATCCGAGCGGAAAATCTCCCCGGGGCGGGTGTACCACCTGGGTACCGATTCGCAACGATCGTAGATATTACGCGAAGGAGCGCACACGCCCATTCGCAATCGCCCAGTGTTGTTGCGTCACGATGAGCGCCAACGCCAACCCGTTCGACCTGATCTCCCAGGAGATCGGAATCCCGTCATCCGGTACGGGTTGCACCTGATTGGCGTGCCTACGTATGGACGACGCTAACGGGGCATGGCCGGCAGGGTTCGCCAGTCACCCGGGACCGTTCGGATTCGGGCGCCCACCAACCGGGATGCCAATGGACCTGATCCCGGATCTACCCCCGATGCCCATGCGAGGCGCCGGTATCCATCAAATCATTCATGGACCAGCGCCGCCCAAGAAGGGCAGAGCGGCGTCGGCACGGAAGGGCGACCTGGAGCGGATCGAGAAGCGCCGAAAGCGGGAGAGAGAGGCGGCCGCCCGTTCTCGTCAACGGAAAGCCGACCTGATCGGCACGCTCGAGTTGCAGGTCTCCTTGATGAAGGCGGAGATCAAGACGCTGAAAGAGCAGGTGATCGCGCTGGGAGGTACCCCGCCACCCAGCCAGTACGAGAACGCGCCGAAGCAGATCGCAGCGATGAGATCGGCGCAGCAGCAGACACAGCAGGGGATTCACCACGGGCATGAAGACGACTTCGTGTCATCCAGTAACAACTCGTCGCCATCGAGCGCCAAGCGGGGTTCGCGTCTGGGACCGTAATCGGCGACAAGGACTACTAGACAGAACCTCGAGCGACACCACAGGAACATTCGTCTATTTACGCGATTCGAATATACTTGGATTGGGGTAAGCCCGGGTCGACGTCGGTAACGGCGTCCAGGTCAGCACCGCGTTTCGCCAGGGCATCGGCGGCTTCGTTGCCGATATCGCCGGCATGTGCCTCGACGTATCGGAAGGTGACCAGGGCGCCAGCTCGACGGAGCCCCTTCATGGTACGATAGATGGCCTGCATCAGGTCCAGGTTCTTGTACTGCTTTCTCGGGTTCTTCGGGTCTTCGTGCCATGACACAATCCTGTGCAAGCACGAGTTTCAGAAGCCGTTTGCGTAGAGTAGCGCTATCGATACCAATCTGTGGCCGCTTTGATGGTATACATCGAGTCGCTACAGATCTCGACCCGCTCATGAACCTGTCACCGCGAATGAAACGCCCGACGGATGGATTACATGAAATAAATCTCATACTGACCAGAGGGTCGACACGCGTTAAGACTTCGAGGACAGCGAACAATTCAGCGCGTTGGTTCGTCTGCGGCAAGCCCACAAGCCGGCCTGATATATTCCTGACGAGCAGTTAATGAGATGCGTCACGTTCATCCACAGGACGAAGGGGGGACCTTGGATCGGAATGGCCATAGTAGGCGCCGTATCCGGCACGAGCGCCAACGCGACCATTGCCCAGGCAGGATCCGTCGGTGAACACGACCAGCTTCGTAACAGACTGCGTCTGGGACTGCGACGAAATGTGAACGGATTCCAGACGACGAGCCTGCTGCGAGAATGGCCCTCCGGCAACAGCCATATCCTCAGTCTCGTCGCAGGTGGATGCATCCCCTGCATCGTCCTCCACCTTCGCGACTGGCTTGACATCCTCCACCTTCACGCCTGGCTTGACATCCGCGTCGTCATTTTCGTTCACACCGTCATCTTGGACGAACCGCATCGCCTCGTACTGGGTCGGAAACCCTTTGTAAATGGCCCCAGAGTACCCTTGAACGGATCGTGCACATTCGGGCCAGTTGTCGAATATACCCGTGCGCCGTCCTTTCCGCACGCCGTAGAACTATGGCACAGCAGCGCACAAGTCAGCCCCCCGACCTTGTTGCCTCCACAACCCACGTCGGCATGGTCGGACTTTGCGTTTCGACGTCGTCATCGTGGACCGAAGCGAGCAGAGCGCGCGGCTCCGCACTCGCATGCAACGCGCCGGTCACGCAGTCCGACAAGGCGTTGCCCCGCGTCCAAATCGGACTGTCGCGTTCGTCTCATGTCTGCCCTCAACATGGCTCGGCTGCCCTCAAAGTGTCTCGACTGCCCTCAAAATGTATCGACTGCCCTCAGAGTGTCTCAACTGCCCTCAAAGTGTCTCGATAGTTTTATGCTGTGTGTCCTGGACGCTGAATTACTTCTTTTTCAACACGGATCTGAAATCGCCGACGGGGAGTCGCATCTGGGGCGGCCCTGCCTTCGACGGAGCAGCCAGCGACTCCTCGGTCGACCGCTGTTCGGCTTCGGACCCATGTTCGGACTGGCTTGGCGGATCCTCGGTCTCTCGACGGGCACCGGCCGCTCGCCGCTGCTTCAACTGCTCGAGAATGCTCTTGGAGCCGGCCGCTCCCTTCAATGCGTCGAAAACGCCATCGACCATGCCGGCGGCGTCGTTCCTTTGGTCCAGCAGCGGACGCGATCCGCGTTTCGCTGCTCGTTGGGCTTCTCTTTCCTCCTTGATGAGAGCCTTTTCCGCCTACGCAGGGACAGGATTAGACGCAGCGTGGCCATCCACAGAACCCCCATACCTCGATTCTGGCCTTGTCGAGGCTCTTTTCCGCCTTGATATACATTTCCGAGAACTCGTGGAACGTTGCGAAGAGCGTTTCCCATTTGGTCTTCCCTTTAGGTTCCCCGTACAGAGCGCAAATTCGGTCAACGTCGACGAGAAGTTGCTCGGCTTCCTCCAGCAAAGACGTAACTTCGCCCGACGTCGCGTCGTAGAATTTCGACATGACTTCCTTGAACTTGTCCTGCCTCGCACGGCTATCGTCGAAGGCCGCGATCTGCGACTTGATCTTGTTCATGTACACCACGAGGTTTCGGCATTCCGCCAGACACGGATCGCACTCGATCCGAGAGGCCTGTCGACGCAGTCATGAGTGAGGCAATGAAGGAAGGCAGTTGGGTTGTATGGGCACCTCCTGCAAACTCGCAAAGTCCTGTGTGAAGTTTCGCACAGCCGGGGAATGCTTGTTGACGTGCTGAACAATCACCTGCATCAGGCTCCGGGAATTGTCGTTCGTTTTCGTCGACTCCAGTTGACGTAGCGTCGACAGCTTGAAGCCGTATGCCTGCCCTTTCGGTGTCCCACCGTTCATCAAGTTGCCGATGGCCAAAATCAGACGCAGCAGTTGATGGAACATCTCCGATTGCTCCAGATCGTGTAAGGCGGACTGAACCATCTTGATCTTTCGATGGGCCTAATACAGCGTCAGGGGCGTGCCCAGTATTGTACAGGGACGCGTTCGACCTCATGATATAGCTCATCATAGCTCTGCTGGAACAGCCAAACGTCGACACGATTTTCAATGTTTGGAACGTCGGCTAACGCGAGGAAGAACTTTTCTGTCGCGCCAAGCAGGTTGATGTCACCATCGTATGAGCGAACCTGGGCAACCGTAAATTGAGTACCGGTTGCTTCCATGATGACAGACCGCATCAGTTGCCACCTACCGCCTCAATCTCCTCCGGGGTCGGACAGCAGTTTTTCAGCTTCTGCAAATGGTTCTGGTTCAACAGTTCGGAATTCATAAGCAGGACGGCATCGCGGATCTCTTCTGGAGTGATCTTGAACCGGGCTGTTGGCGAATATCAGACACCCGCCAGACGCTAGCAACCCGGATATCAAAAACGTACCTAACGAGAGGTCGATGTTGTACGATCGTTTCTCGTCAACCAGCTTGACAAGTTCAGGTTTCGCTGACTGCACAAACCATGAGCCAGCAGAATGACAACCGTACTACATTCCCATAGACCTTCTTCTTCTTGTCTGCAGTCGTTTCAGCAGCAGGCTTGTCGACCTTCGCGAATGCGTCCTCAAACATTTCCGTGTCGAGCTTAGGATCTTTGTCGTTCAGCTGCATCCAGATCGTATCCGTAATCTGTTGGTTCGGAATAGGTGCCCTAGAAGAGCATGAACATTAGAGGGGTCTTAAAGTGTTTGTGAGCAAACCATACCAATGAAAGTTCTTCAGCTTGTTCTTGGGAAGTTTGGGTTTCGGCTTCAAGCCAGGAGGAGCAGCGTCTTGCGGACGAACAACAGGTCCTCCAGGTGGTGGCGGGGCACCTACTGAGCTTTGAGCCACGAGTGAAATGTACAGGGAGGTTACGAACCCGGGGCGCCAGGAGGTCCTGGTGGTGGGGGTGGGGCACCTGGTGGTGGAGGTGCCCCAGGAGGTGGAGGCGGTGGCGGTGGAGCCGGCGCACCGGGTGCGGGAGGGGCAGGTGGTGCCCCTGGCACCGGGGGTGCCGCAGGTGGCGGCGGGGGTGGGGGCGCTCCGGGAGCCGGCCTGCCAAGGCCTTAGTAATTGCTGCCAACAATACATTATAACACTGACACGTACGGAGGAGGTGGGGGGAGAGAAGCAGACGAGGATCCAGTAGCGCCGCCGGCCTCCAGCTCAGCAATGCGCTTGCGAAGAGCTTCATTCTGAATACAACTCAGGAAGGCAATAACAGAACGATAGGTGAGAAGAATGAACCTCTTGTTTGAGATTAACCGCATCGAGCTCAGGGACGGAGGCCGCAGAACCACCTGATCCGAACGAGGCCAGTTTTGCAAGAGCCTGGTCTAACTGTGTACGAAGGTCGGCACTCTCCGTCTCATACTTGGTCAACGACTTGATGCGTTTGTCGCTGTCCTCCAATTTCTTCGCGGTTTCAAGCGACAGAGGAAGCGAATCCAAAGTCCTGCGGCCAGGTCAGTCGCGGGCGAGTTTTCTGACTTGCAATACGCTGATTGCAGACCGAGATTGTTGCTGTTGAAGCAGCATCCGCAGCTGTTCGAACGTCAAGAACTTCGCAACCTTGCCGGACGATACGCCGTCCTTGTCGTTGACATTGTTCTTCCCAGAGCAGGCTATGCGAATAATGCCCTGAAGGTGACCATATGAGGCAACCGACATCACAATCGTCGTCCGAAAAAGGGCACCTGAATGTTTTGCCAGGCAATGTCAGCCAGTGTGGGGTCCTTCGGTATCAGCATCAGCTGCTGGAGAACGGTGATGAACTGGGTCGAATGTCCATCGATGCGCGAAGTCTCTCGGAGGTATTCGAACAGTGAGACTGGATCCGACAGATTGACATTGTTGTACATGGTCGCGCGATGATCATTGGCCATTTCAGATTCGAACAAGTCAAGCTGTGAACGCAGGAGCTGTAAGTCAGCGTCGAAGCCAACTGAAACAAGTCAGTCCCCTGGACGCTGACGAGAACGCGTTCACAAGCCTAACCTGCTGTTGCCATACCTCCTCGAAGCTGGTTTATGATGTCCAGGTACCCCAGCTCAATGAACTCTCTTCTGATGGCAACTCGGTCCTCAAGAAGATTGCATGCGTTGATCAATGTGTTGATGAAGACAGTTACATCAACCTGGAATCCGGGATGATGGACACAACGAAGACAGTTGACGAGAGGAAAGAATCTAACCATTTCTCAAACACAAAAACAGTGACACGCAGCGCACAACTGACCTGTTGTCATTGCCGGTTATCACTGACCTGTAGTGGCTGAATGCCTGAACGACAGGCGAATCGGCACCAGCATTATCTGAGAGCCATGCCAAGACAGCCCTATACGAACAGTCACCGACAGGAACATGGGACGTGCAAACGAAACAGTCTCACAGAAGTTGAAGAACGATACGTTTGACGTCAATGGAATCGGCATCGAACAACAGAGCAATTTCCTGCGTAGCATCATGGTCGTTCAGGAAGTACTCCATACCGACTTGGTTGCTCATGAATCCCTAGATGGTAATTAACGTCACGACAACGCACTGAACATAGCGCGTATTACCTTAATGCATTGGATCGCAGCAAGAAGCACGGCATCGTTCTTGTAGGTAAAATGGCTCTTATATGCACACTGCATCATCTTTCGAAGTCCTTGCGCTTCAACGAACTCCTGAATCCATTTACGGCCATTCGAATTGATGACAGGTCGCAGCGTAAGGAATATTTCCTGGAACATCATTATTACAATGTAATAGAAACCCGCTTCGTACATAGTTAAGCATACTTGGGTGGGAGGATCTTGGTCAAGTGTCGATGCCCAATAGCTGGCCGGCTTTTCAGCAGACGTCGACTTTGAACTTGACTGTTGTAACAGATCCCATTTCTTCTCAAGGGGCAATTTACGCATCTGGTCTGCGACCGCTGGCTTGAACGCCATCTCCACGAGAAACGATTCGAACAGCGTGTTGACCTCTGCAGAGGACACATGAGCGGAAAGATCTAAACGCAGACCATTGAACGGCAACCCCACCGTCAGGCGCAGGCATAGGTCGTTTGACGGGTGCTTTCATAGAATCTTCGCTCTCCAACGAGTGGGGCCCTCCAGGCTCAGGACTCAGCGGCTCCGAAGTGGAGACAGTCGTCCGCGACAGCTTCGACATCGGCCCCAGCTGCTTCGCAGTCGACTTGGTCGACAGGGTGCCCGAGGCCAACGGCGCCTCATGGCCGGGTTTGCCCTGCTCGTTGCCCATCGGGGGACAACGACCTGAGTGGCCGCACGAGAATCTCGCCTGTCACGGTGTAGTACCACGCAGTGAGCACACTGTGGCACCCAGTGATTCGGCCGAGGCCACGCGCGTCGCTCCCCAGCCTACGTTACCGGCGCTATACAGCAGCTCAGCCCCTGACGGGTTCAACGACTCGAGATTGACGACCCGACGCAGGTTGCCTGCAAGCGGAATCCGCCGAGAAACTGTTTTTAGATACCGCGTGATAAAAATAAGTTCGAGACGGCAGGTGAACATGTTGGCACTGTACAGTAGGAATATTGGCACAGCACTGTACAAGGGCGCTGGACAGTAGGGTTCGATACTGGCGATGGAGACGCTACTTTAGGCGCGCTCCTCCTCGTCCGGGCCGTGTCGGTTTGGAGAACATTGGCTTATCTGAGTGGGATGCGACAGTGGATGCGAATCGGGACTCGAAATCATTGTCGGTAAGCTCCTCTGCGGTCGAGATCTGGACAGTCTGCGTGTTCTCCAGTCCGGCGGTAGCGATCGCCTCGACAAGGTTGCGTTTGAATGTTGAGTATGCCATCTTCATGCGTCGGTCAGATTCCTGAGTGGCATGGCAATGTCAGGACGGCGACGGCAGTGACAGAAACGGCCGTTGCACCTCTGGGCAGTAATGGACTAGGACAATGGACTGCGGCGACAAGCGCAGTATGATGAAGCGCGGTTCTGCAGAAAGCGCAGAAGCGAGTGCAGAGCGGTCAAGCTTCTCATGCTTAGATTCAACCTGGAAAGACTCCTGTGAATGGACACATCAGTCAGTACACGTTTAGATCCATGAGGACATGGCACATTTTTCTTACCAGCGATGACGTCATGCTAATAACCACAGATGCAAGCTTGGAAGCAGCAAAGTCTTTCAAGGTGCCCGACATTGTCGTACTGTCGTTCAGCGCCACCATAGGCATTGCTGCGGTGCGAACACAGCGCGGTTGCGCCTCCTTTTGCATAGCCGCGACTTCCTACCCACCGAATCCTCAGCCACACAGTAATAGACAATAGTCTTCGAACATACCTTCTCGTCACGCGTCATCACTGCCGATGTAACGCGACCGTTCGATGCTCTTCCATTGAACCCGTCCAGCGAGCATTCCGAGATCGACGATAGTTGCCAATCTACCAGTATGTATCAGGGTTGACCCACAGTCCAATCGTCCGCGCCAGCCTAACCTGCATGGAAATTTTCAAGACCAAGCGTCGCCTTCATTGGATTTCGAAGCGATGCATACAGCTAGGAAAGACCATCAATGGCAAGCTCAGCAATACGTTTCAACAAACCCTAGTACTACCATTCGTGAGGCCACAGGAGCTTTATCAGGTGTCCATGCGATCAGCACCCAAAGACCGTCATACGGTAGAAGAACAATTGCTGGTTCAGCGTTGGACAGCGATTTGGCGACCTGCGACAGGACAGCCTTCTGATCGGTCTTGTCCTATGCGGCACGCACTCAGGACAGCGACCGAAGAGGCCGGCGAATGGGAGCGACCTCGATCCTCAGCTTCGTCTTCAGCACGAACTGCTCGTCGACAATGGTCAGGACGAGAGCAACGGCACGACCGCCATTGCGGAACGCGTCTAGCACATCAGGGTGTAGCCTGACACCCTGGTCCATGATTGTCTGGCCGGATTCGCGCGTCGCCCAAAAACGGTGCGTTGAAGGCGCGCGGCCCCTTCCTATTCTCGGAACGAGCAGTGGCAGCCTATACGCGACCATCTGCAACAATGCCAGCCATTCGCGATATACCATCAAGTTTCAACAACGAGACCGGCTATTATAAATCATCGATAAGCCCAGATACCATCTCCGAGCGTGGACGTTGACGGTAGAACGGGAATGGTTCCCATGCCTCTGTGACGCGACTTCCGACGTACGACATAAGCGTCAACATACGATGGCGATAATCGATGACGATGTTGCCGCGCTGCGCCAGATGACGATCAGCCAGATGCGGGCAGTTGTTTCCGCTTCGGACGACGATACCGCCGAGCCAGCCAGCGACGAGCTCTGTGAAGTGTTCCTGGACGAAATCATGAGAAACCCTAACGGAGGTCCTGATCAGCTCCATGATCTCATGCGAGCGCATCATCTTGAACCTGGATACAACGCAGCAGCCGAAGCGACATCCGCTGTGGACGAAGTTACACCAATTAAACCGATCCCCGGCAAGGCTCCAGTAGACGATACCGACAACGTTCGGCGGTTCGCGAAGCTGGCTCCTGGATTCCAGTCCGTCCTCCAGCAGGAATTCCCAAACGCGTTCACGACATCCCATCGGCCACCGCCTACCGACAGTATCGCCTCCCTGAACCTCTCCAACCTCAGCGACGCCGACCTCACATCAATCGACAACTTACACAGACGACCACCACGAACGTGGCAGGAGTAATACAGTAGACGCGACCATTCTGCCGGTGCACAAGTCATTTTCCACCCGGGCGAGGCTCAAACGTACCATTTTCGCGGAGTTTCTCGTTGAGCATCCACCGTCCGTTCGTTGTCGGCCGCCTGAAATAGCCACCACCGTCACGCATGTGTCCAGTTGCTTCGTCGCCCTGACGGCAGCGTTCGGCTTCGCGGGCCATGCTGTGGGGCGCGGAGCTGCTCACTGGCCTGGTCATGACATCAGCCATCCGTATCGCGGCAGTTTCCTATGATGACATCGACTTGGCTACGTCTCTCGCGCAATCGTTGGCTGGGTGCCTGGGTCGCCTGGAGCGAGGCGAAATTGTACCTCCGGTAACTGACATGAAGGGCATCGCGGAGTATCCCGACGTATGCTCCAGGCTCAGTGCCGCATGCAGGGACCTATTCCAGGTCGATTGCCTCCACAGGCTGAATGCTGTCATGCGGGACGCTGTCAGCCTTCTTGAAGACGAACAGGGCTTCGTTGAGCTTCTACGCAGCGTCGATGCCACTCGTGAAGATGAATCCGTTGACGTCATTTTGTCCTCTGACGAGACGGACTTAGAATCTGTGTCGCTTCGGGTACCACCGCGCACCGTGACCTTCTGGACAGTCGGTCCTACGAGCGACTGTGACATCTATCGCCGATACAGTCGTTCCGGGTCTCGTCGCCCTGACGCCGTAGTTGTTGCAGTGCCTGGACACTCCTTGATCGTCCTGACGGGAACATCCCAAGGGCTCAGGATCCGTCGAACCCGCTCATCAGAGGCGGACACCGCTGGTGAACGACGCAACAGTAACAGTACTAGTGCAGTCCGCCTGGCTTGGAGCGAACGCGCCGTAGTGCTCCTGACACCGTCGATCCGCCTCTCATTCAGGTCCGTCCTTCACGACGTTACCCGCGCGATGTCAAATGCGATCTCCAACTTTATCGCCGCCGACTGTGCGTTTCGCAACTCCAGTTCGGATGCAAGCCGAGAGGCTCTGGGGAACGCCTCCGCAGAACTTCGCTCGGCCTATCTTCCTCTGGTCGACCTGAATAACCGGCACATTGTCACATCGACGTTGAAGAAGGTCGGGGTTCTCTTAACCGGCCAACGGGAAGAACTCGAGCACATGAGTTTCCTGTCTGGTTCTGTCACGATCGACGGTGGTCGGAGATGTCGTCGTGCGCGGACAACGGAAGCCAATACCGTTGACTTCCTGGCAGAGTATTCAAAATGCGATACCAAGCGCACCAAGGCATCATCGACAGGTGTCCCGGCGCATGGCATCAAGGTCCTGCTTGTCGGTCGTCAGAGGTACTGCGATATCATCCTGGACGCTGAAGACAACTACTGTAGCCGTATCACTGCGGTTGTTGTCATCATTCCTGGCCACTCTGTCATCGTCGTTGACACCGGGTCCAGGTCGGGCATCAGCACGATGCAACGTGCGACAGATAAGCCTTTGGAGCATAGCACGCGCTCTCTTCGCAAGATCCTGTATTTCTCATGGGAGGAGGCAGCAATCCTGGAGATCAGTCCGTACACCAGACTAATGATATGGGCGGAGAGCTGTTTAGGCTGCTGGGATCGGCCACGCGGCGATCTGCGGTTCCGCCCATGCGGGCACAGTGCGTTCTGCAGGACGTGCATGGAACATCACCACTACAGCAGCGTTACCCAACGCGGTGACCATTTATGCCCCCTCTGCCGACAGCCCGTCGTCCATGTCGAATACGGTCTTTACGACGTCGCCACCCATGCCCAACTGGACACTGGTAATGGCTAATCACCCGGCACACCCATCAATATAGACCGTGCTGTTTCGAACGCTATAGGCCCGCTCGATGCAATAGACAGGGTGCGTCTGCATGAACAGCGGAAACGCCCGGCAAGGTTTCATTGTTCGGCACAATATTATTTTCCGCGTGGGGCGTACGACGGCCACGGGCGGCCTGACCTACCCGAACTGCAGTGCGTCACTGTGGCGACAGTCGTGCGCGACGCTGCGTCGTTTCATTTTTCGGTTTGATGGCATTGTCGTTGCGTCGCGATGTGTCGTCGGTGTTCGGCAGAGCGCTGCGTCGGGCGCTGCCGGATCTGTCGGCGGAGCAGGTGTCGTCGATTGCCGTTGCCAAGGTGTGCGACTCGAGGCAGGCGCGAGGGCATTACCAGTGCGATGCGGCGTTGCGGTTGCGGGATCGCGGCGAATCGACGCGCGCTGTTGCTGATAGAATCGTCGGCGAGCTCCGTGATCCCATGTTCGAGCATGCTGATGTTGGTGGGCCTGGGTTCATTAGCGTGACGTTCGACAACCACTTCTTAGCGGAGCGTCTTCGCAACTTCCGATTGGATCCCGTTCGACGGCTGTCAGGTGTGTCATGTGAGCTTGGCTCCTGAAGGTCTGCGTCATTCATTGCCATGTTAGGCGCTGACCGCAAGCGGATCATTGTGGACATGTCGTCGCCTAACGTGGCGAAACGCATGCACGTCGGGCATTTGCGGTCGACCGTTATTGGTGAGGCCATCGCACAATTGCTGATTGCCCAAGGGCACGACGTCGTCAAAGTCAACCATGTTGGCGACTTTGGGACGCAGTTCGGGCTCATCTTGGCGATGTTGCGGAAGAAGAATGTCGACGTGAACACGCTGGATATCGACCAAGTCGAAGAGGTCTATCGGGAAGCGAAGAGGCTTGCAGAACAATCCAAAGAATTCGCTGCAGACGCTCATCGATGCGTTGTTGCATTACAAAAGGGTTAATCTTCGTGCGTTTATGTATGGCATCGGCCCGTCTCTCACTCGCGTCTTGTGTTTTCAGGTGATCCTGAAGCGACCATGGTATGGACTGCCGTAAAGGATGTGTCACGTGCCGAGTACAATCGTCTATATGAGCGGCTGGGCATTCACAATTTGATTGAACGAGGCGAATCGTCCTACCAGTCACTGTTGCCGGAGACCGTGCGCGATCTGGTCGATCTTGGCATAGCTCGCGAGACCGATGGTGCTATCTGCATTTTCGAACCCAGCTCATCAGAGTCGGATGAAGATGGGTTTCCCCTGATTATCCGCAAATCGGATGGGGGCTTCACCTACGATACAACCGATCTCGCGGCGATTCGGTATAGGTTCACTGAAGAACGTGCCGACCATGTGATCTACCTGACCGACAAAGGACAATCCGAGCACTTCCGCAAAGTGTTTGAAGCCGCACGTCGTGCTCAATGGGTGCCGCCGGATGCCGTCTGTGAATTCATCGGGTTTGGGATCATGCTTGGCGAAGACGGGAAACGATTTCGTACTCGCGACGGCGGTGCAGTGAGACTGGACTACCTCCTCGACCAAGCTGTCAAGCGCGCCCGCCACGTGATTGAAGGTCGCGACGAGCTGATCCCGAATCTGGACGTCGACGAGACTGCCGTTGCGGTTGGAGTCAGCGCTGTTCGATATGCTGACCTGTCCAGACAACGTGAATCGGACATGGTGTTCTCTTTGGAGGCGATGCTGGACCTGAAGGGCAATACGTCTGTTTACCTACAGTACGCGTTGTGCCGTATCAACAGCATTCTAAGGCAGTGTGCTGGCCGGTGTGAGTTCAAAGACTTCGACGGTCTCTCGATCGCCACCGATGAAGAGCGCGACGTTGCAGTCCACGTGCTTCGATACGACGATGTTCTTGATGACGCAAGCAAGAGCCTTCAGCCACATCTTCTTTGTCACTGGGCATTCTCGCTGGCGTCTGCCCTGAATTTCATGTACCAGCGATGTCCTGTCGTCGGCGATCCTCGCATGAAACCCCGGTCGCAGCTGCTGTTCCTGGCGGGTACGACATTACGGCATGCGTTTAACGTACTTGGCATAAACGCCCTTGAAAGAATGTGATATACCGACCTATTGTACGAACCTATGACGTGATATGTCGGGCCTAAGGCTGCACTGTATTACAAGCCACAGTGGAAGGCGAACCAATCGCAGGATCACGGCCAACTAGATCGAAATAGAATTGGTGATCATCTGCGGCATGAGCCAGACATATGGCTCGTTTTTCCTCGGTTCACAGCTGTTACGAGCCTTGATGGTGTCCTGGATTTCTTCCAGACGTGCGGCGAAACGTTCCAGAGCTATTCGCGCTCCGCTGTAACGACGAGATGAGATACACGGTCGCACAGCAGTTTCTAAACAGCTAACCTGTCGGAATGCAACGTATCCTGTGCCGGCTGCAAATGTCGAGTCAGAGACTGCGGCAACGGCGTACAAATTGGGTTCCAACTAACCTTTCCCAAGAAGACTTCGTTCTTGGCGTATTCTGACAGCGACTTCGACAAGGCAATCGACTGGACGGATTGCGTCTTATTTGGCAGGGAGTCGAGGATGATCTTAGTAGTGATAGGTTTGCCAATTTCCTCAGGAATGGGAAGACGCATCCTAGCAGGATGGTTCGGGACAAAACTGTAATACTCTAAGCGCAAACGCAAGTCAGAAAACGTGCCCCGCTGCAGGCGCAACTCAAGGCGACGGAACCGTATTGGTTGAAGTTGATTGCACCGTGCCCTGCACTTGCAGTATAGATCAGATTGGTCACGAGTTCGATCAACACCTCCTGTGAATTGATCTGGGGAATGTGTTTTCCTGGCAGGACCGCCATCAGTTCATTACGCCATGACGTAAGTTCTGAGCAGGACCAAATAAGTTGAAATCATGACGGAACGCTTCCGAGTACCATGGTCGCCAGAGACGAGTTCGTCATCGCCCTTGTAGTAGATGGAAATGTACTCGGTGACGAACGATTTGATAGCTTCGTATACAGGGAGCACATCCTCACGCCAAGGATACACTCCATCCTCAATAATAGGCGTTTTCGAATCCGAGCCGAATCCATTAGCTTCCAGGCGAACAACAGGGGACATTGTTTCCACAGTCCAGTTTTTGAAAGCTCTCTGGATCAGGGGAACCATTTGATCACCTACGACACATTCAGCATGTTGTATAAGAACATCTTGCAAACATTACCGATTGAAAACAGAATTTGGATCTGTGGTAGGAGCCTGCAATTGCTGTCACAGGCGAGCATAATTGAGGAGGGCCTGAAATTAACGATACCGTTGACGTGCAAGAGCATTAATCGCCATTGTGTCTAGCAGATTCGGCTTCAGAAGCCGCATTAATGGATGCGCAGGGGACAAAGCTCGATGCGACGCTAGTGCGAACGCTTCGATAATCATATGCGTGCTCATAAAATGAGTCACCAGCTGGTGGATCTGCAGGAACACTTTAACAGAAGCACTACCGCATGCCTTTAACGACAAGCGCACCTGAGTGTCAGCATTGTTGACCCAGATTTTCGCCAGTATCCTATGTGGTTCCGTCTATGAGACGGCCGACAGGCGAGACATAAACAACGTGTGGCGCATACCATTCATTCTTGGCAGCATCCGAATCATCTGCGACTGTCGGGTAGTAGACTTTCCCGCCCTTCTTGAGTTGGATCGCTATAGGAACAATTGTACGAAGCGAATCATCGTAGTAGAACAGGCAGAACGGTGCCGCAAGGTACCGGTCACTCGTGCCCTAGCAACGTCTCAGATCAAGAGACGGGTGCATGCCGTTAGAAACCGCGAGTCTTACGTGTTTCTTCGCAGCTCTATCACGATCCAGAGCAGCGACCGAATCGCCAAGCAGCGGATGAAAGTCAAGGTAGCAGAATTTCCCACTAGCAATTTCGTTCCGGATATTCTTTCCTTGAAGACGAGCGACCTTTACAGAAAGTGATTCTTCAGCCACAGGGAAATCCGGCGGGAATGACCCCTGTGAGACGTCATTAGAAACCAACAGCATCGTACATGTGGGATTCTAATGCAATACCTTGACAAGTTTGACCAAGCATGGATTGATTCCGTTCATATACTGCCTGCCCATAGTCTCGTCTGTATACCACGTTTTCTGGAACGGACATTCAATCCGCCACCTGAGAGCGAGCAAGCTGGAAGGCTCCGCTTACCGCCACTTTGGAGAGCAACCGACCATTCGACCCAAAGATCTCTTTCAGCTGGTCATAGCTGGCCCAACTGCCACTTCCACCGGCCAGCAGTTCCGTGTAGGTCTGCTGCACAATTTTCGAGAGGACGTTGGAGAAGACCTACATCGGGACTTATCAAAGCCGACTCGCTCTACAAGGGAGCAGCGCGAACCATTGTCGCCTTGATACTGTCGAATTGTTCGTCCATTGGTAGCGAGAAATCTGCCCGCAATCAGGGAATAGCAGCGAGCAAATGCTCGAGAGGAGTACTTACAATTGCTACATAGACCGACAGGGAGATCAGGGAGTCGAGCGAAAGTCGCACTGTTGTAGATTGTCGCTTGAAACGCAATATCAGCCGCGCGATACTCCTTGATTCGCGATGGCAGTCGAGGGTCATTCGGGATCCTGCTCTCGCCCCCGAAGAAGTAACGCTCTGTGCCCGGACAGATCCACGAATACACGGGGATGGTCGTTTCGATACCACGCGACGTTTGACGGACCTGGGTGCTCCCAGTTTCAATCCCATGAATCGATAACGAGGGACTGATAACGGGACCTGGATCAGGCTAATGTACAGCGAGTTGCAGAAGGGGCGCAAGCCTCGACTCGATTTCAGCTTCACAGCGGCGACGTCCCCAATGTTTTTCCTGGCCAGAACGGCTGAGATCGCATCCTACATGGGCCATGTCTACCTTGCGTACATGTCATCAAACGTGTAGATCTCCGTTGTATTGCCATGGTGACGCTCGATGGGACTCCAGGAGGATTTCAGACGGAACGGTCCGGCTTCTTCCCGGCCGTCACTACTATACAGGACCAGTTCAAGGCGCGCGTCGCTCGCCAGGAACAGTCGTTCGCCGGTCTGGATCGTGATCGTGTACGCCTCGCGAGACGCCATAACTCGTCAACCGAACAGAGCACAGACTTTTGTTTCTGTACAAAACCTCAATTGGTTTGCCAAACGTAAACCCGCCGAGGTGCCCAGGCTGAGGCCGTGACACACATCAGCGCGCCCGTCGACGCGGTTACGTGGCGCGCGTCGTAACTTTACCGTGCGGCGAGGCCTCGGCTGCGACCACTGGGCAGAGAAAATGTCCACGCCGCCGTGGAAGGCAATGCCCCCCCTGTCCCCACTGTGACGTCCGAATACAATATATTTCGGGAGCTTGCTCCCACTGTGAACGAACAGATCAGGATCCGGACACGTCGTGACGCGCGACAGGGCCCAGCCAGCGGCCCACATAACCGAAACTGCGAACCGGAGGTGCGGCGGACTCCGTGGCGATTCTCGCATCGCGCTGCAGCGTCCGTCCGGCCTTGACTCAGAGCCATGAAGGCCAAACCAACCAAGCGTGGCCTGCGTAAACCGCCGAGGAGGGGCCCTAAGCTCATTTCGTTCGACGAGGATTCCCGGGTGTAGGCACTGCGTGTATGCTCTTGACAGCACGGCAGTGTTCTGAGGTTTCGGAAGTGATTTCGTCACAGGGTTTCACAAGCGAAAGGTGCAACGGCAGGAGCATGCGCGGAAGGAGTTAGAGGAGAAAGCGCGGAAGGAGCGTAGAGAGAGACGCAAAGATCAACGCAAAGCTCGGACCGAGTATTACGAAACGCTTCATCCTTCTCTGTTCAAGGACCACAAACTGGTTGACGTGTCAAGCGACGAGGTTTGTGGTTTGCGTTTGCCAGCCTATAACACGCTGTTAATGCACCGCTTTGCAGGAGTGCCAGAACGATTCCACACCAGCAGTCGTCCATCAGTTTGACGACGACGAATTCGAATCGGTCGTCGTAACAACTACATCGGGTATCTTGGCAGAATCTGACGACGACCAGCCACATTCCAACCCGCCGCAAAAGGCACTAACAGGGACAAGGCCTTCAGCCGAATCACGGGAAAAGTGTGTCGGGAAAGATGTTAAGCGTCGATCTTCGGTACGTAGGATGGCGCCCAAGAACAAGGCAATCCGTTCGAAGAGAGGGCGGTTAACGAAAGTAGGCAAGGTGCGTCGTGATAGCAATACAAGATGATCTGTCTCGTAGCTTGGATTTGCCCATAGAATTGATTCCCACTGTTGACCAGGCAAGGCGCTGCTCCTTGACGGATAACGAAATCATGATTTTGTGACGTTGGCACTAGGGGACACTGAACATTTGGGTGACGGTCTGACAGTACGCAATTGGACGCCGTTTATGTACCCACCACCTACAATCATAGAACCGTGTACAGTATTCATCATCCTTGCCAACTGGTGCGTCTCGTCCGTCGCAACGTCCACCGTACGTGGTCGAGAGCAAAGTTAGGGGGCGGGTTTACAGTAGGTACCTGTGTCGTCCCACTGCACGATAAGATGTCCTACAGACGAACAGGTAGCACGCGAGCTGTAAACTCAACGATACCCCTACACCGTCGGACGATTTGTCTCCTGTTCACCCTCGGCCCGTTGTCCCTTACACAATGTAGACGCTTACTGAGTACATGCTCGAGGGCGGCGTATCAACAGGTATACAGCGATGGTGGCCAGATCGCCCGGCATGTTCTTTCTCAGGCGCGTCTCGTTGACGAGGGACGCTACGTTCTTCTGGAGTCTCCTTTCTTGCGGGACAAACGTGCTTTGGTACCTGCCTGAACGATTAACTCGTGCCCCTAACCCTGATTTGAACTCCCAGCCACACAGCGTACTGTAACGTCTGGCATGTAGTTGCACGTCGGGTCCTGATCAGACTAGCCCGCCAGATCATCAGTCGTCAGATCAGCAACGTTGTCGCAAGAAAGCTCTGCTCAACGCATACAGCTCTTGAGAAGATCATTTCGCAGCCGTTTATCCATATCTTTGCGCGATGCTGTTCACCAGGTCAGTTGCCTTGCCTTTCAGTTGGGATACAGATTGCGACAACGATGACAAATCGAATCCGGAGCCAGACGAAGACGTATCGCGCGGCGAAGCACGACCGAAGTACTGATCAGACGAGATGGAACCGCCAGATCCGTAGAATTCAGTGACAGGTGGGGCGTCGTTCGCCGCCAGGTCGACAACGTCGAAGTACTGTGCCGAT
This sequence comes from Plasmodiophora brassicae, assembly GCA_039704465.1. NCBI lineage: Eukaryota > Endomyxa > Phytomyxea > Plasmodiophorida > Plasmodiophoridae > Plasmodiophora > Plasmodiophora brassicae. Next base: position 416,165 of record JASFAU010000007.1, on the reverse strand, counting down.
GAGATTCCCTTGGACTTTGCGAAGCGGTCCGTAACCGTTGCCGACGATTCCTTAGCTGGCGCTGCAGCCGGAGACGCGTTCGTCTGGAAGACCAATGAGTCATCAGCGAGCACAATTTCGCACGAACTAGGTAAACCTGTGTAGTCGATGCCGGCATTGACGAATGCCGACTGCGCTGATCAAATTCTTCATCAAACATGTCGTTTGACGCGATCGACGTCGCGGAAGACAGGATTCCTTGCGGTCGTTGACCAGAAGGCTTCAAGCGACCGGCAGTAGACAGCAATGATGCTAAGAACGATACACATTCAAACGAGTCGTCCCAAAACCCACTGCCTTCTGCTTACTGACCTGTGCCTCGAGATGATGCTGACTGTGGACGTGGAGGGCCGCTTCTTGTACTTAGCGACGGTTTCGCGACCCTCTGCTCGCGATGGACAACAACTCGAGCAGGCTACGAAAACAGCTCAATCTTGGGCCCATTTAAGCGCGGAACTGCCTAAGCGACCTACCTGGTTGGCAATTTGTGGCCTGGCAGCGGGCACCGGTGCCGATGGTTTAGGTGCAGCAACCGGCGCCTTTGGTGTCCGACTCGTACCCTCTACACAGAATGCATTAGCGGGCGATTGACTTACTCGCAGCCTGGATCTTACGTTTAACCTCATCTAACAACGCATCCAGCCCTGTTTGTACTTCGGCACGGGGCGATGCCGTTACCTCAATCTCGACGTGTCTAGAATGCTAATTAGATAATCAGATATGCTGTTGGATAGGGCATTGCCTTACGCTGCCTCCTTGTCCAGGTGAGCCTTGTAGAGGCGAGCGGCCCGAGAGTTGTACTTGATCGGCGCGGCTGTACCAGCTCCCTCGTCTTGCCCAACGTACCCATTGTTTCGAAATGCCTCACGAGCCTTTGCATTGCCACCCGCTAGCATACGTTGCATTTGATCGCGACGCCATCCGTCCAGGTTGGTCGACCTGGGGTACTGATGCTGAGACCCGGCCGCGCGTTGTACATGTCACGCAGGATCGCCATACCTGACAAACGAAAGATGCACTCCGAGACGACGGTGAACGGCGGAACAGTCGATGCAGAGGAATATGCCATATGTTACGGACGCCCACGTCGGATTCTTGGCTGGACAATCGAAGCATACCTGGCGCGCCGACGACACCGTCAGATGCGACGGGTGCCAGACAACGATTTACCATACCTTGTTCTCGCTCTGGCGTTTCATCTTGGCGAACAACCTGACGGCATCGTCCTGCGGCAGAACGTCCATCGTCGCGGCGACTGAGGCAGCGCACCCCGGAGCGACAGAGCCGCCGCCGCACCCGCCGCACCTTTGGCACAGAACCAAAAAATGAGCAGATATAAAATCCCATCGGCCCACGTCGTCAGCGACAGCATCGCCAGCGGCCAGTCAGATCGGCGTTCGGCGTCGTTTGGAGTCGATCAGCTGCTAGGGTTGTAGACATCGCAACAGACTTTCTGGATCCCGTTCGTCGAGTGAACGGAGAGCCAGTGGCGGCCGCTGTACGAATGTCCGCCCATTGGGAATGCCGAATGCGACCACCGAAGGCTCACCGAATGGCGTTTTGTTGGCAACAGACCGGCAATTCTGACATGGGGACGGCCGGGTCACGGGACCTGGATGCGGACGCAGTGGCCGCTGGGTGGCGAATCACGGAAATCAGGCCGGGGTCGCCATCTGCCTCGTCCGACCTGATTCCGTTCTTCGACTTTATCATTGGGGCTGGCGACGTCGTGTTCGTAAGTGGTCTCGTTCGGCAGTGTGACCCCCGCGAAAGTCACGTTTCGGTAGACGAACGACGAGAAGGATATGTTCCGTGTCATTCAAGATCACATTGGCAAACCTTTGGGTACTGACGTATTTGTCTGCCCTGCTTTAAGTGTAACCGTGTATGGAGTAGATTTTCGGGTGTGGAACTCAATGACGCAATCGGTTCGGGAATGCTCGATTACGCCATCGACTTGGAGCGGAGACGGTGTGCTTGGCCTCGTCATCAAGTATGACGATCTCGATTTCGATTCGACACCGCCGTCTATCCACGTACTGGATATATTCCCGAACTCGCCGTCCAGCAAGGCCGGATTACAGGCGTTCGACGACTATCTGCTCGGAACTCCCGAAGTCGTCTTCGTCGGACTCGAGGAGTTTGACGATGTGATTCTGAACGCTCCGCCCCCTATTCGCATCTTTGTAAGCTGTGTCGGTGCGCGATGTCGCTTGCCACTTACAGGCCGCTGTAGGTCTACAACCGACGTTCCTGCACGATCCGCACAATCGACCTGGCGCCCGATTGCAAATGGGGCGGCCCTGGCAGGTACGTCCCCATGGCGTGCATGCCATTGCATGCGTTCACGCTAAGTGCGAACCAGTATCGGGTGCGATGTCGCTTGCGGGATCCTCCATCGAATCCCAACGGAAACGCGCCCGGTCAGATATGTTTCTAATGGGAAGGCGAGCTCGACCTATACCCCAGGAAACTGTGTATAATAACATTAACTGCATGGAGCGCTAGCAATGTTTCCGAGCAGGTAGGCCACCCGCGCGCCAACGAATCGCACAGTCAAACGGGTCGCCTCTGACGGCCTGACCGGAAGCACGATGTACCACCCCAAGACAGTTCCTTCGGATCGCGCCACGTGCCACGCTAGGGTCACGAAGGCAACCCGGACCAAGATCGCCGCGTGATTTCAGGCCAGGCAGGGCTGCAGATGTGCCGACTGGACCCGGTCAGCAGTTCGTCGACCACGGAGTGCGTGCGTATGTGCTTGACGACCGGTTGACCATGGACGCCTGGGTCAACGACGCGCTCCATGATCTGCTGGGGTTCAGCGACCGCACCGTCGCGCAGTACGTCAGCGCCCTTGCCAGGAGGCGCCCGTCAAGGGACGCGCTGGTCGCCGAGCTGCGGTCGAATTTGGAGGTAAGGCGGGTCCGGCATCGGGAAACGTGGCGTGCGATAACACAATCGATGCAGTCGGTCCCACTCGACCGGATCGATGCTTTCGCGAATGGGCTGCTGGCCAGGATATCAACAGGCGGTTCTTCGGCGCCGGCTAGGCCAGCGGCGGCTCCTGCTGTCGCTGCTCCGACGTCGTACAGCTTGGTAGACAGTGACGACGAATTACGCGAACCAAAGGTGGGGCCGATATGACGACATCGCGCGTTTGTTAACTAAAGTCGACCTGTTGCCCTATCCAGAAAAAGAAGAAGAAGGCGCCGAAGAAGCCGAAGCACGAGACTGACGAAGAGAAACGTCTGCGTGACCTCAAGGAGCGCGATGAGTTCGATCAGCGCCTGCGTGAACGAGATCAGGCCAAGACCAAGCACCTGGGTGGAGAAGTAGGCTGCTGGCAATTACGTCTAGTGTCCCTGTTGATATCTAATCACTGCAGCGCAGGATAAGGACCACCTTCACCAGGCACAGGACATTGTCGCCGCCCGAATAGCGTCACGTCGAGCGTATCTGCCGAAACGTATCGAGCAGCAGGTTGCGATTCTTCGTGCCATGGTCAAGGACGACGAAGAACTGTTCCGCAATGAGCGCCTGACGCCCGCCGAGATTGCGCGCCACAAGATCGACAAGCAGATTCTTCAGCTGGTTGACAGTCGGCGATCAATCCAGGACGACACGGAGCGTTACCAGATGCCCGATGATTACGAACGGGCAGATGGCCTGCTTGACCAGGCCAAGCGGACCAGTGTCTTGAAGCAGCGCTATGTCGAAGAGAAGAAACAGCATGTCTCTGAGGTTGGCGACGCGCGCACGCCTTGCAATGCTGCCTGTGTATATGACATCATTTTCAGCAAGAAATGATCGAGGAGACGTTGCTAAAGCGAGCCAACCTGACCTTCGGAGCCAAGGACGCAGTTGAGAAGAGTGCTTCGCAGAAATACGATATGGTATTGCCGGACCAGATTGAATTTATCAGGCACGAGATCGAGAAAGGTGTTGTCAGCTTCCTGACGGTTGCTATCACGAGGTCTCATGGTCTTCCCAATAGGCCATGACCCCGTTGCGCAAATGGAGGCCCTTCATGCCGAGGCGGTTGCACCGACGCTGCAGTCCAAGAAAGAGGCATTGCAGGCGGTCCGTCAATCGCTGCCGATTTACCCGTTCCGGAAGACTATTCTGGACAGTGTAGAACAACACCAGATTCTCATCATTGGTAGGCCTGTGCTCTGAGCTCTACGCCTACCGTCTGTTGTTCACATTTGTCTGGAACAGTTGGTGAAACGGGGTCGGGCAAGACAACCCAGATCCCTCAGTATTTGCACGAGGCTGGTTACACGTCGACAGGTGCCGTTGGCTGTACTCAGGTATGCGCATCAGTCTGTCTACGAACAAACGTCATTAGGCCCTGACTCGTATGTCAGCCTCGCCGCGTCGCTGCTATGTCAGTGTCCGCGCGTGTTGCCGAGGAAGTTGGCGTTCGACTTGGGCATGAAGTCGGCTATTCGATTCGATTCGAAGACTGCACGTCGGAAAAGACAGGTGAGTACCGTTGGCATCGCGTCGGCTTCGTGTCTTACAGGCCAGATGGGTAGTCATCAAGTACATGACCGATGGAATGCTGTTGCGCGAGTTCCTCGGTGAACCTGATCTGAAGACCTACTCGGCATTGTCAGTAACGCGTCATGCTCACGTGTGTTTACGTTGCGGTCCTCAAGTTTTGCGCAGGATTATCGACGAGGCACACGAACGAACCCTTCATACTGATATCCTCTTCGGTCTGCTGAAGGACATTGCCAGGTTTCGCTCTGACCTGCGTCTCCTGATCTCCAGCGCTACGCTTGATGCGCAGAAGTTCAGGTGATCGTCGCTCCTCGCCTATTGCCTTCGTCCCGATTTCTAATGGTGTGTTCTTCCTGCCCAGTGAATTCTTTGACGATGCCCCGATCCTGTTCATTCCTGGAAGGCGATACGATGTCCAAATCTACTATACGGCAGCACCTGAAGCGAACTATCTCGATGCCGCCATTGTCACGATCCTCCAGATCCACTTCTCGCAAGGCGCTGGCGACATCCTCGTCTTCCTGACAGGGCAGGAGGAGATCGAAACTGCTGTAGAGATCCTAGAACAGAGGGTGCGCGGTCTCGGAACGAAAGCCAAAGAGCTCCTCATCTGTCCCATCTATTCGACGCTGCCGTCTGATCTCCAGGCGAAGATTTTCGAGCCAACACCTCCCGGTGCTCGTAAAGTCGTCCTTGGGACGAACATCGCAGAGACGTCCCTGACAATCGACGGCATTATCTACGTGATCGATCCTGGGTTCTGCAAGCAGAAGAGTTACAATCCTCGATCCGGTATGGAATCTCTGATTGTGACTCCGGTGTCGAAAGCGTCCGCACAGCAGCGCGCTGGACGTGCTGGACGAGTTGCGCCCGGGAAATGCTTCAGATTATATACGGCTCACGCCTACGCGAATGAATTGGAGCCGAACACGATACCAGAAATCCAGCGGACGAACCTCGGCAACGTTGTTCTGATGTTGAAGTCCCTTGGCATTGACGACCTGATCCATTTCGATTTCATGGACCCCCCACCTGCTGAGACGCTTATCCGAGCCCTGGAACAGCTTTATGCACTTGGTGCCCTTAATGACCTTGGTCAACTCACGAAACTGGGTGAGGCATTTGTCAACTTGGCTGGAACTGGTTCAATGCTTACCTTTAGACAGGGCGTCAGATGGCAGAATTTCCTCTTGATCCAATGTTGTCGAAGATGCTGATCAACTCGGCGCGATTCGGATGTGTCAACGAGATCGCGACTATAGCAGGGATGCTGAGCGTGAACAATGCGATCTTTTACCGACCGAAGGACAAGGCTGTACACGCTGACAACGCTTACAGTAAGTCGTTGCTCGGGACGATTCTTGGAATGGGTCTCAATACTCGTCCACAGGGAATTTCTGGAAAGTCGGTGGTGACCCACTAACGTTGCTGAACGTGTACAACCAGTGGGCGGAAACCGATTATTCCCAGGAATGGTGCTTTGAAAATTTCGTCCAGTACCGGTCTCTGCGAAGAGCACAGGATGTTCGCGAACAGCTGATCGGGTTGCTTGAGCGTGTTGAAATCGAATTGACGTCGTATGTATTACCGTCCGGTTCGTTTGGTCAGCAATGGTGCTCATGTTGGTTGATCAATGGCAGGAATGACGATGACGTTGCGATTCGGAAAGCTATTGCTAGCGGGTTCTTCTATAATGCAGCGAAGCTGGACCGGTCCGGCAACTACAAGACCATCAAACACAACCTGTCGGTATCCATCCATCCGTCAAGCTCTCTCGTCGAGAACCATCCCCGGTGGGTTATCTACTACGAGCTCGTTTTAACGTCCAAAGAGTTCATGCGTCAGGTCGGGACATTACGTTCAGTGTCAATACGCGAAGATCTGACTTCTGCGACAGGTGGTCGAGATCAAACCGGATTGGCTTGTTGAGCTCGCACCTCATTACTTCAAAGCATCTGAGCTGGAGGACGCACAGAGCAAGAAGATGCCCAAGCAGATCGCAGCAAGGGCGCCTGATGTCGATCAACCTTAAACTAATCTGTATACTTGACACTGTCTGGATCGGATCCTGTTATGGATCACAAAACAGGTTGCTTAGTGACGCAACCTTGGACCCTTCCGAGCGTCCCTGGAATTAAGTATGACTGTCATCCACGGAGTTTGGGGCTAATTTCGAGATACCCACGGACCTGCATGACAGGTCCGTGGAGCACAAAAAGCCACTCCTTGTCTCGTCCGCTCCTTCCGTCTTCCTCTTCTCGCCCTCTACTCTCGTTCCAGCTGGTGCGATCATGATGAACGCGATCACCATCATGGTTGGTTTCCCGATCTGGCGTCAACAACGGCCGTGGCTGATGCTTGTCGTTGCAGATGTTCGCTGTCGCTGTCGCTCATACTGTTGCCGATGTCGTGCACCTCGTACCGGGGGACGACGATGCCATCATGGTCAATATAAGCGTGGATGAGGCGCGCCAGTCGGGCTTACTACTCGCCATGATTGTGGACTGCAAGCTCGGCGGCCCCAGGATTATACCGCTCCCGAGAGTCGATCGTGCCACGCTGCTGCGCGTACGTTTGTAGAGCGAAAAACCTCATTGGAGCGATGCTTGTTGACTGACAATGTGGTGGCACAGATCGCCGACTTCATGCGCACACAGAACGGGTCGGCTTGGAAGGTCGTCGTTTCTGATGGCGAACTGGTTGCGCTGCTTCACGCAGCCCACTACCTGGACATGCCCGACCTGGTGTCGGTGGCGGCTCGCGCCGTCTCGCAACGCATTCCGACGGATCAGCTCGTCGAGCGCAGCCACACCTTGTAGGTCTCGGGTTGATCTATCAATTAGAAGTCTGTTTGCCATCGAGCTTTTCGTGAATCAGAGGCAATGCGCTTCACATGGTGGTCCGGTCCGAGGCGGAGTCGCGACTGCGCCACGTCGTGGACGACATCCGCAGCAATGGCGGTGTCGTCACGAACGGTTCCTACGAGGTCATGGGTTTGTTGCTTGATCATGGCGACTGGCAGCTGGGCAGGAGCAAACTTGAGGACGCCATCGAGAACGGCGAGTCTGGCTTGGCCGAAGCGCTTATCTCGTTGATGCCGATCCGGGCGATCGATGCCCTCAAGATCGGTGCCGATTCGGCGCTGATATGGACGGTAGAGGCCCACCTGGAGGATGGCATATGCCGCACCAAGATCGCCGTCGCCCTGATCGGACGCATGAGCGAGGCCGCCATCATCGCCCAGGACGTCGACGGCGAGACGGCGCTGCACCTGGCGGCTTGGTGTGGCCCCACCGAGATCGCCGTCGCCCTAATCGGACGCATGAGCGACGCCGCCATCAACGCCCAGAACAACAACGGCGAGACGGCGCTGCACCTGGCGGCTGACAGTGGCCAAACCGAAATCGCCGTCGCCCTAATCGGACGCATGAGCGAGCCGGCCATCACCGCCAAGAATATCTACGGCGAGACGGTGCTGCACCTGGCGGCTCGCTATGGCCAAACCGAAATCGCCGTCGCCCTGATCGGACGCATCGGCGAGGCCGCCAGCAACGCCCAGGACCACAACGGCGAGACGGTGCTGCACCTGGCGGCTCGCAATGGCCAAACCAAAATCGCCGTCGCCCTAAGCGGACGCATGAGCGAGGCCGCCATCAACGCCCAGAACCTCTACGGCGAGACGGCGCTGCACCTGGCGACTCGCGATGGCCGCACCGAGATCGCCGTCGCCCTAAGCGGACTCATGAGCGAGGCCGCCATCAACGCCCAGAACAACCGCGGCCAGACGGCGCTGCACCTGGCGGCTGACGATGGCCGCACCGAGATCGCCGTCGCCCTAATCGGACGCATGAGCGAGGCCGCCATCATCGCCCAGGACATCGACGGCAAGACGGCGCTGCACCTGGCGGCTTGGTATGGCCACACCGAGATCGCCGTCGCCCTAATCGGACGCATGAGCGAGGCCGCCATCAACGCCCAGAACAACCGCGGCCAGACGGCGCTGCACCTGGCGGCTTGCAATGGCCGCACCGAGATCGCCGTCGCCCTAATCGGACGCATGAGCGAGCCGGCCATCATCGCCCAGAGTATCTACGGCGACACGGCGCTGCACCTGGCGGCTTGGTGTGGCCGCACCGAGATCGCCGTCGCCCTAAGCGGACGAATGAGCGAGGCCACCATCAACGCCCAGAACAACCGCGGCCAGACGGTGCTGCACCTGGCGGCTTGCTATGGCCACACCGAGATCGCCGTCGCCCTAATCGGACGCATGAGCGAGGCCGCCATAAACGCCCAGAGCATCGACGGCGAGACGGCGCTGCACCGGGCGGCTCGGAATGGCCGCACCGAGTTCGCCATCGCCCTAATCGGACGCATGAGCGAGGCCGCCATCAAGTCCCAGAACAACAAGGGCAAGACGGCGCTGCACCTGGCGGCCGTCCACACGACGATTGCCATCGCCATCAATCGGCGCCTAAGCAACGCGGCCTCCGGCGCCCATGACCTCATCGACATGGCGAACGACACGACCACTGGGCCGGCGTAGCGCCTGCGCCATCGCTCACACAGCCACGGACGTGCTCCAACCGCCCACGCCATCGCCATGTCATCCCATTCAGACATACAGTGAATCATTGGTCGTGCGCTCATTCGTGTTCGTGATCCAGTCGTGGAGAGGCCTGGTATAGGAACCGGACGCCGAACCGGACGCCGAACCGGGTCCAGATCGCGGCTACGCCGCTACGGGGACTGAATATCGCATCCATACTTGACGCTTTCGCGTCACGATGGTTCCGTCACTCTGCCTGCCTTCTCGCATAATATCACAGACATTGTCGTCGCCGCCGCACTGGCATTCGCCGAATGATGAGCGGATGGCAACGGCAGCGGAATGCATGTAATGTGGTGGTCCCCCTGTACAGGGCGTTGGGCACATCGCCCCTCATGATCAGATTGGCGAGTATCGCCATTGGAACAGTCATTGTGAGGCCGACACGACAACAATCGACTGCACATCCGGGGTCGCCCGGCCCGGGATCGTGGGGAATGAACTCGAGCCTGGACGGATGACTGAAAACGTGCATAAATTGATAAAACGATCAAAAACACACTCACGACTTTACTTTTTACTAGTGATGACAATAATGCGTTTGGTACGCTACCTACAGGTACTAGCAGGGGCTGCGCTGGCCGCTGGCGGGTACGTGTTACGTTACATGTTTAAACATCCCGTGTCCGGTTGTTTAAACGTTTAAACATTCCCCGACAACACTGGCTCCAGGACGCCGCGGCCGACGTGAACGGCGCCACTGCCAGCGGCGATCCGGCGCCGGATGACGTCGACCGCGAGCATGTCGCGGCAGCGTTGCACGTGCGCCGTCGGCGGGTCGACCGCCGAGCGCGCCGCAACCACACCGCCCCCGAGATCGATCGTCAACGCCTGCTGAGGGTTGAACAGCGATCGAGTGGGCCCCTGGCGCTGCTCGATGATCTGCCCCGCTGTCATCGACATCGGCGTGTGCCACAGTTGCGCTGGCGTCTGGCTGATGGCCGCCAGATCACCACGGGTCGCCACGCCGATCACCGGCGGCACCGCGTCCAACTCGACGTCGTGGCGGGCGGCGTCGATCGCCCACGGTCGCCGCGAATCGCCGCTCCAACCGGCGGGTGTCGCGTGCGGCGACGACGTGATGGCCGGGCGTTTACGCACGGCGACGACCTGCGCCTGGCGTCGGACGATCTCTTCCTGGAGGCGACCGCGCCGCACCGACCACTGCCACATGGCCGCGCGCATCTGTCGGGCCAGCCGCTCCTGGCGCACGTCGCGGTCCCGCTTGGCGACCCAAACGGCGTCCAGCGTTGGCGTCGACGACGTGAACGCCATGACGGACGTCAGCGTGTAGGCGGAGCGGCGCGGGTGGCCGGCGCTGGGAACGGGTCGCGGGGCACGTATGCTCGCGCAGAACGAACGCCCGGCAACACGCGCAGCTCGTCGACGCTGCGAACGCGGTCCAGCGTCGCCATGCGGATCGCCTGGACACACAAAACGCATTTCAACAACAGAAGATACACCTCGTGATCATCAATGATCTTAAAAAATCATCCAAATGACAACACTGGCATTCTACCGTAATCTCCTTTCATCAATGCTCTGTTAGAGGCGACTTTCAAAACATCCGAACCCCAACAGCGCAGTGAGATGGTCATCAAAGCGGCCCTCTTTGGAATGTTGTGAACGCTTGCAGGTCGGGCCCACCTGTGCGCTGTAGTCGCTGAAGCGGTTGACGGCGAGTTTGCCAATATCGCGGCTGCGTACGGCGGGAGCCATGGCACCCGGCGTCTGCTGCTGCTGTTGCTGCTTATCGAACCAGTCGACGGCGTTGGCCAGCATCTGCGTCTGTATGACCGGGTCGGCCGATTGAGCGTGAAGTACAGGCGCAGGTCGGCGAGCTGGTCGGTGTGCGCGGGCGGGCGCCCGCAGAACTGGACGATGGCTTGGATCAGGCGCCGGTAGTGCGCGCTGGTCGCCAGCAGGTGGTCGTCGCGCAGGTCGGGGCTGTCCACATGCCGTCCTCCTTGATGCCGATGACTTCCAGCATGTTCAGGTCGCGGAACAGGACTCCCATGAGCTTGGCCCTCGACCCGTAGTCGGCGTCAGTCTTCATCTCGGGCAGGCGACTCGTCGTATCCGACGCCGACCTACAGCTCACGGATCGCCGGCATATCATCCGGTATGTCGTTCGACACGATGATGACGACCGAGTAGTGCATGTCGGTCGCGGCGAGCGGCCTCGAGAGCCGTTGGAGTTCGCACGGTGAATGTTCGTGTAGAGCGTCGCGCCGGTCGTGTCGGTCGGCGGGCTGCATGCCTGGCAACGGCAGAACAATTCCCGGTCAGTGCAACCGCTGCCGATTCATGTATACGCGACACCGCGCTAAACCTGACAAATGCCACTGGCTTGACTGTCCTCGCGTAAGGCAGCAATAGCTCGAGAATTGGCCGAATGCGCGCCAGGTACGCGTTGTCGCTGACCGATTTGGGGTCGTCGTAATGCAAGCTCTTGATCTGCGCGCAGCGGAATGTCAGAGTCATTAATTAAAAGGCGCGGCCGCTCCCAAACGTACGTCTGTCGGGTCCCCGTTCGACACATGCATGTCGATGGCGAGAGTTATGTCGAATTTCATGCCTGTCGACAGGTGCTCGAACAGAGTGTAGACGCGGTTGAGGCGGGAAATCTCCAATTTCATCTGGCCAATCGTGACGGTTTCGTCCTCGGGGTTGTACAGAGGCAGAGCTGTCGATGATGACGTCAGTTGCGGATCCTGTAGGCGGCGATACGATGAGTACTTGAATGTGGCGTCGGAAATCGGAATGCTGAAACCACATACCGCGTTCGGCCCGTTCTGATTGAACTTTCGCAAATCCTGCACCATGGCGACCATCGACGATCGCTTAAGAAAGGCCTCGCCAATGATGCGCGTGTCCCGCCACAGCTTGAAGTGGTTCTTTCCGCTGTCAACGCCGGCGAGCAGGTCATCGACCGAAATCTGGTCGACGAACCAGGACGGTTCCAAGCCGGGCGAAACGCCGGTGCGCAGCAGCTTGGCCAATCCTTGCCGTGCGTCTAGGATGATATACGAAAGGCACCTGAAGTCCATCGGCCTGTTGGAACTTGAGTTGGAGAGCCAGACAAGTGTTTCGCCGGCAAGTTCTCCAGGCCATCGGGGGATAGTTCGAGTCGAACCTTCGCTCTATTCCAGGGACGCTCGGAAGGTCCAAGGTTGCATAAGTGTTGTGTTCCTCGAAAGGTTCTGAAGCTGCGCGAGTGCATGGGCGTCATCCCAACGACTCATTCTCATTTCAATTCGAAGTAGCATCCCATTTCGATAAATTGCACTGCTTCGCCCGTGCAAGCGGCTTGTGGGTGTGTCTTCGTAGGTGATGACTGAAGCAAGTATTGGTAGAAAGCAGGCAAGTGCACACAGACGCCACTTAGTTGACCTGTTTCAGCAACTTCTTTGTGACTGTAGATACGGCCCCAGTGTCCCTCTTTGCCCAAACGCTCATCAGGCACACTCAACAGCGGTCTAGAACAGTGGATCCTGTCACTGGTATGATTCCGTAAGCATGTGCCATGAACGTGCGGGCAGGTCGCAAGCACTAAGAGAGTCTCTAATTGCCCCCCTGACAGGTCGCTGCTGCTGACCAGCGGACCACTAGTGGAACACGGACACAGAGCACGACTGCGCCAGCAGAAGGGTTTACTAGTGTTAGCCTGAACTACACGCAGGCTCATAGCGCCCCCTGTACTGTACGTACAAGGGGGGCCGTATTCGGCCAACTAAATCGCGATAGAATTGGTGATCATGTGAGGCATCAGCCAGACATACGGCTCTTGTTTCCTTGGCTCGCAGTTGTTACGTGCCTTGATGGTTTCCTGGATTTCTTCCAGTCGCCCAACGAAATGCTCCAGAGTAATTCGCGCTCCGCTACGTAATGATGTCAGAGGTCAGCGTACGGATTCGAGCAGGCACCAACAAACCTATCGGAATGTAATGTATCCTGCGCCGGCTGCAAACGACTCATTCAATGTGGGAGCAATCCGGCATCAATACGTTGCAACTGACCTTTCCCAAGAAGACTTCGTTGTTTGAATATTCAGATAACGATTTAGCCAGGGCCATCGACTGGACCGATTGCGTCTTGTTTGGCAATGAGTCCAGAATGACCTGGGTCGTAATTGGCTTGCCAAGTTCCTCGGGAATGGGAAGACGCATCCTGGCTGGATGGTTCGGGATAAAGCTGTAGTACTCTATAGGAACACGCACAGTCAGCATAACGAAACAGGCAGCACCATGTAGAACCAAACCATATTGGTTGAAGTTGATCGCAGAGTGCCCTGCACTTGCCGTGTAAATCAGGTTCGTCACAAGTTCAATGACAACCTTCTGCGAGTTGATTTCGGGAATAGACTTCCCTGGCAAAACCGCCAACAGTTCGTTACGCCACGAGCTGAGCTCTGAGCGGACGTAAGTATGCATGAGAACAGTGAAGGTTTGTCACGTACCATTGTCTCCAGCAACCAGTTTATCGTCACCCTTGTAGTATATATGTACGTATTCAGTGACGAACGACTTGATAGCATCGTACACAAGAAGAACGTCTTCTCGCCAAGGGTAGACTCCCTCTTCGTCCACAAGAGGCGACTTCGTGTTTGAGTCGAATCCATTCGTTTCCAGACAAACAATTGGAGACATTGACTCCACGGTCCAGAACGAGAACGCTCGCTGGACTAGAGGTATCATTTGATCGCCTGACAGGCGGTTAGATTCCTATGTAGCCCACGAGAAACGCACGTGCTCGTTTGGACGAGCGTACCGATTGAAAACAGATCTTGGATTTGTGGTAGAAGCCTGGATACCACGTTGACGAATGTGCCTTCATAAGCGCGTAATAACAAATACCTTTGTCGGGCAAGTGCATTGATAGCCATTGTGGAGAGGAGGTTCGGTTTGAGAAGCCGCATCAGCGGATGCGCAGGGGACAAAGCTCGATGCGTGGCAAGCGCGAACGCTTCCGTAATCATATGTTTGCTCATGAAGTGCGTCACCAGCTGGTGGATCTATAACGGTGCTCGTCTGAGAACAGAACAGCACTATCGCATGCCAGACATGAAGGTAACCTGCGCATCGGCAGCATTAACCCAGATCTTTGCCAGTATCCTAGTCATCGCGATAAGTCCCCAGTAATCGAAATATTCAAAGATTGAGAGGCTCACCATTCATTCTTGGCGACATCCGAATCGTCTGCGGCTGTTGGGTAATAGGTTTTCCCACCCTTTTTGAGTTGGATAGCTACCGGGACAATTGTGCGAACAGCATCGACGTAGTAAAACAGGCAGAAAGGTGCCGCCAGGTAGCGGTCACTCATTCCCTAACCGTCACCTTAAAATGGGAAATGCATATTCGTGGGAATGAGGCCTACAGGTTTCTTCGCGGCCCTTTCTTTGTTGAGCACATCAACTAATTCGCCCAACATTGGATGGTAATCTAGGTAGCAGAACTTGCCACTGGCAATTTCGCTGTGAATATTCTTCCCCTGAAGAACAGCGACCTTAGAAGAAAGCGTCTTCTCAGACACTGGGAAGTCGGAAGGGAACGATCCCTGAAAGGAAGTCATTAGAAAGTTGGCCGCGTAGAGCAACGAAATTGTCATCGGCGGTACCTTGACAAGTTTGATCAAATATGGATTGATTCCGTTCAAGTACTGCTTGCCCATCGTCTCGTCCGTGTACCAATTACGCTTTGAAGAGCAACCTAGTTAGCGATCTGGGCATGAAGGAGCTGCAAACCCGACCTACAGCAACGTTGGAAAGCAACCGTCCGTTGGAGCCGAATAGCTCCTTGATCTCGTCGTAGCTGTCCCAACTTCCGCTTCCACCGTTAAGCACCTGCGTGTACTCCTGCTCAACCATCGTCGAGATAACGCTGGTGAACACCTAGCAAGGAGTTTGTCAATGCTCAACCAGCTGCAAAGGACATCGCGAAACCATTGTCGCCTTGATGCTATCAAACTGCTCGTCCATCGGCAACGAAAGGTCTACCACCTGGTGTCACGTAGGAGCAACGCTTGGGGATCATGCCGACTCACAGTTACTGCACAACCCAACAGGAGTATCAGGAATCCGAGCAAACGTCGCGCTGTTATAGATCGTCGCTTGAAAGGCTATGTCAGCAGCGCGATACTCTTTGATTCGGGATGGCAGCCTAGGGTCGTTGGGGATCCTGCCGTCGCCCCCGAAGAAGTAGCGCTCTGTTCCCGGACGGATCCACGAATAGACAGGAATGACCGTCTCGATACCACGAGCCGTTTGTCGGACCTAGACGTGCTGCTTAGAATCGCCGTTTCACCGGTCGCGATATACAGTACCTGGATCTGGTTGATGAACAGCGAGTTGAAGATTGGGCGTAGCCCCCGACTCGATGTCAACTTCACAGCGGCAATGTCCCCGATATTCTTCCTGTTCGGGATCGCTAAGACGTTCATTCATGAAACCAGCGACACTTCCCCTACATGTCATCGAACGTATAGATTTCCGTTGCATTGCCATGGTGTCGCTCGACGAGACTCCAGGGCGATTTCAGGCGGAACGGCCCCGCTTCATGCCGACCGTCGCTGCTGTACAGTACGAGTTCCAGGCGCGCATCGCTCGCCAGGAATAGTCGCTCGCCGGTCTTGATCGTGATCGTGTACGCTTCACGCGACGCCATGACAACCGGCCTGTTCACTCGCCAACCGAATCACGGCCCAGACGCGTTTTGTACGCCGCAAACGATCCACCGAAGCCGTCGACGCCGCGGCCCTCAACAGCCGAGACTCCAAGGCGCCAGGCACGTGATCGCGGGAGCGTACAATAATTGTACGTTCGCGCATTTTTGGGCAATCACGGACCTGAGCCCAATTGAGGCGAACGTACAATTATTGTACGTTCGCTGGCCAAATCCTGCAATTTTCAAAGCTGGATTGTGAAGGAACCACAGCGTTGTGTGCACAGTAAATCAGATCACTCGCCAGCATGCACGTTATATTTAGCCCCCGCAGAAAACTGGGCTTCTCCATTCTGTGGTTGTCGAGTCGGTGTGAGCGCACATCGTTCGCACTGGCTGCTCGAAGGTCACATCGACTTTGGCAGCAGCTGTCGTCCGTGCATTCGCTCGGTCGCTCACTGAAGGAGATATTGAGCTTCTGCACAGCCTGTACATTGACATTGCTGATGACGCCGAGGAACCGCCGATCGTTGAGTTTACTCGAGACGAGCTTAACGCAAAGACCGTCCATGAGCTGAAGGACTTGGCGGCGTCCCTGAACTTAACGCGTGTCTCGTCCGCCCCCAAGCCGGTACTGGTTGACCGCATTTTCGAATCGATGGCCAGCGTCAAGCTCATGACCAAGCTGCTGAAGCTATGGTTCATGAAGCCCGTTCGAAGCCCAGGAATGAAAGTGGGATCCGCCAACGAGGTTCACATCTCGACGGCGCTTTCTTCCTGGATGGACATATACGGCAGCGGTTGGTCTGTCGCGAACGGCGAAATCGTTCATCGCGGTCTCCTTCAGAGCCGCGAAGTTCCCGTTCTGGCGACGTCCATCGATGGGGCCACTGTTCTCCACAGAGTCGTCGATGACGTCGTTGTATCGTCGCTTGTCTGCGTGATTGAGTTCAAGACGGCGACGGAGAACTCGACGGAACGCGAGGCCAGATCGCGATTGCAGAGCGCCAGGGACATCGTCGGTGACAGCTGTCGCATGTTCGAATTCGACGACGCTTGCTCTCCCTGTTCAAGACGACCGTCTGGACGGCCGCGTATCGTGGACAGTTGCTGCACCACTGCGCGACGACAACGTGCAACACAGCGCTGTTCGTTCGTTAATGCATCAGGCCAAACGATCGTCTACGCGGCGCTTGTATCGTTCAGCCCGGAATGTCTGCAGCAGTACCAAGCAATGATCGCCCGCCTAGATGCCGAACTGCAGCCGTTGCTGACGGAAAGAGCACTTGCAAGCTATCCGCCGCACGTCTTCGGTCATGCTGTTGACGCATCAACGTTCACGCTTTGGCGCGATCTCGCGAGTGCAATACTGAAACGAAGGGAGGAAGGTCAAGCGCTTCCGCCTCTCCACGACGTTGTTCCCCACGTGGTGTCCATGTGGAACCACTGCAAAGGCGGCCAGGATGTCGTATCGCGGCAACTGAAGAACGTCAAGGTCGACTTCCGGTCCCTGACGCCGAGAGGTTTCATTAACGTCCGGTTTATCATGTCGTCGTTGCTGAACGCCCACATGCTACATCACCTGCTTCTGAATTCGGACATGTGCTCCGATTTCAGCAGCTATCATAAGTGGAAGGCGTTCCTCAATTACCAGAAATCATTCGCGACTTCCTCTGTGACGTCGCCACACACTGGGTGCCCTCGCAGAGAATGACGTCGGGAGAACTCGTCGTGGGAGAAGCCTGCATTGCCAGGCCGAGCGGTCTGGACCCTCCGCGCGTACCGCGCTACAACAAGCTCGGCTTCTTTAACAGGGCAGACATGGCAACGTTCCGATTGACCATCAGCAACGACCTTACCCATTGGTCGGGGAGCGGGCCATCTCGTTCGTGTGTCGTCTGCGGTGGCCGTACCACGAGCTATTGCCAATCCTGCACGGTCAACCTGTGCTCGACCAAGCACAGTCGCAACCAGAAAACCTGCTACGAGTTATTCCACTCGTCCAGGACGATTCGCAGGCGAGAAGAGCCCGCACAGTCAAGCCGCCGGGGTCGTAAGCGATCAATCGGATCTGTTTGAACTCAATGAACTCTTTCCAATTCACTCATTTGTCACCGCATTCCCAACGTACAATTATTGTACGTTCCCCCCTTGAGCGTACAATAGTTGTACGATAGCTAAAATAAGCCGACCCCGGGGTGACCTGATTTGGCCAATTTTCGACATCGAGTTCCTTCTTTACCAGTGATGTAATTTCCTCGTTCTTTCAAAGGCATACTGTGTGGGACGCTGTTTATCTCAGGGAGAAACAACGGCGATTTTCGTCAAGACACAAAAAATTTCCGATGGGTCAAAGTTGAACGTACAATAATTGTACGTTCGCGGGGTCCGATCAGGGGTAACGTCTCCTCTTTTGGCTTCGTGAGTGGTGGTCTGGTGGGCTCGTTCGTGCCCACTAAAAATGCCGCCAGTCAAAACAACCGGTGGCCTCCCGCGCTGCAGAGTTCACCCGTTTGTTCTCCACTGTGCGCCGAACGGAGACCCGGAAAACAGGGAGACGCAGAGAATACAACCACAACCATGGCCATGACAGCAACCAGGACCCTGAAGCAACCATGATGATGACATCAGCAACGCAGGAGTACTCGACTGGAGTGACTGCGGCGACACAGCACTAACTCGGACTCGGCGATCAGCAACAGGACGAAGCTCAGGGGGACTCCCGTGGAGAGCAACGACGGTCAGCATAACGTTATTCCGTGCAACATGAATCAGCACTGGTGGAATTCGGTGGTACGCCCAAGGCATCGCCAGATCGAAGTGGTTGCTTCGCTTGCCAAGCCGAACGTGGACCAGCCACAATTCCATGCTGAATTGTCCTTCGACCGATGCCGCAGAGTCGGTTTTCGGCTGCACCGCCGAGTGCAACGGCGTTGATCATGGTGACGTTCCCGCTCATGTTGCTTCTCGAGTGGGCAATCAGGTCGAGCGCCTGCGCGTCACGGATGTCTTATTACTTGAGACAGACCTGCCCAAGAGCTGTCGAACGACGTCTTTGAACATACGGTATTTGTCTATTAGACAGGTTCCGCTGGGGCACTACGACGACCCACCGAAGATCTGGACGTCGCCTTCGTTGCTGGTCAAGCAGTCGGACAGGGCAAAATCGAGGGTGGTGCCATCGGTGAACGTGAACGCAGCGTTATCGCTCGGGCTCATCTGGCCGCTCACCTGGAACCAGGCGCCGCTAGAGCGGCTGCCAGTGTTGCCGCCGATTGATACCTGGCTGGCTACGCGGCCGCCCGTGTTCATCACCGTGATCTTGGTGTAGTAGATGATGCCGTTCCCTTCCGAAACGGCGCGCGTGTAGCAGACCGGGACGCTGGCGGTCAGCGGGTTCTCATTCGTCATGCTGACGCTGCAGTAAGTGATGCCAGGGGACAGGCCGGTCGCCTTGTCCCAGGTGCTGAGAATGAGGTCGGCGCCCCCGCCGAAGTTCGTCGAGGCGACAATGGCCTTGACGGGTTCCCGTCCATCGCAGGAAATCTGGAAGACCATGCCGCATGGCGAATCAATGTTGCCCTGCTTGTAGATCAGTTCACCCAGACTCGGGTCGTCGCCCAACGCGAACGCGTCCTGTAACGCGTAATCGCCCTTCGGCAAGGAGCACCCACCGACGTCGGTCTGGGTCGCCCACATGGTCAGCTTCGCGTGATCTTGTGCAAGAGCAACGCCCAGAATGACCACCACCGTCGACGGCAACAGATGCATTTCTTTCGATGTGCTGATTCGCTGGCGAGAATTGATGTGATGGAAACAGGGGCAGAACTGTCTCGTTCCGCAACGAACAACGTCACTGTTCATGATGCGTGACTCATGCTCTTGGATATCGGGGCATGATTCAAGTGCGATACAAATCGGCATCACAACGCGCGACCCTTATGGTATCTACCAGCGCTCCTGCAGATCCGGTCGCACCAGGCAGTATCCGCCTCGTCGTCCCACGTCTGTCGTCTCCGTGTGCAGGCTGGGACATGCGGTGCATGCCTACGATCTGGATCCTACCCTTGTGGCAGAAGAACGTTCATGGTCGTATGGCCGGAAGATTGGAGGGGCGTCCACTTAGCCGGTCATATGGTCGACTTTCTGACCGGAGGCGGATACTCGGAGGACAATCAGACCTCGAATATCGATTGGCTGGCATGTTCTCTATATATATGCCAATGGATCACGACGACCTATGCGATCGACAGCGTGTTTCACGAAAATGAAACTGTACAGAAGGACGCCTTCGAGAAGCAGCTGGTTCTAGAGGAGCTGTACGAGTACTTGCGCCCGATCCAATAGAGGTGTACGTGTCTTAGCGGGATGCGCAGGGAGTACTTGTCAGCATCGGATCTCGACAATCAACCCAGGCGCCTTTGCCAGATAATGTCGTCACTGCAGATGCTGTAAGCGTCCTAGCTTATAGTGCCGGTTATGCAAGACACGCGTGCCTTGACAGTTGCCCAGGTACTTGGGCGGCAGCGAGCGGGCAGTCGTATGGTGGCAATCGCCGACGGGGGCGTTTCAGGGCTGTCGTCGTTGCGGCAACTGTCTGTGCAAAGGTGTTCCGTCGGGTGTTCTTCTGCATCTCGTGAGTTGCACACAAGAGCCCGATACGAAATGACAGGGATGACAACCCACCGCATTGCAAGATGTGGATCAGCATTGTCGCAATGATGAATGCGATACAGTTTACGAAGCGATCGACAAGGGATGGACGTTGCGGCTTGCCTTACGATGAAGACGACGGTAGCGTGGTGAACGCCTGCGGGGCGGACAGTGTGTCCGAGATGATTTCGAAGGTGCGCTTCAACGAGTACGTCCAGGCGAACTCAATTATCGGGCACCAGAAGCGAATCACTTCCGCCAGGTGCACCAGTGAATCCGGGTATGCTCCCAACGACTAGCTCACCGGCACGTGTGGGGCAGTTGGAATCTGGATGAGCGACGTGGGCGTCGCTGTCCTTGCCGTCTGCGCCCGGAGCCCCTTGATGCGTTAGCTCGACTGGAACAGTCACGCCATCCGAATTGCTACGAGACAGGCCCATTGTAATATGACGTCGTAATGCGGTGTTGAACCCCCACGACCGCCGCCTCGATGCGTCTTTAGGGTTCTGCAGCTTAGGGTGCAGACACTATCTCGCCAGATACAATATTCGGCAATGTGCAAACGATTTACTAACGATCCACAGAAGGGCAACGTGCTCTGGTCATGCAGGGACATGGTCTTGCAGACTAGGATGACTACCCGCTGAAGATCTGGACATTGCCCTCGTCGCTGTTCTTGCACTGCGACAGGGGGAAGTTGGCCGTGCTCCCATCGGTGAACGTGAACGTCGCAGAGTCGCTGGGCTTCATATTGCCCCCCACCGAAAACCAAGCGCCACTGGACCGGCTGCCCTGATTGCCATTGATGGCCACCTTGCTGGCGATCCGCCCGCTCGTGTTCAACACCATGATCTTGGTGTAGTAGATGATGCCATTGCCCTGCGAAATGGAGCGCGTGTAGCAGACGGGGCTGCTAGACGACAGCGGGTTCATATTCGTGGCCTTGACGCTGCAGGACGCGATACCAGGGGACTGGCCGGTCGCCTTATTCCAGGTGCTGAGAATGAGGTCGGCACCGCCGCCGAAGTTCTGCGACGCGACAATGGCTTTGACGGGTTGGCGTCCCTTGCAGGTGAACTCGTAGACCTGGCCACACGGCGAGTCGATGTTGCCCTGCTTGTAGATCAGGTTGCCCAGGCTCGAGTCGTCCCCCAGCGCGAACGCGTCCTGCAACGCGTAGCTGTCCTTGGGCAGGGAACACCCTCCGGCATCTGTCTGAGATGCCCACATGGTGATCTTGGCATTCTGCTGGGCAACAGCAGCGCCCAGGATCACGAACAGGACTGATAGGGGTGACATTCGTTCGACGCACACAGTTGGCTTCTAGAATTGCAATGATGCAACAAGGAACGAACACGGTGACGGACAACGTTGCACGGTTGCATGCAGAATGACTCACGCCTCCAAGCGGCAGTGAGTATCTCCTCTGAGTGTGACTCACGTGCTGAGAATCTCGCCCGCGATATCTGCCTGGATCGCACGCATACGTCATGGCGTGCACAACGCGTGCACACCATGCACCTCTGCGCCAGAAATCCTCGCTAGAGTGTGACTCATGCGTGTCGGAATCTTGGTAGCGAGCTTCCGGATACGATATTCACGCGGACGCCCGCCAGATCAGATCAGAGCGCAGGAGGCGTGACGCACGGCTGTTTCTGGCTAATGCAACGAGCACAAGGGCCATGCGTCACACAGTGCATCGCTCGCATTGTGAACAGATTCAGCAGAACGCCCCTGGAGCATGTTCCGTCATTTGGAATTTAGCATCCCCCACAAGTGCATCCAACGAAATGCTTCCGCTTGCGATCCTGGTGATTATCCTCGGTGCCGCAGCCGCACAGCAGAACGCCAAGCTGACAATGTGGGCATCGCAGACGGACCCCGGTGGGTGCTCCCTGCCCAAGAGCAATTGGTACACATTGCAGGACGCTTTCGCACTGGGCGACGACCCGAGCCTGGGCAACCTGATCTACAAGCAGGGCAACATCGACTCGCCATGCGGCATGGTCTTCGAGTTCACCTGCAAGGGACGCCAACCCGTCAACGCCATCGTTGCATCGACAAAAAAACTTCGGGGGCGGGGCAGATCTCGTTAGCGACACCTGGAACAAGGCGACCGGTCAGTCTCCTGGCATCACGTACTGCACCGTCAAGAAGACGGGGGTGAACCCGTTGAACGTCCCCCATCCGGTATGTTACAAGCGCGCCTTGTCGCAAGGGAACGGCATCATCTACTACACCAAGATCATGGTGATAAATACGGCCGGTCGGGTGGCCCGCCAGGTCTCCATCAGTGGCATCGCCGGTACGCGCTCAAGCGGGGCCTGGTTCGCCGTCAACGGTCAGATGAAGGCGGACGCCAGGGTCAAGTTTACGTTCACCGATGGAACCACGCACGACTTTGTTCTGTCCCAGTGTGTCACCAGCGAAGAGGGCGAGGTTCAGATCTTTCCGTCACCAGCGACGTCGTCGGCCAATCACCCGTCACCTTAATAGATGGATCAGCGCGCAGCTGAATTATTCCGACGAGGTATAGTCGAGTCATGGCAGAGCTATGTAGCATCGTTGTACTCTTCTCCTTTCGTCACAGCCCCATTTTTGTTAACCCACCTCGTCATAGAACCCCCGGCGAGCCCACCGCTTCCTGGCCGGATGCATTCCTCCCTGAACGTAGCTGTCCCTGAATCGGGATGGGCCTTGTATTGTTTAAGTATACATAACACAAATAATCGCCGATGCACATCACAGGTCTTCAGGGCTGGTTTTCCCTTGGCCGTGTTGTACCGAGGACTGGTGCAAAGCTTTCCACCTCGATAGGACGTCACCGACATCTCGTAGGGACTGTTCGTTCGGCATCCGGTCGCCTTTCCGCTTCAGCAACAGTTTCCGCAAGTTGTTCAAGTCGACACCAATCTTTGTACGGCGAAGTGTCTCCATATCCATAGGACAGGTTTTCAATGCATCCGTTATGCAACCGAGCTCAGCAGGGTCGATGTCCCTGGCATCCGCTGATTGAAGAGCGGACACCATCCTGCGCATTCGCGACTGAAGCATGTCAACGTTGGGGACCAGGACCACGTCGATATCCTGATCCGAGAACAGCATCAAGGCGGCAGAGAACCTTCGTATCCGACCGACTTGTTCCCGTATCAACGCCATGTACGATGATTTCGTACCGGCACTCGAGGCGAATGCTCGCTGTTCAAGGCGAGCCGATTCTTCGTCGAAACCTGATGGTAACGAAACGGCGGCAGCGATATCGTTCATCTGCAGAGCTTGCCGTATCTGGTCCCGACACAAGTCTCGTTGGGATGACGTTAGATCAGCAGACATCCTTTTCTTCTTGGATGGACGTGATAATGCTGACTGTTCGGCCTGCTCCAACTCGTCGAACATTTCTGCTGTGGACCGGAATGTCTTGGCCGGAACAGATGCATGGTTGTTATCTCTACCTGAATACTCTTCAACTGCCCAGACGGGTTCTTCAACGAGAGCTATACCGTCATCCGCCGGGACGACGGCGTCGGCACGTCGAAATAACCACAAAGAAGCCAAGACGTCGCGACGGGAAGATTTCGAGACAGACTCTGAAATACAACGTTCAAGAGAGGATGTCACTATCGCTGGAGACCTGCAGTAGTCGCAGCATTGCGGGCGGGTTCCTGGAGAGCGCTCTCCGAAATATTGAAGAAGGTTCGCGCGTCGGCAGGAGGCAGTTTCACAGTACTGAATGATGGAGTCTAGCCTTGCGCTTCGATGATCTCGAGTGTCCACCGAGGGTGACGAATGAACCGGCACATTGCGGTCCTCGACGCTAATGAGATACTGCATGCGCCGCCCGTCGTCTTTACAGTAGTAGAGAACGACATCGGCAGGTTCGCCATCGCGTCCAGCTCGACCACTCTCCTATCGTAAATGAGTCAGACAGTAATCCAAGGCCGGCACACGACCAACCTGATAGTAGTCTTCAATTGATTTCGGGATGTCAACATGAACCACGAAGCGGACGTCGTCTCGGTGAATCCCCATACCGAACGCTGTGGTCCCTACGATCTGCAGAGGAAATTATATCTCTACAGCAAATGTGGGTTCCGACCCTCACCACGTCGATATCACCCGACTCCCATTGCGTTTGGATGCGAACTCTGTCGGAATGAGCCATTCCGGCATGATACCCGCCAGCAGGCACTCGGGCCATCATAAGGTGCACAGAAAGCTCATCAACCAGGGCGCGGGTGCTGCAATAGACAATCCCACCGCACCCAGCCCGCCCCTTGACGAGCGCCAGAACGTCATCCTTTAGGGGCTTCGACATCATTGCTTTGTATCGAACGGAATACATCAGGTTCGGACGATTGTAACTTGCTCGAATGATGACAGGATCACGCAAGGACAGAAGTGTGACAATGTCATCCTGTACAGCCTGCGTTGCCGTTGCCGTACATGCCAGAATGGAAACCGACTGCCACCGCTCTCGAATCTGACACAACGCCCGATACGATGGACGAAAACTGTGGCCCCATGAGGATATACAATGTGCTTCGTCGATTGCAAACAGGTGCAAGCGGCCGCGTCGATACAATCCATCAAGGACTCGCCCAAGCGCAGGAGTAAACAGCGATTCGGGCGTAACGTACAACAGACGAGGCGGGTTATCTGTCGACAAAGCTGAACGCACCTGCTGGGCCTCCTTGGACGATAACGTGCTGTTCAGCGCTGCACACGACACGCCACGAGAGCGCAGCAACGCGACCTGATTGCCCATCAGCGCAAGCAGAGGCGACACGACGACGGTAACGACGACGTCATCGGACAGCAGCGCCGGCAACTGAAAGCAAAGCGATTTGCCGCCGCCCGTCGGCAGGCTCAGGAACACGTCGCGCCCGGCCGCGATCGCCTGCAGAGCCCGCTCCTGGTCCGGGCGCAGCGCCGCCACGCCGAACGTCGACGACAGTAGCGATCGCACGCGCGCCTCGTCCCAACCCGCCGCCATCATTCCCCGGACAATCCAACAATTGAGGGGAACGTGCAGTTCGACCGTGTGCGTGGAGCTGCAGTTCGGCCGCGTGAGTGGAGCTGCAGTTCGACGACGCCATGAGTGGAGCTGCAGCTTGACCACCTGCGCGTGAGTGGAACTGCAGTCCGACGGCGTAGGTGGCCCTTTCGTTTCCACCTCCTGGGCGCGTCGAGGCCGCGTCCCGATTGATTCTGGAGGACGTCTACAGCGCGCGTGATGATGCGCCGGGCCTGTAGCGCCAACAGCGATGACCAGTCACCGGATCGGGGCGTCATGCTAGGGTTGCTCGGAGGCGACAGTTCGGACCGGTTGAAGGGTGGGCACGTGTCGCCTGTGCGACGCCGCACTATAACGCTCTCGCGGTTCGTGGCGCTGGCGTTCTTCCTGACATGCGGTGGCCCATTCGGTTTGGAACCGGCTGGTAGGGAAGAACACTCGTTGTGGTTGGTGCTTCTGGACTGAACCTCGTGCGGCAACAGTTTATGCTGGCGGTGCAGGGTTGACGCTGATCGGGTGCGGTACAGCGAAGGTTGGGGGATCGGTACTATCTGACGACGTTGTCTAGGCTCGTTGTTCTGCCAATCGTATGGACAGTCCCGCAGGCGCTGATGACTGCCGAACTGGCGACGATGATGCCTGAGAACGGCGGTCAGCTTGTATGGGTGTTTCGTGGCCTCGGACAGACACTCGGCATCGTAAACGCGCTGAACTCGCTGTGCTCTGGGCTAGTGGACAAATGCATATATCGTACGACCGTGGTCCCTGTGTGCTGCCTGCAACAGCACTGATGCCCTCCCGTGATTGTACAGCGAATGTATTACTCGCGTACATGCCGTGGCAGCCGTCAGATGTGCTGGCCAGAATCGTTCGAGCAGCTGTTCTGATAGCGCTGTCCGGTGTCAACATTGCTGGGCTCGATGTCGTCGCTGATTTTTCCGCCTTCCTGATGGTTGGCATACTGACCGTGTTCCTGGCCGAGGTCCCATACGCCGTGCGACCACACATGTTCTCGTTTGTGGATTTGCTGGGTACCGACTCTTACGACAGCCGACTGGGTTCAGCTGGAGACAATGGCTATTGCTGCCAGAGTCCATAGACTGGGGCGTTCTCTTCTCGGTGCTCCTCTGGGCATCCACAGGTACACTATGCCCTACTCCACTCTGCCTCGGCTGACGTACCGCCTGACAGGTTGGGATTCGGTCGCCGTTATTGCTGGCGAAGTCGTGGATCCGCACCGGTCCCTACCGGTAATGATCGGCCGCGACTGAGGGGGGTATGCTAGCTGACGTTGGTAGTAAGCGAAGATAGGAATAGCGTTGGCTGTGATTATCACTACGGTCAGCTATGCAATCCCCATCGTTGTTGGATTTGCACTGATGCCGGATCCTTCATTGTGGTCCGATGGCAACGGTTTCTTCCTGTCTGCTTCCCGCGCCGCGCCATGGTACGCCTGGCCTTGTTCCGATTTCCCCCATCGTCGATTCACCCCGGGCCTTGGGCAGGGTCGGTACGACGATTATGGCATCGGCAGTGCTCGCGAATCTTGGTCTTTGCACCGCAGGGCTCGCGGCCAACAGTCAAGTGGTATGCGCTATGGCGCGATCATCGCCGACCAGGTTCGTCAGTGATGTCGTACGGCGGTGCGATAGATTAAGTGATGGTTGCCAGATGCCGCATCTTGCCGGAATGGCTCGGCCACGTTTCTACACGCTTCGGGACACCAGCGAACGCCTTAGTGGCCCAGTGTATCATTATGTGCTTCCTGGTCCAGTTTGATTTGACACGCCTCATCCAGTTGACAATGCTCTTTAACTGGTATTAAGTTACAAGCGCGCCTCATTTACGGGTTTGACGACTAAGGCACGATGTGGACAGTATATCGCTTCTGCTTGAATTTGCAGCGTTTATTACCCTTCGGTATAGTGAACCGGACACCCTGCGTCCGTTCTCTGTACCCGGCGGAATGCTTGGGGCGTGGGCCATGACCCTTTCCAAGGGCGTCGTGGTCATCGCCACGCTCGCTACAATGCTCGTGTCAAGCCCCTTCGTGGTTATCACCGGCGTCATCATCAACATCCCCTTCATTGCCATTGCCATGCATTTCCGGCCACTGCGAAAGCATACCCGGGAAGATTCCCAGAAATTCATACCCGCGCTTTGAGTCATTGTTCATCGCAGAGTTCCCGTGTCTGGGTAGCGCCGTAATGCTCCCTGCATGGATCCGCGGCTGCTCACGCTGTTAGCATGAGTGCAGCCACGTCTGCAGCGGGCTGTGCTTGCTCGTGGTCCAGAGGCAGCCCGCCACCGTACCACACAGCCTGGAATGGACTGGCGTTCGGATCACTCCTGCGGTCCGTATAGTACAATTTGCAGGTGGCGGTGGCGGCCCCCAACAGCGGCGCTGTCGAAAAACTGCGACTGGGCGCGGTCACCCGAACTGCAGTGTGTTGTACTGTGGGGACCTCCCGAGTGCCGATGGTCGTCAGATGGCGACCAGCTGCCGGGTCGCATCGGGGTAGACGCATGCACGGCATCGTGGGCGAGATCCGGCGACTCGCCGGGGAGGGGTTCCCAGTCAGGGCGGGGCGCATTGAGATTCTGGATTCGCCGGCCGACTTCTACGAGCGGCTGCTGGTCAGTGACGGATGCGTGTGGCCTGGGTTCGAAGCTTACCGTTTGCCCAGCAATCGGTAGCGTCCAGTCGATCTCGAATATCGCTGTCGTCGCTGTACCTCGGGACGGGTTCATTGGAAAGAAGACTGGTATGACGAATATGGATAATCCTGGCCCACCGGTCGGTCAAGTAACGTTGGGTTGCTCACCGCAATAGGCCGAGTCGTTGCAGAAGGTGGTATCCAACCATGGCGACCTGTCTGTCAACGTCGTCCTGGATTACCATCGTGGCCAACGTCGCGACCGGCAAGGGGAGTGCTCAGTGTCGGTGCTGTCCAAATTGGCGACGTGTTTCCCAGCCCAGTTCAAAGTGCACCTGTTCCGAGTCCCTCAGTGGGGATGGATACACGCTACTGTCGTCCGATGGCCGCGATGGAAAGAGCTGGTTGGCGTACAACACGCGAAGTTATACGTCTTCGACGACACTGTTATTATCAGCGGCGCCAACCTGTCCAATGACTACTTCGTCAACCGGCAAGATCGATACTACGTTATTCGTGACTCTGCGCTGGCCGATTTCTCGCATGACCTGGTGGCCCGGTTCGCCCGCTGGTCGCATCGTCTGCAACACGACGGGCTGTCGCTCAGTCGTCCACTGGAACCCCCGTCCACCATCGACGTACAGTCCGACAAGCGCACCAGCGCAAAGCGGGACGAGGGCAGCATGGTAAATATGCCAGATGCCTGACCGGTTAACCGTACGTCTGAGTGCCCTGCAGGGTCCGACGGACACGTGGGTCTTCCCGACTATCCAGCTGGATGTCGCTGGCGTGCGACTCGATCACGAATTGCTGACGCAGATCGTGTCCGGAAATCTGTCGCCGTCGGACGGGATGCACCATCTTACTCTGGCGTCGGGCTACCTGAACCTGACGCCTGACTTCCAGGAAATGCTTGCGAACTTCCCAGGTGCGGTGCGCTTCTGCTGTGTCCTTCTGCACGAATCTGATTGGCTGGCCCAGGAACGGTCTCGCTTGTGACGGCGTCGCCAATGGCAAATGGGTTTTACGGTGCTGCCGGTGTCTCCCGTTTCATCCCGGATGCATACGCCGTCGTCGTCAACGAGTTGCTGTCCCGCATGCCTCCCAACAAGTGTGAGATATTTGAATACGAGCGGACGGGTTGGACATACCACCAGAAAGGGTTGTGGTTGCATCCATCGCCGACGGCCCCTCCTGCACTGACCGTGATCGGAAGCTCCAACTTCGGCCATCGGTCCGTCTATAGAGACCTAGAAGCCCAGCTATGTATTGCGACCAACAATCAGGACCTGCGTCAGCGAATGCATAACGAGTGCCAACGGAGTACCACCC
This sequence comes from Plasmodiophora brassicae, assembly GCA_039704465.1. NCBI lineage: Eukaryota > Endomyxa > Phytomyxea > Plasmodiophorida > Plasmodiophoridae > Plasmodiophora > Plasmodiophora brassicae. The sequence goes on along the minus strand of JASFAU010000007.1, from coordinate 386,696 downwards.
AGTATACTCATAAGGTCACCAACGATACGTTTCGCCGGCCAGGTAGGTCTCTAAGCAGAACCATTCGTTTCGTGTCACGCCTCATCCGGCCATGGATGTAATTGTAAGACCGTCTTTATGTATAAAGCATTGTGCTGACCCGCAGCCCTGGGCGTGCTGATGGTCGTTGATGACAGTTGAGGTCACGAAGGCGTCGTCGATTGCACCTGAGCAGCACGGTTCGTACTGCAGCGGAACAGGTATTCGGCCAGGAAGTCCACCGGGTCTTCCGGCTGGACCTTGGCCATCTCGTACAGGCCTTCCGTCACGTACGGCAGGACTTTCTCATTGAGATAGTCACGTAGAGGTCGGGCGCGCTCTTCCACGGCCTGCCTCTCCTTAATCGCCAGTTCGGCCATCTGTGCCGCGTACTCGGCTTCCTGTGCCGTCATCAGAACGCGCAACATGGTACCCGACACCTGGTGCTGACCTTCTGCGCGCGACGTTTCGCTTCCTGTTCTGCTTGCTCCCTGCGTTCACGTTCGCGTGCCTCCTCCTCGAGTCGCGCTTTCTCCTCCGCCTCTTTGGCCAGGCGATCTCGCTCAGCAATCTACCGGGGCAATCAGCTTCAGCTGTTCAACTGTATACCCTCTCGACCAACGTACCTCCTCTTCGGTGGGATGGTAGTTGAAGAAAGGAGCCCCGCCCTGGACATACAGAAGAAGGGTCTCGTCGGTTGTTGTGCGCGAGGCGCCCCCGTCTAGGTCATAGACATCGATGCCCTTGTCGGTGTAGTATTTCCTGGGTCCATTGTCTCCGCCAAGCCCCGCCTTGGTCCAGGCCGCCCAACGCCTGGCCTGTCCTTTCTCATCGCTGTGCCCGGCGATCGCCGTCCCGATGTTCTCCTTCACGCGCGCCATCGCCGCCTGTTCCGTCGCGACCATGCAGATCACCCGTTCAGGCATGATGGCGATTTTCGGCTTCTTCGCCGCTGCCTGTTCATCATCAGCCTCTTCCGCCTTGTCCGCATCGTCGCCTTCGGCTGGCTTCGAGTCGCCCTCGAATAACGCGACGGCTTCCTCCGCGCTGCGAGGGTACCCGTCCAGTACGTAGCCCTTGTTGCGAACCTCGTTGCGAACGAGTTCCTGGCGAACGATCCCAGCGGCGACCGGCAGCGCAGCCTTGCCATCCTTGCCAACGACGAGCTCGGCGCCCATGCGTTCTTTGGCGCGCGCCATCACGTCGCGAATGTTGATCAGCGGCAGGTACAGCAGGTCGGCGACGCGTTTGGCAACGGTGGACTTGGCGCTGCCGGGTGGGCCGCAGATCGCGAGCCGGATAGGGCGCAACGCACGTGCCTGGACGAATTCGTCGATGATCGACTGCACGTTGGCAACGAGGCCAAGCTCCGATCGCCACTCCAGGTCCTCGAACGAGGCCACCCAGGACGCCTCGCGTTTCACAAGGACCTGGCTCGTCATGATTGCAAGGCGCTCAGCGGCATCGGGACGGGTATCGTCAAGCGCGGCAGCGCCAACGTCAAGCGGCGCGGTCTGCCCCGTGCCAAGCGCGTTCGAGATCGCAGCGACAATGGCCTGCTGCGTGTCGCGAGCCTTATCCACAGCAACGATGAAGTTGCTGGGTGCGGCCACCGGTGGGCGCTCAGCGAGGCGCACGAACAGCTTCGCCAGGTCGGCGACGTGGATCGTTGGGATCACATTCGTACCGGCGCCGACGACTGGGAGGGCGGGCGGCGAGCACAGCCAGGCTTGTCGGAACACCGGGTGCAATGGCTCCTCGCCGTCGCCGTACAGAACGCCAGCGCACAGCACGAACGTCGACAGGTACTCTCGGGACGAGTTGATGGCGAGCGTCTCCACGAGCTTGTGCCTGGCGAAGGCGGCGGCTGGATTGCGAGCGCGGTACGACCCTTCGCTGATCTCCTGGTCAGGTGCGCCGCCTGCCACCCAATCGTTAATCGCAGACAGAACGCTGTTCGGGCACGTGGGCCGTACCTGCCCACGTCAGGATCGTGGAGACGCAGATGAGCGTCTTGGGCGTCGTGAAGTTCAACGAGCGAACCGCCTTAATTAGGGCCAGGGCATCGTCGACCGACTCGAACACGTCGACAACGATGACGTCTGCTGAAGCGATCTTCTGTTCCAAGGTCTGGTCGGGTGCCGCGTCCAGGACGACGAGGCGTCGTGTGACGGTGGACGGGTCTTCCTCGTCGACGGCCGGCGGTTCAGCGCCGCCGTCCCAAGCCTGTCGACGGGCGTCCATGGCGGCGACAAGGTGCCGCCCAAGGTACCCATGGGCACCGTGGATGAAGACTTTCCAAACCGGCATCGATTCCGCCATCCTGGACGACGTCGATCGCCTGTTTACGTACTAATGGGTACGCCTCGACTCCTGAGACGGGTGGCCAGGCCAGAATGCTGCACGTGGGCAATCCGTCATCTACCAGGGTGACGGCAACGTCGCGATGAGTTCAGTGACGATTATACTTCATTCCAGGAACCGATGCCGGAAGCAGGTCAGGTCTGGGTCGTACACGAACGGTAGGCGTCGATCACGGCCCCTTCTGGCGCGGACAAACACCTTCTCGTCTCCCATGCCGCACAGCTCGGGGACGATGGCAATGCAGGCAATGTCAAAGCACATCTGGAGCTGCCGCAGGACGGCGGGAAGCAGCACGCGCTGGTAGGCCTCTTCGCCGGCCATGCCACCGCAGTCGCTGACCTCGTGCTCGATTAGTCGTGATGCCGCAAGGAATTCTGATTCACGATACGGGTCTTGATCCACGTCTATGGAGACCGACACTCGCGGTGCCGACCGTGGATGATCACCAGCCACCGCAATCTGCGCCGTCATCGTAATCTGGGAATCCAGGCTGAATACAGCCGTTAGCGAACGGGTGTGACCCGGCTTGGTTGATAACGACAGCAGTGATGAACGCGGTCGCAAACAGTACCGGGCAGCAATGCCGGGTGGGAGTGGGATCGAATTCTTGCACTTCTGGATCTGTGCGATCTGCTCGATGAGCGCCGCTTGCGACACGATTTGTTCACGCAACAACGATATGAAACGGCGGACGGTGACTCCATCGTCCTGGGCCGATTCAGTGCCAGCCACGAAATGAAGCCCACAGAGACGTTGCGCCCATCGGAAAGGTCGCCCGAGTTTAGCAGAGTCTCTGCAGATGCAGTCAGTACCAGCCAGGACATAGGTGAGGCGGTATGCGTACATGGACGAGCACAGGACGCTTGCAATCCCGCACGGCATACACTCGCCGTCATCAGACGGGAACAATCCAGACAGCAGCTGTAGAGTGTCGCTTGAAGATTGGACAAAGGCAACAGGCCCAGGGGTCAGCAACGAGAACACGATGTCGACTCCTGATCACAGTTCAATCCAGGTCCCGTCTCTATACCGACAACCAACCCACCTGGAAGCTTACTCGATGCTTGAACGGACAGGACAACGGAATTGGGTGCCCACGTGCATTCCACCTCCTCCTTGCCGTTTCCCCCTTTGACAACGAACGTTTCACGGCGCTTCTCGTTGACGTGAACAGCGACAAGCTGATCGTTGAAGACGACTTTGTACGACGCCAGCGACATATACAGCATCCGCAATGGGTCGGGTAGATGCATGACCTGATCGAGTCACTCGTCAGGCACAGAGCACGACGGCTTTGACGTCAGGGCGTACCTCGGGGGATGGGACTGAAAACGCGTCCGACAGGCCGAGGCGAGCTTTGAGCGGCACGCATGAAGCGAATACGTTGGCGAGATGGTCGCTAATCGAATCGAGGAACGCGCGCTTCTCGCGGTTCGACGCGATCAGCCTCTGCTTCTGGGCGTTCATCGCCTTCAAACGCTCGACAAGTTCAGCTCGTTGCTGCTTCTCGAACATGAGACGGGCGATATGCAGACGGTGTTCGTCGCCGACAATGTCGGGCTCCTTGAGATGCGCTGGGGCGGATCGCATAAATTCGTCGCGGCCGACAAGGACGACGTCTGGACGGGTGTGGGCGAACTCCTTGCAGATGGCCGTTTCCTTCAGAACGTACGCCTTCTCACGCAGCAGGCTCTGGTAGTTCAACGTGGCCGCATCCAGCGACACCTTCTTCTTGGACGTCGAATTCGTCAATTCCTCCATGTGGACGTTGACCTCGCGGTTGACCTGCTTGAGCTCGGCGAGCAGCATCCGCAGGTGCCAGCATCGCTCATCCAGGTCGAGATCGCCGACGGCGCCCAGCGACACGGCCGACACCGCGCACCGCTTCAGCTCATCGACAATCTCGATGAGCCGCGACAGACCCGGCACGCCCGGCTCCTCGCCGTCCACGTCCATCTTCATCGCGGCACACCCTGCGGAGTTCCGACCGCGACGCAGAACTGCAACTCGGCGCGCGAGCCACGCCCGCCCCGGTCACAAAGGCCAATGCCGCCTCATACTTCTTGCCTATGGGGGGGGGGGGGGGCACCGTCCCGGGTTTCCGTTTTACAGCGAATCGCAATGGGGGCCTCAACCGGTATGTCCCATGTCCTGCTGCACAGGTGTCGTCCAACAATCGTGTTCCGTTGGGCAGTCAGTGTGTGGGTGCGTAACGTGGCACGACAGTATCCTGACTACTGTCTAGCACCTCGGCCGTTAAGCGGTACTGCAGAGATTCTCGTCGCATAACGATTAGGTTGGTGCTCGGGAGCGATGGGCAACGGACAGGGCAGACCCTGTGGCAGCGTTCGACCAGCTGGGCGCCCGACGCGCTCAATTAGATGGTTGTCTCGTGTACGTCGTGTGCTGGGGCGGGGCCTGCACAGTCTGGGTGCGTGCCTGTCGCCTCAGGATGTCTTGGACGACCCTGTCCACCTGCGACAAGAGGTCCGGTACACTCGCCGCCTGCTGCCTGCTCTCGTCTTCTTAAATCTCAGGCAGATTGAGGCTCTCGGCCATCGCATTCGCCAACTGGAGATCGCCGCCGCCGCCGCCAGCAGCGTCTTGCTTACCCTTGGGCCGTCTCGTCCAGAGTATGCGATTGTGTCGTGTTATGCACTTTGTCGGCAGCTGATGAGGCCTGAACAGAACGGCTGCCGGGGCGCCACCAACACCACCACCGCCGCCTCTAGCGACAACGTCCAGGCCTGAGGCGCCCACCTCGTCGCCTGCTCCTGTTGCACCGATCCCGCCGCCCCTGTCTGCGCCCACGCCTGGCCCTGCACCGGTCCCGACGCCCCCGACGCCACGTGCCCCTGGTGCATTGGCCACGTCCCTACCATTCCCATCAGCACCTTGTGCACCAGTCCCGACGCCCACGACGCCCTCGTCGCCACCTGCATCTGCTGCATCGGCGACACCTGCGCTGGGGCCGCCTTCTCAAGTGACAGCACCCGATCATCTTCTCACATTCGAGGATATGTTCGCTGTCGTGGACGCCGCAGTACGAGGCGACAATGCGCAATGGGTCGACTTTGATTGCGACGACTCGTCATCCGATTTCGCAGACCGCATATTCGAAGACCTCCTCAAATCCATTGCCGTCAATTAAACATCAAATGCAGGACGACCGCCCTTCCGTCAGAGTCGCCGGACGTCCGAAGGCTGCCGTGCAACAGCAAGCACAGGACCGGCACACCTTGCGGAGCATTCGGACCATTCGGCGCATTCTCTGCGCTGATGCTGTGAATGACGACATGCTGCGACTGCGATGTGGTCGTTCCGGACGACTGTGCCCTACCGGACGCAATTGAACTGCTCGAAACAGCCGCAGGGGGTATTGATATCGGGCGTCCCGTTGTTGCACTGGTACCATCGGCGCTCTGTAGCGGCCTGATGGACTACCTGGAGCACGTGCGAGAGTGTGCAGTCGACGTATCTCCGATACAGTCGTCGTCACTCGAAGAGCTTTCTATACACATGGCTGAATGCGTGAACATGGCCGAGGTCGACAACCGCATCTGCCTCGCCCTCAAGAAGTGGGCCGACGACGTCGGCGGGCTCGCCTCGTCGCACGTCATGGTGGCGATTGCCAGGAACGCGGACGGCACGGCTGCGATGAGACCGAGCGGACGTCCCGTATGCCGGAGCGAGATCAGATTCGCTTACTGGAAGCAATGGCCACCTCTTCGAGAGCGGGGTCCACCTTATGCTGGAGAACTGCGAGCGCCTGACATCTGGGGTGACGTCTTCTGGCACGACGTTTCTGTGGACCGGCTTCGCGTCATGCGCCGCGGCGCTGATCTAGCTCGGTACGGGCACGCGAGCACAGAGATCGTCGCCATCGGTCTACCGGATATCGAATCTTATCGTCCCGATCCCGGCCAATACGCCGGCAATGTCACGCGCCGCGTATCCCAGCCGGATCCGACCCCGTACGACTTCCATCACCCAGTAGCCGAACCGCCGTATCTGCTATACTGGCGGACCCCACTGCATCCACCAGAAGTTCACACGATGTCGTCGCCGTCTGCATTTCTCCAGACTGCTGCTGGTTTCCAGCTGGACTTCAGCGATGTCTTGGACGAATTGCGCCTGTTAGCAACCGATTAGTGGCTGGTAAACAATGCGAACTGGGAGGCGTACGTCGCCGCATGTAATTAGTCACGGGTCGTCCCTGGACGTGCTGTGCCGATGCCTGCCGACATGGCTGCTCGTAGATCGAGGCCAGACGTAGGAGGGCGAAGCGCGCCGACGAGCTTCGTTAGGTGGAGGCGGTGGGTCGGTCGGGTGGGGCTGGCCCACGACCGGGAGCGTCGCGTCGACGCCAGCGGACCCAGTGCAAAGTCGACGATTGGGCGGCTTGCCGTGTGTTCAGAAACGCCCAACCGCAGGTCGGCGTTTCGCAGCTGAAGCACGTTTGTCCCTGTAAAGTCGTGGACGACTTCCTCTCGGGCATCCGCCTGGTGGTCGCCGACCAAACCGCCGCAGCGTACTCTGAAGTCGCCCGTGACGACGACCGCCCGGCGGTGTGTGGCGCGCGATGATATTGTATCGACGCTCATGGCGTCCGGTGCCATGAGGCACAGGCAACCGCTGGCGCGACGTCCCAAGACGCGCCGCACAGCCACAGCAGCCCAAAGAATTAAAAGGCGGGGTATTCGCGTTGGAAGGCGCTCTCGTCGGTCAGCTAGGTCTCGAAGATGCCGACGGCGGCCTGCACCCTTTCGGCTAACAGGCCTTCAACGTTCCATGTCGCGAACAGCATCGTGGCGCCGGCGACGCCCTATCTGAACGGTCCCGATGGGGGTTCAAAGTTTTAACGGCCTGGGCCCCGATCTCGTGCATACGCGAAGCAAAGCGAGAGCTCCAATCGCTGGTCGCTCACTAAACGAAAGTCGGACATTGGTGGTTATGAACTACAAAGCCCGAAGAACTTACGCTATAGTACTGCTGTACTAGACAGTGAACGAAAATGCGGCATGTCCGTTGCTTGGTAGGCCAGGCGGCGCGACAAAGGCGCCGTCGAAATGGATTTTGGAACGGCGAGCGCGCGCAATTCGGCGCCGGCGCCGCGATACTATCCCTCGGCGACCAACAGGCGTCTGCTTTGTCTACCCCAGTAGGTAATGTACTATTTCGGGCCAGGCGCGACTGGTCCTTTTGGGTAAGGTAAATCCGTGACGCGGTAACGAACAGACGTACTTAAGCCGACGGTGGGACCCGCGTCACATCTCACGTCTACGCGAGACGTTGTCCTTTCATTTTGTTGATTGCGCGGGCGGGAGCTGTCCCTCATCATGATCGTTCACGTGGCGTTGGCGGTCATCATCGCCGGGCAGGTCGTGCAGGGGGCTGTGTACACGACCTCCGGCGTCGCCGTCACCCTGGAGAAGCCCTCGTGGATGCGCCTTCGACTTCAACCGAACCGGGCGTTCTTCTTGTCAGCTGCGATCCCTGAGGCGGTATGCGATGAAATCCAGGTTGAAATGGATGTGGAGCCGTCGGATGACGGCAACCGCGTCCTTTTCGAGCTGTTCGGCGAGGACAGTGAACTAATGAAAACTTTCGATCTGACGCCGTACAAACTGGATGACGATACAGACGGTCTGAATCGTAAGGTGCTCATATTGTCCCCACGAGTGGATTCCTGACCGCTCCCAATCAGGACACTGGACGTTCAGCATACCGAAGGACAGCGAGGTCGTCGAGTACATCAACGACCATATGGAGGCAATCACATTGGTAACTACACGGCGGCGGAATCATGTGCGACGTACGCCACTGATGCTTTCACCTGCAGAGCTTGGCTGCCGAGGCTATTACTAACAGAATTACGATCCAAAAGCCGTCCATCGTGATCAAAACCACGGACGACGACCAGGAGGATGGTCTTTCTGGAAGCTATGCCCGATCTGATGTTAGCGAGATGGAGCGTGGTGAACGCGGTGTGTCACTCGCCGAACAGGACATCACTCCCGAGTCACTGAGCGACACACGCGCTGCTGATGAACACCACGTACCGGACCCTGAAGTGCCCTCGGGTGCCAGTGAGACGACAGGAGACGTTGCCTCCCCATTGCCATCAACGACTGAAGACGACGACATCCTGTCAGAGTTGTGGGCTATGTTCGATGCGGTAGACCACCCGGAGCTCCCACCGGTGACAAGCGGTCCTGCAGCCCCAGAGGAACAGACGTTTGACGATGTCGAGCCCATACTCTCGGTGACCAACAACGCCGCTGATTCTCCACGGGAAGACGAGTTCGTCGCAGATGAACCGCGTGCTGACACTCAGCCTGACCTGAATGCCGGTTTTGACGATGACGTGTACTCCGACAACGAGAGCGATGTCGTCTCCGATGACGAACAGGGGTTCAGTGATCCGCAGTCGGACGATGACGTCGATGCTAATGATGGCCCTGGTCCGGATGCTGAACCTGCTGCGGAAACCAGTGGACCGGTTCGTGACGCGCCATTTAGGTCTGCACGAGAGACGTCCACAACTGAAACGAGCGGGACGCAAGGCAGCCAGCAATTCCCGGCCGAACCTTCGACCAGTTCGGCAAACAGCGTCAACGCAGAGACAGGCGAGACATCCTTCGAGCCACCCCCGCGCCAGGCTGGATCCTCCAGCGGGGACGCGGTGATCCAGGTCACTCATGAGCAACCGAAGAGCTGGATAACGAAGAAGGAGATACCGTATCTGGCTGGGGTGACAATTTTTCTGGTCGCTGCGCTGATCGCGTTCTTCCTCTGGCGACGTCAGCAGAAGCTGCGAGCTCGCAATGCTGCCATGTACGCGCACACTGTCTTTGGCGTCGAGCATGTCATCCACGGCATCGTCCCGGAGGATCAAGCAGGTCTTCATCCCACCGATGATCACGCACTTGGTTTCTCCACAGCGGCCCAGATGCGCAAGCCGTTCCAAGATGTCATCGTCTAGTTCCTATCGTTGATGGAGATGTGTTCCTCGCGTTACAACTACGTTCAACAGCAAGGCAATACAGGTTGTCTTCTGCCTTTACGCCTGCTTTGATATATACGCAGCGACGAATTATCGTCGCTGCAAGAGCTCTGCCATCTTGATCGAGCTCTGCAACGCATCGCGAGCACGCGCAATGGATTCGTCGAGAATTGCTGAACGGACAACGTCAGTTGGAAGCATGACGCTGTACAATGTGTTGTTACCGCAGCGACTCAGGGAATCCAGAACTCCTTGCCAGCACTGTCTGAGGACTTGAAACTTGGAGGAGCCAGACGATGGGGTGGTTCCTGGGCAAGCACGCGATCCACGAAAGGCGATAATCTGCATCAAGAGTACTACGGCTGCAATGTCTACACCGTTATCGCGACACACTTGGTACAGATCGCGTTCCTTCACCATCTGAAGCATGGACTCGGTGGCAGACGTTTGGTGGTGAAATTGGAAGGGCGTCTGCACGTTGCGAATCAGACACACAGTCGCGACCGAGCATGCGCGCTCGATGAAATACAGCGTTGCCTATGAAAACTTGATGGAGGACACGAAGAGCACCATGCCTGGCGATTCGAGAGCCATACTCCGAGTTTGGCATTTCTGACAGAATGTGTGCCCGGTTGGCAACAGAGCTCGACAGATGTGGCGACATGACGCAATCAACGATGACGCTGTCTTCAACTTTCCGACGACCCGCGGCATCCAGCAGCCGGTAGACGCAATGTTTCAGTGCCTCCCCAATGTCGCATGAGCGAGGGTCAACCATCACGGCAAACAGGTGCAACAGCAGCGAAGTGATGTCCGGCATGTACATGGGAGCGTTCAGGTCACAGCACGCAGCGAGGGTGTACAGAATGTGTCCCAAGTTCCCGCACACATCCCTACAGTGGACGGGTAACCCCCCTGCAGCACTTGTAATTGCCACATCGCGAACACCTAGAGTACGTGAACCCTCTGGTGAGGTCTCATACTGTACCGTCACGTACCGGAACAATGCAAAGCGGCAAGGAAGTGTCGTGCCTGCGGAAACCATGGACTTCGACGGCCTTCATCAGCACAATCGTCGATGATTAGATCAAGACGTTCGAACGGCGACAAATTGGATGATTCCTGCGTCGGGAATAGGCACTCAAAATATATAGGAACAAGCACAAACGCGAGACGTACCCTTCTGGAATTTGCCAGGATCGAAATCAACAGTTGCCGGCTTCGATAGACAACGAACGGATCACAGTGCGTTGCCACGAGCTGGAACAGGAGTTGACACAGCGCTTCCTCGTCGGCGGGGGATCGGATATGATCCGAAATGAACACATTGGCCTCAACTGGGGCGAACAAGTACTCGGACAGCGTTGTCGTGAGCGCTCCTGGTTCTTCACATCGTCAGGCGTCTGTGATCCCACGTACTGTTGATAGCCACATACCTGTTCGAGCGCCTTCCGCTAGGTCCCGCAGGTCACCAGGAGCAGAACTGCTGAACGATACCAGCATGGGCGAAGGACTTCGTTGAGCGTTCTCGACGATGGAGTACTCGTGCGCGCTTGACGACTCAATTCCATAGACCTTGTCACGTGCTTCCGCCTGCATGCAGCAGATGTAGGCCTTCAGGATGCGGTACGCAAAGCAACACTAACATACGTCTCGTTCGTTCTCGTTCTTCTGTTTCAGGACGGCGAGCCGCGCCTCCAGTTCCGCATCCTGCTCCTCGCTCTGCATCAGCAGGTCTTTCACTCGCTCCGCTTCCTCCCTCCGTTCACGACTGCGTCGCATGACCTGCTCGAACAGCAGATCCGCCTCGGACAGACCCCTACCAAGCACGTCACTCCCCTCGCGCCGGCGACACGCGCCCGCGAAGCCCCACGTCGACGTTGTGCATTCGGCAGCCGCTTTCTGGCTCTTCTTCCTCAACCGCACCGGCCGGCGCCGCAACGATCTCAGCTCGGTGTCGCTGTCGAGTATCGCCAGGTCAATGTCGTCGTCGCCGCTGCCCATGGTATGCTATTACGCAATCCCCACACGGCGCAGTTGTGCGGTGCACGGCGCGCCGACGACGTGCCCGACTGCTGTCCGCCTGCGAAGCTGCCGCCGGAACCCGCCGAAGATCGGCGTGAGCTGCTGACAGCAGTCAGCAGCTCATTCCTGGTGTCGATTTTTGGGTCTGCAGCTGACGCGGGGTGGACGCAGCTCACAGTGTCGTGCGACAGAGGGTTCCTGCCCCGATGTAACGCAGGCCGGGAACACTGTTGGCACAAGGTCTGCTGCAGCGCCGACGACGGCGATGGGGAGGAACGACGGGGCGTTGGTGTTGCCGCGCGACGCCGTGCTGTCGCGAGACCTGGAGGCGGCTCGCAGAGCGTGGAAGAACGGCGACCCGCAGGAATCGGCGCTGGCGCACCAGCGCCCGCGCGGCAAGGAAGTGCATTCGGCGCATGCCGCCGTGTGCGTCCAGAGCCTGGCCGTTCGACCTGCGCCCGCCCATTTATGGACAGCCTGCAGGTTCATGAAGTCGGTCGTGTTTGGCGGTATGGACGGGATCATGACGACGTTCGCGATCGTCGCCGGGTCGTCGGGTGCCAATTTATCGCCGACCGTCGTCCTCATCATCGGTCTCCAACGGGCATGCGGCGCCTGTGCCACTGCTGGATGACATGCGTCGCCTCGGCAGGGTTCGCTAACTTGGTTGCCGATGCCATCTCCATGGGCGTGGGCGATTACGTGTCGTCCGTTGCCGAGATAGAGCACGCGCGAACGGAAATGGCGAGGTCGGTCGCGACTGGGTTGGGGCGCTAACGCGAGCCTAACTGCTGTCGGGCAGAGAATCGTGGGAACTGGAGAACTTCCCCAAGGGAGAGATCGACGAAATGGTCGAACTGTACGAGTCGAAGGGCGTTCAACGGGCAGACGCTGAGCTGATCATCAACACGATGGCCAAGTCTCCAATGCGTGTTTGTCATCCTGCCCGATGACACCTGTATGACAGTGACGTTCGCAGGTACAAGGAGTTCTTCGTCGAGCACATGATGGTGACGGAACTGGGCGTCATGCCGCCCGACCCGGACGAATCTCCAGCCGCCAAGGGGATCTGCACGTTCCTCGCGTTCATGGTGTTCGGTGCCGTCCCTCTGCTCGTGCTCGGCGTCCTGCGGTTCGCTACCAGCGACCACAATACCGTCCTGCTGATAGCCTGCATCGCCACCGCCATCACGTTGTTCCTCCTCGGGGTCATCAAAGGTTTCGCCCCCGTTCGCCAGGAACGCGCGCTGAACGCTGACTCTGCGTTTTCCAGCGCGGTTATCCGGCAACGGGAGGTACGTTCGTGCCGGCTCCACCGTGCTCTTCAACGGCGCCATCGCAGCGGGATCCGCCTACCTGATCGGATGGGCCCTCTCGCTGCTATTCTCCACCTGATATAGCATTTGTGATTCGTCACTGGATGGACCGTCCGGCCAGCCCTGTGCCGCCCCTCTCCCCCTTTTATTTCGTGTTTTCGCGCCTCTTCTGTAGATCCCTGCTCTGGTGTGTGCCGTCGTCGGTGTACTTGCTGGCATTGCTGACCCGGCGGTGAATCGCGACCGTCGTGTTAGTCGCGTCCTGCACCAGCGATTCGAGGTCATTGATCAGGCCCAGGGCCTTCTGCCCCAGGCGTTTCTGCTCCAGCTGCGACATGCTTGGCACGCGGAACGCCTTGTCGAGCGTGGCCAGGAAGCTCTGCATGGGCAGGAACGCGGCGATGATGGTGGCCAGTGAGGCGATCAGCTCCACAACCATCAGGGCGATCTGGATTCCGGTCTGCGCGCTCATCGTTGTGTTCCACGTTGCCTGGTCCGCCCCTCGCACGACGTAGACCAACGCGGCACTGTTCGTCGGCGCGTACGCCTGCACGGCGATCGTCATCGACGAGCCAGCAACGGGCACGCCGCTCTCCACGTAGACGCCGCCACCGTTGGCAAAGTCGTTCTGCACCCCGCGCAGGAGCACGCCCCGATCGGGCAGGGCGTCGGCGCCGTGCTCTGCGTCGCCCAGCGCTGTCGACAGCAGCGCGAAGGTACGCGTGAAGGGCACCCACGCGTAGACGGCGCAGAACCCGCCCTGCAGAACGTTCACGACCGTCGACGCCGCCGTCATGCCATTCAGCACGTCGACCAGGACGAGCGTGCCGCCGCCGGGCGTCCTTTCAGCGAACAGGCGCAGGAACGCGCGCGATGAGGCAACGCCGGACACGTTGGCGATCGCGCTGGCCTCGTCCGTCGGGATCGACACGACCCGGAACGAACCCGTCGTGTTCGCCGACAGCAAGTCGGTGATGACGGGCGCCGAGTGCCCCGCCGCCTGGCTGCTGCTGCTGGCGAGAATCGTCCCGTTGGGTGCCACCAGCAGGACGGAGCCGGCGCCCAGAATGCTCGCCTGCCTAGCCAGGAGCGACGCGGCGCCGGGCGTCGACGTCAGCGCCGCGTCGAGCGACGCCACGCGTAGCTGTGCCTGGAGCGCCGACGCTCGCGCCTGCAGGACGCCCGCCGCCATGCCGGACTCGACGTCGAGCAGGGAGACGTTGTTGGGGAACAGCGCCGACAGGCCCGTCTGCGTGACGAAGACGATGGACAGGAGCGCGACCTGCGTCGCGAGGACCTTGGCGGCGAACACGTAGATGACGGTGGCGTTCTTGCGCATCTCTCGCAGGCTCTTGTTGAACTCGGCAAAGTTCTTCGCGTTCGAGATCTGGATCAGGCGGACGAGCGGGTCGATGAAGAACCGGTCGGTGAGGCGGACGCTGGCGATGGCCAGGACGACGACGACGACGGCGACCGGGATGTTCCACGCTTCGGCGGGCGCCAGCGTGGCCAGGACGGACGCGTTGTCCATCCCGGTGACGAGCAGGGCCACCACCGGGGACCCGACCGGGCCGGGCACGCCCACCGACGTGATCGTGTACGACCCGACGACGTCCTGGATCGCGTGCGTGCCGTTGCCGGCGGCATCGGCCAGCACCTGCGACAGGTCCAGGTGGGCCGGGAAGTTGCTCGTCGACATTGCCGTCACCCAGGCGTCGCCCCCGGGCACGGCCACGCCGGCGAAGACCTGGGCCGGGACAGGGCCGATCGGCTTCGCGGGCGTGACGGCATCGCCCAGCACGAGCCAGTGCGGCGTCGACGATCCAGCGCAAGGGAGGCGCGTTGCCACGACCCGGACGAGGACGCGGTCGCCTGGGGCGTCGTCCCACGACGGTGTCCCGTTCCACTTGGGCGCCTGCAGGGCGCGTAGCATGGCCCGGCTGACGAGCATGGAGGCCTGGGCGGGGGCGACGTCGTCAGGGAACCCGGTGAGCGTCGTCGTGGACCCGGCGCCGGTGCCGAGCTCGACGACGCCGGTGTGGTCGACGACGACGGCGATCTCGATCTGCCGCTGGTCGCGCTCCAGCTCGAGCTGGCGCTGGGCGGCGGCGACCGGGCCGGCGCCCCCGACCGTCATCGCTGTGCACAGCACCGACGACGGGCTGTCGTACGCCAGGGACGCCCGGTGGAGCTCGTCGACCTTCGCCTGGTACAGGTGCGACACGTAGCCGGACGCCTTGAGCTGGTTGTCGGACAGGATCACGACGAGGCTGCCGCGCAGGGTCATGACCTTGACGGACAGCATGGCAACGATCAGCGTGACGGAGACGACCATGATCGAGACGGACTGCAGGCGGATCTCGCTCAGCCGGAACGACATGGACTTCTTCTCCGACTTCGTGCCCGTCGACGACGCGTCCGTGCCGGATCCCGAGTCCCGCGACGCGACGGAGATCGTGGGGCCCTCGATCGTCGCCGATAGCGCCGCGTGGTCGTGACCGACATGCGGCGTCGTCGACAGGTTCGCCTCTCGCTTCATGCTGACCGTCTAGAGGGGTACGGGGGCGACCACGTCCGTCGTCCTCCTCCCTGTCGGAGGTGTGATGACGCGCGCCTTAACCCTGCCGACCTGGCGTGTCGATCCTTGCTTAGTGGTACTATACACGCGGGTGCCAGGCGCGCCATCGGCGACGATCGATCGAGCGTACACGCGGGACACGATTACGCCCATATCATGCCGACCGGGATGAGCCACGAGTCGCGCACGAGGCCGGACACGATCACGGGCGTCGAGTCGTCGGCGATCGAGGCGGTGGCACACCCGCGAACGCAGCCGGGTACGAGCGCGCCCGTCCTGGGCGGGAAGCCGTTCGCGGCCGCATTGGCGAGCGCGCCGTTGCCATTGCCGTCGCCCTCGGCCGACAAGGACGAGAAGCGGTGCCTGCCGCGGCAGTTCCTCGCCACGTCGCTGATGGACATCGCGAAGGCGCTGCACGACGAGAAGGTCGTCGCCAGCGTCTGTCAGGACACGGCGCGCCTCGACGACCTCCGGCACCAGGTCGTCGAATCCACGCAGGCCCTGTTCGGCGACGCGCCGATCGAGGCGCCTCGCAAAGGCGTCCTGCAATCGGTGTGCGCCCTCGTTCGGGACCCGCCGTACCCGGCGACCTGCGACACGCCCGCCAAGCGCCTGGAGGAGTACTACAAGCGTCGTCGGTTGCCGAGCGACGAGGTGTCGATGAAGCTGCTGCTCGGCCTGGGCGTCTGCTCCGTCATCTTCGGCGAGTTCTCGGGATGGAACGCGGGCGTCGCCGCCGCCGGCTACGTCGGGTTCTGGCTCGCCAACCTGGCCGCCTCGCTGCTCTACCTGTCGCTGGCGCTCTGCCTCGGCGAGCTGACGCAGGCGGTCCCGCCGACCGGCGGCGCCAACGCGTACGCTCGGGCCGTATTCAGGCGACCGGAACCGGCGATCGTCGTCGGCATGGCCGAGGCCATGGAGTACCTGCTGTTCACCTGCCTGCTGCTGTCGAGCTTCTCCGGGCTGATGTCCCAGATCTACGAGTTCTCGACGGCGTACTCGCCGCTGGTCTGGCTCGTCATGCTGTCGTTCGCCGGGTACAGCGTCGCCTTCTGCAACCGCCTGTCCTGGAACCTCATGTACATCGGCATGGTGTTCTGCGCCCTGCAGATCGTCGGTTTCGCGGCCGTCTGGTCCGTCAGCGGGTACGTCTCCAGCGCCGCCTGGCTGTCGGTCGGGTGGCCCGACGGGACCACCTACCAGCAGATGCTGTTCGGGTCCGGGTTCGTCGGGTTCTGCCAGGCGGTGCCGACGTCGCTGTGGTTCTACACCGGGTTCGAGTGCCTGTCGTCGTGCACGGTCGAGTCGCCTGTCAAGAAGGACGTGCCCAGGGCGCTGATTGGCAGCTGGATGTACCTGTCGACATGTGCGATCCTGCTCAGCGCCACCAGCGTCCTGATCCGCCCGGGCACGTACGCCATGTCGCAGGCGTTGTACCCGTACGTGACCGCCGTGATGGCGTTCGCCCCGGTGCAGTACGTTGGCATCGCCTTGCTCCTCTGTGTGATCCCCAGCCTGCTGTTCAACCTGCTCGCCATGCTGTTCTGCGCGTCCAGGCAGATCTGGGCCATGTCCCGCATCGGGTTCCTCCCGACGGCGCTCTCGTTGACGCACAGGACGGACCGGACGCCGAGGAACGCGGTCGCCGCGACCTGCGTCTTCGCGTTCTTCGTCACGCTCGCCTTGTTCTATGCGACGCCGTCCAAAGCGGACAGTATACTCATGAACCTGACCATCCTGTCCGCTTGCGTCCAGTACGTCGTCATCGCGGCGACCTACATTGGGTTCCGGGCCCAGTACCCATCGGCGCCGCGTGAGTTCCAGAACCCGCTGGGCAACGCAGCGCCAGTCATCGTGATCGTGTTCAGCACCGTCACCATTGTCGTCTACCTGGCGTCGTCGATCCTGTTCCTGTACTGCGTGTTCGTGTACGCGGCCTTCATCGGATCGCTGTACCTGGCGTGGCGCAGCCGAAAGCAACCGCTGTATCCATCAGCCGAGGCCTACATGCCCATCTTCTGGCGATGAACCTGCTCGGCATCCTCTTCCGACGGACCGTCGCGTCGCAGGCTACGCTCAACGGCGGAAGAGTACTAAACACCGGCTGCCAACTGAAGTCCAGCGATCATGTGGAACGACCGCCCACGTACGGGTGAACGCGCGCGTGTATTTCATACGCCTCTGTGCGGTCTAGCGGTACCGCTTGCGGTGAACGAAACGTGACGTACCTCGGTGTGCGGGTGCAACGACAGAGGAGCCTGCCTGTCCAGTAGCGAGCGCTCGCTCTCACGTTCCTACACTAGACGTCTATGACGGAACTGGCGGGTCATATGGAGGGGGCTCTACACAGGTCAGTAGGTCTTCAGTTTGCAGAGCAACAGGCGTGACTGACAAAGTGAACGTGAGACAACGTGGGCCTGAGCGCTCGCCTACGTCGAATCCCCCAGGTGACAAGCCGAATCCGTTGCAGTATAATAATTCGCCATCGTGGAGAACTGGGGCCGACCATCAGACCGCCCGGACGCTGACATCAGTAATGACTGTAGCGGACTGGATCGTATGGCTCAGGTTGCGCCGGGGCATGGTACGGATCGCGACGAATCGGCCCATACTGCTGCTGCTGGAAAGCCAGGGACGCATGGACCGGCGAATACTGCCGGGCATCGTGGTGCACCGGCCCAGGCGAGTAGTCCGGCTCGTATCGCTCGTACGACCGGCGGGGCGAATACCCCCGATCGTATCGAGGCTCGTCGTAGTACCCGTACGGCGCCGGTGGCGGTACCGAGTACCGGTACGGGTCGGGCGCGTCGTAACCGTTCGACATTGGCGGGCGTACATCTACTGGCGGCCGCCCGAGCGGGGGACCGCGCTCCAGCCGCAGCATCGTCTCGACCGCCTCGTCGATCGAGACCACGCTCGGCCGGTCGTCGTATGCACTCAGCACACGGAAGCTAACGTCGCGCCGCATCTCGTTCTGCTTCCCAATCGTAACCACGTATCGCGTTCGACCTTGCGCGATCTCTCGCAGCATCGACGACAGCGAGTCGCGATCCATGTCGCGTACGTCGCACGACAGGCCGGCGCGTTCGACCACGTCGCAGCAGAACCTCGAGTATCGCCTAGCAACCGATTTCAGGACACCGACCGACGCCCACCAACACTGTCGCCGACGAGTACCTCTCAGCCGCGCCCAGACATATGATCTGGACCGTGGGGTCCATCCCTCGCGGACCACGAAACGGCGAGCGCCGAACGAACGGCGATCGCCGCGGGGAGCGCCCACGTCGGCGCCGTCGACGTCCCGCGCGCCTCGGCACGCTCCCACTCTTCCCCGGCGTCGTCGTCGTTTCCGCTGCCGTCTCGGGGGCGGTTGCTGCGGCCGCATCGGGCGGCGCCGACTCGTCTTCGTCCTTGCTGAGCAGGTCGTGGACGTCGGTGCCGGCGGCAGGCGGCGCGGCGTCCGGCGCCCGACTTCCGTTATCGGCTTCGAATTCGCCGCCGGCCGCGGCGTCATGGCCCGCATCGGCTGGTGCATCGGCCGTGACGGTCGGCGCCTCCTGCGCCGGCTGCTCCTGCGCCGCGGCCACGACCGGCGCCTCCAGAACGCCCTCGCCGCTCTCCTCCACCATCCCCGACGATCGACTGTTTGTCCGCAACTGCGCGCTGCACGGTCACGCACTTCTTGCGTAGGTCCTGACGGGTGGGGCAGTCGACTCGGGCGACGTAATAGCCGCGATGCCCAACCGTCGGCACTCTGGGCCCGGGGGGAGCCCGATACGAAGGGTTGACCAGACGAACGAACGAAGCGTGTCCTGCATCGTTACGAGCCGCTACATTGACGTTTTTATACGCGCCACCGTACGTACATGCACATATGCGCCGTGGCACGTGTGACGATGCACTTTCCGAGACGCGAGTACAGCGGCTCTGGCGAGCGTAACGATCTGGTCAGGCGAACGGTCCGCAGGGCGCAGGTTGTCGTCAACACTCCATTTGACGGTCGAAAGGCACTGCTGGTGTCTGGTTCGGTTTTGGCACGGAGTTGTCTGCAACGGTGATGGACGATGACGTCGACTGGATCATGGGCGCGATTGGCCCGTGCGTCGCCCTGATCGGACCGGCAGATGTTCGCCAGGTCGTGCAGAGCCGCATTAGTGGACGCCGACCATTCACGGTATGCGAGCCGGGGGAACCGGGGGTCCTGTGCCATTCTGAACGTGGCAGGCAGGTTGTTGTTGGCGATTACGATTGCGGGTTTGTGGAGCGAACCTCAGGGTCGGACGACGAGTCTGACGATGTGGATATATCGGAAGAGGTGGTGTTCTAGCGTGATCGGCAATTTGATTCGCGAATAATGCAATGGACAGGCTCCGATGGGAATCATTTCCGGAACTTGGTTCTTGAATCGGCTTTACAACGTGCCAGCCGTAACCGTCCTGCTGTTTCCGTGGAACGTACAGACGGAATGGGACGACGTCAGGGTGGAGATTATCAGCCAGTTCACTGTTCACAGGTAACTGCTGCATCTGACTTCCCAGACGTCCTCGATAATCGTCATGCTATGGTCAGGCAGTGCAACCCGACCCGAAACCTGTGCCCAATGGTCGTTATCGTCCGCGAGGCAGTTCCGCTGGAGGGTATCGTTCGAGCTGCCATACGCGAGTAGAACTGACTGTTATGATTTCCCAGATGACGTTCTTCTCGAATCACAGCTGACTGGGATCGCCAGTGAGCTGGAGTTATCGGAGGATCATGTGTTCCTGCTATCGACATGGAACGTCGAGGAGTCCACGAAGCAGTTTGAATCTCGTCTCTTTGACAACTGCGTCGCCAGCTATGGTGAATCAGTCAAGGTGCTCAAGCGGAAACGTGGCCGCCTTGGTCGGCAGTCACACATCTACTACCTCATTCGCTACCACATCAAGCTTGGGTTCCTGTCGCTTATATCACAAGACACAGCCGCAGCGGCACGGTTCGTCTTCCTTGGCGCTATTTACTGTTCCGTCTGACATGTTTGCTCGTTGTCCAGGTTCCTCCATAGTGCTCACAAAGATCTGTCTTCCATTCAGCCTGCGAGTATATTTGACTTAATCGAAATGCGACAAGTGGGGTTCCTGATCGACGTCTTGGTACTCGATCCATTGACTAGCTTCCCATGGGCTGTTCACTGACGTTGCGTAGATCTATCGGCCGTTGATGGTATCCGGCGACTGGAAGACCGCCATTAAACAGTTCGAAAAACACGTTAGGGAATTCTCGAGGATTCGCACGTCGACGAACGATAACAACATAGAGAAGCTTCGGTTTGCGTACGAGAAATGGCTTCGACAGGAGTACGTATCCTTAGAACATCCCACTGAAACGTGTCTTGCAGTCTAACAGGTTGCGTTCAGATACTACACGATCGCAACGCTCATCAACATGCTTCGCGGCACCTCAGATGGTTCGTCTGAAAACGCCGACTTGATCGATATGCTGGACAATTCCGAGGTTCGGTTTCTACAACAGGCTGCTGTGCACGCCATCCGCCGGAGGGATTGCGATTCAACGGTTCCTTCACTTGAGCACCACTACATCGAGCAGCTTCGTGAACTGATGTCACAGCCGCCCTTTTATTTTGGGCAAACACCTCGATGTAATGCATATTCTATGCCTTCTTTTCTAGAGGACTGATCATGTGGTGCGAAGACGACGAATATGACCTCGACCATGTCATATCCTGCGATTTGCTCGTGCTTCCTGAGGCATCGTTCGACCATTCTGCCGACATCGTGACGTTGCTGACGATGGCGCGAAAGAAGCTGACGTCACGTCCTGGTCCTGAACGAACCAGACAGGTGCTGCAACTGGACCTGCTTCTGGCAAAGCAGCATCTCCATGACCAGCAGTATCAAGCAGCAAGGCCATTGCTCCTAAAGGTTATTCGGTCACTGTCGTCTTTCGTGTTTCTTATTCATTTGCCCATAGGCCGCATCCGCCTATCGTCGTGAAGGGTGGACAGAACCTTTGATTGACGCGCTTCGATGGGTTCGCGCATGTGAGCGGCAAGTCTGGGAGTGGCTGCCATCATGTGTGCAGACGACGTTCGAGATTGTGTCTTTGCTAGATGGACATGGTACGTAACCGGAACAGCAAACATATCGACTGTCGTGTAATCGATTTGCAGATCATGAGCGTAAGGACCTTCAGGATGATATCCTGGCAATGCTGTCACAGCTTAGCGAGCATACATCGAGTCCTGCCGTGATTGACATGTCTCTGTCAAAGAACCTTTGTACGATTCGCTTGATTGCCTCTGCGCTGCCTTTCTTTTGATGGCATTGCAGTACTTGCATCAGCAATGGGCGACCAAGTCTCCCTGTCAAGGTTCTTGTCAACGAAACAAACTCACGATACGGTGCTGATCAATGTTTTATCAGCAAACTGGAGTTCGACATCATTGTTAACCGCATCGAACTATTGAATTCGAGCGACCAATCCGCGTCCTCCATCGTGGTGCCCACTGAATCGTCACCAGGGACCCTGAGACAATCGTCTCCACTGCTTTCCCATTGTGGCGTTGAGGCGCTTACCAGTGCGACGCATGTCGATGTCGGTGTCATAGGGGCAATCTTGCGCATCCCTCTTCAAAGGCAAGACCGTGATCTGCGAGTACAACTTGAAAACGTGGTCAGTACCATTAAGATGGCAAAGCTGTTGTCTACGTTTGACAATGCGTCACTTGTTGATAGGGGCAGACTGTCAAAATCAAATGCAGTGCCCCTTCCCAGGCGTATTGGCAAGAGTACTGCCCCCTGTTGTTCGAGGTTGAAAACTGTTATGGTAGGCACCTGATTACGTACGCCGTGTGATCGTTGCCCACGGTTGCCCATAGACATTCAAACGTTCTCCATTGAGTCGTCATGCCTGGTATTCACTGCGGATCGATCTCCACTTGGGCAAAACGAAGAACGTCCTCTGTTGCACGGGTCCAACGGTTCAACCCAGGTCCATCTTCTGTGCTACATTGATAGTCTTCATGACGTCACGGTTCGATGTAGCCGGGCTTACTGCTGGAGACGTGTCTAAATGGTGGACAGGTAACGCTGAACCTCTGGATGGGTTCTAGTCTACCTTTGCAGCATTCTGTAACACTGAGCGTCGTTGAAGCGTTCAACGTTAATGCTTCTTGGTTGACTGTGGGTGATACGCCGTCATGCTCTGAATCGTCGTCTATTGTACAATTGTCGGATTCTTCGGTACATGTCCTGCATGCGCAGATAACGAATACTGCATTGATACCTTTGGATGTCAAATGTATCGAGCTCGTGAAGGTCCACCCGACCATTGTTTGTTTGCCTGCAAGTGTCGGTTTGCTCACTGGCTTCGCAGAATTCCGATTTCTTCATGGATGATGATTATGCAACGGACGCCACTTCATTTGCAGGTGTGGCTCCTCGCTCGATTCTGTACGATATACTTAGGGGCTCCTGATGATAGGCGTTGTGAACCCTTCCGATTCGCTGACAGTCCAGTTTCCTGTGGTTCCCCATCGCAATTGTAAACAGGCTGCTGGATCACCTGGGTCATTGAAAATCCAGTGGAGCCGCCCTGAGTCTGAGTGCGTCGGGCGTGGCGTTCCCCAACAGCCTCAAGTGGTACTGCGAGAGGTCAAGCCGCTTGTTGCCGTGACACATGAACTCGTCAAAGCCTTCGTCGACGTCCCGGCATCGTGTGAGCTGGCGACACCATTCGCTGTCACGATCAAAATCGTATCAGAGTCGAGATCGTCGTCTAGGTAAATGTGGCCATGCAATCCCGTTCTGCCGCGTTAACGTGTGGGTCCCCCCCAGCATCGACGTTGCCCTTGATCATGTACATGCCCCGTACTTTCAAGTGCTGGGCCCGCTTCGGGTAGCAGCTCGATCCATTTCAGTTCCGCTGCATGGACTAACAGTGCCGGCAGGGCGTTGTCCACGTCCCATCCCAGGGCGCCGCATCCCTGCAATGGACGCTGATTCCACTGCAAACCGGATTCGTCAGGCTTCCCCGGCTATCGCTGACAATGTCGCAATCGGTGCTGCTGGATCCGGACTCACTGTCAACAATCTTCGTGCACCCTTGCGATATCAACAATCTAATATAACGACGGCAGCCTTGCAAGCGTCCAGTGGCGTTGGTTTACCGACGAGTAGCATGCGTATCATGTACGCAGGCCAGATCCGGTTCCGTCTCGGAGTGCGTCGTCGTCAATGGACCGTACGTCGGCGTCGCAGACTGTCGAGGAGCCGCTCGACCTCATACGCCTGTCCCTGAACGAGCGCATCCTCGTGCAATGCAAAGGCGGTCGCCAGCTGCGCGGTCAACTCCACGTCGGTGCTGGCCGATCTCATCTGCGTTCACGGATGACCTCATTTGGGAATGTAGGCCTACGACCAGCACCTGAACATGGTCTTATCCGATGTCGAAGAGGTCGTCACAACGATCGACGTCGATGAGGACACATTCGAGGAAATCATTCGGGTGCGGACTGGTTGTCGTTGTCGTGCGGCGTTGCTCATGTCTAACGGCATGCCCATTGGCAGACTACGAAGCGTGCGATGGAGCTCGTATTCGTTAGAGGAGACGGCGTCATTCTCGTGTCACCGCCGGTTCGAACTGCATGAAACGCATGGCAATAAACCCGCAGTGTCGTGAGCATTCAGGAGGCGTCCGTGTCTGCTGGCCGCGTTGCTGTGTGTTCGTTGCCCCGCTTCGGGCGACGGCGGCAAACCGTGTTCCTACCCGTGCACGCTATGTATTCGGGCAGGATCGTCACTTGTATCAGCGTTGCTGACCCGGCCCCTGTGAACGTGCAATATTTTACGCCTCCTGTCTATGCAATATGTAGTTCGGCACGGTCCGTGACTCGGAGGGCGGGCGCCGCCGCTCGCACTGCTATTCGCGGTTCGCCACTGCAGTTCGTCAGTGCAGTTCGCCACTGCAATTCGCCAGTGCAGTTCGCCACTGCAATTCGCCAGTGCAGTTCGCCACTGCAAATCGCCAGCGCAGTTTGCCACTGCAAGTTGCCAGATCGCCATCATGGATTCGACACATTACTTCCCGGCGCGTCGCCCGGTGACTGCCGACGAATGGGCACGGATCGTGGGCGCCGCCGAGAGGATCGTGAAGATGTCCCCGGTGCCGCTGGCGGGCAGCACGGGCGAGCGCGGGACGTCACCGGTTGTCAGTGAGACGATGGTGGCGTTCAACGGTGTCGGCGACGACGCCGGGCACGCATTCGTCCTGGCCGCCCCCGATGCTGAGCGCGACCTGCTGCCTGCGTTGGACCCGACGCAGGCAGCGTTCCACGTTTGCCGAACCGAGGAACGCCCGTACGATACGGTCGTCAAGGCGGTCCTTGCCGCCGTCGAGCATATCGCCCCGGGGGCGTTCGCCATCATGTCCGACCACGCCGAGCGCCACTGGCACGATGGATTGGAACTCGCCAGCGCCGCTCTGGGATGCAAGGTGCCGTTCCCGATTCACGCCGGGCATCGCGACTGAAAATCCCAATCGCTACTGAACGCCATTTGTGTTGCCTTGCCAATACGGGTTCCGTCATGGTCACCAATGTCGTCGGACAGTACTTACCTAGTCAGCGCTGGACCTCGGCATAGAGTCGACCCGGTGACGCGGACGTCATTTCTGGACGTCGCTCCCGTCGCACGCGCCGCTGCCTTTACCATGTCCCCCTGGTAAGTTGCTGCACCGGTTGGATGTCGGGTTCCACCTGTTCGCCATTCGCATTGGACCCAGACGTCACTGGGAGTGAGCCGAATGGCCCTGATGGCCGGAGGTACCGGCGATTACTCACAGCCTTTTCACCGGCCCCAGGACAAAACGATCACGAACGTACTCTGCACGCATCGCGCCTGGAGGACATCACAACGGGTGCGCTGGATTCACCCGGCCTGGCAAACTTCACCGCCACCGTGTCTTCCGATGCCAAAGAATGCTGCGTCATTGCTGCCCGACCAGGGATGGCAACACCATCTGATCAATCGCGATTCCTGGCCCTTCTTCCGCTGGCTCTACTGCCAAACGTCGAACGATCCGGTCCCGGTAGTGTGGTGATTCAGATCGGTGCGCACTCGTCACTGAATCAGGCATTCGAGCAAGGCCATCATGAGAGCAGTGAGGACACGAAAGATTCGTCTCCCAGCATCGTCGTTGACCACCGCTGTCTCTGTTATTGCCACCGTCGCTCTCCAGTCCCCGATCTGGATCCACTCAAATAAGCCATGATTGGGTCGTCACTGGGCAAATGAATAAGAGCCTGCAGGTAGGAGGCACAGGAAGTGTAACGACAGGAACGGTAACTTTGCTGACCATATTCACATGACGTACCTCCCTTGCAAGACTGGTGGTCGCATACTTGCGATGCAAACAAGCTCATCAGCTGTTCAACTCTATTACGAAGCCTTTGTCACGAAGTTCGATGCGACGTAATCCACTCTTGTGAATGTCTAATTGGGCAGCGCGGCTCGTCAACATGCTCGAGCAGAGCACCTGGCCGCTTTCTTCGGCCCCTGTCTCGCAGGCATCCTTGCCGTACTTTCAAACCATATGGACGAGCGATCGTGAAAGAATGGCCGAGTCGTGGCGTGTTTCCGTTGTTTGTCGCGCGCGGCGCGCACCTATAGATCCTCGACGTGGAGGGGTCGGCAAATCATGGTGTCGACTCTGACGCACAGCATGGCACAGCTAAAACCCGGGTTGAGCCGCACGTTGCCGCGTTGGTACAGGTCAGGTCGACCAGCCTGGTGCTTGCACCCACTGGTGATATTTTCGACCCAGGACCCTGCCAGAGCCGGGCAAGGGAGTCATGCAGGGCATCCTCCCCTGTCCTGGGCCCCTGACAGTCGGACCTTGTGCCTCGGTTCGTCCAACGCTGTGCCTGTGCGATTGGTGTTGGACCGAAACCCTATGTAGGTTTTCCTGAGACGACCAGCTCAGTTTTCTCCTGTTGCTGCAGTCATCTTGTCAGGTTGGCAATGGCCCATATCGCAGTCCATACCAAGGTCTCCTGACCGGGAACAACTGTGTAACAGGATAAGGATCGTCGGCACTGCATTTCAAAACACTGGAGTTGTTTGCACATGTGCTATGGTCTCGTCGCGTTGTTTAGATCGATGTAGATGGCTGTCGAGTCATCAATGTGGTCCACGGACTGGGGATCATCGGGAAAGAACAACATCGCCAGGCTGTGCTGTTTGTGGTCCCCCGGCGGGGCACTGTCGATGAACTCGATCAATTGCTCGTGCCCTTTCAGCGTCTTCCGGGCACCTGAGGTGACCAGCGTCACACTCCTCACATTAGTCAACGGCTCAGACACGACCTCATCTGGAGCGCGTCGGAACGCGCCTCCCGTCATCGGGACGAACGGCCTGCCGTTCGTTTGCCAGTTACTCCATGCGCGGCGATCTCTCGTCAGCGACTTTACGATTTTCAGGTCGGCCTCAGTGTACTTGTCGCACATGACGTGAACCAGGGCGTTCGCCGCGTCCAGGTCGCAGAAGAAATCGCCAATGGACCCGTACATCTTTAATCCCGGGATGCCGACTCGCTGGTCAGGACCCAGCATCCCGTGTCGGTCGTACGGCCGCTGCTTGTCGTTCGAGTACGGCATCCCGGCCAGCTTGAACTCCGCCTCGACGATCGACGGCAACGCGCTCATGGTCTGGGTCGCCACGATGTGGACGCCCGACTTGGTGTGGATCGCGGCGGGGCTGTCTCCGACAGCGCAAACATGGACGTGCCCATCGGCAACGATTGCCATTGTCGCGGTCGTTCCGCCGGCATCTCGGACGTCCATCCCTTTGCCTTCCAGTGCCTGGCGCTTGATAATGTCGTGGACCTCGCGAGGTACGCGTCGCATGAGATCGTCCAGGTCAGCGGTCTGCTCGACCATGGCTCGCGCGAGCACATATGGCAGGTACTGGGCTGCGAGCTGGGCAATGGTTCCAGAGTCGTGCCCGTCGTAGACGGCGAACCACGCCACCCGGCCATGTCGTTGCTGGACCCGCGAGGCAACGTCGTCCCAGTATGCGTCATCGGTCGCTGCGTACGGCGGGAACTGCCCCGTAGACGTTAGCATTGCACGGCGCCGCCCGTCGGACACATGCTCAGCCAGGTCCAGGATAACATCACAGTAGTCCTGTCGGGTCGTCGACGGCGCCAGGATCGCGTGCGCGTGCACCGCCGTCGACCCGATCGCCGTCTGCCCTTCCCAGTGGCAGACGCCGCATGTCGGGAACCGCGGGTCGTTACTGGCCGCGCGCGCCCCGATCCTGCGCCGACACCTCGCCGACGCCGTCCGCAACGCCATCGACGATCGACCAACGGGGAACTGCACTGTTCTATTTTGACGCCGCCACACCGGACTGCCACTGGCGACCGAGTCGGCAGCGACTGGTGTGTAACACATTGCCCGTAGCTCTGCAGTACGTACTGCACATGCGCGTCAGGCGGATGCCCCGCCGCAGTGACTGGCTGCGATCGCTACGTCGCTGTGTACGACGTATCATACGGCGATCCGCATTTAATCCAGCGAGGCACTATACCGTACGTGTCTCTGCTATGCTAGAAGCCGATTCGCCTCCGTTGCTTCGGCGGCCGTCTGCGGTGCTGTCCGAGTGGGTCCAATCCGTTCAGGCGAGGTGTGCGTATCGTCGGGTCCTGATCGTGTCCGTCGTTCTGGCGGTGGCGTACCTGCTGACATGCGGCGCCCTGGCCCTCCAACTGTTCGGTGCACGAACCGCGGATGGCTCCGCCCCTGTCACTATACGTTGCCATGAGACGTTCGTGCGGGATACCGGGTCGACATGCGGCATTAACGGTCAGAATTGTCGACCGTTCGTCAGCGACTGGGTAGGGGATGCGCCTGGCCGCCGGCGATACCTGTAATCATGTGTCGCAGGTGACGTATCGCTGCCCACGTGATTGCCAGTCGGCACCGGATGTCTACGGGAGCGGCCCTTATCGTGCTGATTCGCCCATCTGCCGAGCCGCCATACACGCCGGCCTAATCGACTCGAGCGGCGGGTGTTTCCAAGCGAAACTGAACGGGAATGCTGACTTCTTGCCGGCGTCCTCCCGTCATGGTATAGATTCAGGTGGGCCCACTCAAGCTGTTTTAGAGTCAAACTCGAGACTTAATCCGATAACGACAGTGGAATTCGCGGCACCGTTTCCGATCACGTTCACCGTCAAGAGCGCACCAGGTTGCCGGCTGTGCTCGGATCTAACGCCAATCCTGCTGCCTCTCATGCTGTTGACGATTGTGTCTTCGATACTGGTGGGGATCTCCGACCTGGTCCTGTGGTGGGTCATCATCCTTAACTCCCTCGTATACGTCAATGTGTCTGTCTTCTCGTTGCTGGACCCCGTCGTGTTCGCGGAGAATACGCTGAACAATGCCTTCGGCGTGTTGTTCGGCTGTTGGATCCTGTGGCGGGCCGGAGGTCGAACGCATTTCGCTAGCGTACGGCACTGCCCACTAGAGATGTTTCTCTGTTGCATCCTGCCCTACCTCGTTGTCATCCACCTTGACTACATGTAACGTGTTAACCACCGGGTCTTAGCATGCTGGTCCGGTTGATGACACGGTTCCTGTAGATATTTGATCAGCAACGACCTCAACATCATGCTGTCCGGGCACTTCTTCGCAAAGACGCCCCCGCTTGTATCGATCGTGTTCGTCGTGTTCCTCTTCGTGCTGTTCATCGGCGTGGCGGCTGTTCATATGCGTGTTATCATGCAGACGTACAGTGAGTTTGTAACACTGGTGAAGAATTACGCCCAGTGGACCAGCACCTTCGTTGCATTCATCATTCCGGTCGCCATCGCCTCACAAGGCATATCACCGGCTTCTTCCGATCAGGCCTAATGTCTAACGTGTTCTGCCACAGGGAAACTGCTGCCTCATCTACACCATTGGATGGTATGAATGGGTGATCTGGCGTGCGATCAGCTAACAATGAGTGCAAGGTGCCGCTGCTGTTCTGGCCCATTCTGGCCTATCAAAAGACACCCACAAGACTAACCAAGGTGTCACAAGCGGTGCTGCTAGGATTGTATGTGAACGGTGCAGGGCTGTGGGGGCTTGCCGGCCCTTATGACCTGACATCGTCTTTCGTCGTCGACACCTGGAACCCATACTTGGTATCAGTGGACGACGATGGAATGCTTACTTGCTAAACGACCTTCCCAACAGAGGGTCGCGTCAAACGCATTCGATCCCCAGACAAACACTTCAGTCGTGAGCGTTGCGTGGTCGCCGAATGTAACTTCACACGACTCTGGCGTGTACAGCCTCCAGTTCAGCAACGTGGAGCTGTATCGTGGACCGTCACTGAATTACACGCTTCCGCGAATCAAGACAGATAGCATGTATGCCGAGCGCATCAGCCTGTTCCAATCCTTGTCTGATTATCAAACGACAGGTACCAGTACCCAGTCTGCCTGGCTCGTGTTCTCAGCAAACAGGTCGGCTCGCTTCCTGTCAACGCTGTCCCGTGGTCACTGATGCCCTTGCAGGCGGTCTGCAATAGGCACAACCTGCTGTACTTCAACTCGACAACCGGGCTGGCGGCCCTATTGCAAATGCCTCACGAATGAACGGGGCTACTATTCGTTTGACCAATCGCAATCAGTAATCAGGTGCGCAGATATTTTCAGCGTGCCGCGCTGTTGGGCGTTGGGAAGCAATCCGCAAACGAATCGCAGCTCGCGGTGGTAGTCCGCTGCTGCCGCTGCTGCCAGAGTCGTAGTCGTCGTGAGTAGTGGGGACAGTGGACGGCCATGTCTGACGACGCCGCGGCGCGTCTCGCTGTACTGCGCACCGCGATCCACGCGCGCAAGCGGACGACGAGCGCCGTACCCTGCCGGTTCTGGGTCGCTGGCAAGTGTTCGCGCGCCGCCGCCTGCCCGTTCGCCCACACAGAACGTCGTAGAGCGGCCGCGCCGCACACCGCTGTATGAACGTTTGCTCGAGTCCTGACTAATTGCACGGCCTTAGATGCGGTTGTAGGAGGAACGTCTTGAGATTCTTCGACGTTTACTGAACCGGAAGAAAGGGATCGCGAAGGTACACAACGCCAAACCCGCGAAAGTCTGGCTTCGTAACGGCGTATCGTTCGGAAAGCCTATGGGTAAGGGCGTTTCAGGTAATTTGCAGAGTCTCTCATCGTCCGACCGCAGACGCGCCGAAGGCGACGAGATCAAAATCATTTGTGGTTAATGGTGTCCGGTTCCGGTTATCGAATTGCGGTCGCAGCCTTGTTCGATGCGATTCACCTCCTCGTAACGTGATGACGCCCGCCCCTTTCGTTCCGAGCCGAGTACTGCTCAATGGCCTGGAATTCATCAAGACCACAACGGTAGCGTGTTTTCGGTTGCCTAGGCGGATCCAGACATTGACGCAGGTTGTCGTTTACAGGGCTCCTTAGTTCGTTCGTCGATGCAGAGCAGTCGGTACTCGGCGTCGCGCGTGCTCAGGAAAAGTTTACAAGTTTTACGGCGTAAGAAGATCGATAAGCGTTCCAAACAGCCGTGCATGTTTTACTGTCGATTCGGTAATCTCTAGTTGCTCGCCACGATTACTGCGTTAGGTCATCTCGTGTTCTGCTCAGGGAATTGCAAGGATGGCGATAAGTGCCCATACGAGCATGATCGTTCAAAAGTGGCCGTTTGTCGAGATTTCATTGCAAACGGTGTATGCTCATCTCCTGATAC
This sequence comes from Plasmodiophora brassicae, assembly GCA_039704465.1. Lineage (NCBI taxonomy): Eukaryota > Endomyxa > Phytomyxea > Plasmodiophorida > Plasmodiophoridae > Plasmodiophora > Plasmodiophora brassicae. Next base: position 355,633 of record JASFAU010000007.1, on the reverse strand, counting down.
CTGCAAGCTTTCGCACGAACTGGACCGGAACAAGATGCCTGTTTGCACCCATTTCCTGAAGGTAGATCTGTTGCACTCCTTGTCCCGTTGTGTTGAATTTCGTGTAGGGCGTCTGTACAAAAGGCGATTCCTGCGTTTATCGCCACGTGAAGGTTAATCCAGGGGCTGCCGTTTGCCAAGACTTCAATAGAGGTGATCGTAATCGCATTTCATTTGGCACATCATTTTCGTTGAAGTATTTGCCCAGGATACTGTGCAATGGGCGAGAAGTGCCGTCTCAAGCACGTCTATAATTCGGCACCTGCGAAGCCTAAGTCGCCGACGCCTGCAGCACCGTCGCTTGCCTCGCCGTCCTCGACCGCTGCTGATAATGTTCTCGTGATTAGTGACACAGACAATGCAGTTGCCAGCGAGGGTGCTTCTGCCACCCTCAGCATTGTTCCGAATTTGAGATTGCCCAGTTGGGTATAGAGTTTGCAGGCGTCCATGTGCAGATCATGGCATGTTGCTAGAGCAACAATGACGATGGTGTGCACCGATACCTGTCAGCCTATCTATCGTAATATCATATTCGCATCTGATAAAGCCAATCTTGACATGATGATTTATCGTCGCTTCTTGGAAGATAGGATTTGGGAGATTCGCACAGACGACCCATCGTTTTCGACAGCACGAATGTCCCGGCCGGACAGCGTCAGTTGCCCACGGCTGAACTTGCCCAGACCAACTTTCAGGCCGCCGGTGCTTTGCCTGACCGCTGTTTTCTTGACCACGAGATTTCCTGCAGCGATGTCGAGCGCTTCCTGCCGTTTCTCGCGCATTCTCTGCTTAGCACGCATCCCCTTGAGGATGTTAATGGGCGTTCTAACATTCTTCGGTGCACGACCGCCCAGTGCCTGCACACGCTTCGCATCGTAGGTCCTCTTCTGCTTTTTGTCGAACTGTGAAGCACCTAATCGTTCAATGGTTCTCGCATCCAGTCGAAGCGAAGCTGAGGAGTTCTCGCGATCAGAGGTAGTCGCAGGGTTCATAGGTTCACCAGAGAACGCCCGACGGACGTCGTTGACATTGGACGACTGTGAATACCAACGTCAATGTTCCACACATATCATTGAAATACGCTCACGGTCAGACCATAAATAGTTTCCGATTTCGAGCAGCTTGCGAAGGAGCTGCATTACAACGTCGTCGCGCCCAGCGGTTCTGCGTCCCATCGACAACCTGAACCATGATCGTTTCGGAGTGCGTGGCGGACTTCACTTGGAGTGTCCTGACAACTCCTGAAGGCAACATGCTATCTGTACGCCAATAAACACGGCTTTTAATCTGCATAACATGGGCGAAACCTGATCTCGTTGGGCAATACCGCCTCAAAGCTGTGGGATCACCGAAAGGATCGAATCCTATGTATGCGTGCCACTCGTGCATGCGGTTGGTACCATTCCTCATGACAAAGTCGACGTCATTCCACATGACGACGATCGAATTTGCCCCGCATGGATCTGTTAACAAGTGCTCGTTTCATGCCATCTCCCTACACGAATGGTTAGGGATAACTGCATTCGGTTCGTTCTGAACGCACCGGCCGTTTATTTGTACCTGTACATACATGTAGTTATGTCTGGGTCTCGAAAGCCTGTCGAACTGTGTACCGCTAGACCAAATCGGTCCAGGTATCGTTGGCAATGTACCGGATAGGGATCAGACGCAGCCGGAAAGTTTCCAGAATTTGCCCAATGATACGCGTCCTCAATCGCGTTCGGACCATAACTCGCCGTATAAACCGGTCGCTCGTCGCAAAGACGGCACGCCTGCCTTGGTCTGGAGGAATCTGTAACGGGTCGGCAGCGTTGACGAAGAATCCGGCCGCTATAATCTGCTCGACATGCGACCGACACTCTCTGGCGAACGTCTGCGAAAACTGCAATTTCTCGACGATCTCGTTGCAAACGACGTCGAGATCGTCAGGCGATGGTGCAGCGGACGGATCCGCGACTCTGAGAGTCTCGATCACATCGGGAAGATCGTACTGAAGGTCGCGCTCGATCTGCGGCAGGGCATACAATTTCTTGCCTGCGCCGGGATCCGGTCATGACAGGGCGCATTGTTTGGCAAGGTTGACAGTACCGAGCGCATCGTGATCGCGAATAAACTTGACCCACGTTGGGAACCTCCCAGTCATGTAGAACATGACCAGGTTCGAATCGACGATGTACGTGTCGTCGTGCGGCAGTGTCCACATTGGCTGTTCCTGTCGAGAACGACGCGCAACGTCGTCTTGTGGCCCAATGCATGGCTTCGCGGGGCCTGCCGGTCCCGAAGACACACGTTCCTCGTCCAGTGACGATTCTCCCGTCCACAACGACATGGGTCGGACCTGCACCCACCGGTTCATTCGACCTGTAGCGATATGCTCGTCCAGCATACCTGTCTGGAAGTCATGGCGTAATACAGGCCGCGCTCGCTGTGCAGCCGTCGCCGTCGACAGCATCGCGCCAGCCTCGCATGTGGCATCATGGGCTAACTATGGCGCGTCGCGCATGGGGGACGACGATTCAGATTGCTTCCAGTATATTGTATTACGACATCACGTCTGGTTCCGTGTCCCCATTCAGCAGGAAGGTTCCTGCCTGGCGCACAAAAACAAGGCTGCCCCGTCCCGGTCGAGCGCGGATCGCGGCAGAAGCTGCAGTTCGTCGGCGGGGAGGTCGGCACGGGCTCAGTGGTTGTTCTATTCCTGGGGCCCTGAGGCCCCGGACGTAACGGGTCGGCCCAGGCAGTGCGTGATGCGCGCAGTGGTCATCGTTCGCGCCGGCCACCATGATGCCGAGCGAGGCGCTGCGCCAGTCCATGCGGGACAGCCTGTACGCGCGCGCCGAGCCGTCTGCGCATTCGTCGTCGTCCGTGCTGACGGTACGCGTGCAGGTTTGCGGAGATCGCCGGGTTCTTCGCCACCGAGGACGAGGGCAGGAGCATCGCCAGCAAGATGGAGGAGAATTGCTTCCACAAGGCTCAGACGCAGGTCGGTGTCCTGTCACCGACGTATCGTTTACCCATTAGGTGTCGTCATCGACGCAGGAGGAGTACCTGAGCTCGTTCCAGAAGCACCTCCTTCAACTGAAGAATTTGAAGAAGGAAGCGGCTCAGAATCAGAAGTCGACGAGTAGTGTCGAACCCCAGCCCCAGGCGGCGACGCCATCGCATGCAGCACCGACACCGTTGCATGCAGGGCCGGCACAGCAGATGCAACCTCGCGTCATGCCCGTGTCGTCGTCGGCCGTTGCCGGCGCCGTGCAAGCCGTGCCGATCAACGAGAACCAGAACAGGAACAATGAGATCCTCGAGTACCTGACGCAGTGCCAGAAGAAGATCTCGCCGGCGTTCCTGGAGTCCATCGTCGACTTCAGACAGAAGCTGTTCTTCGAGCAGCTCGTCCTGGAAATCCATTCCGTTCGCCAGGCGCTGGAGAAAGGCGTCTCGGCGACGCACGCTGACCTCGTCCCTCGCATCAAGGTTATCGTCGAGAAGGTTGTTGGCATCGTGCTATTGGTCAACGTCTAGCGCGCAATCATTCATTGCTCATCGTGCAGGTTCGTGCGATCAACAAATCCCAGGCGCAGCATTCGCAGAACGTGGCCGCCGCGTCTCGCCACGCCCAGATACAGGCCGCTATGGGGGCCGCTGCCGTGTGTTTATTCACGAAGCGTGTGGCATGTGCTCCTGCTGATGATACCCTGTGCACAGCATGCGTCTTCTAGGCCCATCCCTGTTGCGCAAGCGGTTGCTTCGCCCATGGAACAAGTCCAGCCAGTGACGACGCCAGCGGCGGGTGCGAAACGGAAGCGCTCGAAGCCAGCAGCATCCCGCACGAAACAGCCCAGTCGATCGTCGAGCTCAGCGTCGCTCGGCAAGGCTGCCGCGGGAGCTGACGGCACCATTTCCAGGTCGAACTCATTAGATGGACTTCAGACCGCATTCGATCCCAAGCAGGTTTCTCCAGGTACCGATGTCTCGTCTGTTGGCGTGTGTGTGTGTGTGTGTGTACCTGATTGTCGACAGGGATCAAGGGGTTCTTCGACCACCTCGCCAAGTTTGACAAGAAGTCGGCCCAGGCGATGCTGCGGTTATCATCGCAACGCATTGGCACCATGCTGACGTATATCGAGACGCGGGAGGGATTCGAGGCGGCTCAGGCCATCCGGGATTCCCACATCAACGCCGCTGCCAAGCAGGCGCAGAAACCGTCATCGCCGCCCAACCCGTACGTACCGCGCTCGCTGGTTGTCCTCATGCTGACCTCATTTACGCAGGCTTCCCGTGTCAGACGAACCCGAGGCGGCGGCCGCGACACCGGCTCCCGAGGCCCCAGCGGCAGATACCACGACGCGCGTCCCTGCCAGTTCCGCTTTGTTGACGGACCCGCTGACAGATGGCATCACCGGTCGGCTTGTTGCCGAATCTGTCGCCGAAGACACCAGCGTCCCCGTTATCGCAGACCGCGGCGTCCCCTATCAGAAAGAACTGGACCAGATCCGTTCATCCGGGTTGTTCTTCATCATTCCCATCGACCGTCGGCATCCGTCCTGGCGCATGATACGATTCGACCTGCTGGCCATGTCGGTGCCGTCGCTGCTCGTCGGCATCCGCAACGACTACAACGAGCAGGAGCCGGTCGCCGACCGCATCCAGTACCGGGTCCAGAAGGGGACGTCCACGATGGCCGACGAGAACATCAGGCAGATCGACGCGCTTCTTCGCCGATGCATGGGGCAGCGTCGCCCGATCCTGTTCGACCTCATCTGCACCTGGCACCTCGCCCTGAAGCACGTCTTCTCCATCGACACCGACCAACAGCAGCAGACGCAGCAGGCGACAACGGATTCGTAAACGCGATATAGCCCCGATAATAACATTTCGGTTCTTATTATTAGTCGTGGTCGTGCGCGCGGCGTTCACGCCGATGCCTGTGGAGGAACAGGCACGCTAACGGCGCTGAGCCGCTGCGCGTCTCTGGACTTGGCCTCGGTGTAGTGGTTGTAGCACATGATGTTGCCCTGGTGCAGGAACACGATGTGGCCGACGGTGCCCAGCTGCTCGCCGCAGACGGTGCACTTCACGCACGACTTGTGCAACTTGCGGTCCTTGACCTTGACGCCCAGGCGCGACTCGCTGATCGGCAGGTGGCACGACGAGCACGTCGAGTGGTGGTGCCCGACCTGCTTCTTCCTGTCGTCAGCGGCGGCGGCGGCGGCGGCGGCGGCGGCGGCCCCGCCACCCGCCCTGAAATCGTTCCTGCACAGGATCTTCCCGTTCAGGCTGTGTATCGTCCTGTTCAGCAAGCTGGCCCCAACGCCCGTCAGCACCAGTGCGCCCCATTAGGGCGGGCCGACGAACCTCGTGTCGCAGACGGCACATCGGACGCATGCCAGATGGTACGGCACCGTGTTGACGACGGTCCTGTCCTGGTCCTGGCCGATCGGCAGCGTGCAGGTCGGGCAGGTCGGCGTGCCGGTCAGCTGCGGGCAGTGGTCCTGGCAGAGGATCTCCAGCGGCAGATGGCTGGCGATGTGGAAGCGCTTCCCAGAGCTGGGCCGGTCGCCACACACGCCGCACGACGGGCAGTCCTGGTGGAATCGGTACGGCGCGATCTGGTACGACGCCGACATGTCGTCCGACGTCAGCTCTAGCAGCGCGCACCCGGTCACGACGCGCGTCGTCCCAACCCACAAACGGAGCGGGGTGCACCTTGTTGGCAGACGCCGCAGTACGTGTTCAGGATGGCCTCCTTGGCGTGGTTGGCGCAGTACAGAGCGTTGCCCGACCGCAGCATGACGCACTGGCGCCCGTCGCCGACCAGGGGCACCTGGCAGTGGCTGCAGGTGGCACAGTCTTTGTGGAACGCGTTCGCCCCGATCGCGTAGTAGTCGGACGTGATCGCCGACGAGCACTTGGCGCACGACCGCCAGAAGTGGTGCAGGAAGTCCCGGCGGCAGTACATGGCGCCGCGCCAGACCATGGTCGCCGTGTCCCCTGCGTTTGGGGGGAGGCACACGTCTCAACGGGGCACCCCTCGCGTTCAGCGGCAACCGAAACGTACGTCCACAATCGGTGCAGACGGCACAGTCCGGGTGCACACGCGTCCCGTTCGTCAGCCGGACGCTGCCGTCGCCCGCCACGAGTTTCGTGGCGCAGACGGCGCACGACGGCCGACCCGCCAGGTAATCCGCCTCGCAGACGGGCAACACGTCCAGACGGTACTGCTCGTCGTACGACGACACCGCGCTACGACACGTCGCGCATGTGGTAGAACGTGGCCTGGCCGTTTCGACGGCCGACACGTGCGCTGGGGATGGGCGGATCTCGTCCGGCAGCAACGACAGGTCCATGGCGGCGTCCAGCAGCGCACCGATAGCCTGCCCAGCGTTGTCAGCGAAGGATTGGCGACAACCGGGGTGGGTGGACGACTCCACCGACCTCGTCGTCCACTGGGGCAGTGCTCCTGTAGTCGACGTGAGCGACGAACGCGCTCGCGGTATGTCGCCCTGAGGCGGCGGCGCTGGCCGCCGCCGCACCGCTGCTGGAGGTCGACGGCGCCTGCATCGAATCCACCCTGACACAGGAGGGGGCGTCAGTTGCGGAACGCCACGAGAGGCGGCCGTCGTACGGGTCGACCAGGTGGGCGCTCCCGGCGCCGCTGGCGACGCCTGCCACGACCGTCAGTACGATAATAAACGGCAAAGGGGGGCACGCCCTGGCCGACCGTGCAGGCCCGATCGGACCGAGTTCAGGTCGGCCAGCAGCTTCAGCGACTGTTTCGCCCTGTTCGACGACGTCAGCCATGTCGCGCCCGCGGCGCCGGCACACAACACGAACGTACGTTTCCTTCTGGAACGACGCCTGCTTGGCGGTGGCGACGTGATCCCGCTGGATCGTCGATCGTCGTCGCGACAGCTGCGACACGATGGGCGTCAGCCGTCGTCGTCGTCGCGTCGCGCTCTGGCGTTGTCGATTCGTACCGATTTGTGTGGGCTGGCTCTGGAGATCGACTGCATCGACGGTTCGTCGTCGTTCGACAACGTCGACAGGACGGACGACGAGCGCTGCGGCGGGCTCTCCTCGACGATCTGACGCGCCAGTCAGCGGGTCGGCCACACACACGAACGGGGGGATGGGGGCGGCAGACCTCCTGGAGCTGGCCGAGGTCGCTGCTGCTGGCCACGACGCGATGATCCTGCAGGGCCCCACCGTTCAAACGATCCCGCGTCCGACAACGGCACCGTCGGTCACCTTGACGCCCGTCAGCGACATGGACCCGGCGTTGGCGATCGTGCCGCGTTTCACGGCCGACGGCGCGTCCTGCTGGATAAAGGCGCCGATGCCGACGTCGACCTCGAACCCGACCGGCCCGCTCGACAGGTGCGACCTGGCGTTGCCCACCCCCTCGTCATCAGCACGCGCAGGCCAGCATGACCCCCGCGATGACCGACCGACCTGGGGAACAGCCCGGTCCGGTTCCTGACGCAGACCAGCACCATCTTCTGCTGCATGCGCCCGGACAGCACGGCGACGACCTCGCCCAGCTGGGCGGACACCCAGAAGTCCTTCGTCTCGCCTGGGAGAGCGCGCGTCAGACGAGGCGCGCGCCCGATCAGCCGACACGCGGATCGTTACGTTTGCTGCCCGCGAACATGGTCCTGTCGACGCGGTACAGGTGGCGGACGTGCCCAGACAGGCGCTCGGCGGCGCTGAGCGCCTGCGCTTCGGACGCGTAATCGACGACCATGAACGTCATCCGGCGGCTGAGCGGCCGGGGCGCAATCGTCGACGGGACCGGTTCGGCAGCGGGGGCCGCCAGGGACGGGCGCGCCGGCTGCTGCTGATGATGATGCGGCTGGCGGATCAGCGCCAGCGAGTCGCCGGCCAGGTCGCTGTCGCCCGTCGTCTTCCTGTTCTCCTGCTGGATCGAGAGCGCGATACGCAGGCGCAGCGTCTTCCACGAGTAATCGCTGGATGCGGTGTCGCCGTCGCGATAGGCGGCGCCGTCGCCCATGATGGACGCCTTCCGCTTCCGGGCCTTGGCGCCGATGCCGACCTTCAGCGCCTGGCGCTTCAGCAGGTACAGGTTGCGGGACAGGGTGGACGCGTCCCGGTACGTGGCGTACAGGCAGGACGCGTCGCTGAACATGGACAGGTACTGGCGTATGGCGCCCAGCATGCCGTCCGCCTGAGCGCGCGCGCTGCCGTCCATCGCGACCACCACCGACCGGTGGACGACTTCGCCGAGCTGGACGGCGGCGTCGACCTGCGTGCACAAACCCGGTCACGACGACGGCCCTGCGCGCCGATGTGTGCCAACCCGCCCCCCTACCAGGTCGCGGTCGATCATCGCGCTGCCGTCCGAGGCCATGTGCACGGCGATGTCCTTGAACTCGACCGACAGTCGATAGGCGGGCCTGTGGACGGTGTCAGGTTTCAAGGCCGCCGCCGTCCCCCCTCGAGGGGTGCCCTGAATGCGGCTCATACGAGTAGAAGACGAACTGTTCGACGGCCTCGAACAGCTTGAGGACGTTCGGCAGGATGACGTTGTTCTTCGTGAACTGCGGTGACGGGACGTGCCGGAACCGGTTGAGCAGGACGAACAGGACGACGCGGACCAGGGCGGACGCTTCGCCATCGTACGGCCCGAACGCTGTGCGACAGGGACGTTAGGGCGGGACAGCAACGAGACAGGGCCGGCAGGGGCGCCGATTGCGATACTTTTCTCGATCTGCTCGATGACCTTCTGCAGCAGCTGTCGGGTGCCGTCGCGCCTGACCAGCAGGTTCCGCATCAGGACCATGGACATGACGTTGATGACCATCTTGAAGTTGTATCGCGTCGTTCCGTCGCCGACGACGTCCAGGAAATTGTCGCCGTCCGCCGACGACAGGACCGCAACCTGTGCATGGCGATCAACGAGCGGCCCCGGGCCTGGCGAGGACAGCGGGATCCGACCTGCGGGCGTTTCAGCAGGTTCAGCATCATGTCCAGCCAGTTCTTGTACGCCAGGAACGCGTCGGCGTTCAGCGGCTCGTTCTCGAGCAGGAACGAGAAGTTCTGCGTCGTCAGGCGCCACGCGTCGACGTCGGACACGTTCAGCATCGTCACAATCTGCGACGCCGCTCAAATGGCGGCTGTGCAATTGGTCAACCCCCGCCCCGGGGATGGGCATTACCGTTCCGATCATGGCGGGCGACCGAATGTACCGCGATTGGAACCCCTGGCTGGCCTCCAGGTCGTCGGCGGCGATGTGGTTGACAAGGACCTCGAACGCGGCCGCGGTCACTTCCTCGGACACGAACATCCGCTCCGACATCGCCTGGCGCATCGCTAAGCGCGGGAGCGGCGCTCGGGGTCGGCCAGCGAAACGCGTACCTGCATGTAGGCCGGCCAGGGCGGCATCAGGTCGCCCGCCATCTGCATTTCGTGAATGATCGGGTTGGCGACCGCCACAGGCGTGACAACGCCGACACACTTGCCAGCGTACTGCTGGATCTGTTCCAGGGCGTACGCGACGCGGACGGCCCAGGCGGCCAGGGCGCCCTCCCGTTCCTTGCCGACCCGACCGAGGAGGTACTGCATGAACCCGGTGATGGCCAGGCTTCTCTGGGCCAGAATCCGACACGGCGACGGGTTCTCCTTCTGCCGGACTGGCCATCGCGACGACTGGCATTGGCAGTGGGTGACGGGAGCGGCGTGCACGGCGTCGCACGTCAACGTGGCTTTAGGCGGCCCGGCGGCATCGTCGACGGCGCGAGTGTCGACGAACGCCGCCAGGATGGCCTGGAAGATCAGCGGCCACTCGTGGTCTAGCAGGTCGCGGGTGTCCTCGTCCAGGGCGGCAAGGACCGTGCTTCGCGGGCACTGGACGGCAGCGTGCCCTATGAACTGGCGTGCCTCCGACATTCGGTCACCGCCGCGTTAGCATCTGGCGTCGAACGCAGCGCGCCGTATTAGTCGGGGGGCACCGATATCGTCAAATGGCGGACACGCGTATCGCTCGACGAAGTATCTGTCGTCGCGGGAATCTGGGATCAATCGGGCCATGCGCGCACCCCTGAATAAATTGTATGCGACGATGCGATCAGAAAGGGTCGCCGCTGCCGCCGAACGTGTTCTCCCCGCTGTACACCACGTACAGGAACCCGTCATCGCCCTTCTTCTCTTCGTAGATCTTCGACATCAGCGCCGCTACACCCGATAAACGTTAGGGGAGCCGGTTCGAGCGCGTGGCACACGAGGGGAGGGGCGCGCATTACATGTCGGCGGCAACGTGTCGTCGACGAAGATAAAGATGCCCTTCTCGGGTTCCAGCTTGATGCGCTTGCGGATGACGTAGACGAACTGGCCGACGGTCAGGTCGCTCGGCACGAGGTACTTCTTCCGGTCGATGTCGCCGATATCCGACCCGGGCGCCCTCTCGCAGATCACCGGGACCCGGTCCGGGTACTTGTCCCGGATCCGCTGCGACTCCGCCTGCCTCTGCTCTACACACACACACACGCCCATGTCGTCAGGACGCGTCGCCACATCGCGACCTGTCGACAGCCTACCCAGGCTGTACTGCTCGACGAACGCCATTGCCATGGGCGGGTACCTACCCACGCTTGTATGAATCCCGTCCGATTCAAACGGCCGAGCGCCCGAGCCAGCCACTGCGGCAGGCGCTATTTTTGTGGCGGCCGCGACTCGTCGGCAACTGCAATGGAATGCGTCATGTTCGGGAACGGCCATTGTGGGGTGGGTTTTATTGCGCGTCTTGGGATGGGGCCACTGTCCTGGGCTCCAGGACCAGGCGGCACCAGGCGTGCCGGGCGATGAAGTTGTGCGCCGTCCAGAACCATTCGCCGCCGGCGACCGCCGACCCCTGGCCGAGGAGGCCACGTACCCAGCCGTCCGGCTCGCCGTGCTTCGTGGCGGGTTCCAGGCGCCGGATCATGCCGTAGGCGCTGCCCGTGTTCGTGAACCCGCGCATCTTCCATTCCTCGTCCTTCGGCCTGTGCCAGGTGCAGATCCACCCGTCGGCGGTGTCGTGCCGGGCGCCCTGGTTCGGCCCAGACAGGTACTCGATCTGGACGTTCATGCCGGCGTAACGCCCCTTCTTGTTGTTGCCGTGGACGGCGACCACGTCGCCATCCTTAACGGATAGAATGAACTCGCTCTGCTGCGTCCATGCGCTGTCGTCTTCGCTGCTGCCGACCTGTTCGCCGTTGAGGAACAGCTCGAAGCGGGACTTGACCGCGACCCGCACTCGGATCGTGCTCTGGGCCGAGAACAAGGACGACGGTGTCAGCCAGTGCACCTGCACGAACTGGATCCCGTTCGACGACGCCGGCAACAGCTGTGGCGATTGCTGCATCGGCAACGAGAACGACGACGATGCCGACGCGGACGAAATTGGCGTGTACGACCCGCCGTTCATCGCCGAATACGGTTGGGAGGCGGCGATTGCCATGAAGAGAACGGCAAGGGCGACCTGCGCGATGGCCGCCATCGGTTTCGAAGAGACGAATTTGGGGAATGGGCAGTCATGGTTCCGGTCCGGATATCAACGTCCAGGACGGTGACGTCATTGAAGGGGGCGTGACGTCATCGACATCGACGATCTGTCAACATCCGTCTGTACCAACTTAATTGCGAAAGGAGCGATTCGGGATCGGCGAGGGGTACCACATCGTTGGACGTCGTCGGGTTGCATCGCGATGCTCAAGGTCCGCCAAAGCATTATCAACCGACCGATTCGGCCGGTGGCGTCGCGAGCCACCCAGGAGAGCATCGACAGCGAGTACGCGTTGGAGACGTCGCGGGCCGAATCTCGACGCCAACGACGCCAAGCGCTGATCAGGGAGCGACAACGGTGCCTGTTCGGGACGCCCGAAGAGAAGGCCCAGATAGCGTTGGCCGACCGGACGTGTGGGTCTTTATTGACGCTGCCCGCTGACCCCTCGACAGGCACGAGGAGAAGACGAACCAGGAAGAGCTGGAGAGAGCGAAGGAGGCGATCGCGCGCGACGAAGAACGACGCGACGCCTGGGTCATGGAAGGGGCCAAACGGCGCGAGGAAATGGTTAACGCCATGTCTATGAACGACAACGCCGCCCGCCGACGATACCTGCAGATGCTACGAGATGATAACAGGAAGGCATGGGGTCGCCGGCGGCTGTACGCGTCCCAGTGCCTGACTCGTCTGGGATCAGCTGGCTGAGTACCGGCAAAGGCTTCGTAAGGAACAGGAGGAGAGCGAGAAGCGGGAGGCGAGGCAGGGCGCGACGTTCTGCGACCGCTTCGGCAGGAACGCCATCTCGTGATGACGCTGAATACATGGGGTTGCTGTTCATCTACATATTTATTCGTTTGTGGGCGTCGCCACGGCCGACGAGTCGGCTGTAGACGGTACGGTGGACGGCGCCGCGGCCGCCGCCGCCGCCGCCGCCGCCTGCCCTTTCTGCTGCATCAGCTTTATACGCGTGTGCGCCAGCTCGATACGTTCGGCGAACACTTCCTGCCGTGCGACCTCGATCATCTCGCGCTGCCTCAGCAACAGCGCCTGGACTTCGTCGTACTGCTTCATCTTCAGCTCGATCTTCTTCATCTGCGTGCCGAACAGCTCGACGAGCAGAGCGAGTATGGACCTCGACTCTTCGGCGGAGACATCGCGCGCCCTCAGCACCGTTGACACCATGCTTTGGCCGACAATGGAGTCGAACGCCGCTTGCTCTGCAGTACTGCTGCCGGGCGCGCCTTCCTCGCTCTGTCGTACACATCATACATCAGTGGAGCTCACGAAGGCGTTCGTCGCACACTGCAGACCGCTGGTGTTAGGGAATCGATGGGCGCATAGAGCTTGCCATATGGCAGCTGGACCTCAACGATGCCGTCGGGTCGGACGTCCTCCACAATCACCCCGGTACCGAAATGTGGGGCACGGACCACCATGCCAACGGCCACGTTGCCAGCTCCATCGTCGACCTGCATGGCATCCGGCGCTGACGACGGGCTCGGAGCAGGCGTCGGCTTGCTTTCAGCGGAGGGCCATGGTGCCTTCGACGCCACTGTACATAGCGTCAGGTTCGGGACCGGAGAACTGGCATGCGATCGACTTACGAGCGGCTGCTGCATTCGGGTCCAAGCATGACGCCAGAACGGCGGCTTCTTTTAGAAGCGAATTGGAAACGTCTTTGAACGGCAGCAGCAAGTCTGGACGAGCGCGATCAAGTAGGTCGGAGCCGCCAGAATCCGCAGTTCTGTCTTTAATGGGAACTCGCAGGAAACGTTCAACGCAATCTGAGGGGGATTTGCCTCCGCCGACAGCCTGACAAAGTAACGCCCGTTTCAGATTTCGGCAGAAACGCCACCATGGCATTGGCGGCACAACCTGAGCAACCGCGTCCCAATCCTCGCCATAGTCGCACACCGCATTGAGCAAACGAAGCGTCGATTCAGGATCCCATTGATCATCGGTCAGGCCAGTCCTCTGAGAAGACGCAATTCAGACGCAACGGCGCCACGTACGATACCTGCATCAGACCGTGTGCCCTTCAACGACGGGAGGAACGCCATTTGACAGGCCGTCAAGAGACATGTCGTCCGCTACAAGCGTACTTCAGTTAAACGACGCCACAGGTGCCACAATAACGTAGTCCTACGTTCAGCAGACTGGACACCCGCGTATGGAGATTGCGTGTAGATCGGCGCCGTGTTGAAATCGGGATTTCCAGGGCCCTACAACGCTCAACGTCAGAAACAATTGTTGCCCAGCAAGCGTGACGAGCCAACGCCGTAGGCAGGTAGAGTCCCCGGGTCGACGTGATAGTTGATGATGCCCCATTGCTCGAGGAAGTTGTGGATACGAAACAGAGCAACGGCGTCTCCCTGTGGACGAGCATCAGCAGAGTTAGGTGACGATGCCACTAGACTGTCAGGCGCAGCAACGAACGGCAATCATTTTCCGGCATGCGGTCGCAGAAAGATGGACACGAGGATTGGCACGGTAACAGTTGACAATGAAGTTACGTTGTTGCTAAGTACAGAGCCGTTAGACCCGCGACGAGAGACCGAAGCGACACCCCCATCTACCATGTAAAGCTTCTCAGCAGCCACGTTCGGCCTTGGCGCCGATTTGTCGGTGGTGTCCGAAGGAAACAGCTCGTGAAGCGACTTCTTCTCGTTAGCATGAATGGCGTCCATCTTGAACCAAGACGAGAAGCAGGGGAGAACAACAGGGAACTCTGCCTTTGTACTGGGGCGGACGCCACTAAGTACAGGACCAGAAAATGGAAGAACGTCCGAGATCTGTTCGGCGATGTCAGCATGCCTATCGTACAATCATATCGGATAAATTTCTTACAGTGCGTGTCGCCTTGGCGGCCGGCTGTCGAACCCTGGCGTCATCACCTGGATGTCTAGCTGGCGAACCCAGTTCAACGAAGGGAGGCTCGGATGCGGCGTCGGGCGACATGGGCGCTGGAGACTACAGCAACCATTCAGCGGTCACCGCGAGCGTCAATATATCGGTGAGACGTACAGCAGGTGACGCGATCCTGCTTTTCTTGTGCGACTTCATTGACAGGCCGTCGTTTGACACGCGACGCTTCTTTGAGTTGACAGCAGCAAAATCCACAGCAGAACGACCAAGAACAATTGGTCCTACGCAGCGTTTAGACCTTCGAAATCAAAGCAAGCCGTTCGAAACGAACCAGAAGTACTGATTACGGAATAAGCACCATCACCGTGTCGACGAAGCCTGATGGTTGACGGATCGTCGTCAGATAAGGCAAAATCGTACGGGTCCATCCACTCATTGTGAAGCTCGGATGCCTTGATCCAGTCAGCAGACTGACCCAGAGTTACTCAAATGATGCATTGCGGCGAATCGAACAGAACCTACTATACGTAGCGGAACGCCGACTTGTCGGTCCTCCAGTTCGAAGACAGAGGGGTCAACGCTCTTCGAAGGCAGCCACCTCCTGTAACTGGGAGGGGATCTCGTGTAATGAAGAAGCACATGCGGTCCGTTTCGAGCGAGGACCTTTTCGCCCGCCTTCTCCGACCCTGAAACAGTGTGGCCATTGTCGACAAACTATGGATCAAAGTGAGCCGCTGTGAAGGAAGAAGGCAGGCAGAGACTCTTACGTATAGTGCCTCTTCTGGGGCGCATGCCTGACCTCCAAGTGTCTCGACAACCCGGGCCAGCTCTTCAACTACGCTTGCGCCAAGTGCCGGATTCAGGTGCACTCGAACTGGCGGATCAACGTCGGCTCGTAGCCGGATCAGGAGGTCGCGAAACGCATCCCACCTGGACTCGTCACTGAAATCAACCCCGTCCCAGCCCTGCTCTTTGGCGTATGTCAGAACGCCTTCCAAGATCGATTGCGCGCGCCCATCAACGGCGAAGTCATTCAGCGAATCCCACGATATCTTTGGCGGTGCCGGATCATCTTCCGTCTACAGGCACCATACATCAGGATCAACGTTGTACAAGTTGCAAGACCTGTCACGCTTACAGCTCTTGACACGTCCCGATCCTGGAATGCAGCAATATCGACGAGGATCTGCCCCAGTTGCGCCGCCGAGTAGTCGGACGACGCTACGACGCCTCGGCGAACGAGTTCGTGGCGGACGAGTTTCAGGTCGGCGATCTACACAGAAATCAGCAAAACGTCCCCGATGCGGTCCATACTCGACACGGCCGACAATATGCGGAGGCAGAACGATCGGAGCAGGCATCTCGCCCATGGCCAGTACGCGGGAACGCTGTGCAGGCGCAGGAAATTCGCGAAGGGCCCCCGGTTTCTCCGGATCCGGCCCCGCCGACGAACCTGTCGACGCCGCACAACTCGGCGCTCCTGCCAATGCGCACCGTTTCGTGGCGGACTAAACGCGAACTGCGGGGGCGGCGTGCCAAACGCCCGGCACCCACACTGGCGCCGACCCAGGCCGCTCCCCGACGTGCATCGACCAACCTACCCCATGTCTCGAACCTCCTGCGCTGGGCAGTTGATGTGTCCTGTGTGGTTTCCACATGGAGGAAGCCCAATGGCTTGGTAAGGTTGATAACAACGGCAACTGGCAAGCGGCGCACGCCAAAATCTGCCCACAAAGTTGAAAAATAAAACCCCGACACGGTTGTTGTTGTTGGAATGCAGCCCGACGGTCCCGACAGAGTGGTTCGGGGATGCCGTTTGATGGATGCGGCGACGACGGTGCGCCCGTGTTCCTATGGGTGTGCGGCGGCGGGTTCGTCTCGACGCCGATCCTGATCCAGGGCCATGACGTCGCTGCGCGATCGCGCCAGCCCATCGTGTGCGTCGGCAACCGTGCCTACATTGCCACGCGTAACCCCGGGGGGATGTTCTCGTTGCCGGCGGCCAGTCTGATGGGTTTCCAGAAAGTGGGCAGCTGCTGCGATGGAATATCTACGCGGAGTCGAAAGATGGGCCCGGGTCACTGTCCCATGCACAGTTCGAAACGCTTTCGTTGCAACATGGGCGTGTATCTGCCGTCTCAGCCAGCAGGCGGAATGTTGTCGTTGTTGATGACATTGGAATGGTCTGGTCGATGGGACGAGACCAGGACGCATTCGTGCAGATACCCATCAAGGCGACACGGATCGTTCGCGTTGCGTGTGGAGCCCGGTTCGTGATTGCACTTTCAGGTCAGCACGCTATGTGCCCATGCCATCCCATGTATTCGATATAACGTATCGGTCCATCCAGATCACGGGACGGTGCTTTCGTGGGGCGATGCCACAGACTGCCTAGGCAGACAACCGACGAGTAACGAAGTCGACGTCATTGTCAACCTCCCAGATAATGTTGTTGCCATTGCTTGCGGGTGGGCGCATGCATGTGCCGTGTCTGCCAAGGGCCGGCTCTTCGTTTGGGGGGAGAACCGCCAAGGTTGCCTAGGCACTGGTGATAACAATGATCGCGTGCTTCCCGTCGAAGTGGATCTGGATAATGTTACTGCCGTTGCATGCGGCTACCAGCACACGATGTGTCTGACCAAATCCGGGAAGGCTTTCGCTTGGGGATGCAACATGCACGGGCAATGCGGAGACCCTTCGATTTCGACCGCTCTTGTCATGCCGCACGAGGTCCCCATGAGCAGAACGGTTATCGACATCGCTTGCGGTGCGTTTCACTCTGCGTTAATCACAACTGACGGGGACTTGTTCATGTTTGGTACGTAACCCTATAATTCTGCAATGCCCCCACCAGTGTTCAGCTTGGTTGTCGCAGGCCTCAACAATGGCGGTCAGCTTGGTCTTGGTGACTATGACTTGCGCAGACAGCCCGTTCGCATTGATTCGATGCTGGAGAAGAATGTTCGTTCTCTTCTTTCGCGTTACCGACTGCGTTTAACTAATTGCCAACGTCGCAGGTGCTCGCCGTCTTTTGTGGCGGATTGACAACCATCGCGTTAACTCAGAACCTGATCGGTTTCTCCTGTAGCGACGATCATTTTAGTCTAGCGCATATTGAGACAGGCAGTGGCTGGGATCAACTTGGAGTCGTGTGTAAATCTACCTATCGTCACCGGTCGACGTTGCTTAGTGGCTGTGCAGGTGTCGTCTCCCCAGCCTCCGGTCATGTATCAGGAGATCGACGGCGTCGACGACTCTAGCCCTGTTCGTGTTGCAAGTGCTGCTGAACAAATATCGAACGTTTTTCGTCTTGACGACACGTCTACCTCTGGAGCGTCCGAGCCGATTCGCGTCTCTTCTGATGACCAACGATATCGGAGGGAATTACACCGAATGAGCCAAGTGTATCGGGAGAAACTGCTCAAGGACACCCACCGTCAGGCTGTACAGCAATGGCAAGCGAACTCAGTGATCATGGAGGCTGACCGTGAACGCGAGAGACAACTTCATCTCTCGCAGCTGAGGGCTGCTGCAGTGGAAGCTTCAGTCAAAACGTGGATGAACGATATCCTCAGGGATTTCAACAAGAGACGAGATGGCCGAAAAGCACTTGGTACGTTGACCAATCCAAGGAACTGCTGTGCCCTGTCGGCTAATTTGTAGGCTGGTGTATGTTCAGATTTGCTGTACAAGACGGGTATTCCACCGCGACTGCGGTCAATCGTATGGCCTCGTGCTATTTCAAACAGTCTCTTGATCAACACCGAACTGTTCAGCGTCTTCAGCGCCAGAGCTAAACGCATTCACATGGAGATCTTGGCAAAAGGAGAACAAAACGGGAGCGCCGCGCTTGCTGTAGGACGCGAGAACACCATCTACTACATCGAAGTTGATCTGCAGCGAACCTTCCCTTCTCTTGCCTTTTTCCGACGCGGACAGCCACTTCATAGCGAGCTTCGCAACCTCCTCCAAACCTATTGCTGCTATCGTCCTGACGTCGGGTACGTTCAAGGGATGAGTTACCTTGCTGGGGGTCTTTTCCTTTACCTGGACCCGTACACCGCGTTCTCGACGTTTGCAAATCTCCTGACGATGCCACTTCTCCATTCCTTTGTCCGCATGGACTCTGAGGCAATGAGCACCCATTACGCAATCCACGCGTGTCTTCTTCAAGGACTGCTTCCCCGACTTCACACCCACCTGTTTAGCGAAGAAGTTGCTATCTCCCCGCAGCTGTACATATTGGAGTGGTTTATGACGGTAGGCGCGCGAGCCATGGTTGGTGCTGTCTAATCTAATTCCTACGCGATGCACAGCTCTTTTCAAAACGCCTCAATCTGATCACCTCCGCTCGATCATGGGATCTCATATTTACTCTTCCTGCTCCACATGTAACAATCCACAGAACCGCGGTCGCCATCCTTGCTTGCGTTCAAGACCGCCTAGTTGGGCAACCGTTTGATGACTGTATGTACGTGCTCAATAACGAAACCAAGGTGGGATGTTGATGGCGCACACACGATACTTTCGCGTTTGTAGTAACAGTTTAGTCCAGGCTATATCTGTTCATGAGCTGATGTCCGCCATGTCTGGCATCCGTGTGCCACCATCTATTGTCATCCAGTTGGACAATCTCAATAACCAGATAGACCGATAAATGAACTCCCGTAAAGTATTCAAGGATTGGACTGCCGTCGCTGTATGCTTCGCAGGTCCGGACATGGGCCGATCAGGCCAGGAGCGACTGTTGAAACAATGATCCGGCAACGTCTCCCGAAGATATCGGTGGCAGTTCCGTGGGACAGACGACCGTGTTGGGCATCGCTTGAGTTTGGTGCGTGTCGATCGCTGAACAATGATCAGCCGACTCCGTGCTGATAGTCTCTACTAAAAAGTAAAGCGTGCGCCCATAAACTTGAACTATCTCTACCCATTCGGCGATCAAGTACCTCTTTATGTACATGAACAAAGGTACTGATCGGACCTCTTTCCGAAGCAGCGGGGGATCCCGACGATCCAGCTCGCCAAAACGAGATTGACCTGTTCCAGGACGCTCGCTACCTAACTTCCAGCGAAGCCGCCTGGCGCCTGTTCGGTTTCCCCATGCATCACAGCTCGCACAGCTGTGAAATCCTGAACATCCGCCTGCCAGGACGCCAGCTCTATGTCAACGATCGCAAGCTGACATCGTATTTCGAACCGTTCAGCACGAAACAGACGTGGTACAATTGTGGCACGACGGTAGCGTTGCGACTGGAGCGTCGGGTCCATGTTCTCGTCGATCTGTTCCACTTGTACCATAGGCATGTGATCATACGTCAAGCCAGTGGCAGGTGGGCCGCTGTTGAACGTTTCGTGTGACAAGGAATTAATTATCTGTTTCGTGCTGGACGGTTCGAAATACGATGTCAGCTTGCGATCGTTGACATAGAGCTGGCGTCCTGGCAGGCGAATGTTCAGGATTTCACAGCTGTGCGAGCTGTGATGCATGGGGAAACCGAACAGGCGCCAGGCGGCTTCGTGCGAAGTTAGGTTGCGAGCGTCCTGGAACAGGCCAATCTCATTTTGGCGAGCTGGATCGTCGGGATCCCCCGCTGCTTCAGAAAGAGGTCCGATCACTACCTTTGTTCATCTGTAAAGGGCGCTCGGTGGGGCTTCCGGTGGGGCTGCCGGTGGGACTTCTGGTGGGGCTTCTCGCTGCACGTCACTCTTGGTTGCGCTCACCACAGCACTGCGGCGGTCTTCCTGCAGGCAAGGCTACTTTCTTCTTCGTGCGGCGGCTCCTTCCTTGCCCGTCACACCGGGACCGAGCACTGCAGCAAGCCGTTCACGCACGCGGGCACCACCACCACGCTCGACTGCACCTCGAAACACGACTTCACAAGTACGTGCCTCTGTTGGAGCATGAACCGCGCTCTAGACGGTCATGTGACTGACGGCGACTCACACACAGGGTTGGACGAGTTAAACGCCCATACCAGTGCTTCATGTTGGGCAACTGTAATGGCACTATTTGGACCGTGTCAACTGGACATTGATACCAGACACTACCGCCGCCATGACCTGGCCGTGCCGCCGCACCATCCGGTTCCGTAGTCCTCAGCACTGCCTGACATTCTCTATTTCTTTCGCGCCTGCAACCTCTCCTATGGCTGGAAAGCGCTCCTCTGGCAAAGACAGTATCGAAAGTCGCGACTATCATGCCAAAAGGATACGACCTCCCGCTGCAAGACACTGTATCGACACACCAGAGCCGCATGGCAAAGGGATACGATCCGATGGCCCTGCGTCGTCGACTTCCACTGGCGGTTCTTCGTTACTGGCTAAATAAACTGAGGCACGCGAAGGCGATGTCCTGTGCAACAGCAGCAAGGACGACAGTGGCCTCCAGAGACGCGGCCGTGCTCTGGACGGACGAAAACGGACACGATGGGGAGCACCTTGATCAGCCGATCACGCTTCACATCTAAGATCGCCTTGACCACGCGAGCGTTCCTTCTTGGCAAAACCTTATTGAGTGGATCTTGCATCAACGACGTCGATCGGGTGACATTGAATAATATGGGAAGTAGACGAAAACGGAGGATTACACTGGAAATTGTGCATTGGACTGAAACTTCAGTGGCTCATTTCCCCATGAAACCCAACCAGGTTTCAAATTTCGTGCAAAGAGCTCAAGCTTTCTAGGATACTGATCACCGAGTAGGCGATCAATGATCGGCTTCTGAGAATGCGCTTCCGGTCGACTAGCGATAACAGCTCTCGAACAGAGTGCGGGAACAACATCGGGTCTGCAGCCAATCACAAGCTGCTCATAGGGTTTGTGGTGACCACAGCGGATATCTGTACATGCAATCATGGTCAGCCGTACAAAACGACCCAGCCGCCACCAGTGACAGTCTGACCAGATACGGGATCGAAATCCGGTGACAACTTGAGCCAGAACCAGATGCCACAACGACGTACGCCCCATGACGGAAACAGTTCCGTCTCTACAAAGCGGCGAAGTTTCGGGTCATTCGTCACCCAAACGGCAACAACGCCTTCTCTTGGATTTAACAAATTGCCTATCGTGTCTGAGAAGTCGGCAAGCCACCCGCTGAGACGAAACAACGTACCGACCGGTAGCTGCAACAGACGGTTGTGCCGCATGGTAGGATAGACCTTTGACCGGTGAACACTCTTGTTGTCCCACGGCGGGTCGGCCACGATCAGGTCAAATCCGGAATCAGGGCGTGTCTGGAAAAGAAGGTCGACTTGCGATACGTCGCTCATAACAAAGGCACTATGCCGGGGAATGTAGAAAGAGTCGTCGAACGCGTCGAGGACCCTGACACAGTTGGAATCGTTTGTCTATAGAACACTCAGAGCCAAGTTACGTGCAACGCAAGCGTATGCATACAACAACCGTGTTGCAAACCCGCATAACGTCCTCAACAGTAACTCGTTCGTCATACAAGCCCGCAGATTTCTTAGTAAAGTCATCGCAGCTTAAGCGCCAGCACATGGAAACCTCATCGTCGGCCTGTTCCACAGACTCGCATTCCAAGTCGTCCTCATCTCCTAGCACCCGTTGTATGTCTCTGCGATGACATGACAGTATCTCCACGAACTTGTCGAGGGCAGACAGTTCCCTGAACAAGTACAATGAGCATGAGAAACGCCCAATCACGCATGTCCCGATTACTCTGCCGGCAACGTCGTTTCCGTCGACGCGCCGTTGCGCGCGCGCCTCACAACTCGGCTGTACTGGCAACGCGGCGTAAGCTCAGTGCCCGACCACAGCTGTCGTCGCACACCAGCCGCATTCAGCACCCACCCAATCGGCTCCCCAGCCCCGTCGCGAAGCTCAACGACGTGCGGCTTCGCCATGATGCTGCCTGCCTGACCGCTGGCGCAACCGTTGAAACCAAAACGCCGCAGTCACGCGGCCCCAAGATGCGACTGGGCGACGTTACATCCGATCCGCGTCGACTCCAGGCCGGTGTGACGTCCGCCCAGACACGCCACGGTGCAAAACGGGAACGGCGCATGGCGGGCGATTCATTGTCGGAAGATGGCGGGTTGCGTCTGGATCCTGCAGGGCATCGTCGCTGTTGGGTTGTGGGCGTCGGCAGTGACGGGGGAGCGGCATGCGCTGATCATACTGCTGGGGAACGACGCCGACGGGTCCGCTGATGACGCCGTGGCTGTTCGTGGGGCGGCGCACGACGCTGCGGTGCTGGCGAACATGTTCCTGAACCGACGGGACGATTTCTCGACCAGGACGGTCATCGCCCATCGGCAGTACGCTCAACTGCTGCGCGGCAGATGTGGCGGGGTCGTCGAAATGACGGGCGTGACGACCTTCGCTTCACTTGGCCGGGGCTGGTCGCAGGGCTGTTACGTTGTTGTATTCGTCATGGGCCACGTCGCTCTTCACCGTGACCGAAGAATCGCTGTTGGCGAATCGTTGCTATCTCCGGACGATTTCCTCGAAGTCCTGACCAGCCGGCCATTTGGCCGAATGCTACTGTTTCTTGACACGTGGGGGCTTCGGAACTGCTCGAATTTCGTTTCGTGCTCGCTGAGTTGCCATCAACAGAAGCATTGGGTACAACGGCATCCTGGCTCCGCGGAACCGGCCAGCCTTCACTCCAGCTCGCAGTCCAACGGTAAAGACGGTTGCCGTGTCAGTCTAGGTAGACGCATGCGTACCTAATCGGGTTGGTTTGGCAGGTCGCTGGCAATGTTGTGTTGATGTACAGTAAAACGTGCCCGGTCGCTAAGAAATCGCTGGGTTCGCGATTGACGGGCGTTGCTCTCCAAGATACGATCATGAAATGGAACAGGTTAAGTGGACCGCCGACATGGTTCCATCACGACCTCCAGCGTGCTTGGTCGATCACGAAGCGGGACGCAGTGACGAGAATCGCCGGCCCACTCCATGCTGTCAGCCTTTGGAACATGCTGGACTTCTTCGGCAGAGGTGTCCCATCTCTCCCTATTGGCAACGAGGTCATCAAAGCCGACGGGAAACGCGTCCAGCTGGATGAAGAGGGCAACGTTGTTGTCTTCCAAGATGGCTTGTCTCGATTCGAAGGAAAGATCGACGGCAGCAACTACTCAGGAATCGGCGTGATCGTCTACGCGAGTGGCACCCAATACTCTGGGCAACTTCGGCATCTGGCACGAGATGGATTCGGCATTATGCGACACCGGAACGGCAAGGTCCTGTTCCAGGGCACGTGGAGTGCAGGACATCCTGTTTCGAAGTCGAAGCGCTACTGCAAGATCCTCCCACGTATCCGCAAACGTAAAGGAACATAGCGTGTATCACATGTAAAGTGTATCATAGGAGGCTATCTGGCCCGCCATCACATGAATCGACATTTGCGACCTGGAAGCGACGGCATCATGTGATCGTCGATCCCCGTGAAAACCGGAAGAGCATCAGGAGCGTCGCTTCTTCTCATCTGCATTGCCATGCACCGATGGCACGGGCACCGGCGTCGTTTCAGGTTCACGTCGAGGTCAGGAGGCGGGCTAACGTGGCCTCCGTTGACGAGCATCTGGACGATGTCGTTCTGGCCCGCCTTGCGCGCCGCCAGCAGGGCGGCTTGATAGTTGAGATCCCGATGCGACCGGTCACGAAGCAGCCACTGGACGACGCCAATGACGCCATGGTGGCATGCCCGCCTTAGCAAGTAGCCCTCGTCGACCACGTCGTGTACGCGAGGGTCGGCGAGCAGCCTGAGGACGACGTCGGCGTGGTTGTGCATGGTGGCGTTCAGCACGGCAACATTACCGAAGTATCCAGGGTTCACCCTCGGGTCGTTAAGGAGCATGCCGACGATCTGCAGGTGCCCTTTGCTACTGGCCGACAGCAGCGCTGCGTTCCCGTCTGCACTCGGGCTCGCACGCCCGTCGGCGAGCAGGAGGCGTACGGTGTCCACGTGGCCATTCTTGCAAGCGGAACGCAACGCAGCGCTATCGACGGCGCTCGGGTCAGGTCGGCCGTCATCCAGCAGCGTTTCAACGATCCGTGCCAGGCCGTATTCTGACGCTCGTCGAATCGGGCCATTGCAGGATGCCGTTGGGTCGACGCGCTTGTCGTCCAGGAGAAGGCGAAGGTTGTCCAGGTACGCGTCCGACGTCGACGCGATGCGGACGGCAATGTTGTTGAACATGGACGGGTCAACGCCGGCCAGCTTTAGGACGCCATCGAGGACACGAGGATAACCGGCGCGGACGGCCCAGACGATCACGTCATACTGCGAACGATGGAGGGGAAGGGCGACCAGGACCCAGTGGCGAATCCATCGGGAGCATCGTAGGCACGATATGACGTCGTCGCCCAGCGACAGGAACGAGACGACAAGCGAGATAACGTCAGAACCAAGACGCGCGAAACAGTCGAGCGTCATGCGGTAAAACAATATAGCGCCAGCTAGAGCACGGTACCCGATCGAACCCGGTTCCGCCAGTCAGTGGGTTCACTGGGTGCGACTGATGACATCCAGCGTTTACTCTTCTAGAATTATCGTCATTTACGGCCGACGGTTCGCAGAACGGTCGACATGACATCGGCTTTGGACGGGAGCGCTGCTGACTCGAGGCCTTGCGCGTAAGGCATAGGAACATCCGCCCCGGTGACGCGTGCAACGGGCCCATCCAGGTAGTGAAAGGCTTCCGACTCGGCAACCATTGCCGAAATTTCGGCCCCGATGCCGCAGAACGGCCAGCCTGTACAGAGCAGAGTGAGTGAGGCGTACGTGGGAAGCGTACGATATCCCGACCGAGTTCAATTGTGACGATGTGATGCGTCCGCCTGACCGACTCCATGATCGTGTCGCGATCAAGAGGTCTAATCGACCGCAAATTGATAACCTGCCGAATCAGGGGCAGAATTCAGACTCGAATCGTGTTTGGGCCTGATGAGGTCGAGGTACCTCACAGTCGACACCGTGTTTCTCGGAAAGCTCGGCGGCGGCCTCCAGAGCGAGACCGACAGGTTTGGAAAAGGTCACAAGTGTGCAATCTTTGCCAGGACGGGCGATGTGAGCTTTGCCAAGGGGCAGAACGAAATCTTTCCCGAGAACTTCTGGTTGGACGTCGAACGATTTCCCATACCTGTTTTACCAACTTAGAAGGCATGTAGCTGCTGTTACCTCCCATCCCATACATCAGCTCATCTTCAAGGAATACAACGGGCGAATCGGATCGAATAGCAGCCTTGAGCAACCCACGGGCGTCGGTGGAGTCGTATGGAGACAGGACTATCAGGCCGGGAACAGATCCGTACCTACATCACGAGTAAGTCAAGTGCCCTCTTGCCGACGCAACGTCGAAGGACCATGCTGCAAAGCACTGCGAATGTTGTGCTCCTACTCCAAGCGCTGGGCCATTAGGGCCCCGGAACACGATCGGGACCTACGGTTGCTTGAATCTCGATATTGTCGAGCCCATATGCGCAATGCAAACCTTAATTTGACCGCCAGACATGTAGTGTGATTTGCCTGCCGAGTTGACAATTTGGTCAATAGCCTAACGACTATCAGCTACGAGGACCAGAGAAGGCATCATCACAGATAGCCGAACCTGCATGCTAAAGTTCATTGTCATGAACTCGCAGACTGGCCGGAGACCAGCCATGGCTGACCCCGTCGCAAGGCCTGCAATCGTTGTCAACCCTGAAGCATCCTATTCGATTACAACGGTTTGGGATTCACCCGCGAAACCCATTTCGGTAATAGGGGTATCCACAACCCGTTTCTTGCCGTACTTATCAAACAGGCCTTTTGTAATCTGCCCCTGATGGTAAGAACCAGATACGCAGCAAATGACTTATATGGCCACTGACCTTGTAGGCGCCGTTATATTCGGCAACTTCTTCGCCGATAACTGAACTTGACGGTCAGACCAATCCCAGAAACAGGCACAATCCCGTCTGACCATAGACACGCTCGTCGCGGGCCATCTCCTCGTCGAGGGCGGAGTTGAGCGCCTCCCGAACCGTCATCTGCCCATGAGAGAGAAATCAACACACCACCGGCCAGGTGCCCGTATGAGCCCCGCACCGGTTGCGACGATGTCGAAAGCTGCCGATATGCTCTGCATGACGATACGCGCCGGGCCAGCAACCGCGTACGAATCATGACAAAGGGGGGCGTCGACGCTCAAAATGACGTCGGTCTACTTCTTTTACTTCCGACCGTGCGCCTGACGACACTTTTTGCGGGATACCGAAGCCGTTGCCGCGCCTTGCACCTGCGGGCCTGATTGTTTCGCAGATCCTTACGTTGCAAGTAGGACGCCAGGTCGGTTGCTCGCTTAACGACGCCGGGCGTTCTCCATGCATAAGCCAACGGAGGTACCCGTGGAAACATTGGGTCCGGGATCAACGATGAGGCAATGTATTTTTTCCGGTAAGACGTGCATGATATTGCATGATGAAAGAGACAGCGAAGTCGACGTTCAGGGGAAAGCAGGTAGCAAGGTCAAACGGGGTGTGTGAGCCTGTCAGGTATGGCCAGCAGCAGTCACGGACTCCGTCGCTAAGCGTCACGGAGTCCGTGGGCCCGCCTCGTTCCTATCTGCAATGGATTCTCGCAATGGAGGGTGGGTCTTGTGATGGTCGGTCAGCACGGTACACGGCTAATGTGTGTCCAGGATGGACGGCGTTGAGGGCGGTATTGCACTTATGGACGTGACTGATGGTATGTTTCTCTTGGAACTGTACCGGGAACCTTTGTGGTTAAATGCATTCGCAGGAGCCGCCGCTCCAGCTGCGACCGAAAGATCCACCACACCATATATGACAAAATACGAAAAAGCGAGAGTGCTTGGAACGCGAGCACTTCAAATTAGGTGCATGAATGATACGCGATGTTTTCCACAAAGTCTAATCGCGTACGTTCCAGCATGAACGCTCCTGTGATGGTCGACCTGGAAGGTGAGACCGACCCACTGGAGATTGCCATGAAAGAGCTTCGCGAGAAGAAAATCCCGATCATCATTCGGCGCTTCCTCCCCGATAACTCCTATGAGGATTGGGCTGTCAACGAACTAATCGTTGACCCCAAACTCTAAACTATGTCCGTTGCTGGCTCTCTTGGTCTGATTGGCTTACCGACATTATTGAACGCTACTGCCTATGTAGACGTCGTAAGTTGAGGTTCAGTGTACCGTACAGTACTGTAGTAACGCACGCTGAGCTCAATGGCAAATTTTCTGGCTTGCTGCATCGTTCTGGTACAGTAGGCACGTGCAGTATGTCACACTTTCGCAGACGTAGTCGACGTCCGCTGAGGTGGTTGGCTAACGTTACCCTCTTGCTGCATCGTCCGCATGTGCGACGCGTCACACATTCGCTGCGCTATAGTACCATCGACACCGCGTCGTGCGACTCTGTGACCAATGGCATCATGCGCCATACTGTGTCTTCGCCCACAGCCGGCGGGTCACGTTTGTACGGCTGACGAGCTGCTCGGGAACTCCCTACGTTTCGTCAGAACGCAAGTAGTGTGAACGAGAGAGTTTGCGTCCGCTGTTCAAG
Organism: Plasmodiophora brassicae; assembly: GCA_039704465.1. Taxonomy (NCBI): domain Eukaryota; phylum Endomyxa; class Phytomyxea; order Plasmodiophorida; family Plasmodiophoridae; genus Plasmodiophora; species Plasmodiophora brassicae. The sequence continues at coordinate 327,692 of JASFAU010000007.1, read as the reverse complement.
CCCCATGATACGCGTCGTCGCCTATCTGCTCATCGTTCTGGTAGCGGTTGCTAGCGGTGATGGAGGACCCGGGCCGTCGCCAAGGGAGTCGCAACCCCCACCTCCCGACTTTCAGACCCCGCCTCCAACGGCAGCACCGCACAACTACAGCCGGGACGCCCCGCCCCCATTCAGTGCGCCACCGCCAGGTGGTCCAAACGTCAACCAGGACATCAAGCCCAAATGTCTGAACCCGTTGACGAACCTGGCCAACCTGGCCTACACGTGCTTCAAGAACGCGAGCTCGGCCTCCGGGGCACAACGCCAGGCCTGGTGTGCCCCAAACGGTTGCCAGCGGCAGCTGTTACAAGCGTTGGACAACGTCAACGACAGGTGCTCGGGCGACGATGCTGGGAAACGTCGAGGTCCCGGACAGCCCAACCTGGCTGTCGACCTGATCATCAACGTGACGAACGCGCTTCGGGTGTTCCAAGGCCGCATGTGCCCGCCGCCAAATAACAAAGCCCCCTGTTCCGACCAACTTCCGATGCTTAAGCTTGCCGATAACGTCAGTCGCCACCATCTGTAACTTCCAATGATTTGAGCTGACCCCCAGCTTTTCAGGACCAAGTATCGCAGCAGGCGTTGGATATGGCTTGTCAACCGTGTGCGCTGCTTGCCAACCGGGACAATGCTCGCGGCGGGAGTGCGTATGGCAAGCCTCCACCACCGCCCCAGCAGGCAGTCGACGCCACCAAGATGTTCGCGGCATGCATGAAGGACGACGACGGCGTGTACTGCGCCCTCAAGCGTCAGACGTTCAACGGCACCCGATTCGGGGACCTGTGCTCCCCCTGCTGGAGACGTTACTACTCGCAAGTGGCATACGCCTCCAGCAACCTGACCGTATACACCGACTCGAGCGCATCGTACGCTTACCATTGACAATTCTGGTCGTTGCAGGTGAACCCAGACCGTCGTTTCCATAACCTGTTCCAGGGTGCCTGCTTCGGGGACAACAGTAACCGGAACCTGGCGCGTCCTTGCGTCGACAAGGTCATCCCGTTCCTGAACGTCACCATCGCGCACCTGCAGATGATCGCGAACGGCACCCTCGCGCTGTCCGACGTGCGCGGATCTCTCGACGCCTGCAAGATGGCGCCATGCTCGCAGGGCTGTCGGAACCAGGTCCAGGCGGTCATCAACCGGGCTGGCTGCTGTGGTGCTTCCATCCCGTCTGTCATCGGCCTGTTGGGACACACTGCTGCTACGAACTCGAGTTGCTTCTTGAAAGGTCTGATCCTGCCGCAGCCCTGCTGGGCAGGGAGGAACGTCACGGTCCGGGCATCGGTGCTCACGAACGTGTCTGCGCAAGCGACCTGCGACGAGCTGGTCGAGGACGCTGCTGTGGGTGCTCAAATCGGACGCGATCAGGTCACCTGCACTCCTCGCAGCGGCAACCGGCGTCGCTTGCTGGCGCAGACGGTGACTGCTGATATCACCATGACGAACGTGCAGACGGATTCGGTGTCGATCAGCGGGACCGGGTCAGCGTTGTCAGGCACGCTGCAGTCTGTCCAAGTCTTGTCTGCTGGCGTATCGACGACCACCACTATGGCACCAGCGGCGCCCACACCAGCACCCACGCCTGCTCCAACGGTGAGCCCGGCTAGCGCCATGGACTACACGATTGCAATTGCAATCCTGCTCGCCACGATCGTGTTCTTCGTCCTGTAACCCGCGACGCTGTCCACCACGAAAAGTTCCTTCCTTTTCGATACATGACACTAAAGTTCAGCACTGGCGCCACACACAGGCCGTTCAGGCAGATCGACAGTTAGTCGCCCATGCATGTCACCTTGGCACCTTTCAAAGTTTAGATGCTGTAGCCTTGTATCGTTAGTGTTGGACAGCGGACCCAGGTCCTCATCGTCGTGCGGCCGCTTGCCATTTCGTCCCCAGTTTCGCGCAGGAGAGGAGGGCCAACCTGCCGTGACTGCCAATGGTGTTACCGCTTGCCGCCCGGCGGTGGAGGAGACCGATCGCACCATCCTGGACGGGAAAATGGTGATGTCGTCGCATTCTGCCGAGCGCGGTGGAGACGCTCTGTATTTAGCAGCAGCACTGCTCCGATCTATTCTGGGACAACGACTGGGGGAGGAGGAACCTGCTTTCAGGTGGCCAGCTCAGTCCGGAAGAAGGGCAGTGCGGCATCATGTTGGAGCACGTCTCCACGCTTGCGCTGATTGCGTTCCTGTTGGGCATCTCGTTCGGGGCCGACCCTGATGGGCTGGCGGTCACCGGCGGCGTACCAAGTTCGCCAGGAGGAGGTACCGAACACCCGATGCCAGCTTCTGTCGGCGACAACGTTCGCCTGTTCACAGACACCGACCTTCGTGAAAATATGGACGGCGCTAATGGTGCATCTTTCGAGGCGGCCATGGAGGTGATGCAAGCGCTGAATTCCGGCGACGTGCTTGCCAGTGAACCTGTTCAGGAGGGTACCGCGGAGGAGACATCGTTGAACATCGCGTCTGAGAGCACTTCTGACGAGGAGGAAGAGAAGCAAGTGCTGAATTCCGGCGACGTGTCTGCCAGCGAACCTGTTCAGACGGGTACCGCGGGGAAGTTAGCGTTGAACATCGCATCTGAGAGCACATCTGACGAGGAAGAAACCAAGCATGTGCTGAATTCCGGCGACGTGCCTCCCAGTGAACCTGTTCAGGCGGGTACCGCGGAGGAGACAGCGTTGAACATCGCGTCTGAGAGCACTTCTGACGAGGAGGAAGAGAAGCATGAGGCGTTGTCCACCGACGTGCTTGCCAGTGAGCCTGTTAAGGCGGGTACTGCCGAGGAGGTAGCGTTGAACATCGCGTCTGAAAGAACATCTGACGAGGAGGAAAATAAGCAAGTGCTGAATTCCGGCGACATGTCTGCCAGCGAACCTGTTCAGACGGGTACCGCGGAGAAGTTAGCGTTGAACATCGCATCTGAGAGCACATCTGACGAGGAAGAAACCAAGCAAGTGCTGAATTCCGGCGACGTGCCTCCCAGTGAACCTGTTCAGGCGGGTACCGCGGAGGAGACTGCGTTGAACATCGCGTCTGAGAGCACATCTGACGATGAGGAAGAGAAGCAGGAGGCGTTGTCCACCGACGTGCTTGTCAGTGAGCCTGTTAAGGCGGGTACTGCCGAGGAAGCAACGTTGAACGTCAACATCGCGTCTGACGGTGGCTCTAATGAGGTCGACAAGAAGGCCCACATTGCATCTGGCAGTGAATCTGGCCAGACCGTCGGCGGTCAGGACGAAACACCAAAGCCCGACCAAACCCGTTCAGGGGCTGTGGACGCCGAATCGTCTTTCTGCAAACGAGGCTCTGATTTTGCTAAGCGGCACAGGACGGCCGCTGCTGGTATTCTCATTGTCGCGCTCCTGAGTAAGCAGGGTCTAGTTGGAACCGTGAAGAAGGCCATTCATCGATCCGCTCATCCCGCGAAGGTCGACAACAAACCTGCCAAGAAGTCGCGGGAGGTCTCCACGCTGGCCAAATTCGCCATCGGTGGTGCCTCCACCGCTGCGGTGGCTGGAGCTGGAGCAATCGCGTTCCTCCTGAGCCGGTCGGCTGAGAAAACCCAGCAGACGAATTTGCTGCCCAAGCGCGAGCTGGTCGTTCCCGAGTCCAAACCGGATAGCACTTCGTCGAAGAACGCCGCCGGGATCATCATCGCGGTCGTCGCCCTGTCCATCGCGGTCGGTGCCTTCGTTGCCTCATACCGCTCTGGAACGATCGCGAAGCCCATTGCAGGCCCACCACCCGCCATCGTTGTCGGCGACCCGACCGACGACGCTGACATCGCTGTTGACACCCTAATCGCTCCCGACGCCCACGTTCCACCAAGTGATGCACCTGCAGGGATCGTCGGCGCGCTGACCACTGATGCTCCTGAAGTTGTCGTCGAAGTTGCCGGCGATGACGCCGACGCTCCCGACCGTGATCCATTTGGCGGTGCTCAACTTCCCGTCGTCGACCCCATGGACGATGTTGAAGGTCCAGCCGACGTCCCACGTGGGGATGTTGAAGCGCCCGCTGCTCCAGGCGCTGCTGCGGATGCTCCAGCCACCACCTCATACGACGTCACTGAGGATCCAGCCAGCACCCCAGACGCTGTCGCTGATGTTCCGGCTGGCAAGATCGATGTCGGCGACGATACTCCTGCATCCGTGTAAGCTCTCTTTCATTCATTTCGTTGCATACAACTCCAGATTGGTGCCTTTTGTATCGTATGGCCTGTCTCTTGGGTTCCGGTACATCTTCATTTTATAGCTTGGCGCCCCTGGCATCCTTGTCTGGCTGCCCGGTGATGTGATCTGCCTTGTCGACGAGTGTCCCTATGGATACGTGATCAATAGGATCATGGACGGAGGAACAGTCTGGGTGCTGCTGCTCCCAGAGAATCAAATCCTGCGGCCTCTGGTGAGCACCGTCATATCAACGTATACGTCACGGGCGGTTAATACAGGTGCAAGCAGGGACATGATTGACGACCGTGGAGTATGACCTAGCTCGCTCGACAGGGTCTGTTCACGCTGTATGTCTGCCGGGCCCAGCTCTAACAAGCCGCTCCTCTGGACGGCTGCCTTGCCCGAGGACAGTACGTACACGCCCGCGACGATCATGACGAGGCCGATGGAGAACCCCACAGCTTCGACGGCCTCGAAATCGTCAAACTCGCAGAAGTAGATACCTGAGATGATTTTCATCCATCCGGGAACGCTCACGCGCAAAAGTGCATTGCCGACCTCCTCCGATGATGCTGAACAAGATCCAGGCCACCTGGAGAAGAGGAATGATCAGGATGCCGTCGTAGCTCCGCAACGCTGAGTTCATTCGGTGAAGCCTGCGCGTGCATGCACGTCAAGCTGAAAGGAAGGGAACACAGTAAGTCATGGTGCAGCGACGCGTACCAGAATGCCATGGTGATCGCCCAGAACGAAAGAACGACATATATGGCGGGACCGTTCAGCTGGTTGGAATCCGCAATTGACGTTCTGATTAGAATGGAGGCTGACTTTGCCAGCATGACGGACTGTGTACCGATCACTGCACATACAGAACAGCATCAGAATCGCATAACGTCTGTGACGAAGTTGGCTTACTGGCGGACACCAGCGCGTAAAGGACAGGAAGGTACAAATGTCTCTTGATTGAACTGGAGCGCGTCTGATTGGAGGAAATGTCCCAGGTCTTATTTCGAAGAGTTCCAGATACATTCATGTACAGGGCTTGCATGGCTAGCAGGCCAACGAACAGGCAGCATATGTAGATGATATAGGAGTCGCGAACGTAGAGCTCCAGTAACTGATCAGCTGAATACTCGGGGGTATCCGAATGGGCGAACACGACAATGAAGCAATTGCCAAGTACGATCCAGAAGGTGCCGAGCAGGACTCGTTTCGTGATACGTTCGTGGTGCAAGTATGACGCGAATATGACATTGGTGACGAATTGGATGGAACTCAGAGCCGACAGCAGCGACTGGGCAGCGAACCCAAACGAGATAAAGTTGACAACGTTGCCTAGGCTGAAGAAGGCCGTCCCCGTCAGCCACGTCGTTGACTTGTACCACTTCTTCGGCGCGCCCCCGTCAGCAACCAGTTCGTCGTTCTTGGCATGGCCCAGCTTCATGACGTTCGTCCCGAAATTGATCGCCACCGACCCGAATAGGTTAAGGACGGCCCCATACACCCAAACGTTATCGTCATTCGCATCGCCCATGCCAGACACGCCGCCGCCGGCAACCTTCACAGTACACCCCCTATTGGGAGATACCTACCCGTACGCCGGATCGAGGGCGCGGACCGGGACCCGCAACGTGCCGCCTAGCAGCACAGGCGCCAGGGCAGCGCGACCGGGACGTCTGAGGAGATGTGTTACGGCGCGGACCGTTGCTGACTCAACTGACGTGCGTATCGCGTATCCGCTGGCGAAACGCTCGGGAGCCGTTCGTCCTACCTGGTTACGCAACGTGCGCGCGGTGGGTGTGACGCGTCGTACTGGGGGGGGCGCCCGACACGTTACCATTGTACATGATGGGATGGGCAGCCGTGGGCTGCTGATCCTGGCATGTGCGGTCGTTGCCATCTCCGGCCACAGGCTGCTCGTGTCGGACGTCGTCGGACTGGAGGGGTCGTCGTCGGACCCGTTGAGGCGCATGGCGGCAGCGATCGCCGACGACGGATCCGCCGGCGTCGAGATCTGGACGACGCGTGCGGCCGTTGCGGGGACGACACCCGTCGTGGACGGGGTGACGGCCGCGATCTCGCTGAAGGTTTGGGCACAATCGCAGGCACGACGTGGACTTGCAATGGTCAGTCGAAATGCTTCGCGACAAATCCACGGTCGCTGTCGGCAAGGCCTCATCGACATACCGCACGTGGTCACATTCCTGAAGGAATGGGAGGCAGGAGCTATACCTGGCGTTGAGAAGCTATCTGTGGAGCAACGTCGAGCACTCGACCTGCTGTGCGACGCCATCGCCATTACAGCCATCCGATCCAACGCCGATGAGCCAGCAATCCACCGAATCACCCGGGCCCTGTCGCCTGTCATCACCGAACCGCCACTCCCCGACGAGATGAACAACGCATCGGCGACGTGGAGAAGCATCGGCGCCTTCCTCGCCATGCACGTCCTCTTCAGACTCGCTCGACTGGGAACAAGCCTTCAGCGCAACGATCGGTAAATACATGATCGTCGAGTACCTGTGGAACGCACGCCTGGCAACCTGGTGATGTGCGGCTCACTGTTCATTGCGAAGTCCTATGGCTGCATGTCTGCGCTCGTAGGCGTCGCAAAAGACCCGACTGACGGCATTGACTGCGCGCGGTGACGGCGCTCTACGAGATTGGCGTTTCGAGCGATGGCGACGGACGGCGGCATCGGCATGGCCAGCCGTCCGCGAACGGCGAAGCAGCATTCGACCGCGTCCGCATGGACGGTGAAGCAGAAGTCAGCGAAGCGGTATCGTCTCGAGGAGCACGAACTGTTCAAGTTGCCGGACGGGGAGCAGGTCTATGCGGATGTGTACCGCGTCATAGGCGGGGCCGGCGGCCATGGGTCCGCTGAGGAGCGCCTGTCAGTTGAGACGTTCACGCACGGGTTCAAACCTGACGTGTCGTCTATCGGGTTCGAGCACAACCGCTTGAACTTGGAGCAATTTCGTGCGAAGCGCCATGACCTACGTCGTCGAATCAATGAGTTGCGCTCGCGGTCTCGGAAGAAGCGGTACGCTGACAATCCCATCCCGCTCGTTGTCAACCTTTCTCCGGAAGAGAAATCCTTGTTCTGTAATCGGCTTGCTGATGTCCACACCCCGCTAGCCGATTTGGCACAATCTCCTCCATTCGGCTACAAAGCCGACGTACTGTTGGACATGCTCTGGTCGAAACGTGTCTCACCTCAGAGGGCGACTTGGTTCATCAAAGTCGTCTACTTGAACATGTTCTCGGACAAGAGTAAGGCCCGGCCCGGACGCCGTCCTGCTGCTGAACGCAAAAGCAAATGCAAAGAGGAATGGACTGAGCACCTCCAAGCATATCTTGCCAAAACTGTTCAGGTCGGTGCCTGCTACAGTTTCTCTTGACGTACTCGCTCTCTGATTGCAGTCGGTTTGCCAGAGCGAAACGTACGGGGCAACGAACACTGAATTGATGCCGAAATGGTAGATGTTCTTTTGTGCACTGAGCATTCGTTTCGTTGCCTCCCGCAGCTAACTGTAACGGACACAGGTCTTATCTCTGTTCCCTGCTCTGCTGGCAGTATGAACTTGGTCTTCTCAGTCGTGTCAAACTGCTGTATTGGCTAATCGGCCAGCTCGAAGAATGTTCCCAAAATGAGGCAAACCTGCTCATGTCAACGTTCTGGCTGCTGCCAGTCGCTCGCTTCATTCGTACGCCCCAGCATTTTCGTAGTTGTTATTGTGCGTTCCGCTGATACTTGTGTTAGATGACATCCAGCTCTCTCGTTTGCATTCCTATCGTCTCTTCTGCGTGTGTTCCTTTCTGGTCGGAAAAACAAGTGTTCGTACTTTAGCTGTCACCGTTGCCACGTGTGCCATGTGCCCTGACAACGTGCCGTGCAGATTGGACGCGTGACGAACCACGAAGGAAAATCAAGGATCTGTTGCGTTGCGGAGGCCATTATAACTTACCTCGAGGATGCCATCCCGATGTCTCGAAACTGGACATCAATGAGGGATATGCCTTCAAACGAGAGTCGTCTAGCCCGGCGGCAAACAGAAGCGTCATCGTTGAATGAGTTCAACGTACCTCACTTCATTTTGCTACTTGACTCCATTAACGAGTGCTCCAGCACGTGTCCTGGAGTGATAACCTGCTCCAAGATTCTGCTTCCTGCAGCTGATGTCTTGAACGGTAGCGCCCTGACGACATTACTTCAATGGAGTGTCGACGAGCACAGGCAGCATTTATGGATACGAAGCCTTGTTGCTGGCTATCTGATCAAGGAGCTTCACGAGGGCGCATCCACCCAGACGAAGGCCGCTTTGGTCGACCACATTGTCGAATTCGCTTGTGAATTTCGCACGGCCGACAAACACGGTCAGTCTCCGCTGAAGACTCCTAAAAGCTTCCTGACATGTCGTCTCCACAGTCGCAAATCAGCTTATCGTTGTCTACACAGAGCTGTCTCGGGCAGGGATATATTCCTGCGCTCTAGCTTTGCGTTATTTGGTTTCAAGAGGCATACTTGGCAACGCATCGCTCTTTGCCGATCCTATCGCGCGAAGTCACGGGCGCTTCATAATCGAGCACATCCCGCTGTTTGATACAGACTTGCCTCGCTATGTGTTTGTCCAGCGGCGGCACTATCTGTATGGTCTGTCTTCCAATGTAACTGAAGCAGTACCGTACTGTTTCGAAGGCTGCTTATTTTTGTGTTGCCCAGTTTGACGACCTGCTTCGTGGACGGCTGCTCGCAGCGTTCGCTTCGTACTTCAATGACATTTCTGGCGGCGCGTTCTACCGATCCTTGAGTGAGTCTAATCCCGAAGCGTACCAGGTGGCCGTTTCAAGAGAAAATCATACGTACGCCGACGACTATGTAAGCACGTGATCGGACCCAGATCCATTCCAGTGTTCTAAGGATGGTTAGACGGTATCGTGGGATGGGCTCGTGGATCGTGCTCGTCCAGGACGAACCGCAGTCGAGACCATTGCCGTTACAGCGCCCCTCTTCCATGTTGAACCCGTTTTGCAGACCTGTACGGTGGCGCTAATTCGCATGTTTCAGTCTGAGGGGTTTGTGGCCAGTTCAGCTTGTCTGGTTTATTTGACCTTTGCCCTGCTAGGTCGCATACCGTTCTTGCGTTGCAAAGTTGTTTCCATGCGGCTGTAAACCTCTTGTTCCTCACGTCTCAGTTCCGGTCAATGTGCACGTTCCTGGTCACTGTTCTCGAAACGGTCGGTGTTCATGGTGGTTCAACTGGGTCGCACCTGATCTAAAGACAGGCCCCTATGCTCGAGCGTACTGCGCTGGTGACGATAAGGGCCCAGCAGCCCGTGTTTTTCAGCCTCTCAATGGAAGCCACACTGAGGTCTGCCTGTTCCGCCCTTATGCGGCGCGATATGCGCACTGTCCAGTCAGCGGAAATTTGGCTAGCCAACGCCCGTTTGAGTACATCCATGTAAGAATCTGGATGCATAACGTCCATATTGTTTCGATCGTTTATGCCTGATGACGTTAACAGAACGCGCTGGCTGTCAGAAAACGTTGTCCAGGTTTGTAAAGAACCACCTTGCTTACTCCCAGGTCTCATGTGTCGCCATCAGAAATTTACTGGGCGCTATCACAACCCTGTTGGTGCCGCGGAGCCGATCGATCCCAACAAGCGTCAAGAGAAGCTACAGTCACTGTTTAATGCCGTTGCTCAGGTTGGATTCGATCGAGCGCAGTCGGAAATGGTATTCGTCCTCGGGTTCACTGGCTATCCCGGAGAGTTAAATTCGTCGAACCTAGTTGGAATCTGTTTTAGCTGAGGTTGCTACGAACAGCCAGTCAATTATGGCAGTAGTGAAGCATACGGTGAACAATGCTTTCACCTTCTCAACTGCTAGAGATCCGGCCATAGGCGATGATGAGCTCGCTGACGGAACGAGTAAGCATGTGCTCGTGCTACAGCAAATTTCAAGTGCGAACGACAAACTCGGTATGTTGTCAGTGGTGGGCTTGCACAAAGTCGGGGCTGAAATAGTTATATAGGCGACAACCGTGTTCCTCTCCACGACGTCGTGCTTTCTCATTACGTCGGGAGACTTATGGACGCCGAAGCATCTGAAGTTGATCAGTTTCTTCCCTTTGGGTTAGCATTGATTGTGGAAGGGCTGCTACAGCTCGATATTGTCGCTGAACGTGTCATTGTACGCCCGCTTCGTGTGGCCGGTGCGAACAAAGCCCACAGCAAAGGTTGTCATGGGCCCTGTCAGAAATGGTCGATGGTTCTAATGTCGTCAGGCATGTAGGTGCTCAAGTTGCTTGCGCTCTAGCTTCGTTCCTCTACGGTCGCTCTGCGCACGCGCAGGGCTATGTGGCCAGGTTGCTGTTTCGCCTGCATCGCGACCTTGTCGGCGAATCGGTTACCCGGCACTTCCCAGTCCTGACTTCCCTTGCTGAAGTTGCTCTAGACAATGAGATAGATGAGCGTACGCTTCATTAGCAGCCTGTGATTTGCGATTGTACTGACTTGTTTTTCTTTCAGTGACGCCGTTGGCACTGGGCGCTTTACGTTCTGTGCTTGGCAGTCGACGATTCTGCCAATTTTCGATGTCATCCCTCAGCGATGTTTACATGCAGCTGATAAGCCTTCGGTCCGCCAGACAGATCTATATGCAGATATACACAAGCGGACAAGCTGACGATGCTAAATGGACGTCGCCTATTACAGGTAGTTTCGCGTAAGAACGATCGCCTTCGGCGACTGCTTATATATCATTGTCAGCGGAAACCCTCATCGAAGATGTTACGTTGTGGAATATGCACCTCAAGTGGATTGACATCCAATTGGCGCTTGCACAAGAGAAACGGGTTAACCCCGGTTCCTCGGCCGAGAGTGAACTTGCGCAGCTTCTCCTCCAGAAGACAGATCGTACAGACACGTCTGTGTTTCCATTGGAACGGTATGGTGATTTTGTTCTCAGGGACATCGTGTGCTCTTCCTCCGGATCTCTGTGTTCAATTCATCAAACTCCTAGCGTCCTCAATAGGAAAGCATATATTGGCTGGTGTCCAGTCAGCACTGAAATCACACAATCAGGTCCTGCGCATCCAGTAACGATGTCTCATACGGCTGACTCTTCATCAGGTGTTCATCGACCGGCTTCGTGAGATTGGGTTCTCTCGGACCGAGCTCGTGCAAGACACCAAATTGCGAGAAGCTAACGCTGATCCCAATTGGAGAGTTGCTTCGGAAACTGTTGTGCAATCGTTATCATCAGTATTGCCGGCGGGTAAATTGCATTCTTGAACGTGAGACGTCTGGGTACTGACATCTTTGTCCAGCTGAATGTGTACCCTTAATTTCGAGTATCGCTGATCAGCTCGTTAATCTGTCTGAGATCGTTAATGTGTCCTCGTCTCTCGACTGTCCACTGATTGCTGATGAAATTCGTGTCCACATCCTTAAAAGGCATATATTGCATGCTGTCGCTCTCTGCCCCGGCAACTGATTCGCTTGTTAGGGTGCGATGTCTGCGCTCGATGACGCCTATGATCCAACTGAAGCCTGAAGAGTCCCGGTTCCCCGCTCTAGTGCGGGCTCTTTTATCGTTAATGTGTTCAAGTGTCCTTGTGCAGGTACAGTGGCCCACGCACGCCTGTCGAAAATGTTGACTAAGGGGTCGTAGTCGTTGGCCGGCGAGTTTGACGAATGTCTCTGTTTGTTCGAGCAGCTGATCGACGGTCTCCGATTCGGCACCAACTCCCCCGCCGATGGCAGTCCAGCTCAGCGTAAAGACGACGAATTTATCATCAGTCTCGATCGTGAAGTCGCTGCCGTGTTAATACCTGTCCAGTAAGGCTGGGTTTGTCTAGGCCGAAAACAATTGAGCTAATGTCATGAACACAGCTTTCGGCGGCGGATCCAACGTACACTACCTACGTTCTCTGGTGCAATCGTTGATGGTCGGGCCGGAGTTGTCCCTGGAACATTTCCCAGCGTAATGAGTGTCAGCACGCCATCAAGTGCCACGCCAACTGTTTGTCCACTTGGAAATTGAAGCCACGTTTCCTGCCTGATTACTGCTTGATAGATCTTCTCCGGAGGACCTCCCCCTGCGTCCCCGACGAACGTGCTTACCCCTACTGTCTCTGTGCCGTTTAGTTTCGCTCGCTGTCTCGTAATCTGACATCGCGTATTTTCAGACAAATCAACCCGCAGTCGGCCGCCTGGTTTCCTCTGATGAACTTCAGTCAGTGGATCCGTGGACGATTCTCCAAGGCGTTCCAGGCACTCCTCTCGTCCAACGTTTGCTGGAAACGTCCGCAATTGTCGCCAGGGACGGTTCGAGCATTGACAGCGAAGTTGCCGAATCGTAGTCCTTTGAATTTGGCTAATATATATTGTGCACCTATGTCATACAACGAGTGTTGCTCTGCCCATCGTATGCGCTGCAATGTACAAGACGCGTCCTATTCGTCATCGTTACAGCCATTGTCATATTCGTCAAGTTCCTTCGCGAGGATGGAAAATCGACGCTGAAGTTTCCCTGCAAGCTGGCATCAGCGGCAAGCTCGTTACGTTCTACTTAGATATGCAGAACTAACCGGTCTCTTCCAGTATTCGTCGTTTCGGCAAACGAGGAAGCGTGACATTGCAGAAATGTTCGCCAGTCAGTAGCTCATCGATAACTGTGGACACGAGTCATCATAGAGTACGATGGCATCCAGACGTCTACGTACCCTGGTCAATATGTGACAGTTCAAGCTCGCCTCCATCCTTGCGGAGGACAACTTTCCGATAATCGTTCAGCAACGGCTCCAAATACGTATACACGTCCAGCGGGTCCGCAGTTAATCTGAGGTATACAGCCCCAAGCAAGCGCATGTACTTGAAGTCCTCGGCATCGATCAAAGCCAGCACAATGTCGAGTTCCGGCGAAATTTGAAGCATCTTCAACAGCAGACACAGAAAGCGGCTGGGCTGCCTGGTGCCACCGTAACAGCCACCGACGCAGTCCAGTGCCACCGCTCGATCGACCAATGTCTCCGCTAGCACGAATACGGTGTCAGACACGCGGCGCTCCCCTGCACATGCATCGACAGGCATACCGTTCAACGCGAAGCACTGCTCCTTCCAGTACGGCAAATCATAGATCTTCAACCGAACGATCTTCTCGATCAGGAACTGCACAGCCGGCAAGACGGTCAGTATGGAGCACGGGGGGACGGAGCTGGAGCCACTACAGACCTGTGGGTGCTGCCCGTGGACGCTGGACGCTGAGGGGCCGGCATCCGAAGCGGCGCGCACGACTTGGAGCGACATTGCAGCCTGCGCACTGCGGAGACGGAGTCAGCCGCACGGTCCCCCGGGCAGCACTCGCTACGCCAACGTACAGCAGTCACGCACGTCGTGCACGTCGCGCGACGTACTGATCAACAAGGATATCGATCTTGGCTTTGATGGCGCGAAGTCTGCCGAGCGTAACGTCTTTGGGGCGGGACTGGTCACCGACGACTTTCAGGACGACTTTCGACGTGATCGACGTGATGCTTGGTTCGTCGCAGATGTCGTGTTTGAGATGCAAATGGCTGGCAACGACCTCGGTAACGAACTCAACGCGTTTTCTGTAGTCTTCCCTGCAGGGTAACACGTTAGCAACGGTGTGACCCAACAGTTACGAACAATGTCGGACAGCGGCGTAGGCACGTGGCCATTGTTGTTGTCAGTCGAAGACGCAATTTCCCCTGCGCTTCTGGTGCATTCGCTAGCTGCGTCTGTCGCCGTCCTATAACCGCAAAGTCAGCGATTACGATCCACCAAGCAGTTTCACGAATTGTCATACAGTGAGGATGTCACGTGAGCGTGCTCATTATCAAGCAAAGGCAACGCTTTGACCGCTCCGCTGTCCTTAGTCGCTGGTTTCGCAGGCCTGTGATTGGAAAATCAGCCACCCAAATACAACGAAAATTCCAGCACGCGCTGACAGGATATCTCCACGTGCCGCAGGAGATGATGAAGAAGCAGGAGCAGCATCGTCATACTCCTCATCATCCGAACCGAACAGGTTGTAAGGGAGCTCGATTCCCAGAAGACTAGGCTTCTGTTCAGAATCGTGCTGAGGGAGGACAACACCATTAGCAGCGGTTGTCGCACATGGTTCCGATGGTGGCGCCGAAGGTTCAGCGGACGAAGATTCGGCAGGCTGCGACAGGTTAAGAAACAGTGAAAGTGAAGGCGCCGACTTCATAGCGTGGATGTCGTTCATCCATGCCCCGATATACGACGCAGATGAACGCGACACGACACTGATATCGCGTTCGCGCGATAGGATTCTCGCTTGGTCATCAAGGGTCACCTCGTCGTCCGGAAATCGATCACCCACAGCAATCAAAAACTTGTTCAGCCACGATTGCCTCGTCTTTCTAGGGACGGCACACTTCTCGCCCGCATCAAACTGAATCGCCAGTGCTACCACCGGTTTCTTCGCCTTCGGCACCGCTGCAGACGCCTCGCTCGGCGTCGCCTGAAGAGGAATCGGCGAAGCGAGTGTCCGTTCTACAAAGGCACGATCCGCCTCCATATCCTCTCTCCTCCTTTTCGAAGCGCGCTCCCGCTCTTCAGCATCTATCACCACCCCGTAAGCGCTGCGTGATGAGACCGATACCGGGGGAAACCTGCCTCGCCTCCGCTGCTCCGCCTCCAGGCGCCGCCGCGATGCCGGATCGCGCCCATCGACGACGGTCTCCACGAGATCCCTCAAATCAGTCGGGTCGATTCGAACAGGGGCCGACATTGGTAAACTGCGCTGTCGAGCTGCAGCTCTCACTGCGGCGGTGCAGCGCTCACGGCCTGTTCGCCGGTGCAACACGACCCGCCGTCTCGCCGGCGGCGCAGTCCGCGATCGCGGGTAGCTGTTCGTCGTCGCGGTCACGATGATGTTTGGTGGCGGTAGGCCGGGAGCGTCGAGGGCTGGCGGTGCGGGGGGTTGACGGTCCATGATCCGTTGTAGATGACGTAGGCGCACTGGTCATCGATACGGGGTCGCTGTCGACCAAGACGGGGTTCGCTGGCGAGAACATACCGAAGGCCGTTGTGCCGTCGGTATGGTTCGGCTCGTGGACCGACGCGATGGGTGGTGATTATGTGTCTGTAGTTTATTGGCAGAGGCGCAGTAGCGGACGGTGATGATGTCGCCATGCGGGATGAAGACACTCCTGCTCCCACCAACGCGTACGTTGGACAGAATCTGTACTACCGACGGGATAATGTCGAGGTTACGCCGGCTGTGGAAGATGGATCAAGTACGCTTTGGGGCTGGTATGCCACGCGATTTCATGTGGCTGATGCTCGTCTGTCGTGCAGTTTGTGATTTCGATGCCACGGAAGCGATTTGGAGGCATTCCGTTGAATCGATTCTGCGAATTGACGCGACCGAGCACCCGCTTCTGCTCGTCGAGTCCGTGTTCAACACGGCGGAGAACCGGGAAAAGATGTGCGAGATCGCCATGGAGAGGTTCCAGTGCCCTGCCGTGTTCATTGCCAAAGACGCCGTCCTGTCTGCGTTCGCCGCTGGACGTAGTACCGCCCTTGTATTGCAGTGCGGCGCTGGCATTACGTCCTCAGTTGCCGTCCATGAGGGATATGCATTAATGCAGGGTACAGGTGCTTCTGCATCTAGAGGGCTCCTCGACTAACGTGTGGCTCGCGGCAGGAAAACTGCGAACCCGGCTGGCAGGCAACACTCTGGACGACGTCTTCGTCAAGCTGCTTTCAGCATCCTCAAACCATCCAATTGAACCACACTTCTTGTTCAAGAGGGAGCTCGCAAGCGAAGGGCGAACGACCGTGAAGGTTTCACATGAACTGCGGGTGCGTTCACAACGTCAGCTAACATGTCCCATGGCAGCGTCTCGATTTTCCGTTGACAACGGCATCGTACACGGATTTTATGAGGCGAGATGTCATTCGCGACATCAAGCACAGCGTCGTCCGCGTATCCGACGTTCCGTTCTCATCGGAGGTCAGCAGTGCCATTCCGACTGTGCCCTACGAGCTCCCAGATGGTCATGTGATAGACGTGGGAGCTGGTCCTCTATCCGTCTGCATCGATTTGGCAACGCGTTGATCGTTTCTGTTCAGAGCGATTCACTCTTGGTGAACAATTATTCAACCCGTCAGCTTCGCTGGTTGATTTCAAGGAGGACATTGACGGTTACAAATTCGAGGTACCCTTGTGGGCGCCGGGCGTATCTGTATTTCTTATGCTGCTGAAGGGTCTGCCTGCGATGGTCCGTCAGGCTGTTGATGCTGTTGACGTTGACGTCCGCCGTGAGCTGTACGGGAACATTGTCGTCACTGGAGGAACATCTTCAATACGTGGCCTGTCGGATCGATTAACCAAGGAGCTAATGGCCACAGCGGCGCCAGCGTTCAAGATTAAGACTCTGTCTGTTGGAACCCACCATGAGCGATTATTCGGGTCCTGGATCGGTGCCTCAATACTTGGGTAGGCAGACCGTCTGTCTAGGTAGTGTGCTGCGATGTCTGACTGGCCGATTACAGGTCGCTTGGGTCATTTCAGCAAATGTGGTTCTCTCGTTCAGAGTACGAGGAGCACGGTGCCCGATATATCGCAGAGAAATGTCCATGATACCGTGGTCCACTATGATACACAAGCAGATCCTCAATCCCCTGCTCTTATTCGACCACACAGGCGACCCGTTGCTTGGGCCGCCGCCGCCTGCAGAGGGATACGGGTAGACCGGTAGAGGGCGAAACTCGCTGCCACTGCGCAAATTGTGTTGCGAACTGCGCGCTATTTTCAGCCACGGTAGTTGCTGGTTTCCGACGGCCTTCTTGCAAATAGCGATTCGAGAAAGGCTCGTTGCAGGATGCGGGCGGGCGTGGCTGTGGCCTTCGTCGTAGGTGTGCTGCTGGTTGCCTCGACGGATGCGATGCAGAAGCGCAGGCGCGACGATGCGGCGTCGCCCGCGAAACGGGTCCGGTTCTCCGCTAAGGCCGCGTCAGCGACCATACACGACGAGGCCCAGCCACGAGGCGATGGGAACAGCAACGAGTCTAGTAGCCAGTCGGAGAGTTGGGATACGTTCATTACGGAGAGTCAGGCCTGGAGCAGCTATGATGAATCTAGCGCGTTCCCGGCAGACCAGCCGCACACTACTGGGACAAGCGGCGAAACGGGAGAGCCGCCGAGCACAACACGCCCGCTGAGCAACGTCCGGGCGGTTATAACGAATAACTATGACAGCACGGGTGTCGAACAGGACGAGAACCGGCGTGGTTATGCAACCGACAGGCTCCACCTGTCTCCAAGCTCATCGGCGACGGTCACGCAGGCTCAGCCGATTCCGGACACCAACAACGACGGCAACGACGCGGAGTTTGGATGGGACAGGTCCTACCAGCTGTCGCAGTCTCAGCTATCGCAGGCGTTCGCCAGCTCCGTCTTCGAGTCGATCGCGCAGGGCACCAGCGCGCCCACGCTTCGCGAGAGGTACCTGGAGATTATCGAGCGTCCGGATTTCATCGAGATCCTCACGCAGGTCGCGAAAGAGATTGCCTCCCGAGCGTCGTCGAGCAGGACGAACGCGGCGACCTTTGTCGAAAGCGTTCGCGATCATTTGGACCCGTCGTTCGTTGCCAATCGTGGCCGCGACCTTGTAATCCAGTACAGGGACGATTCTGGGTTCTCCACGCGTGAAGGTTTTCGCGTCCCCCTGGGAGACGACGCCGCGTTCTGGACGCTGGGCCGCAAGGAAGGAGCGACGTTCCGCATCCGTCGGGCCGATTACGACATCAGCCGCATCAGCTTCGTGATGATCGCCGTCCCGAATCGCGCCCTGATCGTCGTGGACGTCGGCTGCATATCCGGGATCTTCACCATCCGACGGGAGGCGGATGCCCCCGTCATCGACAGCACCGTCGACAACCGTCGCGTCCTGGCCTTCAACTGGGGCGAGCACGTCACGCTCCAGCTCGCCCCTGGTCGTCTGATCACCTTCTGGCCCGATGAACTTCAGACCGTCCAATCGCTGGAGTGATGACTGATGATGCGTTCGTTTGGACGTCGCGAAGTCACGTCGGTCTAAATACAGCCTGATGATTAATCGCCATGGATTGATCCCTCTGCGGCAACGAACTACTGCGGGGCATCGTTCCTGGCCACCACCACCACAGACGTTCCGTAATCATGCTGCCCACCGCGACCTACCAGGCGGCGCCCAGGAAGCGGATCCAGCGATGGTGGCGATCCGTGCAAGTGCGGTCGGCGTTCCGTCGGGGCATCCTCGTCGTTATTGCCGCGCTGGCCGCTGTCGCCACGGCCGCCGTCATCGTCATCATCATTGTGACCGCACCCGACCGACAGCGGGATCCCGTCCAGACCACGACACAGTCCGTGTCGATATCGAATGTTCCTGAACCCGCCCCGGAACCGACGTTGCCGCCGTCGCGTCCCAGAGTCAAGCAGGTCCTGACGCAGAACCCGCTGCCATCGACGCTGCCGTCGTTGCGACGCGCGTCCAGGATTCATCGTCGTGCGCCAAGACGACGTGTTGACGTCATCCGCCGAGACCCGACTATAGACAACATTCCCGGGGGCGACGATGGTCGCGAGGTTCCCGAGGACGACGTCGGCGGCCGTGAGTTCTTCACGTGTGTGAACCCGAACCACATTGCGCTCACGTTCGACGATGGGCCGAGCGACCATACCGATCGCCTGCTGGACGTCCTGAAGAAGCACGACGTGCGGGCCACGTTCTTCATGATCGGCATCCGGGTGCAGTACCCGTTGCACCAGGCGCAAGCCGCCAGGCGCGTCCGAGAAGAAGGGCACCTGATCGCCGGGCACACCTGGGACCATCCGATCCTAACGTCGGTCGGCGACGACGATATCGTCGAACAGATGACCAGGACGGAGGACACGCTCATGACGTACGTCGGCGTGCGCCCGCGATTCTTCAGGCCGCCCAGCGGGGCCACTGACCAGAGAGTCAAGGGCATCACGCAAGGGAAACTCGGGTACCACACGATCCAATGGGATTTGAACACGTTCGACTGGACGAGGCCGGCACCCGGCGCGGTGCACCAGGCGATCATGTCCAGGTTGGAGGACCTGGAGCGGCCCGGGTCGTCGGCCAAGTCCATGATCGTGCTGATGCACGACCTGTGGGCGAACAGCGTCGACGAGATGGACGGCATCCTGACCGAGATCAAGGCCAAGTACCCGCACCGGCAGTTCGTCACCATCGACGAATGCATCGGGCAGACGGGCCGAGCCTACCGGAACCGAACCGACGCATTGCCGCCCATGCCGCCTGTCGTACCATGAAGCAGGTCGCCGTCCTAATTTACGATATACGTTGATCCTCTCTAGGGCCGTGCGCTGCCGTAGGTGACGGTGACCTCGCCTTCGACGCCGTTTCCGAAGTAATACGCAATGTCCTCGAACCGGTTCCGGGGATCCAGGCGCTCCAGCTTCCTGCTCGTGTTCGCCAGCGACGCCGCCTCCCGGCAGGCGGTCGGGTTCTCCGGGTCCGGGTTCCTGACGGCGTAGAACTCGACCGCCTTGACGCTGTCCGGTAGCCAGGTTCGTACGATCTCCGCGATCTGTGACAGCGTCGCCTGGCGGGGCGCGTCGAAGAACTGGCGAACGCGCGGGCCACAATCGGCGCTCTCGGGGTGCCGCTGCAGGCATAACAGGATCGGGCGCGTCATGCGCCGGCCGTGCTTCCGCTTCTGTGGGCGACGGAACACGCTCGCCTCGCTCGCCAACGGGTCCCGGATACTCCTCGACTGTTTCGACCGATGCTAACGATAGCGTCAGCGTCGCGATTACCGACCACATTGACGCTGAACGTACGACGAGTTGCTTCGATACGCCCTTGGCAACGCTTTCGGCGTGAGCGCGACTGTTATGCGCCTGGATGACCTCCTGGACGTACTTGTCCTGGAGCTCCTGCTGCTTCTCGAGGTCCGGGTAGAACGACGAGATGATGGCGTCGAAGGCCTTGTCCTGGCGGAGCGACCGGTGCGACGGGCACTTGACGCGGCACGCGGGGCACTGCGGGCCGCTGAACCGCAGCGACTGCTCGATGCACTGGTGGCAGAACCGGTGCAGGCATTCCTTCACGGTCCACGCCTCGTTGATCACGCTCATGCAGACGGCGCACGTCAGGTCCGCATCGTTGGCGCGCTGTGGGACGACGACGACGACCTCGGACGTCCTGCCGCCCGCCGCCGCTTTCTTCGCCTTCATCGCCGTCTGTCGCGCCTCACAAAACCCCGCGACTGCCGTCGAGCTGCGCGCCGACCGCGGCCCGGTCCATGTTGCATTCGGCGAGCGGCGGTGTCCCCCCCACAGTGTGTATTCTGTGTGTGTGTGTGCTGGCGGCCGGATCTAGGTGGCGCTCGGCAGAATCGGTGCGGTCTCGAGTTCCGCTTTCGGGTTCGGTGGGTCGATGTCGATCGCGACGGCGGCTTTCGAGAACGGTGCCGCCGGCTGGCTGGCCGTGGTCGCGGTTGACGCCGTCGACTCGGTGGACACGACGCCGGGCTGTGGCTGATCCGGAGTCCACTGGCTGGCAAGCTGCTCCCAGCGCTTGATGTTGTTGTGCAGGTTTTCCTCGGCGCCGGGAATACCGCAGACTGAGAGCCAAGCGGACCAGGCCTGTCGACGGTCGACGGTCAGGGCCCGGTGATGACGCAACGGGGATGGCTTCATACCGGCTGGACCAGGAACTGAAAGAACCCTGCCTGGTTCTTCGCGACGTTGTTGGCGGCCCGCCGATCCATGAACGGAGATATAGGGATCCCCGCCTCACGCTCCAGATCGCCTTGTCTGAAGAATTCCTGAGTGATACGGTCCTGCAACAGCCGGCAACGTGAGCCGGTGTGGGCGTGACGACTGGGGCACACAGATCAAGCAACCGTGAAGCGCTTGTGGATGTTCCAGTTCTTGACACAGTGGGACACGTCGGCGCACTTCATGCACATCTGCATCATGATGAAGAAGCTCTCCTTGTGCGAGCACATGCTCTGCGCATCCATGGTCGGCTCAACGGGTCTGATGGGCCAAACGTTATCGATGCCCCCGAGTCTCCTGGTCGGTAAGCCGTGCAACGCGTTACATTGATCTGAGGCTGTTCCGCTTCGGCGTCGTGTTCGCCATCTGGGTGCGACGGAACTTCGCACAGCACTCCAGGTTGGTGCTCATGTCGGTGGCCAGGATCACTGAGATAAGCAGCTCGTCGATCTCTGCCATTTGTCCAACGTTGTCAAACGGCGCCAGCACGTCGAGACGCGCTGCGTTTTCGTACCTCGGCGCAGCGCCTGGTCCAGGTGACTGAACAGGTTCGATTCCGGACGTCGCATGAGCTTCCTGGTGAACGCGGCATGGTAATTCTCCAGCACCTGCGGGGCGCCAGCGTCATCATCATGGACAGGCGCTCCTCGAACAAGAACCGGACCGAAATGTTGTTGTAGCACAGCGCCAGTTCCGATTGGGTGGCGATGTGGAACTGGTTCGTCTGCCCCGGATGGGCGATATCGTGGCACAGGGCGGCCACAATCATGGCGGCCACGTCCGACGGTTTGAGTTTGGAATAGAACCCGCCTGACAGAAGCAGCGGACGTCACTGATCGCTGACGGGGCATTAACGGATAGTACTGCCCACACCATGGGTCAGCATGTACGATACGGTATGGGCCACTTCGGCGCCGTGCAGGTTGCAATGGTACGGGTTCGTGTTCGTGTACGAATCGTCAATGTTCGCCATCAACGACTCCACCTTGTCCATATCCAGCTCGAGCTTCTTGAACAGGTCGTGCTTCAGGAACAGGCAGAAGCCAACGGCGGCCAGCGGCATCTACGCCAAGCCGTCATGGGACGAGCAACGACGCCCTGACAACGCGAGGACCCCACCTGCTCTTTGCCCTGGTCAACAAGGTTGAACACGTCAAAGTCCCAGGAATCGATGATCTGGAGGTGAGGCGACAATGGCGTCGAGTCCCGCATCGAGATGATCGAGTGCGACCTGCTCGGTCGCTTTCCCATGCCTTCCCTGGCGAGGAACTCCTCCCGGTTCGTCGTCCACGTGTCGATCATGGACGACCGGTTCGCCAGCTCGTACGACAGCCACGCCTCCGTGTCTTTGTCGGCGCTGACATCGCCACTATGGACGGCCTGCATGAGCAGCAACTTAGGCACCTTGCTTGGCAGTACGAGCATCGGGGACGTACCTGCAGGACATCCGGCAGGTGCAGAGGCAGCGGGTTCCCCAGCAGTCTCTCGACTTCCAGCAACGCGTTGACCTGGCGTCGAAGCTCGACCTGCCTTCCACAAACAGGGAAAACCGAGCACGGCAGCGAACCCTCCAAATCGTCCCTGTCGTGCACACGCCACATGGTCAGCGTCTGCAATAGCAGGCGCGCTCGGCAGCGGTACCGTACCTGACTGAGTTGACAATTCGGATGGCCTTCTCGATCGACGATTCAATTATCTGGGACCCCTCCTTGCGCGACGTCTGACTGCGGCACAGCTGCTGGATCCATGACCAGAGGCTTGCCAGGACGGCAATCCCGAGGAAGCAGCCCGCCACGATAGCGATGACGACCAGCGTGCTGCTGCTGTCACTCATCGTTCACGATGTCACTTCTCAGCTCATGCACGAGCCCCGTTATTTACGACGACCGGCAAGGCCATATAATTCGGTCGGTCGCTGGCAGTGACGGTGAGCGCGACACCCAGTCGGAGTTGCCCATGGTATCCGTCCCGGTGGTCATGCAGGCAGCCTGTCTGCCTAGAGCCGCAGGACGATTTCTCGGCCACCGTTCAACGGAACGAACCGCCAAGGGTAGGTGACCGCACGGGCCGCTTGCCAGAGTCGATGTCGGCGGGGCGGCCATTCGGTCTGGCCAGTTCAGTGTACCCCTCTCCTCCCTTCCGTGCAGGCATCGGCCATGTGGGCCTTGGTCTGGCTACGTTGCGTTACCCAGGACAAATCTATTTCCGTCGGGGAGATATTCGCGCTGCGTTGTGTGCGGGACGGGGAACGATGGACGAGGCGCAGGAAGTGGGCCGGCTGACCGGGCGCCTGGTGGGCAAAGCGGTCAACACGGTGGCCGAGCACGCCGAGAAGGAGCGATGGCCGGACAAGGTCGCGCAGCACACTGCTGCCATCGAGGCGAAATACGAGGAGAAGACCGGGCACCGGTTGCGGACGGACGCGAAGGTAAACCGGTACGGGCTCGACCCCCGTCCTACACGTGTCTAAACGCCTGACCCTTGTCGAAGATCGCATCAGTCGCTGGGGCAGCCGGCATCGGCTTGTCAGTGGCCGCGATGGCGCCCACGATCGGTGCGTTTCTCGCGCAAGAGGACGAGCCGATGCAGCGTTGTTGACCCATGTCGCACATAGCAATCGGGGCCGCTGTCGGTGCCGCCACGTACGAAGTCGCAGCGAACAGCGAGGCCGCCGCCAAAGCCAAGCAGGCGTACGAGACGAACTTGGGTCGCGATTTCGCTAGAGACAAGGCGACGGTGAAGAGCGGCGCCAAGGCCGGCATCCAGGGCGCCAAGCAGATTGGCAAATCGTTCGTGCAGGGCTATAAGAGCGTGCGTCAACCGCAGGAGGAGCCACGTCAGCCTCAGTAAAACCCCCGGACGAATGAGGCGATGCGTGTTTCGTCTACAGATCTGTATTGCTCGGGGAGATCTCGACTGACGCGCTCCCGGATCATATCGGTGCACCACCCTCCAGAAGGCTGCGAAGTCGTTCCTGCGGGAACGAAGGGCGCGTTGAGAGACAACCAAACGAGCGCACTGGAGACGATGCAAACACACCTGGATTGAGCTCTGAAGCTGGTCGACATCGATGGAGGCCGGCGCGTTTGCTGGTCGGTACTGTGGCAGGCTGGCCCGTTTCTCTTCAACGCTGACGGCTTCGTCGGTGTAAATCATGTACTCTTCGGCGGCGTCGGCAGTTGAAGGCGCACCAGCTCCTGATCCCCAAGCGTTGCCGTACCCAGTTGCACTGCTCGATGATGGGTATGTACCGGACGCATAATAGGTTGTCGGAGCGCCCGACAGAGTGCCGGGCACGACAGGTGCCGTGTCCCGATCAGTGGCAGCGGCAGCCGTCGTCGCCGCCGCGACACTTGGAACGTCTGCATCCGGTTTGGGTTTCTTAGGCAGCGGCTGGCCTAACTGTTCGGCCCGTTTCAGCTCGATGGCATCCTCGGGAACGTTCTGCATACCGAAGACAGCGAGCTCCAGATCATCGCGACCCTTCTTCGCATTGGGGACCCTGAGGCGAACGATGAGATCATAGGACATTGGGTTCCGGGTTCGCCCCGTACCCTTTCAGGGTCTCCTTGTGGACCTGGAAGACGTGGACAGTGAGCGAATGCGATGACCCGAGCTTCTTCTGACAATGCTGGCATTTCCAGTGTTTCGCCTTCTGGTGCGTGACCAGGACCATCTCGTCGTCGAAGACGCGATCGCAGTAGTAGCAGAACGGCTTCATCTTTGGTTTCGATTTGCGCCCCATCACGACGGTGCAGACGCGCACGCCGCACGTCCAGATCGACACTCGTCGCGTCCCGCGCAACTCCGTCGCTGGTACCGAGGCGATATTTTCCTCGCCGTGTGCACTGTGCCGGCGGCCACACTGACAAGACGACACCCATCCTCACTGACGGATGAACCTGAACGAACGATGCCCGGCTGACTGTCACCCCAGCCAGACGTGTTTGCCCAGCTATCTTTCCCCACCGTTAAGCCCATTCCCATGCACGTGGTAGCACACGCATCCGTTTATACAATGATATCAGACCGCGGTTAGGCGGCACGTATATGTATAAGGCCACTAGTCGCGGTGCATGTTCAGACGAGACTCTTGGCGGAGGGCGGCCCCGAATTCGAGAGCGTCCGGGCGCTCGGTTCTTTCGGCACTGAAGCAGCGCTTGAGCATGGCCATCAGGTTGTCGCTGATCATGTGGGCCGGAGGTAGCGGTGGGACGAATCCTTTGACGATGATCGTCCTCTCCACTTCGTTTGGATGGGCAGTCGACCTGAACCAGGTGTCTCCCGTGATTACCTCGATGGCCATCACCGCTAGACTCCAGACGTCGGCTTTGGGGCCCCATCGCCACCCATTCAGCAATTGCTCAGGAGCTGCATACGGGAGAGTGCACTGCAAAGGCGCCCGTCAGTGAGATCGATGGGTCACCAGACCGGTTCCATACCGTTGGATCAATAGGCGGTTGAGCGATCGGTCCAATAGATCGGACGTTGCTCAGGTCGCCAATAACGGCATGCAATTCGCCTGACGGTAACTCGACGACCAGAGCATTGCCAGGCTTGACGTCTCCATGGGCCTGGAGTCGATGGTTAGGACATGCCAGCAATCGTTGCTTAAACGCGCTTACCAGCCGTCTCGAATGAATGCCCGCCACGCCCTCACAAACGTCAGCGACAAGCCCGAGCCGTGTACTCATGGGCAACGACCGCGCGAATGCCCCGTCCAATGTCCCGTGCGGGGCGCGTTCCATAACGAGCAATGGGCTCCCGCTACTGCGGTCGGCAACGCCAATTACCTTCACGACGGAGGGCAGCCCAATCATTCTCGAGGCTGCCTCGACCTCAGCCTCAAATGCCTCTTTGTCGGCAAACATCTTCACTGCGACGTCAATGCTACCGTCAAGAGTGGCGCCGTACACGTCGCCGGCCGTGCCACGCCCGAGGATCTGCGTTTCCGTGCCATTCGATTCCACGAGGAAGTCTAGCTGATCACGGCTAACCTCCCTCAGGAAAACCGGTGCAGAGTACGCGACAGCCGCTCTAACAGACAGCATCAGGTGCGGTGGAAGTTCACCATATGACCGCACGAGTTACCTCTTCTGCTCGAGGAGGCTTCGCAGTGCAACAAGTTCAGCTTTGAGAAGGCCGACTTCACGTCGTGCAGCAGTGACTGTGAGCGACGCATCTATAACCTGCCGCTGGAGCGCTTTGACCTCGTCTCGCGCGGCATTGGCTGCCATGGACGATTCCATAGCGCCATCAACCGCGCTAGCCAACTCGTTCTCGCACTGCCGGGCCAGGTCCCTCCACTCCATCAAATGTCGTTCAAGGCTGTCCTGGTACGCCCGAGGACCACCGAGCGCACTGAACGCTCGCGTGCTGCGCGCCGCGACGGCGGCGACGACGACGACGACGACGACAGAGAAGGCGGACGCACCCACCATGTTCCATTAACCGCCGGCGGCAGAACGCAGACCTGGACCTTGGCGCGACCGACCGATTTGTCGAAATGATCCAAACATGTCCGCCCCTGCGCCAGACGACAGGCGGCAATCCCCCGAAGAACCCCGCCGCCCAAAATAGGACCTTGCGAGACCAACCTGACTGGCAGGCCGACAGTCAACCACTGTGCGGATCGGGATGCGACGCGGAATACCTCGGTGGGAGTCCGCTATCGAAGCTTCAGGTTACCCCCCTCCCTCCCCTCACCCCCAAAAAAAACATTTGCGGCGATTGGTGCGGTCTGCGAGAAGACCTGTTCTTTAGCAGTGAAGTTGGCTACGATTGTAATCTACCTGTTTCGTTTCGTTATCGCATCGGATGCTGTACAGGCGACAGTCCGCAGTGAGGTGGGTTCCCGTGGGAATTCAGGTACCCGTGTTAAGGCGATGGAGTGCCCGAGGTTGCAACATGATGACGCGAGCCAGGTTGCCAGGAGCCCTGCCGGTAGAACCGGTGCCCCAGACAGCGGTCCATCCGGTTGAGGCCCGGAACCGTTTGAAGCAGGCGACCATGACGATGCCACAGAGCAGGTGCGGTCGGTCAGGAACGCACACCACCAGACACGACGCGCGACACGGCTGTATCGGAGGTTGGTCGTCTTGCGCACCTCGTACAGGTACTGAACCGTGCCAGCCTGGGATTAACACCCATCTCGATTATCCGGGAACATAACGCTCACGAGCACCGATACTGGCGCTGGACGCGATCGTCGCAATTGTGTATTGCATCGGTCGCTCATCGCACAGAGCAGCGTAGACCTAGTATGACGATGAGCAACGGCAATGTCATTGCCTGGTGGCAGCAGTGGTGGCCAGATCTAAGATCTGCGTCCAGCGATGCACCGAAATAGCATGCCTGCTCGGAAGGCGATCGGAATCTCGTCCTCAAGCCTACCCAGACAAGGCGTGGTGGCGCTTACAAACTGGGCTTCACACGCCATCGTTTATATTCCCTTGATCTGCTTCAAAGCTTTCAGCCTCTGTGCAGTGGGTCAAGTTAGGCACGGCTACGATGGAGTACACGGCGCGCAAATGGACCTCGGTGATCTCGTCGCGTATCTGCGACTCGAACGGGGCGCTTTGCTTCAGCGATCGCATTTCGTCCAGGAATTTCAGGCGAGAATCGATTTCCTCCGCGACTGAAACGATGTGTTCAGGGCCGGAACGAGGTAGGCAAGTCTCGACCTACGCTGGTCTTCCATGCTCCGTGTCCCCGATGGACCTTTCGTTGGAGTCGTATTGGACATGACGTTCGATAACGCCAGCTTCTCCAGCTTTCTCTGGAAACGGTCCTTTTCTGCCTGCATATCCTTGCCTGGAAGCAATGTCATGTTAAGGCGTTAGCATCCTGCGATCGCAGGACCTTTGACAGGGAACGGGAATCGAAGTTGGTGGCGTTCCTGTTCGACTTCTAGTGCAATTTGCGCCTTCGACTTTCGCGGCCCGGTTGGGCGTCGAGTCATTGAAGGACGCCTGGGTTTAACGTACGACTGATAGGTTCCGCCTGGCGTTAACGCGAGGACGGACCCTGGCGATCCTCCTTTACCTGAGTCACGTCTGGGACACCTGCCGATAGTGGGGACGTTTGGACTTACCCTGCAACGCTTTTCGCATGGCAATCTTCTGATGCGGCGAGAGCCGATCGGAGAACACGTCGTTGATTAGCTTCTCCATTTTCGAAGGGCGTGGCTGGTCGCGGGTGGTCATCGAGCCGACGAGACGAACGGAAACGTGGCGTACCGTCAAACGATCGCAGACACGCACGGTGAACCGATTAAAGTATAGAACAGGTAGATGTATTATCATTGTGTGTTTGGGTCGCCAATAGCGTCATAGATAACGGCTAACGCGCTATCAACGTTCCAGTCTGACTGGTCAGCTAGAGCAAGCAGCCGTTGCCGAAAATCACCGACGTCGAGCAAGAGCTGTGCAACGGGACGTCAGTCGTAGTTAACCTCGAACACTCCAGAATGGAACCTGAGAGGAAATTCTGCTGGAAGAATCAGCAACAACAGTACTGCCTTGATGGCTGCCCAATCTTCTAAGCGATGACTCGGTTTGCCGCATAACATCAAGAAGGTCAGAGCACGCTTTGGCATATCGCTCAGCGAGCGACTCGATAGCCATTCGTCCCAGGGCCGCCCGTTCGTCAGGGGACGAAATCTAACAAATCTAAGATTGATGCCCAGCCAGTAGGGAAACTCTTTCCAGACCTCGGACATTGCCTGCTCCATAGGTTGGACTAACAATTGCACGTATGGCAGGGGCGCTGTCGGTTTCTGTTGTCCAGTCATGCGGTAGGTCGCCTTAATTCTCGGTACGGCATCTATGTAGTAATGATTAGTTCCACATGAGGTCATGCGAGTCCCTGAACGTACCAAGGGCTGCTGCGCATCGGTCAACAACGGTTCTTACAGCGGCATCTTTCAGCTGCTGATGACAGGCTGCCAGCTTGGAGGTCGACTTCTTGAACGCTGACTCGATTACTTCACGCAAGTCATGCACGTGCTCCTGTCCCTCTTCACTGTCGTGGCCTACATCAAATTAGAAGGTGTGGAATCATTGCAGGACGTAAATGACCTTCCAGACGAGATTTGCATCGGCATTTTAGGTCAGACTCAATCCATGCCAGCAGTTTGTCAATGTCAGCTGCAAGCAGAAGGCAGAGTCCAGCGTCTAATCGCCGGCATGCGACTTCGATGAAGGCCGTGTACCGGTTAACCAGCTGGAGCGCTAGAGCAAAGAATCGGGCCGCTAGTTGGGGAATGAAAACGTTGTCGTCAAAGCAGGACCTGGCCAGCTCTGCGATGACACGAGTGGCTTCGAGGCTGAACGCAGAAACATTCTTTGACGCTTCACCTTCGCCTCCCTCAAGCACTCTCGTTGGGACGGGCTTAGCCAAAACAATTTCAAGTCGATGCACCATCGATTGCAGACGAAGCTGGAAGTATACGTCCAGGTTGAATCTACACGTACACGTTTCAGCTCGCGAACCGAATTTGCACCAGTGTGCTAACTTTTGAAGGAATTCCGTTACGTGCGGACAGTCGGCAATGCGAGCGTCTAATGCTTCCAGCTGCGCGACGAAACCGCTGACAGCACTGTAGTTACGATGAAACTGATCAGCAACACCAGTTGCGAATATCGCCCTGCTTGTTTGATTCGGCAACAGAAACCGGACAACTTCAACGAAGAAACAGTCACGAAGGAAGGCGTAACGGTAACCTCCCGCCTTGTCGAAGAAGGCGCAGCGCTTTGCGAGACCTAATAACGCCTTACTGGATAAGAATTTTACAAGGGCAACCCGGTTCCCTACAGAATGTCAACCATGGGAGCAATAGCAGACGATCATTACCATACCTATGTTGGGCAGCTGGGGGCGAATGATCGATTCAGCCATATGCAGATGAGCAGCTTGACTTGATCCACAAGCTGAGGATGCGTCAGCAGACCCGCATCTTGCGAATGAATATGGATATGCACCCGAAAACGATCGTAGGAGAGATGCTGCTGCTGATTGTCGGGGAGACGGATCGGCCGTGAACAACGCAGAGAGTTCATCTGTAAGCGCCGACTCCAGGTCGCCGAGGTCGTTCTCGCCCGACAAACTTCGCGAAACGGCCCGAGCACGTCGTTCTAGACCACCAAACTCGCCCTCTACGCAGAAGGTATTCAGTACCGATCATGCTATGGCATGCGAGTTCTGTAGCCTAACGCGTGGGTTCTCTTGCGTTATGTTGCTGGAGTAGCGCTTTATGTTGCGTGTTGCCCTCGAAATCAGCAATACACTGCTTTAAATGCTCGCATTCGCCACTGACGACCAGAAACGCTGAGAGAAGACGAGAGCGCGTTTCGTAAAGCGGCGACATGATTTCGTTGACCTGGTCATTCGTCAGAAGTTGTTAACCGCGAAGATAAACCCGACGGACCAGCGTTTCGGTCCCCTGAAGACTGACGGACAATGATATATACTGTTCGAAATCGTTGTTCAGCATCTGGACGAGTTCGCCTTGCAGGCGGTTCCCGTATTGCGCCATCGCGTCCGACAGCGACTGAACGGGCGCGACAGCCCTACATCGTCGCACAAATTGCTGTACATCAAACTCGGCGGACCCTCGTAGCCCGTCGAACAACGAAACGGGTACGTCTCCGGCAATCATGACCAGACCGTTCTGGTTCCAAAAAAATCAGCGCGCCTTTGATGCGATGGGGAGTTGCGGGAACGGCCGACCATTTCAAAATCGCTACTAACTCCAGGTCCCCATGAGGTCGCTCTGTCGAATAGGGACACTATGTCACTATTCTCTATAAAGGCATAATTCTCCATCGAGGAATGACCTCGGTAAAGTGGGTTTGATCGAAGGTACGCGCTAGGTTGGACGGCACACATTATTAGCAGTCAACTCTCGAAGCAATGCTCGCATGGTGGACTTTCGCGATTGCGGTGGCCGCGGTTGTTCCCGGGCCTGCACCCGTAAAGAGCGCCATCTCGTTTCCGAACACGGACGTCGCACTGCTGGCCAAAGTGTCACTTCTGAGCCCAACAATGACGTACTTCCTCGGGCCGCAGGCCTGCGACCCAGGTCCTCCTACTGTGTCGGGCCCTGTTGTAATCTATTCCGCGGGAGACAGCTGCGACCCTGCCGCTCTTCCCCCAAGCGTACAAGGTCGAATCGTCTTCCTGAACGTACCGGGAGGCGCATGTTCGTTTGAGGAGTCCTACCTGCGTTTTTCAGACTTGGGCATATCTGCCATTTTCTGTAAGCTTCGAATAGCCGCCCCTGCTTAAGCGTAAAGTAGACAACTCACTTCTGGTGCAGCATCCTCCCCGGCCTATCCCGGGTTCAACGCGAACCTGCAGGATGGCACGCGTGGACGCTTGACCAGAGGAAAGTCGATGCTATGGCTCACTGGATTGTGCACAGAAGAGATTCGCGCAGCGATCATCAGCACGCAAGGGCTGAACGCGACCCTGGTCCCTGATGTCAATCCCTGGACGTCGACGTTCGACTCCTGGTGCTATCAAGTGTTCGTTCGTATAATCCCAAGTACGATCTGCCTTGGAACCGGAGCCACAGCGTTGGTATTCCTCATTCTACACGTCGCCATCTTCGCGCACCGTTACAGTGAGACCACGCCACCGGCATCTCAGTCAATGACCAGACGGGTCCGGTTCGTCCTGCGGGCCTTCGACTTCACACACGTCGCGCTTGCCATCGAATTCCCGACCATCACAGCGCTCGGCATTTTCCTTGCTGTTTCAGGGTTCTACTCAACGGACGCGGCCGGCGCCACTGCCGTGAATTTTTTCTCCCCAGGACTGTCTGGGTTCGGGTTCGCCTGCTCCACTCTGTCTTCGATGTTGTGGTACAAGAAACATGAAGAAATACGGCCGCAGTCATCGCGCCCATCGCTGCTGCACCGTGTCTTTCGAGGTGATTATCCTGCTGTCACTGCCTGCCTCTGCATCGCGCCTATTTTCCTGGACATACTGATGGGCATCTGCCTTGCCTTCTACTTCTACTTTCAGGTAGTACAACTATTTGCGGCGTTCACCTACTTTGTCATGCAATTTCTATTAAGCATCCAGCTCTTCACCCATGTCACTGCGTTCCACCGTGATGTCACGAAGGCGACCGCTCTCGTATCGCAAGCGGTCTCGTCAAAGGACTCGGCAATGATGCAGCTCCTTCGTCGGCTTGCAGTTTGTGCGGGCGGCCTATCCATCTCGATGCTGATGTACTGTGCAGCGACCATCATCATTGCATTCTTCCCCGCTGTTTTCTACTACCCGACACGGTGGACTGTCACTTGGTCGATCTTCTTCACTGGACGGGCCTTGGACAGTGCATTCCGGGTAGCCATGTTCAAGCCGCGCAAATCGAACAGGGCGCGAAGCTCAGGAGCCGCTTCCTGTATCGCTCCCCGAACGGCTGACCTGTTGCCCTCAAGTACGCCAGTCCCGGTTCGGGGCACAACCTGACGCTACAACCGTTGCGTTCACCGGAACCAACGGCACGAAGAGCAGACGCATTCAAGGACGCTACCCGGTCGACCTACACTAAACGAAACCTTCATCAGTACCCTCTACCCAACAGGGCATCGCTCCAAAGAATAAACCACTCCGTTTCATCTGAAGAGTCCGATCGTGCATTAA
Source organism: Plasmodiophora brassicae (assembly GCA_039704465.1). Lineage (NCBI taxonomy): Eukaryota > Endomyxa > Phytomyxea > Plasmodiophorida > Plasmodiophoridae > Plasmodiophora > Plasmodiophora brassicae. The sequence continues at coordinate 295,000 of JASFAU010000007.1, read as the reverse complement.
TGTTCCAGGATTAACGTCATAAAGTTTCAGTACGATACCCGGCATCATCGGCGCCGTCGGCGTCTGGCGTTGAGCTGGTCGACGACGGCGGCCACGCGATGGCTTTGGCGCTGCGGGTGTCGGCGTCAACGACAGCGTCGTTTTCGGGGATGGCAGCGACGTCCTCGTCGCTGGCGGTGCCGGCGTCTTCGTCGTTGCCGATACCGTCACTGGACCAGGACGTACGGGCCCTTGCGGTGTACCTGAATGATGAATATTTGAAGGCTGATAATTCGTACTTGAAATGGCTCCAAAGTTGTGATTTGGCAGAGAGGCCTCTCGTATCCGGGTTACCGTACGTCCCAGAGTGAGAGGCAACACATCTGTATGGCAGCTACGTAGACTGCTGACGGCGAACCGATTGCACAGCGATATGGCCTCCAAGACATGGACACTACCGCATTGTGGAGCTGCTATCGAAAAGTTCCAGGTACAACAAGTAGGGGCAGACACCCCACATGGCTGCGAAGTTTGGCCACGTAAATATAAGGGTCGTCAAGCTGTGACTGGCGTCACATCGGATGCGAAATGACTGCAGACCGGCTGCAGGTTGGATGCAGGAGGACGTTTCTGCAGCCAGTCTGCATCCCCTTCAGGATGCAGATAGGCTGCAGAAACGCCATCCGCATCCAGTCTGCATCACCCTGAAGATGCAAAATGACTGCAGACGACGTTTCTGCAGCCACGTTTCGAAATACGTTTCGGAATGGTTGATCGATATAAGCCGGCCACATTCTACGAGTACGGATGCATGCAAACGGATGCAAGTAGCGCTGCAGGCGGATGCAGGTAGCGCTGAAGGCGGATGCAGATAGGGCTGCAGGCGAATGCAGGTAGCGCTGCAGGCGGATGCAGATAGGGCTGCAGGCGAATGCAGGTAGCGCTGCAGATGAATGCAGGTGGTGATGCAGACGGATATTGCAGGTGGCGATGCAGACGGATGCAGATGGCGATGCAGGCGGATGCAGGTTGTGATGCAGGCGGATGCAGGTTGTGATGCAAAAATGACCGGTCATTTTTGCATCCGATGTGACGCCAGTGTGTTGCTGGCCGGCCTGACTCAGCTGGAACGGAGATACCATTTTTATGTAAATTTAAGATCCCTGAGAGCCCGCTTAGGCACAGGTATAGGTACAACGGGTGGAGATGCTCTAAGTGACCATCCCTAAACTGATGGTATGGCGTAGGTAATAAAAGAAGCCAAACCATAGGAACGCGCGCGGAATACCGAATACGAGCCGCAGGACAGGTTTCAGTACGATCGAAAATCAGACGCGACATCTTCTGGCGGCCCGTGAGTACGCGACATGTACATACCTGATAGAGATGAACTTCTCGTCGCACATCGGACATATTACATGCAGAAGCTGAGCCTGGCTGGCCTCTCCCTGCCTGCATGTCAGCTCAACTCCGATAGGCGCTTGCGCTTGCGCTCTTGCCATCACATGCGTGCCATGCCCTCTTCTAAAGGCATCGAGAGATGCTCGCAGATCTGGTTCGCGAGAACATGCGGCAACCAGCTCCTGATGTTCCTGTTCTATGGCATCAATATCGTTCCGGGTCCAGCGAACCAGTAGACGGTCAGTGTGCCGGCGAACAACAACACAAAACTGCCTCGGAGGCAAGATAACAAGTTCTTGCGGAGTGACAGGAGGACGTGGTCAGCGCTGGCGACATTATTCTCGTTGCGTTCTGCAACAATGCTCGAGATACCGGACAGAGACGACAAGTTGGACCGTGTTGTCGACAACACTGGCGAAGGTCCCTGAACCCATCTCGTCAATGCGGTCATGAACAAACGAACCCATGTCCAGAATACAGTTCTCGACACGTTGGCGATTGACGCCGAACCAGTGGCATTCCGACAGCAACCACGTCTCGTCGAGTTCGTCAACCTGTTCCATGTTCAACAGCTCACGCCCTTGGACCTGGTTCAACAATCTGGAGCAAAGGTCGCCAAGCGCCTGACGCTGCATGCTGACGGTCAGTTCGGGACTTTGGATCGTCCTGAAAGTAACCCTGCAAGTTGCGGCCAATTCGTGTACAACCATCATCATAACCCACCACTCGGGAGGTGGCTTTCACTCGCGTTGTGGGTTTGCGCTTCGCGTCGACCTTCTCCTCCCTGCCGAGGTGGACGCAGAAGAGGCATTCCACCCCTATGACAACATTCGTGTGTCGCGGGTGGAACTGGGTGGGGCGAACGGCATAATCAACCGGGTGAAAGGCCTGGAAATCCGTTGGACGCGCTCCCGACGGCATGACAACCACGAAAACTACCCCAACGTGACCTCGCTTATTTACGGACTGACCGCCAGCTTGATTACGGCGCGCCACGGACTTTGGGGTCAAAATCGTACTCCCTCCGTTTCACAAAAAGACCGTGATTCTGGGTTTTGCGCTGTTTCAAAAAAAAGACCATGATTGTGGTTCACCGTTCATGGCTTGTCAGCGCCCGCCCAGGCTAGAAATGAATGGCGCCGAGAGGCTATCATAGTAATGGCTGATCGCTGTATGCATTACCGAGGCGGAGTGTTGTCATGAACTCTCATAGTCATTCTTGAGTGGACTTCTGCGCGAATTCAGTGACTGCGTCTCGTTCGACGTCGGCGACCCTTTTCCGCCCAGCACGCCCTCTTTTCAGTGACGGGACCATCGTCATAGGCCTTCCATTGGACAGATTTTCGAGTGCGCGTTTCCACATGACACTGATCGTCTCCGATCGCACACCAAACTTCCGATGGCGCCGTAGATGAGTGTTCCAGGAAGTGCTGGGTGCCTCTGCATGGTCATCAGGTACTCAAATACCATCCGTTGTTGGTCATCAATGAGATTGGGCTTTCTTCTCAACGTCGCATCTGCGTGGCAACCACCGAGGTCAGTGTGTGCATCTGCTCTAGGGACGGAGAGAATCGTTTTCCGGGGCTGGCTTGTCACGATCAGGCAAGCTGATGCAACGAACGCTTTGACGGACTGGCGAAGTCCCGTCGCGGGGTTCTCGGTTTATTCCGGACAGTCCTCACAGAAAAATCCTCTTCTAGCGGTAAGCCTCAGACGGATCCGGGGTAGGAGGCGGACAGACGGACGGACGGTTCGACACGGCGAGCAGACGGTGGACAAACGGGTTCAACACGGGCGGCAGACGAATGGACAAACGGATGAGCTGCAGACGGACGGACAACAGATGAGCGGCAGGCGGACGGACAAACAGACGGGCTGGCAGACGGGCGGCAGACGGACGAGCAACGGATGAGCGGCAGGCGGACGGACAAACAGACGGGCTGGCAGACGGGCGGGCAGACGGACGAGCGGGCAGGTGGCGCGCGCCTCGGCGACGACGAACGAACAGTCTTGGTCCGGACCGGAATCAGAACGGCGGCGTTCTGAAGGAGCCACCGGATAGACACGGAGGCCAGACGTATGGACGGACGGACGAACGGGTACAACACGCGGCGAGCAGACGAGATGCCGAGGCGAGATCGGCACGGACGGACGGACGGGCGGGTAGAGACAGCAGGCGGTCAGAGGAACACCGGTGGCCTGAGAGGCATACAGCACGGCGGGACACGTACTCTGGGACTTGGACCAGGTACGACCGTGGCCTTGACGTTCTGCAGGAGATGCCGAGGCGGGATCGACAGGAGGGTGGTGGGAGAGGTAGTCCGTCAAAATGTCACGATCAGGCAAGCTGATGCAACGAACGCTTTGACGGACTGGCGAAGTCCGTCGCGGGGTTCTCGGTTTATTCCGGACTTATAGATCTGTTAGTTATTTTGGCGTTATATAACGGGCGTTATATAACGTTATGTCAGAGCATCTCCACCCGGCTAGCCATAGCCATAGCTAAAATGTCCGTTTTGCGGCAATTTTGGCGATAGCTATTTTCCCAATCCCCATCCAGTGATAGCCATAGTTATTTTACTGTGCCAGCATTTCGTGCACATTGCACTTGTCGTCGGATGTAATCCTCGATTCCGTTCAATGACAGCACTGGCATCGTTCGAATAGGCTTCTGCGGCGAATCTCCAGTTTCTCGAGCTAGTCTGTCGACACCACACGAGCAAGAAGACGCAGAAACCCGTATCTGGTGGGTCCAGACCCTGTCGCAGACCCAATGCTGAACGAAACTCTGAATACGGTACGGAACGAAACATTCGCGAATAATTTGCTGCAGGTGCGACGTACAACGAACATCTCTGTTCAGGCGGCGCTTCCGTAGAAACCTTTGTTCGCGAGATCATGGGCGGGTTCCTAGGACAAGATCCATGGTTTCAGAAAAGAACCACTCATTCACCGGCGGGCTTCCAGGTATAACTCTGCAGAAAGTTGTCGCAGCCATGCGAATCATCGCTGTAGACCGGACCGCCAACTAGGCCACGAGAGCAGCTGCTCTCGTGGCCTAGTTGGGCGGTCCGGTAAACATCGCGTACGGGTGTGCTGACGCTTGTAGCTAATACGTTCGTTTGATTTCTGCCCGTTTCTGACACCAGGATCATGGGAAATGTCAACATAGGCACGCGCCAATGACACGCCCTCCTTTCCGGCCCGCTCCGAGCCTCTACGACCTTTCTTCGCCTCATATCGCCCATGGTTCCCTCGATCAACAGGAACCACGAGGCCGTCCCCACGATCTCCCAGTCAGACAAAATGTGCGCAACTCCGTGGCTAGAGATTTGCTTGCCTAGCTATTTCGCGCCGAAATGGCGAGGCAAGTCAAAAAAATATAGCGATAGCTAGCCCGGGTGGGGCTGTTTTCTAGCTAAAATTTGACTATAGCTAGGGAAATAGCTACGGGTTGGGGATGCTCTCACAGAGGCGTTATATAACGCGTTATATTCCATTTATAACGAATAACAGTGTACCGGTCATGTTTCACACCCATCCTGATTCTACGACCACTTCCTCGGTATCAGAGTCGCTGTAGATCACGTGGTCGTCAATTTCGTTTGGATGCACTACGCGGTCGACCTCGCGATCACAGGCATCTACAAATTCGAAGTCGTCGACAGGATCAATCACGTCGTCATCTTCGCATCCACCGGCAGCAGATCCCACAGAGATTCTGTCCAGGAGTGGAAACTGATGAGGTGCTTGAGGAGTCCGTCTATCGGGCGTGCGTCCGGGACCTTTCGCTTGAGTTGGGACGAATTGAAACACACTGCAGTCTGGCGTTCAATATTCGCGTCTCCAAGTCTGCTTCGAGATGTCAATGCGAGTCCGCCGGAATTCCACGGCCTGTCCGCGCAGTCCGGGCTGTCCGGGGCGGTCTCCAAGCGTCTCCAAAAAGGGCGTTATATAACCGTTATATAACCGTTATATAACGTTACATAACGTTATATAACGCCCCCCCCGCCAAGCGTTATATAACAGATCTATATTCCGGACAGTCCTCACATGGCTGTCATGAAGATCATGACCATTGGTGCTCCGCTATTGTTCGCCCATCGCAGCTACCAGTGGCCGTTCTTTGCCAAACATGAGAAAGTGACGCAATTTGGGCCCAAATTTTGGACCACGCAGAGCACCTTCAAAATTTAGAACTGGGCGCCTGTATTGCTCTTCTCAAAGTCTTACAGAGCATATGCTTCAATACCGTAAATATCTAAGAATGGCCCTAATCTTTCGATGTTTCACAAATCACGGTCTTTTTGTGAAACGGAGGGAGTATATAAAGAGGCCTGCGGGCTGCGGCCTGCCATACTCTGTTGCTGTTGGATGAAACCACTGACGCAGTTTACGAACGCACTGACGCACCTTTAGGAACGCACTGAACGCACATTTACGAACGCACTGACGCACTTCACGAAGCCACCCCGGTAAATCATGTCTGTCCACCACGGACTTCCGCTACGGACTATGCCACGGAGAGAGGAGTGCGGACTCAAGTCGGGACAAGCCCAAATTACATCGTTTCATTGTCATCGTCGTACGACGTCATCAGCATGCAGGCGTTCTTCGGGTTCACGGCTCTGGCGCTGGTCGTTGTCATTGCCGTCGCGGTGACGGGGCAGATTTCGACGGTAGACGTCGAGAACAGCCTCCCTGTATACAGTACTGAGGATCCGGGCACCGTCGATTCCATTCCGCAAGCTGTTTCCGCCGCCGGAAAACGTATTCCATTCCACACAGTTTTCGACGTGGAGAGTCGCGTGGTAAAGCATGCCTGCAGCAAATTGTGCCAAGGTCTTGTGCAACCGGTTCTTTTGGTTGCAGGAACGTTAATGCTGCTAGCCGTTGCCATCGCTGTTGTGTTACCATTCATCGCCATGCTAGCTGCAGCTGGCGGCGCGTCTGTGGAAGCTCTCCGCACGCACCGCATTTCGTACACGAACGCAGCGGCACGTCAGGCCGTCATCTCTGCCTTTGCCAGTGTTGGAGCCGCATTTGGGGCACAAATTGCGGCAGCCATCATTCTCACCATCATCTTCACCGTTCTTCCTCTTCGTATCGCATCGGGTGTTTCGAAAACGCTTGCTCCTTTTCTGCGAGTCGCTGGCTCCTGCGTTAGCGGCATGGCGGCCAGTGCTGCCAATGGCCAGGATGTCGTCATTGGCGCCAAATGTGGCTCCGTGTACGGTGCTGCCATGCTAGTCCCTCAACTGTGGACTCAATACTGTATGCCTCAAGACGATAATGGAAAACCTGATCTGTCAGGTCGCGGTTGTCGTTGCCTGAACCCGTTGTTTTGGATCGACCTGGGAATGTTGACTTCCCAAATCTGGATCGCTATCCTGGCCCTGTTCGTGTCGGTCCCTGGGTATTCGCACAATATGGTCGGCTCTGGTGCTCTCATGGGTCTCTTTGGCTTGGGAGATATTGCCTGTATTGCCGACAAGTTCCCCGTTCCATCTCTCCCTCCTTCCAACTGATCTGTGATGTAACACCTTTCCTGATCAGTCTCATCAATGTACGTTCTCTCGACAATTTGTTCAAGCTTCCATGCATTCGGGGGGTCTCAGTCCCAATACAGAACGATTGAACACTAACTCATGGTTTACTATACCATAGATATCGTTGTGGAACTTCTCCCCCAACTTGCCAAAGCAGGTCCGAGGTTCTTCATAATGTGCCAGACGCAGAGTGCATATGAACACATACCGGAAACGTAAACTGGATGGCTCTGGCCGTCAACTGGTCTCGAACCGTTAGCATAGCCGACGTCGTTTATTCCTTGCGCCTGCTTAACATTCCCGTTTGGTGCCATCTTGTTGAGAAGCCCTACCGAGACGGCGAGACCGATGTGTTGACGGTAAAATAACGTAATTGAGGCTGCTGACTTTGCATATTCCCAATGTTGAACTCTACACGTTTATCGGTATTGATGGCAACTTCGGAATTAAGCAATTGCCGGCGGAAACCAACCGGCGGGACAGGGACGTCTAATCACCTACATACGATTTCCCGCAACTGCCGACTCGACGCATCTCGTTTTTGGTGGCTGCACAGTGCACACTGCACCCGTGTCCCGTGCACCACCCCACTCGGACAAGTCGCCAAGAGACACGCCGCCAGTCAACGTTGCAGACACGTGAACGCAACGCGTACCGAATAAGGGATAGAAGTAGGAAACGACGTCTCATGGAGGGCAATTGCGGATGTGCTTCTTGTTATGTATTCAGCGGGCGATTAAGCAACGATTTGGGATATGTAGCAATTTATCGGCGTCCAGCTCTCGACGTTCGCCGTTTGGTGCGATTAGCCCCAGCTGTGAACAGCGGCGTACCACTGGTTGGACCTGCGTCGGCGGGGAACATACCACCTTGCGGTGCGGCATTGAACGAACCCGGACTGCCGAATGCAGGCGCGGGTGCAGCACCAGTGGGCGCGGGGAACGCTGATCCGGGACCGAACGCGGGGGATGCTCCAAATGAGAAGGACGACGCCGGAGATGCAGCGGCACCAAACGCCGGCTTTGGGGGTTCTGAGGATGTCGCACCCAGCTGGAATTGCGGCGCTTGCCCAGCTGGAAGCGAAGCACTGCTTGGGGTAGAACTCGAGATTCCGAACCCTGCGGTCGACGTAGACGGGGGAACACCGAACGATGACGTTTGTGGAGCAGATAAAGGTGTCGACGACCCATTACCAAATGCTGTGGATGAGCTAGCACCGGAGGCCTGAGGTGCGCCGAACAACGATGAAGCCGCTTGCGGAGCAGGCGGCGCTGCTCCAAACGAAAACGGGGTGGTTGAAGGCGCTGGCGGGGTCGCCGTTGCACCCGATAATACAGATGGGATAGCGGTTCCGGTTGGTCCTGATCCAGCGCTTGCTTGCGCACCAGTATTGCTTCCGAACGACAGCGATGGCTGGTCCTTGGTTGTCGAAGGTGTCGGCTGCGATGATGGCGCTTGCGTACCGGCGGCGCCGAACGAAAACGATGACTGGATCGTAGTCGCCGAAGCCTCTGGTTGCGATGGTGGCACTGGAACACCCGTGGCACCGAACGAAAACGTCGGCTGGGTCGTTGCCGCCGCAGGAGTACGTTGCGATACAGGTGCAGGGGCGGCTGTGACTCCGAACGACAGCGACGGTGCCGATGGAACAGCTCCCGCTGGTGCTTGGGATGCTGAGCCGAACAAGGACTGTGGCGGCGGCTGCGATGCATTATCCCTTTTAGCGGCAGGCGTCGATGTAGTGCCTGCTTGATTCGTGTCGGCGGGCACCGGTCCAGCTGGAGCGGACGAAGCAGGTGCTGGAGTCGTCGCCCCAAACCGGACCGGAGCAGCCTGAGCTGACTCTCCAGTGGGCTTTGCCGATTCCGGTTTCGGTGCATTTGCAGAGACGGATTGTGGAGGAGCATTCGGGGCAACGTCCTCCTTCGAAGGAACCTGGGGCAACGCGAAGCGGGCAGTAGTAACTTCAGTACCGTTGTCCTTGCCAGGTAGAGCAGATGTAGAATTCGAACCCAGACCCAGTGGAGCAGGTGCTGACACTCCACGCTTCGCAGGCGATTTGTTTTTCGCGTGGAACGATTCGAGAATCTCGTACACTTCCTTGTCGTTGCGACGGAACCGAAGCATCACTTCTTCGTCGTCGAACAGCTCCTCAGGAGCGAGCGGTTTCGGATTGCGAAGCGGTGCCCTTGACAATCTGCGAATCAGGGCATGAGCTACCGTACAGGTGCAGCATTGGCAGCGGACGCGTTACCGTCGATTGTGGAAAATGTCGCTGTGAGGGAGTTCCTCGACCTCGTCTGGAATTCGCCCATTACCTTCCCAATCCTTATCCTCCACACGAACGCCGATCGGGCTGCTGGGCGGCGCACCGTCGTCCAATTCACCTTCCGCAGCCGGCGGCATCTCAATCAAGAGTTCGCCCTCATCAACGTCGCGATCGCTGACGTCGCTTGGAACAGAGGAGGCAACGGCGCGGTCATCTGGAACTCGCAATGTCAGAGCGACGTTTTCCCATCGGTTAAGCTGACCAGTCGTACCCATGCGAGTGTCTTCGACCTGAACGCCTTTGGAGGCAAACCCGTTCGCCTCAAAATTCAGCTCGATGCGGTCGGGCTTGTGACGCTTCCCATCAACTAGCGGCGATACGCCTCGCGACGACACTGCAGGCGAAGGCGGCAGCACAAATCGTCGCTTGCGATCGTCCTTCGTTGACGGGAGTGTCCTGGCTTTCTTCGACATTGACGATTCGCCACGCTGGCGCGCAGGGGAACGCCGGCGTGTCAGTGGAGCAGTAGCATTCAGGGTGGATGACGACGCGAAGCCGTCAAAGTTGCCAGGAGATGCCCGCGGGCGGGCGGGTGGCGATGTCGTCCACTGAACTATCGGGGCAGACGACGATGCCGTTTTCGACAGCATCTGTGGTGGAGGGCGACTCGCCATCATAGGAGGCAGAGGAGGCGGCGATGCTGGCATGGCAGCATACCCCGGTGCTGAGGATTTCTGATTCCGGTGTCGTTCAGCGGCTATTCTCAAAGACGATGCAACCGCTGACGGGCGCGAGGGCGGAGGTGACGTCTTCCGGGCAGAAATGACGGTTACACGAGACGACGACGGGCGCGGCGTCACACGCGGACACAACCGATCGAGTTCTGCAATGGATCGAGCATGCCGGGTCGCCCGTGCCCGCCTCCGGACCCACTGTTGCACGTACCGGCCGGCAGCGACAAGCGCGACCGTCGCTGCCAGCAGAGCGCCAATCACGACCAGGAACATCGATCTCTGGATGAGCGAGCCCACGGCCTCCGCCCGCGGCGTCGCCCGATTGCGACCTCGACGCAGTCGTCGCACTCAGAAGTGCAGCAGCTGCCGAGCATCGGACAATCCGCAGCACTGTACAGCAACAACGGCGCAATCCAGCACATGGTTGCAGTGGACATTTGAGATGCTCGACATTGCTGTATGTACTACTTGCCGCTGTGCAATTTGCGTGTCCACGTCGCGGTTGCTGTCTCGATAATCGCCCGGTCTGGACATCTTATCGGCTGTCGCTACAGACGGCGTTATAGGTCGCGGTCTGCCGGCGCACCTCGGTCGTTTAGCTGTGCCGAATGCCAAATGCGGATTGCCGCGTGCGGCGGCCTGCATGCGGGCTAATTCCTCGCGGCGCCCAAAAAAACGCGTGCAAAATCGGACCTCCAGGCAGGCTATTTTCGAGCACATGGCCGCACACAAATAGACACTCGGATCGTCAAACCTCGACTGCTGATCGGCTCCAGGGTCGTCGCTGCTGCGTGTGCGAGCGTCGGTCACCCAGCGGGCGCGGGCGCGGGCGCCACCAACACGATGGACGCTGCGAAAGATGGGAAGCCCGGGTCGCCGGCGCTTCCCGTTAAAATCGTTGTCGTGGGCGACGGTGCTGTGGGCAAGACGACCTTGCTGTCAGAGCTCGCTCCTGCCTCAGTATAGCTAGCCATCGTTGACGATGTGTTCACAGTCTCAGATATGTCGAGAATCGGTTCCCTGAAACCTACGTGCCGACCGTTTTCGAGAACTACTACCGGGACGTCGTCGTTGAGGGCATTGCTGTCAACATGGGGCTTTGGGGTACGCTGCTCCCCCGGACAGGCTTGCAGTACCCATCTAAACGCTCTTGATATAGATACCGCCGGGCAGGAGGATTTTGACCGTTTGCGATCCCTGTCGTACAATGACACCGACCTGGTCCTGATCGTATTCTCGATCGATGCGCCGACGTCGCTGGCGAACGTATCCTCGAAGTGGGTCCCAGAGATCCAACACCACTGCGAAGGTGTCCCATTCCTGCTGGTCGGGACAAAGAGCGACCTGCGAAACGACGAGCAGACGCTGGAGAAGCTTCGCGCCCGAAACCAGAAGGTCGTCGAGCTTTCCGATGCGAACGCTGTCGGGAAGGAGATCGGTGCACAGGCGATCCTGGAGTGTTCGGCCCTAACCGGTGCTGGCATCAAGGAGGTGTTCGACCAGGCGCTCAAAGTCGTCCTCGTGAAGAAGGGCCTTTTAAAGACAGAGAAACCTCAATCGACATCGTGCTGCACTCTAATGTAACCAGGTTGTACATGCCATCAGTGTGCCATCATCCCCCGTGTCTCCTGGTACCATGTCGACGCCAATATCAGGACGCTGTTGTCATCTAGAATGAGTCACCTCGTCTGATGATCACCTTGACTCACGCCACGATACGCCCGGGCGGAAGACAGGCCTCATTGCGGTTATTCGCCTGGAATCATGAGATTCCCATGGGTTCGTTCCAGCCTTGCTGTTGCGATTGCTGTGATGGCGATCACCTGCGTTGTCGCTGAACCACGAGCGCTTCGACACCGGAAGGCGTCACCACCGGCCGTCAACCCGACGGTCATTCCCACGAGGAAACCGACATCCCAGACGCTGATCCTTCCATCGCGAAACAGCCGCAGGCGGCGCGCGTCAAGCGCCACGACCACATTTCAGGGTGCGCCCTCTCCAGCGGTGGCCAGCGTCCACACTCGATCGCGGAAACGATTCGTCGCCCAGCAAGCTGACGACCAGGATGAACACGGCCCGGTATCGTTTGGGGCGAACGGCGGCGCGAGTTTGCAGCGGTTAGACAGACAGGGGAGCGCCCAGATGCGAGACAACCTCTGCGCCTCTGTCTGTTCCGATCCAAATACGTCAGACGCGTGCCGGAAGTGCAAGTCCAGGCAGGCCGCCGTGAAGAGCGGGTCGTTGCGCCCCGAGGGGTTCCTCAAGCGGAACGTCGGGTGAGCGGGAGGACCATCCATGCGTATGCACATAAATGATTGGCATGCTCTATTTGTCGGTCCTCGTTCAAGTCGGCATGTAATGCTATTGCGGGGACATCGATGTCGGAGATGGCGCCGCTGATGACGGGTCAGGGGACGACGCCGAATTGGTGGCGTCTGGCGCATTATCCCCAATTTCAGTACGAGGCTGGGCACTGCGACGCGTCCCCATCTGTCTCGCAGCAAGATGCCGTTGGGTGGACTTGGCCACTTGCGAATATACGGATGCCGCCGACGTGTGCACCATGAAGCTGTACGTACGTGAACTGCAGCGCGAATGTGGGACAGCGACGGCGCACGCGTCCCCCCACTGCACGTACCAAAAATAGATATTTCCTGGTTTGACGAATGGCCAACTTCATTCCAGATCGTTCTGGATCGAGTGCAGGCCCGGTTCGACGATGCACACAACGTTTCACCGGCAGAGACTGCGCCTCCGTTCCATGGGTCCTTGAAACGCGGTTGTGCTCGGCCATGTCGAAAATGTGGCGAGGAATCACCCGAAATGCCCAGAGACGTTTTTTGGGGTGATGTCGTCAGCGGCGAAGGGCGCTGCGATCAGGTTCTCGCCGTTGCTACGCGAGATACGCTTGCATTTCTGCCAGACGTCGGCGTCGTCCGCCGGAATCCGCTCGTTCGTCGTCGACAACTACTGGGCGCTGAGGCGCGCGAACCCGGACGTGTCCATTCTTGTCCGCGAATGTCATGGCATTAAGCCACGCATCGTGACGCGCTTCCGTATGCTGACATGTCCATGCCGCCACTGCTGTGGATCTAACCGGTTCGCCGCAGATATGACACCTGAGCAGGACTACAATGTGGAATCGTTCGCAGCGGGCGAAATCGCCGACGTCGTCAAGAACGTCACGCAAGCTATTCCAGGGGTGGGCGAGCCGGCCCCTATCGTTGTCGATGCGAACCCGACTGCAGGCAAAGCCGGCCACCCTAGCCTATAGAAGTATATATACTGTTGCGATCATTTTTTATCACGATCGGTCAGGGTCTTGATTCCTGTCGCCCGCACCGAGGGATTTCACGTCTGCAATCAGCTCGGGTGGGACATCCGACTCGGGAGTTCGCGACCTGATGGCCTCCTGAAGCGCACGAATCTTCACCAGCTCGTCCTCGGGTGCCTTGAGCACGGTGACCAGGGAGTCGATGCACTGACTAGGAGCGTGAAGGACGATACCACGACTACGCGCATGCGCAAGGATGACAGCCAGCAGCAGGACCGCCTCGGGTCGTGATTCCGCTCGCAGTTGGTCTTGCAACTGTTTGCGAAGGCCAAAGACAACGAGCTTGATACGTTTGCGAGTGGATTCTTTGACTAAAATATCGGTCTTTGCAGCGATATCCCTGGCTGCGTTCAGGCAAGCCGACGCCGGCATCGACAGCATTGCCGTCAGCTGTTGTGAGATGACGGGTGCAACCTTTGACAGCAATTCGGAGCGTAGTTCAGGAGTTAGGTCGCCCTGGGAGATTATTGGTTTCTAAGACGCAGCGGTATTAAGCCCTCCCTATAACCTACTTTTGCACTTTCTGGAAGGTCGACACCGTTGAGCAGGATCTGAATCCGCAACAGGGTATCGGCCAGATTCGAGCCAACGGTCTTGACGAGATGCTTGTCGAGAGCGGTAATGAGCCCTCCATCTACATTAGGAACTGCGTTAAGCTCCTGAATAGCTTCAAGAAAGACCTAAACACTGTCAGCAGATATCGCACATGCGGGTAGTCCTAGTACTTGATAATGCTCGAGCAGGACCAGGATCGTCTGAGTGAACTCCTTAAGAAGCTTGCGCCTTTGTGGGACACCAGTAGGTGCTTCCACGTTTTCCCCACCCGCCATGATAAACGGGGAGTCGCGAATCTGCATCCGGTTGCTAAGTAACATTCCAGTGCGCGTACACGAACGACCTTACCTGTTCAAATTGAGTCTTCAAGGAAGGCGCAATAATACTCACGATCCCGTTGATGAGCATGTCGTCACACTGACTGTGAATCTGCGACAGCTCATCTCGCAGAACGTTGGTATCGAGAACTGGTCTCCCTAACACTGTACGGGAGAATGATTACTGATTAAGCCGTACAGTACAGTCTAAAACGTATACCAAATTGCTCTTCCAGATCGGCATCTGCTCTGCGAGAACTCCGCTTCTTCGACGTCGACCCTTGTTCGGAATCATTGTCCTGTCCTTTCTTCCCAGACCTTTTCTTGGACTTCTTAGCATCATTCTCAGGAGATACTAGTGCAGCAGCAGGCCGGTTCTTCGACGCAGAATGGACAGCAATAGCCGCTTGCTTGGCAAGATCCAGAACAGTGGGTTCGACATGTGTCGCACAAGCTCGAAGAAACACGCTCGAAACTACATAGTACTGGACACCGATTGAATTCCCGAATCAATGACGTCGAGCAATGATTCACCTTGGACACATGATGACATTTCTGCGATACATCATTTGCAGCCGAGTTGACAGCGTTGACAACGTTTTCCACGATGGGCGGCACGTCAGAATGTGCCAGATGTTCAGGAACTATCGTCCGCATATCAGTCCACGTGCCGGCAGCGATTAGGTCTTCGATGGCACATCGCACCTACCACATATCGTGTGAACGGGTTATTACCAACGTCAATACGCGATACGCATACGGTTTCAACGACAGCTGGAGACACAAAGACTCGCGGGAATGCGATCCCACTCGGGAACAGTTGCGTCAAGTAGGGTACTGGCTTGGAGATGCCGATTTCAGTCAGCCGACTAAGCTCAATAAAGCTGACACGCAGTAAGGTTCCTCCATTGGCAACCATCCTTCCAAATTCCTTACTTGTTCTGCGTGTAAAAGGACCGAACTGATTTCTCCTGAGCGCGGCACCAAATCTCAGGCGTGTAAAGCCCTAAGATTGATACGTGAGCATATTCGTCATACGGGAAAAGAACGTGTGACTACCAAGTCCACTCGTACTGCCAGACAGCGTGCCGGGCAACTGTCCAGATTCCACCGCTGACTGCACGTATTGTCGAAACATCTTTTCATTCAGCGAATACGTCGAAACAAGAGACTGCAATGACGTAGGTTTGGTGCACGCCGTCAATAGGCCGCGAACCTGTTCATGTACATTAACGTAGGCCTTCCGGAAACGAGCTGTATCACGTACCTTAGCGTTATGTGTCGCGACGTACGAATCAGTGAAAACGGTCTGATTCTGGACACGGAACGCGGGACCGTCCGTTAGCGTTCCTAGCCGCTCGGTCAACGCCGACGTTATCAGAGCAACTGGTAGGCCGTATTGCTGCGACAATGACGACGCCGTGAGCAACCCGGCCTCCTCAACGTCTGACGTGATATAACTGTCAATGCGGATGCATCGAGATGACACCGAGCGGTGTGATCAAACCATGGGCAATTTCTTGGCAGATAGCATCAATGTACGATTTGTGGATCAGGTCGCCCGCAATAAGAGATATAGCCGACGAAGCAGCAAGCTCGTGTACAGCCTTCTCAATATTAACCAGGTCAACATTCAGCAGCTCCGGCAGATCAGTCATCGAAAGACGCCCGCCATTGGATCGGACCTCTTCAATGATTTCCGATCGCAGACGACCAGGCGTCACGAACTAAAGCGCCCGTCAAGTCGAGGAGGTCTGTCCGATTCCCGAACCCCGCACCTCTTTGCCCGTTGACGACGACAGGACTCTGATTCGCTCCGTGGCGATCAGCCTGAGGACGATCTCGATACAGTTGCGCTCCGATAAGCGCTGCACGACGTCGGCGCATTGCGCCCGCTCGAACTCGGCCTGCAACGCCGCCAACTCATCCATTGTCGTCGTCGCCGCGGAACTGCAATAAAAATCCCACCTAGGCCTCGGCAACGTAAAGTAAAAGTAAAAGCGTAAACGTAAAAGGGTCTTTACTTACGTTTACGTCTTACGTTGGGATAGTAAAACAGTGGTAAACGTAAAGTAAAAGTAAATTTACCGACGTAAACGTAATTTATAACGTAAATCAGGGGGCAGGGCCATCGAATGTGTCCCGCGTCAAAGCATTCCTGGCATTAGTCAGATCGGATGACGTGGAGCGACGCCACCCTGCAGAATTTCGAGTTCCTCTTCGAAGGAGGTGCCTTCAATGCTGTCTGACTCCAGATATGCATGGGCAGCAGCCCATCGGTCTACGGGAATTTCGATGAGACCGGACCGCGTCCATGAACGCGTACACATCGAAGCACGAAACATCGATGTCGATAACGACATGCGTTGATAGTCAAATTCAACGCCCGCTTGGGAGTTCGACCGTTCAACCTCCGTCGACGACGCGGGGATCGATAAAATGTCAATTGCCAAACGGTATTGATATGGATACTGGTCCCTGCGTACATAACACCAAGTGGCCAGATCCAGGTCAGGCAAGTCCCCAACAGCTTGCGAACAGAATGCGTCGACCTCATCCAACCCATTCCGACCACGCCTTCGAGATACTGGTGCTCCTTCTTAGTTAGGACTGGCATCCGGGACTGGCTTCGCTGACTAGTCGCTCGGGGTCGACTGTCTTTTTCTACGAATTCTCTTCCTCTGCGGCCTGCACAAAGCGTGTCGGCGTCATGATCACCAACAGCGAATACACATCGATCTGAAATACCTGACGTGCCACCACTTCTCTTTTAACCATTGCCGACATATGGTGCATTGAAGGCTTCCAGCATTGGAAGCACGGTCAATAGTCGGGTCATAGTGCGGAAGTACTGGTTGGGATACGCTTTGCGCTCCCGCGTGCGCTTACGGGTGCGACCTGGATCTCCCTTGTCCTCGGCAGCAAGTCCGGCGATACCATCGGCATCGCTTCTCTCTATAACCTCAACCACATCGATGACATCATCCGCCATCGCAACACAAGAGCTACAGGGGGAATGAGCAAACGACGACGTCGACGCCAAAATCGCAATACGCCCACAGGCCACAGCGCGCTGTCCCGGACTCCCGGTTTTCCGTTGCGACATGCAGGCTGCAGCTAGCAGTCAGGCAGACGTCGGTGAGCTCTCGGGTACAGAGTTGCGTCATTTACGTTTTTACTACGTAAATTTACCAGTAACCAGGAGGCTTTACTTTATCTTTACGTCTTACGTCATAGTCGTTTACGTTTACTTTATTTTACTTTTACGTCGTCGAATTTACGTCGCGTAAAAATAAATTTACTTTACGTTGCCGAGGCCTAATCCCACCGTGATTTCCAGTGTATTATACGTCAACCGAATCACCCACACGTAGCCTCCAACTGTGCCGTGGTGTGTCGACCTGCAGCGGAAAATGGGCACAGCCACTTGGCCATTTGCGAAGGGTGAGGTTTGGGAACGGGGCAGCAGCTGCCGAGTGCCGCGAGACGCGTAGTGCGCGAGATCCTGGACAGGACGAGGTCGTCGCGCCGAGCCAGCGATGCAGGGGGCCGTCGCCCGCCCGCAGCCGCCGTTACTCCACAGTCACAGATATCTGTGCTGTCGATGGTGAACTGGCGCGATCTCATCCGTCGCCCGTCGAAGAAGCACGACGACGCAGGTCGTGCTGCCGAGGAGGAAGCGCTGGCAATAGTGCCCTGTAAACGGTTCGAAGACCGGTAAGGGAGACGGTGCGTACGCCATCATTACCCATATTTCATACGTCGTTTCACGCAGAGTCGCCGCATTTGAATCGTGCTTAATGAGCCCTGTTATACCGCTGAATGTCTTCCGGTCTCTTGCCTTCAACGGTGTCCCAGAAAAGAATGGTCTTAGATCCATCTGCTGGAAGGTATGCTATTGCTAACGGCCTCTGCGGCTCATGACCTACGTGGCATAGATCCTTCTGGGCTACATGCCACTGGATAGGAGCGAACGTGCTGAGTCCCTGCAGACTCAACGGGGGCATTACTACAAATTTGCCCTGGAACTGCTTGTTAACCCGTTCCAGGATCGCACGCCTCGTGCGGTTGCTGTCGACCCCGTCCCCGAGCAGATTGAGAATCCTTTGCTGGAGACATCGGGTGGGACGTCGGAGCGATCCGGTGTATGGAGTCAGTTCTTTGACGACAAATACCTGCACGGCGAGATCACGAAGGACGTCCACCGGACACATTCCGGTATCCACTTCTTCTCACAACAGATCGATTACTCTGTTTTCATGCCGCGCGCGTCGTTCGGAGAGAAAGGTGAACTCCTAGACAAGACGAAACGGCAGTTTGAGACTCACCACGACGTTATATCGCGGATTCTTCTTTTGTATGCCAAGGTTCGCTCGGAATATCCCATGTTGTCGGATAGCGTTTGACCGTCTGGAATAGCTGAACCCGGGCGTACGATACGTCCAGGGCATGAACGAGATACTGGCGCCCATCTACTATGTTTTCGCGCAAGATCCGGACCCATCTTTCAGGATGCACGCGGAACCCGATGCCTTCTTTTGTTTTACACTGGTCATGTCGGAACTGAAGGTTCGTAAGGTCCTAACTATTGGGTGCTGCATCTTTATATCGTGTCAGGATCGTTTTCTTGCGAGCATGGACGGCACGGATTCAGGAATCGGCTCCTGCATCGAAGAGTACAAGGATGTCTTACGACGAGCCGACCCGGAACTATTCCTTCATCTCGAAATGCATCATGTCGATGCGAGGTACTATAGCCTCAGGTATGGTTATCGTTTCGTTGCTATGATCGGTACTGACGTCCTGGGTAAGATGGTTTACTCTGCTCTGTAGTCAGGAATTCCATCTCCCGGACGTGTTGAGACTATGGGATTCGCTATTCGCGGATCCATACCGGTTCGACTTTCTACAATACTATTGCTGTGCAATGACCATGTTGGCTGTCGCTCTGGCGATCGTCATGTCCCCCTCCTTTTAACGGAGTCTGTTTTCAGATGTATTCGGTCCCGTCTATTATCTATGGGATATTCGGAAATGCTCCAGACGCTGCAGCGATACCCTCAAATAGGTATGCACGCTTATTCAGGTATGGATTTATCTCACCATACCGTGTATTTAGACATGCTGGAGGTTCTGAACAAAGCAGTGCATTTGAGGACCCACATGACGGGGCATCGCGTTTCGTTTTCGGAAAATATTCCATACACGCACAGAGGTCCTTAGATGTCCCAACATCACGCTTGACGTTTGGATCTGTGTAGAAAGACATATGTTTACCGCGACGTATCAGTTGCAGAAGGGGGAGCAACGGATTCGGGTACTTCGTCAACTAATATTCAGTCTTCTGCGTTTTCAACTTCGTAATCCCGCATTATTTCGCCAAAAGGGGGGACACCTTCCAACTTTGGACCAGCACAGAGACTCTGGACGTGAGGAACGGCGTTGCGATGCGGAGACAGGTGGAAGCGATCTTGGAGGAGATAACGGCGCTTCCCAAAGTCGAACTCCACCGTCATCTTGATGGCGGCATTCGCGACCAGTTGCTGTTCGACACGGCCCGGCGACGTAATATGAAGCTGCCCGATGCCGTTACGTGTGCAGATGACCTCGCCGCGTACACCTCCGCGGGAGAGACATGTCAATCACTAACGGAATTTCTCCAGGTACGTTTCTCGTTAGATGCAAACTCGTGTGCCTGTGTTATAACAGGCTGGCCGTCAGACGTTTATCTTCTTTACCCCGATCGTACGGGGTGATCGTATTGCTCTTCGTCAAATGGCCCTCGATACTTGTGAGGACCTGGCGTCCAATAACATTGTACGCCTCAGTTGCCCCATGACTTGCATTCGCTGATGTTGACCTGTCCACGTAGATCTACGCTGAGCTACGATACTCGCCTCATTTGCTTGCCGACGATAACCTTTCCGCCAGTGAGGTGGTCGCCCTGATATGCGACGCAGTTCGTGAAGGCTCAGCTCGGTTTGGTATTCGGGCGACAACCATACTGTGTGCCATGCGTCATTTCCCAGAGTGGACCGCCGAGGTGGTTGATCTGGCCCACGAGTTCAGAAATAACGATGTCGTTGGTATCGACATCGCAGGCGACGAGAGGTAGGTACGCGTTGCCGTCTGTGCAATGCGCGGGCCAATAACGTGGTGTCCAGGCACTCCTGTCTTCCTCATCGCAAGGAATTCGCGCGCGCCAAATCTCTGGGTCTCAAGATCACAGCGCACGCTAGCGAGGCCGGACCTGCCCACGTACGCTATCAGCAACGGGGTTGCAACGTTTCTGGCAATTGACTACTGCTGCACCAGGAGATCGTTAACGCCGTCGAGCATCTGCACGCCGAGCGTATCGGACACGGATATCACTGCGTCCACGACGAGGCGGTCTACAAGTTCGTCCGGGATCAACGCCTACATCTGGAATGCTGTGTAACATCGTCTCTGCTGACCAACGCCGTTCTGGTGCCGGTCGATCAACATCCGGTGCGGCTGTTCAGCGCCGACGGCGTATCGTTCTCGTTGAGCACGGACGACCCGAGCGTGTGTCGGACCACATTGAACCGCGAGCTTCAGGTCGCCGCTGAGCACGTCGGCCTGTCCTTTGACGATATTGTCCGGGCCATGGTTAACGCTGCCCAAGCCGCGTTCCTGCCCGAATCCGACCGACAGCAACTCGTCGATACGATCACGAAGCACGCTGCCCTGGCAGTCACGCGAATCCTTTCTGCAAGCCCTTCGTCATAACGGGGCCTCCCTGGCCGTACACGTTCGAATGCACTCGTCAGATTCCCTGGGGGTGCTAGTGCAACAGCCAGAATGATGTGTACTTTGTTGGCGAGGGCGCTACGCGCCAACAGCATCAACGACAATGAACTTGGACTGGTCGGCATCGGCAACTTCCTGAAGGCGCCTGAGATGGGCATTGGTGTACGTGTTGTCGCGTCGAGCGTCCATGTCCAGCAGGCGCAATTCGGGGGCGGCCGCCCCTCGGCCGAAACTGTAGAGGAATGCGGCTCTACCCCGACCGGATGCGATACAAAGACGACCGTTCCGTCGATGCCGACAACTTCGTCACGTCCATCGACCGCAGCTCGGGCGTTGTCGTCGCGAAACCGACCATGTCGCCACTATCCCTCTTCTTGCCGTACACAACACCCCGCAGTGGGACAGGCACCCTACGAATCGGAACGGGTAACAAAGGCTCAGCGTCCTCGCACGACACAGTTACATGGCGGCGCTTCGCTGGTCGGCGCGTCGCTGCTGGCATCGGTTCGGCACTCCACGAAGCCGGCGCCGGGATGCCGCTCAGCGTAGCGGGCGATACGACGTCAGGTAGGGTGGGTACGGGCGGTCGGAACCGGTGGAAACAGCCGCGTCCGTACGAGGCGAAGCTCATCGAGTAGCCAGGGCAACTATCTGCACCATTTCAGTGATCCGCTGCGCCAGAGACGAGTGGCCGAAATAGTCGACAGATTGGGCAGACGGATGAGCGGATCGCATCAGCAATGGGCATAATAAGCGCTCAAGCATTGCTCGATCTGTTTGGACACGGTCAGTGTTCCAAATAGTTGGCAGCGAATAACCATACGACGACAGGCTTTTGCATACGCCAGATACAGCCGGCTCAACTTCGTCGTTGTGGCCACTGCCCATCTGGAACGTGAACGAACGAATCATTCCGTCCTCGTTGGCCGCCTTATACATGGAATTCAAGGTCCTCCCGCCAAGGACAGAGGTAAGCATTTCGACCGTCTTCATCGTATCGTCCAAAGATGCGAGTCATCAGCGCCAGTTCAACCAAACACGAAGGGCCAACTACATTGCCGGAACGGGCAGGCATTCAATGTCAAACAGACTGGTATAAGGACAGCACGGCCATCGGCGCCATTGTTTCAGAATCTGGGGTGTATCTGTGCATTAGAACCGCCGATGTTTGCGGCGATGCGTGTTCTGGGCCGATTTCCTGGCCTTTGTCGAATGGAAGGCCCTTCGGGTCCGCTTCGACAGCTGCGAATCCGTCCGTTTCTTTTGAAGCGACTTGCTGAACTTGGTCAGCATGAACGGCTTCTTGCGGTTCTTCTCCTCGTTGGTCGCGCTGTTGCCGCCCTTCTTGCCACCCGGGGCGAACATCGCCTTCCGCTGCACCTCAACAAATTAGAACTGTCGCATGACGTCACACGGGAATCACGACCGCCAACCTCTTCCTTGTTTGCTTTCATGAGCTCAATGCGCTCTTCCAGTCGACGACGCTTCTGCTTGGTAGATGCTTCCAGCTCCATCGGGTCGACAGTGTGCCCTTCTTCCCGACTACGCCGCTTGCTGGACAACCCAGCGGCCACTTCCTGCTTACGCATTGCTTCAAGTCGCTCAAAGTCCTGTACACACATCCTATTACGACAGGGAAAGAGTAACGACATTCAGGGAATACCTTTGGCGTCAGAATCTCTACGGCGCCCAGAGGAACGGTCGCCTGCTTCTGCATTTCAAGGCCAGCAGCAACCATTTCACGAAGAGCGGCCGCCTCGTCTTCGTCGACCAGCATCGGCGGCTCTTCATCGTCGTCCTCCTGGTCAGACTCGTCCGCATCACTGTCCGTCATGGGAACGTCCTCATCCACGCTCCATTCGTCGGACGAGCCGGCCTGTTCGTCCTCATCGTCCTGCAGACGCAACAAATGTGCACCAGGGACGTCTGTGGCAACCTGTTCCTCGCCAAAGTCCAACGGCGCCTATCACGATCTCAGGCCAACGTTGTAACAATGAACGCTGTATACAACGGTCTAACCTGTTGGGGTAATCCATTCGGACGTCCACGATCTTTCTTGTCCAGGAGCATGGGGTTGATTTCACGGTACAGCGATAGAAGCGACCTCGCCGCCATGATCACGCCTTTGTCGCGATGCGACTTGTACAGGACAAGATCTTGAAGTAGTTCGCCTGACATGGCCAGTGGCTGCCGGGCGCATATACCACTGTAAAGATGCAATGGGAAACGGATTGTCGAGCAAGGGCGCAACAAGACAGTACCGAATACAATTGAGCCCGACCGCCATGGATTCCGGACTTGACCGGTCGCTGACGAACTGGTCGGCGATCGCTTTCACGATGGGCTCTAGAACGTCAGGCGGGACTTTGCTATGGCAGGACTGAACCAGGAAGGACATGACGGCAGTCACATTTTTCACATGCGCATTCAGGTACCGCTACATGACAGATGAGGGGATGTCAACCTTGTCAGCAACGAAGAAAGGCGTACCTGCAGGAATGAGTACAGATTCAACAGCATCAGGTTGTGCTCGTTTACGAGCCTGGATATAACGTTCATTTGCAGCTGGCGAACAGAGAACGGGTCTTTCGATGCCCTCAGTTTGGAGAAAAGACGCTCTGCAAAGCCCTGCGGGTCGTAGATCAGCGTGATCGGGCCTTGCTCAATGGTTGGCCCCAGCGCCGACTTCGCTTCCGCCTTCTTCATCTTGTTCTTTGCGCTACCAAGGTGTTAGATAGATACCTGACGGATTCACTGATGCGAAGCTGACCGTTCCATTGCTCGTTCATGTTTCTTCTTATTCGTGCTGACCTTTGCGCCAGTTGCGTTCTCGCGAATGGATTTCATGGCTTCTCGAACAACCGCTGTGCGGTACTCTTCGTTGTCCTCGTCGTCATCATCTGTGAACGCATCGCACAACAGGAACCTCAATGCACCAGTCGAAATCTTCGACCTCGAGGAGAACACAGCCTCGGCAATGACGTTAGCCGTCTTGGCGTCGCGCCAGGCGTTCTTTCGGAAGAGTTCGATGGCAATGCCGAGCGCCTTCAACGACTGGAATTCCGAGTGGGCCGACGACGAGATCACGTCAAAGACGAAACGTTGGTGCGCACGCTTCTGTGCACTGGTGCCTGTCGACTCGATTTTGGCGATGGTGGCGACAATGTCACCGAAGACTAGCACACGGAGAGCCTTGTCGGGAACCTCGAACAAGCAGAAGAGGATCGGCATGAGCGCGATGGATGACTGGATTCCTGCAGAGGAAGCGCACGCGTCACACTCCACTTCTGTGGCTAGATACTGGCCAAACGAACCTCGGTTTCGCAGCAGGGTGATGGCCTGGACGAGTGCCTTCCGAAGAATGGGCGAAATAGAAGCGGCACGCGTCCGAAGCATATTACAGAGGGCCGCAGGGACAGACGTTACATGCGAAGCAAACGCCGGATTATCCCTAAACAGAGGAAGGCAGTGCGAGACGAATCCACACACATCAGAGAAGTGCCGATCCTCCTGCAACTGTGCACGAGCCGCACTCGTGTGCTCCGGGGTATCGCCAGCAATATCATCAACGGCGCTCAGACCGTGGACGGACACCAGCGAGTGAAAATGCGCAAGTTGCTGGGTGAATTCCGCTTCATATGCAGCAGGATCGCGCTTGAGCACATTCCGAAGACTAAGCAGATCGGAGCAATCGGACGCCAGGTACTGCTTCGTTGCCATAGCGTTCCAGGCCACCTCTGCGGGGTCCGCCACGGACTCCGCGCAACGGGCACGGGGACCACGAACTGACTCGCGTATGGTCTTATAGCCCGTGCTCATCTCAGTACAGAACCTGGGGAAGATATCGAATGTATGCATATCTTGGGTTGTTCGACTACCATAACCTATACTGCCCAGGCTGTATCGAGCATTACTGGCCGCTCAACCATGAATCGGCTCACGAGCTTCGCGCGAATCGCTTTCCGAATCATGGCTGGTCAGATAGTCCACTGCATTTTTTGCTCTTTCATCAGTCGTCGATTGGAGGGGGCACCCTGTTCCCATCAGAGCCTGCGAGGCGCTGGACGCGGCGACATGTCGGAGCGCTGGCGTAAACATCCCATGCTGACGGGGATCACGAAGGCCCCGCATATTATACCTGGGTGGCGGTGGGGCGTATCGGCGTTCCTGCTGGTGTCTGCCTACGAGTACCTTGAAGGAGTCGTGAGTTCGAGAATCCTGGTGTCCTTCCAGTCGTAGGCACTACCCACTGATTTGATGCAGGTCGATCGGCAGCGACAGCGCGAAGCAGGAACGCTTCCGGATCACGGCCACGGTCACCACAACGACGAGGTCGAGCACGAACCTCCGCGCCGGTACATCATCAAGAAACAGCTGGGGGAGCCGCCGACCGTCGAGCCCAACCCAGACTACAAGCCGGTCCACTATGGAGGTCACTGACGCCAGTCGATCGGAACACATGGTATGGAACCTGTGGGCGTGTATTTCTATCTGCTTTGTAACACGAAGTCGGTCAGGAGCTGGGCGCCGAAACCCTGCCGACACGCGAATCAATGATCTCAGCTGTGAAACGAATGAATAACCGCATTACAGTTCCGCCCTGGGGCATGTGGTTGACCGCCTTGGAGTACATTGCAGGACCGGCAATGTCGATATGGGCCCACTTCTGCCCTTCGTCGATGAATTTCGACAAGAATGCGGCCGCCGTACACGCTCTGGGCGAGACTGTTCAGGTTTGCTGATCACCGGTCACACTCCGCACACACGTACCCTCCATATCTGTTCCGGCCGCATGAGACCATGTCAGTCTGCTTGCCGTCAAGCTCCTCGACGTGCTCCGGGAGGATAGGCATATGCCAGCACCGTTCAAACGATTTACGACCCGTCGCAACCAGGCGATCTGCCAAGTCGTCGTTGTTTGAGAACACCCCCGCTGCGTATTCGCCTGCGGAAGCACGTAAGGGGACGAACTGGGCACGTTGTGCGAGACAGCCAAAGCCATACCGAGAGCCACGACGCAGGCACCCGTCAGCGTCGCAATGTCAATTATAGTCGACGGTTTGTAGTTCGCTTGAATGTACGACAAGGCGTCTGCCAAGCATAACCTCCTACGGTACAAAGGTCAATAACGCCGGGTGCAAGTAGACACACGTAACGTACCCCTCAGCATCTGTGTTTGACACTTGAACAGTGCCTTTGGCAGAAGGCAAGATGGTATGCGGTTTGTAGGCGTTCGACCCGATTGCATTCTCCGCCAGAGCAAGGACGGCTACGACTGGACGCGGGCATTTAACGATCGCCAGGGACCGAAGGGCACCGATGACGGCCGCGGACCCGGACATATCCATGTGCATCGTCTCGATGCTGCCGGTAGGTTTGAGGTTCAGACCGCCGGTGTCGAAGGTGACGCCTTTGCCCACAAGGGCAACTGGTTCAGATCCGTCGCTTCGTTCAGGAATGTATTCGAGGACGACCAGCCTGCCAGTAGGGAATCAGGGCAAAGGTTGAGATACGTACAGAGTTGCATTAGATAGACCTTGGCGGTATGGAGGCGGCTTGGCCAACAGCGGCAAGCATGGACAAACCGCTTTGTCGAAGAGCGTCGACTCCTTTGACTGTGCGGCACTGGAACGTGCTGCTGGAGAACGCATCGGACATGGATCGAGCCAGTTGCTCGATATACTCAGGGGTGACAATGTCCGCCCTTTCATTTGCCAGCTCACGCGCCAAGATCGTCCCTAAGCAACGTTAGCCATCAAGCGGGTTGTCCGCAAAGCGCGTTTACCTTCAGCGATTGCTTGCTCGATTGGGATTTGTTGTTCAACGTCTCGCACGCGCTGCTGGCTGGCTGACACGTCGTCTCCAGCGAGGTCTAGAATCTGCAGGTTCTCAACTTGCGGAGGCGCCTCCTTCGAGCGCCGAGCGAACCCATGCGTGGACTGGACCGCAACTCGAATCAGCGCCCTGATGTCTTCCTTTGTAGTCGACTCTGGCAAGATGAACGACACATTCTGCAAGCAACGCCCACGTTCAAGTACGCCACACCGCACCCTGATTGAACTGGTTATACCTTGCATCGAACCGATGCGGCGGCTTTCAACGACTGGTGCAATGCTTTGCGGAGCGTAGAGGGGCGGTCAGACCCTTTGTCATCGATAGGCTGAACAATAACGCATGTCGACGACGCGAAAAGCGGGCGCGGTTTGTCCTTGATCGATGCCACCGCCACAGACCGTAGCAAGTCGTCCGCGGGCGTATTCGTGATTGCCTCGAGCCGCCCACCAGAAACGTGCCCTAACAGCGTCGACCCCGTCGCGCCGTCCTTGATCAACGACCGACGAACAGGGAGGACAACGGCATCCGGCTTCGGATCCCCAGCGGCGACCCCCGCCGACAGGCGAAGCCCCGTGCACCCTGGCGTTGTCGACGTCGCGATCCGCAGAGCCAGGTCGCCCGATGCGGCCAGCGTCGACAGACGCCGGCACAACGACGCACGGCCGACCCTCCACATGAGATGCCCCCCGGTCCGGTCCGCAGCAAAGCAATGGCGGGCTGCACAGTGCACTGGGCGCCGTTTGTCTGCCTGCCCATTTTGCCACCCACAAGTGCCATCGCGGGCGCGTATTAACGACCAAATCCTCGTTGCCAACGTGAAGATGCGACGTTTAACGGAAGGTGGGGGTTCGTCCAGCGCATGTCGACGACAAGCGGCGATAGGCGGGCGCGCACACTAATCAGCGGCGGTTGTATCTAACGACATGTACGACCGGAGAGGGTCCGTCCAGAGGTTCTCCCGGATGACATCGGCGACGGATTCCAGCTGGCTGTCCTGGTCGAAGAACAGGACGAAGAACGACGACGGATTGGTGGTCGGGAACGATGGGTCGCTCCAGGTTATGTCGGTGGACACAACGCGTAAGTCGCCTGACGACACGGTGTCATCGACGCGATGGGTCGGTGGACCAGGGTGAGTCAAACCTTCGTCACTGAACTGAAACTCCTTCGCCAGTTCAGTATTCTCGAAGAACGGGTTCTTGCCGAACAGCATCTTGATCGTATACCCGGATTTGATGTCCTCTTGTTCCACGATACGCACCTCAGATAAGTGGTCCAGAATCTGCAAGTCCACTGGGTCGAGGACGGTCCTGAGCTCCTCATGGCTCTGGAACTGAATCATATCGAATGAGTGCCATGACTTGACACAGCAATTCTAGATCGTGAACTCCTACAGCTAACGACCAGAACCGGGGAATGCCCTTGATAACTTGTTGTCGTTCCGCGTACACAGGTTGCCGCAGAGCGTTGTATCGTCGTTCAACCATCAGGATCTCGGCTGCGACCTAAACGGCCGCACGGTGAGCAAGCAACGCCGACGTCACGAGCGGGCGGTTCTGCGTCGCCAACGCTGACCTCGTCGTTGAACCGCTCCAGCTCGTTCTGCAGTCGGTCCAGTTCTTCCAGCCTGGATACCACGTCGTCCTCCTGTCGCGCCTTCTTCGCAGGACGGCCGTTGGACGCCGCTTGCGCCATTGCTATTGTCCGACAGCCGACCTGCGCACTGTCCTTCGCACGTACTGTGCCTACCTATTAGCGTCCGAGTCGACCTTCCAGGCCAAACGACGGCCCCGGTGGATAATCGATCGTGCAGATGATCACCCCCCGTTGCTGATGGCTATTACTGTCGTCGGTCAGCAGTGAACGCCACCGTCTGTTTTGGGTTCGGTGCTGTTGGCGGTTCATCAAAGGGGAGCGACACGAATTTGGGAACCCGCGTCCCGTTGCGCGGACCGTGACGAAACGATGGCGACCGTCGTCGTGTGGCCTAGGTCGCTGCTGGCGGTCGTTGCTGCGCTGCTGGTGGGCGAATGTGCCCTGTGCGCGTTCATCATCGCCCGTATCCCATGTAACGCGTGCACGGCGCGTCCTTGCGGTTGGGGGTGTGCGCCGCCTGACGGCAGGATTCAGATACGGAGATCGACTGGGAGGCGTACATGGAGCAAGTCAAGACGACGTTGGGCGGCGAAAGGGATTACCTGAACATCCGCGGCGGGACTGGCCCGCTTGTGTACCCTGCTGGGTGTGTACCCGTCTGCGATTCGCATGCCGACATCTGATGTGCCGCCTGGCAGGTTCCTGTACGTGTTCTCGTTGCTGTATTACGTGACGGGTCATGGCGTGAATATCCGCCTTGGGCAATACATCTTCGCTGGCGTGTACCTGCTGACGCAGGCGCTGCTGATGAAGACGCTGGGTCACGCCGCCTTGCACGCGCGCCAACCGGCTTGGCGAATTGCTGCCATGATGATCATGATGACGTTGTCTCGGCGACTGCATTCGCTCTATGTCTTACGTTTATTCAACGACTGCGTTGCCATGCTGCTCTTCCACGTGTCCGTGTTCCTGATCGTATGCCGTCGTCGTTGGGCACTGGCCTGCCTGTTCTTCTCATTGGCGGTATCCGTCAAGATGAACATTCTGTTGTTTGCCCCAGCCCTTCTCATCATCTTGCTGTACCATTTCCCGGGCGGTCGAACCGCTCCGTACTTGGCACTGTGTGCGGCGGTCCAATTGCTGATCGGCTTGCCGTTCCTGCTGGAATTCCCTGTTTCCTACGTGCGGAAAGCGTTCGAGTTCGACAGGCAGTTCTTCTTCAAGTGGTCTGTCAACTTTCAGTTCTTTGCCGAGGGCACCTTTCTGTCAAAAGGCCTCGCTGTCACACTGTTGCTCGGGCACGTTTCCACTCTGGCGTTGTTCACGCGCCAGCACTGGGTACGCCAGGCTGGTGGTGTGATGCCTCTCATCAGGAACCGAAAGCCCATGCCTTTGACTCCTGCGCAGATCGTCGACATTCTCTTTATCGCTAACTTCATCGGGATCGTTTTCTCAAGGACGATCCATTTTCAGTAAGGGTGTCGTTGAGAGCAAGACCGTTGTGCCAAACGCTAAGTACTGAGTGCTTGCAGGTTCTATACATGGTACGGGCATCATCTGTCGTGGTTGCTGATGCGGAGCGCGCTACCGCTTCCTGTTCAGATCGCTACGTGGATTGCCATTGAGGTTGTCTACAATGTCTACCCGCCCACTGCCATTGCTAGTCTCGTCCTGCAAACCTGTCATGCACTACTGCTCCTTGGGCTGTACTTGAAGCCGTTCCCGCTGTCCGATATAGGCCGACCTCGACGATCCGAACGACTGAAGCAGCAATGATGCGACCAGGTGGCATTCCTCATCAGGCCCGCTTCGTGCACTGTAGTCATGTGATGTCTCCCTGTAACCGACGTCGTGTGCGAACGTAGCGCTGGAACCATTGTTAAAACAATTTCCTTTGATGTATTATGAGGTATGCTAGGAGGCAATCAGCTTTTCTTTGCACGCTTCGACGGTGGTGCAATGATCTCGCTCGGGTCCTTCTTGAACGTTAAGAGAACGGGGTAAATCAGCTCGAACGCCTCGTAGATTTGATCGCGCGTTTTCGCTCCAGTCAGCACGACCTTACCGGACACGAAGATCAGGAGCACAACCTAAAGACATTCCGATGGGCGTTCCAGCAATAGAAAACGGAAGAAACCGCACCTTGGGAGATATCATTCTGTATATCAAGCCGGGGAACAGCTCAGGTTCATAGCTCGCGTGATCCTCGTGCTCATATGCCAGACCCTGTAGAAAAAGCCCACATAAGTATGCCCAGTCTCTGGATACGGTTAAAACGTAGATAACCTCGAGACGAATGGGGAATTTGACATCGCACGAGCCGACAATGTTCTGAACCTTGAAATCCTTGAACTTGACTTCGAACCCGATCCTGTTGACGACACGCGCGATTTTCTGCGCCGCTTTCTTCGATAATTCCTCGGTCCTGGCACCGGTGCAAACCATCTTGCCGCTAGAAAATATGAGTGCTGTCGCTTTCGGCTCTCGTATACGCATGATGACGGCGGCGAAGCGCTGTGACAGGCGCACGGGAGGAATAAATTACAAACCGTATGCGACAACGTCACACTACTAACCCGGGGGTTATATTCAGCATTTCTAGCTTTCAACGCGATAGTCTTCAAATCCAATTTACAGCACAGGTCGACAGTCGAGACAATATTTCTGCGCAAAGCAGTAACGCTGAATCGATGCGTACGTATGCAGGCCTGCAAACCGTGTCCCTACTGTAGAGTGGGGACGATCCCGGACGGGTGCTTCGACCGGTCGACCGGCTCATCTGTCGATGAGGACGCCATCCTGGCTGCTCCGCCGGCAGATGATCTCGCTGCAGGGCCGGTTGAAATCTGATCCAACGCCCCGCACTTTTTATATTGCAGGCGTCCGTCCGGAGCGCAGCCCACTCGCAGCTGGCATGGTCACTGTGGTCAGCGGTCAGCCTCGCCGCCTCGGATCCGCCGCCCGCAAAATATCGAGCGCACGTTTTCGTTCCTGTCCTGAGCGTGATAACGATACCCGCTCGCACGATTCGTACGGCGTGCGGTGTACCTCGTTGTGGCGTTCATTAGCGACCAGCCGGTATCAATGTCGTCAACGCTGACGAAGATGGAAGAGGAAATCGCTCGGAAGAATATGTATGCAGATGCGAGAAAGAGATGCGACGACGCTATCCGGACGTTCGCCACATGTGCTGCAGGTTGGTGGGTATGGTTTCCGATTCCGACTCTCTGCAGGAATCTGAATGTTTGTATGTGTTGGCAGAGAGGTCCATTAGCGTAGTGTGGGCTTGCCGTCAGCTGAACAAAGATATGAACGAATGTCTTCATCAGTACACGACTGATGAGGAATTGGAGAAGTGGAAGGAGCAGTATGCGGCCAAAAAGAAGAGTGCCGGCGTTGCCTCGAACAAATTTTCTGTTTAAACCTCAGCAGTTGGCAGTTAGGAAGGCATTTACCATCTGAGCGAGCATGAGCTAACGGTGCGTTGTCAAATTGCTGAACATATGGAGGGGTTTTCAGCATCAGGCCACGATTTACACGGCTGTTTGTCGGCTGAATGACTGTTGGTCGTAAACTCACCTGCTAACTATTTGGAAAGGGATCTCCGAATTTCGTTGGATCAGTATCTCGGTAGGCCAAAGCACCGCAACGGGCCAGTGGGCGACCATCTTTACGGGAGAGTCGGTGCTGTCATAGCGGATGATTGTGTATCTGGTCCTCATAACGCCCGAGGGCAATCTCCGAATTCGCCGCGTATGCATTTCACAGACGATGGCGGTGTATTGATGAATGATGTATAGAAGTGATGCATCATGGGCGAGACAACTTTGTGGCGGGACCGCTAACCTCGCAGATCACTGGGAACTTGTGGTCCTCGAGAAGGTCGGCGAGGACGACATAGCCATCATCACCCGGCCACTTCGGATACATGAACATGTGCGTGCCATTGTAGGTATCGCCGTTCCAGCTCGCGATCCAAGAACCATTCACAGGAGGGTTGCAGGAGACAATCAGGGCGCTCAGCTCGGCGAAGTTGCCCGTGTTGGCACCGGCAACGACAGCCCCGGCTTCTGCACATTCCGTGACAGCATTGATGTACGGCTCAACTTTGGCGATGCCCGAGCACGTGGGGATCGCGTACACGCCATGCGAACAATTTGGCGTGGTCACGATCGAGTTCACCTTGACAGGACCCTCTGCGACATGGCCTGTCAGCATGTCGGTCTGCTTCACCAGCTTGTCCATCGCCAACGCCCCCTTGCCGACGCCAACCACACAGGCCAACAGGATGCCCACCATCGCGATCGACCCGATCAACTTCTCCATGTTGACACAACCAACCCAATTGCAGAATGACTCCCGGGTGGGGAGTTCTATGCATTTAAGTTGGCGGGCGAAGGGGGTGAATTTCGGGGACTTTCGCGATGCATGTAACACGGACGACTCACCGAAATCCCGTGTCCCCCATGGGACTACTGTGCGTCTGTCGTGGCTCGTGAGTGGTGACTCAAGAGTCGTGAGAGTCATTACTGGGCGCATAAATTACCGCTGGTAGTTAGGTACGGCGCGTCTTCGCACCACTGTCCCTGTTGGCTCCGCACTTCTTTCGGGTAACCCCCTTTAGTTCTATATTGTCACGACCGTGCTGAAACTGCAACAGCAGGCGAACGGAGGCGGTCCCTGGCGGTGGGCACGGCTTCCTGGCGTCGTCGCAAGTACGGGACGCGAAAGGAGGGGGATGATCCCCGCCCATAGCCGTCATATATGGTCCGGCCTCGGTCGTCGGGCTGGCAGTCGAGGGACGCCTGCGACCCGCGATCAGTCAGCAGAGCCTCCGGGCCGGACGCCTGGGGCGCCCTGTGCGGCCCCTGCGATCGGTTGCGATGCGCTCGAACGTGCGACCTGGTCGAAACGGGCCTGAACTGTGCGACCCTTTGTCCAGGGCTCGCCGCAGGATCTATACGTGATGGGGTCCCTGGAGGAACAGGACGACGTGGGCAGGGGCGTCCTGACCCGCTCGCTGTCCGGCCTGCCCACTGGCAGTTACAACGGTGTACCCTTGCTTGCGTCCGGCCAGGTGCCGCGCCCAGCACCGTTGTTATCGTCAGGCACGTCGCCAATTGGCCATTCTCGGCGTCGTCGTCTTGTAATTTGTCTGCTGCTTCGAGTTTCATTATTGCTGAAACGGTCGCGTCGACTGTACTGTCAGATTAAAATGGCAACGTGAGGGTGTGGAGGCATAACTGGTGCTGGCATGTGGGAACGATTTGTGCAGCTCGTTCCTTCACGCTTCAAAGTTCTGACTGCACTTGCGGAATTCGATGCACATGATGTATTGAGCCGAAGCCGTATAACAGTGTGACGGGCGCTCTGCGAGGCATCTACGTGGTGCGGTTAACCTGACAGATCACTGGGAACTTGTGGCTGTGGAAGATATCGGCGAGTATAACGTAGCCGTCATGGCCTGGCCACTTCGGATACATTAACAGGTGTTCGTCAAAGAAGGTGTCGCCGTTCCAGCTTGCGATCCAGGAACCGTTCACCGGAGGGTGGCAGGAGACGATCAGGGCGCTGAGCTCGGCGAAGTTGTTATAGTTGGCACCGGCGACGACAGCTCCAGCGTTGACACACTCGTTGACAGCCTTGTGATACGGCTCGACCTTGGCGATACCACTTGCGTTGGTTGGGATCACGTACATACCATGCGAGCAGTTTGGTGTGGTTACGATCGCGTTCACTTTGACTTGGTGCAACGTGTCCACCGCCCGGTCCGCGATACCGACGTCGACCACGCAGGCTACCAGGAAGCCCACCATCGCAACGAACACGACCGAGTTCTCCATGTTAACTCAAGCAATGCAGTTGCAGAATGACGCCCTGGTGGTAAGTTCTACACAGTGAAATTGGGCTCTGGGAGGGGAAATTTGGGGAGTTTCGCCGTGCATGTAACACCAACATCACGCGTGATTCCTGGGCAATTGCGCGACTGGTTACGAAGTCGACGCGTCCGCTGCCCGAGCTGGCTCTGAAATTCTCCCGATATACCTGGGTCCGGTATGATCATACAAAGTTCGATTCATCGATCGTCTGAACGGACGGTGAAGGGGAGAAAGCAAATGTCGACGTAGCTATGCGGACGCACCGGTTACCGAGGAAGTCTGCACATGGGAGCTGATATGGTCGTATTTCATCGGAGAATCCGGCGGAAATGACCATTGCGTCATTGCCTCCTAGCTTGACAGCACTGGAAAAATCTTCGGCCGGGCTATGTCGTCGTGCACGTCGCTCACGCTGGAGAGGTGACGACGGTCATGTTGACAGCTTCGCACGGCGGTGTGGCTACACGCACCCCAAACCAGCTTCACATACGCCCTCTCGTTGCCGTCGACAACGCAGGCCAGAGGCATCTTTTCGCGCCCGCCCTTCCCCGTCCAGCCCATTTCCAAATGACGCCTGGTGGGGTTTCTGCAACAATTGTTCCGTTGGTGTGAAGATCGAGAAATGTGGCTGTCAGGTGGAGGATCGCACAGCAATTCCAGCGGCGAATGTTGATTGGCATACAGCGCATAGTTGATTAACCGGTGGTATCCAGCCATGGTGATGTGTGTGCCGGTGCGGCTGCAAAGTTTAGAGTGGGGCCATTGACCCGTCGCAGTCCGCAGACCTCAGTTCGTGCGTGTCGCTGACGCGTACAGGTCGCGATGGCGGAGCGGAAGGTCGGTGATGAGACGGGAGAGAAACGGGTGATGGTTTTGACGATACGCGCAGGCTGTAAACAAATGGTACCCGCCAGACTGGGACCCGTCCAAGGGTATATCGTTGCGCGTGTCGCGTCTCGTTCGTCCCTGCCTAATCCGTGCTCGTGTGCTGTGATGAGGCTCCATCAATCAGTATCGGGGACAGCATCCGCTAAGGGATCGGGCTCGGAAGCTCGGCCAGGGCATTCTCGTCATCCGCTTCGAAATGCCATTCAATATCTGGTGCGGCCAGTGTGAACGCATGATCGCCAAGGGCGTCCGTTTCAATGCTGAAAAGAAATGTAATTCTTCAACTGCTGCAACGCCGTCACATGACATATTCCTAATTGCAAGTTCTCTGGCAGGTGTGGGCAAATATTTTACAACAAAGATCTGGGAATTCACAATGAAATGCCCATCGTGCTCGAACGTCATCACGGTGCAGACGGATCCTAAGAACACGGAATATGTCGTTGTCGGTGGTGGCCGGCGCAAGGTCGAAGATTTCGATGTGGACGATGCGGAGGTCATTGAGTTCATGGACGACGAGACTCGCGCGAAGATCAACGCAGATCCAATGTTTGCCTTGGATGTTCGTGGGTCGCACAAGCTCAAAGCGGATCTCGACGCCGAACGCATTAGGGAACTGATTGACCTGCAATCTCAATTTGAAGATGACTACGCGACGTCTCGGAAACTTCGATCCGATTTTCGAACCGCGAAGCGCGTTCGACTTGAGGAAGCCAAGGAGGCCCATCGCGACAATCTTCCATACCCGTTGCTTCCAGCGTCTAAGACCGACGAGCTGGAAAGTGCTCGCGTATGGTTTGGCAATGAGAAGCCGTCGCCGAACCATCACCTGGAACGACTGTCGAAGAGGCATGCCACCATCTTACCTGTCGCATCGTCAACGTCTGGCTCCCGAAAAGTTCATACTCGATCTGCTGCTATCGAATTAGCAGCGCGACGAGGCATCAACATCTCGAGCTTCCGGAAGCACTCCCCGTCGTTATCAACATCCCATCCTCCGTCGTCGACTATCCGTGTGACCAGAAAGCGAAGATCAAAATCGCCATCCAACGGATCTGTCTCCCTTCTCGGGTCCCAATACGATGATGACGACGACGACGACGACTGATTGGCATTTGTGTCTTAATGTTATTTATTGCATGTTTCATTGAGATCGGGCAACATGCGCTCAACATGTAATGACGGCATTAGCGATTCAACCAATATCTTATGTGCTTTACCATTTCGTAAGAAGGGCGTCTGGCTTGGGTACTGCTCGGAAGGATGTATGTGCAAAGTCGCGCGCTGCTGTGGATCCTGGGCCATCCCCTACCCAGTCTTCGTACCAGCGCTGTGCACCGAGGCTCGGATCGCGAATTTCAACGCCATTTCGGTACGACGCACGAACAGCATCGAGGGTGACACCTCGAATTTGTCCACCGCCGTTAAGGCACCCGGATGGGCACGCCATCACTTCAACGTAGTGATACGGGCAAGATCCGGAGCGAATCTTTCGAACAAGGTTCTGGATGTTCCTGAACCCGTATGCTCTTGCGAATCGCAGAACGGGCCGTCCGTCAACAACCAGGCTAGTCTCCTGGAAGTCGGCATTGCGACCGACTTGCTTAAATTGCAGAGGCGATCCGCCCAGTTCCACATTGAACAACTCACGAGCCGCATGCTTGAACACGTTGTCAAGATATCCTCCAGATGACCCACTGTCTTCTGCAGCCGTTATTACAGGCGACGCGTCATCGTCCTCGGGCACGACCTTGCCGAGGTCTTCGACTCTTTCTTCAATGAGGCCGGCAACCTCCAGCGTTGTCAGGACTAGGTCGACATCGCTTTGGAACTCGCTTCTTGACGCTTCCAGCTTCTTGTCGGCACAAGGCATTACGGTGACGTGATACACATTCGTGTCAGGATCGGACTGGAATCGCTTCACGAAAGCTCCCATGATCTGTTGTGGACTACGCACGGTACTCATGTAAGGAAGAATGAGCTCCTGCGTCTTCTCCGCATAGCAGACCCATCCAGGGCACTCCGATGTCAGCACAGGCAGGTTACCAGTTGGACTGCCGGAGGCTTTGGCTGCTTGGAACCGCTTGACGAACTCGTGGCGAGCTTCAGTGAGGGCGAGGTCCGCTGCGAACGATGAGTCAAAGACGGAAGCAGCGCCAAGCTCGCGCTTGAAGAAAGTGCTTAAGCGTTTGGCGGCCGAAGGAGTCGACAAGCCGAACCGCGCAGCAAGCGAGGCGCGAGAGTGCGGTGAGATGGAAACAATGAGCGTCTTCGAGCCGGCGTTAATGACACGAAGGAGTTCAGCGACGGATTGGGCCTCGACCAGGACTGTTTCAGCTGAAGTGATACAGCCGCTACATGCCAGACAATCGTTAAGCGTTATCTTGGCCGTCGACTGGCGAGGCACGATCTGGCCGAAGCGATTCTCGACAGCAATCTGGACGGCTGGTCCATCAGTTTCGAACTGAACCACGACGTTGAGTCAAATTGCTATCATTGAACACAACGCGCACGTTTACCTTCAACCCAGACTGACTGTCCTGAGGCTTGATGGGCAGAACGCATTCCACCGCTGGTGAAATGAAATCGTCAACGTCAGCGATACGGAGCGTGGCGCTGAAATCCGCCATCTGCGAAAGTCCGTGACACACTGACCACTGGTACAATGCCGCTCTGACTTAAAATGCGCCGAATGTCTCCAGCACGTGCGCTCGGCTTTGCGTACGAAGGTTTAGCATAGGTAACCATAAGTATACATTAGCGGCATATTCGACATGCGGTCGTGAATCCAGTCAGGATCGGAAGAGGGAATCCAGAATTGCGCTCGCAGTTCGCGGGCTCCTCTTGTGCAGGCGGTTTTGCTGAGGGACCGGTACCGTGTACTCCTTGTACATGTCGAATAGGGTGACGGTAATACCAGCTAGCAATGGCCTACAATGAAACGTTACACTAACACAAATAATCGACAATTGTCGTATTACCCAGCAACGATTCCCTCTGGCCCAAACACGTACACGCCCATGACGACGCTTAGCCCGACAAAGTAACTGTTGCCAGGTATATACGACCGTATGATAGTGTCAACATAGATATCAGCAAACAGATGGGATACGACAATGATCAAACTGCGGACGTGATACGAGTTGAAGGCCACCCCTATGGAGGCTGGAACCCAAATGATCTGGCGGGGCATCGTCAAAGCACGAACAGCGCACGAAATATTAAGATCACTCTACCCAAGTGCCCATGACGGGCATGATTGACAGGATGGCGGTCAAGCAGGAGAGAATGAGCGTGAACTGGATGCCGCAGATCTGAAAGGTTACATATGTTATGATTGCGTGCACAACGCCTATACAAAGGTCAGGAGACGCCAGTATAGGCGCTGACATCCACGTACCGATCAAAAGCGAGCACACGACTGTGCGAACGACGCTCCTCTTGAGACTCTTCACTAGGTTCCTCGTATCTGCCTCAGAGAACGGTGACAAGTCCTCGATCGTGCCCATGTGTGGCTCCGTCAGCAAGTAGAACAGGAACGACAGGAACGTGACGAATGCGACAATTGCATTGCTTGTGCGACTGTCCAGAAAATATATCAATAAGTTCCTGAACCTCCAACAATATGCTTGTCATCAACCTGACTAGCGACAACGACACGTTGAGAAACGTTGAGACATGCTGGCCGGCCCAGGCAACCAAAGCAATCGCCTAAAAGATATTGGTCCAAATGATATAAAAGCTCAATATGCACCAATTCAAGATATACCTGCTCCTTTGCACGATCAGCGTCCCACGGGGGAATTTGCATGCCCCAGGATTTCGCATAGGAGACAACGGTCTTGTAGATAGACGACGAGCCAAAGTCGGCAAGAATTTGTTTGATCTCCTCATTGCTTCCGACAAACTCTTGAATGGCTGAAACCATAGTGTTTACCTGATTCAAATAACAGCAAATCGATATTGTGGAACGCAGAGACTATGACAGAATTACCTCATCAGCTCCATTTTTCAGAATGATTGCCAATGGCATAACGATAAGGAATATAACCAGAACTAAGAGAAGCGATCCGACGACAGTGGCAGAATTCCCGACTAAGAAGAAGATTGCAGCCAGCAAGGTTATGGTCCAGACGATAACACTGAACAGCGACGGATCGATAGCAATGATGCCCAAGTAGATAGGCAGCAACGCTGCGATAATAAAAGGTCTGTATGGGGCAATATATGAGGTTGCCCGATGATGCAGATCCATTAGAACTGTTACAAGACAATCAGCTTCGTCTGTAGCGACAATCGCAGCAATAATGAGCTTACAATCCCGAGGCTTGGCCAGAATCATGAACCAGGTTATAGCCCAGAATAAAGCACCGAGATGTGGCCAGATAATAAGCAGATCATAGTACAGGACCAGGCCGACAACAATACATATGGCCATCTGCGACAGCTGGTGGAACGTTTTCTGTACCTTCTGACGTTTAACGTCCTCCTCCGTCAGCGCTGTCGCGTTCGTCTCTCCAAACGACATCGAATCCGCTGCCACTCCATCGTCAAACTGCTCCAGCACCTCATCGATCACCGTCTCCGGGCCCGACATCGCCTATATCACCTGTCGCCGCGGGCGCTGCCAGCGTATCGTGCAGCAGCAAAACCGGGCACACACGACCCGTGTTGAAAATAGTGTCGCGGTCCAGACTCCATCACGTTCGGCAGGACGTCAAGGCAGTCCCAGGAAAGAATTTATTTTCCAGAAG
Organism: Plasmodiophora brassicae; assembly: GCA_039704465.1. NCBI lineage: Eukaryota > Endomyxa > Phytomyxea > Plasmodiophorida > Plasmodiophoridae > Plasmodiophora > Plasmodiophora brassicae. The sequence continues at coordinate 255,139 of JASFAU010000007.1, read as the reverse complement.
GCGAAGAAGCGATCAGGGGACGCTGCGAAGCGCATTGGAGGTCGGCTTCGGGGCGACGACGACGACGGGCCCGCTGGGGACAACGGCGCTGGGGCCGCCGACGCGATCATTGCCTCCGGTCAGGCTGTTGTTTCGCCCGGATTCGAGCTTGAGCCGGGTGGCGAGTTGGCTGAGAATGTAGAATTCGAATTTGATTTTGATGGAGTATACGCTGGCTTTGAGCATGACCTGGTAGTTGTACAGGTTGACGTACTCGGTGACAAGGACGGAAATGTCAAGAATTAGGACGAAAACGTTTGCTGCGATCTGCCGCATAACGAATGGTGTCGACAAGCTGTCGAACATTGTCTTTCTCGAGAAGCTGTGTATGTACATGGCGCCGAGGATCGTCTCTTGCAGGCAGAATAACGTGACTTGAATCTTCTCGATGATGCTGTAACCAACAGTCCATGGCTCGGTCCCAATAACGTTCGATCCGAACGTGAAGACTGTTGTCAAGAAATGCGAAAAGATGATGTTGAAAATGATGAAGTAGCGAACATAGCGAATTTGCTTTGGGTCAATCCCGACGAGGCCCAACCGGGAGTACATGACCATGGAGAATCCGGTGACCATACAGTACCATCCGATGGTGACAATAATCAAGGGTCGATAGATGGTGCTGTTGGCAGCGTACCATCCGTAGAACAGATCAAGATAGGAGAGGACGAACGGGATCAGACTACCGCTGGCGAGGACCAGGGACCAGAAGTACAGCCCGCTGTACTTGCTGAATTTGGTAAAGACCAGAAGCAACGTTTCACAGCTGTTGTACAAGGCTATCGCCGACGTTGCCACGTGGAACGTCTGGGTGACATCCATAGAACCTCGCTTTCTCTCCTGAGTTCGTAGCGACGGTGTACCGACCACGAATGCAGTGTCCAGTCAAGACTGCTGCACGTCTCTCCTTGTCACAGAAAAGTAAACCTGCGAAAGCGTTGGCAAGATGCTCGGCACTGGGATTTAGACTGTCCAGATGACATGTTCGCCCCACCCGTACCTACTCAAACAGGCTGATAACCCCCATTGAGTAACTCGGGAGCGACAGAAGTGGAGCCCGCTGAACTCGCTGACCCTGCTGAAGACGTCGAGCAACTTTCCGCAGCTGTTGTACAAGGGTGTCACCGACGTCGCCACGCGGAACGACTCGATGACATCCATAAGACAGCGTTCGTTGCCTTTTACGTTCGTAACTATGTTACTTCATAGTCAAGTTAAAAGGGGTGCAAGCGCCACCGGTTGATCTACTGGTATTTTACGTACCTACGAGCCGATAATCGCTACCGAGGCTCGGAATCGCCAAGTCGAATACTTGTTCAAATGGTGCTTTCGACCCAGAGCATCACCAAACCAAGCATACCGGAAGCATGTTGCATCCATTCCATGAACTGAACGATCTCCGCCTAGATCAGCGGCCTTCCTCAAGACATGTCCAATACCTCTGACAGGCTGACGCAAGAACGCTCACCAAAGGATACTAAAACGATTGCTGTATTCAGGTTTTAGGATCAAGCATAGTAAGAGCAGTAATCCAGCGGCTCATAAGACTCGAAAGTTACTGTCATCGACAGATCTCCAATAACCTTCTTTCTAATCATTGCCGCCCGCGTCGTGCGTCTGTGCCAGTGCAGCCCATATCAACCTCGAAACGGCCTTTTGATGTCATCACATACCACCGGACTTGGCCCAGGGGATATCAGACCCGAATATGAACCTTCACCGTAACAGTCATTTCACTGGTCGACGCGATCTGCAGCAAGGCCCAGTGCCACGACCACCAATGACTATAACTCGACGAATCCGTCGACCGTCGTTGGTGTGCAGCCACGGAGTCCGAGGCGGACAGGCGACGTGGTTGCCGATGAGCAATACCGGGCCGTTGAAGTACGGGTTGAACCTTCCCAAGAAACGGAAAGCGGTGACGGCGCCATTGAACGTGTTTGAGAATGCGGTCGCCGCGAACGCTAGCGCCAATGTCGCCTCTCGTGTTTCTGCAAATGGAGATCAGCAGCGCCGGAAGGTTCGGACACCATTCCGTGGGTGTCGGCGTGATCTGACAGCTCTGTAGGCGGAGGAAGAGAAGGCAAGGTTGCTTGCAGAAGATCCGAATGTCTATGAATTCGACAGTGTCTACGACAATATGGCTGCGGCGAAGAAGGAGCGGCTGAACTCAAAGTTAACCTCTGCGTCGTCTCGCCAGGTATGCGCTTTGTGGACGTTTCAAAGTGTGTGCAGGTGTACTGATATTCCAGTACAGCCGAGGTACATGGAGGCATTGCAGAAACGGGCTCTGGAAAGGAAGCGAGAGCAGGAAGTCGTGTACCAGAATATTATCAGGAAGGAACGCGTCGCAGAAGACCATTTGTATCAGTCGACGGAGGCGTTCGTGACGGCTGGATACAAAGAACAGATGATGAAGGACAATGCTTGGCAGGTCGAGCAGGACCGTATTGACGAACAGCATGCCGGTCCGACATCCCGGGGAATGGCCGGCTTCCTCTCCAATGTTCTTGCACCATCTGTCCCGTCTTCGACCAGTGCGGCCGTGGACGATCATACCCCCGAGAAACCGCCGAATCGTGAGGACAAACATCATGGCAAATCGAGTCCTACTATAGCCCAGGAGCCACCTGCTGAGAAGCCATTGTCAAGAAGGGATCGTAAACGTGGTGCTTCTCCGTCTTCGCAACCAAAGCAGGCGCCTCCACACGCTGCTGTTGCTCGGGAGCAGGCCCGCGAAGCTGAAACTGGGGCTGTATCTGCGTCTCAGGAGCAGGCTCAACAACCCGCTGCCGTCGTCCGGGAACAGCCCCGTGCAACGGAGCCTGCAACTGTACCTGCTCCTCAGGAACAGACTCGAAGAACAACATCGGATTCCGCTGCTGCTGCAAGGGAGCGATATCTCCAGCGGAAACGTGAACGCGAAGCCATCAAGGAACAAGGCGCTGGGTCGGGATAAACACGTCCGTCATCGACTGACTGAAAGCTGTTTGTCCAGCTCGATGGTCTCGGTAGGCATCATCGTGCATTTGCTTCGTCCGAGCACATAAACAACAAGAGCATGTATTATTCATACTTACATGTGTCGAATCGTCGAGAGCACATTGGCGCACAGGGTTTGAAACGAGGCCTGCAGATACTGTTTCCTCCTTTCAAGGGACACATTTTACAGCATGAAACGAAAATGCCTACGTATGTAGCTATGTAGGGCACCCTGTTCGATCGATGGCATAAGTATCGTCACTAGGGAAACGCATACGCCAGTTGCTGAATAACATTAAAAGTATTCTTTATAGATCGGTTGAAGGTTGTTCTATCAGGTCATTGGTACATTCGGGCCAACTGTCGGCGTCTAGCGATGACGCAGGTAGTAGACCAGCTTTGTACAGTAGGTCGTGATGAAGTAAATGGGCAGCCCGGCAAACGTCAGGAGCAGGGCGTAGCGCGACGTTGTTGCTGTCGATGGATTCGGGTCGAACAGGCTGTATGCCACCAGGAACAGGCATGCCAGAGTAAAGGCAATGGGAGTGACTGGGTACAGTGCCACCTTATAGACACGCGGCGTAGGCATCGTGAAACGCAAACGAATCAACGCAGCGCCAACAAGGGCGAAGACGATCTACCGGACGATGCGTCAGGCGAACGTAAACGAATCTGCCAGCGCCTTACGATCTGTCCGATCATGAAGTAGTTCATCACCTGATCCAGGTTGGGCACACAAATCTGCAACACGATCGCCCAGGCAGCACACGCGACAATCGAGACGAACGGGACGCCTCGCGACGATACCCGGCCAAATGGCGATGGGAACAGACGATCGCGCGCCGCCGAATAGAAGACGCGTGTGCACCCGGCCAGTTTCGCGTTGGCGCTCCCGGCTGCACATAAAGCGATCAGGATCGACGTGACAGAGCACAGCGACGATCCGCCGATGCGGGAGAAGAACGGCGCCGCCAGGCTGGCGGTGCTCATCTCGTTCGGCTCCAGCACCGACATGAACGACACGATCACCAGAAGCCCAAGACCTGTAACGCTGCTTATCCCAGCCAGGAACACGCGAGGAACGTCGCGCGACGGATTCAGCATTTCCTCAGACAGCTATCCGAACGACGTCAACCACACGAGAAGACTGACATTGAACCACTCTCCTACAGGTGCAAGCATCTGGAACCCTGCAAGAGCAACTGCCAAGTTAGACCTGATGCAATCGCAAGAAGACATGCCGGCGTACCGTTGAACGCGAAGACTGCCTTCATGATGGCGTACACGACGAAATCCCAGTTGAGACCATCGAACAAGTTTCCCATCGACATGACGTCGGCACGAGCAGGCGTCGCCACACTGCGGTGGATGACGGCGGAGAGAAGAACGGCGCCCACCGTCAGGAACTTCACGTCTGAGGCATGATAAGAAACAGGGATATGATCCATAGGGAATTATCGCACAGAGCAGAACGCGTTGGAGCAGAGCGGAGCTGCTCGACCCAGCCAGGTTGACGCCAGCAATGAACACGACCAGGCCAATCGACACGAGCTGGATGACAAGAGGCGTGTCCGGAACGCCGGCCCAGGCAAGCCCGCTCACCAGGTACACGGCGCAGACACCTGTTATTGCCGCCAACGCGCCGGGTCCAATAACGACGAAGAGCATAAACACTGACGGGGGCAATATCATGAATGTGGCGGTGATGATGTGGCCCGTCTCACCATACCGTAGCAGAAGGCAGAGACCCTACCGAAGGCAGCCTTCAGGTAGGTGGATTCGCTTCCAGCAGACACGAGTAACGTGGCCAGCTCGCTGTAGCACAGCGCCCCGGCCAGCGCTAATAGGCCGCTGATGGTCCATGCCACCAGGGTCCCAATTGGGCCAACCGATTTGTAAATGTACCCGGGACTGACGAACAGCCCGGCACCGATCAGCGATCCGATGACGAATGCGAACCCGTCTGATGTCACCACATTGGCAAGGGCATCATCGCAAAGGAATCCAGGCCGGTTCGGTACCGAAGAACGTCAGCGTTCGCTTGAGCTGGTTGCACGCATCAGGGCCAAGATTGGCCATTAGTGTCGGCTCGGCGCCTGTGCCGTCGTCCTTCACAGCGCTCCGTGACGCCATGTGCACGGTTTGAAGCTGGTGTCCGCAATGCAAGGCGGACGTTCGTTGTTGCACCTCACGACAGAACTTGCGGACGGACGGTACCAACGGCCGACGCTGGGTGCCCTTGTCCGTCCTGGCACTGGCGCCTGCGCCCGAAATAGATTTCCAGCACGTTCATTGATTCGCGACCCCCAGGGCCTGTGAGAACGGCCATCGAAAGCAGTTGTGTTCCTCAAGCGAGACGAAATCGATATCGACTCCTGCGACACGGAGCGACATTCTGAGGATGTCAACGTGTCCTCGAAATGCAACCGTCTACTGCGGCGTGGCCTGCCACCTGCGCTGCGCATTAACGTCGATAAATATTACCGGTACATAGGTAGAAACGTTCAGCAGCAGTCTGACGAGGAGTCGATTGCCACTGTACATTATATGGGACCACGTGCAGTAAATTCCGCGTCCAATTCCGTTGGGCGTCGTTGGGGAACTTGGCCTTGGACCGGAAGTGCCCGTGGACCACTGAGGTGGACGGAACTGCTTTTATTTGTTTGCGTTCGCTGCGTTTCGTACGTTGTAGGTTGCAGGTTCCGGTTGGTCAACAATCAACATACCAACTTAGCATCCTGCATGGCCGCAGTCCGTCATAGCAGCCGTTCGGTAGGTAGCAAACAGCAATAGACGTCCTGCGCGAATTCGTCGGCGACCGGCAATGCTTCGAGCGATATTGCGCTGCAGGCCGTCGGGCGTTATCGTTGCGCGCCGCTGCTTGGCAACGTTCGATGTCGTTGATCGCGTGATGGTGCCACGCGACCAAGTCCAGATCACGTTCGCTCGGTCGGCGGGCCCGGGCGGCCAGAACGTCAACAAGGTCAACACGAAGGTAGTGACGACTCCGGCCGGCGCCTTTTCGGTTTGATCGCGAAACCGGACGGTATCAGGTCGAGATTCGTTTCAACGTCGAGACCGCGAAATGGCTGAGCGACGAAGCGAAGCAGCGGCTGATGAATCAGCAGGGTCATCGCATCACGAAGGCCAACGAGCTCGTTGTCACGTCCATGGTGTCGCGGTCGCAACATCGTAACCTGGAAGACGCCATGCAGAAATTACAGTACATTGTCTCGTGTTCTGCCATCGTCCCGGATTGCCTGACCGTTTATCGACAGAGGGTACATCGACGAGGCCCACAAGGTCGAGAAGGAATGGATCCCGACGGAAAAGCCGGTGTCTGCGAAGCTGACCCGGCTTAAAGACAAGAAGTTGCACTCAATGAAGAAAGCCGCCCGGCGCAAGCCTGATCCCGACTTCTAATATATGATGAAGGACTTCTGTACTACTACTTGCTATACCTGTGGACATGTCCGACATTAGGGCGCAGCCTCATATAGTGCAGCCACGGGATCTGTCAACGCCGTAGCGGACTTTGCAGGGCGACCCACACCCCGATTGCCATCGCTGTGAACGATGTCGCACCGTAAGTTCGAGGCACCGCGACATGGTTCGCTTGGTTTCCTGCCACGAAAGCGCTCGCGCACGATCCGCGGCCGAGTTCGCCATTTCCCGAAGGACAGTCCAGAGGCGGCCCCGCACCTAACTGCCTTCATGGCCTACAAGGCCGGCATGACGCACGTGCTCCGTGATGTCATCCGTCCCGGGTCGAAGTTGCACAAGAAGGAGGCCGTCGAGGCTGTCACCATTCTTGAGGCCCCCGCGATGGTCGTTGTCGGCCTGGTTGGGTACGTCGAGACGCCGCGTGGTCTGCGCACCCTGTCGACCGTCTGGGCGAACCACCTCAGCGACGACCTCAAACGCCGCTTCTACAAGAACTTCTACCGCTCGAAGAAGAAGGCGTTCTCGAAGTACGCTAAGCGCGTTTCGGCTGAGGATAACCAGGACGTTCAGAAGGAGCTGAACCGCATCACCAAGCTGTGCACTGTCGTTCGTGTCCTGGTGCACACCCAGGTTCGCAAGCTGAAGCTGCGGCAGAAGAAGGCGCACCTGATGGAGGTCCAGATCAACGGTGGTGACATCGCTGCCAAGGTCAAGTTCGGCTACGACCTGTTTGAGAAGGAGGTCCCCGTCGCGGCCGTCTTCTCCGAGGGCGAATCTGTCGACCTGATCGGTGTCTCCAAGGGTTGCGGTGTCAAGGGTGTCATCTCCCGTTGGGGTGTCACGCGTCTGCCGCGCAAGACGCACCGTGGTCTGCGTAAGGTCGCCTGTATCGGTGCCTGGCACCCGGCCCGTGTGTCGTACTCCGTCGCGCGTGCCGGTCAGAAGGGCTACCACCACCGTACCGAGGCCAACAAGAAGATCTACAAGATCGGCTGCGGCATCAAGCACGAGTCGTCCGCCAATGGCAATGCGTCGACGGAGGCGGACCCGACCGTTAAACATATTACGCCGATGGGCGGGTTCCCCCACTACGGTGAGGTCAACGAGGACTACGTCATGATCAAGGGCTGTGTCATCGGTAGCAAGAAGCGTGTCATCACGCTGCGCAAAGCCATGCACAAGTCGACGAAGCGTCGCGAGACCGAGGAGCCCGGCATCAAGTTCATCGACACGTCCAGCAAGTTCGGTCATGGTCGGTTCCAGACTGCGGCCGAGAAGGCCGAGTTCCTTGGCCCGCTCAAGCCGCGCGACGAGGAATGAACCACGCCATCGTCCTCAATACAATCATCCAGTCGCTTACCTTATCATGCAGATGTGTTTACTATGCGACAGCGAAGGCCTGGAGCAGGCGGATGATCCGCGGGTACAGACGAACGTGGGCGTCAACGCCCCAGGTGAAGTCCAGATGGGCATACTCGTTAATGATCTGCCAGTCGACGACGATATCCGGTCGGATCTCACGACGAAGATAGTCGTTATCAACAATGTCGCCTAGTGTGTCCTGGTCGCCCAGGAACACGGCAACGGGGACGTTCACCTTCGAGAGATCGTAGACCGGGGGTGTGACCTTCCCGTACCGGACCAGGTTCTCTATTGGCCCCAGGTCGACCTTTGCGAATCGCTTGTGCTTGACCATCTGGGTCCAATGGGCCATGTTCTGATAAGGGACAGTTGTCAGGACCTGCGGCTGGTATGGCGCTGGGTGCTTGTATACGCTACCTGCATCGAAGTCCCAGCTGGCGTATGCTTCGTGTACAGCTGAAGGCGGGTGCAGTTCAGGTTGTGCCCGGGCGTGCCGTTCGTGCCTTCGATCATGAATAGGAACAGGGAGCACGCGTCCTTCCCAATGATCGACGTATCGCAGAAGAATTTGGCGGTCAGCTCCCTGAGTGCAATGTCAGCGCAATCCCGATGTCCACCCACTGCGGCGAATCACCAGATTTCGCCATGCGGTGCAAAGTCGCCTGTGCCCGGCCAGCGCGCGATCTCCTCCAGGTCGAACTCGGCCAGGAAGTGCAGAAGCTTCGACCGTATGTTCCGTACTATGCAGGATTTGATCAGGCGTACGTGGACGACACATGGCGCGTCTTACGTACCGAAGACGGCAGGACCCAGGGCGATAAACAGGTGGACCTTGTCGTTAAGCTCAGACGACTCGGAGAAGTGAGCAAAGGCAAGTGTGGCGCCTTGGCTGTGTCCAATATAGGCTAGCGATGCCTGACCCGAAACATGGAGCGCTATTCGAATAGGTTGCGTCATCAGCCGGGTCGAAATACGGGCCCTGTGAGGCGGCGCGACGAACCGTGATTAACAAAGGCGGGCATATCGAATTCGGCCATCTCATCAAACGAAAACCGCCACTTGTCCTTGCTGTTGCCCAGCGGAGGGCTGAAGTTATTCCCGCGTGAATTGCTCAGCCTGGATGGACGACGTCAATACCGGCAGAGCTTCATTAGCGACGGGGACCTACCATACGTCGAAGCCATTATCTGCCAGGATATAGGCCAACGATTGTTCCCGTTCGTTAAGCAGGAACGCAGCAGCTGAATCCAATAGCCCATGCTGCAGAAGAACGACCGGTCTTGGGCCTAACGAAGGCCCTCGGCGGCCGTGCGGAATCCGGAACATGTTCAACAGAAACCTTGCGGAACGTTAGGCTTCGGTGGACATAATAAAGATGTCCGATGCTGCTGACCCGTCGCGCGCGACAACCTCATGGGTCTCGCACGGGTACCCATTATACGCAACCAGCTGCGGCACCGTCAGCGAGCACTCTGGGATATCGGCCGACGCGAATAACGCCAGCACGGCAACGACGACACCGCCGGAACGCAACATGCGCCGATCGGCAAGCGGACCAACGACGACGCGCACCTGGTGGGACTCCCCGCCAGACCAGGCGACGGTATGGCCTGCAGGCGGGGCAAATGTTCCCCATGGGCCACATGACGCGTGACCCGTCGTGCGTTACGAGTTACGGCGTTACCGCGGGACGTGGGCCGCCTGTAACAGGGACGGCGAGTTGGCGCCAATCGCAGCCGTGGAAATGTGTGCAGCGTGCAGGCGGGTCGACTGACGCGGGCTGCCACAGGTACTGGATGGTCGGCGTTCACGTTCGCCCGCATCTGGGCGTCCGACCGCAACGCGGGGCATGCACGGCACCGGCGATATTGACCGATAAACAGGTTGCTTGAGGGGAGGGCCGACCTTGGGTGTACGTACGGCCATCCAGATCTTGCTGACGGCCCTCTCGAGAATGCAGGGTTGCGCGCTCTCCGGCTGCAGTTGGTTAATCCGGTAAACGTCGTTACCGAGGCGGCCACCAGTGGTCGAAGCCAAGGTACTGACTGGTAGTATCATCAAGTTCAAGCACGCCCCAAGAAGCTGCGCAAGTGAACCATGCAACTTGTACACCAGCAGGAAGCGGATAAGCGTCTGGTCGGCGACATCCGTTCCCGCATGATCAAAGATAATCAGTGCCAATCCATGGAATGCCCACCGCCAGTTGTTATGGATGGCTCCCGCATCTTGCCAGGCACGAGGTGATCGCCTACGTCACCCCACCGAGATGGAAACGAACCTCAGTAGCACCCGCAGACAGGTGCCGTACGACACCGGCCCATCGCTTATCCCGGTGTCGGCGAACGCTGAGCGTGCAACCATGGTCACCGTCGAGCGTTTCATAATCATCTAGTTCGTCGATGAAATCCAGCCCGGGACGATCGCTGCGTCGCCCGCATGGACGGCACTGGCGTTACCTTAACGCCCACTTGGCGATCTCGTTCGAGTACTCGTAATAACAGGGTTCGGCGGGACGGTCATGGGCGACATGGCGACGGTGCCGGCGCCATCGCCGACGTTGCCGGCGAAGCGCGGTTCGGCGTCGGGCGATCTGCAGAAGCACGCCGAGCAGGTTCGCACGATGCGGGCCTGCATCGAAAGCGCCGGCGGCGCCGACCAGGTCCGGGAGCATTTACAGACCAGCGACTTCTACGCCCGCACCGTCTCGATCGTCAAGTCGACGATGCTGGCCGACCCGGCGACGACCGTTGCCGCTCTGGACCTGCTGCTCGCCGTCCTCGACATGTCCCGCGACCACATCCCGCTCTTCTTCAAGCGCTGCCGCTCCGGGATCGACGTCCTCGCCAGGGTCCTCGTCGACTGTGCGAATCGCCCGTCGCCCTGCATCCGACACGTCGTCCCGGTCCTGAACACGCTGTCAACGACGTCCCCTGGGACCGTCCTGGCCAGGTGCGCTCAGTCGCTCGCCAGCTTCTGGGACGTCCACGACCTGCACCCGCCCGATCCCGACCTCGACCTGGACCTCGCTCGACTCGTCGCGTCCATCGTCACGAGAGGTGATCGCTCCTACGCAAGCGCCCCGCTTGGTTGCCTCTAACCAGCCCTGACAGACGACCTGGACGGGCACATTGCCACGTTGCTGATGTCGGACGCGGTCGTGTCGACGCTGTCCTGCGGGTTGATCCGGTCGTGTGGCAGCCTCGTCGGCGAGTACGAGCGCACAGGGCGCGTTAGCGACCCGGTGGCATCGGCGTCGTCGACGTTCGCGGCGGCCCTGTGTGCGATCGCGGCCGCCAAACCCGACGCCTGGCCGCTGATCAACCTGATGCAGTCGAACGGGTCGATATGCACCATCATGGACGCCATCGACGTGGCCGGGTCGGCGGGGCGCGTCGAAGCGCACGCCAGACTGATCGTCCTGCTCGGGTTCATGGAGATCGATGCGGATTCGATCGGGAAGGCCGAGGTCAGGGAGACGCTGGAGCGGTTCGTGCGCCTGGAGACGTGCTGCCGGGAGATGTGGGCGGCGCCCGGCAACGACGACGTCGTCAGCGCGTCGCTGAACGAACTCAGCGAGATGCTGGCGGCGCCGCTGTTCGGCGAGGTCGCCATCTGCATCCCGGACATCGTCAAGCTGCTGATCAACTGCTTGGGCAACATTGACGAGATGGTGATGGTGCCCGCGCTGAACGCCACGTACCTGTTCCTGCTGGCCTGCCCCGACGCCCAGCAGCAGTTCCTGGATCGGGGCGGGTTCGACGCGCTCGCTGAGTGCCTCCACGACTACAACGTGGAGATCCGGGTGACGTCGATGGAGATCCTGAGCATCGTGGCGGCACGCCACCCAGAGAACCGGTCCATGCTGCAGTCGTCCGGGATCGTCAAGTACATCCTCGAGCTGATCGGGCAGTTCGGGCGCGACGACGACGTCGGCGTACAGATCGTCGAGGCGGGCGCCGGCGTTCTCGGGCTGGCGCTCACCGAAACGCCCGCCAACCAAGAGTACATGTCCGACCACGACGGCGTCAGCATCCTCCTCAGCACCATTCGCGCCTGCATCGCCGGCGAGGGCGACATCGCCCAGACCACGATCGACGCGCTGCTGCTGGCCCTGAACAACCTCGTCTACAGGAACAGGTGGCGTGGTCATCGTTGCACGAGAATCGGGACCCCGGTCACTGACCGTTAGTCGGGGGCAGGCGGGCGCAGGAGGAGTTCCGGAAGCACGGCGGGTTCGAGGTCGCGTTCCGGTTGTGGAACGACGACGACGACGCGCTGCTGGCGAGCGTGTTGAACCTGCTGGTGAACGCGATCGACACGTGCGAACCGAACCAGGAGATGGTGTGCACGGCAGCGTTCCAGGCGCGGATGACGTCGCTGCTCGACGGCGGCCATGCGGCGATCTCGTGCGTGTTGCTGTCGCATGCGACCTGGAACCACGAACGGAACCAGGCGCTGTTCTCGACCGAGGCGGTCGTCGAGCTCCTGCTGAAGCACGTTGCGTCGAACGCCAAGCAGGACCAGCTGAGCCTGTTCGCGCTGATGGCGCTGTCGAACCTCAGCTATCAGAACAGCGCGCTGCAGGACCTGATCGCCAAGTTCGACGGCGTTGCCGTCGTGCATGAGGCGTTGGTTCGCGCAACACAGCAAGGCGACGCCGTCACGTATGGCGCGATCACGACCGCCTTGGGCAACGTCGTGCACCGCCACGACGCGAACGGGACAGCGTTGGTGGGTCTCGGCGGCGTCGATTTGCTTCTGACGTACATCACCGACAACGACGACGACGACACGAGCGAGTTCGGCGCGCTGGGCTCCAGCGCGTTCCTGACGATCGTCCAGATGGGCGAAACGTCGTTGACGCATATCCTCCAGGTGCTGAAGACGGGCAAGGCACCTGCCGTCACCGGGAACGCATGCGCCGGCGCTCCCGATGACGGCATGGACCCGCTGATCCCGTACCTGACCGCCCTGAACGGGATCATCTACCTAAGCCCGGCCATGGCCGAGTTCGTCATCCGATCGGAAGGCCTGGCCACCATCGTCGGCCTTCTGAGACACGAGTCGAAGCGAGCCTTAGTTGGGTAAACGATCGGGAGAGCGACGTCGCACCTGAGGGCTGAGCAGACCGTCTTAGGTACATCCTCTTCATCCTGGTGAACCTGACCGTGTCGCAGCAGAAGCCGGTGCAGGCGCGAGCGAGGTCAGAGGGAGCGTTCGACGCGCTGGAATCGTGCCTACGTTGGTTGGGCGCCGGCGAGCCGGATGACGACGACGCGGCGTTCTCCCGGGACGAGATCCGACGTGTCATCTACCAGGTGCTGGACAACCTTCTCACCGGCAACACAAGCAACACGCGCGAGTTCCTGTCCAGGACGTTGATGATCGAGACGCTACTGTCCGATTGTGGGGAGCTGACCGGCGCCCGGCGGGACGCGGCCGCGTTGCCCGAGGCCGCTGAAGTCCTACTGACGCTCTGCGAGCAGCCTCGCGCGACGGATGCCATTGGAGTCGATCGCGTTCGTCCGCTGCTCGAGATCATCCAGCAGCGGACGTCGTCGCAGACGATGCACGCCAAGGCCCAGCATCTGCTCCAACAGATTTCAGGACGACGGCACTGAATACAGGAACGCCGAGCAACGCCGTCGTGAACGTCGTGCCAGGGTGTATTGGGGACGCGAGCCGTCTACGGTCCGAGCAGGCATCATACTGCCTGGGGCGCATTACCGGAACGTCTTGGCGAAGGTTTCCCTGGCAGTCTGGAAAGCTTGGGCGAGCGATTGCTCGGCGATGGGCGCGTCCCTGTCGGCGCCCTTCATGGCGACGCCGTCAACCACAAGGACGCTGTCCGTTTCGAGAATGATGCCATCGTCCAGGATTTCGTCGATGGTCAGCAGCAGGACGTCGAGGTTGTCGATGAGCGGCTGCCGATCAATGGGAACGCGCAGGAGCGACGTCAGGCTCTCTTCCAGACAGACCAGGACGTGATGCAGAACGAGTTCGTTCTCGTCGGCAGCACCGATGACGTAGACGAAGGCGTCGCCGTAGAATTTGAAAACGGTCACGTACTGATCGAACATGACGACCTCGCCTGTATCGCGTCACTTAAACCGAGCAAGAACGGCGGATCTGGACCGGATCTACCTTCTTTCCTCGCATTCAGGATGCGACTCGTTTTACCGAATACGGCTCGCTCGAGCGCCAGTTGCTTATCCAGGGCGAGCAGGTCGGGATCGAAGTACTTCACACCAATGCGCGTCCCCTGTCCATCCAGCACGACGGCGGCTTTCACCTTCGACTGGATCTAGCACCGCAACGCATACGATCAGCAGACGTCACGAGACCGTGCCACTCATCGACACTCACCGACATGGCTGTCCCAAAATCCCCAGCAACTCCGGGGCGCGCCGACAAAAAGGTTGGAGCACCCAATATTTGGTACGTCACACCTAGAGCCTGGGATGCAACACCCAGACTTTGTCACTTTTCACCCAAACAGGTCACAGGGTGTCGAATTGGGATTCAGCACCCAGAAACTGGTGCACTCCACCCAAAACCTGGGATACTCCACCCAGAGACGGGAGCACTCCACCCAGGGACTGGTGTATTCCACCCAGAGACTGGTGCATTCCACCCGGAGACTGGTGCTGTCGACCCAGAGACTGGTACGCTCTACCAAGAGACTGGCGCACTCAACCTTAGCCTATGTGGCAAAGTGCGTAGACTTCACATTCCGCACACGCGGAGCGTTGCGGCTCCAAACTCAACCGTCGGCGTCGTGTAGGTCACCAGCTGTTTGGCGATTGGCCCTAGTTGCACAACCTTCCGATACCCGGCCAAGTAGCTCCTGTCGGGCAGTTCGTTAATCGAGCCCCTCCGGCCGGCACCCGTGGGCGTCGTGGCCAGCGGCGTGCAGCTCGCTGACAATATGGTTGCATTGTATTACTCGATATCTAGTGCACCGCCCAGCATCCTTGGGCGCCCAGGTCCGGGCAGATAACCTTGCGGTCTAGCCCGGACCTCTTCTTGTGCTGGTACACCTCGTCCACCGCCACGAGGTCCCTGCCCGGCACGACGCTGGCCACGACGCCCGCGGTTGGGCGCCGGCCGGGGGGCACGATTAACAAACCGTCCGACAGGAGCTACTTGGCCGGGTATCGGAAGGTTGGACTTCTTGAGAGCAGCAACGATGTGCACACAGAATCCAAATTTGTGAGCCAACGCACAGGGGCACCTGTGCGCCGCTACATCGACTCGCCAACCTTCGACCGGCATATCGGCACGTTCGAAGTGCTCGTAATGCTTCATAGCACCGCGTAGGACTATCTGCCTCCAACGCGCATCAGAACAGTCCGCCATGTCGCGTTCATTGAAGTCCTACCATATCATTTACGAAATCAGCTCACTGTTCAATCACAGACCTAAGACGACTTACGTCGTGCGCTGCAAATGGGCGCTGATGTACGAGAACACTACCGTCAGGACCGCGGCGGATGTCGAACACGCCGGCGCGGTCAAGGGATGCCCAATGACTGAGCATCGTCTTGCTCGGCGCGAAATCTGCCGCAAACTGTACAGGCAATTGCGACTTGACATGAATCAGATTCGCGGCAGCCCGGATCCACATGGGAATGTGGAGGCGCTTCCTTTCCGTCGCATCCTACATAATGCACATTAGTTATTGTATTTTACGAGAGAGTGGCCAGCCATTACCTTTTTAAACTCGCCGTTGAATTGCTCAACGCCATTGTTCGTTGAGCATACACCGACGCTCGTATGGCATAAGGACCATCGCCAGAATACGCTGCCCGTGTTTCCAAGTTGTGGAATTTCCGGGCACCAAGTGTTCAGGAAGTAGGTGGCAAACCGATCACCGGCGTCGCCCCACGTGCGCCATACGTTCGTGGTTCGGACGACCTTCTCAACGAAGATTTCACGCCAGCGCCCCATTCACCAGTGCAGAATAGATACGGGCTGGGGGACGTCACTGTTTGGCACAGTGTGCATGAACCCCGGCGCTTCTGATCCATTCTCGAGACGGTCACCTGCATTCCTGGGATGTCGACGGATCGGACGGGTCGGGCAGGAGGAACGGTTTCTGTTGCTTGCCCAAAAATAGACCCGACGAAGGTGTGCGCTGCTTCCCGCCCCGCGTCGGAAGGCGCCCGTCAGCGACATAGCATGCATTGTTGATTGGGGCAGCGAGGCTTGCCAGTGTGACGCCACGCGTCGTGTTATGCGCATAGCAGTGCGTCAGCCATGATCGTGGGCGTGCCGCCATTCGATACAGACTGCGGGCTGTTATGTATTCTGTCCGACCTGTACGAATCCCGTCGGCGGGGTGCTCCCGCGAGTGGCGCACAAATGGCGCGCACTTTTCCGGACGATTTTGCGCGTGTCGTGCAGCAAGGGCACACTGACATTGTGCGAATCTCCCCGTATAACCATTGGGCGTGACGGCGCCGGTGCCCTGGTCGACCACCGCCACCACGTCGTCGTCGACATCGGGCGAGATTCAATGCCTGGACAGAAACGCCAACGGGAGTCGCCGTCGTTCGGGCCGCTGCCGTCACCGAGCATTGGCCCCGGGTTCTCCTGCGGCACGCCGACAATCGGCCCGTTGCCCGCTGTTCGGTCCATCACCAACACGCCGCTATTCCGGTCCAGCCCGAGGACGACCCCGTCCGGGCTGTTCAATTCGCCGAGTACGTCACCGTAATCCATCTGTTCGTGGGTCGTCCCTAACCGTGTGTGCAGTGTTTTCTGTGCGGACGCCGGTGCTAGATTTCCAACCGGCACCGCCAATGTTCGCCAGCGCGTATGGCAGCAACATTAACCCGCATGGCACGAACGCGTCGTCAAACGTGCACCAGTCACTGCTGATGTCGCCGATGCCGTTCATGAATTCGCCGTCGACGCCGATGCCGTCACATGACCTACAAAATTCGCTCCTGCTGGATTCCGTACCGGGCCTGTCTCTCAATGGGTATGTCTCCTCAATTACCTATCTGTACTCACAGAACTTACTCGAATTTCCGTACTAGGCCCCAGGCTCAGTCGTCCGTACTGGAACGGTTCAAGAAGTTTTTCGATAATCAGCGAGTCTTGGACGATTCCATTGCAGGGCACTTTCAAAAGCAGGTTGGTTGGCTTATCGTTGCTCACTTGTATGCTTCCCGGGCTCAATCGTGGCTTTGTAGTCATCGATGCCCAGTATGACCGTCAATCATCGTGCCGGTATTATGCCCGTGATTGACGACGACGAGGAGGATGACGATGACCCGTCTTCTGGCGATGCATCTGGCGATTCACCGTTACTCGGTGCGGACGTGGACTTATCGACGCTTGTCGGCGAATCCGTCGCAAACGATCAGTCCTTGCGTCCTGGTAGCAGCTGTCACCAGTGTAAGAGCAGGAGGACGAACGGCCAGCTCTCGCATTGCAGTGGCAACAACAAGCGCAAGTCGTGCCGGAAGAAGTACTGCGACCAATGTCTGACGAAGTTCTATCAAATGCACTCGTCCAGGCATAAATCGTATCGCGACCGTAAATGGTCGTGCCCATCGTGCCAGGGTATGTGCTGCTGTGCAGCCTGCCGGCGCTCCAAGACGAAGGTCGCAAGGGCGCCGAACGGAAAAACCCCCGAGATGTACTCGCCGGCGACGTCGATGGCCGTCGGACTGGTGTACTTTGGCGACTTTGACCTCCTCAGTGGGGAGGCTCTCCCGTCATCCACAAGTGACCCCAAGCCATCTGACGATAGCTAATGTATCAAGTGTGTTTTGTGTTTCACTTGCGATGGTTCACCTGTCACCGAGCAGCAACGACGGTTCGCCAGTGCAATCGAACAATTTTAATCGCATGTGACCGGTCGGCCACCGTGTCGATGGGTTCGTCGCACGTTCACACACGTCGCGGGACATCCTCAGGTGCATGCAACGATGCGCGCGCGCTGTGAGACGCCCCAAATTCAGGTGCAGTCGGCGAACACGGGCAGCTGCAGATCGCGTGACGCAGATTGGCAACCCGCGATGGACGTCGACGAGCACGGCATGGCGGGCGTGCACCGGGCGGCGTCCCAGGGCCTGCTGGACGAATGTGCCGGGCTGCTGCGATCGGACCCCAGCCTGGTCGAGTGTCGGGATTCGGTCGGGAATACGCCGCTGCACTGGGCGGTGGTCAACCCGGACCTCGTTGCCGTCGTCGTCGGCACCAACGCTGATGTCAACGCGCGTAATCGCAAAGGCGATACCCCGCTCATGAAGGCTGTGGCCAGAGACCGGCCTCGTTCCGTGTCCGTTCTCGTTGATCATGGCGCGGATGTCTCACTACAAAACGCATTGGGTAGGCAACGGCATTGTCAAGTCGTTTCCTGTCGCCTGATCGTCTCGGACAGGGAGGACGGCACTGATGATGGCCGCTGAACTGGGCAATCCCGAAATCGTCCGGTGTCTGCTGGGTCATGGTGCCGACCCCAGAGTACAGGACGCATCTGGGTGGACGGCATTGCACTTTGCATCGTTGGGCGCCTGGCCGCAATACGAAAGCCATCGGGGTGCGATGAAGGCTCTGCTGGCGAGTGGTGCAGACGTGAATGCTGTCGAGAAGACATGCGGGTGGACGCCGATTCATGTCGCCACCGACGCCAGTGCTGTCCGGATCCTGGCGGGCGCCGGTGCCGACATCAACCGCGCTGATCGGGACGGTCGTGCCCCTGTCCACTACCTGAACGCAGATGGCGTTGCCGAATTGCACACGCTCAACGCTCGGCTTGACGCTGTGGACCGGTTCCATCGAACCGCATTGCACCTGTGTGCCAGCCCCGAGAAAGCCATCATCCTGATCGCACTGTGCCCCAACGACATCAACCGGCCCGACGAGCAGGGGAAGACGCCCCTGGATTGGGCGCTGACCCGACCCGAGGTCGCTCGCGTCATCCGGGAACGTGGCGGCCAAACCAGCAACAACGTATCGCGCTGCTCGATTATGTAGAACTCCTTGTTCCAGAGTTGCATGCAGGCGCTGATGCGTCACGTGAACGGGAAGTGTGAACACACGCCTTCGATTCGGGTTTCCACAGCGACCGGTGACGGTTTCTCTCGCTGTGGTACCCGTGCCCCGGGTCGGCTCAGCGTTTTGCTGCCGACTTCCGACCGCAGGGGGCGTCCTGGAAAATGTCGTGTTGTGGTTTGGCACGTGTGGGAATCTGTTGGGCTTGGGCGGGCATGGGGTTGCGGTTGGACTCCTAGTAGTAGAAGTCTGCGCCCGGAGGTCTCTCACGGACCTCGACGTGCTCAACCGTACCATTGCAACGCTGATTCCAATATGAGCGTCGATGTCGCGCCGGACGTCGACGTCGACATGGGCGGCGCCACGCCGCCCGACGCCGCCGCACCCGCTCCGCTCGACGCTATCGGCGACCACGAGGAGGTCTGGATCGTGAGGTCGACCGGCGAAGCGTACAGGACTTACGCCGAGTACATTCAACGCGTGGCCGACCTTCGCCGGCCCGTCTTCACCTGCGCCGTCACCGGGCGCACCGGTTTGCGATACGAGGAGTCGCTATCGGGCGAGCGACACGTTCAGGAGCGGTTGTCGTCGTTCCCCGATGATCTTGTCCGTCCGCTTCTGTCACATTGCCATGGGTCCACCGCGAAGCTCTCCGAACTGGTCGCCACCGCGTATTCGTTGCTGAACGGCGCCGTTGCGAAACAGATCATCAAGCTGATGATCCGACAGTCGACATCACGACCGCCGTTCCCAGGTTCACCCTGGATTGTCCATCAGAACCTGCTCGACGAGTACGACGTCCCCATCGCGAAGCTTCCGCCCGAGGTCCAGGACGTCATCGACCAGCATCGCGCCGGCAAGACCATCCGAAAGCGACCGGAAGGGATGCTGGCAGCACCGTCCGAGCCGCTCATCATCAAGTACCCGATCGAAGATGCACGACTGCCTGGCTATGCATCGTTGGCCGCCGAACTTCCTGCACTAAGGCCGCCGCCGGAGTGGACCTGCGATCCCGAGCTGAAGGTGTTCGGCAGCCTGTACATGAGTTGGCACTTCCTGTGGAGGTTCCATGAGGAACTGGCCGTGTCGCGTTTCCCGCTGGACGACTGGATCGAGGCGCTGCGCGACCCGCAGGAATCGTCGATCTTCGCCGAAGTCGTCGCCGCGCTCGTCCACGTCATTGCGCCGCAATCGTCGTCGCCGAAGAACAAGTCGGCGTTCGAGATCGACAGCGTGCTGCAGATTCTGGAGGCACTGAACGAGGAGATCGAAGAGCTAACTGGCACGGGGCTGGAGGACATGTCGCGAATCGAGGACGCCCTCGATTCGACGGCACATTTGTACGCGGTCGATCCTGCGCTCCGGTAATTACCGTCCCGCTGTTGCACGCCTGTTGATACTGATATGTGGCATGCGCCAGGGCCTATATTGTCCGGCTGTTGTGCGACCAGGCGCTGGGCACGGAAACGCTTCGCGAGGCGATCGATGCCGACCTCGCGGGGCGAAACGAACTGCGGCAATCGCAACGACAATCCGTTGCCGATGAGCGGAAAGAGCTTCGGGAGCAGAAGGCGATGATCAAGGAGGAGCGCACGCTGCTGAACCAGAGCAAGGCGGTCGACCTTGTCGAGCAAACGCGTCAGGAGTTCGAGGCCAAGGAAGGCGTTGAGAAGACGCGACAGCAACTGCTGTCGGAACAGAAGAGGGTGCGACAGGCGGAGGCGGAACAGCGCACCCTTCTCGCCGAGCAGCAGAAAGCGGAAGCGCGCCTGCGTGCCCTCGAGTCCAAGTACGAAGCTGCCCTCAAGGACGGTGGCCGCGGCAAGCTACAGGCCTTCGTCGTGCAGATGCGTGAGCTCCAGATCCGATGCCTGCCGCTGGGCCAGGACCGGTACAAGAACGACTACTTCTGGACGCCCTCCTGCGACGGTCGCATCGTCGTCGCCAGATGGACGGACGGCGTCTGGGGCTGGTACGACACCGTTGAAGACCTGCGCGCGCTTCATGCCCTGCTGAACGACAAAGGCATCCGCGAAGCCGACCTTCTCGAGAAGCTCACCCTGCTGGAATCCGTCATCGCCGGCGAACGCGAGGCGCACCTGAACCGCCTGGGCGGCAGCGACGCCGCCCGGGCCGCCAAGCGCAAGACTCGGGCGGCGGCCCGCGATGGCGACTACACCGATCGCGTCTGGTCGAACAAGCTCAGACGCGTCTCCGTATAACAAGCATTGTTATCGTGTCAATAATAATTCATGTCGTTGCGAGCGGCCGGCCTCGCAATGCTTCGCCGTCTGCGGTTTCCACCGGACCAGATCAGCAGTTCCACCGGAGCAGAGTAGCGGTCCCATCGGAGCCGTTCGGACGCAGCGCGCGCGTTGGCCACTGGACCGGTCGCCATGGGCAAGCCTGTGCGGGAACGCGCCGGCCGGCGAAGTGGCGGCGAGAAACGGGATCGCAGAAAGGCCGCCGCGCAGAAGCAGGACGCTGCCGCCCGCTGCATGACGGCCAGCCGCGGGTCGTCGTCGTCGTCGGGGGCGGCGGCGGCGGCGTGCGCACACGTCACCAAGGCGACGGCCAAGGGTGCCAAAGCGCATCGCAAACGATTGACGGTCGACCATTGCCAGTCGTGCGACGCGCCGTCAGCCTGGCTGTGTCTGACGTGCGGCAACGTCGGGTGCGGGCGCGACGACGCCGGCCACGCCGAAGAGCATTTCAAGTCGAATGGCATCAAGCATTGCATTTCGTTCTGCGCGATGCAGGCGCGGTTCTGGTGCTATGCCTGCGACGACGAAGTCGACATCGACCCTGAGGCGATGTTCGCGAAGACGTGGCGGCGCCAGGCCCTGGATAAGCTCACCAAGACATTGACGCTGAAGTCGGCCCGGGAGCGGAACAGCAACGACGACGACGATGCAGTGAAAAAGTACGCGAACGAGATGGCGAACAGCGGCGACGTCTCCGGGCCGCGCGGCATCAAGAACATTGGCAACACGTGCTTCTTCGCGTCACTGATGCAGTCGGTGTGTGTGGCGCGCCCGCTGCGTGCGTACTTCAACAAGAAGTCCAGCGCTGACGATCGGCCTCTGCACGCGGGCCTGCGCGCCTTCTCCTCGCTCCTGCTGTCGTCAGGGTCCGCTGCCAATCCGGGCGCCTTGCTCGACCTCGTATCGCAACGGCATCGCATCTTCCGCGGACGGCAGCAGCACGACGCGCATGAGCTCCTGAGGTGCCTCGTCGCCGCACTGCACGAGGAGTACCTGGACGATGTTGTCGCGATGAGGAAGGCGGCCGTCAGGTCATGGGACGTGGACGATATGCGACGATTCCTTCGAGAAGCGATGCCGGCTCTGCCGAACGATGTCGTCGACGACCTGGCACCGTTGCTCGTGGACAGCAAATACGACGATGATCTCGTGCCGGAGCAGCACCGTGACGCATTCGCGAGCCTGCATCGCGCGCTTCGCCACGGCAGGTCGCCGTTCATTCGCGTGACGCTGCCGTCGCTTGTCGACGACACGTTCGGCGGCATGCTGCAATCGCATATTCGCTGCCTGGCCTGCCAGCACGTTTCGAATACGCTCGAACCGTGCTATGACCTGTCGTTGTCGATCACCCCGTCGGTTGCGCTGGCGTCGCCGCGGCATCATCAGCGAAAGACGCCGAAGAAAGCGTCGACCGTTCCTGAAGATGAAGACGTCCTGGTGGCCGTCACCATCGATTTGCTGGTCGACGCCGTCGTGAACCTGTCGATCAGCGCTGTCGAGGTCCACGAGTCCACCGTTCGGCAGCAGTACAAGGCGTCACAAGCCCAGGTACGGCTATCGTATGTATCGCTGCGTTGGCTGCGCCTGATGTGGCACATGCGATGACAGCTACGTGGGCCCTGCACCGTCAGTGACTGCCTAAGAGCATTCTTTAGCGCCGAGATTCTGACGGGCGACAACGCGTACGATTGTTCTAAGTGCAAGAGGCGCAGCGCTAGCAGCAAGCTGTACACGGTCGAACGGACACCGGCTGTCCTCGTTCTCCATCTGAAACGTTTCTCGCAAGACGGCAGACGCCTTCACAAAGAGGATAAGCACATTGGCTTTGATATCGATCTCGACCTGCGCCCGTACTCATCGTCCAGCTCGGCGTCCTATTCCCTGTTCGCGGTGGTCGTGCACATGGGATCGATGGGCGGCGGTCACTACGTGGCCTACGTGAAACGCCATGGTGACCAATGGATGTACTTCTCGGATGCCACGGTTGCGCCCGTATCCGTCGAACGCGTCCTGTCGCAACAGGCATACCTGTTACTCTACGAGCGCACATGATGATACACCAACCAATCAACCGTTGACAAGGGGCTCGTTCGCCGAGAGCACCTGTCAGGCGATTCAACGCAATCGGCCACGATCATGGCAGGCCTTGGTGCTGCTGTTCGCCGCCTCCAGCTACCTACAAGGCGGCATCATGACGTCTGCGTCGTCATTCTGTTACTGTTCATTCGTTGTCCCCAGTGCCGATCAACAACACCATCTGACGCATGTGACAATCCGATATGATTCGCCTGACGTCCCGCTTCGAACCGGCGCGGCGTGATACGACAGGAGACGAGGCTGGGTGCACTTAGGGACCGTATCGTAACTCCAGCCTGCTTCGCGAACTTTGCTTCGCGACCAGGTCGCTTCGGCCCCCGCCGTGCATGGACACCGCCGATGGCGGCACGTCGGGGTGCTTCAATGCAATACTGAAGGCGCAATTATGAAGCGCGCGACGAGCCGTAGTATACCTGAATCTGTGTTAGCGCAGACCGAGTCGCTTTACTCTGTGACGTCGGCCAGTTTCGCCCTTGTGAATCGCAGCCCGTAGCGTAAGCCTTTAGCGCAAGTCGCTCGACTGGCCGCGCGCCGCACGGGTGCGTGTAACGGTTTGAAGGCGTCGACGTTGTTGAGGATGTGTGGCGCCTCGGCACCAGTGTCAGTTCTGATCACCCAGCGCACAGTGAGCGTGGGAAGCGGTGAACGACGCCCGGAGGATTTCAACCGACTGGAGTCGGTCATTTCGGCCCAGGGCGACCAGAAGATCGCGAAGCAGGCTGGAGTTACGATACGGTCCCTAAAGGAGAAGCGTATCCGGGCTGAGGGCAAGCTTCGCGCCGCAATCGACGAATACAGTGCCGTCTCTGGCATCAACGAGACCGTACGCGACCTGGTCACGAAGCAACGCTGGCGCTGGTCCAGAGGTCGTGTACCACGTCTTCAAGCAGACCCAGAACGACATGGTCCCTCGAGCGACGCTTTGCCGACCTCCGTTTCGGTGGCCGACACAGCGTCTAATGGCTCGAGCGACCATGTCGTTCTGGGTCTGCTTGAAGACGTGGTACACGACCTCTGGACCAGCGCCAGCGTTGCTTCGTGACCAGGTCGCGTACGGTCTCGTTGATGCCAGAGACGGCACTGTATTCGTCGATTGCGGCGCGAAGCTTGCCCTCAGCCCGGATACGCTTCTCCTTTAGGGACCGTATCGTAACTCCAGCCTGCTTCGCGAACTTTGCTTCGCGACCAGGTCGCTTCGGCCCACCCGCCGTGCATGGACACCGCCGATGGCGGCACGTCGGGGTGCTCCAATGCAATACTGAAGGCGCAATTACGAAGGCTGTGGGCGGTTATCCCTGGCGTCAGCAGCTTTTGTCGGCCGCTCGATGACGGAACCGCGACGGCACGGGAGGGAAGATTTCGCGAAAGTAAGATGTTCGCCCATAATGACGATGTCAGGCAGCACCTAACGGCGCCGGCGAGCGTCCACCTGAAGGAGGTCATCATTAGAACGCAAGCCCATCTCGAGGACCTCGTGCAAACGTGCGCAACGTTGGAGCCCTAACGCGGCCTGGCGACGGCAGGCCATTCTTCGAACGAGCAGCGCGGTGTGTTAACGCGGACGCTGCGGTCGCAGAACGGATGAACGAGCTGGGTATTTGATTGCGATGGCCTGTCGCGTCCTGGCGCGACGCAGATAACGTTCACAAATCCCAATCGATATGTGCACCACTTTAAATTCATGTACTGGGAATACCATACAACCAGGGATCCACATCGAATCGAGGTCGTCGCGGGGCTCTGCATCTGGCCGACCGCAGCAGTGAGATTGCTGCTCCGGCAAACCTGACGAGAGCATGAATGTCATTGTTTGGTATGCGCCGAGGGACAACCTCGCCGGAGACGGCACGGATCGATGGTGTGTCCCATTCGAATGCGATCGTCCGGACGCAGTGCGGCGGTTGCAACGCGACTCGCGAGGAAATCCCGTCCCGATCCGGCTATTATTGGAGCTGCAGGGTGCAACCAGACAATCTGGATCGGCGGCCACCTCGCGAGTACGTCCCGGACCTGGCGACGACAGATCCGCTGCCAAGATCAACGTAGCGCCATGCGTCGGATCTCGCAGAGCACACTGGGTCTGCTCTGCGTCATCGTCGTCGTCGTCGCTCATGCCGCGCACGAGGCGTTCGGCCCAGACGACGACATCAAGCAATATCTGGCGTCACCGAACGGTGGCAATGTTACGGCCGTCCTTGTCACGGCGCAGGCTCAACTTGACGACCTGGTCAACTTCCTGTGCACGAGCCGGACGGTCTGCCCGATGCTGAAGGCGATCAAGGCGTCCGGCCCTCTGATCACTCACCTGCCGTGGCAGGTCGGGAGCCTGACGTTTCTGACGTCTCTCGACATCTCCAACACTGGCGTTAGCCGGCTCCCATGGCAGGTCGGCAGCATGACTTCGCTGGAGTCACTTGACATTTCCAATACGCCCATCGACACGCTGCCCTGGCAGATCGGGCGCCTGGCATCCCTGATATCGCTCGACATTTCCGGCACGCGTATCACCGAGCTGCCGTATCAGATCGGGTTCCTCACTGGTCTGCAATACTTCAATTGCGACCCTGGGCTAAAGGGCGTACCGGACGGTATCGCTCCGCTACATCATCCTCCAGCGACCGCTGTCGAGCAGGCCCCAGCGCCAGTGCAGAGCACGCCCGATTTCGGTTCCATCGTCCTTCCAAACAGGATCGACGATGCACCAGTAGGGGTGCTGTGCTCCCAGTACGAGGTGTACGCGGACATGGTCGAGACATTGGAGGCGCTGCTCACGCGTTGGGTCGACCAACCCGATCCGGACAACGTCGTCACCGCGGCGACTTTCGTTCGCGAATGCATTGCTGAGTGCCGCGCCACCCAGGCGCAAATCGAGAACAGGATGAGGGACCTGGGATTCGCACCCGCTGACTGCGGGTGACCTGTCATGCATCCTCCCCCGCACGTGGACAGCGATCACAGATGTACACTGGTGTGGCCGAATCACAATACAGGGTCCCGCGTCACCTAGAGCGCTGCGACGAGTTCCACTAAGCCGTTTGCAATATATACTTCAGGAAAGTAGGCCGATCTGGCCTACCGTCGGCGGATCTAACGCGTTTGACCGGCAAGCTTTGCTCGACAGACCTTCTCTCTGGGCTGCACCGGATCACGTATCGCGCGATCCAGCGCTGTCCGAACCTTCCCGACCCGACCCGACCCGACCCGACCCGACCCGTCCCGCAAAATCGCAGCCACGCCTTCGACTGGACGACGCTTCCAGTGAGCCATGCCTGCCAGCAACTTGGCCGTACTGCTTGCGGTCTGCGCCATCGTCAGTGCCCTGGCCGTGCACAAAGCGTTCGATCGGGGCGACGACGTCCAGCAGTACCTGTCGGCACACGGCGACGCCGTCCGCCTGACCAGCGTCCGCGTCAGGACCCAGTCGCAGCTGGACGACCTGATCGGCGTCCTATGCGCCAATCAGTCGTCGTGCCCTGCCCTGACATCGATCGAGGCGTCCGGCCCGGGCATCACTCAACTGCGCTACACGATCGGGCGTTTGACATTTCTGACGTCGCTGGACCTTTCCAACACGCTTATCACTGAATTGCCCGCCCAGATTGGGCACCTCGCGGCTCTGCGACGCCTCGACCTCTCCAACACGCTCATCTGCGACCTGCCGGTTCAGTTCGTGCGCCTCAAAGCGCTGGAATCGCTGGACATCTCGGGCACACCCGTTGCCGAGTTCCCGCAGCAGGTCATGCACCTTCCGGCACTGACCTCGCTCGATATTTCCGGCACGCGTATCACCGACTTGCCGGTCGACGTCGGGCACCTCGTTGTGCGGAACGCGCTGGGCCGTCGTACGCCATCACCCAGGACGGAAGCGTCGCTCCAGGCTGGGACGATGCAGGCGTTGTCGCCATCAACGAAGGGGATCCATGAGGCCATCGTCACCTGCGATGGGCACAACGCGACCGTTGACGTCGTCGTCATGGGCGCGATGACGTCGATCCTCTGCATGCAGCACGAGGTCTGCAGGCGCGTGTGCGATCTGTCGCAGACGCTGCTCGCGCTCATGGCCAGTCACCCATCGGGGTTCATACGCGAATCCGTCCCTTCGATCGAGGAGTGCCTCGCCAGCGCCCGTGCCCAGCTCGAGAAAGTCGAGGCGATGATGGGCGACACGGGCATTACGCCGGCCAGCGTCGGCACCACCACCAACGACAACGACACAGGCCGTCCGTGAAGGAGCGACCACAGGGAGGTTGTGTAATCATGAAAAGTCGCGCCCGGGCAGGAGGATCGGGGCGACCAGCTAGTAGTGCATCGTCAGATACGCAGGGACGGCAAGAAGCGGGATCGCCTCGATGGTGACGTACCGTCCAGATGTACAGGGCGCCGCACGCCCATGATGCTGCCACGTTGACGTACATGGACGCCGTCGACAGGTTCGCTACTTGCATCTGGTTCGTCGCGATCGTCGACCAGTCCGTCAGCAGCATGCACATGTAACTATCGGCGGTCAGCACTGCCATGGCGAGGGGCGGTATGCCAGTACATCGATGCAACGCCCATGATGACGTGGAACCAGAAGTTGGCGTGCGCCACTGACGTTGGAACGGGGCCGGCGCCTGCGTCAGGGGGATCGTCGTCGTTGCGTGCTCCAGGCGACACGTCCCGCATGGCAATCTCGACAGGCGACTGCCGCTGCAGGTCGTCGTCGTCAGTGGATCGCACACGAATAGACGATGGTGACGCAACGCGAACCGATTCCTGCAGGAGCTGGTGGTCGTGAGCGGTCCCGACCCTCCACGCCGACCACGTCAGCGATACGCAGCTGACGATCTAGGTAGGTGCCCCATTGTCAGCGACCTCAGTACGCCAGCGGAAACGGGCGTCGTCGGTGTACAAGGCCCAGCGACGTCAGCCAGGGGCTGGGGCTGACGTTGTCGGCGCCCCTCATCCCGTTGCAGTCGGACGGGTCGCGTCGGAACCCGACAAACATCAGGTACAGGCAGTACTCGGTGACGATGGTGGACACCTATGTGCCACACCAGGGGTTGGGTGGGCCTGTCAGCCCAGGACCGACGACGACAACCACGCCCGAACGTGTTCGTACGAGCAGCGACCCTTGCGTGGATTCCGCCATCGACAGCAGCGACCAGCCGAACGACATGGCAATGAACAGGGTGATGGCGAACTCGTGGAACCCGCCTGGCGACGGTTGGTTACCAAGCGTGCAACGCGGGCCGGCGACGTACACGAGGACCCAACGTCGAACCACCTGAACAGGAAGACGGTGACGACGATGCATTGGATGTTGGCCAGGAGGACCACGACGCTGGCCGCCTTCTGCGTGTCGTCGTCGCTGTCCGCTATCCGACTGTTGATCGTGTACTGATCGGGATCTCGTCAGTACAACGAGGGCCGGGCATAGCGAGCGAGCGCGTCGACATACGGCGCCGTCGATGAAGATGGACAGCTGGAAGACGAGGAACAGGACCGACACGTAGCGCGCCGTCTCGACGTATGCCTCGATGACCCCGTTGGTGACGAGGAACGCGACGATGATCGCCGCTACGACCATGCAGAACTTGACGAACGCGAACCGATGGTGGACAGCGGCCAGCCCGGGGACGCGTTGCGACACGGCCATGCAGGCGAAGAAGAGCATCAGGCCGAAGCTGATGCGAAAGACGCCCTGGTTGCCAGCGCAGTAGTCGGCGGCGTCGCACAGCTTCATGTCCCATACGAAGAAGTGCAGCAGGAACGGCCCGCCATGGAACCGCAGGACCAGGGCGACCACCGAACTGACGAACAGCAGCAGCAGGTACTGCGAACGCGTCGAGGCCGACGTCGGGCTCGTCGGGCACAGGCAGGATGCCAGCGCCGTGCCCAGCGCCGACCCCGCGCAGCTGGCGATGACGCCCGACGCCACCGACACGATGATGCCCATTGGCCAATGCTGCTGCTGCTGCTGCTGCGAGCGCTCACGACAGACAGTCACAACGCGGCATCGAACGAAGCAGGAACAAGTCGCTTTAGTACGCCAACGCAGAGGGGGCGGGAGCCCACCCGTTTCAGATGCGAACGTACTCGGCGGGCGCGGCCGACGTCGCCTGCATCGTATCGATGCTCTTCATCTTGGAGACCCAGTAGGCGGCCACGGCGACCGACGCCAGGACGATGCCGGTGACGCCCAGCGTGATGGCCACCGACAGGCGATGGTTGCTGTCGATGTCGGCCAGCATCTCGTCATCCTGCTCCGCAGTGGCCGTCTGCACCGCATCGTCGTCGTCGTCGTCGTCCTGACGGCAGACCCCCGCGATACGCGCACGGTGCTCCGTTAGGCACGCGGCATCGCCCGTTGGGCACGCCAGGTCGGCGACCCGGCGGACGCATCGCCATTCGTCGCTGCTCTCGACGACCGCCTTGCATTCGTCGTCCACGTCGCCCAGGCGCGCCATGAAGCACATCGCCAGGTCGGCACGACCGGCCGACTTCGGGCACACCCTGGCGCGATCGTCCCGACACGGCTTGCCGAACAGCTCGGCGTCGTCGTTGTCGTCGTCGTCGGCGGACGAGGGTTGCTTCGGCGGGGCGTGCTGGTCGCTGCCCATGCAGCTGGGCGCGTGCGCGTCAATGCAGGCCATGAGCGCGTCGTGCGTGCCGACATCGGGGCAGTGCGTCTGGGCGGCGTCGACGCACGAGAACATGGGGCAGACGGCGACCGCACGCGCACACCTGCCGGACAGGGCGGCACGGTTCTCCTTCAGGCACGCCATGGCGGCCACGAGCTTGTCGCCGGCGCGGGCGCAGACGCGCCGCGCGTCACCGTAGCACGGGTGCGCGCTCGACAGGACCGTCACGTCGGGCGCCACCTCGCGAGCCGCGTTGGCGTTCTCGCAGGCGTATGACAGCTCCTTCCGGTGCTTCCACAGGCAGGCGACCAACCTGGCCACGCGCGTCAGTGATTCGGGTGCGTGGATCCCGACGCCGCCCCCTGCACGTACTCGTGCCGGTTCGAGGCGTCCGGGCAGAACTTGCTGGCGTCCTCGGCGCATTTGAAGGCGGGGCAGTGCTCGGCGGCCTGCTTGCAGGCGGGCGATAGGTCGTCGTGGTGCGCCTCCAGGCAGGCCAGGACGGCGACCAGGGAGCGGGCCCGCGGGCAGAACTTGGCGCGGTCGGCGGCGCACACGTGCCCGTCGTTGTGCAGGTCGACGTCGTCGTCGCGGACAACGGCGATGGCCGCGAACGCGTCGCCCAGCAGGAACAGGACGCAGGCGATCTGGAACGACAGCATCTTTGGCAACCTATACGCCACTGTGACTGTGGCAGGTCGCGCCGGATCCCGATTGAAACGAAGGGAGGCAGCACGTGAGGTTTAGTAACGACCTGCGAGGCACCTGCTTCTTAGTCGAACAGGTCAAAGTCGCCTTCGTCCTCGCTCTCCTCGGGTTCCTCCTCGGCGGGCGCCGCTTCCTCTTTCTTGGCCTGGGCGGCCGGGGCGGCGACCTTGAACGCGTCCGGGTTCGCCAGGTACTCCTTGAACTTCTCCGCCTGCTTGAACGAGTAGCCGGTCTCGACGGCGACGGCCAGCATCGTCTTGAAGGCGTTCGCCAGCGAGTGCGGCAGCGTGGCCAGCGTCGGGTACCCGATCTGCAGGCCCAGGGAGGCGATGACCGAGACGGCGTTGGAGAACTTGGCGATCAGATCGGATTCGCTGAGGTCGAGAACTTCGGACGCGTACGTCGACCCGTTGTCGTAGATTTGCTTGATGACGAGACCGTACGAGAACGGGCGGATGTTCAGCTTGGAGAGCAGGGCGACTTCCGACGATCCGACCTTCTCGCTCTTCTTGATCAGGTGCACCTCGTTCGTGATTTCGATGCAGCCCTTGACGATCTTGGTCGGGATGTTCAACGCCTGGAAGAACGACGTCTGACCGGGGTCACAGCCCGTCGGCCCCACCGGGATGTACACGTCGCACGGCGCGACGACGCCGGCGCGAGCAGCCGCCGGCATCTGGTTGGAGGTCAGCGTGTCGCGAACCTCCTTCAGGTCGCAGTTCGTGAACACCAGGCCAACGTTCGACTGGATGTGGGGCAGCAGGGCCTCCAGCTTCGGGTTGTCGACCATGCACTCGCGGATAATGCGACGCGTCATGGTGTTCTTGCCCATGAGGATGACGGCCTTGCCGCGAACATCAATACGGATCTGCTGAAGCTGGTTCGACCCGACATGGTCGGCGTGGACGACCAAGATGGATTTGTAATCCGTGAGGTAGCTCTTCAGGCGCTGGCTGAACTCGATCTTGCGGTCCGAGAAGACGCGACCCGTTTCGGCGCTCATTGTCCCGACCTGTACCGGCTGTGCGCGAACGACACTTTAAACCACGACGGGTCGCTGGGCAGTCTCAGGAATTATGAACCTGCGCCCGAGGGATGCCGCCACGGACTCCGTGCCGATCGTCGGCACGCCCCGTTCGTTAGGGCGCACTGCCGTACTTACTGCAGGCGGGCGCCGGGGCGGCCAACCACCTGGTCGACTACCTCAACTGCCCTGGACCCGCAGAGTGCAGACACCTTCGATTGGTCACGCATCCTAGCGCTGTCGACGTGGCACATTTGATATTTATCCAAGGCGTCGTTGCGGACCAAATCCGCTGCCCGTGTAGGTACACGTGCTTTCGATTTGTAGTCGGGCCAAGCGCCTCGGACTGTTTGTCGGATGATGATGTATATTCTGTAAATACGCGCGATTCACTCGCATGGTATTGTCCTCGTTGGAGTCCCCGTGGAATCAGATGAATGGCTTGACGTAAACCGGCGCGGACACGGTGCGTTTGGTCAGTCTGACGCCCTGATCCTGAGCGGTATAGTAGGCGGACGATTGGTGCCGACGTCGCCCTGTATCGGCACCGCACGACTTCATGCGGCTGTGCAACAGGGACAGTTCAAAGATCCGTGTCGGCACGCCCGGTGCGTCCCGTAGCACGCCCATTGACGGCCGGCCACCCAACGTCTGTCGACGTTCGGGGTTCGGTGGCACAACGCGGTCTGCACGATTCCGCACCTGGACGTTACATCTCCCAGCGCCGATGGTCATCCTTCGATCCATGTGCGATGGGCCCGGTTCCTCCGTCCTGAAGGCGACGTCCTTCGGGTACCAGTGTTCGCCCCCAACGGAGGCGCGACGTGTTTGCGATGGAAGGCGATCGTGGTGAATCGTCATTGCTGTTGGAGCTGATGCCGACAAGCCCGACACAGAATGCGACTCCAGCGAAAGAATGTCATTGTCGGAGACGACCCCAGACAGCATCCTGTGAAGCCTTGATCGGCCCAGGATCCCCTTGAGGATTATGAGGCCGGAGCGGGCCGACTCCCTCGTCTGCGGTTTCTTGTCGGACAGCAGCGTGCCAAGCAACGAGACCAGGCGGACAACGATCGGTCGGTTCTGAAATGCGGGTCGACGCCTCAATGAACGCAACGATGATACGGGCGGCAAACATGACGTCCTTACGGTGGCGATTCGCTGAGCGGACCGGCGTAGGCACTTCACAATGACGGAGGCGGCAGTGCCGCGTATTGACATATTGTGGGAGCTGACGTGGTCCAGGACGGATCTGCACAGCGTGCTCGGCGTGACCGATTCTGCCAACGTAGACAGGAGCGTGACGGCCGCGTCGCGAATGAACTTGTTGCTGCTGTCGGATGCCTTCTTGACGGCCGCTGGGACGATGACGTCGAGTTCGTGGTCAAGCGCGGGGCCGAACGCCCGACAGATCGTTGTCATCGTTGAGATGCCGTGCCGAA
Source organism: Plasmodiophora brassicae (assembly GCA_039704465.1). Lineage (NCBI taxonomy): Eukaryota > Endomyxa > Phytomyxea > Plasmodiophorida > Plasmodiophoridae > Plasmodiophora > Plasmodiophora brassicae. The sequence goes on along the minus strand of JASFAU010000007.1, from coordinate 222,144 downwards.
CGACTACCGAGCGTAAATTGCCCATTGCCAGCGCCGACGCCTGGCAAATTAACCGTCTGTGTGCTTTCGTAATGAGATCTCCAGCGACCATGACGTTTCGGGTTCTGGTTACAGGTTCGAGTGGATCGCGGATATCGCGTTCGTTCTAACCATGTTCACGATCGTGTTCAGGAGATCGACCTGGCGATCCCATGGCAGGCTCCTGTACTTCAGCAGGGAACCCTGGGCGGAAATTCAGGCCTAGCCGCGCGGCCGACACGGCAACGCGCGCACCTGAAAGTCGGCAGCCATTCCAGTCGTCACGGGGGCGCTAATCGACAATGATGGCAGCGGCGCAGGTCAGGTTGACGTGGGGTCCAGCGTGGGTCGCCCCAGCGCCATATTATTACCCGGCCCCCCCTGCAAAGCGACCACCGCGCTGCGTTTTGGCGCGAGGCACCCCGCGAGTCGCGACGACGGCCTCGCCCACGTAACGAATGGTCAATGGCCTGAAACGCCACGCATCGGGAAACGCGTCCTATCCGTTCCCTACAGGGTACATACGCTGTTCGCGGTACGCGCACTGGGCAAGGAAGAGCATCGGGACCCCATGACGTGAATCTGCAGCGACGACCTTCATGCAGGGCGGGAGTGGACGGGAGCGGGTCAGGAGGTGCAGCTCGCAGTGGCAGTGCCGGTTATGGTGCAGAGCCGTACCTGTGGTCGAGAGTGGACGCTGTCTGCGCGACATGATGTGTGTTGCCGGAAATAGCTCCCGTACAGGTGGCCGGGTTGCGCAATTCGGTGGCACTGGGCGGCCCTGCCACAGCGTGTCTGCGCGAGTGCCGTGCCGCGTCCGACGATGCCGACGCTATCGCTTGTGGACCGGATCCGGTACCTGGGGTCGAAGACGAAGAAGGTTCGCCGGTCGTACCGCGTGCTGGTGGAGTTCCACGGTATCGTCGTCGCCGACCCGAAGGAGACGGCGTGGCCGGATCCTGGCACGCCCATTATCTGCGTCGTCGAGCGCAATCGCAAGCGCTTCGAGACGAGTGCTGGCCTGGTCTTGCCTTGCTCCACAATCTCCTTCAACAACGCTGCCGTCAAGTTCGACTCGACGTTGTTCTCGGCGGGGCGCGACGCCTACCTGATGCCCAAGCTGTACAGCGTCCGGTTCGAGTCGTTGCGGAAGCGGCACCCGTTCGCCTGCACGATCGACCTGGCGCAGTTCGCATCGTTGGCGTCGCTGCAGGTGCGGACCGTCATGGTCCCGGTCGCCATCGGCGAGCGGGACATTGCTCGACTTCGCATCACGATCCACATGGCTCCGGGCCTGAATTTCCCAGCCCTGCCCCACCGTCGATCATCGTCGTTGTCCGCGGCAAGGTCCCCACACCGATCGAAGCCCAGCATGTTCGGTGAGATCCGCTGAAGGCGCGGTTCGAGTCTCCGTGCTGACCTGATCTGTGTCAGATACATCGTCTGGGAGATGCGTGGTCGAAGACTCACAGCGACAGGCGCTGGACGCTTTGATCGCGTCGCACGAAGGCTCGCTCGGGTCGGCGGCGGAGGACCCGGTTCCTGACTGGAGCGATCTCGACGCCGCCCGGCCGCGAGTATCGGACGCGTTCGAGAGCGGCTCGTTCGAGCTGCGACGACGCGTCACGTCGCTCGGCAGCCTGGGCGACCACGACTATAGGTCGTCGTTCCCCGGCTACACACCGGGGACAACCCCAACGCCGCTGTTCTCCATAACGGAACGCATCCAGTACGGTTCCATTAGCGTCGCGCCCACCAGGTGACCGACATGACGGGCGGCGGCTCTATAAAACTGGCATTTATTACCGATCGTCACGGCGGGTTGTGGGACGCCGGCCCAGTGCCGGGCGCGTCATCGTTACCGGGTGCTGTGCCGGCACCCGATCTTCTCGAACCGGGCCGGGGGTTGCGGCACCGCTGCCCGACTGTGCATCGCGCGCCTGGCGGGATCCTGGATCGTGTCTGCCCTGGGGCAGTACGTAGGGTACCCCGAGGTGATCGCCCGTCGTTATTTAAGACGTACGTCTGGCGGCAGACGGCAGCGCTGTCCCGCCATGCACGTGTCGGTCGGGATCGACCAGGCCGACTGCCGACCGATCACGTCGGTCACGACAGACATCGGGCCGCACGACGTGATCGTCGACCTGACCGGCAGCCGCTCCACCGGCCGCGTCGTCCATGGCGCCAACGGGAAGCCGGGACGCCATGGATCGCCGGACGGGCACCGGTGCGGGGAACCCGGCGGCCAAGGCGGCGATGGCGTCGATGGGTTACCCGGGTACGATGCCCCGCCGATGCACATCACGCTGACGTGGGACGGCAACCGGTGCCTGAGGCTGGCGATCCGGAAGGGCGTCGACGGGTCGCTCGGCACCGAGCACCGCCTGGCCACTCTGCCCGATACCGATGGGCGGATCGTCGTCCTGGCGGCGGGCCTTGATGGGTCCAATGGCGGGAACGGCGGCAAGGGCGGAGACGGCGGCGATGGATGCGACCTGACGACGACCGATGATGCATCGCGATCCGATGCGCCTCGCGGCGGGGATGGCGGGCGCGGTGGTGCGGCAGGGAGAGGCGGGGATGGGGGCGCTGGTGCCAACTTGGTCGTCGCCGCCGTCGATCCCGCCCTGCTGATGTGGATTCGGGTCGTTGCCCGAGGTGGCGCGGGAGGCAAACGCGGTCTGCCAGGTGTGGGCCGCTCGGTGGATCCGTCGTTGAATGACCGACTGAGCGTGGTTCCAGGGGAGCCGGGCGCGCCAGGTATCGGCGGGCGACCAGCGCCCGGATCGCGGCGTCGCGCGCGGCACGAGGACGGGCGCCCGGGTGCACGCGGCGCACCGTCGTCCGATGGCGATCGCGGCCGCGACGGCACGGTCACCTTCCAGGTCATCGACCTGTTCAACCGGATCGTCCAGTCGGGGCCGACGCTGTTCAACCCCGTCGTCTCGTTCTACGAGTTGCACGACGCCGACGACGATGGCGTGTTCGGTACGGGGGAGGTGCCCGCCTGATCGACGCCTGCCCTTTGTCACCCGAGTTGCTCTCTGTAGAGCCGGGCACCGACATCGAGATTAGGGGGATTGTGCTGAGGAACACCGGGTCGTTGACCCTGCCACGTAAGCCGGCCGGACGGGCCACAACGCGTCGGCTCGGGCGCTGACAGTGCGCCACCGTTCACAGCGTGCGTGCTGGCGTTTGAGGCGCCGTCGTGCGATACGTCGGGTGCGGTGATGCGGTTGCCGGCGATCAGCCCGCACCAGGAGTACGCGCTGGACGCCGTCCTGAACGCCAGGCTGCCCAGCATCACCGACGACGATTGCACGCCGAACGCGCACTATGCCAAGCGGATCACGCTGACGCCGGTCGTCTCGCTGTGCGGGGTGCGATTCGCGGAGCGAAGCCCGCAGGCCCAGATCGTGTCGCAGTTCCCGATCAAGCTCGACGTCGTCTCGGCCGCCACCGTGCTGGGCGACGACGAGCTCGGCGAGATCCGCCTGCGCATCACGAACGTGTCGCCCAAGATCTACGGCCGCGATTTCCACGGCGACGTCGAGGTGCACGTCCAGCTCGGCCCCGGCCTGCTGTTCCATCGCACCAAGGCGGACGACTACGACCTGATCAACCCGCATGTGGCGCGGCACTCGGTGCGACACGGTGCGTTACGTTGGGGTGGTGGGGGTGACTGGGTGGGGCCGCCGCGCTGACCGGTCATCGTCATGCGACAGCCGGCACGATTGCCCCATCCGAGCTGGTGTTCACCGTGAAGTTGGCGCGGCACCTGGCCGCGCTACCGTACGCGTCGACGTGCTGGACGGCGATGCTGCAACTTCGCGGCGTGCGCATCGAGGAGATCAAGCACGACCTGCGCTCCGTCCCCGCGTTCGACCCGTCCAGCAGGGCGGACGTCCTGCTGGTGACGCCGGAGACGTTCACCCGGCAGGAGTACCTCGAATGGTGCGTGCGTGCCGCGCCGGCGCGAAAGGTGCGTGGGCCTGCAGCTGACAGAGTGCGCGTGCGCAGGGCGGCGCTGCTGACGCGCCTGGGGCTGTCCTGCTCCGTCTGGGACCTGCAACGGTACGGCAGCCTGTCAGGGGAGGACACGTCGTGGATCGGGCGCGTGCAGAACCTGATCATTGCCAGCGGCACGCCCAGCGCCGACCTGCGCGCCGTGCTGAGCCTGCAGGACATGGCGGCGCACCTGCAGCAGCCCAACAGCGGCATGCTGTGCCTCGGGTACTCATCCGCGGGCCTCGACGCGATCCTGTTCGATTTCGACGGGGACCCGATCGCGCAGAGCGCCCCGCCGCGCCTGCCCTGGCGCCGATTCGGTGCGGCCGAACGCGCCTGCCGCAAGGTGCAACGACGGGAGCCGCAGTTCCTGCATCGCGCCGCTGTGGTCGAGACGCCCGGCGAGACCGCGAAACCGTCCGACCCGCACCTGCACGTGTACCGCTGTGTGGTGCCCCGCACCGCCCGACTGATCGTCATCGAGTCGCCCGTGTTCCTCGAGCATTCGCTGCCGATCGCCAACGACGGCGAACGTTCGTCGGGCACGATCGTCTACCCGTGGTTCTCGTCGTACTCGATCGCGACGTTCGCCATCCTGGCGCTGATGTCGGTCGGGCACAAGCTCGACCTGCTGGAGCGCGGCACGAACGACGACGTCGCCATCGCCTGCGACCGCAACCGGTCGGGGACAAAGCAGACCCGTGTCGGCATGCACGACCTGGTGCATCTGGCCATCCTGCAGGAGATCCAGTACGAGTTCAAGTCGAAGAACCTGACGTTCCCGGCCTGCACCGAGTTCGTGGCGGCCCTGCGCCAATCGCCGGAACGCTTCTCGGTGCACGGCGCCACGATCCTGGTCGCCCTGCAGCGCCACATCGACCGCACCCGATGGGCATCGTTCCCCTGGTGCACCGGGATGACGTCGACGCGCCGCAACGTCCTGATCGGGCTGCGGGACCAGCTGGTCGCCGTGATCGACGAGCACGGCCACCTGACGTCGTGCCTGAAGGAGATGAAGCAGATCGCGACCCGGACGCCGCCGTACGTCCAGCGGCTCTTCATGCGGCGCATGCACCAGATCTGGCTGGCGAACTGGAACCGGGCCGACGCGCTGGGTGCCGTCCACATTGCCGGGCGCGGGCCGGTGACACCGGAGCCGCCGGCGCCGCCGCCGCCGGAGACGATCATCCTGCAGACGACCAACAGCATGCGCGTGCCGGACTACTATAGCAGATAGCGACAGGATAATGAATACACGGGTCGTGGGCGGTGGCGGCGGGCGCGTGACCACCAGCAGATATTTCAGGGTGTGGGCTGACCGTTGGACCCCCCTCCCCACTCCCCTGCCGAGGTGCGTGTCGCGCTAGAGTTGGTATCCCGGCGACGACCATGTACGATGACATGATGGAGCTGGTCGAGAACCACACGTACCTGACGGCGGCGCGCAGCAAGCGCCCCGACAACCTGATGGACGCGCTGCCGCCGTTCGACACCCTGTCCGCCTACGTCCAGGAGCTGAGGGACACCGGCCAGCTCACGTTCGACGCCGTCTTCCACGAGCCGATCGGCTACTACCAGATGAAGTGCTTCCTCATCTCCGACTACTCGGTCAGCAAAGCCGTCTTCGCCACCGACGTCGAGCTCTACAAGCTGATCCGGTACCCTGACACGACGGGCGGATCCGACGCGCGCCCGATCGCGCTGACCGCCGCGTCGTCGTAGGGACCAGCGGGCGCGCCTCCGTCTGGCGCACCTGATCTTCAAACGGTACATCGCCGATTGCTCCGAGGGCGCCCACAACCAGGTCATGTCCGTCTTCGAGACCGAGCGACGCAAGCGCTCGCTGCGACGCCCGGGCACCTTGCCGACGCCGACAAGCAACGCCACGAGTGCCGGGTACGCCGCGCCCTCGGTTCGTATCGTCCCGCATGGTAGGCCGTCTGTTGCCGTACGTGTCGATGGGCTCAGTCACCGATCGTCAACGGGCAACAGTGTCAGCGGGACCGGGTGACGACGCCGGGGCCCACTTCCTGACCCTGCAGATCGGGCAGACCAACGTCATCGGCGTGCACGGCCGGTCGGTGAAGGCCATCGAGACGATGCTGAACAACGACATGGCGCCCGCGTCGCTCTTCGACGCCGCGTTCCTGGAGGTGCACCCACCCACCCACCCACCCAAACCGCTTCCGCAACGGGACTGACCCATCATCATCCCCGTCGCAGGTGGTGAACGACCTGCGCTTCGATGCGTTCCCCCGGTTCATGAAGAGCGTGTTCTTCGAGAAGTACATCCGGGCCAAGAGCTGCGAACGCAGGGACGTCACCATCGCCGACTTCACCATGCTGCGCATGCTGGGCCACGGCGCGTTCGGCGCCGTCAACGCCTGCGTCAAGAACGACACGGGCAAGATGTGGGGCCGGCACCTGCCATGCAGGGCAAACGGGGCGTGCATCGTGTACAGAGCGCGCTGACGTGCGGTTGCTGGGGCGCGCAGGTACGCGGCGAAGTGCATCGACAAGCGGCGCGTGATGGGGTCCAACTACGTGCACGGCATCATGGCCGAGCGGGACGCGCTGGTGTCCATGGACTCCCCGTTCGTCTGCTGCCTGAACTACGCCGTCGAGGACGACAACGACCTGATCCTCATCCTGGACGTGATGATGGGCGGCGACCTGAAGTACCACCTGGTGCGGGAAGGCAGGTTCCCGGAGGTTCGCGCCCGGTACCACGCCGCCCAGGTCCTGCTCGGCCTGGAGCACATCCACAGCAAGGACATCATCTTCCGGTGGGTGGCGCACACGCGCCGTGTCGCCCCTGGCGCCGCGCGCTGACTGACCCTGCGACGATCCGGCAGGGACATGAAACTGGAGAACGTCCTGCTGGACGAGATGGGCCACTGCAAGATCTCGGACCTGGGCCTGGCGATCCGCACCACGAGGCAGGTGCGAGGGTACGCGGGCACCCCGGGGTACACCGCGCCCGAGGTCGTCGCCGGCCACTACTACGACAGGACCGCCGACTGGTTCAGCTTCGGCGTCCTGATCTACCGCATGCTGACCGGCGAGGTTGCTCATTGCGGGGAGCGACGACGACGATGGCCATGCTGACCGGTTGGACGCGTGCAGGCACCGTTCGCGGCGGTCGATGGGGAGGACGCCGACGCCGCCGTCCTGCACCGTCCCGCTGATCTGTCGAGCAGCGACCTGACGGACGAGGCGCGGTCGCTGCTGGCCGGGCTGCTGGAGAAGTCGCCGATGAACCGGCTGGGGCACAAAGGCGCCACCGACATCAAGATGCACCCGTGGTTCGACCCGATCGACTGGGGCCTCCTCGAGTCCGGCAACCTGCCGCCGCCGTTCATCCCGGCGCCCAACGAGGTGTACGCCGAGAACATGGTCGGCGTCGACGGCCCCGACGCCGACCAGCAATTCAAGGACCTGGTGCTGACCGCCGAGTTCCAGGCGTCGCTGCGCGGGTTCCCGTACCAATCGAACCGGGCCATCCAGAAGGAGATCGTCGAGGTCCTCGTCTGGAACGACAGGGACACGAACTACGAGAAGTTCGCCGCCCAAGCGGCGCCGGCCGCCTCGACCGACAGCCAGTCGACCGCCTGCGGCACGTGCACGATCTTGTAGCAGGCGAACGACGACAACGACGACGACGACGACGACGCTTCGTCAATAAAGGACCGCGGGCACCATGCGCAGGAGGACAGCACACGATGATCGCATGCTCAGCAGGTGGCCGGCCGGGCGGCTATAAACAGAACGCGTCGACATGATCGTCGGTGGCGGCGGTGGAGCATCGAAGGTCGACTGCCGGCAGCGTCCCGATCGCGCGCTTATCGTGCGCTGACTGAACGCGCCAGGGCAACGTCACGTTTGCGTCGTCCACCGGCGACGACCATGGGCGCGGTCGGATGATCGAGATGGGCAGTCGTCGCGTGAGTTACTCCTCGGAGCACGAGGACGCGTCGAAGGCGACCCCGGCGCCGGCGTCGTCCTGCATGCTGATGCCCGAGTCGCCCTGCCGCATCGTACGTCGACCACGGTTGTGTGTTGCCGTCGTGGGGCGGCGCTGAGGAAGAGCCTGTGCCCGCCGCCTGCAGGCCTGGGACTCCATCATGATGGTCGCCGTCGTGTACTCGTTCACTGTGATCCCGTTCCAGTTCGGTTCGTACGCGCTCTGGTTGCCAGGGCCCGCGGTCGTCTGAATGCGCGCCACGAAGCGTTCCTGCCGTCATCGTCTGTATCCCTTGACAACGTCGTCGCCGACGGCCTGTTCCTGCTGGACATCGTCGTCCAGTTCTTCTCGGCACAGACGACGTCGTCCGGGGAGGTCCTCGTCCACCGACGCGCCTCGGTCCTGTACTACGTGAAGGGATGGTTCGCCGTCGACCTCGTCTCCAGCGTCCCGTACTCCTTCATTGCCCTGTCGTCCGACATGCACCCCAATATCGACGGTACGGTGACAGGCGAACGGTCTCGCCCGTGTCCTGACGTGTGTACGTCCTAGGCGTGTTCATCCCTGTGAACGTGCTCAGGCTGACTCGCCTATTCAAGGTCGCAGTCAGCGCTGTGCCAGACAGTCCTGCCTAATAACGACGGCTCTGCCGCCATGTACCTACAGGCGCTAAAGGCGATCCGGATGCGAGGCAATTTCACGAATGCGGAATTCAGCACGCGAATGCACCCTGGCGTCGCCCGTTTCCTGCGATTGTCGTTCACTGTGTTTATCGTTGGGCACATCAGTGCCTGCCTTTGGTAGGCGGCCGGGGCCCGTTGCCGCCAGCACTGTTCCCTGAGCGCCTGTCATTGCACCGCAGGTACTTCATCGGTAAAGCGTACGATCATTCTCCCGATAGCTGGATACAGCGCGTGTGGACGAACGGTGCGGCCATCAAGGACCACAACGCGTTCGAGCGCTACGTCATCTCGATGTATTTCGCGTTCACGACGCTGACAACTGTCGGCTTTGGTACACGACCCGGCCCGGACGCACGATGCGTGCTCGGCCTGTCTAAATCGGCACAGGCGACCTGACGCCAAAGACGCGGCCCGAAATGGTGTTCGCCATGCTGCTGTTCGTGATCGGCGTCCTGCTCTTCTCGTACACAATGGTCTCCTCGCGTCCGCAGCCCTGCCTGCTGACCCGTTTGCTGAACCGCGGCCGTTTGCCCAGGCCAATGTCACGTCGCTGTTCTACGAGTACGACCGGGAGACGCGCAAGTACAGGGATCGCATGTCGGCCCTGATCCTGTTCTGCCGATCGGCGCACCTGACCCCTCCCGTCGAGCGACAGGTCGTCCACCAAATGTCCAGGTTCGTCGGGAACGCTGTGCAGAGCATGGCCCTGGCCGCTGATTGCCATGTGTGCACGACTACCTACCTATGTAGGGAATGGAGACATGTGCCCATGTCGCACGACTGGGAGACGGTTCGCCTGGAACTGCCATCCGAGCTTCGATTCCTGATCATGTGGGACTGCCATGCGGCGACGCTGAAGGTCGCGCGCCCGTTCGCCCTGCTGCAGGCCAACGATCTGGACGACGTGCACCGCAAGCTGATCGCAAGCATCCAACCGTTCCATGCCGTACGGGGCCAGATCATCGGCAGAGCCGGCGAACCCTGCAAAGGTGAGGTCGTTGCTCTCCTGCGCGCTGTGACGCGGCGTGACGATTGTGCACAGGGCTCTACATCGTTGCCAGAGGCACCGTCGAGCAGACCGCGAAGGCAAACGGCCAGCAGGTGGCGTTGTACAATCACGGTACAGATGTGTGCATTCTGCAATGATGGGTTCTGGAGGCTCCAAGCGATTGCTCAGGGAACTGCTTCGGGGAGGTCGGCCTTCTCCTGTCTCGGGCGGCGCTGTGGCCTTCGACGTTCACGTAAGGGGCATCGCTCGGCCGCCAATTACCTGCTGGCCATTGCCAACCGCTTGCTGTAGCTGCAAGACGGCGTCACAGCTGCTGTATATATCGGCCGACGACTTCTTCGATGCTGTATCAGAGAGCGACGCCGCAAGAGAGATGTTTGTCCAGCGAGCGCACTCGAAACTCGCCCGACTTCGCGCCCTGTCCGTTTCACCATGCACCATTGCGAGCGTCGCTCACGTATCTGACCGATGGTTGAGCTCAGGGGATCGGCAACCGATATCCGGGCAACGCCAGCGGACGAACGGTCACGACCCGCTGCTGCTGCTGCTGCTGGGTCGGTCCCGAACGGGCTCCGGCCTGCCAACCTGGCTGAAATCGAAACCGCTCTGTCCCGCCTGGCGGCCGACCTTGTCCAGGCACGTCGCGTGTGCGCTTCGGATCGTTGGACGCCGATGCCTAACCGGCGATGTGGCAGGTCCAGTCGTTGCTGACGAATTTCACATCAACGCCCGCCCAAACATCATAAAATTGCTCATGTGTGTGTGTTTAAGAGTGGCTTCGTCGCGCGAGCGGGCACGTCGGGTCGAACATGAACGGGGTGATGAGCATCACGGGCGTGGAGATGTCGTGTCGTCCTTGCGCAGGCGCCGTCGCAGGTAACGGAACGCCCTGTAGGCGAGCATGGCGCTGAACTCGGTCGGGCGCAGCGAGAACAGGGTGAGCCCAGCGGCGCCTTGGGCCACAGCGCGCCGGACACGATTGGCACCCGTGCCGGCGCCCATGTACCGGTCCAGCGCGTTCATCCCCAGGTGCATACCAGCCGCGATCCCGATCGGTTTGCCTAACGTCTTCGCGTCGCGCTGCACTGTCTGCAACTTCTGCTTCAGGAATCGCTGCGCGAACGCGGGAACCGGCGTCGACGGCTCCTGCGGCTTCGTCGTCACAACCACCGGCACGTGTACTACACCGACCTGGTCGCCGCCATCAGCGACGACAACCGCGACCAGCAAGGCGCACGACAGTAACGACAGCACGACCGGCTTCATACTATCTGGTTCGGACTGGACCCAGCCGACGACGTCACCAGACTGCCCGATCCGGCAATCGCCATATTTAGAGGAGCGTCGAGCACCACCCAGGGCCACCGGGGACCCTGAGTTTCTGCTACGTACGTACAAACCGCATCCGAGCTATCGTGGAGGCGCCCATGAAGTTCGACACGTTTCAAGCCCCGGTACCGGGTGCGTGAGCCAGGAGCCGGCAAAGGCAAGGGCCCCAGTCGGAAGTATCTCGGACGTGGCACGCGCCTCAGTGATGGTGATCGGTCTCGATTATGCCTGGCGCTTCGTGACGGGCGTCTAGATTACAATAACACAGTCGACGTTGGTCTCCGCAGTGGTGCCCCTCTCAGCATCCACCGGACAACGTGTCGTTGATGGACAGCACGCATCAGCAATCGCCCGCTCTGCCTTTATCCCCAGTATGGGCGGTTGGGTCGAAGGAGGCAGATCGCCAGCAGGACGAGCCGACACTGAAGTCTCCATCGGGCTCCAGCAGCGACCTAGCGACCAGGACGGAGATGGAGGCCGTCGAGTTACTACGTCGGCGCGTGACGGCGCTGGCAGTGGACAACGCCAGCCTATCCGCCAAGATTAAGAACCTGAAAACCTCCATGACCTCGATGCAGAACGAGATGTCCATGTCGACGCAGGAGGAGAACGTCTTAACGTCGCGGGCGCGTGACCCAACGAGTGCCGTGAGACGATCCGACGTGACCGCGCAGCTGACAGCGGAACGCGACCAGGCGCTCGCCACCTGCAAACGCCTGCAGGAGGCGTTGGACATGAACGTCGCCCAGCAGACCAGGTGCAGCGACGTGAACGACAAGGTGGTCGCTGCTGCCGAAGTCGCCAGGAGGAAAGCGGTCGACGACGTTGGCAGTGCAAAGGTCGCTTTCGAAGAGACCATCAGGGAGCTGTCGGACGAGCATGCACGCGATATCGCCGACCTGACCCTGGCCAGGGATAAGGCCATCGAGGAAGAGCAGACGGTGGAACGCGCGCTCCAGGACGCCTGTAACGATCGCGACTCGGCGCTGGAATCCGTTCGAGCGCTCGAATTGGAACGCGACCGATTGACTGTGGAAGGTCGAAACAGCGCACGTGCGCTGGACGAAGCGCTCGAGAAGCATCGGCAGACGCAGGCGGCACTGGACGACGCGCGTGCCGAGATTGCAACGTCGAGGCAGGCATCTGAACGCGGAGCGCTCGTCATTCAGAGTGCACAGGACGGTGCAGAGAACGTCGCAAGCGAGCTGCGAAACCAACTGAACCAGGTCGTCTGCGAGCTGAAGATGGTCCGTTCGGAACATGAACAGGCCGTCGTTGAGTTGCGACGGCAGGCGGATGCAAGAGACAGGGCGATGGCGCGGGTGGCGTCAATGCAGGTCGCGTTGGGGAAGTCGACGGAGGAGATCGGGGCATTGAAAGACGCGCTGGCCAAAGCAATGGATGTCGCGAGACAGGCGAGGGACGAAGCGGAGGACGCGAGGCATGCCGCAGGGGCCAGGCAGGTCGATACGGATGATATTGCGGTCGAGAACGACGTTCGACGGAAGGCGGATGAGGAGCGCCAGGCACTGACTGAACTTTGTGGCAAGGTGCAGGCCGAGGTGGGGACCCTTCAGGAAGCGTTGTCACGAGCGACGAATGACCTGAAGGTCGCCGAAGAACGTCGCGACCAGGTGATGGCCGAAGTGGCACTGGCAAACGAAACGCTGAAGGCGGCCATCGAGGAAGCAAGGGCGGTCAGCGCCGAGCGGGCTCAGGCCGTTGCCAGTGCCGCAGAAGCCAACGCGACAAAGGCGAAGGCACTGGAGGCGGCCAGGAAGGCGAAGGCGGCCCGGGATAAACTGCTGGAGGAGATGAACGACCTGAGGACCACGTACGAGATGGCGCTGGCCGCAAGTCGCGACGAAGCCCTCAAGGTTCGCGAGGAAGCATCGGCGAATTCTAGGAAGGTCGAAGAAGCGAAATCGATTGTCGCCAGCCTCCTCGCCGACAACCAGAAGAAGAACGCCGATCTCGAATCGGCTCGGGCTGAAATCCAGCGCCTGCAGGCTCAGTTAGGCGGCGTCGCCCAGACGCAACAGGGAGACATTGGCGAACTAAAGGCGCAGCTCGATCGGGTACGATGCAATGCTGGGACGCGTGGTGCACTCCCCAAATGACGTGTGTGCCAGGTGACAGGTTCTAATTCCAACCTGAGGAGGTTGCAAGACGAGACGTCGGCGACAGCAGTGGACCTGCAGAAACAGCGGGACGAGAGTGTTGCCCGGGCGGGCAACATGGAACAGGCGCTAGTGGACTTGCGCAAGGCCCGGGACGAGCAGGTCGATGCGCTGGAGAAGGCGCAGGCGCGCGCCCAGCACGAGATCGCAGCGTTGAAGAAGCAGGTCGCCGAACAGCAGAAACAGTCGCAAAAGGACAACGTGATCGTGAAGGTGGCGCAGGCCTCCGTCCAGAAGCTGAAGGATGACATCGAGCACCTGCAGAAGAGCGCGTCTCAGCGACGCAAGCCCGATCTGCCGTCGTCAGAGAGCCAGGAGATGGCTGCCCTGGCGACACGCGTCGACGACCTGACTCAGGAGCTGAGGGTCGCACGACAGGAAGCGGAATCCAAAGCGGCTTCGCTGCTTGAACAGCTGCAGAGCGAAGCGGACAAGCTTGACCGAGCGACGGCCGAGGTCGCCCGGCTCGAAGACTGTCTCAGATCGGAGGTTGCACGTTCGGCGCAGCTGAAGGGCGAGGTCGCCGACCTGAGGAAGAAAGTGGTGCACTTGGAGTCCATCAAGGACGCGCTGGATTGCCGCGTGCTGACGCTGAAGAGAATGGGCGTACAGCCACCTCCCAGCGCCTCGTCGCAGAACGCCGTCATCGACGTGCTCGATGACTACGAGCGGATCGGCACCGAACTGGAGCAGGCGCGAGCAGCGCTGGCCGCCAAGTCCAAGGAGATTCGTCACCTGCGAATGTCGAGGTCGTCGTTCGAGACGATCCTGAAGCAGAAGATCGATGAGGCAACAACGACACCGGAATCCAGCTCGTCGGCCGCCACCGCCAGGCGCCAAACGCAGTGCTCTGAACCGCACTCGCGGTCGGCGAGCGAGTCGCACTCCCGTTCCCTGAGTGTCACCCTGGATGATCCGTCGAAGACTCTGCAGTGGACGATCGATTCCGTAACCGCCGACGAGGACATCGATTCAGCGGCCGTAAGCATTCGTGTGATGCATCACGAAGAATGTGGACAATGACAGAAGTGGGTGGGTTCAGGACGGCGGCGCGCGCGAAGACGCAGGACCGGACCGTGCGCCTCCGACCGATTACATGAAGGTCAAGGAAGCGTCTGCCATCGAGCAGGAGCTGAAGCTGGAGAGACAGCGGACGAAAGCAATGCGTGAGGAGATCGACGCGTTGCAGGCCGCCGTCAAGACGGTAGATAGCGTCAAGGAGGCGCTTCGCGGCCACATCCTGAGTTCCAGCGACGATCCCGAAAAGTCATCCAACACATCGCTGCTGAAGCTGATTGATGATTACCAGTCGACGGTCAGGGAGCTCGAGGAGAAGAAGAAAGCGTTGGCGGCCAAGACGAAGGAATGTCAACGCCTGCGAAAGACACGGGCGTCCTTCGAGTCAGCGCTGAAGAGAAAGGTCGACGAAGCGTTGGCGATGCCGAATCCTCACGAAGACACCCTGCTGGCACAAACAGCGCCGACGACACCAATGGCCACGACTGGCATCGGACAACGATCGATCATCGTCGAGCACCCGGTCGCCCCAGTTCGATTACGACGGAGCGCGTCGACCACCGCTAACGACTACCAGGCACCCTGGAAGCCGGCCGGTAACCGACCTGATCGGCATAGCCGATACGCCTCAATCGATGAGAACTCGTAAACTACCATAATGAACGTCGGCACTGACCGACCTGTCAGGGGACGGATAACAAACAACAATGAATAACGTAGTACAATGAACAGGACGATGATGGCAGGTCTTAAGGCCGACCGTAATGCCAATTGTTACTTGCCGCTGTGAAAGCTGAGGATCGCGTTCCTCATTCCTTCCAGCTGAACCTCGATGTTCTTCGTCGCATCTCGTGCGCGATTCAATTCCTGCCAATCCGTTGAGCCGGTTGCGACTAACTCATTGCGACAGATACGGACCCGCTTCAGGGAGTCGATCTCAGTATCCTTGGCCGTAATCGTCGCGGTGGCGTTTACCAGACTCCCTGATAGACTCTACACAAGCGACGGATATGTAAGCAGAACACGTCGAGGCGGATATCATGCCATCAGACGTTGCATTGTGCCTCATGCATCCCTGCAAGGGATCCCATACGATCAATCTCCTGTTGTCGATCATGAACATCAGCGCGACACTCGTCGAGTGACTAAGAGCATAAATTCAGACGTACGAACGACATATTTTCAAGCACGATGGCATACAATCTTCAGCTGATCAATTTCAGCAGCAAGTCTCTGTGTTGAACGAGTGTGCTCTTCAGCGCTGGATGCACGATCGGAAGCACTCTGGTTTATAGCCTGGATAACAGAGATGACCATTCGGTTACCAAGTACGGAGACGCCGGATACCACCTTGTGGACCTCCTCGAGCTGCTGCTGGAGAGTACGACATTTCTGCTCGAACTCGCAATCCCTGGCGTGAGACTGCATCGCCTTAGCAAGTCCCTTGAGCCCACACAGTCAATCAGTATCAGATCGTAGTGGGCAAGTATAGGCATACCGATTGCAGCTGTGTCTTCTCTTCCAGGTGGGCCACCGCGGCGATATCGTTCAACTGGAAAGGTCAGACAATGAGCGGCGCAGCGAGCGCCGGACGACTCACCCGTTTGAGTTGCTCGCGTTCTTGTTCGAGACAATCAACGATCATTTGCTGCTGCGTCTCCCGCCGCTTGGAAGCTTCCTAACGCAGCGTCACCAACGATGTTATCGCAGCAAATGCAGCATACGCGAACCGTCATTTCAGCGATAGAGGCAAGCAGGCGCTGCCTGTCCGCATCAGCACCTGTTGCTCGTTGACGCAGCCGATCAATGAATCTTCTTGCGCCATCCAGTTCCGAGAGGGACGTCGACAACTTTTTATGCACTTTCTGCTCCCGCTCCTCACACTGTCGCAACTGAACCACAGCTTGGCCCATTTCGTTCTCCATCTTGGTCATTCTATCTTGGTGGAAGCGCTATTTGGCCAAACATTCAGATTATGCACTCGAGCGAATGTACAAACGTACATCGATGTGCTGAAGCAGATTCGTCTTCTCCGTAATCTCCTACAGATGTGTCAACGTGAATTTGTCTGCGTTGAACATTCACCCACCGCATTCAGCTTAGATTCGACGGCGCTCTTTTGATCAAGAGTGTCGAGACACTTTTCAAGTGCTTTTGATCTCTCCATCAAGTCCTGTGAGCGTCGGCCATCAGAGATAGTTCCATCGTACTTTCGTCGACTCATATAACATACGCGCTTCATCGTGAAAAAATGAGCAGGCATACCGTTCGATGCCGCCTTTACAGGGACACGCCCAGTCTGTTTGCACGCGGTCGGTCAGGGGCATACAGACCGTAACGATGAAATTGACACTGACATCCCCGTCCAAGGACGGACTCGTGGTGTGCGAGGGCATCCTATAATGTTCCTTCGCACGACAAGGATCAGATACCGCCCTCGCCATCGAACGGACCGGAGCGCTTCTACCTCGGCTGTAACAGTCTGCCCACCTGTTTCTGTAGGCCCAGAAACTTGGTCGCCTTCAGCAAGTCTCTGCTCATGAGTTCGTGTTTCAGTTCGCGAATTATGACAATGCAGACGAGGACAACCTTGTTCCGCAGCTCCTCTTCCAGCTCAAGACATCGCTCCTACAACGAAATGTAAGCATTGGCCCACACGATGCAATGAATCGACTCACGTGAAGTTCCTCTACTTTCTGGTTGGCGGCCTTCAATTTTGTCTCCATCTCCTCAAACTCCTGATAGAGGAAGTTGTAATCTCTCCGTGGCGTTCCTGGCGTCATCAGGAACGCGTCCTCCGATAAGGCAGCGGTCTGGAACATCACTGTTCAAAAGCAGGTTGCATTGCGAATACAACTGAGCACCGTACCGAAATGAAGCTGAATCGAGAGCTGTCATCTCTGGCAAAATTGTCGTGGAACCCGACGGATTTGCCCTTCGTCGCAGACGGTCCCTGGAAACAAGCCGAGCAACGTTACACGATTCCGACGAGCCAGCATTCACAGGTCATCAGTACAGGGTCCGATAGGCTTAACTCGGCGATGATGTCGTCGATCTGCTGGATTGCCGAGATGATGAAGTCCGTCCGGCGAACCTCGAGCTGGTCCCGGATGACGATCAGCCGTTCGACGACGCCGAGCGCAGCTGCCCGGGTGCCCAAAAGACAGACAGCACCGACCAGAAAGACCCACAACCGGCCGACCCCGCAACCCATGACCGGCGCCGCCCTTCGTTCGTGCCACGTGCAAACGTGACTGACGCGTGCGAACCCAGTTTGAAGCCGGGTCCCTATTTTGCCTGCGTGCCCATGTAACACCCTTGTCCCCCCTCGTCCCTTGCTGGGACACGCCGCACGCGCCAAAACGTCCAACGACTACGTCACGTCCCGAGCGATAGATTCACTGGTACTGTACTGGGTCCGGGTGTCCCCTTCGAGTGCGGTGGCAGGGAACCCCGCACGCTCACAATGCAGTGGTTTCAAGCCCGGGGCGCAGAGACGTCAACCGTGGCCTGTTGTGGGCGCGGTGCCTTACTTGAGGAGGCGGATCCGGGCGGCAGAGTGGCGATGTATGGTGCTGGATCGAAGCCGAACACGCCATAGCGGGCGACGGCGGCGTTGATGGTCGTTGGTGTCCAGTAGCGGTGCCCGGGCGGCGGGATGCCCAGCAGGGCGCGCTGTTCGACAGATGCGGTTGCGACAATCTTCTCCATGATTGGCGTCGAATACCAGTACCTGCCGGTGTCCTATCAATGCCCTGCTGATGCCCATGTGGAAAGCATCGTCAGGTTACATGTTCTTGGCCCAGCCACGATTCCAAACGGATACCCAGTGTGCATCCGCACGTTTGTACCCAAGGTTCGCAACGACTCGCAGCGCGCCAGGTTTAACGGGGGTACCGCGGTGCCAAACGTCATGCCTGGGACGACTCTTTGTTAATGCACTGTTAAAGACGATTCGGCAGCGCTGCAGACCTGTACAGAAGGACAGTCCCCATGCGAAACTTGACGTGAAGTTCCCGTTCGTATAGGCCTTGTCGCAGCTGGAAGTAGTCGGGATGGTGATCGGCCATGTACTGCTCACACGCTGTACGGTCGTTGACAAACGGGATCCCTCCGTACCCGGGCATGGCGACGAGTGGGTACTCGTACGCCGGGTCATCACTGCCGCGTCGTGGACTGACCGCTGTCCCACCACCGCAATCGTCCACATCGGAGAGGTACACGATCATGGCAACACATTCGGGCTCGTACCAACCTGAATCTCGTCAACACCAACTGGGGGCATCGTTGCCGTGCTTCGTATATACCAGGAGGGTGCAGGAGCGTGTTGTTGCCATAATCGCAGTGCATGCGCTGGTCGTTATTCGACTGCCCGCCCACTTTCGAACATTCGACACCGCGTTTCGGCCAGATGTCCGACTGGATTAGGCGAAGGTCGGTCACGACCGTGCCCAGCAACTGCGCCGCCGCCCTGATCAGGTTCGGGTGCAACGGGATCTCATCGCACCGTCCCAGGCATGTGGGAAATTCCCTAATGTCCCACATTGAGCACCTCGCCTCGCACGTTCCCGTTGCGTCATGTACAATTTCCCTCCCGACCCAAAGTCTTCAGCGTTGTGCGTCTGCAATGCCTGGATGGCTTCCTCCCTGTTGTAGACGCTGTAGACGCGACGTCCAGGTGCCCCATGAGCGCGCACGCACCTGCACGCCGTGACGAGGTCGTCCGGAAGCAGACCCTGAACGAGCGCGTACCCCTTCTCGCGCCATGAGCTCACATGCCCCGGCGTAAGCAGGCCCGCATCGCCGACGGCGGCCTGAACGTCTGTCGGGATCGCCCACCGGATCGCCTTCACAGTTGACATCGCTCCTTGCGGTTGTTGACCCCGTCTCCGTGGCAATGCAAAACGAAGCGTCGTCGATGAGACGATGACGTGTACAACGGGAAGGTCGGCAATTGGCCACCTTGTAAGGAATTGGGGGCCTTGCGCGCAACGACGGGCGTGATGACGGACGTCTTATGTACAAACAGGGCCCCCCAATTTGGGTTTGAACCGGGGTGCGCGGCAGATGGTCGTGCAGGCGAGCGACGCGATGAAGGTGACGCCGGCGATGTCGGCGCTGGCGGGGCGGTTCACGCTGAACCAGGTCATGCTACGGGTTCGCGACCCGCGCCGCTCCGTCCCGTTCTACGAGAAGCACTTCGCGATGCGCCTGATCGAGAAACGGGATTTCTCCGATTTCTCGCTGTACTTCCTGGTGACGGTGCCGCCGGGCACGCCGCCCGACGTCTACGGTCGGGAGTACCTGAAATCGGGCGACTATGGATGCTGCCTGGAGCTGACCCATAATCATGGCACGGAGAACGACCCCGAATTCTCGTATCACGCTGGGAATACGCCCCCGCTGGGGTTCGGCCACCTGGGGTTCCTCGTCGACGACCTGTCTGGGCAATGCCATCGCATGATCGGCGACGGCGTTCGTTTCGACAAAGAACCGTCAAAGGGTTGTAACTACGCGTTCGCCGTCGACCCTGATGGGTACCGGGTGGAAGTTCTCCAGCGATCGGGAACGCCATCGCCCGGGCCGTCCACGTCGTCGTTCCACCACGCCATGCTTCGAGTCGCTGACATTGCCAGGAGCCTCGAGTTCTACCAGAAGATCTGCGGGTTCCACCTGCTGCATGCGACATATGTCCCTGGCGAACGTTACTGGTCCTACTATCTGGGAAGCGGGCTGCCGCCGACCGATCACGTCCCCGATGAAGCCGCGCGCACGAGGCTCTTCTCGTATCCAGGGCAACTCCTCGAGCTTACCATTGCCGATGAACCCGAAGTCAAGTACCACAACGGGAACGTCGACCCGCGCGGCTTTGGCCATCTGGCCATCATGGTCGACGACGTGTACGAGGCATGCGCCGAAATGGAGCGGTGCGGCGTGGCGTTCCAGAAGAAGCCCGATGACGGGCGCATGAAGGGCCTGGCGTTCATCCTGGACCCGGATGGGTACTGGATTGAAGTCGTCAAACGCGGCGCAAACTAAGGCCCCCCGGGTTCGTTGTCTGATGGGTTCTAACCGCGGCGACATCTGCGAATCGTTATAATCATATACCTATGTGTTCTATGTACGGTATGCACAATCACAACGAAGCGTGCCATCACTCGAACTGGAACAGCTCATTGTCGTTCGAGAAGACAGCGTCCTGCCGGCGCACCGGTCGTACCAGTCCTGCGCTCTGCAGGAAGATCCCGATCCGGACGGCCGACCGTGCCGACAGGCCCCGGTCCACGATGACGTTGACGAACGTCGACGCCATCCACCCCGAGTACGTCTTGAACATGCGCACGTGCGACGTGGCCTCGATCGACTCGCGTAGGTGCCGGACGGTCAACGGGACCAGGGCGCCCTGCTCGTCGAGGACCTCGTCGACCAGGCTGTCGGGGACGCGATGCCTGATGGGCAGCAGCGCCGCCCGTCGCAGCGCCTTCGCCATGCGCTTCGGGAAGAACATGCCGGTGGCGAACTCGCCGATCGCCTCGACCAGATCGTGCTGGTTACCGGCGTCCTTGACCTTGATCGGGACGATCCGCAGCAGCAGCCGGGCGTCTTCCAGCGCATCGCAGATCGCAGCCGCCTTGCCCGGCCCGCCAACCCTCTTCTCGTCCAACCGGGACGACCTGCTGTAGCAACCTATTGCCCGCAGCAGGGTGGTCGTCGCCAGCGCAAGGTCGCTGTCCAGCGGGTCGTGCTTTCCCGCTGCGGTTAGGCGAAACCCGCCCACGCCCTGGAACGGCCCTGTGCGCGTCTCGTGTCACATCACGGGTCGTGACGCGACATGGCGCCATCGGGCACCGACCTGACAGAGAGAACGATGGCGCGTTGCAGAAGATCTGGTCGCGGACCAGTTCGGCGACGTCGACCATGTTGTTCCATTCCACCGCGTGCGTACTGCTGGAGAACCCTAATAGGCGACGGGTCGGCGACGGGTCATGCTCCCGACACTGTCGACGTTACGATTCGGTGCGAGACGCTGAAGGAACTTTGTAGCGATGACGCGAGCGGTCTCGACGCTGTTCTTTCGCTCGGCGAACTCGAGGACGACCTCGAGCGCGGGCCGGAACCGGGGCGTCGTAAGGAACAGGTTGGCCAGCAGTGCCGACACGACCGCATGGATCGACGCCACCGATTCGTCATCGCCGGCGGCGCTGACCGCCTTCAGCAGCGTCAGCGGCTGCACGTGCCAGTCGGGGACCGTCGTCGTGATCTTTGTGCAATTCTGCCTGTTGTCGACCAGGGCGACCAGGTCCCCCAGCGCCGCCCGTTTCAGCGATCGGGACGCCTTCGACACGGCAACAAAGTACGGGTCCCATAGCGCCGCACGCTCCACGCTGCAGAAGGTGAGGTGCCCGGCGCTTCTGCCCCCAGCGGGCCCGTCTTCGAGCGCGCGCACGTACTCCACTGGGTCCACCAGGACACAGATCGCCAGCAGCGCTCCCGCCATCTGCGCCGCGCGTGTCAGATACCGCCTGGGAACATCCGGGGGACCCTGGTCACCTTCGGGGAGAAGACGGGTGTGATGTGCGCGCGCGTAAAGCGCACGTACGCGTCGAGGAAAGTCGCACAGGTCGTGCAAGTCGGGTCGGGATGGGATCTGCACCCATGCGAGCGTCGATGGCGCTCGTGTAGGACCCAGGCGAGGATGACGGCGATGGGTTGGGTACCGGGGGCGGCAAGAGCCAGGCGGACGCAGTCGCCGGTGACGAACGCAGGGGACAGGATCGCCCTGGTCAGCAGGCGGTGCACGCGGCGAACGGTGTCGGCCTTGGTGGCGTCCAGCCCGAGCTCCTGGTCGGTCTTATGCAGGGTGGACCCCACACCGCCGGACACGTTCTCGAGCAACGCCAGGAGGAGCGACGCGTCGTCGGGAAACCCGGACACAACGCCGGAGACGTGATCGGGCGTCAACGTGACGCCGGATAGAATGGCGTCCAGGTTGGCGTCGGCCAGCAGGGGCTCTGCCAGAGCGCAGAGCCGCGACTGAAGGGAAGACGTCGTGCGAGACGCGCTGGTGGATGATGCGGTCACATCGTTCGGGCGGGACAACACAGCATTCAACCAGCTGATCGAATCGGCGGAACGCTGCACCGGGCTCAGCGTCTGCCAGTTGCCAGCCATGGACCAGGAGCACTCAAAGTCGTCGTCATTGCGCTCGGGAACGGACCCAGGCGCCGTCACCGCGAACATCGATAGCGGTATGGATGCCTTCTCGATCGGGACGCCTGGCTCCGTGCCGTCATGCGCCCGAAACCCGATGTCGTTCTAGAACGATCGCGAACTCCCCGGGGCGGCGCTGTGGCGTTCCCATACGGATGCCACGGCTGTCTGGATGGGCGCCGAACAATGTCGGATCATCACGTTCGCAGCGTTACGACCGAGTCAGTAGTAGCTGGACCCGGTTTCAACATGGTGGCTGCTGGACAAAAACGGACCTAAGGCTGTGAAACAATCGTCCGGCTCGTTCAGCCCGCACTTCATCTGTGGCCATCGGGCCTTGCGCCATTCTGCGTATCGCCGGCGGCTCCCACATATGGGACCCGGGGCACTCCTCGGAGGGTCATATGGTGGTTTGCGTCACCATGGTGTTCAGCTCAGCCGCCGTCTTCACGACGCCCGACAGCGAAGTCCCCGCGATTCCGTTCCAATACGCTGCGGGCGCTGTAGCAGCATACCCGGTTCGCCTGCAGGAAGCAACCTTTGACGTCCGGGTTCCACTGTCCGCGTCCGATCGACAGCCTCTCCATCCGCGTTACCAGACACGGTACGTCCCCGTTTCTGGAATGGCCGCCGTTTTTGAAGCAATGCTGAGAGCTGGGCGCTTGCAGGTTCGCGTGCGTGTATTGCCATCACCACAAGCTGGGATGCAACTACCAGCGGCCATGTGAGCGCTGCGTTCGGGCAGGCCTAGCCGACCAGTGCGTCGATCGACCCCATTCCTGCAAGCGCGGGTCACGTCAACGGGTCCTGCCTGAATGAGACCGCCAAATGAAGCGACCTTCTCTTCCCGATCTCGAGCTCCCAAAAGCCACAAATACAAAGCACACTTCCACGCGCGCCTTTCGTGGATATAGCGTTGGTGGAATCACATAGTAGTCGCAACCGTGGATACTTGACACGTATAAACAACCGACGTTAAACCTATATTCTTCTAGGAATGCTGTAGAATGAATCGGCGGGCGAAGTTCGTTCCAGCTCGAGCGCCGTCAGCAAGGCCTCACTGGCCTGCTTGAACTTCCCCTGCGATTCCAGAGCTACGCCCATCTCAAACCTGTTCAAGAACGGACACCGTTCAGGCGGGATTCGCATTGACGCACTCTACGCTAACCAGGTCTCATGTAACGTCGAATCGATCCTCAATGCAGACGTCAGCGACTCGTGTGCGATTACGCTTCGATGCATCTGCAACGTGTTAGCAGCGCCATCGAACTGCGAATCCAGAACTGGCACCTTGTTGTGGATGGCACCCATTCGCGTGAGGGCCTCTGTGTGGCTGCCATCGAACGCCAAAGCGCTTTCGTAGTCCGACACGGCTGTGTCCAGGTCGTTTGCGTTTTCAGAGAGTCTAGCTCTCTGCCAACAGCTAGGTCAGTCCCATGGACACGGCGTCGGTTGCCACTTGTTACCTTGGCAAGAATGTCTGGCATCCAAGAAGACGATCCCATCTCTCTCGCCGCGTCGATGGCGATGAAAGCGTGTACAAGAAGTTCCGTAAGAGAGCACGCTCTTGAAACGAATTCGTAAAACTCCCCCAACGAGAGCAGTGTCCGGTACTTGATGGCATTCGGATCATCCATCTTCAGCGCCGTACTTGAATACATTCGGAGCACTGTGCACGCAATGTATCACAGCCAATGCGAAGGCGGGGCCGATGAACTTACACTGAGGAGGCAACGCCAACGAGGTCTCTGGCACTCCAGAAGACAATAATGGCCTGTCCCGGTCCAGTGTGGGGAAGGACCACTGGCCAATTTGAACGTACGTGATGGACTCACGGAACAACAGTTCGACAACGTCCACAAAGGCGGACACAGTTCTTGTGATTGTGGACCTCAACTCTTGTTCGGTAAGCTCCTCAGAATACAGTTGGGCGCATAGTATTCGGGCTTTTGTATAGCGAAATGTACTGCGTTTTCGAATTAGACAGATACGCCGCCAAAGCTCACACAAGGGTGTACCACTGGTGGTCCGGACCACATTCTGCCAACCCGACGTTGCAGACGTCGAGCGCGTCAGCGTACTTCTTCTGCGACGACATCAGAAGAGCTAGCAGCTGCCAGCAGTGGGGGTGGTTGGTATTCAGCGATAGGCAATATTTGCAAAGTCGGATAGCAGTCTCAACCTGGGAGCAACCCATTCAGAACCAGGGGACCACAAGGAGTCCTGGACACGAACCTCGCGAATATCTGCATGAATCGCTGCTAAACTGAAAACGACAGGCTGGTCACGAGGCCGGGCCTTCGCAGATGATGTCAGAGAGCGTAACGACAGCTGCTGATAGTGCTTCCGTCTCGAAAAGGTCCAAATCTGAGGTTAATCCCAACCATCAGGGTGAACCGATGCGAGTCACGACACCCGGCGCCAAACCTCGTACGCATATCGGCTTGCAGCAGTACCAGAAGCATATTCTGCAACGTAACGCAAGGGATGGTCTTTGGGACAGAGTTCCAGGGCTTGGTTCGCAAACTCATGCGCTTGTTGTGAGCTCGACAAGTAGTTCATGGAGACTTTGGAGGCAAGCAGCAGACGAAGGACGTGACCCGGTTCAAGCTGCAGCGACATTTTGAGCGCGAGAAACGCCTCAACGTAATCGCCCGCGCACATTAGCGCCATGGCTCTTGTGGCCCATAGGTCCGGATTATTCAATTCAACAGCAATCGCGTCACGATACAGATCGGTGATTGCGACGAAGTTCCCCGACATGCACCAGATCAAACTTAAAATTCGCCTTGCATGCCGCGCAATGCAATGATCCGCTGCGGGGCCGTTGATGGCACATGCGACTTGCATGACCGCCTCCTCGAATGGCGAACGCGGCAATGCATCCTTTGACTTCGACGCACCATCGTACTATACCACTCTGAATGGAACGAACGAAGCAGCAAGGTGCAAACAACTGACGTGTGGCGATGCGGCGTAGAGATTGTACAGCTTCAAATTGTAGAAGACGAGAAGTTCTGCACACCGTACAAGAACGCCTTGTCGTATTCGCTGATCTGACGACGCTTCACTGCGAGTGCAGACGCGTCGAAACGTTTCCAGGAACCCAGCATAATTTCCTAGCTTCGCCATTGTTCGACACTTTCCAGTTATGGAAGCAATCGCCACTATGCAGACGCTTAGAATAATCATGCAGGACGACGACAACGGACAAACCGTTAACAACAGAAGCGACCCTGGCATTGCCAGCGCTCTGCAGTCTGTCGTCTCGATCGTTCGTATCCTCAGGCCGAGTCGCAAGCGAAAGATGGGGCATGATCAATGACTTCCACACTTCGACATACTGAGCATGCGCATCCGCGTAGTTATGCAACCGTTCCTGCAGCATCGCTCGCAGAGTCAGACTCTGCAACAGCAGGATCCAGCGGTCTGGGATTCGCCTGACGGCTGAAAGGGCCGGTTAGGGCACTGTACACCCGATTGCTAATGGACACTGATCACCTTCACCGGTCCGGTAGATGCATTGCGCTCCACCAGGCAGCTTGACCTGGCTGAGGATCTCGATACCTCTCCGGATCGTATTGTCGCCCATCGCTCTCAATGAGACCGTCGAATAGCCGCATCCGTCAAATTCAAAAGGAGCCGCCCCGAACATAGCGATGCAGGCCAACCGTAAGTGGGCGTCCTGCGCGTAACGATGTAAGATGCAGATAAATAGTTGGACGAAATACGCTGACGTGGATGGATTCGCACAGATGGACGGCCTTATTGTAGAATTCTGAAGCGGCCAACACATCCTTCTGAAGATACAGCGCTGCATCGCCCTGAAGGCAGTGGCCCAGCGCCTGCTCCTCGGACGTCCTCGTCGATTTCACCAGTTCAACGCCAGCGTCTCGCACGCCATTCCAATCCCTTAGTAGGCGGCTAATGCTGTCCGATGACGCCATTCGACGGGGGCGTTCCGGGGTGGGCTCACCAATGTCAAGCAAGCATCATTGCCAAAATATCCACGCCGTTCTCCGGGAAGGCTCCAGCTCGAAACTCCCGATTTGTTTTGCACCGAATGCGCCGCGCTGAAGTGATGGACGTATTAGCCAAGTCGGTTTGCTCGAATACATCGACTCGGCAGAGCAAGTCGCTCTTTTGTGTACCCCTATTGTGATGCCTGCCTGGATAAATACCATGGGGCGTGCGACTGTACACGTCAACCCACCTGAGAACGAGTAAATGACGATGTGGGGCAACGAAACGACACCGACATCTCCCATGCGGCAACAAAGATGCCTGGTGACCACCAGGCATGTGTACGAGTCCATTGAATCGGGCGAAGTCATTCTGGACAGATCCGACCTTAACACATTCCTCAAGTACTGCACAATCTCGCAAGCTTACGTTAAGGCCAGCCGACTCTTCGACGGGGTTCGTCAGCTTACCTGTCAGGTGAAGTTTACCAACCAGCTATCAAACAATGCATGGACGTACATCCCAGTTCGAACTTCAGACTCCTACCGACATCGGTCGATAGATTTCTGGAAGGGTACCTGGGAAGTCCAGGAGGCCACCATGATACGTGAGAGCTGAACAATGCGTTCCACAGACGCGCCAGGTGAATGCCGATTGCCGACCGCGTCAATTTTTGGTCGCAGCAGCTGGCCCTCGCGGCAGGTGGCATCTGCATGACGCAGGATCTGCATGCGCTGCTGGCCGCTTACGAGGCCATGCTGGTAGAGGACGACGATTGCCGAGACGTGGTGAACGCGGCTGTGAAGAATGTGACAGCGGTGCAGCGACGTCTGGGGTCGACTGTCCAAATGGCACATCAGATCAGCGACCCAGACGACATCGCCGACCTGTGTGCACGCGGACGACAAACCATGGCAGTTCTGCCTGAGCTATGGGTTGATATTCACAACAAGCTCAATGGGCGCCATCCGGAGGCGTATGTCCACGGCCGTGTTTCACCGTTCGCTCCGGCAATGGCTGACGACAGGCTAGATTTCGGTATATGTGGCGGCATCAAGTCGCTAACCTTGTGACGGCTGCATCCTTCATCCAGTATCTCGAGAATGGCACCCTGCTGACAAAGACAAATGCTGACATCTGTATTGGAGGTTGGTCGTCAGGAGCACACCCTGCATGCGCATTGCCTCAATGTCGTGCAGTTGCGTCAACCCCGTTCGCCGAAATCGACTTGGAGGATTACCTCCTTGGACTTTGCGGCCTTCCTAGTGAACTTGTATGGGCACTGCACAGGCACATCCAAACCGAAGATGGACTGATACGATCGCCAAGTAGGCTCGGTTCTGCTTGAACCTAGTAACAACAGGTGATACGGAGTCCCCGGTCAAGGTTCGCGCTTTCGTTTCCGAACTGTATAGCGCTTTCCAAGTGCTCAACCTGCGAAACGACCTCCTCCGGAAACGGTTCGACTCCATCAAGTACGACCTGCAGAAATTGGAAAGCATCGTATACGACATCAGTATTCGAAAGGATCGGGCCGGGCGTGACCGAGCAACGTAATGAACGGTTTGAAGTTATACTCTGCCAATCCGACCGCAAGGCAAACTGCCAGTGGAAAAATGTCGACCGCTCTATGTACGTATTCGTGCTTTGACGACGCCCTCCAAAAATGGGGCAAACCCAGGGTCAGCACCACTGATTCCGCGTAACGACCACGACGGCCGCAGTAGCCGGTAGGGGGTGACGGGAGCGATTTCGTCATGGCGCAACAGCAGCCATCGTACTTCGTCGAGCACCGACGGGGCGAGGTCGCCGAGCTGCAGACGATGCTTCGGAACCCGAAATTGTCGCCCGAGCGGAAGCGCGGCGTCGTCGAACGCGTCATAGCGTACATGACGCTGGGTATCGACGTGTCGAACCTGTTCACGGATATGATCATGGTGTGAGCGCATAGCTCACCCTTGCGTCAAAATACTGACCCGGCAATACAGGCGACGCACACCAAAGATCTCGTCCAGAAGAAGATGGTATACCTGTACCTGAGCACATATGCAGCGCAGAAACCCGAGATGGCGCTGCTTGCTATCAATACTCTTCAGAAGGATTGCCGCGACGATGATCCAATGGTTCGAGGTTTGGCTTTGAGAAGCCTGTGCACGCTACGGTATGCAATGACATTATCTGCTGCTGTATTCTATTTGTTGACACGTTATTGTCCAGTGTCCCCCAGCTTCTCGAGTACGTGATGGTTCCCATTCGCAAAGGGTTAAACGACCCGAGCGCGTATGTTCGAAAGGTTGCCGTCGTTGGATGTGCGAAGATTCACGCGTTGTCACCGGCGATCGTTAAAGGTGACCTAGAACCGCCGCGTTCCTAGGATACGGGTTAAATGGGTTGCCGTAGAATCCGACATTGTGGACATATTGTACAACATGCTGAGAGATCGGGATGCTGTTGTAGTCGACAATGCCATCCAGGCTTTGAACAAGTAGGTTGCGATTGGCGACGTCTGTCGTTATCCGCGGTCACTTAATTCCATTCGGTAGCATTCTTGCAGATGAGGGTGGCATGGCGATTAACAAGCAGATCATCTTCCATTTGCTCAACCGGATCCGAGATTTTCATGAATGGGGGCAATGCGTCGTTCTCGAACTTGTTGCGCGTTATGTTCCGGAAACATCAGATGAAATGTTCGACATTATGAACCTCCTTGAGGACCGTCTGAAGCACGCTAACAGCGCCGTCGTAATGGGCACTGTCAAGGTGTTTCTCTACTTCACCCAATCGATGCCACAAATCCACCGCGGTGTCTTTGAGCGAATCAGGAGTGAGGCCTTCCAAACGGAAAATGACATCCACGAGCTAACAGTGTTCCTCAGCTCCCCTGTTGACCTTTATTGGAGGCAATTCCCACCATATATCATATCCCGTCCTGGCACACATCAAACTCCTAATTGTTCGCATGCCGGGCATCTTCGACGACCAGTTCAAGTCATTTTTCCTCAAACATAACGACCCAGTTTGCGTTAAAGTTCTCAAACTCGACGTTCTGTCGCGAATTTCCAACGCGACGAATGCTAGCGAAATCCTCAACGAGATCAGCGAATACGTGGCTGATGCAAACACGGGTGTCGCCAGAAAGTCCATTCGCACCATCGGCGCGCTGGCAATCAAAGTTGAAGAGGTCGGTGCGGAGCTGTTGCTCTCACATCATTTTCTACTAACGCTTGATGCAGGTTGCTGACGAAGCCTTTGAACATCTGCTAAGCTTTCTCGACCTGAATATGGAATCGTTGAGCACCGAAACATGCGTTATCATCAAAGACCTTCTTCGAAAATATCCTGAGCACCACGAGGTCGTCGTCCCTGCGTTGCAACGCATTCTGCGAACTGTCAAGAGCCCCGAAGGAAAGGTGGCTGTCGTGTGGATGATTGGCGAATATGGAGACGAAATCCCTGACGCACCGTACATTCTGGAAGATTTGATTGATGAGTATCTTGCTGCTGCAGACTTGGTGTATTTATCAACTGATTGTTTCCTTTGTAGTTTCGACAACGAGAAATCGTGCCTGGTGAGGTCAGAACTATTGTCATCAACGGTCAAACTCTTCTTCAAGCGACCCCCGGAAGTGCAGAAGATGCTTGGGAGGTTGCTTCGATCCGCCATCGATGACATGAACCAAGAAGTTATTGTACGGGATCGCGCACTGCTTTATTATCGCCTTCTTGAGCTCGATGTCGAGCAAGCTGCGCGTGTTATCAACTGTCCGAAGGCATGTGTCGAGTCATTCGCCGAATCTGATAGTACCGAGCTATCAAATCGCCTGTTTCAAGAGCTCAATACGGTTAGTGTGATGGTCAGCGCATCGCGTTGCATATCCTCACCACGTGGATCAGCTCGCGGTGGTGTACGAGAAGTCGATATGTCCGCCTGCAATGCCGATTGGGTCGCTCTCAATCAGTCCGGGATCCCCGTCGCCATCGCCGGATGCCGAGTTCAAACAGTCAAAGGTGGCTGAACCAGCACGGCCTCCAGTAGAAGATCTTCTGTCCTTTGGTTTCTCGTCACCTGCTCCTTCGGAGATCGTCAAAGGGCCGTCCAGTGTAAGCACGGTTTGCCCATAGCTTGGTCCCGACTGACGATAAATTGTACCAGGAGTCGTTTCTGTCACAGCAAGCGTACTGCGATGCAGCAACCTTCCAAACCCAATGGGGGACGCTAAAGACCGCAGACACTATTAGGAGAACGCTGCAGGCTGGGCAGGACCCCAATGCCGTTGAGCACGTTCTCAATCAGGCACGAATTGTCACGATCGCATCCGGGACCCTCGATGGCCACTTGAAAATGTACTTCTTTGCCCAACACGTGAGATTATCGCCCGCGTCGTGAAGAGCGCGAACTGACTCCCGACGCCCCTTTCAGGAAATCACGTCCGTGCTCGGCTTCATCGAGGTCGTTATTGCTCTCCAAACCGGCCTTCTTCAAGCTGTGTTCAAATCGAGTGACGCCGCGTTCGCCCAACAGCTTGCCCAGCTGGTTGACGAGCTGCTTCAAGGGCGATTCTGATACACCTCGGACAATCATCCCTCATCGTTGAACCGTTGTCATCCTCGAACTGTCATGCTCGGAAGGGCTGTCGCCTAAAGCAGCTCCATTCCTGGGTTTACGTGGAACAGCGGCAGCTCGAGGTTGCCCTGAATTCAGGATTCCAGAAATAACCTTCCCTGTCACACCGACCGGGAGCAGGTGATGTGTTTGACCGCCATCACTGTCCACGAAGTTGATCCTCGGGACCTTTGCGATTGCCATGGCTGTGGCGATCCCTCTGATCATTCTGGCGCTTGTCCTTTGGCAGTCGCGATCGCCTTCTGCATCGCAGCGGCCGGCGCTGGCTCGCGTATGGCAGAATTTCCGACAGGACGACACTGAGGCCAGGAAGGAGATCATTGAGAGACGGGTCGCGGTCCTGGACGACCTTCTTGCACAGAACGCTGTCGACGAGGGTGCCGCCTCCCGCAGCGTTCCAGTCGATACTGCACTGCAGGAGCGGTGCTGGCATCGCGATAAGGTCATCAAGGTCGCGATGCGCCTTAACAGGCTATCGCGGACCGACACCCTGGCTCGGAAACGACGAATCGAACGGCTTAGAGATGGACTAACCGCATCGTCCACCTCCCCGGTGAAGCTAAACCTGATCCGGCAGTGCCTGAGGCACATCGGGTGGACGCTGACCCGGTCAGTGCACGGCGCCCATCTCGACGAGGTCCGGGTCGAGATGGAGGCCTGGCAGTTGCTGATCGAGGCCCAGCGCCGCGTCATCGACGGGTTCGGACGAACGGGATGGGCGGGCCTGAACGTCGACGGTGACCCCGGTGACCACCGGACAGGAGGGGCACCGAAGGTCATCGATCGACTGCTACAGGTCCCCCGAGCAATTCACCAGTTCCGCCGCGACCGGGCAGCCCGTCAAGCACATTCGGATCTGAACCGCGACGTCGCCCAGGAGGCCGAAGCGGAACGCCCGACGCTGGAGGCGATCGTCGATGCGCTCGACGCCATTGTGTCCGTCAATCGGCTGATCCTCGATCAGGAAACGGCTCGCCCGCTCTTACAGTAAATCAAACATTGGCGCGGGCGCCGCGGTTTAGTATCGAGCCGGCCACGTTTACCTGCGGCTAGGTGTCAGCATGAACGTGTAATCGGCGATCCAGGACCCGTCCTGCGCTTTGGCGGCTTGCACGTTCAGCGTCGTCGCGCGTCGCTTCATGAGGACCTCGGCAACACGTGTCGGCATAAATGCCAGCTCCATGGCCGAAAGGTTCTTGTCGAAGTACAGCTGTGTCGCCAGCGTCTCGTATCCGGGTGCCCACACCAGGAAATGGATATGGGCCGGGCGACGAACCTCGACACCTTCGTCCCATCCGAAGAGACGGCGCAGGGCATTACTGATCCGGGTGATACCCGGGAACACCAGCGGCCCGGGGAGCACGGTCTGGATGAGGACGTCGCCGTCAGCATTGGTGACGAACTTGCCCCGCCAGTTGTACGTGAAGTTGTCGTACCAGCCTGCCGGGCCGACCTGCCAGAGCTCAACGGTGGCGTTCTCGATCGGACGGTCCTTGTCTTTCAGGCTGACGACGCGCACCGAGAACGCAAGCTTATCCGCTGTCTTCAGCGTCTTGGCGGCCGCCGGCGAGTACGCGACGCCGTCCTTGCGAACGGGCGCGAACAGGACGCGCTCGGGGCCCTCAGCATCCGACTGCGGGTGAGCGTCCGGGTCTCGCAGGATATCGCGTGCCACAGCGTACGCCCAGTAGGGAACGCTAAGGCCCAGGGCGCACAGGTTCTTGACGATCTCCATGATGGCCCCCCGTCCGACGTCCGATGTCCGCCGGAGTGCTTCGATGGGCGCGACCTGGCCGACTGACCTGGCCGCGCCCGGTCGAGTAACACTGTTCGCCGTCTGCTTCTCGACGACGCCCATGCACTATTCGTCGTCCTGTATTATAGGTATAAACTGATATGTACTGATGATATGAGAGGGACGGTCGATTAGGGAAGTGCCGGTCAGCGTTGCTGCGACGTCGGTCTGGGTTCCTCTGGGCGCTGCTTTGGAATCAGGTGAACGCGATGGCGGCGGCGGCGGCGACGGCGCATGAGAACAGCGGCGACGACGACGGCTAGGCCAGCAGCGGCCGCGATTCGTAGAGGACGGGACAGGGAGCGATGCGAACGTTGGGGCGCGGGTTTCGCGCGCGACCGTTTGCGAGACGCGCCTAGGAGCGCAACCGCGGGCGTAATCACGGTCGCCGCCACAGCCAGAAGCGCCCGTTTGCTGGGCCTGGGCCAGCCCGGCGGAGACGCCCCGTCATCAGCCGCCATCGGGTCAACGAATTCCCATTCGCGCTCCGAGATACCGTCTTGCTCGTAGCGGATGATCGCGTCGTACTCCTCGTTCAGATAGACGTCCGCGTCTATCCGTTGGGGTCCCGGCGCGTAGAAGCCCAGGTTCAGAGATGGGACGGCATCCAGTATCGACAGGACGTCGTCGGCAGACATGCCTGCCAGCCTCCATCTCCTGTAATCGACCGTGCGGAAGTGTTCGGCCATGGACACGGCGAAGCGGACGAAGAACAGCGCCTGCTGCGACGGGTCGCTTTCGGCCAGGTACCTCATGAGCAGGTCGGCGGGCAGATCGTTGGCGCACCCGCCGATGGAATAGTCCTGGTCGATGGCGAACGACTTGATGAATGTCTCCGGGTAGGCCTGCAGGAAGACGTCCAGGTCGATCGCGTCGATCAAACGTCGCCGGACCAGATTATGGAAATAGGCCGACTTCTGGATCAACAAGAACTCGAGGTCGGTAGGAGAATACAGCCGGCCCAGTGGCGAATCCAGGAGGTTGACGAATGCCACGAGCGCTTGCGTATCATCTGGGAAAATTCGCGCGATGACGCACGCGGGTCGATCCCACCCTTGCGAATACGTCAGCGCGTCCGGGCGCAAGTGGACCACGACGTCGCGTTTGTCCCGCAGGACAAGCTCGGCATCCTCGATCAGCTTCGCGACCCTGCGCTTGTCTTCACATGGGAACCGGCCGACATCCAGGCGCATCTGCGCGATCGTACCGCGCGACAGCAACGACGCGTTCAGCGCACTCCGCTCCGTCACGTCCACCTGCAGACGATTACCGATCGCGTCCGCGCATCGTTGCGCCCGATCGGTGCAGTCCTTCCTGGCCACTGCGACAAGAACAAGAGCAAAGGCGGCCGCCAGGCATCGGTAGACACCGGTCGGCATCGTCGATAGTGGACGGATCCCGCAGGTGATCCGGAAAAGTGCGTCACGGTGCGCACAGGGCATGACCCGCGGCGCTGACGGACGGAACTTTCAGTGCCACGCCCCGTACGGTGACGATTGACGAAGCGGCGCCCGTCCCCAGGAAACGTTATGGGTGGGCAGGGTGACGCGCCGAATCGGGGAAACGCGGATGTCATGCCTGATTGACGTCATCTATATGCGGAATGATCTTCCCAATAGGAACGTACGGGATATGGTACGGCACGGCACGGCACGGCATGGGGGGACGAGAGTGTGTTCAGCAACAATAAATGGTAAGCCTGTTCGACTCGAGCCGTTGTTGGCGATTTCCTGGGCTTGCGACACTACTCCGGCATACTTTGCTGCGTGAATGTCCATCTGCTAATGATTGCCGATCGCGTCTTCGCATCGCTCCCTGTCTGTGGACTGCGACAACAGCCAGAGCACGGGCGGCAGTATCGCCCCATTCCCAGAGCGGCGAGGACCACAATCAGCAGCGTCGCCCACACGGCGATCTGCATCGCATCGACGGCCATGTGATGTCGGTACAGAAATAGAGGGGTGCACGACCGACCCACACGCGTAACGGCGACGCTTCGGCGGACTGCTGTCCTACAGTCGCGCAGTTCCGTCATCGAACACCCTCGGTTGTATAGAATATTGAATGGACCTGCGCCAGTCGAGCGGGATATTTCCGCAGCGCGGTCGAGATCTTCGGCAGTGAATCCCATGACGGAGGACGACCGAGGTAGGCGCCGCGCGCAGCAGCGGGTCGTCGTTGGCAGTACGAACCGTCGGGCGTCGTCGTTGGAGCCAGCACCCGGGCGACGACGACGACGGAATCCGGGAGGCGCCCGGGCCTGGATCGCGGCCTACCAAGACAAGGTCGTGCGGGATGCGAAATTGCAAGCGGAGCAGCGGAGGAACACGTTGCCGCCGATCGCCTCCACGGAACCGACGGAGCCGTACGCCCCGCTGCACGACGCGACGCCGATTGTTTCCAGGGCCGACCGGAAAGCGGACGCCAAGTCGCGACTGAATTACGTCCTGAAACGGATCGGGGGACGGTCGGATCGTCGCGGGCGCCAGCTGTTCCGGGACGGGTTCCCTGACACCGACAGCGACGCGACGCCCTGTACCGTCGTCTGCAGCGCCACCCAGCCTGGCACGCCGCGTCGAACGTGGCTGACAAAGTCGTCGGACGACTTCATCGTCGACCAGGCGCTGCCGATGAACGCGTCGGTCATCGACCCGCCCGGCTCCACCTTTGTCACGACAATGGTGGCATCGTCCGGCGACAGGTACGCATCGTCGTCAACGGTCGACCGGATCCTCTTGTTAACGTCTAGCTCGGCAGAGCACTCGACGGGAGCCTGCGACACAAGAAGAAGATGCAAGGCGTGTCGCTGGCACGTCGGCTACGGTCCCAGTACCTGCGGGAGCGGTTGAACGCGTTCGCGTGGGACGACGAACAAGCGAACCTGGACAAGGCGTCACGTCACATTGGCCACAAACGCCGCCTTCGGCGCTGGTACGCCCTGCGCCTCGACGAGCAGGCCCGCAACGCCAGCCACCTGGTGCGACGCGGCCTGGGCCTGTACAATGGCCCGGTGCAGGCACAGTTCGATGGGCGCGTCACGTCCCTCTGGGGCACCCATGATACCGACGTCGTACGCGCGCTGATCGCTGAGTACACTACGTGACGACGTCAACTCGTCACTGACCTCGTTGTGCATGCCGTCACTGGGTGCCGAAGTGTGTCGGCTCGTAGGTGGGACTGGTTGTTCCTTCGTCACAGTCAGGGATCGCCGCTCCGGCCGCCCGCTCTTGCCGTCAGAGCGAGCGCGTCATCGTGCGCTCGTGTGTGTGTGAGTGGGTTCAGCTCGGGACGGCGTTGTCGGGCCGATGCCGCCCTGCCTGCAGGACCGGCCAGCAATACCACCGGTCAGCTGTTTCCATCCCGGCCCCGTCACCGATCAGGGCGCCCGGCTGAAGATCCGGACCCGGTTCTCGCATTCATCCGGCAGCATGTTCCAACGCGCCCTGACGACGAAGGACACCCCGGAGGGTGCCGTCCAGTCGGAGTCCAACACGACCAGCGACGACGACGACGACGATAAGGAGCAGACGATGCAGGCGAACGTCGCCCGGCAGAGGCTGTTCTGCATCGAATGCGGCAGCGGGTTCCAGTCCGGCAAGGACCTCGCCGACCACGTCCGCGTGCACCATACGGCCAGCAGCGGGCACCAGAGCGTGAGCCTGCACGTCTGCACGACCTGCTCGAAAGCGTTTCAGAGGTCCGGCGACCTGAAGAAGCACAACCGGTTCCACACCGGCGAACGCCCGTTCCAGTGCACGATCTGCACCAAGAGCTTCCACCAAAGCGGGCACCTGTACGGTCGACGCCATCGTCCTTTGGCGAGCAACCCAGTTTGTATGACCGTGCCGTCGCAGGAAGAACCATATCCGCATCCATACGAACGAGCGGCCGTTCGCCTGCCACGTCTGCAGACGTGGGTTTCGTCAGGTACGGTGAAGGTCGGCGTCGGGGGACGGAGGCACCTGTAACGTGCATTGCTAGTCGTGCAACCTGAAGAGGCATATGAAGACGCATGCGCCGCCGAGGACAAAGGACGCCTGACGCGCGATAATGTCAATACCAAATACAGAAATCTGCACGAAAGATATTCCACGTCCCCCAGACCCGGGTGCGCCTCGAATCTCGTTCATGGTAGGTCGATGCTGGCGCTGCTGTTGACGAGCGCCCTCGTCCTATACGGCACCCTGGCCGGGTCGTCGGCACCAGCACACACGTCGACGACGCGCGGCACGTCTGCGCTGGGGATCACATTGCTCCTGG
Source organism: Plasmodiophora brassicae (assembly GCA_039704465.1). Taxonomy (NCBI): domain Eukaryota; phylum Endomyxa; class Phytomyxea; order Plasmodiophorida; family Plasmodiophoridae; genus Plasmodiophora; species Plasmodiophora brassicae. The sequence continues at coordinate 185,083 of JASFAU010000007.1, read as the reverse complement.
ATCGGCTCCCGAGCAATGCCCCGTGCTCGCAAGCGTTCCTATCAGCGGCGATCACCAACTACCGATCCAAGCTGATCACGATCACCCAGATCCCGGGCGACCGTCTGCCACCAGCGAATTTCATCGTCAACGCAACCGCCGGGGCATGCCGATTACACTTCCTCGTCCTGCAAGGGCAGGGGATCACGTCCGCCCAGTTCGCCGGCGACGTGACCCGATACAGCAACACGCCTGGCATCCTGTTCAGGAACACGTACGTCCTGCAGGCAACGTCGATCCCCGTGACGATGACGACCGCCAGCGTCGTCGTCCAGCAGTGCGCGCAGGCGTACCAGGTCGTGACGCAGGCGTCCGATACGTGCCAGACGCCGGGCACGTCGTCGTCCACCAGCTGGTACAGCAACCTGAACCCGTACCTGATGGATATCGCCGCCATCACCGGCATGCTGATCGGGTCCTGCATCGTCGTCACTGTCGTGACGTGCCGATACGCCCGGTACACGACGCTAGTGTCCCCGAATGCGTCCGGTGGACCTAGCAACGTCCAGGACCCAGTCAAGATCGTCGATCCCGACCTGGCCCAGCAGCAGGGATCACCGATGCCCATAGCACGCGTGAGAACCACAAACATCAGGCGGTACGCCACAGCAGATTCGGACGCGGCTCGACGACCGACCCCATCGTCGGTGCCCTACTTTTCGCAAAGCGTCAGCGACCTGAAGGCCCCGTTGCCCTTCGAGTTGACGAACGGCGCCGCCGCCGGGCCCAGGGTCATTAGACGAGGGATGTCGACATCGGGCAAGAGTAAGAAGCATCCGTTGCAGTACGGCGATGCTGATACCGGCCGCGACGCCGTGCAAACCATTGACGATTGACTAATCATAGTACATTCGACGTGAGGTACAGACAGGACGCGTACAGGGGATCAGTGCTGTAAGGCGTGCAGATGGGAGTAGGTGCCGCCGGCCGCCACAAGCTCCGCGTGCGTCCCTTGCTCGATGACCCGGCCTTTCTCCATGACCACGATCACATCCGCGTTCTTGATCGTCGACAGCCGATGCGCGATCACGATCGACGTACGACCTTTCATGAGCGTGTCCAGCGCCGCCTGCACGAGGGCTTCGCTTTCGTTGTCCAGTGCACTCGTGGCCTCATCGAGGAGCAGCAGTTGCGGGTCGATGAGCAGGGCCCGGGCGATGGCAATTCGTTGGCGCTGCCCGCCAGACAGTTGCGACCCGCGCGTCCCCACAAGGGTTTGCAACCCATCCGGGAGCCTGTCGATGAACTCGGACGCATTTGCCTGTCGGGCCGCTTCCTGAATCTCCTCTGTCGTCGCCGACGGCCTGCCGTAGGCGATGTTGTCGCGAATCGACCCGCTGAACAGGACGGGTTCCTGGGATACGAGCCCGATCTGCCGTCGGAAGTCGACGACGTTCAGGGCGGTCAGCGGCACGTCCCCGATGCGGACGGACCCAGCGCTAGGTTCATAGAAGCGCGCGATGAGGGCGACTGTTGAACTCTTGCCCGACCCGGACGGTCCCACGAGCTGTTCAGAGAGACCGTCAATGAAGGCAGACGTGTGTAGACGAACGATGCCCAGGTACCGCGAGAGTCTTGCCGGCAGGGCACTGAAGACGCAGCTTGTCCAGGACTGTACTGTCGGGTCTGGTCGGGTACGAGAAGTCCACGTTGTCGAACGTAATCGACTGGCCGTGGAGCGACATCTTCTGACCCGACTTCGTGTCTGTCGGGTCGACAACGGGGCACATCTCCAGGAAGTTGAAGATGTCCACGGCCGCCTGACGCGCTTTGGCACCGTCCGGCGCCATCTGCATGACCTGACCGACCCCCATCATGGACAAGACGATGGCAAAGAAGACCTTGAACAGGTCGATTGGGGTGTTCATCAAGCCTTCCTTGACGAGCCAGGCGCCATAGTAGAATGCAACGCAGTACACGGAGAACATGACGAACTGGCTCATGCCGAACGCGGCACCCGCTGCAATGGCTTGAAGGCGGGCAGATGCGGTCACCGGCCGGAGCTTAGCGTCAAAGTCGGCAATCACCTACATAGGAGCGACGAGCGGTTAGGAACACACACGCACGCTTCACGGGGGGCACTGGCAACCGACCTGACGTTCGGCCGTAAGTGACGCGACCGTGCGGATCGCGCCACACGCCTCGTTCGCGATACGACCGGCAAACTCGAACGCAGCCTTCTGCTTGTTGTCAACGATAAGGGCCAGCTGTGCGGCGCCGGCAATGGCAAGGATGGGGCCCGTCGCCAACAGCACCAGCGCCAGTCGCCAACCGTAGTAAAACGCAATGCCCAGACCGACAACCAGCATTGTGATCTGTACGACCAGCGTCAGCCCGGAGAGCAACCGCATGCAGTGATAATGAGCAGTTACCACTTGCACCAAGGTTGACATGGAGCCGACTGTCAGGCCCCTGACGCGTTCGCAATCGTTGCTGAGTTTGATATTCAAGATACCAGGCGCGTTGTCCGGATGGTCAAACCAGGAAACATCCTGCCGAAGGAACGCTCGGAAGAGGTCAACGCGGAGCTTATATGTCAGCCTTTCTCCAACAATAGCAAAGTTCGAGGTTGCTATCACGGAGGACACCATCTGGTACGCCGCGAGGCCAAAGAAAACGAAGGCCCACTTTCGGGCGCCAGCTTCAACATCTGGCTGGAAGAAAGCTTTCATCATTTCCGAGAGGATAAACGAAAAGGAGGGCATGACAAGGCCCATGCCGATGGAGCCGAAAACACCCAGAGCGATGAAAGGCCAGTCACTTCGGCTCTTGTCCCACAGCTTTGACGTCAAGCTTGAGATGCGCGCTTTGACTTCCTTCTCATCACCGGCTTCGGCCTTCCTCGATACCTCTTTCCCATCAGATACCGCCCGGGCTGGCCCTTGTTCGAGGTGTGGTCCGGGAAGTTGTGCGTCTTGTTCGCCGTCTGCCTTGGCAGCCGCATCAGAGTCGGTGCCACCATGCGATTTCAGCATGCGGGAGTAGATGCCGTCTTTCGCGGAAAGTTCATTGTGGTTGCCCATCTCAGCAACCGACCCATTCTTCAGCACACAGATCAGGTTCGCATCCCTAGAAAGGGATATTAAATGTATACATGTCAACAGATCTTCTCCGGGCGAGCCACCCTTACCGAATAGTGGATAAGCGATGGGCGATGACGATGGCCGTTGTTCCCGACGCCGCTTCCTGAAGAGCTTGTTGTACAAGACGTTCACTCTAACATGATAGGAATAAGCGTATGCACATGGAAAGGCACGGACGATGTCAGCCTACGTGGGAATCTAGGGCTGAGGTCGCCTCGTCTTGCACTGAAACACAGGTTCAGTCGTTGTGTCGCCGAATGGCCAAGGCGGGCAGTAACGTACGCAGAATGGGGGGTTTGTTTGCGATTGCTCGTGCAATCGCAATTCGCTGTTTCTGTCCACCGCTGAGGCGCTCGTTGCCACTTCCTCCGACATCGGTGTCGTATTTCTCGGGAAGATCATTGACAATGAAATCGTGGCAGTGGGCGACGCGAGCCGCGGCTTCGACCTGTTCCATCGTGCAGCCTCTTCCATACGCGATGTTCTCGCGAATGGTCCCCGCGAACAGGGTTGGCTGTTGGAACACGACCCCGATGTGGCGACGCAGCTCAGAAACGCTGACATCACGAATGTCGATCCCGTCGATTGTGATACGCCCCTCATCGGGGTCGTAAAACCTTGTCAGCAGCTGGCCAACCGTCGACTTTCCTGCACATTCCGTCATCACGTTGCGTGGTAACCAGGCCCGCGTACGATGACGGATACGAACCAGAGCCCGTCTCTCCGACAAGGGCGGCCGTGGACCCTGCAGGAATGACCAGGTTGAACCCAGACAGAACCTTGTGGTGACGACGACCCGGATACGAGAAGTGTACGTTTTCGAAACGGATCTCGCCTCGGATGGGTGAGGGCAGCGTCGTTTTCGCTGGCGATTCCGACAACGCGTCGATTTTCGACTTCCGACGCATGACCGACCACACGCCAGGGGCCACACTGAGACCGGTCGTGATGGCCGTCACGGATGGGCCGATTTGCCCTACCAAGGCATTAGCATTGGACAGACGCAGATCTGACCGAATCTGCCACCTAGTCCGGATGCTCCCGTGACGACACTGAAGAACACGGTCATGACCGTCCCTTGTTCGTATTTGCCGGATGCAATCAGGTGCCCGCCGTACCACAAGGCCGATCCATCTGTGCAGCTGTCTAAGAAGCCACCGGCAGCAGTTGGCGGGTGACACGCCCACATGCTATCAACATGGACGCCCACATGGCCCCGATGGAGGCCCCGACAATGCGACCTTTGCGGATACCCGTTTCGGAGGCCAAGTGAAGGTTGCCGGCAAACCTATGTGCGAGGTTATATGCACATGCGCCACAGCCGCTCGACGCACCATCGAGCCGACCTTTCGACCTCACGCTCCTGAGAGCGGAAGATCGTAACCGTCCTGATTGAACGCAGCACTTCTTCGGACACTGCGCCTGCCACCGCAAACGCATCCATCGCTTTCGTGTTGTCTTTGGAGAGGGCCTTCGCAAATGCAGCACCTGGATTACAGCAATCAGGCAGGCACGCCACTGGGAAGAGCCGACGCGGGCTGACCAGCAATTGCAAGCAGAGGAACAGACGCGAGCACGACGAGCGTCAACTCCCATCCCTTGTACAGGCCGACTGCCAGTCCCCCAATAAACATGAACCCAAACTGGAAGCAATTGCCAATGTTCTGCCCCATCGCATCCCGAACCTGAACGGGCTCCTCAACGGCCAAACCGGGGGCCTCAAATGACGGGCGCCGCACCTGTGTTATATCGGCACCGAGCCGGGTCGACAGCTTACCGGGTTCCTGTGTATCGAACCAGGCACATTCCTGGCGCAGAAGCGACTGCAAATACGTCTTGCGAATGTGCAGCGCCTGCCGATCGGCCACCAGCGCCCAGCACGATACCTAGGGTCCACGATTCAACTACATGGCCATACGCATTCGATGGCGACCGCCTACCTGTAGCCATGATGCGGCAAACGCGACGAGGCCGACATAGACGAATTGGACGCATATCTCGGATACTTTGTCGTAGAACTGTTGGCTCGACAATCCGCCACCGAACGACTGGAACAGATTGCCAAACAGAATCGAGAACGCTGCACAGTACTGGGGAGTCAGTCTCCGATGCCGACCACCTCGGCGTCCGATTACCGGGGAGCGACAACCCGTTGACGATTCCGCCGATGGCGCCGAGGACGAGGACGCAGACCTCGAGCGGCGTCGTGAATTCAAACATCTGGCGTGTGGCGTCACACATCGCATCGTCGGGCAGTGCGCTGCGATGCGACCTGTATCAAGGTGACGCGCGGGACATCGTCGCCGGTGGACATGGACGATTCCCCGTCCGGGACGACCTTGGGCTGTACGCCCATCTCGACGTCGACATCGTCGGGCCTCACCATCGTACGTGCGCAGTGTGTACGACGGCAGCCCGGTCTTGTGTGGCGGGCGGCCAGAGGAACGTCACCCGTCCGCGTGGGGCTGTGCCAACCCGAAAGGTTGCCCATCACACGCACGTCACCGAGCAGCAGCCGCAGACGGCCATCCTCATGTCAACCATAACCTGGAGGCAGGCCGCGCTTAATGGTCTCAGTGTAGGACGTCAGTCGCGACTCGCTCCCTCTACCAATCGCGCCGCCGGGACCACATTGATCGCACGAAACTCGATGCCGGAGCGCGCTGATGTGGCGATCAGGGAACGGAGACAACCCTTTGACCCGTTACAATGATATGGCTGGGAAGGGCACAACTCGATCACACGGATCGCCGGTTTCGGGATCGCCGATCAGTTTGTGCTCTCCCAGAGTTTGGCTGACCCACGGAAACACAGGCTGTTCCGTGCGATCGTCGTCGAGCTGAGAGCGGCGTTAGCTGAGCTAGACCTATTAGGTCCGGCAACGCTGATGACTATTTCGTAAGCTGCCGCGGAGGACGTTGCTTGAATTGGCTAGTGTTTAATCCCTTCTCACTCTGTGGTTCATATTCCTCGTGGAACAGTTCGGTCTGAGCAAAGGATCCGTATGAAACGTCTACCTGGAGCAGTGGATGCAGTCGTCGCTATCGGCGACGATCGGCCGGGTTCCCGGCCAATATGTCGTCCACGCGTATCAGCTGATGTTAGCCGCTGCGAGGAACAGGCCGGTTTTCGTTGATGACGTTTTCCAGCATTTATTGAGTATTCCGTTACCGACGCTCGGGTGATCACGTATAGCGGATTTCGCTGATTCATACCTAACGAAGCACCGGCAAATTATTCACATACGGCGCATCATCGTCTCCAGGACTCGACGATGCCGGTCCCCAACTGCCGCTCAGACTGGATGACCGTAATGGCGTCATGGATCTCGGGGTTCTTGACCGTTGCTGCGGGGTACACCTCATGGCCACCCGGCGACGGTCGCGTGTTGTCGAAACCATTTGAAATCAACGACGTTGTTGACGCTGTTTACCGCACACTCTTATCCGAGGCGCCCGACAAGCGTGTGATTGGGTATTCGGGTTCAGTTTCCCGCGTTTCTCACGCATTGCAGTGCGGTCGATTATTCGGTTATCGAGGAGATGCGGTCGCTGACTGAACAGGGCGTTTCCGTTGAGGGGTACCATCGCATGCTTCTGGAATGACATACTGCCAGGTACTCCCGTTCCCAGATCCAGTGGTTCGGGTCTCTTCAACACTGCACGAAGGGGATTGGGTACGCTTTCACCAGAGAAGTGGGTAATTCTCCCCCTCAGTTTTCATCCTTTGCTGACCCCGACCGTTATAAACGGCTTCGTTCCATCACCTTCGTACCTCAAATACTGTTTGGTGAAATTCCACGGACAGGTACGACCGCTCATGGACTTCTCATGCAGACCGTCAGTGGCCGAATCTTGAAACTGGGCCATTCCTTCAAGATCCCAAAATTGATTCGTCGTTTCAACGGCGAGAAGCTTGTTGAGGCCCTGTTCACGCGCTGTAACGAGTTCGACGAGCCGATCGTGGAGATGCTGACGTTCGGGGCCAGCCTTGCCGAGCTGTTGCCAGCATTGCGCGGCTTCATGAAGCGTATTCTATTGAAGTCGGAAACGAAAAGTGACGGTTCGGGCAAGCCGCTCAATAGAATACGCTTCATGAAGCCGCGCAATGCTGGCAACAGCTCGGCAAGGCTGGCCCCGAACGTCAGCATCTCCACGATCGGCTCGTCGAACTCGTTACAGCGCGTGAACAGGGCCTCAACAAGCTTCTCGCCGTTGAAACGACGAATCAATTTTGGGATCTTGAAGGAATGGCCCAGTTTCAAGATTCGGCCACTGACGGTCTGCATGAGAAGTCCATGAGCGGTCGTACCTGTCCGTGGAATTTCACCAAACAGTATTTGAGGTACGAAGGTGATGGAACGAAGCCGTTTATAACGGTCGGGGTCAGCAAAGGATGAAAACTGAGGGGGAGAATTACCCATTTCTCTGGTGAAAGCGTACCCAATCCCCTTCGTGCAGTGTTGAAGAGACCCGAACCACTGGATCTGGGAACGGGAGTACCTGGCAGTATGTCATTCCAGAAGCATGCGATGATACCCCTCGATGGAAACGCCTTGTTCAGTCTGTGACCGCATCTCTTCGATAACCGAATTGTCGACCGCACTGCAATGCGTGAGAAACGCGGGAAACTGAACCCAAACAAACTCGGGCAGTTGAGCGAGAAAGCCTTCGTGGTAAGCACTGAAAGTATACCAAGGGGCCTTGCTACCCTTGCGACGCGTGCAGCGGTACGTCCGCGCAACGATGAAGTAGCATGAATCGCGAGTGACGACACCACGTCGACCCTGCTGTCCACGAATGGTGGATGACATTATAGTCACCAGACTTGGCCTGTCGTGTAGACCGTCTCTGCTGACAATGAGGACAATGAATGGGGATATCGGAGGCCTCGTCTCCGGATCCCACACAAACACGTCGTAGACGTAGAAGCGATCCGGACCCCGAACAGCGCTGACGCACGGCCGCTCAACCAAAACGGACCCAAAGTTGTCCAGAGCGAAGAAGTGTGAGAATGGAGCTGTCGACGCTCTTGGCGTTCTCTAGGATGGTGTCCAGGACCTTCCGCATTATAGGCGATGCGGTATCACCTTTCTTGCCATTCTTGCCGCGATTCCCACCTGTTACACTTCAGTGACAATATTTACATGCTCGTAGGCCAGCACAGCACTGTGGATGACGACCTCTCGTGACTTGTTCGTTGATCCTGGCTTGCGTCCCGCTCCAGGTCGGTAACCGCCGCGACCGCCCATCCCGCAACTGTTTGCCCGGGTCAGATCGCCTGCAGCAGTGCAGCTCCAAGAAAATGCGGGCTCGTGCAACAAAAAACCATGGCGTATGTAGGAAAACTTTTACGCAACGAATCAAAAGTCAGACGCCGACAGACGACGAAGTGGGGGTCGATTCCGAAGACGGTGATGACGCTGGAGCCAGCGATCGAGTACGTGATGAGTCCGCAAATCGGGCCGCGATGCAAGGAGGTCACGACCCGGCGCCACTGCAGCCGCCTTGGCCGTCATCGGACCCAGGCCAATCTTCCTCGGGAGACGCCTCGCCAGTTGAGTCTGACGAAGATTCATCCGGATCGTGACCTCCTTGCACCGCGCCCCGATTGGAGGACTCGTCACGTTCTCGATCGCTGCCTCCAGCGTCATCACCGTCTTCGGAATCGACTCCCACTTCGTCGTCTGCGGCCAGTTTCTGCCTCTCACCGATCTGATGAAGGTAATCACAGGTTGTTTGCGAGAAGTCGTCACTGCCAGAATCATCATCGTTGTCGCGGTGCTGGTCGGTTAGGCGTACAGGAACCCCGGAACTATCGCACAGTAATACCATGGGTGCAGGTCGCAAGGCGTCGCCACTGGACAGGTCCGGGGGCAGGACAGGGACCAGCGCCAAGTTGACTTTGCGCTGGTCCCTGTCCTGCCCCCGGACCTGTCCAGTAGCGACGCCTATTGCGACCTGCACCCATGGTATTACTGTGCGATAGTTCCGGGGTTGTTTTCGAGCTTTTCACACAGGCGCCTCAGTCTCGGGCCATGCCATCGCTGGGCGGCAAGTGGTTGCAACGAGAAGATGAGGAGGGCGCCGCTGAGCCTTCAGCTGCACCGATGACGACGCGCGTGCTGGCGCATCGACCAGCAGCTTCAGCTAGTTGCTCAGCACGTTGATCCAACACGTAAGGTCATCGCGGAGAACATGGATCTCGGCCTTGTTTAGCCATATGTCCGTATCTTCATTGAGAACCAATTGGGGACATAAGACTTCGAGGAGCGCCTCGGGGCACTATATGTACAAGCCGAGGAAGTTGATCTTGATGAGGAGGAGGCCGAGATCCACGTTCTCCGCGATGACCTGTGCGTGTTGGATCACCGTGCTGAGCAACTAGCTGAAGCTGCTGGTCAAGAACTCGACGAGCAATCTCGAGACGCAAAGCGCGGGCGTCGCGCGGCCGCGGCGGCTGCCCGGCGCTGAGCGCCATCGTCCAGACGCCGTCGCTCGCCAATGTCTTCCCCCGAGAACACTGAGCTCCATGGAACCCCCAAGCCACGCGACGCTTCTAGCCTGCAGGAGACCATCTATCCAACTCCGACGTGTTCGACTGTGCCACGGTCTGCGTCCGCGTACGTACCTAGCACTGGCCGCCCGTTCACTCAGGGTCATTATCATCAAGGTGATCATTTCAGCTGCGGATCTGTGGTGCAGTTCCGCCCTTTCTCGATAAACTCGACTGCTGGAACGATCTTGTTCTCCTACGTACTGCGGCAACGTACTTTCCCCGAGTGCCCGTACGTGTTTGTTATTGTCGTTCTCGTTGTCGTTCTTGCTGGTAGTGTTAGTGTCGGTGTTGTTGTTTAGGTGGCTGTGATGGTGTTTCCTGGGCGGTTCGTGTTGGCCTACGAAAAGAACTGGTCGACGCTGCCGGGTATTGCCAGAAACTTAAATGCTCACGCGACAACGGCTCTGGCACGGAGCAAAGGACGGCGCGACGAACCCTGCGCTGCCAAGCCGATCCAGTTAATTTGCATCGCGATGTCGGCCACGCTGAACTTGACAGGTACCCCAGAACTTCCAATGGGTGACGGTCTCCAAGTTCGCCTCCCAGAGGACCTTGCAGGCCGCTTCATCTGGACTTCGGGATCGCCATGCGACCCGCCTTCTCTCCGGGAGGAATGGACGTCCAGAGCTCGTTCTGGACCGAGTAGGCACCTTGCCCTGTCGGCAAGCGCCGAGGTGCGCTTGGTGGAAACCAACGCCCGTATCTTCTTCGCCTTCGGGTTGAATTCGAGCTGGTCGGGCTGGCCGTGGCCTACGGGTGCGGCAATCGTTTGAACGCTGACCTCGCTCTCGCTCGAACAGCTTTGCCGACCGCTTACCGGGCTTCTGTGAATTGATCCAGGAGCAGTCAGAGACGGTTTTCGCCTGTGCGGCCATCTCACTCACCTAATGCGACCTGTACAATACACGAGTCGTGACAGCGGGGGCTGCCAGCTGTGTTGTTGGGGTCGGCGGTACCATTCATGGCGTGGTTCGACAGGGGACAAAACCAGAGCGCCTCCCACGCTGCTGTCGACAAACGAATCAAGTCAGTTTGGATATCGATCCCCGGGCGCGATCGGGTTCAGGCTTAGGAGGTACAGGTAGGGTAGCGGCCAGCGCAGCAGTAGTACGCACGGCACGGGAGACGGCGTGGCCGTGAATGGCGACAGTGGCGATCGCTGATGCGGACGGGGCCTGCTTCGCGCTCGTGCCGCGACGGACGGGGCGCTCGGCGCACTGCCTCACCATCCGCCTCACACCCGATATCGTTGCCCTCCTGCAGTCCAACCCCAAGACGCCCGTTTCCATTTGCCTGCGCGATGGCGTACTCACCGTTGGCGAACAACAGCACAGACTGAACGCGTTCTCTGAGGATTCAAATGTATGTGCAGTGTGCTGCCCCGTTTGTCGACATTCCAACGACTGACTAGAGTTGCCCCTGGTAGCTGTGCGATGTGTTTGAGGTGTCGAACGCGAAGCAGAACCAGCTGCAGGCGATCGGCAGCATCCACCAGAAGCTGATCGTGCAACGGGACGCGGGCAGTACGATGGCGAGTCCGAAGCCATCGAGGTCAACAGTGACGACATCGACAACGGCAACGACGAAGAAACGGGCACGGGAGGCGTCGGTCGACCTGTCGTCAACGAGCGCGTTGAGGAAGCAATCTCAGTCCCCTCTGATCTCGAAACCAACAATTTCGTCGCCAGGCAGGCTGTCGGCCACAAACAGGTTGACGCCGACGCCGAGATCTGTACCGGATCCCCTGCGTTTGTCATCGACCTCGAAACGGACAGCCAAGCCACAACGACCATCGCCTACGTCAGCGAACACCGACCTGAGCATCAAGGACCAGGTCATTCACCTGCTAGCCATCAGTCCCCTATCCGCTATGAGCATCAGCAAGCGGCTTGGGCACGCCACGAAATCACTGATGCCCATACTGAAAGTCGTTGCGCGGTACGAGATTCCAGGCAAGTATCACCTGAAAGAGGAGTACCTGCAAGTCGTGTCGCTGGACAAATGGCCTTATACCGATGAGGAACGGCAACGTGTTGCAGAAACGTTGACCGGTGCTGGCCTGCCTGTACCCACCTCATCGTCCGGGAACGCGGCGACGCCTGAGGTGACCGACGGGCCGATCGCATCACATGACGAATACCTGGCTCTCAGAGATCGCTTCGAGCGGGACTACGTGAAGTACGAGGAGGTGGACACGCGTCTCAAGCAGATTGCCGAGCAGTTCGCCGATCTGTCCCGTCAGCTTGACGATGCCGCGTCTGCCAGGGAGCGGCAGCGCTTGCAGAATGACGTCCGCCGACTGTACGCCAAGGTGAAACCGGAATCGGACGCGTTGAAGGCCGACTTCGCTGCTATGCACGCCGCCCTGTCCAGCATCAAGGCCCGCATCAAGGACTACGTGGCGAGCATCGTTTCTGGAAAGTCCTGACGTCCATCCTGTTGGGCAGCCTAATCGTGACCCATCCAGATAGACATATTATACATTTCTTCCTCAGTGTACGTTGTACAAGGAGAGCGCTCGTTTGACGCGTCCTGTTGCTACAGGACTGGGTTACTAGACGACAGTTGCTTCGACTGTTCACGGATCTCCTCAAGGTCCTTGGCGAGTATGGCAACGTAGTCCTCGTAGTAGATCTTGTCGTTATTGTCATCCTTGGCGACCTTCAGGAACTGCTCCAACTCCTTCTGGCGAAATTTGTACTCGTTCGACGATAGCAGCTGGATCATGCTGGGCGCGCAAGCCTATCAGGACGCACCGTCTGCCCGCCGCGAAACGAGATACCCGTACCGGTAGTCGCTGACGAATCCTTTACGTTCGTGATCGATGACCTTGAAAGCCTGCAGGACAATGTCCTCGAGGTCGGGCTCGAAGTCACGGTTCTTGATAACGTCGACCATCATCGTTTCGAAACGGTCATACTTGATGAAATGGGAGTCCTCGTCCTCGCGAATGCGCGGCAGGATCTGCATGACAAGCTCTTCTTCCGTAGGATACGCGCCCATATATCTCATGATGGTCCCGACCTCCCTGCAGATCCTATCAGCATCATGACCGTATGGACGACGTTGGACGCCCCGTACTCTTTGACAATAATGCCCTTGCCATCACGGTCAAACAGGTCAAACGCGTCCTTGATTGCCTGCTTGATTGAGACATCGGGATCAGCGACGGGTTCCGGCGCCGCGACCGTCTCAACTTCTGGAGCGTCAGCGGACGACATCAGCGACTAGCCTAGCCGCAGTGGTACAATCCAACGATCCTGGTATAATAATGTCCACCAGTGTATGACGACATCATGGCGATTCTTCCTCCTGTTGTGCTCGACGTTCGTTCTGCTCTCGCCGTAGCTCTTCATAACGGGCCTAATGGTCGAGCTTAGACCCTTCCAGACTCATCAACGTAAAGCCAGACGCACCCATCTGTCGCGCCCTGCCTCAGTGTAAAACCGTCGGTAGAGGATGTACGATGACATGAGAATAGCGGGCCTATGTCTCCACTGGGTTCACAATGCACATCGCAGGTCGGCCCATGGAGGGCATGCACGCACCAGGTATAGCACGTGACTCGTAGCCAACGCACCTGCTCCGGCGTCCACGCCATGCCCTCCCACCGGCAACCGACGACCCCACTTGACAAATTGCGAACCTCGATTTGGCTCTACGATTGCCCTATGGGCGGAGCATTCAGGATAACTGGCCTGGATATTCATTAACTACAAGGATGCGTTCTTTCGGCGGCGTCAGGGTGCTACGCCCCGGTCTGGGGGCAACCCGAACCGCTGAATATGCGCCCTGAGCTTCGTGTTCTCGGCGCGTTCCGCGGCAAGCTGGTGACGAAGACATTCGATCTCAGACGCCAGCTGTCGGGCTAGGTCGACCTGCTGGATGTGGAACTGTCTGATCATGTCGACGTGAAGGTTGCGAATGTCGTCGCGGACGTCAGCCAGGGATTCATCCAGTGCCGCCCGGATAACCTGTCGTAAAGATAAGGATGACACGACTCATCAGACATCTTCAAATCGGTGTTACCTCTGTATGAAGGTTCCCTGCCACGCCCCGGTCTGGACCATCGGCGGCTTTTGGCACGGAAGCGCTATTACCCGGTTCAGCTGGATGTTGACGGACATCACTTTCCCGATTCCTACTCGCGACCTTGCCCCTTTCCTGTGTTACGGTTCCTTTGACCGGTGAAGCAGTGCCGGCGGAAGAAGGTGGCACCGAGACCCCAGGGCTGTTGTCAAATGAAATTTGTTCCAGGACCTTCTTTGATAAGATCTCAAGCTCATCCGCAGCTGATTTGGCAGCCGTAGAAAGCGAAGGGGATTCGTCGCGTCGTTCCGGATAAGACGTGTTTTCAACTGAAATCTGCTCCAGCACCTTCTTTGATAGGACATCCATCTCATCAGCAACTGGTTTGCCAAACGCAGGAAGTGGTGGCCGCTCATCAGGTCGTTCCGGCAATGCCGAAGGGACGTCTTCGTCGCGGTCAGTACGGTCAAGGTGAACAGAGGTTCGTGCTGTAACAGGTGTCGAGCTGGAATCGAACCGCAACCTCTGCGATAGCGACCCGCGATCCTGAACAGGTGAGAACAAGCTCGACGGGGAGGTTCGTAATGGATCCTGTCAACTCCAGTTAGAAGGGATGTGCTGAATCCGAGTATGATTGCGGTCCCCTACTTTGCCGGATGATGGCCGTCCAGCTGACCGCAGCTGGGGACGACTGGCGGCGATGTCCGACCTACCGACTGCAACATTACCGCGATCAATGCGCGTACGGATAGACCTCAGCGAACGAGTTTACGAGAAGCGCTGTGTACTGGAGAAAACAGCGATGTCGCAGCGAAAGTGGAAGCCTCTGTACACATATACACTCAGCACGATTCGCAACCGTTTGTAAGGAGTAAGACGTGTTTGCAACCATTCTTTTCTTTGGCGGCAATATCGTTCTGCACCTGCTCTGGTGGAGGCAACGGCACGTAACGAAGAATGTTTGTGAACGAGCCTTTTACAGTCAGCAGCGGCGCATTCGTCGAGCGTAGATCGTAAACGATAGTTTCGCCTGTACGGGTACGTTAGGCCGTGAGGCAATGAGATACCGATGGCGGAACTGCCTTTCGTCGTAGTTACAGCAACAACGGTCCCTTCGGATGCGAATCGAATAGTGTTCAGCGGGGCAGACGCTACAATGGGATGCAGTGCACATGCTTTCGAAATATCGTAAAAGCGTATGCGCCGATCCAGGCCGCAGGTTGCCAAGAATTCCTGAACGTGCACACGTATCAGGCAAACAAACTGGGAAGGATCAGCGAGTTACCTTGTTCGTGGGAGAGAATGCCGCCCCCGTTGCAGGTGCAGTATGTGAGTTGGGGAATGCGGCCAGGGTCCGTTTGCTCTTGGCGTCATAAACAGTGACGTTTCCGGCGTCGTCGGTAGCACAAAGTACAAAGGCGCGCAGTGATGAGAAGCACAGACACGATACAGCCGCTTTGGCTTTCAGTTCGCCGACCACGCCCCCATGCACCAAACTGTGAACCGCGATCGGTCCTGTCGACCTCGCCGAAGCGACGTACCTGAGGGGACCTGTCACTCAACGCTGTGCACCCAGCCGTCAGGCATACGAATCATCGCTGCTGATCGCGACGTGACGAACAGCATCGTCGCCATCCTTAAAGGTGAACGCCAGCTGCCCACTGCTGGCATTCCACGCCTTTACCGTTCCGTTGTTGAACCCGGCGCAAACGAACCGCGCCGACTTGGGCGCCAACGCCACACATCGAATGCCAGGCGCCTGGCACACACATACAGTATGACGAAACAGTATTTCCATGGACAGCGTCTAGTGGACCTGGATCATGTACAACGGTTCGTCTTCCTTGACGGAATGCACGTACAGCGTGTCCTCGTCGCAGGACACGACCCGGGTTTCGGCAGCGTCCATGCCGGTGACAGCAGGGGACCGAGCGCCGGCCCTCAAACGGTTCCTCTGCCACGCATCTGGCGGCTGGCCAGCGTCGCACGACACCACCGAGATGCCACCATCGGCATCCGCCCCGAGCAGCAACGCACGCCACGCCATCGCGTCGGGCCCCCGGTTCGAAATGGAACGACCGGCGCTGCAAAAGCCGGGGCCAGTTCCCGGGCCAAACCAGCACGACGTGTGGAAGACTTTCCGAAACGTGGGCCCAGTTTTTGGTTCATTGAAATTCGGATGCGGGGTCGATGGATGGGGGCGGGATCGCTTGCTTCAGGTCCGCCTGCATGTGTCTGGCGATACTGGCGAAGTCGTCGCGGGTGATCTCGAGAAACCCATACCGGGGCGGGCGCAGGTATTCGCTGAGGTGCGCGCGTTCGCTCTCCGGGACGAACCCGATGTCACGGACGATGGATCGGGCCGGGATCGGCCGACAATCGACATAGTTGACGTTGATGCGGAATTTGGCGGGGCGGCCTTTGACGGCGTCGAGCTCGGCGACGTTCTCGATCTCGTACGGGGTTGGGCTCGTGACCTTGCCGACGGCCGTGAACGATCGCACCCAGTCCGTCCCTACCGGGCCGACCCGCGATGAGTAGTACATGAGCCACGATCCCTTCACAATGCGCCGCAGCGACACGATCCGGTGGTACATGGCGAACCCGCCGGCGACGCACCGCTCGACATCGCTGCGCGGCAGAAACCCGATAAAGCATCGCGGCATTGAATATTGTTGCTGCGGTGTCTCTGTCAGCCTGTCACCCCCTCTGCGCGATGCAAGTCCGCCAGTACGCCCGGGAGCTACATGACGGTGACACCTCGTGACGCAGGCCTGGCCGAGCGGCACGCTGCTGAGCAGTTACCGTTGCCCCAACCCCTCGCAACAGGCGCCAGAAGTACCTTACCGGATGCTGGGATCCCAGGTGCTACCTTGCTGGATCGGGCTCCGTCTCTGTCGTGTTCAACGTTGCTGGGCAAGGTGTGCCGCGGCCAGGCATTGGTACCTACTGATCCGTGCGCGGACCTGTCGTGCACCGGCGGCACGTCTTGAATGGAGCCGGAAAGCGTCCTTGCTGCGTGCGATGAGATTTCGTTCGCGCTAACGGAACCGGGCGTACTGATTGGCGACGGCGTCGTTCGTATCCACGTGAGGGGTGATTCGAAGCCGGTCCACGTACGCGCCGTCCACACCGACGGATATGCGGTAGGCGTCGTTGGGTTGGTCCTCCAACTGGATCCTGACGTCTCGCGTTGTAGATCGTCGAGCGTGATGACATGCCTGGGAAATGGCGAGGCAGCGGTCCTGTATACGAAAGCATGACTTCGCTTCTGATGGCGGAACGTCCCGCGTTCCATGCCATGTTTGCAGAGCGCCTGCGAACTGCCCTTGAAGACGTTGTTGCCCAGGCCGACAACGTCCATTGAGCCAGTACGCCTCTAGCAAGGTTCGTACGTCGTCTGACGAGCCGTGGCCGTGATGTCATTCTGAGTACGATCTCTGTTCAGCCGTGCATGCCCGGGCAGGGCGAACCGACCGTCAGGATTATGTATTTCGATGCTGCGCCTCGTGGAGGCCAGCGACCAGCAAGGCCAGGTCACCATCGGTCAGCTTTCGTATGTCGCCGATTAGCTGCAGGACGGTCGCCAGGATGGTGGCCTCCATGATGACGCTGACCGTTTCAAAGACCACTAGGTCGCTTGATGGGCACGCTGCAATCGAATAGATACGATAAGCTCCGTTTGAGGCCGCGTATAAACTAGCGGGATAATATCAGGACACTGCATCGAACACTGCCGCTTGGTGCCCCTTCTGTACCTGTACAGGGCCAGCAGCGAGATCCGGTAGAATTTGGCGCCGACGTATGCGACGACCGGGACGATTGAGACGGCAACGACGATGACGTACTGAACGGTGCCGCCGGTCAGAGGCCATAGGAGATAGATCACGGTGTACCACAAGACAATCGTGTCGATGCCAGCCAGGATCAAGACTGCCCTACTGTGCCGGTACGCGGTCAGTGCACTCCCATTATCGTCCTGAGCTGCTTCGTCTGAGGCATCGGGTGCGTGTTGTCGCACGCTTAGCACCGTCGAGGTTCCCGTTAGGCGGGGCGACAATCCAACGTTAATCTCCTGCCTTATCTGGCTCTGTTGCGACGTGTACGGCACAGCCACCTGTGTCACGGTGAGTGTTCGTTAACCGGATTGCATTGTACTGGTGTGAACATGCTAATACAGGCGGTGGGTTGGAGTCTTGCGTGTTCTGCTCAATCAACTGTTCCTGCATCATGCGAGATGATGCCACGTCGCTGGCATGACTATCGGGTCGCACGACCAGTTGCACAATAGCGCCGTCGACGACGCCGTTGGCTGCCAGCGCTGCGTTATCGCTAAGCTCGCGCCCGGCGAGAATGATTCGTTGGAGATGCAGCGGGACACTGAGCTGTTGCTCGATGCCACGTTTCAAGTCGAGCACCGTCCCTGACTCGTCCACGCTGTGCACCGTCACCGTCCGACCGGACACGCTGCGTACAGACACCAGCATGCTGCTGTACGTTGGTCGTTAACCGACGCGTGCTGACTGGCCTTGTCATGAAATGACTCATTCATGGATCGGCCACACCCGCCATCGTTCTCTTGTGGTGTGCGCCGAGCAAGGTCCGGAATCGCTAGAGAATCGCGACATACTGGAACTGGATCTATTCGTATGTGCCGACGTCAATCAGAGTCGGCACGATGTTATAACTGAGGTGTTTAACCTACGCTCCTGCGTTTCATGGCTAGTCAGTAAGATGACCTCTAGGAACAAGGGTAGGCAAAGAGCCGTCTGCCTCAGGTCTTCTGATGAACCATCATTTATTTGGAGTACATCCTCTGGCAGTCATGCATGCCTAGACGGAGGGCGAGCTGATCCTCGGGCATCACCCGGTGTAGCACGTAGGCGAACCTGGCGACGGCCACTAGAATGATTAATTGGACGACCGCGCTGATGACGCCGATGCCAGCGACGACAATGTTGTCAAGCATAACGGTCACCATGAAGGTCCTGAATGCCGTTATGCCAACCAGGTAAACTCTGCAACCGCGCCCTTAGCCAACGCATTCGCTTATTGACCACTGTGGCTTACAGGTACAGATGAAGGCACGCCGGCCTGTACTGCCTGATGCCGATCCACCCAGCGCAAGGTGAGACGACAACGACAAGACCTGCCGCGGCAATCCTCCACGATGCCATCCAGGTCGTCTGCCACGCGACGATGTAGAACAGGGTCCACAAGCCGATTGTGTCGATAAGGACGAGCGGCATCACGTTCCGCTGGTAGGAATACGCCATTGACGCGTCCGACTCGGGGACCGCCGCGTTCACCTTGACGACTTCTTTCTGCCCATTCAGTCATCGCATTCGGAAGCGCATCGTATCACTAAAACGGTTACGCTTACAGGCCCTATTACGTTTTCTTCCAGATCAGGCATGCCAGCGGCTCCCATACTGTGCCGTTTGATGAACAGGTGATGAATGGGGGTCGCGCGCCCTCTGCCCGGCTCATTAACGACCATGGCACGCGACCTTTGCAAGCTTGTATTTATACACTGGACTGTGAATGTCGTTGTTGGACCTCGTGGACGCCGGCGACCAGCAGGGTCAAGTCACTGCCGGCCAGCTGTCGTATGACGCGGATGAATCGCAGAGTAATCGCCAGGATAATGAATTCCATGACGACGCCGATCGACTCGAAGAAGACAACGATGCCGCCGGATGAGTACGCGGCGATCAAATAGATACGATACACCGCGTTGACGGCCACGTAGGCACTGCACGGGTGGATCCCATCAGGGCACGAGATGACGCTTGGGGTGACGTTTCTACCTGTATAGGGCTAGCAACCCGGTCCGGTAGAATTTGGCGCCGACGTACCCGACGAACGGGACGATGAAGGCGGCAACGAGGACGACGTACTGGACGATGCCGCCGACAAGCGGCAGCCGAAGGAAGATCAGCGCGTACCACAGGACGAACGTGTCGATGAGGACGAACATGATCACCGTCTTGCTGTGCACGTACGCTGACAGCGCTTTCATATCGTCGTCCTGCGTTGCGCGTCAGACGCAGCGGTGGCGCATGGCGCATGCTTAGTACCGCCGAGGTTGTCGACATGTGCGACGACACACCCGCGTTCAGCCGTTGCATCACCTGGATCTGCTCCAACGTGTACGGCACAGCCACCTGCGCAGGGGTGAACGTTCACCAAAGGGATATGCTGTAATGGTCTTCTTACAGGTTGCCCGTTGGGGTCGTGGGCCGCCTGCTCGATCTCGTGTTCCTGCATCATGCGAGCGAACGCTTCGTCGCTGACAGGTCTATCGGGTCGCACGACAAGTTGCACGAGGGTGCTGTCGACGATGCCGCTGGCGGCCAGCGTAGCGTTATCGTCAAGCTCTCGCCCGGCGTAAATGATTCGCTGCAGGTGCGAGGGGACATTGTGCTGGTGCTCGATGCTTCGCTTCAGGTCGAGAACCGCCCCCGATTCGTCGACGTTGTGCACCGCCAGCGTCTGACCAGTCACGCTGCGTACCGACACCAGCATTGTTGCTGTCTGCTGGTCGTTAACCGGCACGCGTGCCACAGTGCCCTGTCACGAAATGACTCATTCATCGACCGTGCATTCCGCCATCGTCCGTCGCGAGATACCCCTTCAGTCAGCGTCCACAGGTGTGTCTCGAATTTCCAGACAAACGACGGCAATGGCAACCGCCATTTTCTGTCTCCTTTACCCAATGCCGGCTTCCCTTCAGGGTGTATCAGCTGGGTCAGATCCGGGGTCCACAATGACTCACGACTACGACAGATGGTCCAATGTCTTGGAAGTGGCGTTGGGCCAGTTGAGTCAACCCGGCGACAAACGAGAATTTCCCACTGTAATTGCAGATCGAGTGTCGCACCGACGATCGCAGCCGGCTCTGCGGCCGCTGGTCCGCCTATGCGCCTGAACCTTCGTAGCGTGACCGGGCAAACGATTGTCGTCGATGGGATCGACGCCACAGGGACCGTTGCGGATCTGAAGAAGACCATCGAGACGCAGCAGAACATCCCACGGGAGTTGCAGCGGTTGATCTATCGAGGTCGGGAGCTGTGCGACGGCAAGGCGATTGCCGAATCGGGCGTGGCAGATGACGACGTTCTGCACCTTGTCATGCGCCCGCAGCGCGAGCTGACGGATGCCGACGTTGCTGAACTGCTCCAGGACGACGATTCAGCGCCTCACCCGCCGTCCATGGTCATTCACATGACGCCCTTGTACCAGGTGACGGCGCTGATACCTGCGCGTCCCCTATCAGTTGACCCTGACTATGCTTCGTAGGTGCCGGACCGCTTCGACCATGGATTATCGGGCCTGTCGCTTCGTGCACGGAAAGTCTACAAGCGGTCGTTGGACGTCCGGATCCTGGCCATCACGAACTTTGTCATCCTATGGGTATCCATGCTGATGTACAGCCCGATCCTGGTCCTGGTGTCGCTGTTCTCCTTAATGGCATACTGTACGTATTGTAGTCGCCTCGTCAGCCGGGCATCGACTGATCCCATGTCGGTAGTCGGAGCGGCGACGTACCGGGTCTGGATACTGTACGCGTACCAGGTGGTGACGGTGGCGATCGCGTCGTTCACGATGGTGAGGATGGGGCAGAACCGTATCGCCTGGTTCGTTGGCATGGTGGTGTTCCTCGTGCACGCCCACATTATCGTCCAAGTCCAGCTGTTCATCTGGGCCATACACAAGCTGTCGCCCGAGGAGGTTGTCCAGCTCAGGACGCTCGAGCACCCCCGTGGTGACCTTCCTCTCCAGCCTGCTGAGCCTGCCGCCTAGTCGACAGTAAACCACAATATCGGAGCACCCGGGAGCCGGGTTGTGATATGTCGCCCAGTGGGACTCATGCGTGGTGAGCCCTGCCCCTGTCCCGTTGACTCAACAGATTGAGGGGAAGGCACACAGGTGTCAGTGCAACTGTGAAGTATCGACCCGACACAAGTAACTAGTCGAATCTTTTCACAGGCGCGCTATGCGGCGAATAGGATTCTCGCTCAAGGCGGTCGCGTTACTCGCGATTCCAGCGCTGATCACGTTGGCATCGTCGCAGCCCGTATTTGTCAATAACGGCGGCCAGCCAGACCAGGAGATCCAGCATTTCCTTAATGCCCTCAACCTGGAACGTCCCGGCGACGTCGTGACTCTCGAGGATCCCCAGGAGAGCCCGTCAGCAGGATCCTCAACGTCGCCTGAACAGCCCACTCCCGCACCGACTCCGAGTCCCACTCCGGCGCCAAGTACTGTCTTCCCGCCGCCTCCCCAGGTGCCGCTGGCACTCGCTGACACGCCACGTGCACAACTGCCAAGTCCTCAACCGACTCCTGTGCCCACCCCAAAGCCAACCCCGGTTCCACCTCCAGGTGTAACCCCAGAGCCGACTCCTGCGCCAACTCCAAGGCCCACGCCGGCACCAACGCCAGTACCAACTCCAGAGCCAACCCCGGCGCCTACCCCAAGGCCAACCCCGGCACCTACTCCAAGGCCAACCCCGGCACCTACTCCAAGGCCAACCCCGGCACCTACCTCGAGTCCAACGCCAGCGCCGACTCCTAAGCCGACACCAGCTGCAACCCCTGCGCCCACTCCAGAGCCAACCTCGTCGTCGACTGCAGCGCCCACTCCAAAACCCACTCCCGCGCCTACTCCGAATCCCACCCCAGCTCCTACTCCGAACCCCACTCCAGTGCCAACTCCTGCTCCAGTGCCAACTCCTGCGCCAACCCCGGCGCCTACTCCTGCGCCAACTCCAGCGCCAACTCCAAAGCCTACCCCTCAACCAACTCCGGCGCCTACTCCAGCAACTACTACCCCAGCACCAACGCCAGCGCCGACCCCTAAGCCAACGCCAGCGCCGACCCCGAAGCCAACGCCAGCGCCGACCCCAGCACCAACGCCAGCGCCGACCCCAGCACCAACGCCAGTGCCGACCCCGAAGCCAACGCCAGCGCCGACCCCGAAGCCAACGCCAGCGCCGACCCCGAAGCCAGCGCCAGCGCCGACCCCTGAGCCGACGCCAGCAACTACTCCAAAGCCAACTCCGGCTCCTACTCCAGAGCCAACCCCAGCGCCTACTCCAAAGCCGACTCCAACGCCCACTCCAAAGCCAACGGCGGCTCCTACTCCAGAGCCAACCCCAGCGCCTACTCCAAAGCCGACTCCAGCGCCCACCCCAAGGCCAACTCCAGCGCCTACTCCAAAACCAACATCAGCGTCTACACCTACGCCAACGCCTGCGCCTACACCTGCGCCTACACCTGCGCCAACGCCTGCGCCTACACCTGCGCCAACGCCTGCGCCTACACCTGCGCCAACGCCTGCGCCTACACCAAAGCCAACACCTGCGCCGTCACCAAGGCCAACCCCAGCGCCAACCCCTGCGCCTACACCAAGGCCAACGCCAGCGCCAGCGCCAACTCCAGCGTCCACACCAAGACCCACCCCAGCGCCGACTCCAAAGCCCACCCCAGCGCCGACTCCTGAGCCAACCCCAGCGCCAACCCCTCTGCCGGAGCTTACTCCTATGCCGACGCCCAGTTCCTTGACGCGCTCTATCTTCGACGCTGAGCGCGACAGCATTCTCAAGAGGTTGTCAGATGGCCGTGCTGGGCACCGCCATAATAGCCTCTTCTTCATGTAAACTTTACATCGCATCTCGTCGTACGTCTATTGCTCGCGGCTCATGAGAGTCGTATGGCCGGTTGTTGTTGGGTGCTAAAATAGGTCGCCCGCAATGCATCGTCGTTTGCGTCGGCGCCGACGTGTTCAGACATGTCGAAGGCGTTGGTGGTCGGCGCCGGGGTCACGGGCCTGGCTCTGGCGCACGAACTGCAGCGGTACGCGCCACACGTTGCAGTCACAGTCTGCGAACGCAGTGCCCGGGTCGGCGGCTGGGTGCAGTCCCGCCGATCCGAACTGGGCGGCGTGATCGAACCCGGCCCCCGATCCCTGAATCGCATTCGCGGCGATCTGACTCTGCAGCTGTGCGCTGAACTGGGCCTAGCTGACCGGATTGTGCCCACGTCGTCGACCGCTGCGACTCGGTTCATCGCTGATCGTGAGGGGGCGCTTCAGGAGATACCAACGTCGATCGGGGCCGTGCTGCGAACGTCTTGGACGAGAACGGCCCCGCTCTACTTGCTGCGCGATGCCATGTTTCCCAGGCCGTTGCCTGACGATCTGTCGGTATATCAGTTCGCGGTCGACAGGTTCGGCGCACGCGCGTCGGACGTCCTGGCGTCATCGTTGGTGACGGGCATCTTTGGTGGTGATCAGCGAAGGTAACTGCGTCATTCCAATTCGTCCTCTGCCAATCTCACCAGCGGCACACGTCAGACTGTCGATGAAAGCATGCTTCCCGAATGTGTACGAGCAGGTCGCCAAGCATCGATCTGTGCTCCGGGCGCTGCTGTCCAACAGGATGAAACCGGGACAGACAGTGTTCGAGGCGACACAATGCGATCCCGACCTGTGGATCACCATGCAGAAACGGTTGGGGCGGCAGGCCGCCTACTCGTTCGACGACGGCCTGTCGGTCTTCGTGGACGCACTCGCATCGTCTGTACGTGAATCGATTCGCACCGGCGTATCCGTCGAACGTATCTGCCCTGAATCGCTGGTCGCCGACTTTAGCGACGGTTGGGAACAAGGCTTCTGCTTGGCGATGTCGAGCCGCTGACATGGCAACAGGGACCACTGGCACGTTTGATGCGATCTTTTGTACCGGGCCAACGCTTTCTGTCGCTGACGCCATTGCGGGTTCCGAGCCGGCCCATCAACACTTACGGGACGTCCTGAAGGCAGTTACCTATGTCGGTCTCAGTGGCATTGTGCTGCTAGAAAGGTGTGCTAAACCGTGGTTCTCTCGGTCTGTTAGGCGTCGCTTGCAACCGTGTCTCTACAGTGGCGAACCCGTCAATCTATCCCTCACGGGTTCGGTGTCCTGCTGCCTGACTGTTAGATCGCGACCTGCCTATGCACAGCAATCACTGCTGACGATTGTGCATCCACAGATCCTTCATCGAGCCTCCCTCAGATTCTCGGCATTACATTTGGTGGGTTGTTGACACGTTGGTTGCTGGTGTCCAACTCTCTGATATGTTTCTTGCAGACAGTGAAATGTTTCCGAATCAAGGACCGCTTGAACAGACGCGGTTGACGGTTATGATCGGCGGTGCTCGTCACCCTGAGCTTGTCGAGGAAGGGGCTTCTGAAGACCATCTATCGTCGATTGCCATCGATGCCGTCAAGAAGCTAATGGGCGTTTCCGCTGACCCTGACTCCGTTAGCGTTCACATGTGTCGCAATGCGATCTGCCAGATGTACGTCGGGCACAACGCGCTCGCTGATGAAATCACGAGCGTGGCGTCGCTCCTCAACCCACACTTCAGAATCGCGTGCAACGCCATTGGAGGCGTCTCCATCAACGACTGCATCCGAACCGCCAAACGTGAAGCAGAGAATTTCATCGAGTCGTTGGCGTCGCCACATGCTCGCGTTCGTACCCAGCCGCCGACCACGCCGTTCACATCGGCGACGTTCTCTTGAATCGATTAACGCGACACGTTTATTGGTTGCCGAAGCGATAAATTAGGCAGATGCTCATTTGGCTATGGCGGCGAGCGTCCAGATCGCACGCCTGCATATTCGTGACACCGCAGTCGCTGATGAACGACGTGTTC
Source organism: Plasmodiophora brassicae (assembly GCA_039704465.1). Taxonomy (NCBI): domain Eukaryota; phylum Endomyxa; class Phytomyxea; order Plasmodiophorida; family Plasmodiophoridae; genus Plasmodiophora; species Plasmodiophora brassicae. The sequence goes on along the minus strand of JASFAU010000007.1, from coordinate 159,669 downwards.
AGCCAGAACGACGTCACCAGCTCCTTGCGCTGTGCATCAGCGAAGATTCGGAAGTACAGATCGCCCTGGACGCTGATGCCCAGGTTGAACTCCATCAGGATCGGCACCTCCAGCATTTCGTCGGTCAGCGCTCGGTACAATGGCCTGAAGTCCTGCAGCTGGCCGTCTTCGCCAACGACAGACACCATCGCCCAGATTCCAGAACCGTGTCTATGCAGGAACTCCTGCGCCTTCGTGACCATGATGGAGACGAGCATGATCGGGCGTGGGCTCGTGTACCTGCTGGGGTTCTGCAGATACCTGCAGAAGTTGTCGAGTTGGCGGAACTGGCTCGGGGGTAGCAGCAGCTCCTTCGTCGATCTCGTCATGCGCAGGTGGGCAAACAATTCGATGGCACCAGCTGGGCTGTGCGCCTGGCGCGTGTACAGGAGCCAGGCACACACGAACAGGCACGTTCGCCCACACTTGTCAGGAGAACCTGCATGAGCCAATATCAGTACAGCTTGCTTCACAAGGTTCTCTGGGCCTTACAGATCGCAACGACGCCATGGGCGAGTTGACCAGGCGTTTGCCCGAGCTCTGTCTGTGTCGATCGCGTGGTCGGGTTCTGTTGTGTCTGCGACAGGAACTCGTCAATCTGCTGGCAGAACGCCAACAGCATGGCTATGGGAGGCACAGAGTGGCGCTCCAGGCCCAAGTAGACCTCGTTGAACAGCTGGGGGACGCCGGACGGCTCCGAGTCAATGTAGAAGATGCGGAACACGCCATGACGCGACAGCAACGATATCACGTCGCCTATGCTATTGCCGGATACGCCCGCCTGCGATTCCTTTTCCGACACCGGCAACGACATGGCGACGACGCGTTCGCTGATGTACGACAGGTCCAGGTCGAAACCATCGCCGACGAACCGCTTTGTGGTCACTGGTTGCAGGACGCGCATCTCCAGTTTGGACAGGGTAATTCGGCAGATGATCGTGCAGATCACGCTGACGGTGCAGGCGAGGAGCACGTAGCGGACCTCGGGCAGGAACACCGCGGTAAGGTGCATCGCCGTCAGGGCGATGCATTCGACAGCGGTGACCCGCCATGACAACCGTTTGTACACTGCAGAGCGGATCGTGCGAACGATGACGAAGACGGTCATGACAGAGGCGACGATGCGGGCCAGGCGCTGCGCGCTGCCAGCGTCCATGTCGGTCAGGTCCGGAGCGACGCACAGCAACGCGGCATGCAGTGCGGCCTGGTAGATCATGAACGCGACCAGGAACCCGACCGAATCCTGCTGGATGCGGTCCCGAAGCACCTGGACCTTGTCGGGGATCATGACGGCCACCGCAGCGATTCTCGTGGGGTTTCAATCACGCAGGGTTCTGCTGCTGCGTGCGATTGCCCCGATTTAGAATTGGCGCACATTGAGCGGCGCCGATCGCTTCCTGCAGGATGTTATTTCCACTTCCAGAGCAGCGGCGCCCGCGTCCAGTATCACTCGAGCATGACCTCGACCTGTTGTTTCCTTGAAAGGCAACACCGTCCGAATGATCTGCGACTTTACGTAAACGACTGGTCGCCCGTGCTTCTCGCCCACAGAATCTCCAGCCGCGTCACTCTTGGACGCGGTGCCGTTTCGCCGTGTGCACTTGCAGAACGCTGTGTTCGACCAAGCCGTTCGCCAGATGCGGCGCGTATCACTTGGGCTGCGAACTCGGTGAACCACCCGTCCGTTCCGTTGCCACAAATGAAGTGACTGCGCAGGGTAGCTGCACAGTCCGTCGTCGTCGTCGTCGCTGACGATGTCGTCGTTCCAGGAGACGCAGGATTGTCTGCGTACGCCATCGAGTCGGCTGGCGAAGAGCTCGACGCCGCCTACGGATGCGGACGCGGGCGACGCCCCGTTCGAAGAGGCGGTGTCGCATGCGATCGTGTTCGGCGCCCGTGCGCATGATGCCGTCTGCCGTGCCCAATTCCACCTGTCTATCCTGGGGAAATTGGTGCATCCTGAACCAGAAGCGACGTGCAGTGATTCGTTTCGCATTGCGTTGCTTTGCGACGGCGATGGTCGGGCAGTGGCCCACGGGCGTGTCATGCCCACGACACAAGTGCATTTTGTATCCGCATCCTACAACTGTGTCATCATCCTTGATATGTCGACTTCAATGGCTTCAGCGTTGGCGGAAGCGGGGAGCGGGTCCGTCAGTTTAGACAGGGCATTCGCCTGTGTGACACAGATCGTCAAGATCCTAATCGCATGCGCTGATTACATTCCGCACGATCCGTCGGCAGCTTCCTCGTCCCGCATTCTCCTATCGATCATTGCATGCGACCATTCCAACGTGCTGAGGTCCATCCTTCACGGGTGGCCGTTGGCCCGCGACCATCTTCCCGAACTACTGCGCATCATTGAGAAACGGCTGTCTTCATTGGAGAACGAACTGTCTCACGTGCATCCCGATCCGTCGTCGAATGACGCCTCATTCATGCTTGCGTCCATGTTGCTGACACACGACCGCCTGCCTGGAGACCGTGCGCCGATATCGTTCTTTGTCACTGACGGGGTGCTTACTGCGCCCGACATCGGAACGTTTGACAATGTGTTCACGTCAATTGCCGCCAAAGACATTGCTGTTCATACTGTACTGCTGCACCGCCACTCCGGTCACTTTGGGTTTATTCCAGATCCCGATTTTCTTGTCATGATATCGCAGTACTCTGGTGGTGTTCATCTTTCCGCATCTGATCTCGACGCATTTGATCTTCGCACACGCGAGTCGCTGTTTGGCGGGTCGTACTCCCCTCTCCTACTTCGGCAGTCGGCGCTCTGTAAGTCGGCGTTGCCGTTCATATCTGGAGCGCCATGCAGCGAACCTACCAACTGGGGTGGCCCTTTATTCTGCCTCAAAATCAAGGAGTATCTTTTGGATGTCAGCATCGGGTCACTGTTGCTTTGTCGTATCAAGGAAGGGTTTAAATGTGGCCAAACGACCAACCTTAAAGGCGGCGGATTTTCTCTATCCATGACCCTTGTGTGGAAGCCGATCGTTACGGTTGATTATGTAATCGAGAAGCGTCTTCACGAGAATCCCCGCGTCATTGTCAAAGTCATTGCGTACGTTGTTCTTTGTTCAAAATGCTTCATACTCTCATTCGCATGATAGGCCAGACGAGTTCCTGCGACGTTTGCAAATCCTCCAGAAGTCGAAAAAGAATCGAGGGCCAGTTATGACAATCAATTCAGGCGTTGCCGCACCCCCGCCTCTGGTGCTGCTCGAGCGACTGACGAATCTTGTGAAGACCGACCAGCTGTTGATTCTTCTCCATTCGCTACGGCCCGATGATATCACAGGCTCCACACTTTCAACGTAGGACAGACGTGCAGCGTGATGTTGTTTCTCTGACCCAGCTCTGCGCCAGCCTGAGACAGCGAGGCGAACCCGATCTACGCCTTGTGCGGTCTCTATCTGGAACTGGGCGCAACGCAAGCGAAAGGTCTTTCTCGGCGTCGCAACCTCCTCAGGTTTGGATACTATCTAGCATCGGGATTGTCAAGACAAATGCTCCCTGACGAAATTTGCCGTTCAGGAGTCTCCAGCTCTTTTAAAGATAATCGCAATGCCGCCTACATCTTGGAAGCGCTGGTTTTCTGTCACGCGCCTAGACTTTTTCTGCACGTCTCGTTGCCGCGATAAGGTCTTTGCCAAGTTGCGCTTCTTCCAATGTCATTCGTCCTGACTCAACTGACTAGAAGAAGCATCGATCTAGCTGCACTGATTTTGATAGCAATAAGGACATCATACATGCTGCTCTAACGACGTGGAGCTCCTCTGTCCATGGGAACCTTTACGTAAAGCTCCTTGCAGCTAGAGAATCGCTGGCTCCTCAGAACGAGTGAGCGTCGCTAGATCCCCGCATTTGGAGAGCCACTGACCTGACACTAGGCTGGACATCCACTTATGGAGTGCCGGTGCATCAAAGCCATTGCCGATCTGTCTGGCTCGCATATTCTGGCACAGCAGCATTCTCGCGTCATTATACGTAGGGGTTTTTACAGTTGGAGGTGCACAGGCGGACGTGGAGATTGCCCACATCAAGGTTCATGGGACATGGATTGTCTACGTTCTGTTCTGACAGAATTGTTTCAAGACGCTTATAGCAAACTGCCGGCCAAGCGGATCTGGTTCCGAATCTGAACCTTGGATTGTCTTTCCATCTACGCCACTGAGTCCTGTCCTGCTCAAGTTGGATCCGTCGGACGCCGTTTTCAGAAATGTCCACGTAATCGTCATACCGAATAAGATGTTTCGTTGACTTCCTTCCTCAGGACGTAAAGCGTGTAAAGTTCCCGCTTGAGTCAGCCCCACTGAACGGCAACGCCTTCGTCGAGCTACCTTCTTCAGTTTCTCTAAATACCGCGCTGCTAGCGCGGTCCAGAAGCAATCCTAATCTTGCTTCGTTGGGCATGTCGAGAGAGGTGTCCCCTGTGTCAGCTGCGGGCTCTTCTTCTACTACGAAACCTCCATCGCCGCAACATAATGACCCGAGCCGTGAATCTGTCGAGTCCAGTCTTCCTAAGTCCGTCCTGCGGTCGTTCATGTACAGCGCACAGCGCACATATCGGACGCAGAACACTGAGTAGGTGCATTGTCCCTGGTAACGTTACATGCTCGGTCGATGATGACTCCTTTAGAATGCTGCGCTGTTTCTTTGCCCACATCAATGACGCGCGACATCGTGATGGCTTCGACCTGCTGTTTGCCGATGAGTTGTCATTCACGTATTGTTTTGAAATATCCCTACCGACGGGTGTCTCAGCGAACCTCCAGTACGCGGTCTGCTTGGTTTCTTCAGTTGATGTCGGTCATTTTGAAGACATGTTGATGGCAATGTCTAAATGGAACGCAACAGGTCTTGGTGGAAGTGTGGCTGGATCCTCTCGATACTGCAGAAGTATCTTGTCGGTCCTTATTCCAAACAATCATGGACTACTTTGACAAATCCGACAAACTGACACTGCAGTCCCTCCAAGTCTTTCACAGTATTCAAGACGCTCATCGCAACAACGTGCTGTCGTTGCGGGGTTCTTGTCGGGTTGAGCAAAGTCACGTGAATGCTGTCTTCAGATACAGTAGTCGATCGCGTCACTCGCGATGCGCAGTCGAAGACTTTCGTGTTCAGGAATTTCCCTTCGATATACTTCCGTTAATGCGAAACGCAAGACCTTGTTTCGTTCCCCTTCGCTTTCCACATGGTCGTAACCTACCGCCCACATGATTGTATTGTTTGCTCATGCTCGTTGAATCTAGGCGTTGCTGTGTCACAGACGTGCGTGTTGGAGTCTTTATGCCGAATCCCGTCCATCGTCGAAGTAGTGCCTGGCACATGTTTCGCTCAGGTCGTCGACAGGAAGACTGTAACTCTTGCCTTGCTGACTGCCGACGTCGATACATCTGGTAATTTACGGGCAGTCTGGTTGCTCGGCATGATTCTAACTGAGTAAGGTCTTTAGTGGCGTCGCTGGCATCCGACGTCAAATCCTTGATGGCGTATGCCAAGGAAATACTAGACCGTTTATGTGGAGACGCTGATCGTCGTGAGAGCGAAAACATTGTCCTTATCTTTGAGGTTACTCTGGAAGACATCTTGAACTCCAAATCTGAACTCAGAAACGTCGTCGCAAGCGTGATAAAATCAGGCGCATCTGCTATAGAGTCAAATGCTGTTTATCAGCATGAATGCCATCATTCGTCAGCTCTGGTCAGTGCTGTGTATGTCCATGTGCTGATGTTCTTTTAAACATGGCTGGTAGAACATGCTTCGTGACCTAATCGAGCACCTCCATTCAATTTATTTCGCCCAGGAGGTGTTCTCGAATCTCTCACATGGGTCGAACGTATCAGACGATGATGTCAACGCGGTAGCTTTATACCTTTCCATTCACCCGACCTCGCAATGATACTGTCTCCAGGTCGTCTCTTCGCTTGTCGATTATTCTAATCACATCAATATTACAAGCGTTATTTGCAATGGCGCTGATTACCAAGCTATGTCGGCGTCGCTCGACAAAATCATCAGGGAATGCCTTCGCGCAGTAACTAGCAGCTCAGATGATTGGGCGACGCCGACATACTTCATCTTCGTTGGTGGGAATGGTTTGCAAGAATCTGCGCGTCATTAAGTAACGATGATTCTGATTCCGTGCGTGTGACAGAGTTTCATAACGATGACGCTGCGGATACTGATGATGATTCGGACGACCTTGCTCCAAACGTTTCGAGAGCTGGAAGTCGGGCAGAGCACTTGCTAGACGTAGGCTGAGTGTATTGCTGTAATGGAACTGGGCTTGACGTTCGACACAGCCCTCAATTCCGGATGCAGTACCGTTCTGCATGCGGTTCGAAGTTGTGGTCCGCAGTGACGACCGCGTCCTTGCCACAATTCCGATTTCGTCTGGGTCAAGTTCGAGTGCTGCATTCGACCAGGCGCGCCAATCTGCCAGGGATGCTGCCCAAGACGGAACGGCTCCGGTGGTCTTCATGCGAATAACATGTTGCACTTTTCGGTTCCGCGAATGGTGTCTTGGCTGTCTGTGCGTTGTATGCTCTTGACGCTTACTGCCGTGCTGTCTAACAGGGAAAGCTATCGTTTCGGTGTGGATCCAGATGTGTCCACTGGTCTTCGGAAGAGCACTTCGATGTCGGCGTTATCGTCTGCGTCGACTTCTCCGATATCTATGAGACGCCTGAAACTTGGCGGGTTCTCTGTGCTTCCAGAACCTTTGTCCAAGCAGATGGCTAGAGTATGTCAGAACAGGGTAATTCGCAAACTTCCCCGGATGTCAACAGCTATCATGTTTTAGATATCCAAGCAAATCCGGAGCATGTTTGCAGACCAAGTTCTTCGAAACCTACAGAAACAGGTTCGTGTCTACGATGTAGATGTGTAAATTGTCCCAACTGAAAACGAGCTGTTTTCAGCTTGGCACGAATTGGTCACCCGACAATGTAACTGAAGAGCTGCTCACGGATATCCAGCTACATATGGGTCGGCTTAAAGACACACACAAGCTACAGAAACGCATCCCCATCGATTTTGTTTCTCCTGGTTTGGTCAGTCGGCATCCATGTCAGGCAGTTTCTTGCCATATTCATCGATGTCTTAGGCCACGGCATCCATGTTTCTGAGGGAGTTTGGAGCCAATCATATAATCAGTGTTCACAAGGTTGGTAGCCTTGTATTTGCACTTCGACCACCTCCGTGGCTTCTGGTAATATTCAGTGAGTCACTGGAAATCGCGCATATCGTCTTGCACAACTCGTTAACCGACGATCAAGCTGCGCTTGCCACTATTGCGCTTGTGCAGGACGCGCTATATGCAACTGTTTGTCGAGTTAACCAGATTACCTTGCTGAACTCTCTGCACGTGTCTAGAGTCGCCTCCCCCGCTTTGATCCCGCCGTGTGAAACTGATAATGTGCATCGATCTGCATCATCTGCTGGCAAATTTCCAGCTGGAAGTCTCTCATGTCCGTGCGTTCTAACGCACGACATCCCTTTGCATGTTCGGCTGGGCTCCGCTGCTGCTCTTGAAACGCTTTCGGACACTGCGCTTCATCCGTTTACGATTACCAACCGTCGATACGTTTTCGTTATCCAGCAACAGTCTGGAAGTGTGTTCTATTTGAGAATTTGTGCTGCTCGGGATGATATGCTTCGCCTCGAAGTTTTTGGTGTTGATCCTCCCGACGATGAGATTCGTGAGGAGCTTCCAAGGCTGGTGAGAACAAAGGTTGCATCCGCGACAATCAACATCTTGTCTTCCTTGCTGTCAAGGAACGCCCAGTTCCGCATGCTCCCAGACGATCTCAGTTTGGTGCGTCCAGGGCAGTCGGCTCCGTCTCGTGCGGTCTGCTATAGTTTTGATGGGAAGAATGCGAACCCACTTTCATTCATGCTTATTCTGTCGCAAACTCTGCGTCATTCTCCTTGTCTCTCCCCACTTCTTTTGTCAACACCTCCACCGCTGACGCTACCCTTGAGCACACCACATGATGGTAATATTGTCTCCTGGATCTGGAGTGACTTTGCCTTCGTGTACAACTTTGGTACGTCAACATACGGCAGGCATAACGCTTCGGATTCGGTGACATCTACGTTTAGATGAAAGATTTGATGTATCGAAACAGCTCGGCAATGGCCTTGCCATGATTTTCTGTTCTCTTCTGGATGAGTCGGGGCGCGTGGTGCGAGCCGTGAAGCCGTGCGATAACTCTCGTGATGAAGACGTGCAGGTAGCAACTTACCTAGCACATACAGTTTTGTGGAAGTTCAAATGTCATTCCTAGGAAACACTCAACAACCCGGTTACCATCGAGGATATAGCTTGCCGCGAAGGTTTGCGGCCGCTAATGGATCCATCATTGTTTTATGAACGTTCATTGCTCACAGGTGGGATCTCGGTTATGGACAGCACCGTCGTCACTGGAATATGGGATTATACTTCGAAGCGGATCGCGATATCTATGGAAATCTGGATGCTTGGAGCCGTCAACATTGAAATGCTCGTCGACCTGTTCAGCCAATCGTTTAAACAGGTATAAGTCGCACACGTACGTTTCTGTATTCATTAATATTGTGGGACAGGCTTTGTCAGACTTTCGTATTGAGTGGGCCTGGAATCGCTTCGACCGAACGCCTACTGGCAGTTTGGATATGCTGCTGGTTCACGGACAAACTATAGAGAACCCGACCGTCAGCGTGACCTCGTTTGGATTTCAGCTGTAAGCATATCGGCTGCAAAGTATTTATCCTTACGCCCTCACTTATTGCCACAAGGCCGAGTTACTGTCTAGCAAGCGTCGTCAAAGAAATGGTTTCAATGATCACTCCTGTTTGCGAGTGCCAAGTAGCAATGTCGTCGCAAGAGAACAGCTGGGTTTTCGTCCCGGACGTTTCTACGATGACAATGAGGTAATAACGACGACGTTGAGTTTTCTGTGAGGTCTCATTATCAAGTGTTTATCTCTAGGCATCCTCAGGTGGTCCGAATCGTCGGCCGAGGTACTGGTTCGAATGAGCATGTCCTGCGGGATAATATTATCGGGCTGGAGTGTGCGTATTCTGGCTCCGTTGCTAAGGAGGCGGTAACTCACAAACGTTGCTCCTTCGTGATCGTTACAATCCAACGACGGTCTATTCGGATTGTTACGTACAACTGGCGCCCCAACTACACAGCCCAGCTGAGTGAGTGGAGTCGTATTTTAAATGACATGTTCGGGGTGAAGATTGAACGTTCCTGCTTACAGCTAAGCAGACAGCACGCTTAGCGTCATGGACCCAATTCCGACTACATCTTCTGGAGGCCGTTCTCCATCAAAAGCTTGGTTTGTTCAGCCATGTACCGTGTCATCCGCCGGCAGTATCGAAGGAACCGGTGTCGTCAAAGGACCCTCCTTCAACTGTCCATGCCCGGTTCACTGTTGACAACATCGCGACGTTGGTTGAGCACGAGGTTCGCAACTTGCGCGACAATGTCAATGCTATGGAAACGGTAATGTGATACAGGTACCACCACGCCATCAAATCCATGAAACGTCGCAACACCTAACATCACCTACCGACTTGCCGACGTCCGTACCAGTTTGTCGAATGTCCATGCTCGTTAGTAGCTGCTAATACTATTTCTGCCAGTGTATCTCATCATCGAGGGGGGCGCGGACGAATCCCAAACCGGTTTGAGGTTCGAAGACGATCGCAGAAGGGTCCAGGAACCCGTCCCGGAATGCGAATGCATCATGCTAGTGGATCCATAGTTGGCAGCCCAATGGGTAGCTCAGTGCCTTTTAGTTCCGTTCTTCGCGGCGCTCTTCCTGACACGAGGTTGGACATCGTTGTACGTGATCGCCTGTGTCTAATGCGTTTTTAGTGTAAAACTCCATGCCGATCCAGTTTACCAGCATGGTCAGGCATTTCTGGCTGTTGCAAAACGTCTAAAGGAAGTTGGCGATAGCGAAGCTCGACGCGAGGTAATTTGTACCTTCGTTCACTGGCTCGACCTAATCAGCTTGCCTTCAAGTTCTGCACGATACTTTGCGAAACTAGTTCTGGGCCGTCCTCTGCCTCCAGCGCAATGCAGCTAGTCTGGATTGATTTTACGGTTTCCAATGCGACGTTCCTCCAGGTCAGGCCTTTGCTCTCGGGTTAGTATTCGCGTAGTAACGGTCGATTTGAAGTCTTGCACTCTGCCCTTCATGTTCCTTTCTGAGTCTGGGGACGCGAAAAGCCCGGCATCGTGGAGTGAGACTTTCATTGGGCAATTTCTTAGCCATTTGCAGTCGACATCGGGCGTTTCTTCTCTGCTGGGAGCTATCCAATCACCAGGTGCCATTGTTGACGTACTATAGAGCAGCGTGTTACTCAACTATTTGGGCAGGCCATCACCGGCACCTCCTTCGACGCTGTCTGGAACCCGGAAAGATCTTGCTTATCGAGGTCAGGTGCAACCGTTTGCTTATTCGCTTGCGTTTGCGTTTACATGCTAGCCAGGTTTTGGTCAATCCCGATGCCGCAACGTGTGCTACCCATATATTTGATTCGGTGACTGAGACGTCATCTGAGGCCGCCTTCTCTACGATATCCGAACTGACCCGGGACATCGCTTTCGAGCCATTCATGGAGATGTTCCACGAACGCTTCATCATCGACAAGGCTCAAACTATTACGCGTATTTACGATCACCCACGCTGCTGTTGTGGTCATTCACGTTGTCCCAGATCCTGATTTCAGCTTCTTCCGCACACTGATGGCGCTGTCGTCGCCGTCTTCACCGTACCGAAACGTCCAGGTAGCATCAGCGAAAGGAACCTGTGAGCTTCTGGATCTTCTCTTTTCGAGCGGCGACTTGGTTCCAATTCCTTCACCTAAACCGGATGGTTTCATGACGCGCTCCGATGGGATCTGTATGCTGGTCAGGACACGAGGGTTGGTTCTCTTCATGTGTGGCTCGGCTGCTAAGTCGCCCCTTTTAGATCTTTCGAACGGACCCTAACGAGGTCGCGACATTCTGCTTCCGTCGGGCAGTTTGCGACGATTTGTCCAAGTTGGCCGCCCAGTTCCTGAACGACTTGCTGCACACCTGTCTGGTGCGCCAGAGTGCCTCCCTGCTCTGGAACCGACTGTCGTCCAATATGGAAACGTCTATCAGCTTGACGCCGTCCGAGGCAGAGGCATTCCTGCAGGTTTTCGACCGGAAAGACCTCGTCGACTTTGATCCGTCTCTGGGACGCCTATTGCAACGCGTTCGCATGGTCGACAGCGAGTTATTCATATCAGAGATCCGGAGTTCGTTTCGCGGGCGCTGTTGCGACTTGACCGTCAGTGGTCAGCCGGCGTACCTCGTCCTCTGTTTGCCAAAGCCATCGGACGCCGCCCTGTTCGTCCACGTGGCCGACCCGTATCGCTTGGAGGTCTGCGCCCGGGACCGGTCAAACGAGCATCACGATCAAATGCGCTCTCTCGTCATCGACTATGTCAACGCAGCGTGCTATCTGCTTTGGAAGATGTGCATCCCTGAATAACGAACCCCGACTATATTTATTGTTGTATCCGTTCGTACGTCATCGCCTTGCCGTTTAGTTCGAGTCGGCGAGCTGAACCGTGCACGCTATTGACTGCTGGCACTGCAGACGGCCTGGCTGTCCATGTTCGGGTTCGTCGGCGCCCTGCGCTCAACGTCGTGGCGTATGTCGATCAGGATGCCGGCGGCGCGGTTCACGACCGAGTCCACCCGCAGGGGAACCCGATCGGCACATGCCCATCCGGATCGATGGCATCGCGGGCACGGCCGTTGATTCGAGCACCGCAGCTTCGCCCTTGCGCACCGTTCGCAGGCCCGCTTCGTACTGTACCGAGCTGGCGACAGCGGCGAGTGCCCGCCCATCTCGTTCGCTGCGTGCCCATCGTCGTCGTGCTGTCCGCTCATCACTGTGCGCCCTTGCACGACCGCCTCTGCCGTGTCACGCAGGGTCGGCATGCACGGCGAACGAACGTTCGAGAACAAGCACGCGTTCTAGACGCGCGGTGCCGCCGCCACCCCATTTACTCAGCGATACGCTCGGTGGCCGTCGTCCGGCGGCGGGTCCCACCCTCGTCGTGCTGCGCCTGTTCACTCACCGACGATCGCGAGCTGTCATCGCCGCGAACCATCGTCGCTGTGACGGACGGCGGCCGCCGCAGCTCCCTCTGCATCTCGGTGATCCTCGCCGCGTACGACGCCGTCTCCGGGCTGAGCTGATGCGCCATCTGGAAGTCGGCCAGCGCGCGTTCCGTCTCGCGCCGCTCGGCGCGTAACCCGCCTCGCATGGCGAGCAGGTCGTGGCGAGCCGCGTCCAGCTGTGCGGCGGCCGGTCAGCGACGCGTCGTCGCGCGCGATAGATCGCGTACCGCGATGGCTGCGTCCAGGTCGTCCAGGGCCGCGTCGACGTCGCCGCGTGCGATGAAGGCCCTGGCCCTGGCAGCGTACACGTCAGGGTCGGCGAGGCCGAGGCGCAGGGCGCGGTCCAGGTCGTTCATGGCCAGGCTGGGCAGCGCCGCCCGGTCGGCATAGATGCGCCCACGAAGCGCGTAGGCGGCCGCGAACCCGGGCCCGAACCGCACCGCCCGCGACAGGTCCAGCAGGGCGCGCGACTCGGCGCCCGGCCCCCGCAATTGCATCTGGATCGTGGCGCGCTCGCACAGGAGCCCGGCCAGGGCGGGGCCGTCGCATTCTGCCCGTCCCGGTCATCAGCAGCGCGCCGCTCGACGACCAGGCGACGACGCACCTGGCGTTGCGTGCGCGATCAGGTCGTCGTAGTCGAGCAGGGCCAGCTGCAGGTGCTGCTGGGCCCAGTACAGCGACCCGCGTCGTCGCCGGGCCTCGGCGCCGACGTCGAACGCGGCCGGCGGGTCGTCGATGGCGGGTGGGTCGCGGTCCAGAGCGCGCGTGTACCTGGCCAGCGCCTCGGCGTGGTCGCCGCACAGCTCGCGCATCTCGCCGACCAGCAGGTCGACCTCGGCGGGCGGCGACCCGTTCGCGACGAGGCTCGCCGCCAGGCGCCGGGCCGAACGCAGGTCGCCGCCGCGAAGCAGCGCCGTCGCCAGCAACGTCTTCGCGCCGACCTGGCCGTCGTCTGCCGGGTGACACACGCGCGTCAGTCGATCGTCGTCGCTCAGGGCGGCGGCGAGCGACCTGCGCGCAACGCGTCCGACGCATCCGACACGGCCCGGTGCAGGTCGCCGAGGCGCAGGAACAGGCGGCCGCGTTGCACCAGGGCGGGGACGCGATCGCGGTCGGACGCGGCGGCCAGGGCGCGGTCCAGCTCGCGCGCGCTGCGGCCGTGCTCGCCCCGATCGGCCCAGCAGAGTGCCCGGCAGCGCAGGACGACGGCGGACGGGCCGGCCAGGGCGATCAGCGCGCCGTAGTCGAACAGCGCCGCCGCCGGCCGGTGCAGGTGACGCGCCAGGTCGGCGCGCGCGCGCAGCAGGCCCGCGCTGGAGCACGGGCCCAGGGCGGTCGCGCGACGCAGGGCGCCGGCGGCGCGCTCGACCTGCCCGCGCTGCCAGTACGCCCACCCGGCGTACACGTGCGCCTCCATCGCCACGTCCGCCGTCTCCACCGCCGCCGCCTTCTCCAACTCGACGACCGCCTGCCGCCATCGACGCTGCTGGAGCAGGTCCAGGCCGCGATCCAGATGACGTCGCCCGGCGCTCGTCATGGCCCAGTTAGGTACGACCCGTCTGGAGATATCGGGGGGCAGCGTATCCAGATGCCCGTGGCGTCCGTCCCCCGTCAGGGCCGTCCCCCAGGGGCGCTATTTGTGGCGCCGCACCATTTCGCCGCCACAAGGAGCGCATTGTCCGAGTAGAACTGCAAGGCGCGCATTGTCCCAGTAGAACTGCAAGGAGCGTGTTGTCCCAGTAGAACTGGTACCGAACGGGGACAGAATCGATACTCGGAGCGAGGGGGTTGCCCATAAAGGCAATCCCCACCTATGTAGGAGGGAGTGAACGACTAGTTGTACCTAACGTCACACCAGCGTGGTGTAAACATGGGTGGCCCTGCTGTGTATCTGCAATTGGACATTGATGCGCGAGGTCCACGTGCCGTATTCGCAACATCGTACCGGCTGCAATCGGGTACACTTGCCGACCGGCCGAATCTGGGCATGGATGCAGGATGGCAACGCGGCCCCGACGTCGTCCTGACCGCCCGCAACCGCGCCAAACGCCTACTGGACGTCATCCAATGGCGGCCGCGCGTCTACCGCGGCAATGACTGGCGCCGCATCCTCCAGACCATCAAGGCGGGCAAGGGCCGCACCCAGGCGGCGCCGACCGCCGCGCCCCTCAGCTTCCAGGACGCTGTGATCGCAGCCGCGGCGCCAGCGCCCTCAACGGCGAGACGAACGCCGACCAGCGAACGCTCGTCGTCGTCCTGTGCCTCATCGGCGCCGACCACCCCCCGGCAGAAACTCCACGAACGCTGTCGAACGACGCTGCGCACGCCACGGTTCGACCGTCCGTCGAATGGCGCATGCACGACGATTGACGGGACTGCGCGGCAGGACCGCATTGCGGCATGCGCACGCGCATCGTCGCGCGGCAGCGGCGGCGGCCACGGCCGACAGTTCGCTGCCGGTGGCGCAGACCGACTCCGCGCTGCTGACGCTGCTGAACGTGACGCACGCGACGGTCCAGAACGTGCTGAAGCAGGTCCACGAGGCGAACCTGCTGCGGAACGGCACGCAGCGCAACGTCGTGGTCATGAGGCGGACGCGCGCCCCGGTGAAGCGCCCGGCGGTGGCCGGCCAGCCGCAGAGGCACCATTGCGTGCGGTCGTCCATCATCAGAGCGGCAGGCGGCACCGGCATCGTCGCCTCCGACCAGGACATTCGATGTAAACGGGCGCTGTGGGGAGCGACGGCCGATCTGATTCGGCGTCGCCACAGTCTATGCGGACGAGGCCGAGGAGGCGCTGAGCATGTTCTCGAACGAGCTGTGCCACCGGTCGGCGGCGACGACGACGAAGCAGGTGCTGACGCGGGTCCAGTTCCGGCGGTTCCTGCAGCGGAACGAGCTCGACGCCCCCGCCATGGTCCGGTTCATCGACCACTGCATGGACGTGATCACGACGGTCCCGGGCGTTATGGACGCCGTCGACTATTTCGCTCTGCTCGCCATGCTCCTCAAAGAAGTCAAACCGAACCGCCTGCACTGTACGTCCCGTTCAGTTGGCCCAGCACAGGTCGCTAAGGCGTGCCCCCGGCCCCCCTCCATGGTGCAGTTGCCTACCTGCTGTACGACCTGGATGGGGACGGCCGCGTCAGCAGCCGGGACCTGTTCGAGCTCCTGCGAATGGGCATCCACAGGATGTTCCCGAACGATTTCCGCATCCTGTGCCAGCTGGTCAACGACCAGGCCGACAAGGCGCTCAACGAGAAACGCGTACGTCCGGTCGTAGACGACGTCCTCGTCTCGCTGTCGCCGACCGATTCAACAGCAACAACGGGGTCATGCTGCTGCTGCTGCTGGACCGGTGGACGACAACCGGGCGGCGTCTCTGTACCAGTTCTACAGCGAGAAGGGCGTCAATGTTCGCCTGTCGGACTGGCAGCAGAAGAACCGGGGCCGACAGCATAGGTCCCATGATGGCGTTGCCAGTCGTCGTCATCCAGGTTGCTGACGTCGTCGCGCCCCCCGGCACAGTGACATTGCCCCGTTCCTGGCCAGGATCCTGTACGACCAGTTCCGGGATGAGGATTCCCCGTCCTGCTATGGCGGCCTGGACGGGCTGTTTGGCGCCAGGCACACGACAGTCAGCACGAAGATATTCAGTGCGACGATGGGTGCACCCTGGTCTGGGCCGTCGTCCAGGACGCTGACCCGATTGCAGGTACGACTCGGGCGCTGAACGCGTTCAAGCGGCAGGCTGCCTCGGGGACCAAGCTGAAAACGTCGCTGGAGAAGATGGAGGTAAGGTGGTCGACGCGCGCGCTCGTGATGGACCGAGGGCGCGTGACGGAAGAGGCGCACAGGCGACCGCCGAGTTCACCCGCGACGAGGTGCAGGTGCTCATGTCGACGTTCTGGAAGGCGACGGGCGGGCGCGGGTACATGACCAGGCGCGAGCTCCTGCCGGTCCTCGCCATGTTCGAGATCGACGAGTCCGCCGCCGTCTTCTTCCAGCGCGTTCGTCTGTCGGACACGCCAACGACCAACGGGCCCCTTGCTGACGTGTGCGCACGTCGACCGTCGCAGGCGTTCGACCCGGAGAACAGGAACTCGATCGAGTTCGAGTCGTTCCTGACGTCGTGGGCGGTGGTGGTCCACGGCGACACGCCGTCCCGCCTGGACATGCTGTTCACCATGTTCGACTTCGACCGGAACGGCACGATCCGGGCCGACGAGATGTTCGCCGTCATGGAGTGCCGGTGGGGGCAGACGATACGCGACTCGCTCGACAACCTGCTCGACGCCGTCGTCGACAAGTTCAACGCGGCCGACAACCCGGACCCGTCGATCACCAACGTCGGCATCACCAAAGCGGAATACGACCGCGTCATGGTCGACATCCCCGAGTTCTGGACGAGACTGGCCGCCCGCGTCAACCAGATCCTGCAGGGCAGGGTGGCCGCCCTGAGGCACAGAACGAACGCGAGGCGGCAACCGTCGCAGACGGTGCCCCCGTCGACCTTCTCGTAGCCCGTCCCCATCGCATACAGACACGGGTCGGCCGGGGGGACGGAGGGGGCTGGACGTCGTGCTGCATCGGTTTATTGCAATTGTCTTCGTACGAGATGGGCGTACATACCGTCGCGGGCTAGGAGCGCGTCGTGCGTGCCGCTCTCGACGACGCGGCCCCGGTCGATAACGACGACGAGGTCGGCATCCTTGACGGTCGACAACCGGTGCGCGATCACCACCACCGTCCTGCCCTTCATGAGCTTGTCTAACGCGTCCTGCACAACGAACTCGCTCTCGGCGTCCAGCGACGACGTTGCCTGCGACGCCACTGGTTCAGGCGGGCACGTTTCGGTTCGTCCTGCGTTCCGTTTACCTCGTCCAGCAGAAGCACCTTGGGGTTGAGCAGGACGGCCCGCGCGATGGCAATCCGTTGCTTCTGCCCACCGGACAGGTGCAGGCCGCGTTCGCCGACGAGCGTGTCGTAGCCGTGTTCGAACGCCATGACGAAGTCGTGGGCGTTGGCGGCCGACGCCGCCGCGATGATGCTCTCCATGGAGGCGTCCGCCTTGCCGAACGCGATGTTGTCGCGAATGCTGCCGGCGAACAGGACGGGCTCCTGCGACACCAGCCCGATCCGCCTGTGCATCCAGGTGACATCCAGGTTGCGGATGTCCTCCCCGTCCAACGTAACGACGCCCTGGGACGGGTCGTAGAACCGTTCGATCATGGCGAAGATCGTGGACTTGCCGCCGCCGGACGGCCCCACCAGCGCCGTCACCTTCCCCGACTCGAACACGATGTTGAGCCCGTTGAGGACGGGGGTGTCCGGCCGCGCCGGGTACGTGAAGCTGACATCCACCATGCGGATGTCGCCAGTGAACACGGCGGGACGCAAACCGCCCGTCAGCCTGATCTGCTCGGCGCGATCGATCAGCTCAAAGACCTTGGCGTTGGCGCCCAGCGCCTTGTACACGTTGCTGATCAGGCCGCTGATGCCGGCCAGCGACTTGCCGACCGAGACGGTCAGCAGCAGGAAACTGGTCAGCAGGCCGACGGTCAGCTCGCGCTGGATGACGAGCATGGCCCCGGACCACATGATGAACACGGTCGACAGCGGCGCGATCGTCGCCATGAACCCGACAAAGTAGCCGAGCAGTCGAGCGACACGAGCGCCGAGGTTGTACGTGTCCTCGATCTTCTCGTTGTACAGGTCCGCCCGCAGCGTCTCATTGGAGAACGCGCGCACCGTGCGAATGTTGGAGAACGACTCGTCGGCGACCTCCGTCGCTCGCGCTAGCGCGTCTTGCGTTTGACGCGACAACGTTCGAACGTACCGCCCGTACAGGCGCCCGATGATGGCAACTGCCGGTATCACGCTGATCATCAGCAGGGACAGGCGTACCGACAGGCGGAACAAGTACACTGTACAACAACGGCGTTGTTAGCAAGGGGGGCGCACACGTGCCCGGCAGGACGAACGTTCCCGTACCAAGCCCCAGGGACACGGTCGACAGCATCGTGAGGCCTTTGCTGAGGTTGCTGGTGATGGCGTTGTTCAGGATGCTGGTGTCGGAGGCGAGCCGGCTGACCAGCTCGCCGGTGCGCATCATGTCGAACATGCCGATCTCCTGGGCGATGCACCGCGCGAACAACCGTTTGCGGATGCGCGCGACGATACGTTCGCCAGACAGGCTGAACAGGTAGCCGCGTAGGAAGGCGAACACGCCGCCGAGGGAGACGACGCAGACCAGTTCGAGGACGTACGCGTTGACGGCGACGCGCGCCTCGTCCGGCGTTGTCAGCCCACGCGACATGCGCACGAGCTCGTCGACGACATGGCCGATGAAGACGGGGAGGGCGAGCGACGTGGCCGTTGAGATGACCAGGGCGACGCTGGCCAGCAGCAGGAGCCACCGCTCCGGGTACGATTGCCGGATGAGGCGGGACAGCGTCAACGCCGGCGGCTTCTTCGGTCGGGGCGGTCGCGCTGGCAGCAGCAGCGGACGGGCCAGGCCGGCGCCGTCGCCCATGTCGACGGCGGCGGACATGGCGAGGACATGGCCGGACATCGTCTGGTCAACGACGACGCGGACGGGTCGAAGCGCGATCCGCGACGGAGGCCCAACGACGTCGCACCGTCACAGCTCAGGTTCGCGGTCGACCCCGACGCCGCAGCCGCCGCCGCCGAACGCTGATCGAAATGAAAACAGCTGTCGTCGTGGACCGGACGGACGGAACGGGACGCGCTGCAGTTGCGGAAACTGCGCCGCTGTGCGTCGCTGCGTCCAACTCCTGCCGCTGCCGTCACCAGCTACCTATGTACCTACACTCGGCGACCTCGACCGACACGGACGATCCACCTGTTTCGGTTTCCGCCAGGAACGATCTGTACCCGGGCATAACGCCGATGTACGTAGTAGTATATTCAGGAGCGTCGTGTACGGCCGCGCTCGTAGCGGGGCCCAGTCCGGCAGGCCGACGTCGTGTTGCCCCGTCCGTCCGATGATCGTCCGGTGCGCGTTATTTTTGCGCGCCCGGTCCCGGCGGAAGCGCGCGCGCTATTCCAGCCGGGCGCTGCTCTGTCGGCGGCACACCTCATGCATTGGCTGGCGGGCGGAATTCGACACAATGGGTCGAACGCGTCGTTTCGCGCAGACGTCATCTCGGGCGCCCGGTCGGGGGAGCTGGTGGGGCCTCGCGTCGTTCGTCGCCAACGCGCACACAGGCACAGCGGGCTGCTGAGCAGTGATGGATGCCGTCGACCTGCGCGACATCGATTTCGACACGGTCCGGGCGTGTAGCGATGCGCGGCGCCTGCGCCGCATGATCGACCTGCTCGTCGCCGAACCCTACTACCCGGACCTGCTTGCCGCCGCCCGCGATCGCCTCCGTGAGATCTCGCCGGTCGACGCCAAACGCCTCGACGCGGCCGCCCCACCTGAACCTCTGTCGCCAACGACGCCCGAGATCCGATCGCAGATCAACGAATGGGTCGACGATATCGGCAAGGTCGACCGCAGGTCTGTCGCTGCTGACGAGAGGTTCACCGGTGGCGCTTATACCCCAGTCAGCGTCCGTCAAACGGAAGGCGGTGCGGCACCCGTCGTACGGGTCGGTGTTCGTGGCGCAGCCGACCGGCGATCGACGCCAGCCCCGGTCGACGACGCGATGCCAGGCGGGTCGCGCCAGATCCAGGAGTTCAACGCGGAACGTGAGAAGCAGATCGGCAACGAGTACTTCCGGTCGGGCGAGTATTCGACGGCAGTGAAGCATTATACGCGCGCGATCGCCCTGGCCCCACCCGGATCCAAGGCCGCCGCCGTCGCCTATTGCAATCGCGCCAATACGAGTATGAGGCTGAAGCTGTGGAAAGCGGCCGAGAAGGACGCGTCGGCGGCCATCGACTGCGACCCGTCGTACGTCAAAGGTAGAGCGAGGGTCGGGGACAATTTCGATCTCGCGCCTGACACGTTTGGAACGCCGCAGCTTGGTTCATTCGCGGGAAGACACGTGCTCGGTTGGGTAAAGCCGTCGACGCCCGGGATGACCTGGCACACGCCGTCAGGCTCGATCCGGACAACAAGGCCATCGTGGACCAGCTTGCGGATGTGTCGAAGAAGGTCGACGACGAGCGCACCGACGAACGATTCACAAGGCTGAGCATCGTCGAGGAAGACGATGAGGGCGAAGACGCCGCGGAAGGTGCACCGGCGCCGGTCGTTGAAACCGGGGACCAGGACGACGACATGGACAATGCGCGTGATTTGAAACGGGATGGCGTTGCCGCGTTCACGAAAGGCGACCACGAGCGTGCCGCTCGTCTGTACACAGAGTGCATCACCGTCTGCGAAGGGCAGCTCGGCGAACGCGATGACGCTGCGTTGCTGATGGCGACGACGCTGTCGAACCGCGGGTTGGCCCTTGCCAACCAGGGCGATGCGCAGGGCGCCGAACGCGATTACACCAGGGCGCTCGTGCTCACGAACGGCCCCTGCGACCTGCGCTCCAAGCTGCTGATGAGACGGGGGCAGATCCGCGAGGCGCTGGACGATCTGGTGGGTGTGCCGACCGATGACCTCCTCCCGATATCGCCCGGCGATTGACTCCTGCTTGCAGGAAGGCGCTGTCAGCGACTACGAGCAGGTTGCAGCAACCTACCCGCTGGCGGCTCGAAACCTCCATCGCCTCCGTCAGCATGCGGCCGGGGCACGACGCCCGTGCGCGCCAGCACCTGCGGATGAGAGCGAGGCGGCGGTGCCGAACATGCCCAGGGTTCCGCAGACGTTGTACGATTTCCAGGTGGCGTTCATGTGCCTGGCGAACGTTCCGGGTCCCCGGCTGTATGCCTGGCTGCGGATGATCCCCGTTGACGCGCTGTGCACGTTCCTTGCCACGTGCACGCTGGAAGGATCGATGCTGGAGCAGGTCCTGGAAGTGTGTGCCGCCCACTACGTTCAGGTGCGAATGGGCACGGCCCGGGTGGGAGTACCAAGGCTGCTGACTGCACCCGTCCTGTAGGAGCATCCCAGGCAATGCCTCCAGCTGATGCGTGCGCTGGCGCGATCGTCCAGGCTGGCAATCACGCTGATGTTCTCGGCAGACAAGACCAGACAGGGTTGGTTCTGTACGCCAGGGCCGTCGGTCTAGTAGTAGACGCACTGAACGTTCCCGTAGATGCGCTGAACGTGATCGCCGCCATTAAGAAGTCGTGCCCAGACGAAGACACCAGCGGGATAGAGAGCGCGTTCGCCTGATGTCTATAAAGTGTCGACGCCACCGGGCAGGCCAGACGGGACGCCTGATTCCGTATCCGACAGCTGCGATCGATGTTGAGTGCTTTCGTGTGTACGGCTCCGATTCCCGTACGATGCCATGGCAATGGTGTTTGCGGGCAGGGGCGCCGAAACGAATAGATCGAGGCTGCTGCAGACGAGATCGTCCATTTGGGAACCGCACCGTGTGCGTCATATATGTAGATGTCGTTTGGCACGACCCATACGGGGGCACTACTGTCTAGGCGTCGTCGTCGTCGTCCTGGGACGGTGCACATGTCAGATGTGTGAAGTTGCAGGCCCGACCTAGCGACCTTGATAGTGTGTCTTGCAGACGTTTGACGTCCTCCGCGATGCGGTCGGCTGCCGCCTTGACGGATTCTTGCGCGTGGTGCACCCTGCCGAAGGACGCTGATTGGTCAACAGTGGGCGGGGGGACACCAGGCGGACGCTGCACCGGACCTGGAGCGCGCGGCGTCCAGACGCTCTACCGCAAACGACCCATCATGTTGAACGAGCTGATCAAGTTCCGGGTCGCCCGCCAAACGTGATCGCAGTTGCACTTTAAGGTCTGCAACCAACCATGAGCCATTGGCACTGCAGCACCAAGCCTGAACCCTGCTGACCATCGTGTTCGGAGCCCTGCCCAGCTCCGGTGCTCGAGAGCCGGGATTCTAGATCCGCACACACGCGGAGCGACACCTGCTTGGATGACGACAATGCAGCCAGCTTCCTTTCCATCGCCACCACCTTCTGGGCGTCCTGCTCGACCTGGGTGATGTCGGAACGCCGCCGCATGCCTCCACCGCAATACATGCAGTACCTGGTCTTTCACGTTCTGGCGAAGGCGGCCTCGTTGCCGTGCCTCGCCAGCCTCTTGCGACAGACGACGGATCCACGAGAGGCTGACAGCGGCAACGCTGGGAACCCCAATGCGCACGACGACGTTGCTCCAGTTGCGTCATACCAGGATCGGTTCAACTCGGCGTCTGCGCGCTGCAGGGCGCTTGTCGCCTCGGCGAGTTCGGCTTTGAGGTTTGGCAGAGACTCCCCGTCCACCTGTCGGACACGCGACGTTACTGTCGACACGCGGCCATCGGGTATATCTACAGTCTACGAACCTGAGACAGCTGGGCTATAAGTCGACACTGATCGGATCGAACTTGTTTGGCGGCTTCGTCCGTATAGACCTGACACATCTCCTTCCGCATGCGGTCCAGTTGCGCCTGCGCGGCCGTCCCGGTCAGCGCCATTGCCCCCACCCGGGGGTCGGCCATGATCCCCGATCACACACACGACCTGCAGCTCAAACAGTTCGGCCTCGGCCTGCCTCTTGCTGCGATGCACGGCGATACGCAGCGCCTTCTCCGAGTCCCGCTCGGCGTCCATCGCCTGCAGGTCTGCCAGCAGCCTCGCCATGAGCCCGCCCTCACTCGCCGCCGCCGACATTCGCCACCCAACGACCACCACCCCCAACTGGGCCCCAAAAAATGCGCGTCTTGTCCTGCACGGTCGCCACGCTGCAGTTCGTGCGCTGCACACCCGTAACGCCCAACTGATCACCGGCGGCCACGGCTCGTCGTTCGGGTCGGTGGCGGTCGTCCGCGGAACCAGAACATCGGTCGGCCGGACCGGACATGGCCGACATCGTCCGCCTCGGGGTCGTCGTCCTGGCCGCCGGCGTCCTGGTCGTCGGCCTGGCGTACGGTGCCGGGTCCGGCGCGCAGACGTTCTACAAGGAATCCCGGGCGGGCCCTGCCCTGCGGACCAGGGTCCAGCAGGCCGTCGCCGACCATGCGGCATCGAGCCGTGCGGCGTCGTTGAGGCAGGGCGCCGTGCAGCGGTCGCTGGCGGCCTCGGATACGGTCGACGCTGCCGACAGGCACACGGCGTACTATACGCGCGCCAAGAACGTCGACGTGTACCGGAAACGCGAGCGCGACGTCACCCAATTCTACGAGCGTGCCGCGGACGTTACTAGGCGCGACTCGCAAGCGACATCGGACCAGGCGGCGTCATCCCTATCGGCGCTGGGCGCGGCCCGCACGTCGAAGCAGAACTCGCTGTACAACCAAGTCCAAGGCGCGGTATGGAGCACCGGGTTTGCTGATCCAACGGAGGACCTCCACGATGCAGATGGCGCCTCGCACAATCGGTACGACGGTTTCGTTTTCGTCAACGCTGCCCAGGGGTGCCTCCCGCTGACGATTGGTCGTGCAGGCCCGGGTTCGGGTCCGGCTCGGTCGGTGACCTGTGGTGAATCGAATCAATACACATAGCGGGTCGTGTACTCAGTGGCTGTCGGTCCACGTTCGCGGTCATGCACGCTGCGACATGGCGGCGTCGAGCTGGGCGATCTCCCGCCCGGCCTGTGCGGCCAGCATCTCGAACCGCCTAAGTTGCGGCGCGAACGGGCGCTGGACCGCCCCGAGCGGATCCACGTCGCGTTCCGTCCCCCAGGGCACCTGTAGCTGGAACGGCGGCCCTGGACGACGACGACGCCAGCGTCGCGGCCCTTCGTCGACGTCCTGGGCCGGCTCGCTGTGCGCCAACGTGATCGGTGCTGGGACGCTTTCCCGAACGATCATGTTGGGTTGGACCAGGTCGTCGTACTGGGCGGGGCGCGCCGGCGCGTGCCCAGGCGACCGGTACACCTCCCCGTTCTGCAGGCGCCTGGGCACCAGCATCCGGTCGTTCATCAGCGACCCGCGCTGGAGCGCGTCATAGCAATGGCGTCGGCCGACGTTCCGGACGGGCGGGTCGTCGTCATGGGGCCCCACCCACCCGTTCGGGTTCCCTGCACCGACGTTGCCCCTGCACTCCACGTACCGCGTTCGAGACGGGCGCGGCGCCGTCGGCGCGACATCGGGCTCCCCCGCGTGCCGACGCGCCTCGCGATCGGCCGCCTCCGAACGGCACTCGTCTGCGACGACGCTCTGACGTGGTTCGCCGAACTCCATGCTGAGGTCCCTGAACCCACAGGCGCTGCCCCGTTCGCAGGCGTTGATCAACCGGGAGCGCGTCGGCGTGATCTCGAACCCCATGTCGATGAGGGCGTTCCGGACAGCGTCGCCGCTGATGGCGCCCTGCTTCAGGTCCCGGAACATGGTCTGGATTGTCACGCGCACGTCCTGCCGGTTGGCGTACGACCCGCGGTTCTCGACGGTGCCGCGATAGCGGGTCACCGACGGCCGCTCGTGCGACTTCTCGGCCACCTACACTGCCGGTTCATTGCCTGCGACCCGTGTTGGGGCGGGACAGCCCCACGAACCGTGTCGATGCTGCCGAGCCGCTTGACAAAGTTCATGGGGTCGGCGCCGTCGAGCTTGAACCGGGTGCTATCGGGGACGGTGAGCGCGTGCAGGAACGTGGCGAGTCGCAGCGGCGGTTTGGACAGGGCGAGCAGGTAGGCGCGTGTGGCGAACACGTCGAGACGTGCCAGGCCCGCCTGGAGGCCATCGGCGCCGACCCGCCCGTGGTCGTAATCCTGGAACAGGCGGCACAGGGCGTCGCGCTTCGATTCGACATTGGCGCGCAGGTCGACGCCGCTGGGCGACGGCATGGCACGAACGTCAGTGTCGTATAACGATCGATCGTCTGGTCACCAGGGGGTACCCGGCCCAGGCTGTGCGTGTGTGTGTGTGGCCGGGATCGGATCGCCGTCGGCCGTGACGCCCGGCGCGCACAGCCCCAGGCAACATGTGGCCCGGGACCGGGCCGGTGCCTCCACCGTCGGAACCGGGTGCCCAGGGGCGCGCCCAACCCCCGTCATTCCGTTTCCGGTCGTCATCATGAAGGCAGTGTCGTTCGCGATCATCGTCGTTGCTGTCGTCGTATCCGCTGCGGCCGGCGGCCTGGTTGGCGGCGGGGCGGGAGGCGGCGCCTATGGGACCGCCGGTGGCGCCGCCAACGGAGGCGCCATGAACCGAGCGTCCACGGTGGAGGCGGGTGCCCACCATGCCGCCGCCGAAGCCGCCAGGCAGGCGGCTGCCAAGAAAGCGGCCAAGGCGGCGGCCGCGGCCGCCATGCATAAGTCGTTCGCGAACAAGGCGGCGGCGTCTGCCGCGGCGAACCAGGCGACCGCCAAGAAGGCCAGCGCGGTCAACGCGGCCGCCCACAAGAACCAGCGCGCGGCGCAGGCGGCCGTGCACCAGGTCAGCGCCCGCGCTACGATGTCGGTCTGATGCCTGAGTTCGCTGTGCAGGCTGATTTCAAGCGCGTCAAGACGCTGAACGTGCTGGCGAAGCACGCGACCGATGTGACCGAAAGCAGCGTCAACGACGCGTCGACGGCGAAGGCGGTGAGCCAGGCGTCAGAGAAGAAGGCGGCAGCGTCGCAGTCGGCGGCGTCGCAAGCGGCCGCTGCCAGGAAGGCGGCCAAGGCGAACGCGGCGAACGTCGGGGCCCGCCAGGCGAATTACAATGCGGCGACGCAGGCCGCCAACGTGAACTCGCTAGCGACCAAGAATGCGAACGCTGCCAAGAAGGCGGGCGCGGCCAACACGGGCGCGTTCAAGAAGGGCACACTGTTCCACAAGGCGAACAAGCTGGGCGGCGGTTACGGCGGGTACCGCAGCGGCCCGTTCTACTGAGCGGGCGACGATGGACGCGTCCCGGGAGGATACACCCAGCAGGCCGTTGTGTGTGTGCGCCTGTGGCGCTCATTTGCTGACATGACTTATAAACCATCAGCCTCGATTAGTAGCAGCGCACTGCGAACCGTCACTATCTTGCGTCGGTTTCACGCGACTGTGATGGTCGTGGTGGCTGCGCGAATCGCCACGGGCGGGCAGCCACCGTTCGCGTATGAAGGCGACGGATACGCAACGTGGCCCGCTGGGCGAAATTGGCCTGGCGGCAGCGGCGGCATGCTCGGCGACGCTGTTCTCGAACCCGCTGGAGGTCGTGAAGACGCGCATGCAGCTGCAGGGCGAGCTGTCCAGGTCGGCCGCCGCCAGCCTGTACCGGACGCCCTGGCAGGCCGTGCGAACAATCATCGCTACGGAAGGCGCCACGTCGCTGCAGAAGGGCCTCGCACCGGCCCTGCTGTACACCGCCGTCATGAACGGCCTGCGTCTGGGCCTGTACGCCCCAGTGAAATCAATGCTGGCGAACGGTAATGACGACGGCGCCGTCGCATTCGTCAAGAGCATGGCGGCGGGTGCTGCGTCTGGCGTGGCCGGCGCTGGCCTAGCCAGCCCGGCGTTCCTGATCAAGGTCCGTCTGCAGATGCAGGGCAGCGCTGGCGCAGGGTCCACCATCGGGTACCAGCACAACTACGGGGGCGTGCTGGACGCAGCGACGAAGATCGTGCGCGCGGACGGCATCGCTGGCCTATGGGCGGGCAGCCGCAGCCAGATGCTCCGCGTCGCCGTTGGCAGCGCCGTCCAATTGCCATCATACGACGCGTTCAAAGCGATACTGCTGATGGTGCCCGGCGTGCCTAACGGCACGGTGACGCACCTGATCGCGTCCACCGGCGGCGGTCTCCTGGTGGCCGTCGCCATGAACCCGTTCGACCTGGTCACGTCACGCGTCATGAACCAGCCGACGGTGAACGGCAAAGGCGCGCTCTACGACGGTATCGTCGACTGCATGCTGAAGACGGCTCGCAGCGAGGGCCTGTTGGCCTTGTTCAAAGGCCTGCCGGCGCACGCGATGCGGGTCGCCCCGCACACCATCCTCACGTTCGTGTTCTGGGAGCACTACAAACGATTAGCCGCATCCAGAGGCTATTGACCGCCTTGGTCCGCGCCTGCGTTTATTAGGGCGCCCGCCTCATATCGGCGGGTGCACTGGTTCACTGGCGACCTGGCACGGGTGCTCACCCCGGGCGATGAGGTTGATGTCGCCTAAAGGCATTCGGAACCCGATGCCGGCCAGGCGGGCGACGGCGGCCAGGACGACGCATTCGACGATGGCGCCACCGACGCCGAAGAACGTCGTCGATATGCCCCCTGGCATCGACGTCATCCACCACAGGTGGAGGCCGGAATTGACCACCTGCGTCCACTCGGTTACGAACACAGGGGAGGCGATTCGTAGAGCGACCTCGTCCCACCAGATAGCAGCAGTAGACGAGCAGGAGGCGCCAGCTGAGGAACTTGACGCCCAGGTAGCCCAGCACGGGTAGGATGGCGACGACCATGCCGAGGATGGCGAAGTTCATCGACAGGACGTTCGAGTTGATGATGATGATGATGGTGACCCAGGTCAGCAGCCCGTCTGCGACGACCAGCCAGGTCGTCGCACGCCTCACGTCAACGCATTCCTGCGCTCGATCGTAGGCCTCGCTCTACAAACTCCACGCTTCAGTTGCGGTTCGGCCGGCGCCGGCCAACGGCTCCCTACCGCAGGCGTTCGCTCCTTCTTGATCACTGGAGGCGCTTCGTCCGCCTCGGCCTGGGCTCCCATGTTCGCGCGCTACGTGTCACTTGTACGACGCGAGCCGGTCGCGCGTGCGCCGCCGTGTCATCTGATCGGGCGCGCGCCTGATCGATCATATCCCTCGGAACCGTTGACAGTGTGTGTGAGCGGTTGGATGGGTGGGCGTGTATTTCGACTGCGATAGATGACTGATGACCGGACAATCGTTCGTGGTTCCGGGTCAGGCGTGTCCGTCGTTGGCACCCTGCAGGAACTCGCCGCGCGTCGTCCCTGGAGACACCCGCGTTCACGTCTGGCGAACGACGGACAGCGAACGCATCGCGTACCGAGGTGGATGACACGACAGCCAGCGGCGCAAACCGGATCCATGGAACGCCCGACAACGATCGCGTCGTCGTCGGCGATGAACGTCTTGACGAGGCTGCCGTACAGGTCGCGAAGTTCGGCGACGACCTCGCCCTTGCTGACCCAGGTATTCACTTGCGGGCGGACCGTCAGGAACCCGCCCTTGTCGCTGAAGATCCAGAACGACCTCTTGCAGACTACAGCACGGAACACACGTCAGCAGCGGTCGTTCATCCCCACAAGCGTAGTGTTCGATTGGCATTGACCTGTGACGCCCTTCCTGTGGCGCACGACAGCGGCCTTGTCACCGATCATGCGGAAGGCCGTTAAGACGTTCCAGATGCCGTCAACGGCCTCGCCCACCATCTGACTGTTGATTCGCGACGGATCGCCGATCTCGACGACCACCGTCGGGATGCCCTTCGCCGTCGCCGCCGCACGTAGTGACCCCTAGACGACAGGCGCCGCTCAGGTCCAGCACAGGCAACCGAATTGACCCATCACCGACGGTTGCAGGCGTGCTGTGCACGATGATCTGGGCGGTCTGCAATTCGGCCAGGCTGCGACAGGCGTCATTGGTCATGTCAACGCGAACGTAGAGCGAGTTCGCATTGCCGACGCTGGCCGTGTGCAGATCAATGGCCACATCCGCCTTCGACACGATCTTCTCGAAGACGACCCGAGCGTACGACTTGGAGCTGTCGCCGCCCGTCTTCCCAGGGAACAGCCGGTTCAGATCGCGCCCATCGAGGAACCCGCGCTGGTGCCGATTGTAACCTGCGGCAGAGCAAGCGTGTCACTCGATCTCGACGTCTCCCCGTATGGGCGATCACGTGGTTTACCCTCCATGTTCGCAACGGGAACGGTCACGACCGTACCGCGCAGCGTCTCGACGTTCAGTGTCTGGAGGACGCGGAAGATGAGCGGGACGCCGTTGAGTTCGTTGCCATGAACGGCGGCGATCAGCGCTGGACGACGCCGTCAGAATTATTAGCAGCAGCAGCACGATGAACATGGCACGCCGTCCGTACCGAGGACAGGGCCGTCCTGGGTGCCCTTGGCGACAATGACAGGGATGTGGTTGTTGTCGCCAGCGGCATTGGTGACAGTCTCCAGTTTGAGTCTGTGGACGCACCCGCCGGGCAACTCGTCCAGGTTCAGGGACCCGACGACTCGGGCGTTGTCAGCACCATCCGGCGACGTCGCGTCGTGACAGGCGGTGGCGGCGACCGTGCTGACCAGGGTGAGCGCTCCCAGGATCGCCAACGGACGACAGGTCATGGGGCGCATCGCTCGCCCCTGATGCGAAGACGACGCGAAGTGTGCAGAGGGCAGGGCGCGGGCGGACTTTCGCGCGAGGGCGCCCCCGGCCGGCCCCCAGTGACAGGAATGCGTGACCAGTGGCCAGTGCGGACTGCTGCTGCCGCTGGACGCACTGGACAGAGCCGACGCCGCCAGTGGCGCTGGAGCCAGAAATATCGCCCGCTGCCGTCGTCATCGACGCATCGTCGACTGAGGATGGCCGATCCGACTGGATGACTAAATACTAACGGGCGTCGAATCTATGTACCTACGTGGAATGTATACGCAGCAACGGAACATAACACCTTCCACCTAGCACGGCGTGCCTGTGGCGGGCGACACCATGAAGGCGAAACGGTGTCTGGTGTCTATGGCGCTCTCCCGGAAGACCTGACATGCGATAAGCGGCAGACGTGCGTCGCTGTATGTAGGCAGGCTCTGTATAGCTCTGTGCAAGCGCCACTCCCATATGCATGGCACAGGGCGCGGTGCTGACGAGGTCCTGCGCCCGGGTTGCTGTGGGGTCGGTGCTGGTATAGTGGTGGGCGGGGCGGGGCGGGCGGTGTCCGTGGCGGAGTTGCCCATCGCGATGACGCGCAAGCGACAAGCTGGTGATGACCTGGCGGCCATTCACAGATCCGATAGCGACGACAACGCTGATGCCGGTGTTCGTGCTTCGTAGACGATGGAATCCAGTGGCCCCGCCGTACTGATACGTTTGATTGTTGGGCGTAGGACGGTGGCACATGGCAGCGTGTCGACGATGAGGAGCTTGCCAAGCGCGAGTGCGTATTCATTTACAACATCGGTGGCGGCTCGGTCTGACTCATCTGCTATGGACCAGGATCGTCAAGGTTAGTCGAAAGCCGAAATCGACACTGAATCCCGAGGCGGCCCCTTTCCCTGCGTTCAACTTCGGCGCCACCCCTGCGGCGTCTGCTCCCAAGTCGCCTCCAAAGGGTGCCGCTCCTGCACCGAAATCGCCACCGAAGGGTGCCAGGCCATCCCCAGCTGACGAGTCCAACCCGCTCCTCAAGTTCCTCGCACCGGCTGGGTCCTGGAACTGTTCGGTCTGCCTTCTGACGAATAAGGCATCGGATAAGAAATGTGTTGCGTGCGATAGCCCTGCGCCGGGTTCGACATCACCGAAGCCGGCACAAGCGGCAGCCGCAGGTGCCAGCGAGTTCAAGTTCGGGGTCAGCCCCGGGGAGACGACGGGAGACGTCCCGTCCTTCAAGTTTGGCGGGGACGGCGCGACCAAACCGTTCGCCTTTGGCGGTGGCGATGGTGGGTTCAAGTTTGGTGCAACGGGCGATGCCGCGCAAACGTTCTCGTCGTTGTCGAGCAGCGGTGGGGCGACGTTCTCGTTCCTGTCTGCCGGCACCAAGCCGGAAGGCGGCGATAGTGACGACCAGCCGGCTTCGTCGTTCTCGTTTGGAACGGTACCGACGGCTGGTGCTGGGCTGGAGACGACGTCAGCGGCACCACTTGCCGAGCCGGTCCCCACTGGCGAAGAGAACGATACGATCGTTGCCAAGATTGCTGTCGCCGCGTACACGTTGAAGGAGGTCGAGAAGGAGGTTGACGGGAAGACGGAGACGAAGCAGAGCTGGCTGGAATGCGGATCCGGCGAGTTGCATGTCAACAAGTATCAGGATGCGGCTGGCAAGGATGCCGCCCGCATGGTGCTGCGCATGGCCAAGACGCATCGTCTCGTGCTGAACGTACCAGTCTTCAAGGGCATGGTCTACGAGAGGGCCAGCGTGCGTATGGTGCGATTGTCGACTGTAGGCGAGGACAACAAAATCGAGGCATACCTGCTAAAGTCAAAGACGAAAGAGGAGACCGACGCCCTTGTCAAGGCCATCGAGGAGCTCACAGCCTAAACCGCAGCAAGCAAGCGCCTCTGTAAAATATACTGCTAGAGCGGTAAACCGTTTGCACAAAAGCCAATTACATTCTGTACGATGCAACACGTCCTGGGCAGGCGGTCACGACGATGCCTTCTGCGATTCCAGAAGCAGCTTCTCAGCATTGTTGAGCGTCTGCTCGAGCACGAGATGATTAGACACCATCGAGATCTTCGGATACGTTGCCTGCTCGCCCTGCCGCAGGTAATGTTCCATGCGTTGCCTGTCAGGGTCGCTCACACACGTCACGATGTCGCGGAACACGCCCCATCCTCGAGATGGATAAATGGTGACGTTCCCCCAATGCTTCTGCAGGAACAGGACCGACCAGTCCTACAACGGGGCGCTGAGCAACAATCATACATCGGCGGTCGCAAACGGCACCAGACCTGCGAGAACAGCATAGGCATCAGGTCCAACTCGGATATCATACGAAGCCACTTGCGCATCTCAAGCTTGAGGAAGGCCTCTGCGGCGCTGCTGAAGAACCCGCCTCGAAGACTGCTGCCCCCTGTCCGCATGATCGGGCGACCGGACGACCCGCGACACTCGTAGACGAACGGGACAATGTGCGGGTTCACCTGACTGACAACGAGGAAGTTGACGTTGAACTGTTCAGCGAGCTGCCTCGCGGGAATGTCATTCTTCAACGCCCCATCCGACCAGCATTTGCCGAAATCCATAAAGTGCTACCAGCAGAGGGGCGCCAGCAATCAGCGACCGCTGTTCCCATCGACTGGTCAGGAGCAGCACATTACCTCGAGTTTCCCGTCACGGTTCTTGGCCAACAGCGTAATCGCGGGCAGCAATGGAGGAATGCCCGAACTCGCAAGAACCGCACACCATATGACCACATTGGGTGCTGTGATATAGTTCCTGAACCACGCCAGTCAGGAAACGGGACACGGGACGACCCGCTGTGCATTACAAGATGATCGGAGCTCCCCACTTGTTCTCGCTCGTGCATGTAATGTTGAGAATCCGACCTACAGCACTGTCAGTACGCGCGCTAGCAGGTTGGCATCAGATCGACCGACCTGTCTTCTGATACGCCTCCAGGAAGGTCATGTCTTTGAAGACAAGGGGGCGCAGCATGTCACGCCACAGCTTTTCGTGAAAGACGCGTCCGGTTCGTAAGTATCGACTAGCACATCATGAATAGAGGCGACAACTGGTAATTGTTATGGACCAACTTGATCAATGTTTTCCAGGACTCACAGCACGGAGTCAGAAGAGTGCAGAAGTCTGGCGTAAGAATACTCTGGACTTCTTCATCGGTCCGGCACCCAATGATCGCAGCAACAAGCGCACCGCCAGAACTGTGCCCCATTAGTATCCAGCACGCATCGTGCGATTTCCCTTACCTTCCGCAGATAATGGTGGGCAAGAGCTGACATTCCAGCAGAGCTTTAGCGACACCGAAATGATAATACGCCTATATGTCGCATTCGTAAGATCCGACAGAATAACAACACCTCCAAAGTGTACCATTGAGCCTCCAGAACTCAAGCACAGCGCCGTACGCCCGTACGATGCTTTCGCCTTTCTGACGAAGTCCAGTTTCTGTGCCAGAGGCACGTTTTTAGCGGCCACATACTGTACAATCTGTCACCGAATGCATTCCATTGACCAGCAGCTAGACATGCCTTATCCGTCGCCTCAACGGAGACATCGTAGTATCTCTGCAGTGCCAGCTTCGTGCCTACGAAACGTGTGTGTGTCAACGCGTGCGTCCGTTCTTCGCAGCGGCACGATACCAGAGAACGTCTCGGCGTACAGACGTTCGTTGTCCACTCCAAGTCCCGCTACGAGACGACATCATCAGCGACAGTGGTCATACCAGGGGCGACGCTACCGCAAACACACCTGCGTTGGCATTGTATGCCCGACAGAGAAGTTGTTCCAGTTTGTCCATGGATGCCTTGGAGGGTTCACCAGACGCCAGCGTGTTGCAGGCCGCTGCCAGCTTGTTTGTAATGCTCTTGACGGTCTTGTAGTCGTAGAACGGCGACCGATCAATGGTCTTGTAGAAGTCGTGGTCGCATGCGACGTCAAGCGCCATTGCATTACGTCTCCATTCCTGTCACATGGTCAGCAGTGACGACCAGGCAAGGCATTGATGACCAGCAGACGACTACCTCATACGATTCGGCATTGTCCAGCGCATTCAGCAGCTTGCCGCGTTTGCCGTCCGCTAGGTTCGACACCGTCTCCCATACTGATATGCACAGACGCAGCGTGAAGTACAGGATCAGTTCGCATGTGATGATCGCGAAGACAACCACGAGGAGCGGCCACCGGAACACCTTCTGCATGCCCTTGACGCCCCTCTCGAATCGCCCATAGAACGAGCTGGCCAGCGAGTCATCCAGGGAGTCGCCCTCCACCGACGACTCCACGGACGCGACATCGTCGAACGATGCGGAACGAGACATCGCGGCAGCGTCCACCATTAACCACCGCCCGGCGCAGTTTCCGCGTCACGTCCACAGCAGTAGCCGCTGTTGCACTCTCAATGGCGCACTCGGCACTACCTATGTAGGTTCTCGTACTCGTACTCATACTCCCACAAGCAGAATATCTAGCCATGTATGCCCTATACGCGTACGTACGAGACTCTCGGATCGGGGCAACCATCCGTCAGTACCGTACATTAGTCCCGAGCATGGGGACATGTGTGAAACTGAACGAGGGCGGCAGCAGCGCACCGTTGGAGGACGGTAGTTGTGGAGCGCGGACAGCTGTGCGGACGGTGTCTTCCAGGAGACGCAACGAATCCGTGACGCGTTCGATGGCCAGACGGTCATCGTCGGGTTCCGAAGCGCCGGCCAGGGTTTCAATCGCTCGGCGGATGCGGACGATCTCCTGGAGGACGTCTTGGGGAATTACAGCCGGTGTGGGCGAGTGCCGCGTACAGTACAGGACACGTTCGATCAGGATGCAAAGTGCATGCTCAAGAACGAGGCGGGGCAGCTTGGCATCCCGTAAGGGCAGATGCTTCTCAGTCGTGCAGAAATCGACCAGGTCGACGAGGAACGTCAGCGGAGGTGCACCTTTGTCTGCACCGTCAGACCTCGACGTCAAATCAAACACGAACAGGTCCGGCGTCCGTTGCGCCTGCGACAGCACGTTGAGTCAGCCAAACCTTCACACACCAAACAACCAGCAGACGCACAGGCTGGATCCTGAGGTACATCAAACCAGTGGCAACGATTCGGAGAAGCATTTCACACTCAGCGGACGATGAATCCCGGAAAGACCCGCTGACGAGAGCCTGTGTCGCAGCGACCGTCGTATTTCGCGAGTAGTACCGCAGGTCGTTCTCGATGGAAGCGGGCAGTTCACGAAATCGCTTTGGCGAGCTCCCTGGAGGAACGGTCAGCACCGCTCATTGGCGTTAGGGTACGAGGAGTGCGAACCGATTGCGGAAATGACACGCAACGAGCGATGGACTTCCTCCAGGTTTTCGGCAATGAGTGGAATCCTGATCCCAACAAGCAGCGTCCGACGAAACACAACGGCAAACTCGACGACGTGCCGTTGAAACAATCGTTCCGTGCCACCCTCTCTGTAAAGACCACATCAGTACGCTACATGTGCTTGGGAGCAGTTCGTAACGACCTTGACGACCATCGCAGAAGAGCAACGACCAAATCAAGCAGAAGGCACCAGACTTCGTGGGTACGACCTCCTCCTCCTCCTCCTCCTGCGCTCGAAAGCGGATCCACATTCCGGAGCCAACTGTTGCTGAATCTCGGCAGCACGCCCAGCTCAATCAGAAGTTCACTGAGAACAATCGCAAACCTGGCCTCAGCAAACAACCTCAGGCAACACGATGTGCGCTCTACCTCCCACGGGAATGATGAGCAACCGCTATGGACGTCATTAGCAACGTGCGCAGGCGTACTTGTTCGGCTCCAGTTGGCTCCGATTGGCCTGCCCAATGCATCATGGCCGAGAGAGCAGATCGAAGCGCAGGAATGTCAGCCAACGAAACGGTGGGTGGCAATCCCACGACAAACGTGGGTATGTAGCGATACCAGGCGGCATGTTGACTGCGTTCGGTGAGATTGCAAGCGATTCTCAACGCAGCCATATGGTGGTCTGATCCGCGAGGCAACCGCACAGCGAATTCGCTGAGTAACCCGTCGCATACAGCCGCATAGGCCAACGTTGTCGGCTGAACAGCAGGGTTATCGCCCAGAGCGAGGCATTGCAGGTACGAAGAC
This sequence comes from Plasmodiophora brassicae, assembly GCA_039704465.1. Lineage (NCBI taxonomy): Eukaryota > Endomyxa > Phytomyxea > Plasmodiophorida > Plasmodiophoridae > Plasmodiophora > Plasmodiophora brassicae. The sequence continues at coordinate 124,013 of JASFAU010000007.1, read as the reverse complement.
GAGTGCAACTCCAGGGCACGCACCAGTGTATCCCAAGGTGGGGCCACGTCGGCACAATGATAGGAAACAGCCAGAAGCAGCTGGGCACAGTCCCGAATGACGGGAAGCGGTATCCCTTCCAAGGCGAGCGAATGCGTAGTCAAGCGTGTCACATAGTCACTGCTCGGGAAGTCAGCCGGGACACACTTGTACAACAGGGTGGCTTCGATGAAGAGTTTCCAATTCGTGATGCAGGCTATGAACGCGGAACTCGTTTCATCATCGAAGCTGGCCCATTCTTCGCTGGTGGGAAGAAACTGATACAGCCACTGGGACGCCGACTTCAGCACCCTCGGCAGAATGTTCGACGAAGTCAACGACTTGCTCTTGTTGTCAGTGTACCGTAGCTCACAGGTAATCGTGCGAAACACGCATGACGCAGATCGAACGCCGGCAAGACGTAGTCGTGGCGCTTCGGCAGCTGACGGGATAGGATTGACGAGGGCCAACGTTGGCGCAGCCGTCGCCCCCCATAATTCGTCGCCATGACGCTCCAGAAGGAAATCAACGACGGTCGCAATGCTGCGATACTCGGTTGCAGACTCCCACAGGTGCTGGACAACTTGCAGGACAGATTCGAGGACAAGCAGGTCACCGTTGCTGGTGAGCAGCAATTCCCGAAGAGGTGCCCATACGCCTTCGCGCTGCGACACAGCAGCGCTGTCGGTGCCCTCGAGGTTCGCAGCACTGAAACCGAATAGTCGTTCGGCCATGCCGGGCTGAAACTGCAACGTTGCACTCAACAGCTCCAGGACGCAGGACTGGAAAGTAGCGTTCTGGAGCGAAAGAAGACGACGGCACTGTACTCGAAGCTCGTGGACTTTGGCCTATCGTGAAGGGTCAGCAACACGGAAGCCATGATGAGATCCAACAGACCTGGCCGATCAAACCGGCTATAGCGGATATCTCATGGACAGCGGGGCCGGCGAGGCTAGACAGCACAGACAGCCGCGTCAAGGTCACAATGGAGTGACGCGACCACGTATACTCGGGCAGTTCGAGATACGCTGATATCTGGCGAAGTACGCGCGCGCTGTCCAGACCGGACTTGAAGAATAGGTCAAGAAGCGATTCGTTCAGTGGATCGACCCCGGGACGGTGGTTCCATTCAACGCGAATGTTCAGTAGCAATTGAAGCGCGCGGAACGCAAGGGCGACTTGTGTGCTGACGACATCCTTGACACGTTTGGGCTGTCCGAATTCCAGGAAGAGGCGATCGTTGATGATCGGATGGATCAGCGAACGTTGCATGAGACTCTCGTTGCAAAGTCGAACACCGATGCCGTAGCCAACTTGGCCGCGAAGCGTCAGTCTAGCCAGGAGATCATCGGACGACAACACTGTCACGAAGAGCGTCAGAAGAGATTCGCCCAGCGTCCACCTTCCGACATCTTCCGCGAAACGCCATCCGCAGTAACAGACGAACACATCTGCCACAATGTCAGTAACTGGGTGGCAACAAGCCGAAATAAACGGGACTGAGCGCAAGAGAACGCTGGCCTGTCAGAAGAAATATAGAAACGTTACCGTTGCAGACAAAGTCCATTAGGCGAGACGCGAGTGGAGCGTAGTCGTCGATAGGGAAATGCAGGTCGGTGTCACTTTCGAGCAGGATGCGATCTATGACGCGAATAATCTTTGCCGTGCACGAGTACGAGCACCGCGGCAAGTCGACATTGTACAGGAACTTATGCGCCAGCAGGGGCAGGGAGTATCGTTGCAGAAGGCGTGCGAATTCGGCATCGCAGCGCGGAGCGTGACACAGAAGCCCGAGACAAACTTCAACTAGGAGTGGATCGACAGCTCGGCTTTGGACGACATGCTCGGCGACGTAATGGAGCAGGACAAGAACCGATTCGATGAACGAGACGGACAGATTCAGACTCCCATCATTACCCGCGTGCGAAATCATCTCCAGGGCGCATCGCGCGAACTCGGACACGAACGTCGATTCGTTGGTGTCCCCCGCACTGAGTGCCCGAACCGCACGGGCGAATACGTCCTGCATGGCCGCGAATCCGCCTGGAATGGTCTGTTCCAGCACAGATGCAGCATGAGCAACAGACATCGGTGAGCTGGACATCACGCGAAGTAACGATAGGAACGGCGCCATTTCCTTATGGTAGGACGATTGGAGCGGCATCGTCAATGCGGTCTGGAAACGATGGTACATATTGGCGAACAGCGGAAACGACCGCAGATCAGATGCATTCGCAATGGCAGCATCGATTTCGGACCACATTCGTTCGGACAGTTCAGGGTTCCTTTCCAGCAGGAGCGTGTACAACGGCGCAAGCATGCGATCGAAGAACCCGTCAAGAGAATACAGGACGTTAAAGATGTTCGAGACGCATACCGCGGTCAGCAGATCGTGGTAGGTTTCGCGAGCCAACAGTGACGACGCATCCAATAGCGGGTGCGCGTCCAGCTCACGAATGGCATGTGCGAGGCCGGGGAACGCATCGAGACGCATGGCTTGCGACAGATACCGAAGAGTTCCCTGTTGCAGTTCCGAAACGTCACCATTCCCAAGCTGGTAGGAGAGACAGAGGTAAACAGCGAACGATAAGAAGATGGGACCGTATTCGCCAGCAGTGGCAGGCAGCGCATCGAACAACGATGCGTCAGCAGGCAGGCTGCCGATCGTCGGCTGACGTCGATTGCTGGGATCCGACAATGCCGAATGCAGAGAACGAAGATGCATGGTCTGCGTGAAGAGCAGCGTCCAGAGCGAGGTGATGCAACGGCACGAACGACGACCATCCGACGATAGCAACGTGTACAACGGGGACGTGTCTTGCGACTGGAACAGGTTGAGCAGTGATTCAACCTGCTGCTGGGTAGGCGACTCCTTGAACGCAAACAGGTAACAGGCGATGACCTGAAGACAGGACGCCTGTTGGTCGACGATACCGTCGGCCCAGTAGGTGATGTGCTCGGCGCTCAACTGCTTGGGAATATCACCCGCAGACAGGGCACGGTACGACGTAATGATGCTATCGAACAGATCCGGGACCTGTGGCAGAATTACACGCGCGACAGGACAGTAGGGCGACCCAGCATCGCCTGCCGCCTGGAGGAGCAAACTGAGCAGCATCAGCAGGTGCGTCCTCTCATGCAGGTAAAACTGCAGGAAGACGTCGAATTCGGGTTCCGCCTCCGACGCCCTCAGGTTCATGAATTGCCCGAACAATGATAGGCACACGCCGTACGGCACGTCCTGCCGCAAACGTCATTACGTATTCGCATGGCTCGATCGACACGTCGTATTATCGTACCAGTTTGTCGGCAATGTACCGAACCTGGGACAGCTCTCGTTTATCGTTGGCCGGCGTGGCGCTGGGCGATTCTTCGGCGTAGTAGCGCACGTTGAGTCGGAGACGCCGCAGCACATCCGGTTTCGACAGTTCGTCATGCTGGGAATGATCGAAGCGCCCCGGTGAGCCCGTGCAGATGGTCACGCGGCAGCAGCAGCAGCAGCAGCCATACCAGTCGTTGCGTGGAGAACCTCGCCGGGTCAGCGTTGCTCAGGTATCGGCAGAATTCCGCGTTGGACAGCACCAGGCCGCCGCCGTCAGCCGCCATCTTGCGGACAGCTGCGCCACGCGCCGCAAATTGCCGGAGTCCACTGACACCACCACCTCGGACACATCGTTAGCCATAGATCCGCGTGCTCCATTACTGCTTCTTCCTTGGCCAAGTCGGCGAGGACCAGCGGCTATGGCAACGCGAGCGGACGCGTCCCGGGCGAAACCGTACAATACAGTCGGGGAGCCAAGCAGCCAGTGGGCTGTTCTCGCGAACGGATTACCGGGAGCATGCGTCGTCTCTGTACTGGGACACCCACTCCCGGCAACAATCCAGTGGGGATTACGACACCATAGCGCTCATGTACGAGTGCCCCGCCCCCGTCGATCGTTTGTTCATTGCCCAATGAGCAACACTTGATGACCGTTTGATATAAATAGGATAGACAGGTAACCGACGCTCCACGTCGGTGACTGGATTCGGTCGAGCGCACGCGACGCCTGCATGTCGTGTTCTGGTGCATACTGGTGACGTCACGTTCCGACCGGCCTCGATCGTCGTTGCACGCCTGTATGACCTGGCAGCACTGGGCAATGAATAGTATCCGCTCGTTATCGCCGTCGTCGTCGTCGCCGTCCGACGATGCCGCGACGTCATCGGAAATCGAGGACCTCCTCGATTCCGAACTGGGCTCCGACTATTCGTCGTCCGAGTTCGACTGCCAACCGCAGTCCAAGGCACTGCTGCGTCCGATGCCGGTGGCGATCGCGTTCGCGCTGGGTGCGACTACCCTGAACAGCATGTTCCAGGTGCTGTCCGAACGGCGCTATCAGGTGGGTGCCCGCTGGGCCGCCTGACCCAAGCAGCAACTAAGAGTTTGGGGGCAGGTTATTCGCGGTGCGGTCCTGCCGGATATCGGTCACGATCTGGGCGACGTGCTGCCGTTCGGGATGCCATCGCCCATTATCTGCGACGTTCTGCTCGTTGTCCTGCTGGGGATCACCGTCTGCAGGTTCGCCTGCGATCCGTGCCTACGATGGGACGTCCTGCGCCGCTACCTGGTCCTGCAAGGCATCGTGTTTCTGATACGTGGCCCGGCTCTGTACATGACCGTCCTCCCACAGACGATTGTCGACCCGTTCGAATGCCAGTTCGCGTCTGCGGGCAACCTTCTCCTCGACACCGCCTTCGTCGTCATGCGGATGTCGGTCACGTGCACCGATCTGTTCTTCTCGGGTATCCCCCCAATGCATCGTGTTGTACTATAACCGGGACCTGACTCGACGCCCAGGCCACGCCGCCATGATGATGCTGTTCGTCCTATTCGTAACGGTGCACACGTCTCCGATGTCATTCAAGCCGATCGGTAACAGTACACGACGTTCATGCAGCACACCGTTTCGACTCATGCAGACGTGTCGCTAGCTCGTACGAGACGTTCCCGACAGATGGCGTACTGGGCGCTTATGACGGCCAGCTGGACCGTGACGATCGCTGGCATCTCCATGATCGTCATGACAAAGTTTCACTACTCGATCGACGTCTACATCGGCGTCCTTCTGCCCGTCATCCTGTTCGTCTACTATTACGACCTGCTGGACGCGCCCGCCCCCGACACCCGGCCCCGCCCATCCCTGCCGCATCGGATCGTCCACTGGCTGGAATCCAAACAATACAAGGCGAAGGCGTAGTCTGTCGCGACTATATTCGTCATTCGTACAGGGGCAACGTGCGTATTACTGATGGGCTGACCCATGGGATCCTTGCTCAAGCCCCCAGGGGCTGCTGTGACAGAACAACGGGCGGCGCCTGCTGTGGCGGTACCACCTGCTGACGAGAGGGCGTCGTCCTGCGCTCCACGACTCGGTATACTGGCAGGGACTGGGCGTGCGGATCTATGTTGATGTCGATGGACCTGGGCACGTTCCTGTTGGTGGTCAGCGGCCTGTGCTGGTCGCTGGTGTACATCGTTCTGATTCGCATGACGTGGCGCTCGAATTCGTACGGTATGCCCGTCTGCGCGTTAATCACCAACATCTCCTGGGAGTTGTCCTTCGCGATCGTCTATCTGGCCGACGGCAGTGACCCCGTCGCCTCAGCCGTATCCACCGTCTGGTTCCTCCTCGACTGCCTGATCGTGTACGCAACGATCCGTAACCTGATGCGACCGTCGTCGCCCGACTTCTCGGACGATCCCATCGTGAAGCGGTACCTGCCCACGGCCATCCTGCCGGGGGGCATCGTCCTGGCGTTCCTGTCGCACCTGGTGCTCTTCGCTGAGCACGGCACGATCCTGTTCACGTGGACCGCCTACATGATGAACGCGTACATGTCGCTGGCGTTCATCCTCATGCTGTTCCGGAGGCGTTCCGCGCGCCAGCAGTCGCAGGTCGTCGCCATCGCCAAGTTCGTCGGCACGCTGGCCCCGTCTATCGCCGCCGCGTTCGTGAACCGGCCCGACCCGGCGCCCTATGGCCTCCTGGAGCTCTGCATCCTGTGCGCCGTGCTCGACGTCGCCTACATTGTGCTCCTGTACCTAGCGCAGACGGGCCGGCTCGGGTTCCCTGGCACCGACCTGTCCGGGCCGCTCTTCTCTGAGTAAACGGGCACGGGTGGGGGTCCGCCCTGGTCTGGATACCGCCTGCCACGAAGGCACACACACACACACACACGGAATGGAGCATCGTCACCTCGTACCTCCTGGCCCGCGTATTGAAACTGTATTCAGCATACACCTCGTGCCGCATGTCGATCGCGTGACGCCAGCACGTCTGCCTAGGCGTCGTCGTCGTCGTTGCGATGGCGTTGGAATCCGTTCCAGAGTTTCGCGCCGGGTGCCACGACGGCGCTGAGGACGATGCCAGTGGCCGCCAGGGGCAGCCCGCATCGTATCAAGCGTCGCGACAGGATCCAGTAGGTCGGGTGCTGCGACATCGCCGCTCCGGCCAGCATCGTGACGCCCCCGCCGGCGACCATGCTGATACCGGACTCGGCGAGCGTCCTGTCGAGCGTCGGCTCGTCGTCGTACCGGCAGACCATGTTCGGAACCGAATGAATGCGGATCGGCCACATCCAGCATCCACCGACTCGCCCTGTCACCCGCTCAGCGAGCAACGGCCCCAGCGTCGTCGCCGCATGCGCCTCGCTTCACGACGGCGGCGCCACCGACGACCATTACCTGTACCAGGGACCAGTCTGCCAGCCAGGTCGAACCGATCTGAAACGATCGACGACACCTGTAGATGTGTATTGTGCACCCCTTACTGAACGGTACGATTTCGAATCGGTGCGGCACTGGACGAACGCTTAACGGGGACGTAGGTGGCCGCATTGGGGTAATCGAACTGGGCCATCCAGTGCGGCGCTGAGCACATGTCCCGCGGTAGCGGGTGCTTCTGGTCGTCGTGCCACCATCGGTGCTCGCGCTGATCCTCCTGGATCATCTGCAGAGGCGCGCCGACGCGCTGAACCACGAGCAGAGCTGGCGCACGACGCCGCTGTCGAATCTCGGCCTGCAGGGCCAACCGGACCGACTCATCCAGGTCGGGGACAACGGCGGTCGGGTCGTTGAGCTGAACCAGGAGCTCCATCGCCGGCGACAGCCGACGCGTGCTCGTCACGTGCGGGTCGCGTTTCAGTTTCATGACGGGGAACGGCTCCAGGGGTCGGATTCGGGATCGCGCCACCTCCCATGGCACATCGTCCTTCGATACGACGACGTCGCGATCGCGGTCGAGCTCCGACGACAGCAACCCGACCACATCTCGTAGGCTACGATGCCACTCGTCGTGCCCTGAACGCCCTGCAGACGTCATGTGGTCTGCTGAGTCGCGTGCCGCTGGCGTGGGCCTTACCCGTTGACTAACGCGTCTGCCAGAAGAATGGGCGGCGTTGACCGCCCACCGATTCGTTGCTGATCGACAGTCATCAGACGGGAGATTCGAGTTCTGTATCGCACGCGCCGTTGCATCGTTCGGATTGAGCGCTCGCTGACAGTTCCACCTGGCGCGCAGCACCGACGATACCCCAAGTGGGAACATCTCGACTTGGCGTGCCACTTGGTGGCGCGGGACATCAAGTAACAGCAGGGGAATCCTGGTCGTACAATGACGACAACAATAACAACGCCCCGACGTTTAGACGCTATGTAAGCGTCGCATGCCTGTCAAAGGGGGTCCCCATTTGATAGTTCCTACCCGACGCCTGAGCGTGCCTGTCGACGAATCCGGTTTGTTGACGTTTAGCCCTAGACCGTTTGACGATGTATGACGCCTGGGCGGCAGCAATGCAGATAGGCGGTACAGTCGGCAGGTGTGATCTCCATTCGGCGCATCATGGATTCGACGTGTTCCACCGCGGAACGCGTCTTGACGATCGATTCGTGAACCGCGCCCACCGTCCTGTCTTTGAATAGCGACGAACGCGCGGCCGTAAACAGGAGCAACGACTCCAGGCTGCGTACCATGCTGGTGTACGTCTCGTGCTGGGTACAGAGCGACGATTTCGCACGAGCGATCCTGTGGGCGGCCATTTCCTCGTTGTCCTCGACGACCTGATCTGGTGACGACACGCGTCCGATGCCAGTTACGTGTAGCGGCTGACAGGATTGTGTCGCGGGCAATTGCACGTTGGGCACGTTGTCTGTGTCGTTCACCGGCGGCACGTCTAGCCTGGGGACGTCTTTGCGATCGGGCACTGTACCCGGGGCCCCATACACGGTTAGGAAGGCCCAGATGGCCAGGATCGGAATGTTGACACTGCTGAACATCGTTTCTAGAGCGCAGGATGCGGTCGCTTGGCGATCGATATCAATAGGCGCTCGGGTCGGGGATCGCACGGGTGCGGGTCGAGGGTCGCGTTCCTGCCCGACCCGAGATCCCGACCGAACTCGGACGCCCGACATGAACGGGTTGTGTGGACCGTACTTAAGACGTGCCCACTACAGGTTTTATACCGATGCAATGGAACTGTTGGCACCGTATCGCAGACAATCGGCGAGGGCCATCCCCATCTCGTCCATCATGCTCTCGACCTTCTCCAGTTTGGACCACGCCCTGGCCCACGATTCCTGAATCAGACCCATCGTTCTCGCTTTGAACAGCTGCGGACGATCGAGGACCAGCGTTAGCAGCGACCCGAAGCTCTGCACAGCGATAAAATTCGTCTCGTACTGCACGCAGAGCATCGACTTGCGACACCGTTCGGCGATCTCGTCGGTTTCCCGGACCACCTCCTCAACGGCGACGTCCCCCTGATCGCGAGCCATTTGTAGATCGCGTGACGCTATCTGATCGACACCAGTCGAGCGGGGCGTCGGACTCGAGCTTTCTGGGCGACGCAGCGCAGAGGCAAAGCGTTCCGGGACGTCGTTCCTGACGCCAGGATCGTACCTGACGTCGCGCAGGTCAGGGAGAAGGCCGACCTCGTCCGGCAGTACTGCGATGGCCGTGTCCGATATGTCGAGGGACGCCAGGGCGGTCAGGTGCACGAGTCCGGACGGCAACTGGGCGATGCGCGTGTTGGAGGATCCCCTCACGATTGACGACGGGTTGACGCTGCAACGCCTAATAAGGTCGTTGAGCTGCGATTGTGTTATGACGTGGACGCTGGTCACGTTGGCGCCCCTCGATGCCAGGTACTGTCTGGTATCGTCGTCAGGATCGACCGACTTGTTGGCCGCATGGGCGATGGTCGCGCCAATCAGGTGCAGGGTGACCGCCCTGAGCAACTCCATATCGGCGAAAACGGTATCGGGGCGGGAATCCGCTTCGAATGCCCTTGCTCGCACGTCCCAGCACCTCGCGGGAAATAAACAATGACCGCGGGTCGGCAATCGAATTCGCTGCTGTACGTTAACCGTTATCCGTTGCCGGAAATAGCCTTCTGAAGTCTGAACTGCACCGAACTGCGTGCAGCGCGGGTGGGAACTGGGAACCCACATATCCTCGAGCAGGTACGAGAACAGGCACGCCTTGAACGCCTTACCAGTGTGATGGGTCTGCAGGGCGCGATTCCCCGCCAGGTCGTTGCCTGCACCGGATCTGTGCTGAATGAAGGCGGACGGCGGCCAAGACGAAGAAGGCGCCCACTCGGTGGTGGGCGACGTCTGCGCCGACGACACGACGTCGCTATGTACCGGTCGTCAACGCCGCCCACTACAGCGTCGTACACCGCCAGCCGGTATGCCGCTGTGTTCGCTATCGCATCTCGCGGGTCGTCGACGACCTGTCGTGCCTGCCTACCCTGCCTGCGTCCGTTCCGGAAGTCGCCGCCGACCAGCGGCACGGGCCAACGGGCCCCCTACGACCACAACAGGGCCTGCTGGACGCCTGTGCACTTCCTGGTCCGGGGCGTGTCGTCCACAGATGCCGCAAGTCCCCGTCATCCTGATGCGCCTGCCTGCCCTGCTTGCGTCCACGCCGACGTCGCCGTCGACCATTTCGGCACGGGCCAACGGATCCATTACGAAGACAACGCAACCTGTTGGACCTCTGGAAATGCGCCCAATATCTCTGGGTGAACTGCTTGAAGCTCCAGGACAGGTACGAGTTGTCGTCTGATGCGAAGGCGATCAGGGCCTCTGACATGTGGTGGACAGGAGACGCCTGCCGTCGCGTGACGTCGCTTGTCCATCAATCCTTCAGGGCAGCCGTGGTCCTGCCTAGGTGGGGGAGGCCGACGTTGCGGCCACCTGCTCCACACGTGGGGCGGCGTCCTGCCCCCTCCCCCGTCGATTGCTGCAATTGGTCGTGCGCGTCCCTGCCTTGAACCATCCTTCGATGGCGGGCCTAGCAAGCTATCTTCCCCAATGCGAATCCGCTGCTTCGAGTGGACGCAGTTGTTGATCTTGTGATTTCTCTCCACCAAAAGCTATCCCAGCTAATTGGGTTGGAGTGAACCTGCACCAAGCTTCTGGCACGATGGCCGAGATTCGCGTTGTCCACTTGTGACCGTATATATCATGAGACACGGCTAATTGAGATACAGGGCTCGAATCAGAGATGTCTGCTCCTGGATCACCGTTACGGTTCGGGCTCGTCATCGTCGTTTGACCCGAAGCTTTGTTCGAGGTCGTCATCGTCCTTTGAGCACATGAAGCTTTGAAGCTCCGCCCACGTATCAATGGCCATGGGAACTTGCCCTGACGCCTTGCACATGAAGAATATTCGCATGCGCTGCTGCTGTTGCTGCTGATGCTGCTCTTGTCGCTGCTGCTGTCGCTGCTGATGCTGCTCTTGTCGCAGCTGCAGCCGCTCTTCGTGCAGTTGCTGCCTCTGTTGGCGGTCTGCTCGACAGTTCCAGATGACCGCACAGGTGGCAATCAGCGCACTCACAACGACTGCAACGAATAGGATGAACACGCCGATCATCGGTACGCTCTGCACGGACCTGCTTACCTCCGAACGCGGTGATGATCGCTGCCACAGTACAACGGGGTCCATGCGTGCGTACCGAAATGGGCAAATGAGGTGAGCGCCATGGCGATTGGTGCAATCGGACGCGTGCGCCCTGCCCTGCACCATGCGTCGATGGCGGGTCGACCAACCAAGGACGTCGCCGAGCTCCCCGTCTGCATGTCGAGTGACGCCTGCCTGCCCTGCATATCGTCCAGCTGGGCGGCGTCGTCCAGCGCCCTTTGCCGTTGGTCGACACGCGAACGCTTACCTGCCGTCGGCGTCCCGCTGCCATCCCTGCCGGAACGGGTCCCGGCCGTTCATGCCGACGTTCAGGGGCACGTGCACACCCCGCCAACGAGCCATTCCTGGTTGACCATCTCGATCATCTTCAGGACGGTATCGGCCTTTGAGGCGTACTTCTGCACAGTGCACAGATCATTGAACAGGGCGCCATGGCCTGTGCGTCGAGCTGCCGGCGGTGTAGCGAACCATACGGCAATCGGGATCGGTTCGGCCGTCGCCACTGTTGCTCCCAGATCGGATCCAATTCTCGTCGGCTTGTCAGAAACGCGGCGAACGTATAGTCCTGCGGCTCGTTCAGATCGGGGCGCGCATGTCGATGGTAAACGCTGCGGTGCAGCACGAACGATCGCGGGCTCTGTGCAATGTGCACTGTGCAAAAGAACGCCTCCAAGGCAGAGATCGTCCTGAAGATGATCGAGATGGTCGTTGGCAGGGGGGGGGGGGTGCACGTGTCCCTGAACGTCGGCACGAACGACTGGGTCCCACGACCTTACTTCGAGACCGCCCAATGTCAGCTTCGAGTTCTTCGCGCGTTTCTGCCTGAACGCCGATGAGCTGGACGATCGGCAACTGATATCCACCTCCTCGATGTAGGGATATCGATGGGACCAATTGGGTTGTACGGTCGTATACAGGCACAGGACGTTGCAGATATCCAGGGCGCCGCGGCGACCGACCCTCCCGCAGGGCCCAGTCGGACCAGAAGCCACCGTCTCATCAGACCCGAGGCGACCCTGATCGTCGCAAGACGCGCCACGTCGATCAGGCTCCGTATACCATCGTTTCTGGGAGGACCTCAGCAATTCGCCGCACGAGGCTGAAATATCCAAGACCCGAAGACACCTGGGTGACGAAGAGAAAACGTAACCGTTGCAACCCGGCCAATAGATCGCATAACAGCTAGAACGTGCATCAGGTTGGGCCAGTCCCGACGAGCCAGCGGATCGGAAGCAAGCCCCGGTCGGGCGGGTCGGGTAGATGAGAAGCGCCGGGGACCGGCGACCGACCCAGTTGTTTCGCCCGGCAACCTGGTAGCTGGCCGCTTCGCCCGGTAGTCACCTGTGGCTAAGTTGTGTCAGACAGCTGGCAACCGGAAATTCTGTCCCGTTATACAGGAAGTCGCTGCCGAAGATGCGGTTGTCGAATGCTTTTGCCTTTTGGTCGCTACGACATCCGTCAGATTGCAGAATTCGGTGACCGGTTTTTATAGACAGTCGGCGGGCCTCATCCCCAGTGCGCTCATCCTGCTCTCAACCTTCCCAATTCGGTAGCGCATCCTGGCAATGGTTTGCTGAATGCAGTATATTGTCCCGCTTTGGAACACGGCGGTGCGCTCGATCGTAAATCGCAGCAAGCCCTCGAGACCGTCCCTCGCGATCGTGTACGTCTTGTGTTCGTTACACAGCGCCGACTTTGTGTCAACCGAAGCGGGGCAGGCGGCGGACTCGCCTCGTGAGGACAGCGCGTGCTCGTGCGCATTGTCAGTCGAGGATCGAGTCCCATTCGATGTCGATTCAGGGCGATTCAGCATAGCGAGGTGATTCGGCACGTTTCTGACAGCAGGGTCGCATTTAAAGTGCCGCAAGGCAGTAAGGTACACGATCTGATGCGGAAGATGGGTGATCAGCGTGCCGGAGATGTCCAACGACGTCAGAGCATCAAGAAGCCCGACCTCGTTTGGCAGTACGGCGATTTCCGTATTCGAAATGTCGAGGGAATTCAGTGACGTTATGCGCCCGATCTCATATGGCAGTTGGGTGATGCCAGGACCGGACGCCTTGATCGCCTTCAGGGCATGCCGTGACGCCCCTGCGAAGGTTAGGAATCTGATCAGGTCATCAAACTGGCCCTGCGTCGTCACTTGGACGCTGGTCAGGTTTCGACCCTTCGCCAGCAGGTATCGGTTGACGTCGTCGTCTGGACGAAACGTCTTGTGCTCAGCATGGGCATTGAAGACGACGGCGGTGCACGCCAGAAACAGCACAGTGGTAGAGCTGGGCCGCATGATGATGACGATGCGATTCGCGGTTGCGGCGTCGGGTTTCGCTTCTAGTTCTCCGCGGCTCGGTATTTGCCAGTCATTTGCTGCCCGGAGGCTGCGCATCCGGCATCTCAGACATCTTCAGCGCGACTGCCGCCTCTAAAAATATCGCGCAGTCCCAGTCCACCGCCGAACGACCTCGATCTGTCATGGATTCTCACGGTGGACGGCAGCCGCAGATGACGAACATCGAGACCTTGTGGCAGCAAGTATCCCCGTGCCAGCTCAGGAATGAAACCTAGTTGTTTGAATGCCCGGCAGGTTGTCCAACAGTACCGCTGGGACGTCACAACGAGCCCGACCTGGTGCGTGTCCAGTCGGACGTCTGAGCATACCACGACCTGGTAAGGAAGTTCAGGGGTTTGGGCGCGGGAGACGGCCGAGGCCCATCGCGCGAGGTACACCGAGCGAGCGGGCGCCAGTTCAATCATGCGACATCGGAGCAGGGAGAAACGCCGATTTATTATAGCCCTTGTTTAGGGGGATGCCAATTTACGTAGGCAGTGGTCCTGGGGTCAACGGGTTCTTCTGGGGTGAGCCGCGCGAGGTCGGCCTTCCACGAGTTCAGTAGGTGCACCCCGGTCCAATAAAACGCACGGCGAACGGCGGCGAAGTTGAACGCCGACCTGCCGACGTCAATGGTCGAATCGAACGGGTGCTCCACACATAGAGCCGACGGGTCAAACAGGCCACGATGCACGCGATCCCTCTGCAAGTACATCAGAACTTCAGCATACCTACTACGAGCAACTTGTACGCCCCCAACCTTGTTGAATATTCGCCCACCGTTCACCACCGAGATGCAGTGGTGGGACATATCGAACCCGGACCCGTAGTACTCGAAGAACGAGCGCAGGCAGGTCCCTGTCGACCTAGAGCACGCCTCGGGGTTCACCTAACGTTGCCGCTACGGGTCACCACACACACACACACACGATTTACCAAAGGACGGGGCGCGCGTACCTGTATATGGAACAGGACGAGAAGGTAGAGCAGGTACGACCCGACGCCACCGTAATACGGTGTGCCAAGGCCATACATGAACAGGTAGTACTTGACGTACATCACGATAGGTTTGAACATGGTGTGCCCCCTGATGGCTGCCAGGAGGAACTCGTGGGATTCGGCGGCGTACGGCGCGTTCCAGGTGACGTCCACCGAGAGCATCGTCCCCGACAGCGCCATCTTGAGGACCGGCGTGGATGCTCGCGCAAGATGGACAACGTTGCAGAACGCTGGTACGTCTGATGTCAGGTACCCGTACAGGCGCGAAAGGCCCGTGTCGGCGTCCGATTGATCGACGATAACGACATCAAGGTCGCTGATGGGCGCGTACAGGTGCAGGCCGACAGGGCCAGATCCCGCCTCCAGAACGATCGCCCGCGGGAACACCAGCCCGACAGCCCTGGTCAGGAGGTACAGCGCTCGCTGTCGGTACACAGCGTCATTCGTTTGCAGGATCGTCGTCCTCGCGACGAAATCGTCGAGGTCGACGTCCAGTTGCATGTCCTGCGACCGTCGCTGGGCACCGATAATGTCGAGGGGCCCAGGGATAGCAACATCCTGCTGACGCGGCACCGGATCCATGGACGTGCCCCGGCCACCCCGATGCCCATCCCTGCATCTCACTCGAGCAACGTCATCGGCGCTCTGCCTGCCGCGAACGGCGAGGGCGACGGGTGCCGGGGCGACCACTTCTGTTTCGATCGGTGGCGAGCAGCTGACGAGGGCGGAACCGCTGGCGGAAGGCGCTGGTGGGCACTGGTGCGAGGACGACGAAGGCTGGCCAGCAATGATCGTACCTGCACCCGCGTTGGACGGCACAGGCAGTGTCGCTGACAACGAATCGTGGTCGCTGACCGTCGGCATCGTTGACGGATCGTCCGCACCGGCATCGGATGGCCGGTCGTCGCCAGCGTTCCGGGTGTCGTCGCCATCATCAGTCGCATCCGGTTGCTGCTTCTTCCTGTTGCCCTTCTTCCTCTTGGGTTTCCTGCTGGGCGTTCTGGCGTTCGTGTCGTTGGCAGCGAGGTCATCGAGAATGCGCGTCGTGGGGTCGCCCAGGATATAGCGAATCTGTTTGATCCTGGTGCACGCTTCGACCAAGCGTGTACGCGCTCGCTCGATGACACCGAGAGCAAGGCGGCACCCGTGGACGTGCTCGGCATGCTCGCGTCGCGTGTCGATGGCGAATTTACGAAGGTCCCGGGCCCAGTGATACGACCGCGTCGCCGGCCGGTCGCCACCAAAGCGGACGTCGTCCAGGACGCACGGGACGCCCAGGGCGTCGGCGACCAGCTTGAAGTACACGGACAGGCCGGTGAAGTTCGACATCATGAACTCGTTGCGCGCCTTGATGGCGTCGAGCACGCGCAGATCGAGGCCGACCTGCTCCTGCAGCGTCTCGGCAGCGTCGACAATGTCGCGCGGGGGCACGTCGGCGCAGGTCCAGAAGCGCAACGCGCCCGGGTCGACGAACTTCCCATCACGTACGTTCGCTGCTGCGACGGCAGAATAGGCAACGTCGTGCGACAGGAGCGCCGTCTTCTTCATGATGGCATCGCGTTCGGCCTCGTTCCTCCGGATCGTGTCCAGGTTGCCGCTGTGCAGACGCAACGCCCGTTCGACGATCGTCGCACACTCTATGCCGTCGTTGTAATTGGCAGCGAGGTCGCCCGACGTGACAGCAACGCTGGGGTGGATGTCGCGGACGCGCCCGAACGTACTGGACAGGGCGGGGAGGTCGGCAACGGGGAACCGCGTCGTCCTCCCGATATCCGAGACGGACCCGTTCGACTCGGCGTACGCCAGCAGCATCTCGCCCTCGCAGACCATGATCCTGGCCTCCTCCAACAGAATGATGGCGTCCCGCGCATCGACCGATGCTGCCTGCGGCTGCCTCGGCGCCGCCGACGTCCATCTCGCCCTGGACAAGTGTCAGCAACGGACGGCCAGGAATCGTAATGCCGCACGCCAGTACCGCTTGCCGGGCTGGCGTTTGCCATCGGCGGGCAGACAGATCAGCAGGGCGATCAGCAGAGCAGCACGACGTAGCATCGCGCCAGGGCGGCCGGCCGCCGCACGAGATGCTCGCGCCCGATTTGGATTCGCCGCTGTTGGCCCCCTTGCGCGCATCCAGTAGGTGGTCGTCTCTGAGGCCATTCCTGGATACCTTACATAGGTCGTCACCTACACCGTCCTGCCCAGACGACTGCTCGAGCACGACCGTATGTTCTACGACCAACGTTCGACAGTGGTTTACGCAAAGGACGGGTGCCGGAGGCGGGATGGTGGCCCTGGGTGGACGGGTTTCGGTGGGGTGACCCGTGTCAGGTCGACCTTCCAGGAGCGCGTCAGGTGCACGCTGGTCCAGTAGAACGCGCGACGGACGGCGGCGAAGTTGAACGCCGACCTGCCGACGTCAGTCGCCGAATCGAACGGATTCTCCACACACAGCGCCGACGGGTCGAACAGGCCACGATGCACGCGATCCCTCTGCATATCCAGAGTGAGGCCCCGGGTCAGTAGCCGGGCGACCAGGCGGCCACGTACCTTGTTGAACAGGCGTCCGCCGCGAACCACCGAGATGCACGTGCGGTGAACGTCGAACCCGTACCCGTAATACTCGAAGAACGACCGTAGGCAGGTCCCCGTCGACGACGCGCACGCCTCGTGGTTCACCTGAACAACAGTCAGCGTCGGGTGCTCGCCGGAAGGCAGTACCGTCTACCTGTAGGTGCGACTTGACAAGCAAGTACAGGAGGAACGACCCGACGCCGCCGTGGTATGGCGTGCCCAGGCCGTACATGTACAGGTAGTACTTGACGTACATGACGATGGGTACGAACATGGCGTGCTCGCGAATGGATTCCAGCAGGAATATCAGCGATTCGGCGACGTACGGCGCGTTCCAGGTGATGTCCACCGACAGCATCGTCCCCGACAGCGTCATCTTCACGACCGGCGTCGACGCGCGCGACAGGTATACAACGTCGGAGAACGCCGAGTCCCGTGTCAAGTGTTCGTACAGGCGCGCCAGGCCGCCTCTGCCGTCAGAGCCATCAAGGACGACAACGTCAAGATCGCTGATGGGGGCGGCGAGGTGTAGGCCGACGGGACCGGAGCCTGCCTCCAGGACGACGGCCGTCGGGAACAGGTGGTTGACGGCGACCGACAGGAGATGGATCGCCCTTTGCCGATGCTCCGTGTCGTTCTCCCGAATGGCCTTCATCCTTGAGACGTATATTTCCAGGCTGGCAGTCAGCTGCCAGTCCTGTGATCGTCGCAGGACGCTGATGATGCCTGCAGGGTTCAGCGCCGCTACATTGCCTTGCGGGCAATCTACCGAACCAGCTGACCAGCGTCGACCAACAGGGCGTGTGCTACCTGTTCTGGGGAGTACAGTGTGGGCGCCGTTGCTGACAGGGACGGGAGCGCAGGCGGAAGGCAGAGCGCCCGCATCACGCTTGACGGACGGTAACGCATCGTCGCCACAGCAACGGTTGATGGTGGAGGAACAGGGAGAAGTATCGTTGCTGGCAACACCGTTGTCTGCGTCGTAGTAACTGTTGGATACAGGTGCAGGAGATGGAGCAGCTTCAAGTGCCAGTGGCAGTGCACCGCTGTTAGACACCAATGCGGATGACGGGGCAGCCTCAGGAGCTAGTGACAGTGCATCATCACGTGCTTCCAAGCCAGACGGCTCGCAGTCAGGTGACGAAAACGATCCAGACGCAGTTGACAGAGACGAGTACTCAGGCACAGGTGATGGAGACGATGCACTGCAGGCAGGGGACGGGGGCACCGGCGGCCCAGAAGCAAGTACTGTCGAAGACGTCGATTCGGTTTGGTTATCGAGGGACGCAACCCAATCGCCGTCCACCACGTCGAGTGTTTCCTGATCACCAGAGGCGACCCAGGATGGAACACAGGTGACGTCCCCGGGTGTTTCATCTTGGCGATCGCTCCGGATGGCTGTCCCCGCATCCGGCCGTGGCTGCCTGCCCTTCTTCCTTTTCCTCTTCGCAGTCCTCTTTTTACTTGGCCGGGTCGCCGTACTGCCGTTGTTATTCTGGTCGTCGACAGTGCATGCCATGGGACTGGTCAGCATAGAGCGGATCCGTTCAGTCTTGGCAAGGGCATCAAGCAGTCGTGCACGTGCTCGCTCGATGGCACTGATGGTTAATCGGCATCGTTGGGTATGATAGTCACTGACGCCCGGCATCAGGGATGCACAACCCAGGAGGTCCTGCGACCATTCGTGACGTAGCGACACTGACTGGGCGACCAGTTTGAAGTACGAGGAGCATGCTCCGAAGTTCGCTAGCACGAAATCGCACCGAGCCTTGATTGCATCAATGAGGCCCAGGTCGAGGCCAGCTTGGACGCGGAGCGTCTCTGCGGCGTCAATGACGGCGTTGACAGGCACCTCGGTACGATCCCAGAGTTGCAATGCAGGCGTGTCGACGAACCTTTCGTCGCGCGCACGCGCAGCCCTGATTGGGGAAAGCCTGATGAACTGCCGTACAGGTGACATTTGTTCGAGGACGGCCCTTCTCTCGGGAGCAGTCTTCTGAACAGCAGCAAGCCGGTTGCGCCCCCGCATTGTCTCTTCAGCGGTGGACGCGACCTCCAGCGCATCCTTGTAGCTGGCAATCAGGCTGAGCGACATGCTGGTAACGAGATGACGGAATTCGCGGGTGCGACTAAACCGGGTCGACAGGCCGGGGAGATCGGCAGCGGGAAACGTGGTGAACGTGCCCATGTCCGGCACGGAGCCATTCCATTCTGCATTGGCCAGTAGCGATTCACCCTCGCATACCATGATCCGGCTCTCCTCGAGCAAAATTATGGCCTCATGCACGTCCGACCATACTTTCAGGGGCTGCGTACAGCTGGCCGTTGCCGTCGTCAACGTCGCCCTGGACGGAGGCCTATTAGCATGCAGCCGGAGAAGCCAGAACAGTACTGCCGTCAACGTCCGTACCGAATCGATCGACGTCTGCTACCGGCCTGCATATAGGTCAACAGCGCGATTAGCAGTGCGACAAGCAGCGCGACGTCGCGCAGCATCGCACCCGCGAGCGGATTGCCAAGCCAGGCGCAATCTACAACGTCAGATCAGGTCTGCGGCATGCGCACGGCAGCGGCAGCAGCGCGGCGCAGTTGCGCGAATCTTCTTCGTTCAGACGCTATTTGTAGGCCCCCGTAGTGGCGGCAGGGACGGGGCCCATAGTTGGGTCGAACGCGATGACAGACGCGCCCAGGACGTCGTTTCGTGTCA
This sequence comes from Plasmodiophora brassicae, assembly GCA_039704465.1. Taxonomy (NCBI): domain Eukaryota; phylum Endomyxa; class Phytomyxea; order Plasmodiophorida; family Plasmodiophoridae; genus Plasmodiophora; species Plasmodiophora brassicae. The sequence continues at coordinate 104,422 of JASFAU010000007.1, read as the reverse complement.
TGCGCGGTTTTCCTCTTTGGGCAAGCGCCGCCACGACAAACATTGGGTGAAGGCCCTGCAGTCCTCGATTAGAGGACGTCTGCGGATACAGCATCGGAATGGAGTCGTGACGGTCGTCGTCATCCACGAGGTCATCAAGCTGGCTGGCGACATGCGAAGATCGTCGTTCCTCCGATGTCTGCGAGAACATCCGAGACGCCCCCCAATCGGTTGCATAACGGTGTCCCGACCCCACCCACCTAGTATGCAGACTACCGCCTGCATGAGGATGCCCCGATGGCGTTTGCCCTTTGACGCCTTTACTCAGGCGCTCGTGTTAACTCACCTTGCGTTAGCCGGCAACGGGACGCCGCGCATCCGTTATCCTGATCACTCGGGGCGGTTTCATTCGGGAAGATTCACGAAGAGCGCGAAGATATATATCAGGGCACGCGTTCTCAGGGCGGCTGCTGCTACAATGGCTGGTGGCGAATTCTTTGATGACAGCGACAACCCTCGTATCGAGCCGGGCGCCCGTGAGCTGGCGCCCGGCATGTTCCTGGCGGCCGGCCTCCTGAACGATCGCGAGCAGGCGACCCTGCTGCGAACATTGCTGTCGGCGTCGTCGCAGATGCGATTCAACCCGGGCGCCGTGATGCCCGACCACGAATCGTTCAACGTCGCACTGTCGAACGCGTCCTCCGTCTGGACATGCGACCCGGTGTTCGCCGACCCCAGCGAGCTGGTCGTCCAGCACGGCCCGCAGCATCGCCACCAGGTGCACCCGCTGGTCCATGTGAACACCTGGAAGGACGACGACCTGCAACTGCCCGCCGAATGGGTCGACGTCGGCCAGAAGTGCACTGACGTCATCCCGGCCATCCTGGCGCCCTTCTACCCGGCATCCGTTAAATCCAGTAAGTGGTCGCCCGCCAAATGGACGCCCCAGGCGCGACCTTCTCAACGGGGCCCGCCCACAGCGCTGCTCGAGTCGGTCGACACGACGCGCCTGAAAGCGTCTGCAGTAACCGGGTGGAGGATCTGGCTGACGATCGGGTGCACGGCGGTGGTGGCGATCCGGCGACGTCGCCAGGAGCCGTTGCAGATCCGGTTGCGATCGGGCGACGCGATCGTCTGGAACGGGTCGCTGCGCTACAACCACGACATGGCGGTGACGCGGCTGATCCCGCGATCCTGTCCGCCCCTGCTGCTGGACGTCGACGAGCGGCTGTCGAACGGACGATGCAACGTCATGTTCTGCGAGAGGACGCAGGACGCGCACCGCGATCGGCAACGTCTCCTACGCCGGACGTACGAGATCGAACGAAAGCGGCTGTGGCGCAAGGCCGACTACAAGGTCGCCGGTAAAACACACCATTAAGGCTTGCGGCACACAGCGGGACCCTGGCAGGCGAATAGAATACGTGTGCCGGTTTACGAAGCGGACCACTTCCGGACGCCATCCGCAACGCATGACGTGACGTACGAGCGTTGCTGAAGAACGTCCAGGAGAAGGTCGAGGACGCCTTCGGACAGTCCCAGTTCCGCCGCCATGGCCTGGACTGTCTAACGGCCACACGCGGATCAGAGGCGACAGGGACCGTACGGCGACGCGCGTTCGTACCAGTGATTCCGGGCTGGCGTTCAGGAGGTCGAACACGGACGTGATCTGCGTGTTCGCGACGCCGGTCCGATACACAGACGGCAGCGTGCCAAGGTCCAACTTGCCGGGTGCATCGCGAGCCCGCCGACCACGACCGGCCTTGTCTCCATCGAGGAACTGCTCCGACAGGCGCTTGCAGATCAGGGCGTCGGCGCCGAGATCATCGACGGCGCCGCTGCCGCCGCCCTCGTCCCTGGTCGCGTTCATCAGGGCGCTGATGTCCGCCAGCGTGCCGCGCGGGCCCATCTGCGAGAAGGACGCCGAATCGTCGTCCGGGCTGCCAATGTCGGCAACGTCGGCCGGCGCGGAGATCGACGAGATGACCGACAGGTCCAGCTGGACGCCATGATCGTCAATGAAACAGGAGCGCGCATCGGGCGAACGCATTACGTACGATGTTGTCGCCGTGCGCGGTCGTGGAGAAGAACCGGTCGGCGGCGGGCGCGTGCGCCCGCACAGTGATCGGCGGCGACGTGAAATCGGGCGTCGACGGCATGGCGGCCGGTGGCGGGGACCGCATCAGGTCGGCAGGCGGCTCCATGTGGCATAGACCGGCCGGCGCCGATCGGGACGCATCGCAGATGCCTGTTATCCCCTCCCAGACGTCATTCGTCGGTCGACCGGGCGGATCCGTACCGAACGTACCGTCATTGCCGGTGGCGGCAGTGGACGGCGCGATCTGCGAGAAGAACGTCGCCCAGGTTTGCAGGTGCGTACTGCATTCGCGAACCGCCTGCCCGTACGCCTGCGTCGCGCGGCGCAGGCCCGCCGCCGTCACAGACAGCTCGGCAAGGACGACGTCGATGGCCTGCAGCGACCGCGTCACGCTCTGCTCCGCCGCCTCCATCGAGTCGGACGACGACGCCATTGATAGGGGCGGGCGATCCCCGCGGCCAAGGCCCAAACAACAACGGCAACAACAACAACCGGCACGGCCGCCGCACCCCGCACCCGGCAACCGCGAAAGCAAAATATTGAGGAGGAGGCGTTCGTGGCCATCAACCAGGGGGCCACTGTCATGAGTAGATATACGTACGCCAAACAGCAACGTGCTGATACGGTGCCGGCGCCCAGCGTTGCCTGGTTTCGCGGACGCGCCACCTGGACAGCAGGGAACACGTCAGTGTCGCACCCATCGGCAGTGGCCGTGGAGACCCCCGCGCGCGCCCGGGCGCAGCCCAGCGCCTCCAAAGACATGTACGCGTTGATGGCGTTGTCGCTGGGCGACGGCCGCGCTGAAGGGTCCGCTGGCGGGCACGGGAAACCGGTCGATATAGCAACGTTCTATGCGCGGGAGGCGCAAGACACGCAGAGGGGAGCGAGGCAGGAGGCGTTAGGCAGACTGGTGCGGGACGAGTTTCGGCTGCAGTGCCAGGGCGGCACGTTCGACGCCCCGAGGAACCTGTTCAGTCCCGCCGACGTGTCGTATGGGATTGCGCCCGTTCGGGACGCGGCCCTGTTCGAGTCGGAGAAGATCGCCGTCTGGCAGCAGCTGAACGCGTGGGATCGTGGTAGGCGGCCGTCACGCCGATGCCGTCGGCTGATGGAGACGCCCATGCAGACACACGGCCCTGGCCGCAGTCATCGCCAGCGACGACGACCCGTCCGCGGCACTATGGGCCCTTCGCGACCTGGCGGCAACGCTGGCACGATCCCTGCGCGTTCCCGTGACGTCTGTGTCCGTTGACCTCGTGCGCCTACCCATCGAATCACACTGTCGTCGGCCTGCAATGTAACCGACCCCGTTCGTAGATCGAGGAGAACCCGGACGCGTTCTACGTCGTCGCCGATCGCATCGCTCCGTTTGGGCGCGTCAACCTGCACGAGCGTGGAGACTGGCGCCTGCTCGACAATGGGCCGTGCGACACATAAACAGGCTCTGGGCCGGCGTCACTATCGCTGACACGCGCTCGTCCACCGCAGCGGGACGCCGGCGCGCCTGCTGATAGTTCGTGTCAATGGTGAATCCGTCGTGCCCGCCAAGAAACATCCAATGAAGCATGCCAACGACGTCCGACCTGCCTGTGGGATTCTGCCAGAAACGTGGCCACCGTTTAGAGCAGGTTACGACGCGGTTGTGTATAACAGAACGTGTGGTCACTGCTGGCCATGTGGACTGACAGGCTCCCAATCGCCATCGGAGGGTGCCCCCTCGGCGCCTGCTGTTGTCGGTCCACGGTTGGCAGGCGGGCCAGCGTCGGTCGATCCTGGCTCGTCAGTGATAGCCTCCTCAACCTCCACCTCGCCAGCACGACCGACCGCTCCCTCACGGTTGTCGATGGGGTTGGGACGTGGAGCCATGCCTTCGCCGGGCGCTTGCGATACCGCCTGCTGACGCTGACGGGCAGGACGACGGTCTGGCCGCATGCCAGACACCTCCACTTGGTCCTCCACTTGAGCAGCCGACGAATTACCAGCAGCATGATCAGGGACGGTGGCGGCCGGAGCCACGACCGGTGCCGGAGGTGCAACCTTGTTCTTCTGGAACGAGTACGCGCGATGGGCGATAATGCAGACGGCCATAACGGCGAGGGCAACGGCCAGCAGCGTCAGGAAGCAGATGGTCGCACGGAACACGGTGTCAACCGTCGACGACGGCGATGCCTTCTTCGACGGCGCCACCTTCACCGGGTCGAACGCATCATCGGCAGGAGCGCGATGCTCGTCAGCACGGGCGAAGACCCGTTTCCATGGCTTGGGACGCACGACATCGTCCTTGGCGTCGGCAGGCATGGCGGCGAACACCGGGTAAGTCGTCGCGGGGCCGGCGGGCGCGTTCGGCGAAATGCTCGGGTACCCGCCAGCAGCGCCCTCGTCAACGGGCACGTCGATGAGCACGTTCGTCACCAGGTTGTCCGCCTCGGAATCCATCTCGGACGGCGTCGACATGATCGATTTGGCGCACACACAGCAAACACACCGACGGCACGAATTTAGGCAGTCTGCGGGCGGAGCGCTCCGGGTTGCTGCAATGAGAATGGTGCGACTCGACGGGGCTGCGCCACGCACGGGCACACCCGTGCCGCACGCCAAATATAGAATCGTTGGCAAAACCGGGTGCCTCGGGCGCGGCACACTCGCACATTTGTGTATTGCAGACAGAACGACGCTCCGTCACCTGTATAGGTACAATACTTCAGGCGCGCTCTTCGTCGTCCGCTTCCTCGACGGGTTTCTGGCGTTTGACACCGGTGGACCCGAACCCCTGGCTGCCGCGTTCCGATTCGGGCAGGTCGTCCATTTCGACGACGTCGGCGTCGTCGACGATTCGTTCGAGGATCAGCTGCGCGATACGGTCGCCGGCCTCGACTGTTCATCCGACCATTAAGCGATGACACGTGCGTACGGACGGTAAGGTGTTACTCTTGAAATCGGACGACGAGTGGTTGAACAGGACAACGCCGACCGGCCCGCGATAGTCGCGATCAACGACGCCAGCGCCAACTAAAACGTTGCCAAACCCCGGGTCAGATCGCGTGGGACGAGCCACAACTGGCAGTAACAGCAACACGCGACCGACCGTCAATGTGGTGCTTCCATGCCAGGCCCGAACGCGGCGCAATGCTGCCATGGTTCAGAAATACAGGCCAGACGTCCATTTGTGCTGCCTACCGTCCGTATACGCCAGCCGGCAACGCGATCGACAGGCCCGTCGGGACGAGCGCCTTCCCGTGCGCCGGGACGACGCAGGCCTCGGACGACGACAGGTCGTACCCGGCCGAGAACGCCGACCTGTGCAGATCGTGGGGTAAGCATCGCATAGCGGGTGGACACCCGTGCGCCAGACATACCCGCGCGACGGCAGAACCGCCGACGGCGTCAGGCGCTTGACGGCGAGCTGAACCGCTGCCATGGCTTTGTGCAGCGGACACCGTGGCGATGCCATGCGGGTGCCCAGCCGGCGCCGCATTCCCAATTGCTAACGTTCCATGCCGGCCACGGTATCAGGCCGTGCGGCGAACCTCGCCCGAACGACGATGTCTGTCGTGGGCCTCGTCCTGATGCGGGGTGGGTCTCAAAAGTCACTTGATCGGAATGTCGTGTCGGCAGGGAGCGCGCAGGCCGCCTGGGGGAGCACAGGTTTCCATAGGACCCGGCACGGGCTCGCCCCCCGTCTTCCACTTTGTGGCGTCGGAGAGTGGTAGGTCGTTGAGTCGTTCAATGACGAGATCATCAAGAAGTTCGATGTTCTGACCTAAAGTTTACTCCTGGACGGCGTGGATAGCATCTTGAGACCATTGTCGTTGTCATTGGCTGCTGCATGACGCGGCTATCAGATAAGTCTAGTAATTCCGCCAGCCATTCCGGCTGTCATGCCGAGCCGGCTCCTCCTTCGTGAATGTCTCAACCTGCTACGCCGAATGCCGTGTTGATGATGCCGTCTCGGCCTGCTGCTTCGCAGCGCAGGCAAACCGATGTCAACTGCTCGAGCGGCCACGCATCAATAGCGATTGACCCGTTGATGTGCTGGGCAACATCTTCAAACACATCAACGCGCGGCCGCTACAGCACTTGACGGCGGCCGCCCCCACTCAGCCAGCAAGACGGAGAAGCGACGTCGCGTGTTCGTCAACACGAAAGGCCGACCATGACGCGCAACCGAACTCCACAACGGGTCAATTTCGCACGGGAACCTCGTAAGTGCACCCGCTCGTTGAGACGCGGTGAACGCTAGGACGCAATACACGATAACGACGCTTCGATGACCATCACACAGTCGTAATCGGGTAGAGCGTATCTGCAGAAGCTTTGGGTCTGCTACTAACTTGTCGGATCATAGATGCCCGCAGAACGCGATCGGATACTCGCGTTCGCAGACTCCGTACACAGCAGTGCCTCATCGATGCGGACGGCCGGGAACGCGGCCACGACGCGTGCAGCCGCCGAGATGCCTTTGCAATGCATGAGTCGCGATGCGCGGCGACCTCGTACCTTACCTTTCGTCCACGGGTGACAAACTCCGATATAACCCGTGCCGCACGGTCACCACCGCCAAACGACCCCGAACGCGGCAACAGCCCACTGACGTCACGAGCACTGCGCATGGGCCACGTCCGTAACGCGCGCCGCCTCGAGTATGCTGATATAGGAAAGGACGAATACGCTCGAGTTCTGAATTCGGTTCGGTATGTCGTTCACAAATGCCAATCATGATAAAACGGAATAGTTCTTGTTGTGTGTGTGTGTGTGCGTTGCCAATGAGCGTGAAGCAGCAATCAGGAAGATGAGCCAGACGACCTACATGAAGACCTGCACGGCGACACTAAGTTACCTGCTACAATCGAAGCCCCCTGAGCGACTTATATTACCATTCAACGGTAGTGGCGGTCGTGACGGTCGTAGCGGTCGCGGCGGTCACGATCATCGCGCCCGTAGCGATCGCGGTCGCTGTAGCCGCCACGATACGGCGAGCGGGAGTAGCGACGAGGAGAGCGCGAACGCGAGCGACGATCACGGTGTCGAGGAGGTGAACGACTGCGGCTGTAGCGCCCTCCACGGCCACCGCGACGACGATCCGAATCGATCATTTCCTGGACAAGCGCAACGGCGCGCCTAGCCGTCGCAGGTTAGACACAAAGCAAGAGCAACAGCACACAGCAACGGGACGAACTTTCGGCCAGACTTGGAGTACGAAAAGATGTACAGTTTCTCGGTCTCCGACTTGGTGTCATCTTTGTCGCCATCTCCGAAGCAGAACGTCGTCGTACGCTGCTCGATGCTTCGCAGCGACTCGCCCTTGCGCCCCGTGATGAAGCCCATGCACGACGACGGCACCTCCATTACAGTGATGTCGTCGCGCTGGAGATCCTCGGGGGTCAGCGGAACCGGACCACCACGACGCTGCTTCAGCAACCAGTCCAGGTAGTCCATGGCGCGACGACGCTCGTCGCGCGTGCCGGCCGCAATTGCCAGGAATCCGACAAACTCGAGAATAGCACCGGACGCGGCTGCCAGCTTCTTGCGCGTCGTACCGCGAGCTCCCAGCGCGTACGAGAACTCGTCGTTCTGCAGCAGGCGGGTGTCGTATCCCCAATCGTCACCTTCATCGTCGCCAGGCTGTGGCAGGGACACGTATAAGCAACGTAACCGACAATATCAATCGAGGTGGACCTGGTTCAACGGTTTGTGAAGTTCGCCGTCCGAGCTCAGGAAGAACCCAGCGTGCTTGTGCTCAACTGCAGACAGGACTTTAAGTTCAGCGCCGCGACGCGAACGACGACTGCCAAAAATAGCCAGCTTCTCAGTCGGGTTGTCGCCATTTCGGCCACGACCCTTGGCGAAGAACATGAGCGTGCCCCATTCGTCCTCGAGGCCACGCAGGACAGCGCCGCCGCGTCCCATAACAAACCCGACCGTATCCGTCGGGACGTCGACAATCGACAGGTCGTCTCGGGGAATCGACAGGTCAATCTGTACGTCTCCCGTACGCTGGTCCAGGACGAAACGCGTGTACTCGGCGGCGCGCGAGCGCTCCTTCTCAGACCCGAAAATTTCCAGACGATGATCACGTTCGTGCAGGTCGAGACGCGCTCCCGAAACGCGTTCGATCTTACGCTTCGTGGACCCCAGCTTGCCCAGGACGAACCCGACCTCGTCGTACGTCAGCGTGATCACATCGCACGGGCCCCGATCGGCGCGCGGGCTCCGGGACCGACGACCGTCAGGCGATGCTGAACGCGAGCGCGAACGCGAACGACCGTACGGCGACCGGGAACGGGACCTGCTCATCGAGGGCGACATCGACGCTGACGGCAACCGAACACCACCGACAACACTGACGGAAAAGCCGCCACGGACCTCCGGCTCCACTGGACCGGGTGGCTGGCAGCCCGTCGTTGTTTTGCTCTGCTTTTTTTGTGCGCCAGTGTGCCCACCGCACAGCAAAGGTCCGTCACTGGGATCTCCCCAGTCGCGCACGGCACGGCGCACGAAAATCAAGGCGGACTGACAACGGTACAATGTCCAACATGAGGCGGACCCCACCGATGCCGCAAATGGCGTGGGACGAAAGTTCGATTGTTGCCAAGGCCGAGCAGTTCGTCAAGGATGAAATGCAGGGCCAAGATGCGGTGCGATGCTTGTGAGAGGGGAGTTTCGGCCTCGCTAGTGTTGACGACGATGTGGACAGTCGCATGACTTCGCGCACGTTGAGCGTGTGCGCCGATTGGCGCTGGAGTTAGCGGAAGAAGAAGGCGTTGAGGCAAAACTTGTCGTCGAACTGGGCGCCCTTCTACATGATGTCCGGGATTACAAGTACTCGGGCGATGATCGGGCTGGTCCGGCTTGTGCAAGAGAATTCCTGCAGGCGCGGCAGTGCCCGGAAGATATTGTCGAGCGTGTCATCGCGGTCATCGCCGGCATCGGGTTCAAACACACGCTCGGCAACGAACCCGTTGCCATGACGCCGGAACTGGTACCCTGTTTACGTGTCGAGCACGTGCTGCCCTTCATTTCTGACTTCGATTGGCAGGCCTGTGTCCAGGATGCAGACCGATTGGACGCCATTGGAGCCATTGGCATTGCGCGCTGCTTCACGTTCGGCGGGTATTAATCAGATTCGCATCCAATGCGCTCAATCGTCGCTGCTGACGCTTTCAAAGTGCCAAAGGTCGCCCCATGTACGAAGAAGGGGTCGAAGCACGCACGGCCATATCTGCTGAAGAGTATGCTGATAAGAGGCAGGGCACGACCGTGAACCACTTCTACGAGAAACTGCTTCACCTCGCAGACCGAATGGTTGGGCACTGGCGCTGTGTGTGCACGGTTCGAAGCATGGTATACTAACTAGGTCTCAGAACACGGAAGCTGGCAGGCGTCGCGCTCGCGGTCGTCACGCCTTTATGGAAGCGTTCCTGAATCAGCTGCAAGCCGAAATCGCAGGCCAGCTCTGACTAAACGTTGTCCCTCGCTGCCTGCGTCTGGGCAGCCGTGCTTGACAAGGCGGCCAGTTCGGCGTACTTGCGTCTCTGGAATTCAATATACATGCGCTGCTCGCGTATCTGATCGCGGGCTGCCTGCAATTCAGCAAGGACGTTCTCGTGGCCACAGCTCTGCGCAGGCTTCGCCTGGGCCGTTGATCCCTCAATCAGCGCGCGGCAATCACACAATGCCGCGTTCAGCCCCGTCACGTCCTGTTCCAGTCGCTTCCTGGATTCCTGCTCAGCGCGCAGACCTTCCCGAAGAGCCTGCACCTGTCCGATCAGTTCGTCAACCAGCGACGGCGCAGGGATTGATTCGGGGTGAGCGGTCTCCATAGGCACGTCGGGTAACGTGTTCGGCACGATGAGCAGTCCTCCGTTGTTTGCATTCGCGATCATCGTTTCCGCTATGGTGTCCCTCAGCGTGTTTAACTGGGCCTTCAGACGCCGGTTCTCTGCATCGCGTTCAATACGCTTGCGGTGTACAGCTTGAACAATGGCCATTCCATGACCAGTGGCACGCCCTGTGAAACATCTGCCGGCATCGGCCTGTATCTCGCTGGTAGCTGTCTTGGAATCCGTCAAGGCCACCATAAGGGCACGAATAGGCGAACGCTGTCTGCGCTCGCCACCCGCTGCCTGTGACGACGACGATGCCATTGCGGGGAAGGGATGGGAGTCCTAAATATCTTCCCGGCAGTTCTGCCATCAGGTATCTGTCAGCAGGCAGCATACTTGGATGAGACCGTACTCGTTGCAACGTTCGCCAATCGGGTGCGGCCTCTCCTGGGCGTCATGGCGCGTCGCGGCGTCAAAAACAAACGGGATGGGCACCCCGGCCGACGACAACATCGTTGCCAAGTTCATGTTTGGTGGCATCGGCTGTATGACCGCTGCTGTACGGCCGCCGGTACCTCTCGTATAATGTTGGTGGTGGACAAATGACGCACCCAGAACAGGCTGTACTAAATCCGTGCTCGCTGGTCAAGATCCGCCTGCAGACGCAGACGACTGATGCGACCGTGCGGCAAGTACTGCGTTCGATGATGAAAGAGGAGGGCCTGCGCGCATTCATGAAAGGGCACGACCAGTGCTGCGTGTTCGCGCGCGCGCATGGGGTATGACGCGACTGCCCTGGTAGGATGACACCCGCGCTTCTGCGGGAAGCGTCATATTCGACGCTACGGATGGGCCTCTACGAACCCATCAAATCGTACCTGAACGCCGGCGACAGCGTTCTACTGGGACGGTACGCAGCCGGCGCTCTCAGCGGTGCTATCGGTGCGGCAATTGCCAACCCCACTGATCTTGTCATGGTAACGCACCTGCCGTGCAACCCCATGGTGACCATATTGGTGATGGCATCTGCCTCTCCAGGTACGAATGCAGGCCAGTAAGACACAGGCCTATAGGTCGACTCTGGATGCGTTTGTGCACATCTACAGACACGAAGGAGGCGTTCTCGGATTGTACCGCGTCCGTTTCGGTACGAGATTATACGTGGCCGCGTGTGCTAATGCGGTGCCCTGTATTCAGGGAGTGGGCCCGACGGTTGTACGCGCCGCGGTCCTTACGTCGTTCCAGCTGGCCACTTATGAGACTGCCAAGCGCGCCATTATCGACTCGCGAATGTAAAAATCGCCACTGACGGGGTACCCTTTGAGGAGGATGGTCCTTGATTAATCGGCCGCCAGATCACCCGTGTTTGGCGACAATGTCCTCACGTATTTCACAGCAGCGAGTACGAAACGCTGGCGACACATATTTGTACTGTTCCCCAGCGTTGACGTTGTTTCGCAGTGCTGTCTGGGGTTGTCACCACGACGGCGCACATTCCAGTCGATGTCGTCAAGAGCCGCGTCATGAACAGCACCGACTCGCGCGGCGTCCTGGCCTGCATCCGCGACATTATCCGAACCGAAGGTCGCATCCGACCCTTCTTCCGCGGATGGGTGCCCGCCTACCTGCGGCTCGGCCCCCATACCGTCATCAGCCTCGTCATCATCGACCAACTACGAAAGACCTTCGGCATGAAGACCATATAAACGGGCCGTGTATTTAATGCCCCACCGAACGACGTGTGCGTGTGCTCTCTCGGTCGTCCCGGCGGACGGGTCCCGCGCCGTCATTGAATTGGCGCGCACCGCCCGGACTGGTCGTGCGCGATGGGGTCGCGGTTGACACCCGAGCAGGGTTGGTGGCGCGCCTGTGCCCGCGTGAAGGCATCGACAGAATGACTGGTTCATCTGCGCAGTGGAACTATTCGGGCAGATGTCGACGGCGGCCGGCGTCGAGTTCAAGCCCGGGGTGCTGACGGCGGTCCTGCGCCTGCTGGAGCTGGGTGCATCCCCGACATCGATTGCCGCTCTCCTACGATCCGTCAAGCACCAGTGCATTGAAGCCGGCATTCAGTCACGCCTGGCATCTAGAAGAGCGTGATGACCACCGGCCGTGGTACACGACAAATTGGGTACATGACAGATCCGGAGCGATTCAAAGCATTTCTATGCCGACCATAGGTCGGCCACCCCATGTTGGATAGTCGGCGCGGCGCCGAATGATACGCGCGCTAGGCTGTGGACGTGGCGCGCCAGTTCGTGCTCCTGCGAACGCACCGCGACCAACTGGGCATGGGGGACATGATCAGGTCGACCGCGATACGTACCGTCTCACAACTGGTTGGGCGGGGCGACAAGCTGATGCCCACCGCAGGACCCGTGGCTGAAGGGACCACGATCCAGACGCGTGGAGCGGTTCCTCGATGCGGTTTCAGACGACATTAATGTGGAGGGCCATCGTTCATCCCAGGAGTCCCGAAGTGAAAGCAGTGTATTGTCTCGTGGGCGCGACGATGGAAGTTCCACGCCGTTTGGAACACGCCTAGTCATCACGGTGCGCTCCTCTATGCTGAGCAGCGCTCCTGCGAATGTTATCAGCGTCCTCTAGTAGGCGCACGACATCAAGAAAGCCACAGCCCATAGCCAGGGCCCGAGCCGTTCTCTGGTACGCGTCTTGCGCTTTGGTATCGACACGAAGGTCCCAGACCAGTGAAAGGATGACTTCAGAGGAACGCAGGTCAGCTCCTTGAGTTGCGGCCCATTGCAGCGGCGTCCAAAAGCAGCCGTCGTTGCCAAAGCCACCTGGTGCACGCTCGTTGACGTTGATGTCGGAAGCCTTCAGCAGCTCGGCAACGGATGATGCACTACATCGCATCGCGGCTAGCGACAGGGGTGTATGCCCATGGATGTCCCTGGCATTAACGTCGATCCCGGGACTAGCAACCAGGCGCTCAATGATCCCAGCACGGTCGTTGAGCACCGCCAGATGCAGGGGCGTGTAGCCCTGCTCATTGACAAGATTGAAATCGATGCCAGGAATGTGGTGGCGCAGGAGGTCCAGGACAAGTTCTTCACCGTCGCTCGCCGCCCAGTGCAGAAGGGATCCGGTTTCGGCGTCCCGAAGGGGGCAAGTTACCATGTCGGCATCGCCTCCAAACACAAGTATGCTGCGAAGTGCCTTGTCGATTGCCCTCTGGGAGTCCGAGTGCGCATTGATACGTAGCCTGACTAGGCCGAAATGGAACATGAAGGCGCCGGATACACGCTCCATAGTTTGAAATTGTTCGGGATCCGCCAGGTCGTAATTATCATTTCTCACAGAGAGCGCGACGGCAAGCGCCCGCATTCCCATGGCGTTAGCGGCTGCTACGAGGCGGAACAGGCCCCGGGTATCTACGAAGCGCGTTCTCCGCATGATGAACTTCGCAGCCCGATCAACCTGTGACACCATCACCTCATTTAGCGGACAGAAGCAGTCCAAATCTCAGTAGCTGACTTTCACCTCATAGGCACTCGGACGTAAGACGTTGATGAAGTCGACAATCACCTCTAGCTCGGTACAGGCGACATGTTCCACAAGAATGGCCACTCCGTTGCCGATGACGCCGAGTCGGTCACGAATCTTGTCATGCAGCAGCCCGGAGTGCCACATGGCAGACTCGGTATCGACACGGTGCCGTGTTCTGTCGACACCGGACTTGAGCAGGTGTTCGACGCCGGCGGCGCTGTTGTCAACCGCAATGCATGAGAGGGCGATGATCAGGGCCAGGGTGGACGGCGACAGAACGGCGCTGACGTGCGGGCGACGACTGGCGATACGCATGACGGATGGATTCTTTCGCAATGTTGAGAGCGATCCCGATCGCTGGGTCAAAAGCAGAATGAACATCTCGAAATCGGGCGCCTCACGGCCCCGCGGACCCCGGAACAGGCCTTGCGGAGTGCGCAGCCAGAGCCCAGAGGTACCAAGAATAGCATCGATCCTCGAAAGGCAGCCCGTTCGGCACGCGAGAGGAAACTGCGGCAACGGGGAGAAACATTCTTGAGGAACCGCCGAACCGAGGTCTGCAACGACATGCCGCGGAGGCTCTAAGTAAATCGATTCTACCTACATAAAACCAGGGAGCCCGAACGCTTGTTCCGAGTGAAAGAGACGCAGGTTCTTTTTCTTTGCTCCTCAACTGTACTGATGGCCTTGAAGGTACGTCCATGACGTCCGGACGGCGACTTTAACAGCATCGCATTGATAAGGGGCTGTTGTGAGTGCGCCATCTAATCTGGCCGAGAGTTCAGCAACATAACTATCCAGAACAGCGTCCGACCGATTCTGGATAATTAATGAACGGCGCCCGGCGATCGCCCGCCGTTCCTATGTCACTGCGCTCTCGTTGTGCGGGACGTGGTTTGTAGAACACAATCATATACGCCTTCACAGACGTTTGAATTGGAGCGATGACATCGCTGCTTGGCGCGTCCTCCAGTATGATTAACATGTGAGAACCGATGCGGATCTTCCGAGCCCGCGCTTGGAGTGCTGCTGAGGTTGGCTGACGATTGATCCATCAAACTGCGCGTACACTCTAGCAGGTGTCGCCGTTGGACAGTGCTACGTAGGTAGCGTGGCCGTCGACCGACGTCCGATGTCGCTTACTCGCAACAACGTGCGTCGGCGGTACGCGGACGCAGACCGTGGCACAGTTGAACACGTCGGAGCTGGGCAGATGGTCTCCTGCAGGCTAGAAGCGTCGCGTGGCTTGAGGGTTCCATGGAGCTCATTGTTCTCAGGGGAAGACATTGGCGAGCGCCAGCGTCCGGACGATGGCGGCGCTCAGCGCCGGGCAGCCGCTGCGGCCGAGCGAGACGCTCGCGCTTTGCGGTTCGAGATTTCTCGTCGACAGGCCGCTGCCGACCGTCGCCGACGAGACTTCATGGAGCGCCGCGAAGCGGAGGAAGCTGCTCTCGACGGGGAGGATGCGGAGATCCATGCTCTTCGCGACGACCTCTATGCGCTAGATCAACATGCCGAACAGCTTCGGGAAGCTGCATGTCAACCCGATGCCCCAGCGTGCGCGTCGTCCTCGTCGCGGGCTGGAGGCTCAAAGGCACCTTCGTCCTCGTCCCATCACAACCGCCACTTGCCGCCCAGCACGTGAGCCGGTTCATGACCCGAGATGGCCCCCATGTGAAACGGGCGAAACTCGAATAAAACAGATTTCTCGCTGTATGTTTCCCGTGACCTGGGCTGGGACGGTGGCGCCATGCATGTTTCGCATGGCTCCGCCTGGTTTGTACGTCGTCGTCGTTGTGAGTATACACACCATCGACGACGTACAAACCAGGCTGAACCATGCGAAACATGCATGGCGCCACCGTCCCAGCCCAGGTCACGGGAAACATACAGCGAGAAACGCGTTTATTCGGGTTCCGCCCATTTCACATGGGCGCCATCTCGGGCCATGAACCGGCTCACGCGCTGGGCGGCAAGTGGTTGCGATGAGACGATGTGGAGGGTGTCGCTGAGCCTCCAGCCGGCGCCGAAGACGACGCGCGTGCTGGCGCATCGAGTTCTTGACCAGCAGATTCAGCTAGTTGCTCATCAGCACGTTGATCCAAGACGTACAGGTCATCGCGGAGAACATGGATCTCGGCCCCCTCCTCATCAAGATCAACTTCCTCGGCTTGTAGCGCTGGGGGCTTGGCGGCGCTCCTCAAAGTCTCGTCGGCGACGGTCGGCGGCAGCCTGCCGACGAGTAACCTCGAGCCGCAAAGCGCCGGCGTCTCGCGCGGCCGCGGCGGCTGCCCGGATGATGGCGCTGAGCGCCATCGTCCAGACGCCGTCGCTCGCCAATGTCTTCCCCCGAAAACAATGCGCTCCATGGAACCCTCAAGCCACGCAACGCTTCTAGCCTGCAGGAGACCATCTGCCTATGTAGCTCCGACGTATTCGACTGTGCCACGGTCTGCGTCCGCGTACGTACCGCTGATGCACGTTGTTGCGAGTTGGGACTTCGGACGTCGGTCGACGGCCAGGCTACCTACGTAGCACTGGCCGCCCGTTCACTCAGGGTCCTTATATCATCAAGGTGATCATTTCAGCTGCGGATCTGTGGTGCCGTTCCGCGCTTTCTCGATAAACTCGACTGCTGGAACGATCATGTTCTCTACTTTCCCGAGCGCCCGTACGTGCTTGTTATTGCCGTTCTTGTTGCCGTTCTTGCTGGTAGTGTTAGTGTCGGTGTTGTTGTTTAGGTGGTTGTGATGATGTTTCCTGGGCGGTTCGTGTTGGCCTTGAACAGAACTGGTCGACGCTGCCGGGTATTGCAAGGAGCTTAATTGCTCACACGGCAACGGCTATAGCACTGAGCAACGGGCGGCGCGACGAACACGCTTAGAATTCATTTCGGCTGCATATTTAAATCCGGCTGCTTCCTGTGCTGCCACGCCGATCCAGTTAATTTGTATCGCGATGTCGGCCACGCTGAACTTGACAGGTACGCCAAATGGTCGGAAGTGACGGCCTGTAGAACTTCCAGTGGGTAACGGTCTCCAGGTTCGCCTCCCAGAGGACCTTGCAGGCCGCTTCATCAGGACTTCGGGATCGCCATGCGACCCGCCTTCACTCCGGGAGGAATGGACGTCCAGAGCTCGTTCTGGACCGAGTAGCCACCTTGCGTTCGGATAACGCCGACCGACGCTTTTCGTCGCACACCCTTCTCTGATCCGCTGCTGGCGGTCGGGGACGCACCCACAAACCGTGCGGCGTTCGAGTATCCGACGAAGCTAACGGTCAGGATGCGGGAACGTACGGGTCGGTCGCTTCCTGGCGTTCATCGACACCTAAGGTGCTTGACGTGCAACGCTGTACGTATATGGCGCGTCGATTAGGCGCTGAAGAACGGGGCGGATACGCTCCGCCTCGCCTAATCAGGACCTACAAGCTCACCTGACGCCGTTCCTACTGCGACGGCAATCGGCTTGATCTATCGACATGGGGCGCGTCCTACGCGTCGCGTTCGTCGCGACGAGCGCCGACGCGTCCCACAAGCGCTGCCCGCTTCGGCGCCAAGGCCACCCAGTCGTTGTCGAAGGGGCACAAGGTGTCGTTCTCGCAGGTCCCCCGCCTAGTCCACACGGTGGCGCCTGCAACTCCTGTTGAATGCAATCCTGGGCGTTACTGCCCCCCTAACCGCTGCTGGGTCGGGAGTCAGCAGCAACGACGCGCCGAACCGAGGCGGGCGGCCTTGGCGAACACGCACCCACGACGATGCGCATTGAAATCGCCCAAGCCCTTTCGCCTCGGCGCCAAGACCACAAGGTCGTCGACGACTTCGAGGGAAGCGTGCGCAAGGTGTCGTCCGCGCAAGCTCCCGGTCAGTCCCAAGTACGTGCCTGAGCGTCCTGCCGGTTGCGCCTGTACGACCTTAACTGCTGTGCTGCTGTGCCAGTGTGCCGCGCAGGTGATCCTCAGAACCAGATGGGGGAGCGCGGGCGTGCCGAACGTGCATCCCCCACGGTGGTCCACCCTTGATTCCGACGTCTCTGCAGCCATGGCCAGACGAGCGCGACTCTTTGTCCAGCACATGCAGACAGGTGCCGATTTCCTAACGGCCGAGCCTCCTGGATCGGCCGCGGGAGTCAAACGAGCGCTGCGTCGTGCGCGGCGACTACAGATGTTCGATTATGGACCCAGGTTCCTGGCCCATATCGTTGCTGACAAAATCGTATGTGCCCAGACTATCGACGGGCAGAATGGCGAATACGTCGACCGATCACGTGGTTGGCCGGAATCGGGCGCGGCAAAGCGCCGCAGAATCCGGAACAGTCCCCCTCGTAGTCAGATATACAAAGAATAGTATTGATCGACATCCATCGCCGATCTGCCAAGATCCGATCCCGTCACGCACCAGTGCATTGAAGCCTGGGTTGGCATGATGATCCATGGTACCCACACCGAGTCGGATAACGTCACAGACCCGGAGCGATTCCGCTCTCTACATCGGTCGTCGACCCCATGATGGATGGTCGGCGCCGCGGTCGCCCGGTCCGCAAGCCATCGGAACAGCTGCGCGCCGATCTGCTCGACATGGAGCACCGCCTGGCGTTCCTGCGGACGAAACGCGATGAGGCGCGCGTCGATTTCGAGGCACGCAAGGCACGCAACCGCGGCCTGATCTGGGAGAACTCCAGGCCGACCTCGATACGTCGCCTCGCCGCCGAGATCTTGCAGCAGGCCAAGACGGTTGCCAAACCGAAGCGCTCGGGACGGTCCGGGGCGAAGCTGACCACGATCCAGGCGCCGGGAGCCGCTCCCGTCGCCAAACGCGACGCGTCTGCCACTTGCCCAGCAATGGCAACGACTACAGCGCTTGCTGGAACCGCCGACGAGGACGAGGGCCATCGGTCGTTCCAGGAGGCACGTCGCGAATGGATGCAATCGTCAGCGCGTCGGGCATCGATGACGACCGACCCGGGGACTGGGGCGCTCGTCGGAGCGTTCGACGAGGACGAGAGCCATCGCTCGTTCCAGGAGGCTCGTAACGAATGGCTACGATCGTCGGGGCGTCGACCGGCACCGGAGGCGGATTCGGGGTTCGCCGGCGACGACGACGACGCGTTCGAGATCGTGGCGACACAGGTCGCCATGGTGCGCGCCAGTTGCTATCACTGCTACGCCCTGCGCCACGCCGACCAGATGCACGTGGACACGCTCATCAGCAAGGGCTTCTGCAACGCCGCCTGCGCCGACGCCTACCACGAAGTCAACCGGGTGCCGTGCGCGGGCGCCACCTGCAGGAAGGTACGCGCCTGCTCCACGTGCCATGGCGGCTGCCGTCGCCTATCTAACGCGACGCGCTCGACAGGCCATGTACCGGCGGGACGCATACCTGGCAGAGGGGATCGCGTTCTGCAGCGCTTCGTGTGCAGGACCGGCGCCGTAACGCCTATACACAGCGTTGGTTACGATGCGGCGCGTGGCCGACGATTCGTAAGAGGTTTACAGGGCGGCAGCGTATGCCAGGGCGGCAGGAACAATGACGGAGGCGGCCAGGCTGACATCGGGGTCAAACCGGGCGACGAAGCGTTGCGAGACGAAGACGAAGACGACGAAGAATAGGGCGAGGCCCTGCAGGTGTGCGATGGAGACGGAGACGCGCATGAGGTTCTTGTCGACGTCGACCTGTGTGTAGGTGGCCTTCTTCAGCGAGAACCCGCGCAGCTTGCTGAAGAATTCGCGTGATTCCTGAACGCGCGGCAGGTGCGCCTCGTGCGTCAGGTACCGGAAGGATCGCGCCAGGAACAGGATGGACACAACCCCGACAGCAACGTATAGCACCAGGTTGCCCCTCAAGGGCACCTTGTGCACGGCGACGAACACGTCTACGGGAACCACGTCAGCGGCAAGCAATCGTGGACGTACGTGGGCAACGACGCACAAAGAGCGGCAGCGACCGCGACGGTGGCGACCGAGTGATGGCAGACGCGCATCGCCATGGTGGTCGGCGGCAGCGTCGATCGGATCCAGGAACGCAGGTGCTCCATCTCGACGCAACGACCCACACTGCCGCGGACTTTCGGGGCAATAAATTATCGCAATTGAAGGCCCAACACAGGTCCAGAATGTCGAGTACCGCATCAGGCAGATCGCCCGGCGTACGCTTAGTGGCCGGGCCATCAGTCGAACACAGTGGCCGGCTTGAACAGCGTTCAGGAACATTACTCTTTGTCGTTTCGTGGGCCCAATTCGTGTATTGTCGCACAGTTACACCCCTACGCCTTGGTGGGACCGCTCGCGTAGCGACCTTTGTCTCTCAAACGCCAACGGGTTCCTTCAGAGCGCGATCGCGGTGCGCGCTCTTGGTCGCGGGTTTACCGGCGGGTGCACCGCTGACGGCACGTACCATCGGATGCCGCTCCATGCTGGCAGCGTCGGTGATCGCAGGGCGATCGTCGTCGGCTGAAGGTGTCACCGCGTAGGACGTCACGATGCGCTCCGTTTCGGAGAGCTCCGTGGCCGGTTCGCGTAACACGCACCGAGACACGGCCCTGGGCGCGTCTCTCGACGCCACCCTGTGATACTTTGGGTATCTGCCAGCGCCTACGACGGTGTCCACCTCGGTGATGGCCGGCGGCTGATCCTTCAGGGACCGTTCGGCATAATGTGCGGGAAGGAGCTCCTCCACGTCGCTGATCTGCGATCGACGCGGCGGCACGTGACGCTCGTTGCCAGCCGTCGCCCAGTCGCTCCACCCCATCTCGGACGTCATCTCGTTGCGCCTTGACGAATCACTCGAATCTTCATGGCACGCGACCACCCCTCGCATTGACGTCAACTCGGGTTTGTTTATCCCAGAGGTTCTCCATCGGGCGACTCGGCTGACGGGGTAGGAAATCATCATGCAGAAACGAGCTGGTGACGACGCTTGCGCGTCAGACGCAGAAGGGCAGGCCGTTGATGAGCCGGCAGGCCGTATGAGGCACGTCGTTGCAGTCGTCGATCTTGATGAGGGTGCCGCCAACACACTGGACGATGGTGGCCTGGCCGGCCTTGTTGTTGGCACCGCACAGGAACGTGCCCGCTGGGTTCCTGCAGGCCGCCCCAGGAACGTTTCCGGTGGCGGCTGTTGGTTGTGTCCCCTGCGTTGCCGCTGGCTTTGTCGTTGGCGGGGGCGTTCGACTGGCGCTGGTAGGCGTGTTGGTGGCGAGGCAGAATAATGGATTCGCAGTACTGGGGGCGCTGGCGTTGCTGGCACCCTTCGTAGTAGGTGCAAGTGTCGCCTTACGTCCTGGGCTGACGGTCTTCATGGGCGGAACGGGCGCTGCCTTGGCTCCCGCGTTGGCGTTGCTGTTCGCGGCGACGCAGAATGGGCGGCCATTGATCATCTGGCACGACGTGTTCGGGACATTGTCGCAGTCATCGATTTTGACAAAAACGCCATTGACGCATTCGATGATGGCGGCCTGTCCCCGAGCGTTGATGGCGCCGCATGCGAAGGCCCCGTTTGGCAGCGTGCACCGGTCGCCAGCGACGCCAGGCTGTGAGGCGCACCGGGCGACCAGCAGCAGAAGCGCGACCGCAAACAGGGGCGCAGCGATCATGGTCCCCATTGTGCTTCAGCAGGTAATGCCGATTGTAAAATGGCCCAGCGCTGCGCGTTCTGGAGACAGGACATACGCGCGCTTTCATGCCTTTAAATCGTCATCCGTTCCAGACGCGTCTGGAGCGGAATACGTCTGCCCTCAATTCAGTCTGTTCCAGACGCGTCTGGAGCAGAATGAGTGCATCCTTAATTCACGCGTTACGAAGGAAGGCATACAGCGCGGTCAATCTAGATCGCGCGCCACCCATGATATAAATCGTCGTCATTGGCCCGCTCATTCATTGGCCCGCCCATTCATTGGGCATTCCGCACTGGACCTCGACGTTTCGATGTCGCCGTTATCGGGCTATTCTGCATGGTAAGGCTAGCGTATGCCGGCCAGAGCGCGACTAGATAAACAAGGGAGGCGTAACTTTTATCTGATCGGGCAACTTCTCTGTTGATGGACGCAGGCACCGTTGATCCAAAGGGGTCAACATGACGAGTGCACGGCCTGACTGGCCGTTCGTCGCCAAAGGTCGGGCTGATGGGCACGGCGGCGACGTCCCGGCAGCGTCTGACGTGAACTCGCTCTCGAGCGACCTTGCTCGATGCGTGGCACGGTTGGTCGCCCAAGGGGAACTGAAACCCGGGTCCACCAGAGTTGTTGAACGCCATGCACGATGTCCACGGTGGCACCGTACCAGAACTGATGACCAGCTGGTGCCACCGTCCGTCCGTTTCCACCAGGAGGACGCTTCTCTGGTTGCTCAGCGCGGCGTGTCATCGCGACCAGCAGGGGTGCCGGTCCAGCAGGGCACAGCTCGACGATTCGGCCAGGGACACGACCGACCGCAACACGAATCATCGTCATGACGCGCGTCTGGTCGACTTTCTGCATCGCGGCGACGGCGCGCGGCAACGAACCTAACGACAAGGGCATCAGGGCGTCTGACGTCGGCAGCGAATATCCATTGTGCAGGCGTACGTACCGGACGTACCAGACAGGAGCCGCGTCGTCTGCGGCAGGGTCGCTGCCGACGCCAGGACGACATTGTCGACGACGGCCAGCGGCTGCCCAGTAGCAGGAGGTGGGCCAGCGGCCGTGCCTGCCATTGCGGTCGCGTCAGCGCCGGGTACCGGCGTGCGACGCGCTCGACGTACCAGGACGATGGAACGGACGAGGATGGCCTGTACGGGCGCGCGACAGCGTCTGCTTCGCCACCTGCGGCAACGACGATCCAAATCAGATGTCGTCCCGGGCCCCGACGTCCCAGAGGGCGTACTTTGTACAGACGGAGCAGGACACGCGCCCGCATTCGCGAACGGGTACGGGCGACAGCGCCTGCTAGATCGGCGGCTGGCAACGCCGCCGCGCGCAGGGCGCCAGTGACGACCTTGACGACGCGGGCCCTGACCTTGGACACGAACGCGTTCCAGGTAGCCATCGTCAAACGTTATGACGGCCAGGGGCGCGCCCGGCTCTGTCGGCCGAACTGCCCTGACGGCTGACGTTACACAGGAAGCCAGCGGATGAGAAGAATCTCGGCCGCTGGGGCTCGACGGGACGGGTGCACCGGCCGGGAACACACAACACGCACACAACGGGATGCTTCATCCGGCTGGACGATGCGTTCTACGCGACGATGTGGATATCGATGCAGGATGGATCTGCGGATGGCCCATCCAGACGTGAACACCATGCTGTGTCCCCTGCCCGTCATCACTCGTAGCCCCGTCTGTATTGTAGGAACACATGTGCCAGGGTCGAAAGAGACACCAATCAACGACGTCCGGGGGCGGACGACGACGTTCTGAACGATTAGACGCAGAAGGGCAGGCCATTGATGACCTTGCAGGCCGTATGGGGCACGTCGTTGCAGTCGTCAACCTTGACGAGCGCGCCGTCAACACATTCGACGATGCTGGCCTGGCCGATGGCGTTGTTAGCGCCACACAGGTAGGTGCCGCTTGGGTTCGTGCATGCCGCCCCCGCCACGTTACCGGCGACGCTGGGTGCCGGCCCCTGTGTTCCCGTGTTGACGTTGGCGTTGATGTTGACACTGGCGATGGGGTTCGTGTTCGGGTTCGTGTTGGCGTTGGCGTTGGCGTTGGCAGCGCCGACGCAGAAGGGAAGGCCGTTGATCAGCGTGCAGGACGTGCTCGGCGCTTCGTCGCAGTCGTCCACCTTGATGAAGACGCCGCCGACGCACTGGATGACCGTGGCCTGGCCTTGAGCGTTGTTCGCGCCGCACGTGTACGCGCCGTTCGGCAGGGTGCACTTGTCGCCGGCGGCGCTGAGCTGCGCAGAGCACCCGACGAACAGGACGGCGACAGCCGCAAACAGGAACGCCACGACCGTCGTTGCCATTGCGCCTCAGCAGGCGGTACCAATTGCAGAATGACCTGTGCCGCACGTTCCGGAATCAGGCAATTTCGTGTTCGCGTTCCAGACAGGCGATGCCGGGCCTCTGTTCCAGATGTGTCTGGAGCATCGCAACGTTCTCCACGTTCCGATCATCGCCACCAGCAGCCGCACTTTGCGGCCCGACCACGTGCCAATGCCGAAGATATGCCCACGCCGTCAGGCGAGGACGTGCGCGTGCCTCCCCGTGCAGTACGTCATCGTCCAGGTGGTGCTGTCGACAACGATGGCGCCCAAGAAGAAGGGCGGCAAGAAGAAGAAGAAGTCGTCGGGGAAGAAGTCGGGCAAATCGAGCACGGCGGACCTGATCAAACGCGTCGAGCCCGTCCCGGTGGTGATCGCCCCGGCTCGTGGTGCCGACGCGCTCCTTCTGCAGGCCATTGTCGACAGCAACGCCGACGACGTCTCCCGCCTGTTCGCAGCATGGCCGGCACTGGACGTCAACCGCAAAGAGCACGGCGACGTGACGCCATTGCATTTCGCTGCGGAACGTGGCCTCCTGCCCATAGCCACGCTCCTGCTATCGTACGGGGCCGACACGGGCGCCAAGACGACCGCTGGGCGGACAGCCCTGATGGTGGCGGCCGCCGGCGGCCACAGGGGCGTCGTGACGGCGCTGGTGCAGGGCGGTGCCGACGTGAACGCACAGGACGCGCGCCAGATGACCGCTCTGCACCTGGCGTGCATCAATGGGGATACGAACACGGTCGACACGCTGCTGGGCCTGGGCGCCGACGCAGGACGGGCTGACGCCGACGGCAGGACGCCCTGGTACTGGGCCAACCTTCTCGGCCATGACTCGCTCAAGGTACGACGTCGTCGGCTCGTTCCCTCTATTCGGCGCCGCTCACGATGGGCTGGCATGACTTCCAGAAGGCCCTGCCGGAACCGTCCGACCCGTATGATGTCTGGAAGCAGTACGAGGCGCAGGCCTGGTTCAAGGACGCCATCAAAACGCTGGAGGCGGCACCCAAGAAGAAGGGCAAGGGCAAGAAGGTGGGCAAGAAGAAGAAGAAGTGAACAGGGTTGTGGCGTCCGGAGAAGCAATAGGGCGGATCAGGTCGCTTGTCGGTCACGTGCACCCCGCGCCTGATGATGATGACGATGGGTGACAGAAAACGTGAACACGGTATTGCTTTTATATGATACATACGATGGGGTGACGAACGTGCCGATCGTCGCCGCCCTATTACACGCTGGAGTGGCGCGGCGGGTCGTCGTTGCCGTTCATGCGGCCGCTGGGCACCGCGGTTACCTGGAACGACGATATCGATGAGGTTCTTGGGAGGCCATCGGCGACGGCGGCCAGCGTCCTTTCGAGAAGGTCGCGTGTGAACGGCTTGAACAGGAACCCGTCGGCGCCGGCCCGGATGCAATCCGCCGTGATCTCCATCGTAGACGCCGCCGTCGACGCGTACACCGGCAGGTGGGCCCGCCCGCGTACCGTCTCCATCTGCCGCAGCTGGGCGACGAACCCGACGCCGTCGAGCACCGGCATCTGCTCCAGCACGCGTCAGCGGCACGTGTGGGACAGCAGCCCCTCCCCCATACCATGACGTCGGTGATGACGACATCAATATTGTCGTCGCCGCGGACGACGTCGAGCGCTTCGGCGCCGTCGTGGGCGACCACGTACGAATCGCCGAGCGTGTCCAGGAACCGGCAGACGATCTTCAGGTTGATGTCGTTGTCGTCGACGACGAGCACGCGCAGCGGACGCCGATCCCGAACGACGACAACGGCGGTGCCGTCGTCGGCGCTCTCGTCGACCTGCACCGGGTCGACGGCACCTGCAGGAGGAGCGATGTCAGGACGGGTCGGCCAGATCAAGGCAGCCTGGCGGGTCACCTGTCGGGTCGGTGCAGATCGTGGTGGCGGGCAGCGACGTCCGGTCATGGTCCAGGTCGACGATGACGTTGAACCGGAAGCAGGCCCCGCAGTCGACGCCGGGCGACGTCGCAGAGATCGTGCCGCCCATCTGGGTCACCAGGGACCGGCAGATGGCCAGGCCCAGGCCCGCGCCGCCGAGTGGGCGACCGGCGCCCGGCATAGACCCCTGCGTGAACTCGGCAAAGATACGCGGCAGCAACGACGGCTCGATGCCGATCCCGTTGTCCTCGACGGTCACCTCGACGCTGACTTGGTCCGCCCCGACCTGTGCCGCACGCCTGTCAGTCGTGTGCACAACAGCAGCGAGGGACGGCGCCAGCAACGCGCGGCACGCCTACAGGGACGGAGCTGACATGGACGACGACGCGCCCGTCCACATTGGTTCGCATGAACTTGCAGGCGTTGCAGACCCTGTTGAGCACGTGGACGTCAACGGCGGCAGGGGCACCGCAGGCGGCGCGCCCTTACAAGTTCTGAAGGATCTGTCGGAAGCGCACGGCATCGCCGACGACCTTGGCGGGGACGTCGGCGTCGATCTCGCCGACAATGTCGACGCGCTGCCCGCGCTGGACCACGGCGAGCGACGTCAGCTGCATGACGCTGGCGACGAGGGGCCGAAGCTCGAAGACGTCGGCCTGGAGTTTCATCTTGCTGCTGCGGATGCGCTCCAGGTCGAGGACGTCGTTGACGAGGGCGGCGACGCCGTCGGTGGACGACTTCAGCGTCCGGAGCAGGTCGGCCTGGGTCGCCGTCAGCGGCGTGTCGTTCAGGAGCTCGATGATGCCCAGGATCTGCATCAAGGGCGTCCGCAGCTCGTGCGTCGCGGTCGCCATGAACACGCGCTGCTCGTTCAGCGCCTTGTCCGCGTACCGGGTCGTCGCCGCCAGGTGGTCCGCCACAAACAGGGCCAGCAGCAGGTTGCACACGTGGGATATGACGGCGTTGACCAGCGCTGAACACAGCGGGCGCGCACACGCGGCGACGTGTCAGACGAGTGCCCATGAGCTGGTCGCACACAGCGCGCGCGCTGATTTACCTATCCATAGGCTGTAGTTGGCCACCGACAGGTTCACCTGCATTGAGGGGCGTGTCAGATGATGGCGCGACAAGCGGGCATGCATCCGCAACTGACACTCGTCTTCGGAAACTGATGGTTAATGGACCACAGATACGCGTACACGCATTCGTGGACCATGGCGAACGCGAACCAGCCCACCGCGGAGCCCACCTGTAGTACAGGGAACCCGTCCTCAGGAACGCTGCCGGCCAGGTGCACGTGGCGTGCGCGCGCGTCACCTACCGATCCAGTGATGAGGATGGCCAGGACCGGGAAGATGAGGAACAGGAAGTTCGTGTGCGAGTAGATCAGGCCGTTGAAGTAGGCGGTCGCAACCAGGGACGCGGCCAGGCACGTCATGGCAACGTTGCCCAGGAGGACGATCGTCGTCCGGAACCGGGACAGGCGGCTCGTATGGAACAGGCGCTGGGTGCGCACGACCACAAGCAGGCCGCATATAATCGCGAAGCACGCCGCCCCGGCCACGCCGACGACGTAGCGTCCGAGCGACAGCTGGTGGACGGATCGGTAGGCCTGCACGAGCCCGAGCCAGAACACGAACCGCAGGAAGTGCACGGCGTACATATAGAGATCCGGGCGGACCTCGGCCAGGGCCTCGTCGACGAAGAACGAGATCAGCCATCCCGCCTTGTTCGCCCTCGCCATCAGCGCTGCCCCACGACTACCTAGGTTGTATGACCCGACGTCGCGTCGCCCCGAGTAATGGTAACTGCTTGGGCCCCGATTAGTCCCGGCACTGATCCGGAATGCGAGGTTGCGCTCGGGCCCCCATTCGCGGATATACGTCCCTCGGGCGTCTCCAGATTCAACGTTGTCAAGCTTGTCGGGCCAAGGCACTGGCTGTACGCCGTTCGGATTAATGACGAGCTGCTGGAATATCCCGTCCGAAGCCACCTTTATCGGAATCGGGGCGAGGCTGGAGTCGAACGTCGAGATTGGCATGAGCCAAAGAGCGGGAGCGCAGCAACAGTGCCGGCCGGTCACCCATGGGAAGTGGTTGTCGAGACGCACTCGCCGGACCAGATCCGGACGATCTTGGCGCGCACACGTGCCAATGAACGTAGATGAGTCATGATGGGGCACTGTGAACTGCGAACAGTTCGCCATTGACATCTTCAGCTGCACGATGTAATGGTTACCATTGCCGCTGAAGATGTCAGTGGCGAACTGTTCGCAGTTCACAGTGCCCCATCATGACTCGTCTACGTTCATTGGCATGTGCGCCCGCCAAGATCGTCAACCACTTCCCATGGGTGACCGGCCGTCATTGTTGCAGCGCTCTTCGACTCATACCAATCTCGACGCTCGACTCCAACCTCGCTTCGATTCCGACAAAGGTGCCTTCGGACGGGATATTCCAGCAGCTCGTCATTAATTCGAACGGCGTAGTGACGCGCTCGGGTGCAATCAGCACCGATCGCTGCCGAACCAGCTGGCATTGCGCTGCGGAAGGTGGCAGAACGCACACGGTGAAGACCAGAGTCTGCACGACAACTGCGCGCCGGGGGCCTTGCTCGAACGAGTCATCCATCTCTCAGGGGCCCCAATGTTCACAGCTCCCGTTGCCAGCAGTACGACTTTGCGGGGGAGGGCGTAGGTGTCGACAGCACGCTCAGACGTGGTCCGCTGGCGCGCAACGAGCCTCTATTCGAATGGGTCGATTTACTGGATCGCTTCACCGGTCAGGACTCAGGCGGCCTCTTCCATTCTAAATATACCTACCTCGGCGATGTGTCCAAAAATAGAACGCGCCGTCGTTGCCGTGGCCCAGGGCCCGCCGCGGGTCATGATGCCCATGCGGCCATGCGGGCAGCAGCACGTGCCACGACGTACCTAATCTAAAACCGGTCGCTCTCACAATTCGCCTGCGTCATTGCTTGAGGAGCGGCGACAATGCACGTTGAACAGGTTCTGCTGCTGGCGACTGGCGTCGCGGCCTTCTCGGGCGTTCACAGCATGGCAATGGTCGCGTCCCCGCCCCGCGCACCACTGTCTGGATTGGGCCGTCAAAGGCATCGTGCGTGCGGCTAAACGAATCGTCGAATATCAAGGACATTCAAAAGAACCGGAGGAGGTCGAACGGATATTGGCGGCCGCCCGTGCCGAGCTCCTGGACGACATCCGCTTTGTGTTCGGTGCCGATGTCAGTTGGGCATTGGAAAATGGATAGTACGGCAGGTTCGAGGAGATCCTGAGGCACGGGGGCAATACGACGCTGAATACGCTGGTCGACCAGGCGCCGACGCGATCCGCCCGGACTCGTCCCAAGCTGACTCAGGCGGCGGCGTTTGCCCTGTCAGTAATGCCCGGAAGGCGAGCTTCAGGATCGATACGGGTTGATATCATCTTGGCGGCGGCTGTGCATTGGACGAGGTCCTTCCAACCGACGATTGTACGCGTTCCAAGAGGCCGTGTCCCGAATTGTGTTACGGTCCAATCTCGATGATGTATTACGAGGCCAATCCTAACTGGTTGCCAGGCGGACGCAATGAACAAAGTTGTCTGTCATCGATTGGTCGTGTCTCTAGTTTTGGTTTCTATGCCATCCTGCACTTGTGAACTTTATGCTGCACCTTCCTGTAAGTGTGCTTTGTCCATCTAGCCGCTAGCGTTGAGAACTGGCAATATGGCGCCAAACGACAGGGGCCTAGCTGTAGGTTTTGGTAGGAAAGGCGGCGACACGGCTCTGTCAGCAACGTCCGGTGCATACGCGTCGACCTATGCGATTCTTCGCTGCACTCCATGGGTCTGTACGCGACGGTATTGCCGATCTAGGTGACGGGTGCGCAGTGCTCTCCACCCCAGCGCAGGCGGACGACCGTAAGCCTGGGTTCGACGATGATCCCGGCCGATCTGCTTCACGGTAGTACCGTTGCCGTTGCCAACGTCGTGTCCGTCGACGTCCAGCGACGTCGTGGCATTGCTCGCTCGTACCTGGTGTGGCCAGCACAATGCGCCGACGTCGCCGAGCGTGGTGTAGCTGGCACAATGTGCCGCGGTCTCATTGGCCGCCCCCAGGGCCCAGGCCCAGCAGGTGTCGGCGGCGGAAAAAAGAGCAGACTGCGGCTGCCGGGTACTACTACTTGTTGCTATTTTTTGCGCGGGGCGGGGCCGGCGCTGACCATGACGTGACGGGCGCGCGTGGGTCGCTGTGCCAGAACAACAGGCAGCGTCGTTCGCCCGGCCGATGGCCCTGTTGCTTCGCGCGCGATGGCGGGCGCTCGTGAACGAGTTCCGTAACTCGGTGGCGCGGAAAAAGTGGCCCAGTGCGTCGCTGTTGGTCGCGTCGGGCGCTGCCGGCAGCGTTGGCTGATTGTGCGCGTTGTTGGCACAGACGATTACAGGTCGGCGGTGCCGTACTGGCTCGCGCAGATATGGACGCTCGGCATCAACCTGTATAGCAGCCATTCCTCCATTCACGTCATGTGCTTTGTCGAACCGTCGCCGTCTGGTATGTGGATGCCCGGCTGGGACCCGACGGAGCCGGTCGATCCTGATGTGTAGTGATGTCAGACATTCTGCTGTTCCTGCTCCTGCTGGTCGGGTCCAACGTTCTCTACCTGGCATGCTGGCTGTCCGATCCCGGGTACATTGTCGTGTCCCTGGATCAGACGCTGCAAACGCCCCCGAACAGTCACACCGCTGTTGTCATTGACGGCAATGGTAGAACCGCGGCAACGGCTGGGAGCTGTGAAGCCCATTTCGTACACACAGACCGGACTGAGCAGACCGCGCCGGAATCGAGCGAGACGTCCAAACTCCTGAATCGCCCGTCCGCTCATGCCGCCGTCAGTATGCCACAGGCCACGACGCAGTACGACGACCAGTACTGCTACCTGTGCGATTTTACAAAGGTATGCCGAGCGTCTGTCTGGCCGGCTACCAGCCTGACCGGCGTGTACAGCCTCCCCGATCCCATCATTGCCGTCTCTGTGATCGGTGCGTCGCCAAATTCGACCACCACTGCCCGATCCTGAACACCTGTGTCGGCGGACGGACACATATCTTCTTTGTCGGGTACTGCTGCCTGCAGAGCATGATGATGCTCTGGGCCGTGTCGTCCACCTACCAGAGCATGAACTTTTTCGGTGACGCGTCGACGCCAAGGGCTTCGTCGTCAGATGTCCAGTCCGACGGGCCCTATTTCCTTCTCCTGAACTGCCTCCGCCTGCTAACGACGATCGTGTGTGGGTTCCTCTTCACGATGTCGCTCTTCCTGTTCGTCGGGCACACGTTCCTGATGCTGCGGAACCGGACGACCTGGGAGTATGCTCAGCGGATGCGCGTCCGTCGCCGGCGTATGGCGTTGCCCCCTGCCGACCGTGACAGTGTCAAGTACCCGGGCGACTACGACAGGGGCATGTGGCAGAATTTCGTGGAGGAATTCACGCGTCACCTACGCCCCGTACGCTGTCGTATCGTCATTGTCGGTGTGCGCCTGCGGGCGACTGATGCCTCCATGGTCAGGAATACACGTACGCGACCCGGAGGACCCGGTACAACAACTGGGACGGCACCGATGACGTCGAGATTGACAACTTCGACGCGGAGCTCGACGCCAGCGCCAAGCCGGATGCGCCGCCCACGCCTGTTCTGGCGTGAACCCTGGCCAACCTATACATACTGTTGCATATATTATTGTACGAACGATGATGCTTCCCGCGGGTGCGACACGCGCTTAGTGCACACGGCAGCCGGGCCTGCCGGCCTACCGAACCATAGAGGGGACATGCTCCTTCAGCACGCGTCGACCAGCGTTCCTGAACTGGACCTGGCAAGGCTGCCCTCCTTCTGGGAGCGCCATCGCCAACCGTTTTGGACGAGAGCGGCCCGCGCGCGGCCAACGTGTCGTCGTCATTGTCGGAATAAAGGCACCGGGGCCGCCGCGGATCACGTCCTCGTCGCCATGAAGCGCGTAGTCGCCATCGTTGCCGTTGCCGTGCTGCTCCTGGCCGCAACGGCGCGCGCCGATCGATGGTTCAAGTCGTGGGCAGCCGATGACGACGGCGGCGACGACGTCGACGATGCCGCCGCCCACGTGGTACGTGCCTGACGGCGTCGTTGCGTGCCCGCCAGGAGATAACGGGTTCACGTTGTGGTTAGGATCGGCCAAGCGCGAACCGGGACGTGCCCGACAAGGCGTATGACGACGACGGCGTCGACGGGCGGGACTCGGCGGTGAACGAGGGCACCGACGAACCCAGCGGCGCTGCTGAGATTGACGACGGCGATGCGGACGACGTTGTCGGCCACCCATCCTCGGTGGAAGACGAGTCGGTAGGCGACGTCAAAGAGACGGACGCGAATGTCCGAGACAGCGACCTGAGTGCCTCGCCAAGCGAACCGGCCGGCGACGATCGTGTTGAAGTGCCAGAATCTCAGGGGAATGCCGCCGAAGCGAGCGCATCACGCGACGTTGACGGTGCGGGCGGCGACACGGACCAGGAGTCGGACGACAGGATATTCCATGCGACGGTCGACGCGCAGGGCAACACGATATCGTCAGCTGGCAGCGCCGAGCGGGACATGGCACCGATCGTGAAGGTGCTGTTGGACAAGGACCCGCACTACCCAGTCGAGTACTGCATCGGGGGCGAAGCCCAACGCGGCGCCTGCACCGGCAACCATACGCGCTGGTCGTTCCACCAGGACAACGGCACGTGCCGGCCGTTCCAGTACGGAGGCTGCATGGGCACCCTGAACCTGTTCGAGAAAGAATCCGACTGCATGCGGAAATGTGTGCATTCGCCTGCCGAACGCGTCGACGGTTTGGGCGCCACGTACAGCGATGAGCAGTCGGCGTCGGAAGTCATCGCTGCGCTAAACGCCACCAGCGACGACGAGTGGGCGTCCCGCTAGGCCAACGGCTCCATAGCGACGCTACTGTTAGAACTAAACCACTGCGGTTTGCAACACTGGATCCCGCCGGCATAGTGACAGGCGCGAAGCGAACATGAACGAACGATGTATTGCAGCGTGAGAAGCCGAGTGACCACGTCAGACGAGCGATGCAATGGCGACAATCCCCAGCACGGCAGTCGCAGACACGGCAGAAACGGCGGCGGAACTCTCGACCGTGACCTCCTTCTTGTGCACACGTTTCTTGCCATGCGCCCTGTCCATGGCGTCGGCGGCGGCATCCTTCACGTTCCGCGCCATCGCATTGCTCTTGTCCTGGACGGTCTTCCCGAGCAGGCCGTTCTGGGCGGCAACCAGCATCACAGCAAGTGCTGCCGCCGTTGACAGGCCGCGAATCACCTTCTTGTCGACGACCGCCTTGTTCGGTGCCGGCATCAACTGGCCTTCGAGTCCAGCAGGGTTCCAATTTGTCGAACGCACCCAGTTGCCGATCGTATCGCGGTAGGTGCCCAGCGCATACCCGGCCAGGGTGCCGGTCAAGGCACTCGCGGCCACAAGACTCGCGCCGGGTTTGTAATAAACAGACGAGCC
This sequence comes from Plasmodiophora brassicae, assembly GCA_039704465.1. Lineage (NCBI taxonomy): Eukaryota > Endomyxa > Phytomyxea > Plasmodiophorida > Plasmodiophoridae > Plasmodiophora > Plasmodiophora brassicae. The sequence continues at coordinate 71,602 of JASFAU010000007.1, read as the reverse complement.
CTTACTCACCGACGCACGTGCTTTGTAGAGGTCGTCCACGACTTTTATCTTGTCATTGACCACCTCCAGCTTGCCAAGATTCCCGGAATCGGCCACGAGCTCATTAGCAGCGACCATAACCGCTTTCAAGCACTGATGAATCTGAATCTGTTCAACGTCACCGGACTTAATGTCAAGCAACTCGGTGCCCTGCTTTTTCAAGCGAAGCTTATCCTCCTCCTTGACCCGATGAAGGTTGAGAGGCGCGATCGCCGCGATGAACTCTGTCTTGGTGACGCGCGTCTCGTCAGCGGTGTCGTCCTTGTTGCCAAGGACGTGGCCCGTCTCGACAACGCGATCCTTCTCCGCAGCGGTGACGACCTGCTCCTCGACAGTGAGATCGTCCGACTTGACAGCGCCGACAACGGCAACAGCTACGATAGCCGCTGCAGCAACCACCCACGTCGACAGCGACATCCCCACAGCCCCACGTCAACGAACCGAACCACTCGATGATGCAGCAACAGGCCCTTTTGCTTTGGCTCGATTCGGCTCGGGACCCCGCGCGGCATTGGCGGTGCGGCCCGACGGCGCCTAAAATCTAGGGCGCACCCCATACGCTGCGACCGGGGAACATTCCGGGAACTGCCGTACCCCGATCCGATCCGATCCGGAGAATGCCGGTACCGACGACCGTACCCTCACCCTCCCCCGCTCCCCCGACCCGATCCGCACGCACCGGGCAGCCGTCCGAGCCGCTGCGATTAATCGGGGCGCGGTCCACCCCAGTCCCGTCGTGGCTGTGGCGGGACACCTGTCGTCGCTGGCGCTCTTTTCGATGACATCCGGCCGGCTCTGAGACCATGAGCGGCTTTCTCAAGGTACTGCGAGGGCGCTCGCATCCGCGAAAACCACGTCTACAACCCCAGTCGTCCTTCCCATGTCTCCACGCGTGTTCACGTCGTGCGCCGCTGGTTCGCGTTCCTGCGTTGCTTCGTGCTCTTGGCGCCAGTTGCTCCACCAATGAGTGTTGTGGGTTCTCGCGCTGATGAATTCTTCGACCATCGATGGGACGTCCTCAATCATCACTTGCGCCTGCTCCCACGATGCTTCATCTGCACTGAATCCTCGCCATCGCACCAGAAGTTCCACTGTTCGGTTGCTGTTGTTGACTCTTGCATCGCTGATGCTCTCTACCTCCCATGTGGAATCGTCATACGCGATCTGTGCTTTGAGTTCCTCGGTCAGGTTGAGGTTGCTGTCCGCATAGAGGTGCACTCTGCTTCCGTGTACAATTCGGGTGTCACCGATGACCATGTTCTTCACTTCGAATACGTATCCACGTTCAGCATTGATAATCTGATATGGGCCTTTCCATTTCAGAAACAACTTTTCACCAGCCCGTTCCAGCTCCTTGCTGATTAGGACATATCACCCAATCCGAAGTTGATCTTCAGTCCGCTCTCTGAAGCCTTCTGCCTCCGGGGATTCCTCTTGGCTTCTGTTCCCTCGGCAACCTCCTTGTGCATCATGGCTAATGCCTCAATGAATTCGTCCGTCAACTTGACGATTTCCTCAGTTGCCAGTGGGTTTCTGCCGAACCAGTTCTCCTGCCAGATGGTGTGTCGTGTTTTCTGCCAGTGTTGACTGTGATTGGCGCTCGCCGTTCTAGTCTCTTCTGAGGGCGGTGGTTGAGTGTGTATTCAACGAGCTTGAGCAGCCATGACCACTCCTCTTTCTGCCACCTCACATGAGAACAGATCTCTCGTAACAGTGCCAATATGTGCTTATTAACAACTTCTACAGTTCCGTTTGGGAAATGCGTCCATGCTGTTGTCCAGTGCTGCTCGACACCGCACAGCTTGTTGTATTCCCGCATGAGTTCCGACGTGAAGTACGCCGCCTGGTCGGACACAATGTCGGGCGTGCCGGATGTTGTACTCCATTCCATCAGGGTCTGCACGGTTATTAGCGTGTCCGGCACCGCTGCTGGTACCAGATGCACCAAACCCGAGAAGTCATCTTTCAGTGCTAGGACCCACTTGAAATCATTGGCGACCTGCTGCTCTTTGGTCGGCATGATGTACAGGAAATCCATGTGTACCACCTGTCCCGGCGCTGTTGCATGACACGCCCTCCCCAATGGCCTGTGGATGATGTTCTCTGCTCTGGTTGGGAGATAATGTAAGCACCCTTTGCAGATGCGCTTCCCATCCTTCCTCATTCCCTTCCTGTAGAACTGCTCCTGTAGGATGCTGGTTGTCACGTTCATTTCGGTGTGGGCTAGTCCACCCGTATGCGTGATCACTGTTATCCTAACTCTAAGGTCAGTGCCGGCGTGTGGAATGATCGCTTGTCCCTGACTGTTGACTCGTCAACCCTGTCTTCTCATCCTCTGCCAGTAGGCCAAGACCACCAACACCACCCAGAACGAAGAACAAACCCGCACTGCTATGCGACCAATTACGAGATCTCGCGGTGCAGATTACCCTGCCCCGCCAAGGCCACAGGGCCTAAATGTTATGGGTGCCCGACAGCCCAGTAAGTGTCGTTTAGGAGTTTTCTTAGGGGATCACTTGAGCGGGTTGGAAGGCGAAGGGGCGCCTGTAAATTAGGTGACCACCTCCCACAGGGGGGTGGATGTCGTAAGTAGTATAGTCAGATCAAACACAGTGAGGGAAATCAAAGTCTACGAACCTGTGGGGTGCTCAATGATCCCTCAGACTCGTCCCATATTCGCCAATCTGCGAGATTCCAGCACAGGTGACATGCCGGCACTGGCAGGCCGGGAGAAGCTGACGTCCCGGAAGCTGATCCTACGGTCCTCGGACCCGAGACCGAGGCGCCTGCATGAAAAGCGCGAAACACAAATAAACTAAACAAAACTGATTCCGGTATTCGTCGACCCATTGGTCTCCGTCACCGCTCCCGACACCCGGCTTCAGCGCGTCTAGTCGCGCTGTAACCTCAGCCAAGTCATCGTCCACCATCGGCACCGATTCGCGCGTCGTCCTCGCAGCCATCGACCTTAGTTACCTGACTACAGTGATCACTTGTCGTATTCCTGCTGTGGCAATCTGCAGTCTGTTTATCCAGCCTCGACCACAGCTCACCGAGTCCGGAAGTCCTGGCCAGCCCTGCTCTATGGCATGTGCCCCAACATGCCACAGGCGGCATCCTTCACGTTCCCCGCCATCGCATTGCTCTTGTCCTGGACGGTCTTCCCGAGCAGGCCGTTCTGGGCGGCAACCAGCATCACAGCAAGTGCTACCGCCGTCGATACGCCGCGAACCACCTTGTTGTTGACGACCGCTGGTGGCGGCCTCAACTGGCCTTCGAGTCCAGCAGAGTTCCAATTCGTCGAACGCACCCAGTTGCCGATCGTATCGCGCAGCGCGTTATACCGGGTCTGGACGCCGGCCAAGGCACTCCCCACAAGAGCCGCGCTTGGTTTGTATGGAACAAACGAGCCAATACTCATCGACGCATGTGCCTTGTAGACGTCCTCCACGCCTTTAATCTTGTCACAGACCCTCTTCATCTTATCACCACTCCCGGGATCGGCCATGAACGCCATAGCAGCGACCATAACCTCTTTCAAGAACTGATGAATCTGTTCAACGTCACCGGACTCAATGTCAAGCAACGCGATGGCCTGTTTTTCCAAGCGAAGCTTATCCTCCTCCCTGATCCCATGAAGGCTGAGAGGCGCGATCGCCGCGATGAACTCTGTCTTGGTGATGCGCGTCCCGTGATCAGCCGTGTCGTCCTTGTTGCCAAGGACGTGGCCCGTACCGACAATGTGATCCTTCTCCGCAGCGGTGACGTACTGCTCCTCGACAGTGAGATTGTCCGACTTGACAGCGCCGACGACGGCAACAGCTACGATAGCCGCTGCAGCAACGGCCCACGTCGACAGCGACATCCCCACAGCCCCACGTCAACGAAATGAACTACTCGACGATGCAGCAAGAGGCCCTTTTGCTTGACTGGCGCCTGTCTGGCTCGATCGTATCGGAAACCCGCGCGGCATTCGCGGTGGGGCCCGACGAGAATTCCGCTACCGACTATATTCCTCCCCCCTTGCCCCGACCCGATCCCACGCCCCGGCAGCCGTCCGAGCCCGCTGCGATTAATCGCGGCGTGGTCCATCGGGGGTCTTGGGGTGCAACCGGGCTCCAGGTCATGGCCCATCGCTTCGGGCGCAGCGTCCCTCGACCGGGGCTCCGGTGTCCATCGCGCCCCTTATAACCCGTTATACCCATTACAGGCGACAACAACATGCAGTCCAACTACTACTCGGTCACGTTGGCGGTTATTGCGACGCTTATGGCGTTCAGCTGCGCGGTCTCCATCCGGGAATCTGTCGCGGAACGTAACGAACACCGATTCCAGAAGATGCACCGGTTCGCCACGACCGTGTGGGCCACGACGCTACTTGCTGTCTGCTGTCTCCTAGCGCATGCGTCCGCGTGCCTTGCGATGGTCCTGAACAAGCAACGGCCCGTGTCCGGGTTCACCGTCGTCTTCACTGCTCATCTGTCCATCGCCGCCTTCGTGTTCTCCTTCTCAGGTATCATTGGCGCCGTCGCCCTGGTCGTATTGGCCGTGGTTGCCAGCGCGCTCACCTGGGCCTTCTGCCGCCCAACAACGTTCGCGGTCGTTGCACTTCTGCTTTCGGCAGTCTTCGCGGTCCAGGCGGTGCAGGAGTGGCGATCCGCTGAGTTCGACCCGTACCTGGTTCTGGATTTCACCAACCGCAACCAAATCGTCGAGGAGCACATGTCGCTGGCATTGTCAAAGACGTTGGCCCTGATCTACGCCATCCCAGCGCTGGCGACGCGTCTGCAACTGACGCACCTGTTCAAGTACGTCAGCGGGAGGGCCGGCCAGGTCTACTCGCGACGTCTGCAGACGGATGCCGAGAAGAAGGTCGCCATCTACGACGAGTTCATCGCTCCGCTGCATGTCAACATGTCGCTGTTCGAGCGACAGGACTACATGCAGTACGAGTCGGTCAACGACTGGTTCGCCCGGTCCATCCGCCCCGAGGAGCGCCCGTTCCGCGCGAGCCCACCCCGCGCGCGCCCTTCCAACCGTAATCTACTTCTGATGGGTATCGGTTCGCCTGCTGATGGGCGCATCCTCGTGTTCCCCCGCCTCGGCAGGGATGCGCGTCTGTGGCTGAAACACGAACCGCTGGCCGTGCACGACTTGCTGGGCGGAGAGCAACTTCCGGAACGGTTCCGGTCCCTCGATTTCGCTGACGGCTATGCCGCCGTTGTTCGTCTGGCGCCCCAGGACTACCATCGCGTGCACGTCCCGCGTGCGGCCCGCGTTCTGCATCAGTACTTGGTGGACGGGCCGTTGCTGTCGGTCAGCGCGATTGCAATGCGATCCGGGAACGGGGCCATCTACAACAAGCGCCTGGTAACGATCCTGCAGACCCGGGACTGGCTGAATCGCACGGGAACCTACATCGTCGTTTCGATCGGGGCAACCGCTGTCGGATCAGTGTCATCCGTCGTCAGCGAGGGCGATGTCGTTGCAGGTGGCGACGCGCTGCACGAGTTCCGTTTCGGCGGGTCCACCACTGTCGTCCTCTTCCCGAACAGCCAACTCATGATCTGGAGCCCCAGGCTGGTCGACAACTCGCGGGCCGGCGTCGAGACGCTCGTCCGCCAAGGGGATGCAATTGGCACGACGTATTGGTTCGGCTATCCTGATATTCCAACGAGTCCATAAACGGGCGGTACTGTCAGGTTTGCAGCAGTTCATTATAGAGCATCTGCAGGTGGTCGGCCTTGTGCAAGAGCGTCACCGTCTTGTCGTCGTCGTCCGGGTCGAGCAGGAACCCGTTGGCAGCGTCCATCATCTCCTGCAAGCACTGTTGAACCGAATCGACATTCTCGTGCAGGTCAAGCAGATCCCTGGCCTGGTGTGCGATCGTGTACGTGTCGACAACCTCGAAACGCCCTAGTGGCCCGATCGACATCAGGAACTGTTCCAGAGTGACGCGGTCCGGCTCGGCGGCGCCGCCGGCGGCCACTGCCACGATGGACGCTGCAAGAACAATCCACATCGACGACGACGAAACCATACTGCCCAATGTCTACGACTCTCCGGAATGTCAGGCGCCCTGCGCTTGCAGGCCAGTCCCGGAAGATTCCGCACCACCGACGCGATCCGATCCGACCGCAGGCACCGAGCGACTTCCGAGCCGGCGACGCCCCCAACGCTGATTGCAGGCCTGCCCGTCACCTGGGGAAGCAGCGATCATCAAATCGGGTTCCGATGCGTCCCCGAAGACGTGGAACGGACGGGAAAGTTCCGCTGCGTGCGTGGCGTGCTGCTGCTACTGTCGGCGGGTGCGTGCGTGGCGCGTGGGGAGCGCGGCGGCGGCGCGGACTGCGGGGGAGCTGCAGCAAGGCCCGCGCCCTGCGCCGTCAGTCGTCAGAGACGGGGCGATGATTGGTGGGTTCCGGGGCGCACGCCTGCTCGGACGCCGTCTACCCAGGTCGTCGCGTATCGCCGGCACCCGGGCCACGTTCTTCGGGTCGCCCTACACCAACGACAGCAAGCAGCGCGACCATTACGACGTGCTCGGCGTCAACAAGAACGCGTCGGCCGCCGACATCAAACGCGCCTACTATAAACTCGCCAAGCAGTTCCATCCAGATTCCAACCCGGACCCGTCCGCGAAGGAGAAGTTCACCGAGATCAACAACTCGTATCAGATTTTAGGCGACGAGGAGAAACGCAAACAATACGACCAGTCAGTCAGCCACACGCGCCTTCGTGCGTCGTCAACCTCGTACGTGGTTCTAACGTTCGCCTCCAGGTTTGGCCATGCCGCCGAGCAGATGGAGGGCAGCGGCGGAATGCATCCAGGAGCGGCGGTAATGCGAAACGGGGGGTATTGCTAGGGCGGATCGCGGGTAGTGACCAATCTTGTTTGTACGTCCAGGGCGCCGAAGACATATTCTCCGCGTTCGAGCAGATGTTCGGCGGCGGTTTCCGAGCGGGCGGCCGGCCACGTGGCGCCGAGACTCGCCGATCGTCGAAAGGCGCCAACATCCAGGCGACCCTCAACCTGTCGTTCATGGAAGCCGTCCAGGGCATCTCCAAGGTATCGCGTTTGCGCCGTCACCGCTCGTGACGCGTCGGTCTCTGACGCGCCCGCCGCCGTAGGACGTCTTCGTCAGACGGCACGCCGGCTGCTCGTCGTGCAGTGCCACCGGCGTGCAACCCGGCACGAAGCCGCGCAAGTGCTCCCGGTGCGGCGGGTCGGGTGAGATGGCCGTCGCCCAGGGCATGTTCCACATGGTGATGCCCTGCGATCAGTGCGGTGGCGTCGGCCAGCGCAGCACGCCGTGCTCGTCGTGCGCCGGGTCCGGCCTGAAACCGGAATCGGCCACGGTCCGCGTCACGATCCCCGCCGGCGTCGACGACGGCACGACGGTCCGCGTTGTCGGGCAAGGCGACGATGGCGTGGGCGGCGGCGGCCGCGGCAACCTGTTCGTCCAGATCGGCGTCGCCGAGCATCCCGTCCTGTCCCGTGACGGTCCGGACGTCCACGTTGGTGTTGACATACCGTTCACAACGGCGATCATGGGCGGGATGATCGAGGTGCCGACGCTGACCGGCCAGGCCGACTTGAAGGTCCCGGCGGGCACACAGCCCAACGCGAAACTGCTGATGCGCGGCAAGGGCATCGCCGACGTCAAGCGGCGCGGGTACGTCGGCAACGAGGTCGTGCACCTGAACATCACCATGCCCGACTGGAACGACATGACGCCCAAGATGAGGGCGGCCCTGGAGGAGTACCAGCGCGAGGCCGAGCGCGTCCACCCGCAGAAGTCCATCGTCCGCAAGCTGAAAGACTTCCTCAAGGGCGGCGGCGCCAGCAGCGGCTAGCCTCGAGCGACGCGCGCGCTCCCCCGACGCATTCAACCCGTATTCGCATGATGTATTCGACACGCGGTTGTGTCTGTGCTCAGGTACATCGTCCCGTCGTGTACGTAGTGACCGGCGGGGTACAGACCGCGGGGGGACGCGCCCCCCGAAGGCGCCACTGGGTTGCGCGCCACGAATAGGTCCACCTCGCGTGATTCGTGGCCGTCACCACACGCAACGATGGCGGTTGCTGCGGGCCGGCATCCGGTCATGTTCCGGGCGATACGGCGGTCGCTGTCGACGGCGGCGACGACGACGACAACGCAGATGAACCTGTACACGGCGCTCAACGATGCGATGCGGATCGCGTTGGAGACCGACGACACCGCCCTGCTGTTTGGCGAGGACGTCGCGTTCGGCGGCGTGTTCCGCTGCTCCGTCGGGCTGAAGTACCCGCGCGTCCATTGCGAATCGTGTGCAACGCCCGCCGATCTGACCTGGGGCGCGTCCGCCACCGCAGGGACCGGTTCGGCAAAGAGCGCGTGTTCAACACGCCGCTGAGCGAGCAGGGCATCGCCGGGTTCGCCATCGGCCTGGCGTCCAACGGGCACACGGCCATCGCCGAGATGCAATTCGCCGACTACATCTTCCCCGCGTTCGACCAGGCACGTACACCTAGTGGGCGTGTCGTGGATCAGGCGCGGGCCCGACTAACGCGACGCCCGCCACACAGATTGTGAACGAGGCGGCCAAGTACCGGTACCGGTCGGGCAACGAGTTCGACTGCGGGCGCCTGACGATCCGGTCGCCGTACGGCGCCGTCGGCCATGGCGGCCTGTACCACTCGCAGTCGCCCGAGGCGTACTTCGCGCAGACGCCCGGCCTGAAGGTCGTCGTTCCACGCGGGCCTCGACAGGCGAAAGGCCTGCTGCTGGCCTCGATCCGCGACCCGAACCCGGTCATCTTCTTCGAGCCGAAGGCGCTGTACCGGGCGGCCGTGGACGACGTCCCCGTCGACGATTACACGCTGCCGCTCGGCGAGGCCGACGTGCTGCGCGAGGGCGCCGATGTGACCGTCGTCGGGTACGGCGCCCAGATGCGCGTCCTGGCGGCGGCCTGCGACATGGCCGCCGCCCAGGACGGCATCACCTGCGACCTCATCGACCTGCAGACCGTCCTGCCCTGGGACGCCGACACCGTCGTCCAGTCGGTCACCAAGACGGGCCGGTGCGTCGTCAGCCACGAAGCGCCCGTCACGGGCGGGTTCGCCGCCGAGGTCAGCAACCCCGACCTGGGGTGGGGGACCGTCCGCCATGCTGACGACGAACCAGGTGTGTGCCACCATACAGGCCGAGTGCTTCCTGTCGCTGGAGGCGCCCATCCAGCGGGTCTGCGGGTACGACACGCCGTTCCCGCTGGCGTTCGAGCGCGTCTACGTCCCCGACACGCTCAAGTGCTACGAGGCGATCAAGGCCGCCGTCAACTTCTGATACAACCCGTCGTATTTAGTGTCCGTTACGTTCGAATCAGGGCCCGTCCACGTCGTTGTCGCGCTGCGCGATCGACAACCGGGACCCGCACGCGGGGCAGCACGGCGACGCTCGTGGCGATTCACATCGGTGGCAGTATCGCGCGGCGCCCTGTTTGCCCTGGTGCTGCGACCTGGGTGCTGGGGCGGCGGCGGCGGCCAGTATCCGGGCGGCCGTCGACCGGGGCCGTGCGATCGGCGAGTGCACCGCCGCACAGGCCATGCCCGAGGCGCTGTCGCTCAGGGCGGCCCAGCGCGACAGCGCCAGGCCGATCGTCCCCGTCTCCGACGGCGACGCCCCGAACAGGTCGATCGGCGTGCCGCCCTCGTGGTCGAACACGATCCGCAGCGTGTCGACGTGGACGCCGGTGGCACCTGCCCCCGCGAACGCACTCAGCGAGCGGATCCCCTCAGGCGAGCGCCGGCCGCACGGTCACCTACCGAGGTTCGTCCTGGTCACTGACAGGGTGAAGGTGCGACGCTCTGCCCGGTACGCGTGCGGGCGCTGGCCGGCGCCGGCGTAGGCGACGAGGACGACGACGTCCGGCAGGACGATCAACGTGTGCACGGCAGCAGGGCACCGCCCGTCCAGGACGGCCCGCACGGCCCAGCTCGACACCCGAACGGCGCCTGGAGGGCCCCCTGTTGCACCGGGTCAGCGATCAGGCAGGGGCGCGGGCGGGCGGACGCGCTCCAGTGGACCATGAGGGGTGAGGAATCGCATCGGTACGGCGAGCGCCCGAGCCAGGCGACCCATGATGTACCGGGCGCGGACGCGTTCGATGAGGGCAACGACGCCGGCGTCGAGCTGGTGGGACAGGACCTGACGCGTGTCGGCGTCCACTGTGGACAGCAGGGCGCGGCACCGGTGCAGGAACGCTGTGGGCCGGTCGGCCACCTGTCGAACGGCGCTGGCCGACGGCAGGCCGTCGATGGCGTCCGGGTACGCCCGAACGTAGATCCGGAACAGGGACGCCAGGGCCGGCAGGAACCGGGCCAGGATGTCGGCGATCGACGCGTCCGACGCCAGACGGCTCGTCAGCGCGTCAAGCAGGCTGGCGTACACGTCCATGATGACGGCGACGACGTCCAGCAGGACGTCCCGCATGGGGGACTCGTGCCGACCGCCCGTCCGCACGGGCACGATATGGCCCTGGAGCATGTCGGGGAACCGTTTCGTCACCTTGATGACGTGGAAGTGTGCCGGCCTGGCCGGCGTCTCGGGCGGCAGGTACGCGAACGACCGCCCCGGTGCGGGCCCACTGTGCACGCGCATATACTCGTCTCGTAGCGCGGCCAGGGCCTGGCGCTCGGCGACGAGCCATGCGCCCAGGAACGAGACGGGCGCCGGGCACGACTGGACGCCCGGGTGCCCACACTGGCCACAGTACGGGGCACACGCGCCCGGGTGGCGTTGCGCGTCAAGGCCGTGCCGGAACGACTGGCAGGCAGAGCACTGAACGACGACGACAGCGGCGCGCTCGTCGGTGCTGACGCTGGGTGGCATCTGCAGCATCCGGCGAAGGTCGTCCAACGCGAGCAAGACCTCGTGTCGCGGCTGGACGTTGAGCACGCGTGCGTCCCTCTGCGCGCCCGTGTCGAATTCGCCGAGCGATCGCAGCCCCAGACGACGATTGTGACGCTGTCGACGCGCCTCGTAAGAGTTCGCGGCCGGCACCTCGACGACCTGGGACGGCATCCAGAAGTCGTCGGTCGTACGCGTCGACCCGCTGGCCAGCGAGGGTTGCCCAGAGCGGACGACCATCTGGAACAGAGAGCGTCGGCAGGGTTGGCAGGTGGGAGCACGGCCGATGCCACTTGGCGCGCGGGGCAGCAGGACCGCCTGCGACAGGCACGCGGCGCACGCCATCCTGCGGCAGCACATCTGGCAGCGCACCTGGTAGGAGCTCGGCAGCAATCGCCGGCCCGTCTCCCGGGCGCACCTCCCGCAGTACGGGTTCTCATCAGACGACAGGCCGCCCTGCTGCCGTCGGAGAGCGCTCTCGAACGCCGCCGCCTTGTCCATGTCGTCGAACTCGACGACGACGGTGGCGCTGCCCGGTGCGGTCAACTCGACGGCAGGCCCGGTTCGGACGCCGCGAATGGCCGAAGCGCGCCAGACAGCACGGACCGTGTGCGGATGCCCCGCGGATCGTACCACGCAGTGCTGCCCAACGACCTCGGCCACCAGCGCCGACGGCGCCACCATGTCCGCGGGGTGCAGCTTCGGACATTCCCGCCGCGTGTCGTGCAGGGCGCGCGCCAGAGCCGCGCCGTCGGCCGCTCGAATGCGGTACAGGCGGCCGTCGGCGCAGTGCAGGTCGACGACGCGCGTCGTGTTCGACGCGGGGTCCCGCGCCACAGCGACCGACCCGGTCGGGATCACGTCGAACACGTCGACGGCGATGGACTGGTCGAGTGCGCGTCCCAGGACGATGACGTCGTCGAAGACGATCAGCTGGCAGGACAGGTTCCGGGCCGGAGACATCAGCAGCGTCGGGCGCTGGTCGCCCAGCAGTTTGGCCAGGACAGCAGGGCGGGATCGGGCGGCGGCTCGTTCCCAATCGAGGTCCTGCGCCTGCTGCTGCTGCTGCTGGCGACCGACAACCGTGTCCTCGTAGTCGACGGTGACGTCGCCGGCCCAGATCAGTGCGGAGGATGCCAACGGCAGATCGGTTCGCGATGCGGCCGACTGGACGAGTTGCCGCTGACGGGCGGCCTCCACCCGATCGGCGATCGTCGTCGTGGCGTCCCGGGCACGTTCCACGGCGGCCGACAGGTCCTGGGCGTCCGGGTGGCCCTCCGGCGTCAACGTCAGAAGGCGTCGTAGGGCGAGCTCGTAGAACGGGAGGCGGGTTAACGGTGCCCCCAGGCTGGCACGGACGCGGAGCAGGGCGTCGTCGTCGCTGGCGTCGTCGAGGACGTGCTGCAAAGCGGCGGACGCCATGCCGAATACGGGGGCGTACGATGCCAACAGGTCCCGGACGATGGCGATGTGCCCCTGCATGATGTGTCCGATACAGGACTGCATCGGGTCGTACTTGTCGATGACGCGAACGAGGGCGTCGACCGTGTCGCTGTGCAGGTCGCGTAGCACCTTTGCGATCTGCAGGGCGGTCAGAAGCGGCGGGAAGCGGAGGACGTCAGGCGACGCAGGGTCGTGGTCGTTGTACGCGTCCAGGACCGGGAAGGCGACCCGCTTCAATGCCCATTCCAGGGCGCTGACAAACTGCCAGACGCTGTTCAAACAGTCGGGACGGCCAGCTACGAACGAGACACGGCATCTGACCTGGCGTTCGTTGCCGGTCAGTTCGCCGATGATGTCCAATCGGTTGAGGCAGGCGTCGGCCGGCGACCAGGTCGCTGGCTCCCGCTGCGACGTTGACCGTGACCGGTCGTCAATGGGCGCCGCGTCCGTGGCGACGACCTCCATTTGGCGATGGCTGAGACTCTGTCGTTCTGGGATATACGACCCTGGCCGTGTCGCTCGCTCGTTTCCCCTGATATTTACGCCAGTCCACGTTACAGCGGGAAGCTCGTCACTTGTGGATCCACATTCACGTATAGCGGGTTCACCCGGCAGACGCGCCTGCCCATCGGCTAGGTAATGGATCCAGCGTGTCCACCCGCCAATGTTGTGCACACACGGGACGCCGTTCCATTGCGCCTGGAGAGCCCAGGTCTCGTTCGACGCTGTCGTATAACCGAGTGGGTAATGCGGGCACCTGGCGGAAGGTTGGGGGGTGGCGGAGGCCCCCGGGAACTGCCCCGCCCGCCTATCGCCCGCTGATCCGTTTCCGGGTCGTCCCCTTCGGGGCAGCGTTTTGGCGTGGGCCTGCGCCGTCCTCCGGCGGTCCGCGGGAAGGCGGCCCTTCCTGTTGGTCTGAGCCCGGGCCTTCCGCATGGTATCGACCCGTCGCCGTCGCCAGGGCGATGACGGCGGGCGACGCCAGGACGATGCGCCCGTGGGCGCCAGGCGTCCCATGTCCCGTCTGAGCGTGCGACGTCCGAAGGCGTACCTGGACGGGTTGCTGGCGCGGGCCATTGCCGGCGTGTTTGCCGGGTGCGCCGTCAACAACGTCACGTTAGGTAACGCCCGAGGCGGCCCTGAATCCACGTGCGCACCCGGCGTATGACTGGTGACAGAGCTGCTGGTGAGAGCCGATCCCGGTATTGGGAATACGGTGACGGCGTCCCAGTTCGTGTTCATCGCCCTGGTCGGCCTCGTGACGCATCTGGACCCCCGGCGCCTGCGACTGAAACCGCGTCATTCGCCGTTTTCGTTCGTCCTGGCGACCACGGCCGTCTTTCTCACTGTCTCCATCATCAACAACGTCGTCTTCAAGTACAACATCTCCTTGCCGTTCCACATGATCTTTCGCAGCTGCAGCCTGGTCGTTTCGTTGCTCCTCGGCCTGACGGTCTTTGGCAAATCGTAAGACGTCGCATGGTGCCGACCCCATCGCCCATTGCTGTTGTTGTCGACCTACGGTGCCATGCAGGTATTCGATGAGGCAGACCCTGTCCTGTCTGATGATCACAGCTGGGGTCCTGCTGGCCACGTTCGCCGACAGCAGTGCCCGGTCGTCGGCGCCATGCTGCGATAACGAGGGGAGGCACACGACGGGTAACGCCGCTGACGACGGCACCCTGGCCACCTGGATGTTTGGCGTCAGCCTGCTGGTCATCTCCCTGGTGCTGTCCGCCGTCCTGGGCCACTGCCAAGAATGGGGGTACCGGAAGTACGGGCGGCATCCACAGTACGCCGCCATTGGATTGCCAATGTTGTACGCGCCCCGCAGGCTGACACGCGCGTTGCTCGTCTTAGGGAGAATATGTTCTATTCGCACCTGATGGCGGCGCCGTTCTTCCTGTTTCTCGCGTCTGATATTGGGCCGCGAGGGGCGGCTCTGCTGCAGTCGTCGCCCATCGACCTGCTCGGCGTCGGCCTTCACCCCGGTCTCATCCTGTTGGTCAACGTCGTGTCGCAATGGGTTTGTGTCCAATCCGTGTATGATGTGACGGCGCTGTCCACCACGCTGACGTGTACGTTCACGCTGACGATCCGCAAGTTCCTGTCGTTGATCATCAGCGTCGTGTTTCTCGGAAACGCCTTCACGCTGCTGCATTGGCTGGGCACTGCCATGGTGTTCGGTGGTACTGTCCTGTACAGTCTCCCTGCCGACCTGTTCGCCGACGCTGGCCCCCGGCCGTCGACGACGACGAAAACCAGGAAACATGAATAGGGGTGCCGTTTGCCAACGCAGCCAACGTTATTACGTGCGACTCTCGTCACCTGCCCAGACGGCGTAACGATGTGGACGAGGATGACAATGACGGTAGCGGCATGTGCATGCGGGTGCGGCGTGAAGAACGTTCGAAACGCGCAGGGGCGTGCGTCGACCCAATGACGAAGAGAACGCCTCGCGCGGCAAGGTGTGCGATGATTCTTGTTGCTGGTCGTCGGAGAGGTCATTACCGTCCGCTCCTGGGGATAGTCTCCACGACAATGTCCCGATACGAATCGACGGGTTTCGATCTGGTGCCCGAGGCGGATCGGAATTTATGGGGCCCCCGTGTGGCGAGTTTGGTAAGCGGGTTCCAGCAATGGACGTGCGGTACCGGCCCGTGAATTATGTGGCGCCCCTGCGTCAGCGCTGGCTCAGCGAGGTCTTGCGGTCCTTCGACTTGACGGAGAGGACATCTGGGAACGGACCGGCCATCGTATTCCCCGGACTGGAACGAAGCATCGGGCCGAGGACCGCCTTCAGCCACCTGTGCACGAACGACGGTTTAGGTCGGAACGCGGCCATCTCGAACCAGATCTTGACGTAGGTCGCGCTGCTGGCCAGGAAGAAGGTCAGCATGAAGATCGTGTAGTTGTCGACGGCGGCAGTGGCAACCCCGAAGATGAGGACCAGGACGACCTGGACCATCCCAGCACGGCCGGCACGCACCACGACCCTGGCGAAGTGCATCCGCTTCTGGTTCTCCGCCTTCCCGATCACGGTCTCCGACATGGACGTGAGCCGCTGCGCCAGCTTCTTCCCGTTCAGCGTAAAGTCAAAGTTGGTGTACAGGAACATGACCAGGTAGAAGAGGGCCAGGTACTGCGTACTCATCAGTTCGACCTCGATGCACGCCGAGACGACCTTCTGCGCCATATCGCCGACGCAGAGGAGCACGACGACGGCCCTGTGGGGCACCGTTCCTGAATCAGCGGGCGCAGGAATGTGAGACGCGTCCTGCCGGCTGGCATCCTACCGAGTCGTCAACGCTAGAGCGCGGAACCACCGCGAGCGGTCAGTGCCCTCGTTCAGCATATCGTTGAGCTGGAACGATAGACAGGCCGTGCCCAGGAGCATGAAGGGGACGGACGCGGTCGACACGAAGGACTGCGGGCGCGCCTCGAAGCATTGCAGGTCGCAGAAGGCGGCGTTGACCGAGTAGATCGACTCGATAATTGCCGACAGCGACGACGTCACCAGGACCACAACCGGGTACCGTGGGGCTCGACGGAAGCGCATCCGCTCGTCGAAGCAGAAGCAGACGATCAAGGCGCTGGACGTGCAGAACGTGACCAGGGCGCTGAGTAGGAACACGACGGCCAGGTAGAAGGGCCCACTGGACGGAGATGCCAGCACGGCTGCCGCCGGATTGGCATCCCCAGACGTCATGACGATCAGCGCGTCCGGGTTGCTGCGAATCCAGTCGTACGTTGTCGCTGGGACCCGGTACGGCACCATGACAATGGGCACCTGCCTGAACGCGCTCGTGTACGCCAGGTACTGATGCGCTATCGCGCCGTCCTGCGCGATCGTCCCGTGTGCGAACACGATGCCGAGGCATCCGGCCGAGGCGCACGACTGCGCCCAGAGGCGAGCACTGCTTCGAATGCGATAGTCGACGATGATGACGTGGTCGCGCGCGCCCTCCGACAGCACGTAATTGACCTGGTCGGCATCAGGGACGATGAACGTCGGCGCCATGACTCGGAACGACGCGTTGCCGCAAGCGAAGTGGTACGCGGTGACGCTGTCGAGCACGACCTGTTTCGTATCGGTGCCGTTGACGAACAGGAGCCCCGCTTGGGCAATCGCGACCAGGCACGAGAAGCCGATCGCGAAAGCGGAGGGCGGCACGTGGACGGCGGCCATCGGGCGCACCAAGCGAACCATATGATGGGTAGGCGGTGCTATCGCATAGGGGGGCAGCAGGGTACAGTTGAGTGAATCGTCGGGCGGATCCGAGACGACACCGGGTACGATTCCGTCGATCCCCGTCCCGCCAGTATCAGCTGTCCCGACGATTATGGCGACGACGACGTGCGCGTTTGCGCCCATGGCCGCGCTGCTGAGCCAGCCCGTCTCCAACGCGGTTCCGGCTGGGCGTCCCGCCCCGATCACGCTGCGCGGGAAGGACACGATCGGGACGGCGCTCCGCGTGCTCTCGTCGGCACGTATCCTCGTAACGAGAGTCGCCTGCCGGCCTCGCACCCATCGTGGGGTACCCATCACCCGCGTGATGTGTCTCAGTCGGCGCCCGTGCTCGACGAAACGGGATCCTGCGTTGGGATAGTCGGCTACCATAACTTCATCAAGGTCGGCAGGGCGTCTCCTGTTTGGTCGTTCGACGACGACGCTGTTCTAATCGAGCGGATCTGGTAGTCGTTCGGCATGGACACGGACAAGAGCGTGTTCCTGGCGACGCCGATCGAACAGGTGAACTGCCCTGGTCCGGTCCCTGCCCCCCATGCTGACGGGCGGTTCATGTGCCCACCCACCCGAACCACGCAGGTGCTCGTGTTCAGCCAGGAAGCGAACATTCAGGTGCAGCGGAGCACCACGATCCTCGACTGTGTCGCGATGCTGCGCTCGAAGGCGCACGTCCACCGGCTGATCACGGTCGTCAGCGACGCGGCGAACTCGATCGTGTCGCAGAGCGATATCGCGCGGTTCGTGCACGACCACCTCAGGACGGATGCCCTGCGCCCGTTCGCTCAGCTCAGGATCGCCGGCACGCGCCTCGGTAAACACATGCCCAAGAGCGTCACGTCGACGGAAACGCTTCATGGCGCGTTGTCGACGATGATCCAGGAAATGGTCAGCTGCATACACGGCCCTGGCATTGGTGATGGTGACGACGACACTATAGGTCACCTGTCTGGCGATCCTGGATCCGGCCAGCGGCGCGCTCGTGGGCAACCTAAGCGAATCCGACATTCGTGGCCTGGGCGCCGACACGTTCATGGCGCAGCTCAGCGAACCCGTTGGGCAATTCCTGTCCGAGTTCAGCATGCGCTCGCTGACGCCCGTCTTCGTGACGCCGCACGACACGATCATGACGCTGCTCGAGACCGTGGTCGGCAATCGCCTCCACCATGTTTGGGTGCAGGACGCCGACGGCAAGCCCACCGGCGTCATCACCCTGACCGACATCATGAATGCGCTGCTCGAGGTACATGTACTGATGAGCGCACGCCATGCCACCACCGCCTCTGACGCCAGTGACGCTCCCAGACGAAGGCGTCGTGACCGGTCGGGGCAGCAGCGGATCGTCGAGCAAATACATTCGCGGGGTCGGTCTCAATCGCGATCGGACACACAGCAACACGACACACTGTTAACGAATGTCATTTTACGACCCAACGGTGGCCCGCAGGCAACGTGGCACTGAGGACGCCGTCAGCAGCAGCAGCAGCAGGAGCGGCGAGGCGAGCATGCTTACCGCCCCGCGATCGGGACGGCGTGCCGAATATGTCTGGGAAGGTGAGGACAGCGACGATGGCCGCACATACGAGTACGACGATCAGCAGGATGCAGCACTGTCGGCCGCGTGCATTCCTGGCGTGCTTCTCGGTCTTGATCAGGTTCTTCTCCGCCTTGGCCACGTACGACT
The DNA here is from genome assembly GCA_039704465.1 of Plasmodiophora brassicae. Classification (NCBI taxonomy): domain Eukaryota; phylum Endomyxa; class Phytomyxea; order Plasmodiophorida; family Plasmodiophoridae; genus Plasmodiophora; species Plasmodiophora brassicae. The sequence goes on along the minus strand of JASFAU010000007.1, from coordinate 53,301 downwards.
TCGCGTCGCGCACGTTCCGCTCGATGACGTCCAGCGTCTCGCCCTGCAGGTCCACCAGGTAGGCCATCTCGCCGAACAGATCCTGCAGCTCCCGTACGCCCTGCTCGATGGCCAGAATGCCCTTGTGCCGCTCCTCGATCTCCACGACGGCATCCACGGTCCGATCGTGCAGGCGCGCCATCGTCTCGTAGATCTGGCCGCTCTCGACCATCTGCTCGACCTGCGCACCGTGCCGTCAGCACCGTTCGTCGTCGTCGTGTTGGACAACAGCCTGCGCGCCAGATCCCACCTGGTCATCGGTGACGTCCTCCATGATGATCCGGGCCTGGCGCGTGACACGTTGCTTGAGCGCGTCGCGGAACGAGTCGGCGGCGTGCTGGAACTCGGCGATGGCCTCGCGGAAGTGCCTGGCCTGCGTGTTGAGCAGGTTGCGGCGGATGAGGGCGATGGTGGATCCGGGCGGCAGGCGAGCGTTGTCGGCGGCGACGCGGTCGAGTTCCGCTCTGACCAGGCGGGCGTTCCGTTTCGACGCGACCATGACGCGGTCCAGTTCGTCCATCAGGCGTCGCTGGCCGGCCTCCTCGACCTCCTGCATCGATCGGCGCCGCAGCAGGCCGATCAGGTCGACCGACTTGGAGATCTTGTCGATGCCGCCGATGACGACCGCGAACGGCGCCAAGGCCTCGTCCACCTCCGACGCCGTCGCCGTCGTCATGTCGCCCATTTCGACCTCGACCTGGCCCGCATGGCCGGCAACCGCCCCCAGGTCGCCCAGGCGATCCACGACGCCGACGCGCTCCATCGTGGATCCCGTCAGCGACCACGAGAAGCAGCAAGCAGGCAGGGTCGGGCGCCACTGCGACTTGCCGCTTCCTGGGCTTGGCCCGAAATAGCGACGGACGGGCCGTCGCCAGTCGCCAGATTTAGACAGCCGGAGCAGTGCCATTGTGTATATTAGGTAGGCACACCACCAGTACGCCCGCCGCCCGCAAGTCCTAGATGAGGACGCGGATTCGCGGAGCGAACCTGCCCAGGTGGCGGCAGAACGCGTGCTGGATGGCCGAGCTGGGTCGCTCCGGGCCCAGGCTCCATGCCTCGGACGATGCTCGACGCGGCGCGGTGCATTGCGGATTGCCGGGGACGCCTGCATCGGCGACCGGAAGCATTCCCGCATCGCAACCCGCGTCGTCATCGGTTGCAGGGGCGCCTGCGCACCCGCAGACGTCAGATGGCGCATAAGCGCGCCCAGTCAGCCAACGTACGTTGGACGTGACCCTTCCCGAACACGTGCTTGTAAGGGCGGTGTCGACCCGCTGCACTTCCGCTGCTGCCCTCATCGGGAGCGTCGTAGCGGATGCACAGAAGGCCATTACGTTGTGCGGGTGTGGGGTCGCTGTCGGCGGCCGTGGCCTCGTTGACGAGCTCGATATGCCAGATGGGGTTCTCCTGGATGCGAAGCATGGTGGTGCGTTCCCGAAGGTGAAGCTCGTGAAGCTCCGATTCCAGTGTGGCCAGCTGCTTATCGACGAACTTCTTCTCGTGACGATGGGCCTGCGCAGCTGGGTCCCGGGCGACGGCGTTCTGCACAAGCACGGCGGCCGGTCGACCTCTGTGAAGCCAGGCGCCGGGCACCGCTTGCGATTCCCGATCCGCAACGCACCTGGGCGCACATCCATGAATCGACGGTGGTGGGACGCTAGCAGGCCGCGTGGAGACGTGCCTGGAATGACAGCCAGGTTCCGGTCGCGGCCGGACGGGCGACACCGGACCGGATGCCCGGCGACGACGCCCATCGCGACTCTGTCGCTGGACGTGGGCGCGCTGCTGCTCGGGAACAAGGGGATCGGGTTCGCTGACGGCAGGTGCGATGTCGGGCACGTCGATCAGATCAATGGGACGCAACTTGGGCTGGTGGCTGACACGATGGTCAGCGCATCCGCAGACGGCGACAACGACGACGTCCTGCCGCTGCACCTACTAGAGCGACAGGGAGGAGATTCGTCCGCGTAAGACGGTCAGGAAATGGATGAATGCCTCAGCGTCAATCATGTCGGTCCACAAGTAGGCGAGCTCGAACACGGCGTCGAAGAACTGATCCCTGCTGAGCGCCGCCTGTCCTAGGCAGTCTCGATGCCAGTCGTTGACCGCCATCTCCCGCATCTACATCCGTCAAATGGTTAGTCTCGTGAAGGGGGGTACTCGACGGATGGGGACCTGCGCCGGCGACTTGCTGCCGCCCTTGAAGATCGCTCGTGCCACTCGAGGGTGCCACTCTGTGACATACGCATGGCGCGACAGGCTCGCACCGTCGTCGTCGTGGTCGGGGACGACCATCATCCAGAACCTGCACGACGGTCAGTCCTCGAACCTGGCGCGGGTCCAGCAACGACCCATCGTACTGGTGCAGCAGCCGCTCGATGCGAGCATCCTGCCGCAGGTCGAACAAGTCAACAGGGCCCTCCCGAGCAACCGGTCTGCAATCACGCTTCCAGTGAGTTTCGCGACGTCGGCACGCGACGGGGCGTTACCGTGCCCAGCCGGGCTCGACCAGCGCTCGTTCGTGGTCGAACAGGCCATTGCTGTGCACGACCATGGCTCGCCCTAGAGCGGCCTGGGCGACTCAGTCGCGCGGCATCTATGAACGATTGGCGCCGGGGTACCACAGATCGGGCCGGGGGAAACATGGGACCAGACCGTATCTTGCTTGCTGCTCGTATTGACGCTGTCGCTCGTGCTGGGCACCAGGGCACAGGCCCCCCAAGCCGGTCGAGCCGGGGCGCAAGTTTTTCGCCCAATCACCGAATGCGTTGCCGCGCTCGGTCCTGTCGCCTTTCCGGAGATCGGCGCGTTTCGTCGCTGGGGGTGGCGCCTGTGACCGGCGGCGATCCACGAGACGCAACGTCCGGCCATACTGCCGTCGTCGCTCGTACCGCCGTCTACCTGGGGCACGACGGCGACGCACGCGACTCGCTGTCGCCATGCAGAGCCGGCTCGATGACCTGAAGGCGTCGGGCGATTCGCCGAACGACAAGAAGGTCGAGACCAAGGTCGAGATGGTGAAGCTCGAGATCGAGCGCGGCAAATCCGAGGTCGACGAGTCGCTGGCGCCGTTCGCCGCCGTGATGGCCGGCATCCAGAAGATCGAGAAGCACGTGGAGACGATCAACCTGCTGAAGCAGCGGTCGAAGCAGGAGGTTAAGGACGACGCGCAGCGCAAGATCATGGAGGACCTCGAGCGCACCATGATCGCCAGCAAGCGCGAAGCACGCACCGTCAAATCTGAACTGGATCGGATCGCCGCCGAGAACGCCAAGCTCGAGGACCAGGGGTCGACCACCGCCCAGATCCGCAAGAACCTCCTCAACACCCATGCCAGACACTTCCAAGAGGTGGGCATGACGAGGAGCAGTACCCTGGCGCGCTCGACGTGCGCACTGACAGGTGCCCGCGTAGGTCGTGATTGAGTACCAGACCGCTGGTGACGCGTTCCGGGAATCGCTGAAGGAGCGCATCGCCCGGCAGGCGCGTATTGTCAAGGAGGACATCACTGAGGAACAGATCGAGGAGCTGATGAACAGCCCATCGCCCGGGGCAATCTTTCAGTCAGCCGTCGTCCGCCTGGACGACCGCATGATCGATGTCGTGCACGAAATCGAGGACCGGCACAAAGGCATGCTGGCCATCGAGCAGGGCGTCAAGGAGATTCAGGAGCTGTTCCAGGACATGGCTTGCCTCGTGGACCTGCAGCAGGAGACACTGGACGTGATCGAGAAGAACGTGCTGGATGCGTCGAAGAACACCAAGGAGGGCGAGAAGAACATGATCAAGGCCGAGAAGCACTCCAAGAATGCACGCAAGGCGCAGTGCTGGATACTCTTCATCATCGCCGTCGTTGCCATTCTCATCGTCGTCTTCGTCATCCTCGTCAAGCATTGAGGCCCGCGCCCACAGCCGAGTCCAGCGGCCTATAATTACGTATACGACGAGTATTTATTCAGCATCCTAACACGAGGTCGCTGTACCTATCAATGGCAGCAAGCCCTGGTCAGCTGCCGACGATGAGCACAGTTACTCCCGGTTCCCATTACACTGCCACACTCTTTTAGGGCGACGGCCGCCGCGCGTTGTGATGCCGCCGGTGTCGGTATGGCTGGTGCCGTCTCCGGGGTCGCCGAACGAGGCCTTCTGGCAGGAGCAGATCGCCGCTGCATGTGCGAGGACGTCGACGCCGCCGTTCCCGCCGCACGTGACGCTGACGACGCTGTCGTCGGCCAACGCCGATGATATCGACGACGCGGTCACCGAGATCGTCGAAGCGTTCCAACCGATAACGCTGTCCTGCGCAGATGTCGGCACGTCGTCAACGTTCTGGATGTGCGTCCTCGCTGACATGGTCGTCTCGGACGAGCTGGGCGCGTTGCGGCGTGTCGCGGTCGGGCACCTGCGCGACACGCGCTCAGGCACATACCGCCCACATTGTTCCCTGATCTACGCCGACATCAGCGCCGATGAGCGACAGCGTATCGCCGACGAGATACGGCAGCAAGGGCGCATCCCGGGTGCCACGTTCCAATGCGACAGGATCGTCCTGGTGGACACATCCGACCCCGATTACGCTCGTTGGATAGTAGAACCAGTGACGTAGTGCGGCACATATCGGGCTTGTAGAGCACGGGCCCCCCTTGACGAGCGCGCCTGCAGACGGCGAGCGACAATACATAGCCTTGGCATCGGCCTTGCATGGAATGGCACAGCGTCAAGTCGGAATGAATGATAGTCGTCCAAAAGCGCAGGTCGGATCGCCTCCCCGGTTGCTGAAATGCTTTCCCGGATGAAGACTATCGGGGGCGTTTGAACACATCGCACCCTAGCAAGTTCCTCGTGAAGGTGGATTCGTTTATTTGACGAGTGTAATGTTCGACGACGCGATACGGATGACTGGTGTCTTTCTCTCAAGGTGCATTTGGACGGACGCACAGCCAGCCTGTCAGCGCTGGGTCATTGTGCTCCTGCGGTCCGCCGATTTCGTGGACTGCATGTTTGGCAGCGGGCCGATAGACGCGTCCCGCGTACTGGAACCGAAAACAACGCCGAGAGCCGTCTTCAGCCACTTGTGCACGAACGATGGCCGAGGTCGGAACGCCGCCATCTCGAACCCGATCTTGACGTAAGTCGAAACGCAGGCCACAAAGAAGGTCGACATAAAGATCGTGTAGTTGTCAACGGCGGCAGAGGCAACCCCAAAGAGAAGGACCAGCACCACCTGCACCATCCCAGCACGACCGGCGCGAACCACGACACTAGCGAAGTGCATCCGCTTCTTGTTCTCCGCTTTCCCAATAACGGTTTCGGACATGGTCATGAGCTTCTGCGACAGTTTCTTCCCGTTCAACGTAAAGTCAAAGTTGGTGTACAGGAACATGACCAAGTAGAAGAGGACAAGGTATTGTGTACTCGTCACGTTGGTCTCGATACACGCCGAGACGATCTGTTGGATTATGTCGCCGACGCAGAGGAGCACGACAAGGGCCCTGTGTTACCATGTCTAAACTCATGCAAACGGGCACAAACGCCAAGCCGACGTCTTACCGAGTTGACAACGCGAGAAGGCGGAACCACTTTGCCCGTTTTTCGGCGTTCTCGTTCAACATGTCGTTCAGCTGGAACGATAGGCAGGCCGTGCCCAAGACCTGGAACGGGGCGGATGCGGAATACAGGTACAGTTCAGGGCGCGCCTCAATGCATTGCAGGTCGCAAATGATCGCGTTGGCCGTGTAGATGACCTCGAGAATTGCCGAAATCATCGACGTCAACAGGACCATAATCGGATACCGCGGTGGACGACGGAAGCGCAGCTGCTCATCGAAGCAGAAGCAAACGATTAACACACTGGATATCAAGATGGTCACGAGGGCGCTAAGAAAGAACAGGATACCAAGGTAAAATGCTGCATTCGAGGGAGATGCCAGCACGCCTGCCGCCGGATTGGCATCCCCAGAAGCCATGACGATCAGTGCGTCCGGGTTGCTGCGAACCCGGTCGTACGTTGTTTCGGGTACCCGGTACTGCACCATGACAATGGGCACCTGCTTGAACGCGCTCGTGTACGCCAGGTACTGATGCGCTGTCGCGCCGTCCTGCGCGATCGTCCCGTGTGTGAACACGATGCCGAGGCATCCGGCTGAGACACACGACTGCGCCCAGAGGCGAGCGCTGATTCGAATTCGATAGTCTACGATGATGACGTGGTCGCGCGCGCCCTCCGACAGCACGTAATTGACCTGGTCGGCCTCAGGGACGATGAAAGTCGGCGCCATGACTCGGAACGACGCATTGCCGCAAGCGAAGTGGTACGCGGTGACGCTGTTGAGCACAACCTGTTTCGTATCGGTGCTGTTGACCAGCACGAAATCCGCATGGGCGATGGCAAACGTGCATAAGGCGACGATGATAAAAGAGGGCGGCATGACTATGACGAGCCCGCCAGGCGGTCTACATAGGTGGTACGATCCCCCTAGTGAGGATCAGGGCCTGGTACCCCCATGAATTCGCTATCCGATCCAGCTGCGCTTATTACGTCTCACCATTATGTTCGAGTACCGATGCGCGCCGATGCCTGGGCGTTCCAGCAGAGCTACGACGACATGTACCAGGAGGTGTGTGCCGATTCGTCGTTGCCCGATTGCTGGACGTTTGCTGACACACTGTGTCAGGCCCATCGGAAGGTCGACGTGGGGCAATCCGCATTGCACGACGTCGACCACGCGGATAGGTTCCATCAGCTGCTGCGGCTGATCCTGGCGGTCGGCAACGTGCTGAACGGCGGCACGCCGAAAGGGCAAGCCTGTGGCTTCGGGCTGCCCGCCCTCCGCCAGCTGGTGTCTGTGAAGGCAACGGACAACTCGAGCAGCAGTCTCCTGCAGCAGCATTCGCCCGGCGTGGGCACCTTCACGCAGCAGTTGGCCAGTTTGACGCGCGTAAGCGCCTGCCCACCTGCACACAGGCCTGTCGCCGATTCGCTCACTGTGGCCGTGTTCGAAACAGGCGTCACGTGTCGACAGCGACGCATGCGTCGCCGAGTGCCGGGACCTGGTCCGTCAGATGAAGAACGTCGAGTCGCAGGGTGCGGCGTTCGACGACGCGCGATCCGGCACGGACAAGTTCAAGGACGTCATGTCGGCGTTCCTCGCGGCTAAGGCTCGCCAAACCACAGCGTTGATGGAGCAGGTTGACGCGTTGCTGGCTGACGTCGGCCGCGTGTCGGCATGGGGCACCCTGTTCAAGACACTGCACGACTTCTCGGGATCGTACGTGCAGGCGGAGAGGTCTGTGGCCAAACCGACCGGCGGCGGGAAAGGGGCCCTCGGCCTGCCGCGTGCGTGTCTGGCACCCGTGGAGACCGACGTCGTCTATTACTACATAGTGACCAGTATTGGGGCCAAGGGCCGAGACGGGTTGTTGGAATGTATCGCACGGAATTCGACATCCTTCCAACGTTGACGTTGTTGAGCTGCCTGTTGTATTCGTATTGAGGTCTACCAGGGCATGTCGCTGTTACGTCGGCTGAGACGATGCAACCCGCTGTGGACGCTGTCCGACGTCAGCGCGTTGTCGAACATGCGGCTGCAGGCTGCTTGTTCGACACGACGCATCATACTGCGACACGAACCAACTGGACCTGTTCATGATGTGGAGGAGGCCCTGTCAACAGGCCGGGTCGGGTCGTGTCGCAGCATGATGCGTCGCGAGCAATCTACAATACCACATCGAGTCGCGCGCACCACCACCATATTCAAGTGGTTAATTCGAAAGGGCAAACGGGTACCCACGTCCGCTTCCCAAACCCCGATATTCAACTTGTTCAAGAAGCCGCGTTTAGAGAACCAGCCAACCTTGGCATATTGCGTCCGGCGTGCATGGCGGTACGTACGCAGAGCGCGGGCCAACGGGAGGATGCCCCCGCTCCTCCTTTTTGGGGTGGCCTGGCGGCGGTCCCGCCCAAGTCCAGCGGGCCCGACGCCGTCACAGGTACCTCCTTGTGTCGAAAAATAATCCCCACTTCGTGATTGACGGGGTGCCGTCCCCCACCATGTCGTCCGTCTCGGTCTCCCAGATGGTCGACAAGTGGGAAGCGGCGGCCGGCCCCGCATCGCCGCCTCCGGCAACGGACGAGGAGCTCGCGCCGCCCAGCATGCAGGCCGCCGCGCCGTCGCCACTTGATGCCGACAGCTGCCGACAATTGCTGAGGCGGATTGCGGTCCAGGCAGCGGAAACGGCACAGGCACGGTCGAGACGCTTGGACCTGGCGGACGGATCCGGGTCGCCTCGTGTCATTGCCGTTGTGTTCGAACACCTGCTGGACAAGTACTACGAGGGCATCGCCAAGGTCTACGCGGCAACGACGGGCGCCGAGCCGGTTGCCTTCCCTGACGCATGGGCCGGTTTCCTGCGCTCCCTGGAGTTCGAACCCGCCTGCTTCGCAGTGCTGCGGCAACTGGCCAAGGTCAATGCCGAAGACGTCGTCGCGACCGCGTTCCGGATCGAGTTCAAGGCGGACCACGATGCCAGCCCGCTCTTGCGTGAAGCCATGAGCGATCTGACGGACCGAGTTGCGGCACGCGTCATCTCGGCCAGCCTGACGTCGACAAAGACAATGTCGTCGCACAGGTCAGCATACGCAACACGACATGCCATGCCTGTTCTGCGCTGATTCCTGGACGGACAGCGTCGGGAGCCTACTGGATCGTGCAATTGCGGCTTATAGGACAGAACCGACATATGCTGACGACTGGGCGAAGGCAATTGGCATCATATCGGTCGACCACTTGGACGCTGTGCTGTCGGCATTCAAGACGGAGTTCCAGCGGCACGAATCCAAATCATCGATCGGACCGCAGGCAGCTGAGGCGCTTGCAATGATGACATATGTACGCGTAGTACTTGCGGGACTTACCGAAGAGGAGAACCGCGCGCGCATCGTCAAAGTGCTGAACATTCATCGAGGTAAGACGCAGCAGCTGTCGTGAAGTTCAGCGCAAATAACCGTCGATCCGTTTCAAAGACATATTTGCCAACAAGAAGCTGAAAGGTGTGCCGTCGGTTTCTGTCGTTCAGTTAACCGTTCTCGATGTCGCCCTGCGGCAGTGGGGATACCAGTCGCCGTTGGCGCCGGAGACGCTGGAGTATCTGTATCGACGTGCGGAGAAGTTGTCACACACGCCGCAGTGCAAGGCACCAGCTCTGAAGCTCATGGCGACCACCTTGGAACGCAGCCAGCAGGACGTGTACCTGCGTCAGTTTGAGCCGTTCCTCCGCAAACGGGTCCTTCGCCATGTCGATAACCCGCGTAAGGTCGCGCACTGCCTGCGCATTCTGCTTCGCGTTCTTCGGGGACCCTACCAGTCGCCTGTTCATTACCATGGTACTCTCGCCGTCCATTGATGTGAGACCGGGGACTGAATTTCCTGTACGGTCCACGTAGCTTCAGATGCTACTGCCGCAAACAGTATCGGCGTGCATCCCCGCTCCGACGATAGTAGCTTCCACCCGTACGCCTGCACGATGCGCGAAGAGTTGCAATCTTCAATTGTGGCACTCGTTACATCCTCCCTGTTCAACAAGAAGGTGCTGCAATTGGCGTGGCCTCGATACCAGGTAGAGCTGGTGGAAATCGTTATGCAGCTTGCCTGCATTAACGTGGACTGGGTTATCGAACGAATCATCTACCACCTGCTGTCTTTGAAACGATTTCCAAGCGCGCACCTGTTGGCATTCGCAGTCACCAGGCGGCTTGCAGACCACAGGGGGCCCTTCCAGAAATTTAACCTGCAGTCTGTTGACGCGGGCGTGCTTCGTACCCTTACCGACCGCATCGAAACCATGCTTGGCAAGGCCCTTGCTGATATTCCGTACGAACAGTCACGCGAACCTCTTCAAATCGTTGCGATCCCATCATCGATCCGCGCCGCTGATTTACAATGCGCGGCAGGTGCTGCCCAATTGGACACTGACTACGAGGGCAGCGCTCATGGCACAAACCTCGATGCTTACGACGCCGATGGCGATTCTGACGATAGGAGCCTGGATGGGTCGCCATACCGCTCCACCAGCTACAGCTACAGCACAGCAACGTTCACGCTTCGCATGCAGTCTGGAGGCGAATTTCCATTCTTGCAAACGGTCGCTCCAGCAGATGCTCAAACAGTCGGAAGTCCTGGTCTCGGCATGCGTCGCCGCAGTGCTCCTACGATTGGCGTGGTGCCTTCAATGCTGGGCAGGTAGACGTCCATTTGAACGTTGTGGCCTTGCACGGTCTTACGGTTTGCTGTAGACGCAATTCAGTACCAGGGCCGGGCGAGACTGCGAATCCTGCAAGCCATGGAGTAAGCCCAAAGCAAGCAAACCTACTGCAGCTGGCAGAGTCTGCGATGAAAGCAGTTGCAACGTTGCCGTCAGAGGCCAGCTGTATCAATGCGGAAAGTGCGACCTACATTCCTCGTTGGATACTGCACTCTTCAGCTTCGTTGGCTCTTTGCGCGTCATCTGCTATGCAGGAGATGTGCGCACACTGTTCCAGCGAGTGGTTCCCAGCCATCACCGAGTCTTGTGCGGGCTACTTGGCGAACTCGATTGAACGACACGACGTATCGTCGGTAACAACGCTGCTGCTGCAGTTGGCAGCAAACGTCGAGTGCTGGTCATGCAAGGAGAGAACAGAGAGTATATCCACCAGCGATTTCAAGGCATTACAGACGCTCGATGCGACTGCGTTGGCATATCTGGCGCACGAATCGGCGTTCGTTCGTCGCGGAGCTTATCGATTGTTAACTGCCAACCAACATGCTTATGAAGGAGTCGGTACCTCCGGAAAGACTTGGTGCCTCGGCTCCCATATCGAGCAGAACGGTTTGTACCAATCAGTAGCCCAGAATGCGATCCTCCTAGCTAATACTTCGTTTCAGATGCGAACCTTGGAGCCTCAGCTGCATTGCTCTTGTTTGATTATCACAAATCACAGTATCCTGGGGAAGTAACGTCTCCTGCATTTACCCCCAAGTTGGCCGATATTCTACTTGAGGATTCAATTGGCGCCGAGGCCATTGCGGCAGGGTTAGCATCTTTGATTAACAATGTGGCCCTAAATGCCGACGCTCTACCGATTCTCGAGCAGGCGCAATCCATCGTGGAAGCTTATCTATCGAGACTCCTCGTGGGCGAATCTGTCAATCTGGCCGAGACTGTTTCTCTGTCCATCGTTGTTCTGCTGTCCATCCGACCGAAAGCCGAACTTGCACTTAACGATACTTTTCTCAACATGTGGAAATGCCTGCTTGCAATGGACGACGCGCCTAACCAGGTATGCAATACTGAACCGCGCCCATCATATCTGCTTATCTGCTTACTGACCCTGATTGCGGCGTTCGCCAGAACGTCATCGACTTCGCGTTATGTGCTGCGCACGTAGACCACTTAGCACTTCTTCTTCTGACTCTTAATCGTGAGTTAAAGTCAGCTCCTTGTCCGGTACCTGGATCCAATTGTGCTAACAGAGGCCCGTGCTGTACATACGCCATCGTCGACCAAGCAGCCGACACGGAGCCGGAAACATCAGCAGCAACAGTCGCCTGATCGTGCCTGTGTCGACAGGGCATGGGCACACTACCTCGTGGCACTGAGCACGCCGCAACGACTTCGCCATGCCTTCGCGAAATCACCACGTGTGCGGTCACTGTTCCTTGACTTATGCAGGTTCGGCATTACCAGGTAGGATTGCTTGAGCGCGTTAAAATCTACTCCAGCTGTATTGAATCGTGTCTCTGAAGATCGGCAGTGAAGTGGGCACGGCATCCTTCCCATCTTTCAGCTCGTGCCCAATTCCTCGACAATGTTTGCTTTGCCCTCCGCCGCCGCCACAAATACGAAGGCGGTGAGTTCCCCCATGTGTCGCGTTTCCTTATGGGTTGCTAAATGAGCTGCTAGTGGATTTCTCAGGGCCATTCCTTGAAGCTGATTTACCCGAATGGATACAAGAGGATCGCGCGTTGACACTAGTCGAGCTGAGGGCCTGGACCGAGTGCGGCGAAGTGACGTCCCCAAACGCCGAAGACCTGCTGTCGTTCATCAAGACGCAGTGGTCAATGTCAATTGAGGAGAGCCTAGCGAAAGACAAGTCCCGTCGAGGTATTTCCGACAAGGAAAGGGCTGCGAAACTTGTCGAGTCGCAAGCCCACATGAACAAAAAGGTTCAATGTCTTGAGACTTCAGTCAGTCGTCTGATGTTGTCGATTAGTTACCGAAAGCTCTTCTGGACATGCGAACAAGGGCTTTCTGGTGCGCATCCCGCTTGCTGAGTCTCGGCCCTACACTGTCCGGCGAGCAAGTCGATGAAGGCAGGTGGTCGTTGGCACCGCTGTCCTTCGTACTGACGACAACAGTGGCTTCAGGCGGATGGGTGGATTGGGCGTTGCGCGGGGAGGCACTTGGAGTACCAATCCTTCAGATGTTTTTATGCTTCCACTGGCATGAAATGAGAAAGCTGCTTGATCGCTTGTACGTGCGGGGCTAGGCATTCTGTTTCTGCGGTCAATAACGTGCGTTCAGGTACTGGGCCAGTAGTCAAAAGGACCCCCTTGCTCGAAATTTGTTTGCTGGGTGCGCGTCCCAAATTGTTCCAGTCTTGTTCGGCCTCTCTGCAGCTATGCAGCGTCATGAGCTAGAAGATTGCGTCCCGTTAACTGATGGCGACGTCCTCGAGCAGAATCAAAAGCGGCCACTGATTCACGAGATTCTCGCACCGCTGCTTGTGTGCGCCATTTTCCATCTGGGCAGGTCAGCGATGCGTAATGATTGCGCTGCTAGATGCGTTTGACGTTGGTTTCGGTCAGTCCGTCCCGTGACGTTTCGCAGACCGCTGCGTCAATGCTGGCTCGCCTATGTGACACTCTAGTCCCCAAGTCATCCACAGCGGAACAGGTATGAATCGCATTGGATAGAAGGTATGCGGGTTCGTGATTGCTCTTTGCAGACGAAGGCCCTCGCAATGCTCCGTACACATCATCCTGACTTGCAAAGCCAGATCGTCTCCATTCGTTGCAAGAACGCAATGTTCATCGCGAGAGCGGTTGCCGACTTATGCCATGTCGATGTAATCGCGTTGATTCTTCAAGAAGCCGTCCTTCGTTGGGGACAGTTCCACAACAAACAATGGCAACAGAAGCAGTGGCTTTGCGAGGCTTTCGAACCGTTCTTCCTCGCTTTACCGCTGCGTCAGTTCGCATCAATCGCCGGTGATGAAGCAGCACAGTTGCTCCTGGAAGTAAGCCCCGCATATGCATGCTTGTAAGGTCTGTATCTGAAACGGATAACCACAGGATATGGTGAACGTCACTCGGTCGCTTGTCCGCGATGATTCGCCCGCACTTCAAGCGCTCCTCAACATCTGGCAAAGCATTGCTGGCGCTCGTGCCGATCCACATCGCAACGGGAACGTTAGGGAAATCTGCGAATTCCTGTTGGACCAGTCTGCCCGCTTTCTTGACGATGAACGGTACAGCGATTATATCGAAGCAGCCAGGCTTATTGCCGTCGAGCTTCATCGGCATTCGTCGCTGGCGGTTCTCGATTGCCTCCTGCAACGATTTGAAACCTTGGACGTGTCGTTGCAGGCGCAGTCGGATCCTGTTGCAGCATTGCGAACTCCATGCACGTTGCTGTCTGCCATCATTGGATCACGCTTTCAAACGTGCCGGGCTCGACTACCTGCTATCCTGCAGCACATTTTTGTCTGGCTCCCTTTCCCAGGATCACCATGTAGTGAGGTACCGCCATGCTCATGTCTCGTCAATGGGTCGTGTTCTGAATCTGCGCGCATAGGTGCTTCACGACATTCTGCACTTTCTCCGCCATTCCGATCCAGGCACGTTGACGGGACTGATCCGTCCCATCCCATGCCTTCAAGGCGTCCAGTTCCAATGGAGCGGCACATCTTTGTGGGAAACGCAGGCACCTAATGATGCCATTGACGATGCGGCAATTCTCAAGTTGTTCGACCAAATTGCCCAATGCACTGCAGCAATTGAGGACTCGTCATTCATCGTTCCGGTCGATTTCGTCTGCAACGTCGTGAAGCGATGGGCCGGGCCCGCCATCGCGCGGGAGTGGTCCCAGTGTATGCTTCGGTTCGCTTCTGGATCAGCACGTCCTGATCTGTCTTTAACTGCCCTACGCACCCTGGCCATTGTGTTACCGTACCCAGACCTCTCCACGGTTTCGACTCTGGGCCGTCTGCTGACCACGGCAATCACCGCTGGCAATGCTTCAACCGTCAGACAGATTCTGGCCATCTACTCGCGTCTCCTTACTCTCATCGTTTCGCTTCAAACAACGTACGATGTGTTCCGAGTCCTCATGCACCTATTCTACCAAAGCAGCGCACTGCTATCATGGAGTGATGGTCCATCCGATTGCTATTTCGGCGCGTTGCGACTGACTCAGGCCCTGCTGTCCAATCCGTGTCTGGGACGAATCATACAGTCCTTCTCTGTGGACATTTCGTCCAAGAAGACGTCGTCGACCCACTTGACAGTCGACCTTCTGCAGACACAGTTCGCTCAGGTGGGCGCTGCGATCTGTCCGGTACCATTCCCTGGATTGCAACCCATTCTCTGCGGCGCATGGAATCAGTACTCCAAGGAACCGCGCTGCCTGGACATCGTTCTTGAACTGTTAGCCTCGTTCTGGACAATTCCATGCAACTCTGTTGTCGACGTTCATGGCAGCGGTAACCGCGCCCTTGTTAACATTGTAACCGTTATACCCTGGCTGCACTCGCAGGCGCTATCGCCTACTGAGAACTCGAAGTCATCTTCTTATTGCCTTCGTTTAGCGCAGGCAATCGACGACTCCCACGTACAGTGGCAATTCGCCGAGATCGCTGACTCTCTCCGACTATACGCTCAGTCACCACGATTTCAGGTACCTTGTTATGAATGCGGTCATAGGTTGGCGCTCGGCTAAGGTTCGACCTTGACAGGCTCAAGCGCTTGCTTCCATCGCCAGCTTGCTATCCGACGCCTTCTTCCCTCGTCAGGCGAAGGCGTGCGCCGACGCCCTCCGTCGGGTTATGAACGCCGACGCCGTGGCATGCCTTCACGTTGCTGCACTGTTCCTGGACAAATCGCCCCGCGTCGATCGTACCGTCCTTCTGGCGTTCGAGCCCCTGCTTGAGCAAGCCGTCGGACTCCTTTCCAGGGCGTACGGTGATTCGAAGCTCAGCGATGCCGTTTCCCATTTGCTGCACGTCGCCTGCGTCGTAGCCAATGACGTTGACGGGAACCCGGGCAGCCAGCCCCAGATTTCGACGCCAACTCATGACGCAGATACCATAACGCCCGCTATCACGACCCCGGCCGTTGCAGCATTGCTCAGCCTTGTAGCAGACCCAACTGGTATTTGTCGGCACCGTAATCGCTGCTGGTCCTCTGAATGATGTCGTATCCAGGCGTGTTCGGCGCTACACCACCGTACGCCGGCCAGTCGCTACCGACTCTGTCGTCGAGTGAGGGCGCGGCCGCATCGTCGCCGGTGAAGCTGAAACACACCCGGATTGTGCTTCGAGAAGAACCGAGTGAAGACGGTACGCGGGCGGAAGGTGCCGCGGCTGTCCAGTGCACTCTGGCGAACCTGCTCGACAAGCCTCATCTGAACCAACAGTTTCGCAAGTAGGACGCGCAATAACGGCCCCGACGCCGGGTGACCCTGATCTGATGTCCACACAGGTACGTTGCCGCCCATGGCGACGCCCGTGGGCTTGTATTCTACGAAGTCGTCATGACGGAATTCTGCCCGGCCGTGACGCACACCGAGGCGGCGCGCCGAGTCGCGTGGCAGATTGCGAATCGGTTCCTCGTCGACGGAGCCCCCGAACGAATCGACATCAACGCCCTGACAAGGAACGAGGTTCTCGAACAGCTGCGCAATGAGGGGCAGCGCATATCACCGACAATCTTCAACCGCGCTGTTCAAGACGTCAAGAACGACCTCGTCGCCTGCTACACGATGTTTTGTGATTCACCAGACTGCGAGCGCATGATTCGCTCAGGGCAACTCATCGCCCCTTGAGACCAGTCATCAGCGCGCGCCCGTGTCAACATCGTAGTTGGAGAATACAAGGCCTGCGTCCATTGGACCATTGTACAAAGCCCGAATGGATGCAATGAGCGGACAGCACGTCATTGAGCAGGTCGCCTCGCCAGGATGCAACCGCCCTCCGGTAGGCCTGCGGCCACGAATTGCATTCGGGACTTGGAGTTGGGTTGAAAGTGCCCAGCGCAAGCGACTCCAAACATGGCGTTCAGGAAGGTATGGGTACCATATCGTTTCCCGCTTACCACGCCGACAAGACGCCAACCGAAGCTCTTGACAGATTGCCGCCGTGCTCAGGGCCGGGTACGTCTGCACCGTTTCGTGGATTCTCCAACACGCAAGCAGGATCTGGAATCGTATAGTCCAGATATTTCGATTGGGCCAGGGCAGATATCGGGTGAGTTTCAATAGCGCGCTCGTACCTTTATAAGGGCAGCGGCAGCACCACCGGCAAGGTCGGGCGGCGCCCCAGTGGGAGGTGGCCGCTGCCGGGCTGGCGGTCGTAAGTTGTTTGGGGGGACGGCTGCGAAAAGTGCGCGCGGAAGTGCAGTGTCCACGGACTTTTTTGGGGCTCGCCGTTCATTGTCGGAAGCGATCTCAGCCAGTCAGCTGCGTGGCATTGCCGTTGGCGGCTACGATAGCGCGCACAGCCCCATACCCGTTGTGGCACACTTGCGTATACGCGCGTACCGCCGCCGACAAACATGTCCTGCGCCCCGTACACAGGGCCGGATGGCGCCAGCTGCCACCAGTGCAAGTCCAGGCGCCGCCTCACCGACCTCTACTTCTGCTGCTTCATGCCGTCGAAGACGCGGACGTGCCGGAAGAAGTTCTGCAAGCTGTGTCTCGACAAATTCTACGACAATGCCAAGCCGTTGAAGGGCGACGAGCTCATGTGGACCTGCCCGTCGTGCGCTGGCAAGTGCACGTGCGCGTCCTGCCAACGTGGCGCCGACGGTAACGGCAGCGCGCCACGACGCCGCACGTCCAGCGAGATCGACCTGGAGATCTCGCGCGACAACATCATTAACGGCAAGACGAACGCCCTGGGCACCGTGTTCGAGAACGACGCCCGGCAGCTGCTCATGACGCTGACGTCGTTGCCGGGCGTCCGGGCGCGGATCAACCAGTTCGTGGCGCTGAAGGGCGTCGACGACCAGAGCAAGATCGAGGCGATCGCGTCGTTGCTGAACCATGGCGCGTTCCCGACCCCGCTCGGCGACCGGCAGGCGCAATTCCACATGCCGCCGGGCACGGACACCATCGTGGGATGCGACGACGGCGTCGTCGGCGTCCCCAGCGTGCCCGTGGCCGATCCCGATGACTCGCCGTTCAGTTTCCAGTAGCACACGGTGGTACCCCTCATATGTTGCATCGTCTAATACAGATTTGCAGTAAGGGCAACCGGCGCGCTGGTGTAGTCGGATGTCAATCGCTGCCGGCAACGCGCTCCAGTGCTCCACTCCGGCATCTAGCTCGCCTGCTTCCAGGCGGGCAGCGCACGAGACCCTGGGCCTGCACGACGTCGTTCAGAGCGGCACAGACGCGAGAAGCGCATCAGGCAGTGGAGCCGGGTACCCGTGTACAGCGATGACGGGCGGATCAGCTTGCCAGCGGCGCGCTCTTCCAGGATGTGAGCCGCCCAGCCGGCTGTCCTGGCAATGACGAACACGGGCGTGAAGAACGGCGTCGGCAGGCCGCACTAGGTCGGACGTCAACAACGGCAGACGACGGACGCGACACACCACCAAACGGGTACCATGTTGTAGGCGGACGCCGTGTAGAAGTCGAGGTTAGGCGGGATCTTCTTCTCCTCCAGCATCAACTGAAACCATGTGGGCGCGTGAGACCTGCGCCCAAGGGCGGGCCTGCGCTAACCCAGACCTTTTCGATGCGCTGCGAGATGGCGTACAGGTCTGGCCGGCCACCTTCCGCTTTCGACAGCTTCTCCGAGCACGCCTTGATGATGTCGCTGCGAGGGTCGCGTTTCTGCGCACGACCGTCAGTCGAGCGTCACACCACCCAGGTCGCCCAGGCGGCCAAACCTTGTAGATCCGGTGGCCGAACCCCATGATCAGCTCTTTGTTTGCCAGCTTCTTCCGCATGCCACCCTCGATGTCGTCGTCAACTTTGAACTGCGAGATGAGCTCCATGGCAGCTTCGTTGGCACCCCCTGCGCGCACACATGCACTTGCCTTGGACGCAGGCCAGGGCATCCATATGCGACCAGGGCGTACCGTGCAACGTCCCTCGGAGCGTTCCGATCGCGGAGCAGACCGCCGAATAGACGTCGGACCTCGTACTAGTCGTGACACGGGAGGCGAACGTGCTGGCGGCGAATCCGTGTTCCTGCCGAGACGCCGGTCAGTCAACCGGTGGCCGGAGCGGCGGGGGCAGCGTCACTGACCGCGTACAGGATCAGCGACAGGTCAACCGTCTGGACCTTGTCCGGGCTGATGCTGTCCGTCTGGAGCAAGTTGCGAAGGAAATGGGCGGCAATGGACTCGTCATCGCTCCCGGCCGTGTCGATGCGCTTCCCGGACGTGTGGAACGCATGCCAGTAGCACAGCGCCGGGCCGAACCCGGCGATCAGCGACGTGAACGCGTCATCGGTTGACACGCTTGTCGGACTGCCCGGCCAGGTCGTCATCAGTACCCGCAACGACAAGAAACAGCGGGCAGCGGCAGGCGGTACCTCGACTGTTCGCCGCCGTTCGACAGGTAGCCGGTCTCGGGGCGCAGGCATCCCAGCATGGAACAGGTCGACCGTAGAACGTCCATGGGGTTGGCGGACAACGGTATGTGTTCGAGCATGACGCGGACGGCCTTGGGGATGACGCGGTACTCGTTGAGGCGGGCCCGATACGACTTCAGCTGCGCCGGCGTCGGCAGGTCCCCGTAGATCAGCAGGTAGGCGACCTCCTCGAACTCGCAGGCGCGGCACAGGTCCTCGATGCTGTACCCTGTACCAAGGGCAGGGCTGTCGTCAGCCGCGGCGGCTGCTATGCACACCGCAGCGTACCTCGGTAGTGCAGGCCGTCGCCGCCCATCCCGACGGTGCATACCTTCGTCTCGCCCGCAATCACGCCAGCCAAGCCTACACACCGCCGTCAGCGACGGACACGGCCGGTACGACCTGAACAAGACAGCCCCGCGGAACGGCACCTTTCGAATACGACTTGGCCGGCGCAGCGGACCCTGCTGCCGACAGGCACCGGACGGGACCGCACCGAGCCAGGACGCGTCGCCACATGGCAATGGATCGCGGGCCGAACGACAAAATGTGCCCCCAGCGGGGAGGAGGTCTCTCGAAAAAAGGGGGACCGCGTCACCACGCGACCCCCCGGTCACATCATTGGCCGTCACCGTCACCGTCCGGCGCTGAATTCCCCACAAACACGGCAACCGGCTGCTTGCTGCTGCTGCTGCTGCTGCCCCGTGAGGGCGCACTTGTACCATCCATGTTGGTGCGCGACAGGCCAGGACTGCCGCCGATGCAGTCATGCAGGTGCGTGCGCCGTGCCACTGTGATGGTCGTTGCAGTTGCGGGGTTTTTGGTGGCGGGCGCGGCAGGTCCGGGTCCGGGTCCGGGTCCCCCTCGCCCAGGCGAGAGAGCGCAGCGCGTGCGGCGACCCGTTCAGCTCAGTTGGAGGCGAAGCGCACCGGTGATGCTGCGCCCGGGTGCCCGAACCGCCGCTCGCCGCCTGCACCGATTCCTGTCGGGTGCGGGCGGCGATGCCGCCCCGGCAGCGCGGTCGGCGCTGGCCATGCCGACCGCAACGGCGTATGCGCGCCCGCGGCAGCGCCCGACGATGACGGCCGCCGAATTTGCAGCGTCGTATGGGCAGTGCCTGTCGCCCGGTCAGCACCTGGAAGAGCAGCACCTGTGGCAGACCGGGCGGGTCCACCGGAAACGTCAGTCGGGGGGCGCGCTCCTGTTCGTTGACCTAACGACCGGCGATGGCGGCCGGGTCCAGGTCAAATGCAGCCGCGCACACCTGGGCGACGGCGCGTTCGACGCCGCCCTGCGCAGCACGCCCGGCGACTACGTCGCCGTCCAAGGGTTCCCGTCGTCGTCGCTGGGCACGGGTCAGCTGTTGCTCTGCGCGCACGACCTCTACGTTACGGTGCGGAACGCGCCTCCGATCCCGGGCCGTACCGCCGCTGACGGAAGCGTGCCCATTGCTGCACACAGGCTCCATGTCGGAAACCGATCCCGCCAGCGCTGGCGTCGCCCGAAGCCCGCCAGCGGCAGCGGCACCTGGACCTGCTCGTCAACCGCGACACGGTGCGCCGGTTTCGGCAGCGCGCCGCCGTCGTCTCCTGCATCAGGGCGTTCCTGGACGACCGAGGGTTCCTGGAGGTGGAGACTCCCGTACTGTGGAGTACGGCGGGCGGGGCCAACGCCAGGCCGTTCGAGACGAGGGGCGTGGCGCTGGCATCGGCCCTCGAGCTGAGAGTCGCCCCGGAGCTCTTCCTGAAGCAACTGATTGTTGGCGGTCTCGATCGGGTCTATGAGATCGGTAAACGGGGCGTGCCGTCGGGCCCGCGCTCAGCGGATCGCTGACCGCACGTGTGCACAGGGAAAGTGTTTCGCAACGAGGGCATGGACCGCACGCACCACCCGGAATTCACGTCATGTGAGTTCTACATGGCCGATGCGAACTACGAGGACCTGATGCCGATGACGGAGGCGCTCCTGGCGGCGGTCTCCTCGTCGATTGGGTCGGATGCGCAGGTCGCGTTCGCCGGGCCGTTCGAGCGGCTCGATGTCGTCGGCACCATCGAGAAACAGCTGAACCTGCAGCCGAGGAGCGTGCTGGCCATTCTGGAGGAGGTTTGATGCCCTGTCGTCGACCCTGCTCTCGTCGGTTGGCCCTGATGTTGCGTCCGACAGCCGGATGAATCCAAACGCCAGGCGGCCCTGCTCGATATCGCCAGCGGCGCGCATCTGCAGATTCCGGCGGCGCCTTCGTCTGCATCGCTCCTCGAGGCCATGATCGCACAGCGCGTCGAGCCGCTCTGCGTCTCGCCCACGTTCCTCGTCAACCATCCCACGTTGCTGTGCCCGCTGGCCAAACAGTCGAACGACAACGGCGTCCTTGCGGATCGGTTCGAGCTGTTCGTCAAAGGGCAGGAACTCTGCAACGCGTACTCGGAACTCGCTGACCCGGACGAACAACGTCGCCGATTCAAGGAGCAGGTTCGACAGGTCGTCGCCCTCGGGTGCCCCGTGATTCCTTATCCGCGTGTGTGTGTCCACAGGAGCGGCTAGGTGGGCGGGCCACGCCAGAGATTGCCGCTAGCCAGGCCGAGTACTGCGACTGCTTGGAGTACGGTCTGCCGCCGACCGCCGGATGGGGCATGGGGATCGATCGCCTCGTCATGCTGCTCACCGGGGCCGACCACATCCGAGACGTCGTCCTGTTCCCGGCGCTTCGCGCCCAGCACCGCTGATGATACGTCGGCGGCTCAGTATACATATAGGAATTACCTGAGCAACGCGTCGCCCGTTTCGTGTCAGGTCTGGGGAATGGGACAGTACGAGGAAATGTAATGATTTCGTGGTCGTGCGGTCGTTAGTGCAGCATTGCCCTTTCGCTGGCAAGAATATCTACGCGTCCGAATGCGCGGTGGTGACGTCCGCGTTCAGCCGGATGCGTCCACGTCCTCGACGGTGACATCCTTATTCTGCTCGTCCTGGCTGTCTTGCGTCCACAGGGTTAGGTTATCACGCAGGAGCTGCATGATCAGGGTGCTGTCCTTGTACGATGCGTCGTCGAGCGTGTCCAGCTTGGCGATCGCATCATCGAACGCAGTCTTGGCCAGTTCGCAGGCCTTCGCCGGCTCCTTGAGGATCTCGTAGTAGCACACGGAGAAGTTCAGCGCGAGACCCAGGCGGATCGGGTGCGTCGGGGGCAGGGCCTTCCCCGACGAATCGTCGACGGCGATCTTGAACGCCTCCTCGTAGTTATCCTTGGCCTTGTTCGCCTGTTCTTGCGCGCTCTGGAATTCCGCCAGGTAGCGGTAGTAGTCGCCGGCCATCTTCAGGTAGAACACCTGCGATTCCGTATCACCTGCAACGGGCAGCCGGCGTCGTCAGCAAAAGTGCCCCCTGAATCAAACGACGGCCGAATCGTGGGATGTGCCGAAAACATGCGCGCACCTGAGCCCCTGGCGTTTGGAATCAGCGCATCGTGGAGAAGCTTGAGGACCTCTTTGCAGATGGCGGACAGCTCATCCTCCACTTGTCTGCGGTACTTCTGGACGAGATCCTGGGGGGCAAACATATAAGTGGCCGTGGGGTCGCGACCGTGCGACGACGCCGGGTACCGTGTTCTTGTGCTCCTCCACGTTCAGTGTGCGCCAGGACGCGCGGCGCGCTCCGATGACGTTCTTGTAGGCGACGGAGAGCAGGTTGCGCTCCTCGATGGACAGTTCGTCGCTTCCAACCGAGGCCACGAGCTGCTTCATGAACTTGCACATGTCGTCATATCGCTCGGCGGATTCGGCCGTCCTCGCCATCATCTTCAGCTGGTCGCGGGTCAGCGGCCCGAAATCGGCCAGCGAGAACTGCTCAGTCATCGTGCCTGGACCCGTCTTGACGATAGCCTGCCGGCGACCTGTGGGCACAGAGCACAACCGTCGACGTTAGCGGATCGGCCGAGCGCCCACCACGACCGGACGACACACACACGACCAACCTTGACCAAACTGACAATGCGCACGCCGCAACCAACTGGGTACGACGCTTTTTTGGACGGCAATACATCGGACACGTGCAGCGCGCAGCCCGGCCGCCTCCGCCCGCTGCTGGGCCGGACTGCCCCCGATCGACAGTCGCAGGTACAGCTGCCTGCCGGCCCCGGTTTCGGAAACTTGCTATATACGTGTGTGTGTGTGTACGTATACTGAGTAGCTGTCGGCAATGTGTGACCTGGTCTCCTGCCACGTGCAGGGCGCGGAAACCTCTGCCGTAGACCAAGCCAGCTGAGTTTGCACTGGTTGCGCCAATACACCGGTGGTACGTACGCGAACCCGTCCGCGTGCACGCTCGCATGCCGAAACCTCGATAGGCGACCGTTGCAATGAGTTCCTTTGCAGGACGTCGTGGCATGTCCTGTCGTTATCGCCGACGTGTCCGTCGGGTCATGAGTCTTCCTCATCCCCGACGCGCCCCGTTGGCGAGTCACACCTTGGAACGGGCGATCAATGAGCACTTGAGCGCAACATATTGACGGTTTTACTCCCGCAGCATTCCTGTCGGGTCAATGGTCCCTGGCAGGCGGCGGCAGTACGGAGGCGACGGTATGCCCAAGTTCATCGGGGCCATCAATCTCGACACACTGCCGATTGAGACCGGCCTGTTCGCGAACCACCAGGTGACAGCGGTCGCAACACTGCAGCTGAAAGATCCAGGGAGCGCGTCGAGCCTTGTCCCTAGGTTAGGCGCCCTGGCCACAAGGGCGTCCCTAGCTGTTTGACACAACACGGTCTGACGCTGCCGAAACAGTGACTGTCGTTGTTGTGTGCTGGCTATGACGACTATTTCGTGCAAGACATCCCAAGGGACGGAATTGCTCACTTCCAGCAGGTATTGAAAACGAAGGCCCAGCCGCAGCAAGACCGCGACCGGAAACGTTTGCTGCTGGGACCATGGTTTCTGGGCGGCTTCATGAATTGTCCTGCGGGAGCACCGGCGGCAGATGATTGACAACTACAATTCTGCAACGCTGTGCAGGTTCATGCATCGTTTCAGGCTGCCAACCAAACCGTTGCAGGTGACGGTGATGGCAAACATGGCCCCACCGGCAATACTCGCCGCCAACGGAGACGTATCTGTTGGGGAACATTGTGTCCCGAACGAGGGCAACGTTCAGCTGCCTTAATCGGGCATGGGTTTCTCGGTCTAGCTTCTAGGTACCGCAGGGATGTTGGCAGGTGCCTAAAGAGCGGAGAGCGTCTTGGCGCTGTTTACCTAAACGCGATGGCACTAGGACATTGCCGGCGCGGGATTGTCGACTTGAATGTTGCGGTCGACCTCGAGCGCTTGCGTCATGGCGTTGTACCTGACCTGGAACGGGCGCGGCAGCGAATCAGCAAAGTCGCGCATCTTGGCAGTCGCGTCGTCGAAGCTGCTGGCTAAGAAGTAGGTCGGCTGATACTGTCAGGCACGTCATGTGAACCACACGAAGAAGCACGCGCCCAGGTGTTGCGCCGACCGTTGTGATAGGATACTCGGTCTGGGCGGCAACATACGGATCCCATGGTAGAATGGCCGGCTTGTCGGACATGGCGTACTCCAGCTCGCCGAACGAGCTCAGGAGGCCTGCACCGTATGCTTTGCGCTGCCCATCCTGCTGACAGAGGCCAAATTCGACTAGCGACCATACCAGCCTGGGTCATCAGCAACATGCGATCGACAGCGTCAGCGAATGTGGAGACCTGTGAACCAGTAGCACCGGGCCAGCATGGTGATCTGCTCCTCGCTGGCGCCGATCGACGCCATACCGATCTCTTGCGAGAAATCAGCAAACGCGGCATTGGCGAACATTGGCGCATGCCTGGGGCAAGCAGTCAGGACGAGAGCAACAATGTGTACGGCGATGGGGCCGGAGCCCACACGACGGGCCAGTCTTCGTATGGCGCAGCACGTACCCCATGAGTTCGTGGACGACATCAGGTTCCGGTGTGTACCTGAACAACGGCACGATTAGCAGGCGGGAAACCGAGGACGACGCTCGACGTACAGCGGCTTGCTGTGATGCCGGATATACTGTGTCGAGTAGAACACCCGGAAGGCGAGGCCGCTGAAGAAATCACGCGGGGACAGCAGGCCGGCGACCGGGCGCAACCGGAACCCGGTCCGTTTCTGCAGGAACTGGGAGATGTCCTCGAGCTGGGGAATGGAATCTCGCGCGTACCCGCATTGCGCTTCCATCCCATCCAGGATATCAGTGTACTCTTCGCAGGCGTGCTGCTGCAGAAGCGGACGAAGCTTGTCCCAGACTGGCAGGCACTCAACCGTCACAATCGGTCCATTCGCAGGGACAGGGTAGGCGACGAATGCGATCACCTAGACCCCAGGTGCCGACCTCCTCCTGGCTGTAGTCGATACGGGCGATCGGCTCACCACTGCGACTGGCGTCAGCACCGCGAACTAGCCGTACAAGGGTGATGACGTGTGGTACTGCTTGTAGGCGGCGGCAGCCTGGGTGATGCGGGCGCGCCGGTCACGGTAGGCCTGGTCGTGGAACCCCGGATGGTCGGATTCCAGCTCGTCTCCCGCGTCCAGCACCGTCTGCACAATCAGGTCCATATCGGTGACCCGCCTGGGAAACCACGGCACTGGGAACAGGGTCGAACGTCAACGACGGACCAGCCACCGTGGACGACCAGATGGCATACCCTTGCGGCCCCCGATCAACATGACGGACCGACAGCAGGACTTCAAGTCGGCGACGAGCTTCTTCACGCGGTCGTCCTTGGCGTCGCCGTCAAAGTCGACATAAAACTGTACAAATCGTGGGCGCGCTCAGTGCCCGACACGCAGCGAATCGGCGCGGCACGCCAGAGCCACTGCCTACGTCGTAGTCGTTGGTGAATTTACTGGGCCTGCTCTCGATGCGCGTCATATTCACATCGTTCTTCCAGAAGAATTGCAGGGCGGTCTGCAGGGCGCCCGGCCGGTCGCTGACGCTGAACACGGCCGACACCTTGCCGATGTCGGCACTGCCGCCCAGGGTAGCGGCTAGGCGGGCGGCCCGCCCCCATGCCATCGACGGCAGCCGCCAGCCGGGACGCATGATCTGGTCGGGGCTCGTGCGACAGGGTGAGACCCCCCGACGATTTTCGTTCGAAAACAACAAGACACGCGTGCGATGGGCCAAAGTTGACTGAGTAAAGATACCTAGCTCGGCCACGACAGCGTTTTTTTTTTATGTGGCCGTTGGGTGAGCGCCCCCTCCTGCCTGGCCCGCCCCCGCACCGCCACCAGCGAACGCATACAGTTATTCGCAGGCAGACGTACTCTGGTGTCGACGGCCCGTGAAACGGCACACACGGCAATGACAGCCCCCCTCCGCACCCTTGTGCTCGCACTGTCCTCTTATCCCGCTGGGCGCAGGACGAACGTGCCGAGTGCGCGCGCAGGGACACGCGGGACCCGCGCGATGATGTCGGTGGCCTCAACGTTAACGCATGCCCGCGTCCGTAAGGTACTTGCTCATGTATCCTAGTAGGTAAAGTAGCCGGATGCCGTTTGCACAATGGGTGCACACACAGACACACCGCGGGCCATCGACTAGCGAGGCGACCAGGTCGGTGATCACCTGCGCGCGAGGACGCGGATGGACGAGGTCGCTAGCGTCGACATGAGATGCCTGGAGACATTGACGTTGCGCCCGGACAGGGACGCGTTCTTGTAGGCCGGCCATTTGCTGTGGAACGGGTCTGCGATGCCAAACCGTTTCATGAAGGTGTACGTCTGCGGGTTCAACTCCAGCGCTGCGCCGAACCCAGGGATCAGACAATGCGGCTGCCAGCACGACGGACGACGCCTACGGGCCGGTAACGGCTCGACAGTGGACAGCTGGCGGCGGCGCCTGCCGGGCGTATATGGGGGGACCGTCGCCGTGAAGTTGGCCGGAACGGGCGGCTCATCTCCAAACTCGTTCCGAATGCGTTGCGTCTCCTGCGACATTGTCAGCATTTCGAGACGGGAGAGGGGTATGGCCGATACTGGTGAACCTCTGCGATAGCATCGGGCGACACGACCTCGTCGCTGAGGAGCGGGGCAATCGCGTCTACAGAGAGGTGCGGGGCGGTTAATCGTTGGATAGCGAGCCACTCGGGATCGTAGCACAACGGGGCATCAGACGGAGCGTCGACGGGAACCGGATGCATGTCCATGAACTTGCGATTCGGGCCCGGCTTGTCATACGACATAAACGACGTGACACGGTCGCCGTGAGGGACGCGCGCGTCGAACCGGCAATGCAGATGGGCACTGAACCAGTAGTTGGGCTGCAGGCGGTCCATGATGTCAGGAAGGTACGGGTTGCCGAGGACCCCCGTCGCAATGTCCTTCTCCAGGTGCGGCTTCTTGGCGATCAACGCGGCACGATCCCCCCACTGGGTCACCCGCTGCGGCCAGTCGTGGGACATGAACACGTCGACGGTGCCCGTCAACTGCTGGAGCAGTCAGCCCGGGCAACGTGAGAAAAGGGAACGCATGCCGGACCTGCATGAGCTTGAAGATTTCACATTGACGCGTGTGGTAGATCGAACGGATATGCCTGCCCTGGAGCGGGAAGTCCTCATGGTACCCGGCATTGAAGTTGTCGGGATAGTAGACGCCCGAGATGCCGGCGATGCGTAGGCCTCGATATCGTACACACCCGGAATTCCCCAAGTAGTACATGTTGGGGGCGACCCAACCGCCAAAGTACCTATCATCACGGCGCACGAAGCGCATGAGCAGATCGCAGGCCGACGGGCCGCCAGGCGCGGGTACAGTTCGAAATTGTAGTTGGACGCCTCGTGGTTGCCCTGGTATCAGATAGCCAACCAGTTAGTTCGTCGGCTGTGCAGGAGGCGAGACGGCACCGACCCCGATGAGAATCGTCAGAACGGGAGCTGTCCGTTGCCCCGAATAGTACCTACAAGGAGCGATGCACGGCTGGGTGACTGACTCGCAGTGCCGACCAACGGAGCGCACACATACTTGTAGAACGAATGCATGTCCCGATACTTCTCGGGGCAGGACATCTGCTGCAAGTCGCCCGGGGTCCGGCAGGCCTGAAAGTCGCCACACACCTAAACAGCAATCACCGCCTGCATCAGCGTGCTGACAGGCGCCCCCGCTAGATGGGTCGGACGAGAAGCAGGTCGGCACGTTGTTCGCGTCGTTCCTCGATCTGGGCGAGGCGCTCGTAGACGCGGTCCAGCTCGCCGTGCACGCACCCGGTGACGCCGACCTGCAATACGCCGGCGCCGTCCATCGTCAAACGCCAATTGTGTAGCAGCTGCACTATTAACAGCCCTGAGCCGCTCGGGACCTTCGCAGAAAGACGACGACGACGACGACTACCCTGATCGTTTCGACGACGCTGGTTATCCACCCATGTCTTTACGATAATTTTAGTCGCGCGCGCGCTGCAGACCGAATAAACAGCCGGCATCGAGGCCTCCATTGCGTCTGGTGTGGTCTGGCCGGTGCCGATGGGCGCTGCTCTAGAATTCGCTGTCGTTGTGCGTCATGGCCTCGTCCCAGTCGAGCAGAGCGTTCATCATGCCGCCGGGCCTCTGGACGTACTTCTTCTTGAGTTCTTCCAGCTTCTTGGCGTCCATGGGTGTCGCACTGCGGTACTGTAAGGGGATCTCGGGATCGACATCGGGGACCAGTTCAGCCAACGGCGGCGGTGGTGCCGGCCCCATATTGTCAAACAGCGGTTCAGACGGTATCGACTGTTTCACAGGCCTTGGTGTCACATTCGTGATGTCTCGCTTGTCGGAGAACGGGTCGTCGACGTTGAGTCGGGCCAGGAGCGACGCCGTCTGGGGCAGCAGTTCCAGCTTCAGCTGTTCCCAGAGGGCACGCCGTTTCGTGGGCAACGTCTGCAACGCGACAATCAGCGAACAGACGTCGAGAAGCAAACGCATGGACAGTCATACGAGGCGCATGTGCTGGATGGTCTTATACGGCATCACAGTCTTGTCGCAGACTAGCGGTATTCGAAAGTCCCCGTCGAACTCCTCGTGAATGTTCTCCACCTCCTACCGGCGTTGTCATGTCACAATGGGACCAACACGGCACAACCAGCCAGGCGCGATCCGCAAATCTCTACCTGGCGAATGAGGTCGGGGTTGAGCTGATCGTCAGTGATTCGAGGACAGTTGATTTTCTTGGACGACAGAAGTGGAGTCGTCAGTCGCAGGATCGCAAGCCATTCCGGATCGTAACGCAGGACGGGGTCGCCACTGAATGGCACCTGGGCGGCATGTCAGGACCGTAAACAGGCGCGGAGCACACAGCAGGAGGTCGTGCAGCGCACCTCAATAATTTCGAACGAGTCCTCCTGCTTCTCCACTTTAGGCAACGAATGAAAGATGGTCTGCTCGCCGTCGTCATGCATGTAGCAACCCCGCGCCCTTGTGTGAAACGCTCCCGACACCCAGAATGCTGGTTTATGCTTGTGCAGCAGCTCTAGTGACATGTAGTACACCGTCAGGCAGGACCGATAAACGCCATCACACACACACATACGATCGAAATGAGGATTGCCCAGCTTGTTCGCTTCGGCTTTGGCTCCCAGGCTCGGCCGGTGTTGGAAGACGGCCTCCTTCTCCTCGATGCACCCAATAATGGCACTGGGCCACTCGTATGACATGAACAGGTCAATCTTGCCGGATAGGGCCAGGCCTTTCGACACCTCGTAATGTCTGGTGGCTGGGAAATCCTTGACGTCCGATTTGGACAGCGGGAACGCCTCATGGTACCCGCGATCGTACTGGACCGGGTTGTACATTCCGCCGACGCCAGCAATCCGCAAATTGCCGAACTGGACACAGCCTGAGCTGCCCAGGTAATAGATCATGGGCGCGATAAACCCGCCCCAGTACCTGAACACGAACGATCGTAAGCCACATGGGACGCGCGTCTGCGACGCGTTGCTACGACATTTCGAACAGGTAATTCGATGCCTCGTGTGACCCGCCGATCACAATGGCCGGCATCTTTGGCCGGATTTCCGATTTGTAGAACTTGTAGAACGACTGTCTGGGAGCACGCGCCAGAACTATTAGCATTCGTGCAGGGCCATACACGGCGCAGACGCCAACCCACTTGGACGTATACCGATCCGGTCTGTGCACCTGCAGCAGGTCCGTTCGGTTACGCGCTGCGAGAAACGACCCACAGAACTGAGGCACAATCGTGGGCGGGTGTCAGTAGAGGCAGACGGGCAATGGGTCGTCATCACTGTACGAGGAGAAGATGCACGCGGCGACGATGCCGTTGTTCGTACTTCAGAATGCGGTTGTAGACGCGTTCGATCTCACCGTGGCACTGCCCGATGACCGCAATCCGCAGCTTGTCGAGGGGCCTGCGCATCGCGACGGCCGCCGCCTTCGGGTTCGGCAGCGGTGCGACGCGTGGCAGTACACAGTAGGTACCGGGTTAGGCAGGCGGGGCGGGGCCTGCGCGCCTAGGTAGGTGTATGCGCGACTGGTGCACGCAGTGGGAAGCTGCAGCCGCGCGCGGCCGGCACGGACTGCGCCAAACGCACACGACGACGGGCCCGCCTGCTCGCCCCGCACTCGTCAGGACCAATGCTGATCGCCGTCGCCGGCAATGTCCATGGCGAGTTCTACCATGTGCACAAGGCGCTGCTGAAGCGCAAGAAGATCGTCGGCGACACCGTCGACCTGCTCATCGTAAGTCCTGGAACTGGCGCTGCCCCAAGGACGTTGCATTGCAAACTGATCTGGGCGGGCGGGGTCCTTCCCCCGATAGGTCTGCGGCAACATGCTGGCGGCGCGCAACGCCTCCGATCTGACCCAGGTCGTCATGCCCGATCGCTACCAATCGCGTCACTCCTTCTACAAGTGCGTCTTTCGAACGTTTGCGTTGATGCGCTGGGTCCCTGACGGCTGACGTTTGCCGCTCAGGTATTACACGCGGGAACTGATGGCCCCGACCAATGTCCTGTTCATTGGCGGGGAGCAGGAGGCGTACAACTTCCTGATGGAGATGTACTTCGGGGGATGGGTCGCCCCGCGCGTCTTCTACATGGGCCATGCGGGCTGCGTCCAGTACGGCGGCCTGCGTATCGCTGGCATCTCGGGCGTGTTCGACGAACGCCACTACGAGTCGGGATACTTCGAGTCGTACCCGCTGGTCAACGACGATATCGAGACGGCAACGTACACGCGACGAATGGAGATGCAGAAGCTGATGGCATTCTCGGGCCAGGCCGACATTGTCCTGTCGCATGACTGGCCGCGGGGCATCCTGCAGTACGGTGACGATGAGGTCCTGATCAACCATCGACCCCAGCTGGCGAAGCAGATTGCGGCGGACGCGTTTGGCAACCCGCACCTGGACGACCTGATGACGCATCTGAGACCCGGTCACTGGTTCTCGGCCCGATGGCAACTCAAGTGGAGCGCCGCATGGCGACACGCGAACGGCCAGCAGACCTTGTTCTACTCGGCACCAAAGACCTGCCGCCGGAAGGACTTCCTGCAGTACTTTGACATACCGTCCAAGAACGATGACCGCGACATCCAGTTCGATCCGGAATGGCTGGCCATAACGCGACTCAGCTCGCCTTTGCTGTCGTGTGACCCTGCATCGCAGCCGATCGAATTGACATCGGAAGCCATCCAAGCCGTGCGTCATCGTGCAGCATGGCCTGTCGAATGTCGCCCTCGTTGTGCTGACGTGGTGATGGATGACAGGAAACCGACGTGGTGCGCGCCGAACTGAACGACCAACTCAAGGTGCCGCTCGAGTTCGAACGTACCGTCAAACCGCACAAGTTCAACCACGCGCGTATGGTCTGCAAGCCGAAGCGACGCATGGATTACCTGGAACGTACCAGTAAGCACCGCGTTTTCCCGCGTGCATCGTCTGTCGCGACGCCCGGTGGTCTGACACCTGTTTGGTCACAGCCCTACAGCTGAACCCGTACACGTCCCACTTCATGGAGCGGATGCGAATCGCCGATCCGTTTGTTGACAAGCGCAATCGGACGGTAGAGCGGAAGGTGGAGCCGAAGAACCGCCTGTCAAAGGAGGAAAAGATGGCAATGAAGATCGCGCCGTACGACGAACGGTTCTGTTTCGAGAACGGGAAAATGCCGTTCGAGAACGGCGACCTGCTGGGCTTGAATCCGACTTCGACGCCTGCGTTCCGAATGCCGGCAGCAACGAGCCTGCGGCTCGACCGCTTCCGTCAATCGCGGGTGATGTCGACTCTGGCCACGTCAGCAATGAGCGTTGTACGACGTGTTCGCTAGGTTTGGGCATCCAGCCGAGGGCATAAACATATACGTACGTTGTATTTCCGTGGCAGAGCGTCCGCTACTTCGTTATGAGCGACTGGCTGGTCCTGCGGATCGGGTCGCATGACACACCGATCTATGGGGAACATGCGCGGCCGCAGGGTCCAGGAAAGATGCCGCAACGGGCCAGGCTCTGGCCGAATGAAGCCATTCAATGCCGTCGGTGCGTGGCACCCCCAATTGAGGTCGTCACGAGCCAGAGCGTTCCTGCAGGTGGTCTGGAATATTCTGGGACGCCCTAGCGGCCAATCGGCCCTGCCGTATTACAGGCCAGGGCCACATTGTAGTAACAGACGAACCCTTGCCCATTTCTGTGTCGTCGTCTTTCGGCAACCCCTCGTCGGCGACGTTGATCCGGAGTCGTAGCACAGCGCCGTCTCCCGCCCGCCCACCAGAACGGCCCATCGATTGCAACGTGAACCGCGCCGCCACCTGATGAAGCATTGCACGCTCCTGGCCATTCTACTGTCGGGCCTCATGTCGGCCGCTGTCGAGACCGACTTTTCGTACGCCGACCAAGGCGCCTGGCAGACGCTGCCCAACTCGCAATGCGGTGGACGTCGCCAATCGCCAGTCGACCTGGACCTACGCAACGTGACCGTGGACAAGATCCTGGGTCAAGATCTGGCTTGCACCTGGCAGCAGAACAAGGCGGTCATAGAGGGCGACCTGGTTAACACCGGACGGACGATCGAGCTGGACGTCCGGTCGCCGCACACGTGTCGTGGCGTCCCTGGGTCGCCCAGTGCCCACTTCCGTCTCGCCGCCGCCCACATCCACTATGGCAGCGCCTCCGACCAGGGCAGCGAGCACACGATCAACGGGCGAACGTCGGCGCTGGAGGTTCACATGGTGCACTTTGACACAAGGTTCGCCAGCTTGGACAAGGCCCGCGAGCAGCCGGGCGGGATCATGGTCGCCGGCCTGCTATTCGACGAAGCTGACGAGGCGATCGCGAACCCGGAGCTGACGAAGATGGCGGTCATCAGCGGGACGGCGCTACGGTCCACAGGAGGCGTGCTCGCTAGCCGCCTGAACGCGGCCCCGCTGATTGAAGGCACAGGACTGGATAAGGCTCGGGCGCGCTTCCTGACGTACGCGGGATCGCTGACGACGCCGACCTGTAACGAGGTCGTCACCTGGATCGTCGCCGCCGAACCTGGTCTGGTGGGGCACCAGACCATGCACCTGCTACGTACCGTGACGGGCCTGGGCAACAAGACGATCACGCCCAATTTCCGACAGGTCCAGCCGCTGAACGGACGCACGATCACGAGCTCGTTCCAGCCGGCCTGTGGTCTACACGGCCGCTGTTAGGCGATTAGCTCGACGTGTTGCGGTGCGAGCACCGAGCCGTACTTGTTGGCTGACCTCTAAAACGATGCTGGTGTTCTGATGAACTCGCTTGTATGATATTGTGGCCGTAACCGCCGCGTCCTCAGCCGTATTCATACAGATGGAGGGTGCTTGACGTCAGCTGACGTTCACGCGTGGCATCGTTGCCGACCGGCTAAAGTGCTGCACAGGGAAGGACCGTACCGGCGACGACGACATCACCACGTTGTTGACAGGAACGTGTCGGCTGTAACATGCATTGATACGCGCAATGCTCCTGGGGAGTCCCAATCGCCGGACCGTGTCTATGGTTGGCCACTGCTCTGCCGCGTCGTCTAGCTAGATGCCGGCAAGCGATGACGCATGTGACGTTTTCCGTCCCGCCATCCGCCGTGCACCCGGACCAGCACACAAGCGAGGGCACGTTTGAAACCGACACCGCAAGGTTCCACGCTTTGTCCTGGTGTGATACGCAATGATGGCATGGTCCCGATGGCGGCCCACTATTGCCGTCTTGTCCCGTGAAGCATACTGCTGAACCAGAGAACGTCAGCTCGGTCAGCAGCGACAATGGATTTCCGATGCGTCGTCCTGTCTATGGTTCCAACAATCACATCTCTGGGGTCAGGCTACACGTTCGACGTATCTGTCAAAGTGTGTCACGGCACTGATGTTGTTCGTATCCCAGGCGTTTCAGCACCTCTGTACGCAACCGTCGAATGAAGATGCATTCAGGGCAACGTAAAGGAGACACCGATCCCGCGGTGGGTGCTGTCGGCGCGACCGATGACCCGACGTCGCTGCCAGCCCCGAAGGCCGCCCTCTGCAACGCCCTGCATGGCCGCCCGACATGCCGTTGTTTCGGCATCACACAGCGCAGGTCGTCCCTGCCGTCGCGCCTGCCTGCACCCGGGTCGACGTCGCTGCCGACCAGTGACCTTCCCGCAACAGACCTACTACGACCACAACGCGTCCTGCTGGACGTATGACGTCGCGCGCGTCCTGGAACTCATTACGACCGCAACACGTCCTGCTCGATGCGTGCCGTCGCGTCCAGCATGTCTGGGGGACGCCCTGCATCTCGAGGACAGGTACGAATCGTAGCCTCTGGCACAGACCCAGGCCGTCTAACTCTTGCTGGACAGGGCACGCCTGCCGTCGCCTGCCGTCGCCTGCCGTCTCCCGTCCAGCATGAGCACCTGCAGGGCAGCGGTCGTCCTGCCGGGGGAGGGGGCAGCGCCGCTCCGGTCTGATCCTCAGCTGAGGCGGCGTCCTGGCCGCCCGCCAGTCGTTACAATCGGTCTCGCGCGCCCCTGCCCTACATCATGCATCGATGGGTGGGCGGACCAACGAAGGGCGCCACTGAGGTCCCCGCCTGCCTGGCGAGCGTCGCTTGTTTGTCCTGCAGGTCGCCAAGCAGGGCAGCGGCGCCCAGCGCCAGTGGGCGCCGGTTGACATGCGAACGCGAGAGGCAACCGTTGCAGCCGCCTACGACGGGGCAGCATTCGCGTCGGACGCCGGTTCAGCGAGACGCCGCAGTGCTGCTGACGAACAGCTTGTGAAGCTGCAGAAAGGCAATAACGGACACCACAACATCATCTACCGTAAGCATCCACCGCAGTATCCGAACTGCTGACGGTGATTAACAGGCACCTATTACATACGTTGCGCACCACCTTCCAAACTGCGCAGCCGCCGGCGCTCTCAGGACGAACGCCGTCTGGATATCGAGCTCCTCCAGGCGGGCGCTCCCGTCGAAACAGAACGCGAAACTGCACGTCACGCCGGTCAGTGAGCCCCTGCCGACTGGAGGCCGGCCACTGACTGACGAACGTGATGGGGTCGCAGTCCAGGATCCAGCGGCTGGCACTTCGGGTCGCTGTTTGACGAGCGCCCACCTGAAGAACATCTCCGGTCAGGTGACCAGCTAGCCTCCAACAACGTCTAGACGCCGACGCTGTCCAGGTTCGCCGCGTCGCTCTGCATCTGATTGGCGAACTCGAGCAGCGACAGCATCCCGCTCAACGTGATTCTGGTCGTACCGGTCGGACTCATCGTACAGACGATCGGTCGACCTTGGCCTTGGAGAACTGCGCCTTGAGCCAGGCCAGCCTGCCCAGCTATCGTAGCTGGCACGTCGGCAGGCGTCGCGTGGCACGACCGTCTGCGACGTGGGGACTTGCCAGCGCAGGGCACCACTTTGGTGCTGGGGTCGCCCACGCCTTGGCCGGTGTGGGCGGGTTCGCCGCAGATGCGATGCAACGGCGTCTGACACGCAGGCAGACCGGCGACAGAGCGGCAGGGGTTCCGAAATGGGGTCGCGCGCAAGAACATGGGACGAAATGGGCCAAGCGGAATGGGGAACCCGCAACGTTGCTCAACATCGGTGGCGACCTGGATGTCCGCCCACTGTGGACCGTCAGTCGCAATTTGAAGACGGTGTGGAGGGATGGCGTCGTCGTCACCGTCGTCTACCCGGGCGCGAGACTTGTTCCCGACGTCGCTGAGGTTGTGGCGCGCATGTTAATACCGTCACGTACGTCCGAACGGGCCGTATGGTCCGATACCAACAGGATGACTGTCGATGATCAGGAATGCCGGCCGCTGGTCGGTGCCATCGTCCTTTTTGTGCTGACGATCCGCTTCGTCGCCGCTTACGTGTTGGTCGAAATGGTCACCGTCACGGTGGCGACTGATGTCGGACTTGCTCTCCTGTTGCTCGTAATTCTCTGCAAATCAGTCATCATTGTGCGCCAACACCTGGGCCATCCCGCGAACGACCATCTCATAAGCGGCGGCAAAGCGGATCGATTACGCGTCATCGGTTTGTGTGTCTTGGTCGCGCAACAGCGCTAGCTCAGTAGAGGCATCTTGATCCGGGCCGACGTGAACATGGTGATGCGCGTTGTTCGCTGGATGGCCCAGGTGTTGGCGCAGAATGAAGGCGGATTTGCAGAGAATTACGAGCAACAGGAGAGCAAGTCCGACATCAGTCGCCACCGTGACGGTGATCGACCTTGTCAACCATCTCGTAAGCGGCGACAAACCGGATCGTGAGCACAAAAAGGACGATGGCACCGACCAGCGGCCAGCATTCCTGATCATCGACTGTCATCCTGTTGGTATCGGACCATACGGCCCGTTCGCACGTACGCGACGGTAACACGCGCGCCGCAACATGTCCACGTCGGCCAGGATCAGGATGCCTCTACTGAGCTAGCGCTGTTGATGCGCGACCAAGACACACAAACCGATGACGCGTAACCATGCTATTTTCTTTGCCATAAACTGCCCACCGTGATTGTCACGACTATACAACGATGCGTTGACGACGCCTGACAATGATTGTTCGAGATCGATAGTGTGCTCAAGGCCTGATGAAGGCTCCTCGCTCGAACCGCAAGAGCGTGTCGAATAGTGGATCGACCACGCAGCTCAGCTTGGGATGCGTAGGCGGTAGCCAAGTTGGCACGCTTCTCTCTGAGCCAGTCAGGATGCTGAACTCGAAACCAGGGAACCTGAGCAACACGCGACGTGGCTGTATCACCTTCGTGCGTTCGCTGATGAGCTACGGCCAATTCATCGCCGCCCATAGGAGGACGTCGCTGAGAGAGATCGACGCCTGGATTGGTGCTGTTAACGAGTTCGAGGAAATTCTCTGTTTATTCGTGAGGGCGGCGCCCAACAACGTGAATGGGACGCCGGGTCGTCAGGCGATGGCCAATCGGCGATCGCTCGAGCAGGTGATGATACGCACTGCGCCGCTCAGCCGTTTATGGCGAGCGGCAGCAGTGCGGGCTCGGTTCGCGATGCGGGCGGTATGCACCGCAGCGCTGGCCTAGGTGGGGTGTCGGTAGATGCCTTGCTGCATCGGGTCGGGGGCACCGTCACAGGGGGAGTGGGTGCCCGGCCGCGGCTCAGCACGGCATGGTCTTGGGGAGCGTGGGGGAAGGTGACCTTGAGCACGGCAGCGCGCGCTCAGTGGAGAGGCGCAGGCGGCGGGGCGACCACGGCGGGAGCCAGCGCGGGCTGGCGCCCCCGGACGCCTGGTCTTATGCATCGTCGGCTGGCGCGTGCCTGTGACGGTGCGGCAGCAGGCGGGGCGGTTCGGCGACGTCGGGCGCCGGGTGCAGGACGGGATCGGCCGCGACCGACGAGATCAGCAGCAGTAGTAGCGCGGCCGGCACAAGCCTGATCTTGAGGTCGACACGGCGGTCCGGATCCTGCTGGACGACAACGGCCTCGGCGGCGGCGACGGCGACTGCAGCGGCCTGCAGGTTGTCCGGCTCGTCGTGTAGGTCCGGCTCGAGGAACGCGATGGCGGCTGGTCCGGCCATTGACGCCACGCACTGGGCCGAGATCGACAACGGCGCCCCGTGCAGGCACTCGACGACGGTCGCGGACGTTGCCGCGCACGATGCTGCGGTTCCCGAAGACCATGGCCACCGACGACTTCATCAACGAGTCCATGCCGGCGAGCAACGCTTTCGAATGATCCGAGAAGGCCAGGCCATACTCGGCGCGGGCGCGAACCCAGCAGAATATGAGCAATCGCTTGCGGGCTAGGGACAGGTGCGACCGGTCCTGAACAGCGCGTGCTGACTGATCCGTGCCGAAATGTTCCGTGATGAGGGCTGCGGGGATGTTGCGTGACGCGGACACGGGGAGGGGAGGGGGCTCTCGGGGATGCCGCCCGCACTCGCATACCGCCGCCGCCGCTCGCTCGCATCGCCGCCGCTCGCCGCCACCGCTCGCCCGCAGTACTCCGACCGACATGGACAGCAACCGACGCATCACCGACACGACGACACCCCAGGAGGTCGCCGTCGTCGTACGCGACCTCAGCCAAGGGCGGGCTCGTCTCATTGGCAGCTTTGACGGCATTGTCCTCCGGGACGTGAGACGCTCATACCTTCACCAATACTTCGTCTGGGATGACGAGGCGCCCAGCGAGGGCCGGAGTGCCGGACCGCGTTCATCGACAACTTCTATTCGTGCCTGCATCGGCCCGCACCGTTGCCTGCTGTCCCGTTCACGTGCGGCAGCATTGCCGTGGTCGCGACAGATGTGGCGTCGATGTATCTGGCAGCGAATCCTCGCCGTCGAGGCGCACCCTACAAGATCGTTTCGGTGGCCAGAGCGCACTCCTTAGCCGGGTACGGGGTCGTCCACATGGCGGCGTTTGCTCTCGCCGGCCTGTTCGATTCGCATAGGCGGTTCTCTCCGCTCCAACTACCAATGCCCGACGTCCTGCACGAGGCCGCCATGCCCGACCGTGATTTCTCATTCTCTGCCAGCCACATCCTGCGCCCGAGCCACAACAGCAACCTGAGCGTCACGATCGCGTACCTGCTGGCCGCGCTGCCGCTCAGGACTTTCGTCCCGAGCCCGCTCTGCCGCCCCGAGCTCCAATTCCACGGCCGGGTGTGCGATCGCGTGCTGGACGCGGCGTTGCGCGTCCCCGAATCGCAATCGCCCAGCATCTTCTCGCATGTCGAGTTTGCGCTTGCCCAGGTGCTGGACGGGTTTCCTGACCAGTTCGTCGACTACGCGGTGACGCTGTCGGCGACGCCGGTGACCGGCAACGATGATCCGATGCGGCGCGCCCGTCGTCTCCCCATATTGCTGGCCGAGATCGGCGCGCACGACGTGATGGAAGACTGCGACCACAAGGACTTCCGGAAGATGGCTGTCGACATGGCCGCCTCCCTCATCGCTCAGCTGGGCGTCCTGCGCCAAGCGCCTCGCGACGATCGCGCCCGGCTACGCGTCTTCGGTCTGCTGTGTGGCGGTGGCCGAGCTCAGCCGTATGTTCTGGTCCCAGACCTCGCCGACGAGGAGGACCGTGACAAGTCGGACGAGACTGTGCGCGCCTCTCTCGTCCTGCACCCGTTGCCGTCGTTTGATCTGTTCGGCAACGACGTGGAGCAGGATCCGGTTCCGCTGGTCGTCCCGCCCGGTGATCTGTGCAATCCGGACGACGTCGACCAGCTCGACCGGAACGACCGCGCCCGCTACGACGGCCGTTCGGTCCGAGGGCCCAGTGCTCGCGTCTTTGCCGAAGACGGCACCGTCAAGCTGGAGTACCTGCGCCCACTGTTCACTTTTGCCGACGCCGTCCGTCAGTACGCTGCCGAGTACGACCGCCTGCTCGACGGCCACAAGGCCGACCTGTCGCCGCCGTTCCCCTATCCGGACGAGTTCGGGTCGCCTCCGCGCTCGAGGTCCAGTCACGCGCTGCGCTCATCGGCGCGATCCTCGCAGCGTTCCTCGGGGACGTCGTCACAGCGTCCGCCGAAGCGCCCTCGCACCCGGGACGTCGTCGAGGCCGAATTCGACTCGTCGTCGGGCGTGTCGGTGTGCCTTCTGCGGCGGCCGGACGGGTCCCGTGTCGCCGTCAAAAGAAAGCCGAAGAGCAGGCAGCTCGAGATCGACCTGCTGCGAGCGGCACAGGGCCCGGGCGTCGTCCGCCTTGTCGAGGACCGGGGCGACGCCGGCATCGTGCTCGTTGAGCAACGCCTGGATCGTATCGATCTGGCCGACCTGTCGCTGGCGGGCATGGCCGCCGTCCTGATTCGCTTGTTCGTCGACGGTCTGGACGCGTTGCAGACGATGGAACGCGCCGGCATCGTGCACCGGGACATCTCCGTCAACAACCTCATGTACTCGATGGAGGATCGTCGGTGGCGCCTCACCGATTTTGACGCCGCCTGTCGCGCGACCGACCTGGTGGACGGGGGCGACGGCGTCCTGTATGGCACCGACGGGTTCATCGCCCCGGAGGCACTGGCGCCCGAGCGCCGGTACACGTTCGCGTCGGACCGTTGGAGCCTGGGCGCGTGCGCTCTGTACTGGATCAACGCCGCCGAGGACGAGTACGGGCGCCGTCGCGACGTTGGACACCTGTTCGGCGCCCTGCTCGGCCAGTTGCTGGTGTTCGCGTACCATCTGCAAGTCGGCGATCGTCGCTTGCACGACGACGAGGTGCAGGTGCTGACGGAGTGGAAGATCGAGAGGCACCTGCCCGGGTGGCCCCGGAACGGAGAGGGCACCGAACGGTCATCGGGAAGCGTGCCAGTCTCGTCCAGGACGCGCGACAAGGAGTCCCACCTGGACGGGTCGCCCGTGCGGTAACGCGTTCGACCGGTCAAGACGTGCGCCCAGACGTCGACCTGAATATTTGAAAGGTGCTCGTTCAGAGGCAGGTCCTGTCCTGCTCGTGGGATGATGGCATGGCGCACGACAGCAATAATAACGGTCTGCCGGTCGATATTTATCGTCCTGGATTCCATCGACCACCCTGGAGTCCACCTGAGCGCTGAGCAAGCAGCTCGTTGCCATCTTGGAGAGTGTGAACGTTCGCTGACGGTCGCCTCGTCGAGTCGATCCGGCCCTGTGGGGCATTCGTAACCGTTTACTATACGACGTGTTCGACGAGCTTGCGCCCGACATCGTTGTGTGAATCGTCGAGAGCTTCCACATCCTGCACTCGGAGTTGAGGACGTATTTGGTAGGGAAGATCCGATCGACGTCGACCAGCTCGACCGGAACGACAGCGCCCGCTACGACGGCCGGGTTGGGGAGCCCGGGTACCGGTTGCAGATCCACGAGAGGACGGCGTATGCGTCTTCGCCAGCACAACGCGCCACGGGATGCGGCTGGTTGAACGGCTGGACATGCAGCGCCTGGAGCTATATCGTCCACAGGCGCTCCAGCTGTACGTGTCTGCCAAGCATCACGGCCATCGGTTGGCTAGCGTTCCGGGGCCGATTCGAGTGACAGCGACCGATCATAAATGATATCGGCTGACCCTCCTGACAGGTGACAACAAGAAACCATCGGCACCTAAACACGCGGATTGAAGGTCCCCGTTTAACCGTTTTATTGGCGTTTCGCTCCATGCCGGGGCACATGCCGTGTCGGACTGCCGTGAATGCGACCGTGCCGAGCAGGTGCCCACTCCGAGGTGGGCGTCGTCAGCGCCGCAGAAACGACGCTGCCGCCAACGGCGACAACGTACACTGCCGCCCGGTCGGCACCGTGGGCCAGGACGACTAATTGTGCCGAATTCGGCACAATTAGTCGTCCTGGCCCAGATGCGCCTGTCTGCCCTGTACGTTCGCGACGACGTCGCCGCCGAACAGAGGCACGGGTCAATGCGACCACTACGACCTCAATACGGTCTGCTGGACGCCAGGCGACGTTTCCGACACGTCTTCGTGATCGCACTGCACCTCAAGGATAGGTACAAGTCATCGCCTGCTGCACAGTCATCCTGGCGTCCTCTGACGCGCTGGACACCACAGGTCTGCCGTCTCCTGACTCGAAGCGGGACGTGTACAACGTGGCGCAGGCCAGGTGACGCACTCGTCGTCCGACGTTTGCTACGATTTGGCATGACGCGCTCCAGCCCTGCACCATGCGACGATGGCTGGCTGACCAGCCAAGGTTGTCGCCGACCTCCCTGTCTGCGCGTCGAGCGGTGCGTGCCTGCCAGCCTGCGTTGTGTTCGGCATCGCATGTCGCAAGTCGTCGACGTCCCGAGGCGTCTGATCGCCGTACCAGCGACTATTGCGACATCGTAAAGCATCCCGCAGGACGTCTGCCGACGCGCCGAACACTTCTGGGTCAACGCCATGCACGGGTACGGAATGTTGTCTAATGCAAAGGACCAGGTCCTCACACGTTCTGCACAGGACTCGCACCTCGCGTGTCGCCAACGACCTGTTGCGCCTGCCTGTCCTGCTTGCGTCCTCGCTGTGGTCGTCGTCGACCGGCGCCGCGGGCCAACGCGGCCGCCTACGACCACACAGACTTCAGTCAGAACTCTGCCCACAATACCTTCTAGCCAATGACCCTGTACGCCGACAACCGTGACGACATCTAACGCGTGAACCGTCCCGCACGAAACTGGCCAAGGACGTGTCCGGACACTGGCCGTCGCCGGTCGATCTGTCCAAAGGGGACCTGGAGCAGAGGATCATCCTGATGATCGATCTACCATGCGCGCAGCCTTGGTTCCTTGACATATCTTGGTCAGGAGGGGATCTCTGGCGGGCGACAGGTCGACGAACACGCCATCGACGTAGCGGCGCTCCTCAAGTCACTGAACGCCGGCATCATCGAATGGGAAGACTTCGCCCACGACCAACGTTGCGTGATTGGCGTTGTCGGGGCAATCTCAGCGAGGTCGGGTGCGCGACCAAGCACACCTTCGAGGTCCTTCGTATGGCGATGACGACAGGATCCTGTCGATCGTCGGACACCTGCTGACCTGGCCGGTTCTGCAGCAAGGAAGCAGCTTCGACTGTTCGCTGCTCGACGGGCGTCACCGACGAATCGACATCATCGGACCCCATGCCATCACCGGCCAGGTCGATGGCGCTTCCGCGTTTCCTCAATGCGTCTTGGTACATCACCAGCAGGCGTGCGGCGATAGACGCGATCCTATCGTCGGCAACAGACGACCCTCTGCTCCAGGTCCCCTTTGGACAGATCAACCGGCGACGGCCAGTGTCCGGACACGTCCTTGACTAGTTTGCGGCCTGCTTCGATAGCTGCCGGTACGATTTGGACAGGTGAATCCTGTCGTCGAAACAGGGCGCCTGCCAACGGACCCAGAACGACCACACCATGTCGTGCTGCACGCCTGCCGCCGTCCCGACGGGTTTGGACGAACGTCAAGCACCTTCGGGACAGGTATGATCAGTCGTGGCCTGGTGCACAGTTCCCCAGGCCCTCTAACATGTTGGGCAGGACACGCCTGCCGTTGTCTGTCCACCGGGATCCGCCTGCCACCGTCATGCCGACCTGCTCCTCGGCAGAGGCAGCGCGCCCTGTCCGCCCACCGATCAGTGCAAGCGGTTGCGCGCGCTCCGGGCCTGCCCTGCACCATGCGTCGACAACGGGACAACCGAACAAGGGCGTTGCCGAGTTCCGCATCTGCCTGGTTAGCCGCGCTTGACTGCCCTGCAGGTCGTCCATAAGGGCAGTGGCGTTTAGTAGGCGTCGTCGCCGGTCGACATGGGAATGCTTATTAGCTGGCATCGACGACCCGCCGGCCGCCG
The DNA here is from genome assembly GCA_039704465.1 of Plasmodiophora brassicae. Classification (NCBI taxonomy): domain Eukaryota; phylum Endomyxa; class Phytomyxea; order Plasmodiophorida; family Plasmodiophoridae; genus Plasmodiophora; species Plasmodiophora brassicae. The sequence goes on along the minus strand of JASFAU010000007.1, from coordinate 9,689 downwards.
CCATCCCTGCCGGCATGTCGGCACAACCAGAACCGTTCAATACAAGCAGGTGAGGCCGATACGCGCGAGCAACGACCCTGCATGTCGTCCTGGTGTTAACCGCTACCTGGCGACAATGCAATCTGTCAGTGCGTCCAAGGGTGCCTCGCCGGGAATTCGCCGTACCTGGCTGCGCGACAGGGCGATCGTTGTTCTGGACCGGTTGCAGGGGATAGGGAAGATGCGGAATGCCCGCCTCGCGCCCGTGTCGAGGTACAGGCTCGCCGCAGGTCGGCCGGTTCACAGTGAGCGGTGACTCGTTCCGCTCGCCACTGGCCTCACGTCTGCTGCACAACGTGCGCATCCACCTCCGCGCGTGAGACAGTCCGGCAGGCAGGTGTCGGCTGCGGATGACGTCGTCTGGTGGGTGACTTCGTCGCGGGACAGCCGGGTCGTCTCAGCATGGCTCCGTGTCGTTGTCGTCGGGCGGCTGCGCAGTGCGCCGCGTGCACTCGCCCGCCGGGCGTCAATGTCGGCGCAAGGCGGGGCTGCCGCCGGTCGTCCTGCCGCTACTCGTCTGCATCTCTGCATGTCTCTGGCACAAATTGATTCCGTTATCATACCGAGGTGCTGGGCCTGGATGCGGCCGAGGGGTTGCTGCTGGCGTCCCGTCTGTCTGCCTACCTAGTCGCCAGTCCAGCTGCATGACTTGCGCTGACGTGTACGCCACAGGCCGATGACTCTGTGAGGTGTGTACCCGTTAACCTGTCGCCTTTCGCAACGGCTGACATTCATGTGTTCACAGACGCGAATATTGCTGCCCAGATCCCTGGCAAGTCAGGTATCGTCGTTGTTGCCGCGTACGCCCTTCCTCGTACTGTGTGCTGGGTCACGTCCCCCGCCTGATTACATCCTGGGGAGACGTGCCCGTTAACCAGCAGCTCTCCGGGTCGCACCTCTGGCCTTCTGGACGATACTCGTAAGAATTCTGCCATACCCTGTAACACCACAGCTGCCGCGGTTCGCGGTTTCTGGTGCTGGTCCACACTGTCGTCACGTAATCCAGTTCCTGTCCTGGACGACCTTGAGACGACTGAAAAGCACTTCAATAACTCCATTCTGGTATGCCGCCCGTCGTTTCCTTACGGCTTCGCTTGTGAAAGATTCTACTTCTATTGCAGGGTTGCAGGGACCGCCCTGGAATCGCTCGTCGCCACACGACGCTGTGTCACATCACGTATGTTACTCGCCCAGCCCTTTCGGTGCACGAATCTGACCACGTCTACTGCAGGACTGTCGCCCGGTTAAGCCGTCGTCGTGCGTCTAGCTGCGCCACTTCTGCTATATGGCCTGGCTGAGCAACGGCATCGTGCCGCCAGTTGCATGGCACGCACAGAGCCAACCGCCATGCCACACCGACCGCCGTCCTAAATGTCGTTCCTGACACGTCTGGTGGCCCTTCGTGCTCGGGCGCTGACGTCGCCGCCGTCCAGCGGCGCTGATACCCGGAGCCACTACGACCACAACACGTCCTGCTGGGCGGCTGTCAACAAGCCCCATACGTCCGGGCTCCATAACAGGTACGATTCTTCCTCTAACGCACATAGCCATGCTGTCTAATACGTGCTGGGCAGGACGCGCCTGCCGTTCAGCATGAGCACCTGCAAGACAGCAGTCGTCCCGCGTAGGCGAGGCGGGGACATCGTCGTGCCGACCTGCTCCTCAGCTATGGCGGCGCGCCGATCATTGCAATCGATCGCTCGCGCTCCTGCCCTGCACCGTTTGTCGATAGCGGGACGATCAAGACAGGGCGTCGCCGAGGACCCCGTCCGTTTGGCAATCGGCGCCTGCCTGCCCTGCATGTCGTCCAGCTGGGCGTCGTAACTCAGCGCCCGTTGCCGCCGATCGACTTGCGAATGCCTGCCTGGCGTCGACGACCCGACCGCCGTTAGCCCTGCCGGGCATACCGCCACGACCAGACGAGTTCAATACAAGCCGATGATGTCGTCACGCACGTACTACAAACACTGCCGATTGTGCTGGCGTCAGACGACACGACCCGTCGTCAGCTCTGCCGAGCATACCGGTGCAACCAGATCCGTTCAATACAAGCAGACCATGTCATCACGCGCGTACGACGTCAGTACTGAAGGTTGGCATGGTGTCAGGTGGCACAGAACGGCAGCGTTCCCTGCAATTGGTGAAGTGGGGGCGCCGGTCCACGATTGAGAGCGGCGACGTCGCCCTGGCCGCCGGGCGATCGCTGCAGTCTGTCACGTGCGCCCCTGTCCTGGACAATGCATCGGTGGCAGAGCGACCAACCAAGGCCGTCGCCGATCTCTGGTCTTAGGGACTTCTTACTAGCGGTTGGGGCTCGCGCTGCTTCGCCAATACATTCCACAGATCGTCTCATATCGGCTGATCCAGGGTCAAGCCCCAGCCGACATGGCGACGAGTTGAGGAATGGCCAGTGCGGAATAGATACGGGCTGGGAGACGTCACTAGTGTTTGGCCGCACAGTGTGCATGAACCCCAAACATGCAGTTCCATAGGACTTAACTCCTGCCCGTATCCATCCATGCACTGCCGACGGCTTAGTCGAAGACATCCCGAAACACGACGTTCCTGATCTTGGCGATCGGGCTGCCGGTGCCGTCGGCGGCTCTGAAGTTATCTGGATGACAGCAACGGGACTGGGCCACGTACAGCTGACCGTGGCTGGACACTTCGTGGCCCTACATCTGCAAAGGCAAAGGCCGAACTCTAACGCTTACCCGTGCAGCAACCAACGGATACACGCTGCGCAAGACAGTGTAGGCAGATCAACCACGTACAGTGAGGGTGATCAACGTCTACGAACCTCTGGGGGCTCGCCGAGCCCTCTGACTCGCCCCGGATGTCGCCACCCTGTGAGATCCCAGAACAAAGGTGATAGGCCGGCACTGCCAGGCCGGGATAAGCTGCGTTCTGCAAGCTGATCCTACGATCATCAGGCCCGAGACCGAGGCGCCTGCGTGAAAAGCGCGAACCGCAAATAAACAGGCACGTCATGTGTAGATCGAGTGTGTGCGGGGGAAGGGGGAGCTGCGTTAAAGTTGACGGATAAGAAGAGGCCGTATGAATCTAACAGGTGGCAGCAGCAGGAAGTGCTCGTGTTCGTGCTGCGACTGAGACTGCATACGTATGCATCTCACAGGGAAGGATGCGGTGGTCAAAATGGGTAGGACGATGAGCTTCGCGCACAGGTCCAGCAGCTCTTGCTTAGGGTCGACTCCCTTGAGACACAACTGCGTCGCGCTCATGCGGAGAACGACGACCTACGTCGCACGATTCACGATTTGCAAACGCGGTCGATGCAAGCAGGAAGTGCTCGTGTTCGTGCGGCGACTGATGAGACATCTAACAGGGAAGGATGCGGTGACCTATTCTTCCTGGTCGCCATGGCGCAGGCGACGACCTGTCTCAGTCGCCGCACGAACACGAGCACTTCCTGCTTGCGTCGACCGCGTTTGCAAATCGTGAATCCTGTGTCTCAAGGGAGTCGACCCTCAGCAAGAGCTGCTGGACCTGTGCGCGAAGCTCTTCGCCCTGCCCATTTTGACCTGTGCAGGAGGATGCGAACGTCAGTCCTGCTTTCACTGGGGGACATCCGCATGGGGATAAGCAACATGCCGAGCACGCATGCGCCCGAACCATTGCGTAGAATGGAACCGATCGAGCAATATCTAAAACCATGTACCTTCGTCAGGCCCGCCAACAGCCGGCGGCGAGATCGGCGATCCCTGGTCGAGACCAGTTAGGTCCAACGGAGGGACCCCCTCTCGCCGTCCAGCTGCTGGCTCCATGGCGTTTAGATTATGAACCTTTCGGCGACGCCGGTCCCCGATGCGCACCTGGACCCACGGTACGACTGCGTGCCGCGTTGGAACGTACCAGCGGCCACAGTCAGCAAAGTGGATATGCGCAACAGGCGAACACCCACGAGTCCGCAACTGCAGCGGCGCACGGGGCCATGGGCGGGTCTCTACGTGCTGACAGGTGTACCGGGTAGGCGGGTACACTCGAGGGGTACACTGTACCCCTCGCGAAAAGCCGGTGGGTGCCTCCAAAGTGCCGCCGTGCGGCAGGTGCGGCGTACGGTATCGTGGGCAGATCGCGGCGCGGTGCACCCAACTCCCCCGTGCACGAGTAAGTGTGTAAGCGTGCGACGTCCTGCAGTGCGAGTCGTCGTCTGATCATGCGCATGGGCCCAGGCTCTGTAACACGCTGGACAGGACACGCCTGCCGTCGCCTGTCGACGTCGTCCGTCCAGCATGAGCACGTGCAGGGCAGCAGACGCCCTGTCTAGGCGGGGCGGGGCCATGGTCGCCCCGACCTGCTTCTCAGCTCAGGCGGCGCCCTGGACGTCCGCCTATCGCTGCAGATATCGGTCGCTTGCGGCACCCCTCCCCAGCACCAATGCGTTTATGGCGGGCCGACCAACCAAGGTCGTCGGCGAGCTCCCCGTTTGCCTGGCGAGCAGCGCCTGCCTGCCCTGCAGGTCGTCCAACAGGGTGGCGGCGCCCATCGCCCGTTGCTGTCGGTCGACATGCGAACGCCGGCCTGCCGTCGACGACCCGCCGCCATCCCTGCCGGCATATCGCCTCAGGCAGGCCCGTTCAATACAACAAGCAGACGTGGTGGGCACGCGCGTACACCGACCCTGCAGGTCATCCTGGCCTCAGCCGGCGCGGAACGGCAGCGTTCGCTGCAATCGGTGCAGGGCGCGGCGCCCGTCGCCGGTCGAGGGCACTGACATCGCCCCCGCATACGTGCGCGACCATGGCAGCCAAGCCCGGGCGAGCAACGCAGGCAGGTAAGGCATCGCAGTACGCACGTGGGACAGCTGCTGGTCGCGTGCGATTCCCAGCAAACGCTTCGCGTCCATCGGGGCCAATGCGCCTGCGTGCGCCCGTGCTCCAGTGTGTACGACTTTTGCTACGACGCTGCCCTACGTCATCACGTAGCACGAAGAACATAAAGGGGCGCAGTGTAGCCATGGCGATGGCGTCAGGTTATCCGGGGAGGACATCGCACGTATGAGTGAAAACGAAGGCATCCTGTCGTTCTGTCGAGTTCACTACTTCTACGAACGGTCCATGTCTGCCGTTACTGGAGGTCGCTGCCCCGGTACTAGCGTGTATATAATTGAGAGGAACGGGGTCGCATGACTATAGGCATTCGTAGAAGGCAGTTACACGTTAATCAGCTGGCTGACGAGCGGCTCCATCCCTAAAATAGGGAGGCATGAGGTTGCTATTTTCGTCTGGTACATGGCGATTGGCCGATTGCCGATTGCGGCGTCAATCAACAATCGCGTTGTGCTCGATCGTATCGAGCGCCGAGCAGCCGCTTCCGATGGTTCTTCAGCTGCTGCTACGTGTCGCTCTCTTCGCTGCGTGCAGCGCTGCCGATGACGACGCTCCCCGTGACGGGACCGGTTGCCAGTACGACCTTGCCGTTGCCGATGCAACCGTTGACGTGACGCTCCCATCGGACGTTGCCCCCGGCCGCCTGCACTTGACTGTCCAAGACGTGCCCGGAGACGGGAGCTGCGGCTATCATGCCATGTGGCAGCATATCCGCGACCGCGCCGTACTCTGCAATGCAATTGCTTCCATGTATCGCGATCAGCGCCCGCGGAACGAACGAGTCCTCCTTAGCTTCCGGCAGATGCCCGACGTTGCGCTGCATGACCTGCTCATGGAGCAGCCTCGATGCGAGCAAATCCCGTTCCGCATCCTCGATGCGATCACGCCATGGGCGCTTCGACATCTCACGGCCGAGTATGTCGTCGCGTTTCGCGACGTGATCGTCGACGGCCTCCCGTTGCACGAGCGCCTGGACACGGCCGTGTTCACCGGCGGCTGGGACGACTACGCCGAGAGCGTCCGAACCAGGGTAGATCCTAGCCGCGGGTACGTCGACGAGATCGTCCTGTTTGTCTGGTCAATCATGTTCCAGCGTCCAGTCGTGGTCGTCAGCGCCTGCGACACGGTGTCCGATGAGGGCCAATTCCACCACAGTCCAGAAGGTCGACGTGCACGAAAGCACGTTCTTGTTTATCGCGCGACGACGCCGCCCGCCAATCTGCCGCTGCCCTCTCTTGGGCAGCCGACGACGAACGGTCCGATTACGATCGCACACGTCAATGGGAACCACTACGTGGCCCTGCTTGGTTATCAGGAAGAGTACCGCGCAAGGAGGTCAACTTTGTCCAATGCCTCCTCTCCGGAGCCCACAGGCGCCTCATCGATCGGCGCCGACGTCGACGTCGTAGACGACGACGTTAACATGCGCGCGACGCGGGCTCGCGAAGCCCTCCTAGCTTCGGCGCCTGATGTTCCCGTCAAACGGGTGCGTTGGGCAGACAGCGTGCCGGACGACTTCACCGTGCTGGAAGAACGTTCGCGCAGACTGCTGTCGATGGACGATTGTACCGACACGAAACCGGCGAACGAGAGGGATGCGGCCGAGGACGCCACCGACGCAAAGGAACCTGATGATGATGAGAGGCACGCGGTCGTTGTCGTCATTGCCGACAGCGCAACGCCGGGTGGTCACTTCGTTTGGAACGGTGTGCGCCGATTGCTCGCTGCCAACGGCGACGCTCTGGCCGACGAGCTGGACCATACCGACGTGGACAACGACAAGGCGAAACTGGCGCATCTGCCCAACCACCGTCTTGTGCTGAGCAGCGTGGCGATCGCCGGTGTTGCCGCCGAAGACTGCGACGCTTTCATGCAGAAGATGGTAAATCAGTTCGGAGGTGTCGACCACGTCGTTCTCGAGATGCGTCTCGCCGACGTGGGATTGCCGCACCTGCGCCCCGAACGCCACGAAGCGCTGCGCACGTGTCTGACGCAGGTGGCGGCCCGATTCCAGGCCGACCTCAACCGCGGCCAGCCCCGAGTCGTCATTGTCGACTCCAACGATCCGGACGCCATCGACGAGGCGCTTCCAGAGACGATGCACGATATGGATCCTGGGTCGGACGCGTTCCAAAGCGGCCTGTGCGACCTGCTTGCTGATGCGTTCCTCGTGTCATGGCCGGTCGCAGCGAGCTCCGCCTTCATCAAAGATACCGGCGTGCGCCTGTCGGAATGGGAATCAACCGCAAGGCAACGCACATCGTCGTCGACCGGACAGCCAGACACCAGGGCGGCGACGATGCCGACTGTTCTCATGTTCGGATCGACCCTGCGCGTCATGCGTCGCGCTGTCGAACACGTCGTGCAGCATCCGATCGACATGCGAACAATGTCCTGCAGGCTGGATGGAGGACGCGGCGCTTGCATCCAGGTGCCTGGCGTCGTGCGCGTCCACTACCGCGTCCTGTCCGCCTCGATGGAGACGGAGCCGAAGGACAACTTCGCTGCGTTCGTGGCGGCGTTCAATGGCGTGGTCGAACGCGAGCACATTGATCGCGTCGTCTTCGTCATCGACAAGAGCGTGATGACGCAGGGCGATCGCCCTCTGCTTCGCGCGCGACTTGTGTCGCGGTTGATGATTGCTCAGCAGGTCCTCGATCCGAGTCCGAGCAAGCGCCACATCATCGACATTGTCGCCCTGGATGACGATCCGGACGACGTGGACGGCGGCGATGACGGCGACGATCCATACGTCAAACTGGCCCTGCAGCACTTCCTGCAGGAATGCCGACCCGGGCCCAAATGGCGGCCGCTCAGCGTCGTGCAGAACGTCTCGTGGGCGCCATCTCCGGATCCACTGCGTCGCCCAATCGCTGTCGAGAAGGACATTGAGCAGCTGGAGCGGTTGGCTGGTGATGCTGGAGCAGTCTTTCTGGCCTCGCGAATTTCCGAGCAATTCTGCCTGGACCAGATCGGCTCGTTTCACATCGCGGCTGAATCGCGCTGGGCCGTTGCATTCGGCGACGGGCTGCTGCGGCTCATCCAGGGTCGCCATCACGTGCCGAAGACGGACGCGCTGCCACCGACGTCGTGCGTCCCGCTAACGTCATACGTCGATGAAGCCGTCCGTTCTGCTATCGACGTGGTCTCCACGCCGCGCGACGTCGCAAGTGATATTGCTGTCGACTACGACCGCGTTTGGGCCAGCTTCCAAGCGAACGTGCAGGACGTGAACCTGAAGCTGTCAGAGGCGTGGAAGACCTCGCACATGCATGTCCTGCTCTCGGAACGAATCCTCGAGCAACGGGTCGCCGACGTTCGTAGTGCTCAGAGCTTGCAGCAAGCGATTGCGTCGAGCACGCTTGCGTTCTGAAGAAGGCGACGCATCTCGAGCGCGATCGCGCGCATTGCAGACGCCCAACAATAAAATGACATTGCCGTTCCACGACCGCTGATGAGTAGACCCGTTTGACAGGTGACAGCCCGTGAAGCAGAAGAAATCCGCACCGGTAGGCGCATGGCTGGATGCCCGATTCCGGATCGCACGCGTGCCTGCGGATTGCGAAAGCAGGTGCCATCTCCGTGGTGGGCGTCGTCAGCACGGCAGACGACCCGACGACGCTGCCGCCAACGCCGCGTACTGCGATATCGTACACTGCCGCCCGGTCGGCACCGTACGGCACAAGTGGTCCAGACCCAGATGCGCCGGCCTGCCCTGTCCGCTCGCGCCGACGTCGTCGCCGCCGAACAGAGGCACGGGGCAACGCGACCGCTACGACCTCATTCGAGCCTGCTGGACGCCAGGCGACGTTTCCGCCAGGTCTGCGAGATCGTACTGCACCTTGACGATAGGTACAAGTCATCGCCTGCTGCACAGTCACGCAGGCCTTCTGACACGCTGGACGTCACAGGTCTGCCGTCGCCTGCCGTCGAAGCGGTATGGGTACAACGTGGCGCAGGCTAGGTGACGCACTCGTCGTCCGACGATTGCTACGACTTGGCATGGTAAAGTTACAAGGTGTTGTTAGCGCGTTTGAGCCACCGTTAGCTAGAAACAAAGGTACCATTGGAAAGGGCATTAGAACTCAGAGGCAGGACGCCTGTCCGGTGTGTCAAAAGTGCCACCGTTCGTCTGCAATTGCGAAGAATGTGGGGTAATTGGGGCAATTTGCTGATTTCACCAAGTCGAAGCTGAACTCCGTGGGGGTGCGCAAAATGCCGCGCGTGGTCGGCGTGGACTCGTTTTGCGCGACCGGTGCACCATGGACGGCATCGCCAGCTGGCGTCTCGTGGTCAGGCAGACGCGCGCTCGGATGATCATCCATCAGTAGACCGCGCGTTCCACGACTTCCTCCTGTCCTGTTGGGGTCAGGACGTGATGCACAGGCGGTAACCGCACATGCTCCGGCGGCGACCTCGATGTCTGAGACGCTGTGCCGCATCTGATGCAGGCCTGTGTCCGCTGAACTGCCCCTGTCATCAACGAGTTCCGCGCTCTGTCCATGGTTCGAACACCCACATCTCTGGGGTCTGGCTGTACCACGTCGATGCCGCTGTGGGTGCATCTCGGCGCGATCGACTACCCGATGTCGCTGCAAGTCGCGAAAGCCGCCCTCTGCGACGTCCTGCATGGCCGCCCGACATGCCGTTGTGTTCGGCATCACACGGCGCAGGTCGCTCCTGACGATGCGCCTGCCTGCACCCGCGCCGACGTCGCCGCCGACCAGTGACATTCTCCCAACAGACCCGCTACCGCCTCAACACGTCCTGCTGGACGCTTGACGTCGCGCGTCATCGAAC